>CANJKZ010000069.1:3417500-4617500 GCA_947471745.1 Closterium sp. Naga37s-1
GAGCTGCTGGGGCTGGTGGTGCTGCAGGTGCTGGAGCTGTTGCTACTGGAGGTGCTGCTGGAGCTGGAGCTGCTGGAGGTACTAGAGCTAGTGGTGCTGCGGGAGTTGTAGCTAGAGACCCTGGAGCTGAGGGTACTGGTGCTCTCTTTGCTGTTTCTGGAGGCGCTGCGCGGCCGCGGCTGTACTACGTTCCGCTCCTTCAGCAGGTTCTTGGTCTCCCGCCTTCTACTGGTCCTACTCCTCCCTTACTGAGTCCACCGCCTAACCAGTCACAGTCGCAGTTACAGCCAGCCTCTCCACTGCCTGGTCCTTCTCCTTACTCTGGACCAACTAGAGGTCTTACGAAGCGTCGTGAGCCTGCGTCTCGTCCTGCGTCACCTGAGTCTCGTCCCGAGTCGCCTGTTCGCACTGTTCGCACTGGTAGACGTGTTCCGCGTCAGCGTCCCCCTCCTGTCCTTGGCACTCACTCTATGTCTCTGCGTCCTTCCACTTCTCCACAGCGTGTCCCTTTGCCGTCTCCTCCTGCGTCCTCTCTTCCTGACGGTCCGGACCCGGAGTCTGACTCCCTTCGTGCTGCTAGTCCTACTGTCACGCGTTTTTTGGCCACTGGTGTCACTGACCCTTCGTTTGAGTCCACTGCTGTGTCTGCTCTAGTTGCTGAGCTTGTTGACTTTGCTGTCGCCTGTTGTCTAGACTACGCCGCTAGTCTTATTGCTGAGTCTGAGTCTGCGTCTGTCTGTCCTCCGTCCGTCGGGAGTGAGTGTGCTCTTGGCACGGACGTCCTTGAGGACAGACAGGAGGAGTTTGAGTGCATTCCCGCTGCTTTACCTCATCTCATGTCCATGCTCCTTGCCCCTGAGGGAGACCCGGATGCAACCAGACATCCCGACCCCACGCCCTTACGCAGAGGCGATAGAGGGTCCCTACTCCTGGAAGTCCACAGGCACCTACGTCGACGAGGTTCCCCCTCTTGGGGCGAACATCGTCAGTGGCATGTTGATTTTCAGGGTGAAGCGGCCGCCGGGTTCTCCGCCTGTCTTCAATGCGCGTTACGTTGCTCGAGGCTTCAGACAGCGACAGGGAGTTGACTTCTTTCAGACCTTCGCCCCTACCCCGAAGATAACCACTCTTCGGGTGCTGGTGCACGTCGCCGCTCAGCGTGACTACGAGCTACAGTCTCTTGACTTCAGCACAGCCTTCCTACAGGGCAGCCTGCACGAGGAGATCTGGCCGTGCCGCCCACCTGGCTTCACTGGGTCGTTTCCTGCTGGTACCCAGTGGAGCCTCCGGCGGCCAGTCTACGGTCTCCGCCAGGCACCCTGTGAGTGGCATGACACACTGAGGACGACTCTTGCTGCTCTTGGGTTTGCTCCTTCCACTGCTGACCCGTCGTTGTTTCTACGCACCGACACCGCTCTGCCGCCGTTCTACGTTCTCGTGTACGTAGACGACTTGGTCTTTGCTACTGCTGACACTGAGGCACTCGCCCACGTGAAGTCGGAGCTGTAGAAGAGACACACGTGCACAGACCTGGGTGAGCTGACAAGCTATCTTGGCTTGCGGATCACCCGGGACAGAGCACAGTGCACCATTACCTTGACTTAGTCACACATGGTGCAGCAGGTCCTTCAGCGCTTCGGCTTCACGTACTCCTCGCCACAGTCCACTCCTCTGCCTACCGGTCACTCGCTCTCAGTTCCACCTTCGGACGAGTCCGTAGAGCCGAGTGGCCCGTATCCAGAGCTTGTGGGCTGCCTCATGTACCTGATGACCTGCAATCGACCTGACCTTGCCTACCCTCTTAGCATTCTAGCACGCTATGTCGCTCTTTGCAGACACAGGAAGGAGCACATGGATGCAGCTTAAAGGGTGTTGCGCTACTTGTGCAGTACGTCGGGCATGGGGCTCGTGCTTGGAGGACGGGCTCGAGTTGTCCTCAGTGGTCACGCAGACGCTTCCTGGGTTGATGACTTGGCTACGCAGCGGTCGTCACAGGGTTACACCTTCAGCCTTGGCTCCGGTTCTGTGTCGTGGCGGTCTACCCGCTCGTCTTCTGTTCTCAGCTCCAGTTGTGAGGCTGAGATCTACGCTGGGGCCATGGCTGCACAGGAGTTACGCTGGCTCACCTACCTGCTGACCGACTTGGGAGAGCCGCCTCGTTCTCCTCCAGTTTTGTACGTCGACAACAAGGCCATGCTGGCCTTGTGTCAGGAGCATAGACTGGAGCACAGAACGAAGCACATTGCTCTGCGCTACTTCCTTGCTCGAGAGTTGCAGCAGCGTGGTCAGCTTCGTCTTGCTTACGTGGCCACTTGGGCCAACACTGCTGATATCTTTACCAAGGCACTTCAGCCTTGTGATCATCAGCGCTTTTGTACTATGCTAGGTCTTGTGCCTACTTGGCCTCACTTGCTCACTTCTTGCCTTTGCTTGTACTATGATCTCTATACATATACCTGCATGCTTACACTTGCTAGGTTGTGGTCACTGTATTGCTTGTTCTCCTTTATATAACTCTGCATGTGAACTGGCATTGTGGCCATTTGCTTGTGCTCAGAATGCGTGGTGACGTCGTGATCCACCCTGAGCTTGCTTTGCCTTTCTTGACCGGTCTTGTGACCTCTTGTTCTCCCCACTTTGCTTATGGGGGTGTGTCAAACTTATATGCTATAGTCTGTCTAGGCTGTAGTGGGGTAGTTCATATAGGGTACAACACTTTTAGGTTTCCCACTTGTACCCACCCGCTTGCTAGTTCAGTCTTTCCTTCCTTCACGATTCTAACAAATATCAGCCTTTACAAAAAGGGAACACTGATGCATCAGACTTTTTTTGAAGTTAACACTTAATTTTCATGCGTTTTTTTTGGGACACTGGCGATCATGGATTCTACACAGAGGGAACCTGCTGCATTAACGTGCCTAAAAGTGAATCATAGGCCTTGTCTTACTGAAAGTACAGACGTATAATGTCACTTATGAAAACATATGTGAATAGAGAATCTCTTGAAAATATAGTACTCTTTTGATACAGAACGGAGTATTTCTGATTTATGGGCTATATTTACTAGCAGTTTTATGGTGGCTTGAAGTGTACTAATTGTGAAATTAACTTGCTACAAATGTATCGGTTCGACTCTTAGACTTCCCTTGTTTTGGGATGTCTGCACGACCTGGCGATAGTATGTCTGTCCCGTCCCGACTATCTCTAGGTTCTCGCAACTCTCTTTCAGATTTCTTGACAGCTTTCTTGCTTTGACACGTTTCATCCCTTCAGTTTTAACACCATACAGACGATTTATTGACACCTAACTGGACGCGAAACGTTTTGTCTGACATCGCGATCAAACTAGCCAAACCGAAAGCTTGTTACAATCCTACGAATTCCACCATGCTCTCCGGGTTTTCCGGGCAGGTTTCTCGACTGGAAGGGTCAGAAGAGACGCTCAAAGGATCAAATCCCGGTGAAGGAGATGACGGTGGGGGGGGAGGCCTACAGAAAGGGGGTTTGCAGAGGGGAGGGTTGCAGCCGGCAGGTGGGCTGGGAGGAGAGCGACTGCTCTTCAAAGCCCCGGCCGAACGAAAATCTGTTTTGGGTGAGCCGCACGCCGTCCGTTACACTTGTTAGGTCTTAGCTGTGTAGCGAATTCTAGGTCTGAGGTGGGACGTGATGGGTCCTGGGGTTGATTTGCATGATAGCGCGTGGCATTTCTTGTCCTATTTGTGTTAAACGGCATAATATCGTTCTTCTATTTTCGCTTGAGTGTATTTTGCGGAATGTGTCGCCGTTAGTTGTTCTCAGCTCCTCTTTTGCCTTCGGCTTTCTACCCCCCTTCAAACTTGCTCCCCCTACTTCCATTTTACCTCCCCCCCTTCGTCGGCAAATCTCCAGGTCTGGACGCGCTCGCCAGAGCGAAACGAACAGCCGCGGGAATCCCTGAGAAGCCGCCGGTTACTGTAGCAGCGGCCAGGTTCGCGGAAGAGGGGGCGGATGAAGGGGAGAAGACGGGGGGCGGGAAATGGGTAGCAGACGAAGACGAGGGGGGAGGGGGTAGAGGGGACAGAGAGGGAGAGGGGGGAGGGAGTGTGGGGGACAAGAGCGGTGGAGGGGGGAGCAAGGAGAGGCGACGGTATCGTGTGGCGCGGAATGATGATACGCCCACACACGTGTCCACGGTTACAGGTGAGTCACCGTGTCATACTACCTGCCACCTAGATGGCTCCCATGCCACCTGGCCGATCCTCATGCCACCTGGCCGAACCTCACTGGCCTATTCTCAAATTCCAACTAAGTATTCACCATCCAACCCATCCTCATGGCACCTGGCCAGTTCTTCGTTAAAACCCATGCCGTTCGCCCACCCAACCCAACCACGTCTCCTTCCGCTTGCCAGACCTATCAGGCGCGTCGCCACGGGTGCAGGAGTCCCTCGTACCACCTGGACTGGACAGTTCGCTGTTTAAGCCCATGCCTCCCCCCCACCCAACCCAACCACGTGTCCTTCCTCTTACCAGACCTATCAGGCGCGTCGCCACGGGTGCAGGAGTCACCTCGTCGTGCCTCCTCACATGCGGACAGAAACACACGAGGGGACACAGCTGCTGGGACATCCGAGGTACGTTCATACACAGCCTGTTGAGGGACGGGACGGGACGGGACGGGACGGGACGGGACGAGACGGGACAGCCGTCCACGCACGATGATTCATGTGTGTGTGAACCATTTTGGCCGAGTGCACAAGCTCAAAATTATTCCCACACACACGTACATGGATAAGTTTGGCTGTGTGTGTACGTGAAAGGAATATGATCTCAACCACCGCCCCTCTCCCGCTCTCCCTCTCCCTCCTTCCTTCCTTCCTTCCCTCTTACCCTCCTTCCCTGCCCTCTTCTTCCCCCGCCCTCCCTCCCCCCACCCCCACCCCCACCACATCGTTTTCTTGACGCAGGGAGACGAGGCAAGCCGAGGCGCCAAAAGAACCCGAGTGGAGCCTTCTGACGTGGCAAATGGTGCTGCTGACAGGGCAGGCTCCGCTAGTTTGGTGACTAATGGAGGTGAGTGGCGTCAGTCAGTCAGACCAAAGAGGTTGTCCAGACCAGAATGGTGATGAATCTCACTGACTTGTCAAGTGCTTAAAATGTGGCTGCTGGTGGAAAGCATATATAATACTGCTCAAGTCTGGTGATCGGACTCTCTTTGTCTCGCTCCCTCCCTGTGCACAGACAGTAACGTTTTCCGATAACAGCATCAGTGCGTGTTTGTTGTCCAGACGCCTCTAATGAGTTCGTTGTTGAGGGTTTCTTGTTTTCCCTCCCGGTCCTGGTTCGTTCGTTTCAGCCCCTCATCGTGTCCCCTTCTCTTTACCCCTCTGCTGCTCTCTGCACTTACTTACGCCTTGTTGATTCCAAGCCACAGATGCGGGGAGCAGAGGAGACGCGGATGGGAGGAGAGGCGATGGGGAGAGAGGGGAAGGGAGAAGGGGGAGCCGTTGGGACTCAAGAGACAGCAACAGGAGAGACAGGGGCAGGGAGGGGGACAGGGAGAGGGAGAGTGAGAGAGACAGGGAGAGAAGGGGAGGGGAGCGGGGCAACGATCGTGGCCGGGACAGGGACTACAACAGGGGCTCAGATCGCCATGGTGAGTGCGCGGGGCTTTTGGGTGAACGGGGAGAAAGAAACAACGTTCTGTATGTATTGGGCAGCGGCGCTCTCAATACTGTCTCGAGCTGATAGATTGTCATATGCTGCTTTGTCTTGTCCACTGCAGCCAAAGCCTCCTGATTGAACACCCCCCCACACTCCCCCCCCCACCCCCACTCCCCCTCCCGCCTCCTTCCCCTGCTTGAAGAGCTCAATTTTTCTCCGCTCTTCCCACTCGTCCTGACTTTTGAGTCGACTCAAAAGTCACCCCCCCTCCCGCCTCCTTCCCCTGCTTGACTTGAAGAGCTCATTTTTTCTCAGTTCTTCCCTCTCGTCCAATCAGGCTCCTCCAGATCACGCTGGGACGACAGCACCCCGCGCAGAGACACTGACAGCACACCTGCCAGGGAGGGCAGGGACAGAGACAGGGACAGGGACAGTGATAGAGACAGGGAGCGGGACAGGGGCAACACTCCACGCAGCAGCAGCAGGGGCTCCAAGTGGGACATGCCGTCGCCCTCCCCCTCCCCCCGCTGGACCCCCTCCCCCGCCCCCTCCCCTGCGCCGTACCGCCGCGAGCCGTCCTTTGTGCCGCCCTCGCCCTCTGACTCGCGCCTGCTGTCGCCCTGGGATGGCGGAGGGGGCAGCACGCCCTCTGTTGGGGGTGAGTGCATGTAATGTGGAGTGCATGTGAGTGTATGTGTGTGCGTATGTGTGTGTGTGTGTGCCTCATCTCCTGCTCCTTTGTGCCGCCGTCGCCGTCTGACTCGCGCCTGCTGTCGCCCTGGGATGGCGGAGGGGGCAGCACGCCCTCTGTTGGGGGTGAGTGTGCTGCTGCTAGGCTCTATCTATGTGTGTGGGTTGTTGGTCGGCGTTGGTTTATGAAGAGCCTATTGGTCTCTCTCATTGCATGTCCCTCCCTCTCCTCTGTCCCTCTCTATGTCGCTCTGTCTGTCTTCTGATCTGGATAATCACATCTGCCCTCTTTCCAACCCCCTTACCCACTCTGCCCCTCTACCCACTCTGCCCCTCTACCCCCTCTGCCCCTCTACCCCCTCTGCCCCTCTACCCCCTCTGCCCTTCGCAAACTCCTTCTGAGAGCATTTGCTGGTTGAGTACCTGAATTCAATGTGTGTTGTCTTTTCTTCCCAAAGCTTCCACTCACCCTTCACTCCACTGCCCTCTTGTCACCTCTCATTCTCACCCTCTTCGCCCGCCCCCCTTTACTTCCTTCCCCCTCTCCTTCCTTTTTCCTCACCCTCACTCTCCCGTCATCCCTTCTGCCATTTTGATCCAGCACCTCTTCCATCAATCCCCAAGCATTGTTTTTTTATCCTTAAATTTTCATTCCATTTCCCCACTTTCCCACTTTTCTAACCGCCAGGGTCAGTGTGGGATCTCCCATCCCCATCTCCCGTACCTGTAAGGGCAGGCTCGGCCACGCCTGTCTCGCAGGGTCGGGACGGGGAGGAGAGGGAGGGAAGCGTACAAGCAGAGGGGGGCAGGGCTCGGCGGTCGCACAAGCTTCGGTTCCGAGCCGACTCGTCAGCTTCGGAGGGCGGTGCGAGCACACGCCGAAGCACAGCGGGAGGCCAGGTGGGGCATTCAGGAATATGTGAGGGGTTTTTGGAGGGGTTTCTAATACAGATTGTGCTTTGGAGGCCATTATTAAAACCCTGTGGGAGGGCGGAGGCTAGGTGGGTTATTCATGGAGCTAAGATGCTGGGGGTGGTGGGGGGAGGCCGGCCTGGCCTAGTGCGACATTTGGGGGGAGGCCGGCCTAGTGCGACATTTGGGGGGAGGCCGGCCTAGTGCGACATTTGGGGGGAGGCCTAGCCTAGGCCAAGGATGGAAGCTTCAGTTTGATTTCGAGGCGCCTTCTCAAGATCAGATGGTGTTGCTGTTGCTGAGCACAGTGGGAGGCAGCAACATGGGATAGTGAAGTGACGGGAAGTGGAATGGGACGAGGGATGAGGGGGCTAGGCTGATTGTGAGGTGCTTCTAGGTTAATGACTACTGGCTGATTGTTACCCTTTTGCTGTTTCTCTTGGGTCCACTGGTTCTCTCTTCTGATGCTGCTTGCTTATATAAGCTGGCCTGCTGCTGATTGTGAGGTGGTGGCAGGGGAGAGGATGGATAATGTATCGAGTTGACTTTTGAGTCGACTCAAAAGTCGGCAGGGGAGAGGATGGATAATGGATAAAGTCGGCAGGGGAGAGGATGGATAATGTATCGAGGTGGTGGCAGGGGAGAGGATGGATAATGTATCGAGGTGGTGGCAGGGGAGAGGATGGATAATGTATCGAGGTGGTGGCAGGGGAGAGGATGGATAATGTATCGAGGTGGTGGCAGGGGAGAGGATGGATAATGTATCGAGGTGGTGGCAGGGGAGAGGATGGATAATGTATCGAGGTGGTGGCAGGGGAGAGGATGGATAATGTATCGAGGTGGTGGCAGGGGAGAGGATGGATAATGTATCGAGGTGGTGGCAGGGGAGAGGATGGATAATGGATAAAGTCGGCAGGGGAGAGGATGGATAATGGATAAAGTCGGCAGGGGAGAGGATGGATAATGTATCTCCTCTCGCTGCAACTCTTGAATCTCTGCTCTGCTTGTTTCAGTCCTGCTCGTTGCATGTCTCCCCCAACCCCCCCCCTCTCCTCCATTTCGCCCCTTGACCCTTGGATACTCACCTTCGCCCACCCCAGGCGGCATCGCAGCAGCAGGAGAGCGAGTGGGACACAGACTACCGTGCTGGGAGGGGGCCGGGGGAGGAAGGGGGGGCAGGGTCGGAGGAGGATGAGGGCTTGCGTCGGGAGATGGAGGAGGCGGAGAGGCAGGCCGACCGCTCCTGGTGAGTAGAGTGTCTGGTGTTGTCCGGGGTGGGGGTGTTTGAATGGGAAGAAGAGGGGACGAGGTCGAAATGGAGATGTGCAGGGCAGGGGAGGAGGTGACTTTTGAGTCGACTCAAAAGGTGACTTTTGACTTTTGACTTTTGAGTCGACTCAAGAGGGGACGAGGTCGAAATGGAGATGTGCAGGGCAGGGGAGGAGGAGGATGAGCGCTTGGCGCAGTAAGATGGAGGAGGGGGAAAGGCAGACCGATCGGCCCTCGTGAGTGTGTTCACACACCTCCTCACCCCCCTAAAAATCTCACCAAAGCCCCCAGGTACGACTCAGAGGAGGCATGTCGCGGTAATCTCCTTTAATACGAATTTGTGGAGATTATCGGGACAACTTCTTAAGGTGTTTAGCGATATCGGTATGAAGGGGTAGTGTACTGGAATTGCGAGGGGTACAGGGAGGGGCGGAGGTTGAGGTTGCCGGATTGGGTGAGCGAGCTGAATGAAGCCATAGTGACGTGGAATTGGGCCCACTTTGACAAAGGCGATTCGGAGGTTGGACAAGCTACAGTGACATGCAGGAGGGGTATGACTGGATTTGGGAAACATCCAGGTGGAAGTGAATTCCCGAAACGGAGGAAGGAGTAAACCGTCGGGTTTGGGGGTGGGTGCTCTGGTAGGAAGGGCGCTAGCAAGATCGAACTAAACTAGCAGTTGGGAGGGAGACTACCCACTCTTGTTTGTTCTCTCGACATTGTGGGATGTGTGTAATCTTGCTTAGTGGAATTCTCCCAGAGCAAAACACAGAACCATAGAGTGAGAGGCCAACCACGAGGCGTGTTTGTGAGAGGCTAGACGAGCTGGTTCTAGGATCCTTTCTTGGGTCATGTTCAAAAGGAGTGGATCACTTACAAGCGAAGGAGTAAGGAGAACCCATAGCGGCAGCTCAAGAGGAGAAGTGGGAAGGCGACAGGCAGGCAGTGTGTTTGACGCCCTTTACCTGCCCAGCCTCTTCTGAGTCGACTCAAAAGTCAACTCGGCAGGCGGTTTGTTTGACGCCCTTTACCTGCCCAGCCTCTTCCTCCACTTGAAACACTCACAAATCCCCCCTTCCCCGTTCCCTCGCGCTCCCAGGTACGACTCAGAGGAGGTGGGCAGTGTGTTTGATTCAGGCGAGGGTGCCAACCCGTACGGAGGGTTTGGCGACGACCAGGCCTTTGAGAAGAAGGAGGAGTGCAAGAAGGAAGCGGATGCGAGGCAGCAGCGCATTTTGAGACGTCTCAAAAGCGGCTGCGAGGCAGCAGCGCATGGTGCGGTCAGACGGGTCAGCCATGTCACTGGCGGCCAGCAAAAGGCTCACCCAGCTCTCCTCCATCTCTCCCTCTCTTTCCCTCCCTCCTTTGATTGCTTCCACCCTTCCTCCCACCCCCTGCCTTCCCAGGTACGACTCAGAGGAAGCAGGCAGTGTGTTTGATTCAGGAGAGGGAAGCAACCCGTTTGGAGGCTTCGGCGACGAGCAGGCATTTGAGAAGAAGGAGGAGCGCAAGAAGGAGGCGGCCGCGCGGCAGCAGCGCATGGTGCGGGGGGACGGGTCAACCATGTCTCTGGCGGCCAGCAAGCGTCTCACCCAGCTGTCGGCGGACCAGGCGTCGTGGGAGGACCGCCAGCTCATGCGGTCGGGAGTGGTGCGGAACGCTACAGAGCTCTCCACCGATATTGACGATGAGGATGAGAACCGCGTGCTGCTGCTCGTGCATGGTGAGTGTCTTGACTGGCTAAGTAAGGTGTCAATTATTTCACTCGAAAGCAGCAATGTCATGGCGCTCTTTACTCCACGGGTGCTGATGACGAGGATGAGAACTGCGTGCTGCTGCTCGTGCACGGTGAGATCGTGTTTCTCGTGAGCGATTTTTGACAACTCTTAAAGAATTCTCGTGCACGACACGATGCGATCTTGTATCCTGCGACTCGTGACGTGAGAATATAAGAGGCGGATTTGTACATCCCGCTTTGTGCTTCGAGTCTCTCCTCTCTTCCTCCATCTACTTACTCGTCATTTCATCCTGTAGGTTCTTCAACACAACTACTTGCGCTGGCTGAAGGGGATAAGAAGAGCACGAGCTCGTGTGTGTGACCTGCTCTAAGAAAGTGTTCCTGTCCCTTCCCTGTATGTGCTCGTGCAGACACGAAGCCACCATTCCTGGACGGACGAATTGTGTTCACGAAGCAGCAGGAGCCGGTGATGCCTCTCAAGGACCCCACGTCTGACATGGCCATCATCGCTCGCAAGGGCTCTGCTCTTGTTAGAGAGGTGTGTGTGTGTGTGCGTGGTACTGGTAGCCTGGTAGGTAACGCAGTGAGGGTAGTGGTCAGGGGTGTGCTGTGCTGGTTGTTGTCAGCTCAGCAAGCAGCCGGTGATGCCTCTCACCAGACATGGCCATCATCGCCCGCAAGGGCTCTGTCTGCTCTCGTTAGAGAGGCTAGTACATGGCACAGGTAGGGTATCAGCAGGGAGGGTAACGGTCAGGTCAGCCATTGCTGTGCTGTGCTAGTGAAGGTAAGGACCCCACATCTGACATGGCCATCATTGCTCGCAAGGGCTCTGCACTCGTCAGAGAGGTGAGTGTGTGCGTGTGTGTGAGTGGGTGGGTGGGTGGTTATGGTCGAGTGAGTAGTGAGGGTGTGGGTGGGTGGGTGGTTATGGTCGAGTGAGTAGTGAGGGTGTGGGTGGGTGGGTGGTTATGGTCGAGTGAGTAGTGAGGGTGTGGGTGGGTGGGTGGTTATGGTCGAGTGAGTAGTGAGGGTGTGGGTGGGTGGGTGGTTATGGTCGAGTGAGTAGTGAGGGTGTGGGTGGGTGGGTGGTTATGGTCGAGTGAGTAGTGAGGGTGTGGGTGGGTGGGTGGTTATGGTCGAGTGAGTAGTGAGGGTGTGGGTGGGTGGGTGGTTATGGTCGAGTAAGTAGTGAGGGTGTGGGTGGGTGGGTGGTTATGGTCGAGTGAGTAGTGAGGGTGTGGGTGGGTGGGTGGTTATGGTCGAGTGAGTAGTGAGGGTGTGGGTGGGTGGGTGGTTATGATCGAGTGAGTAGTGAGGGTGTGGGTGGGTGGGTGGTTCTGGTCGAGTGAGTAGTGAGGGTGTGGGTGGGTGGGTGGTTATGGTCGAGTGAGTAGTGAGGGTGTGGGTGGGTGGTTATGGTCGAGTGAGTAGTGAGGGTGTGGGTGGGTGGGTGGTTATGGTCGAGTGAGTAGTGAGGGTGTGGGTGGGTGGGTGGTTATGGTCGAGTGAGTAGTGAGGGTGTGGGTGGGTGGGTGGTTATGGTCGAGTAAGTAGTGAGGGTGTGGGTGGGTGGGTGGTTATGGTCGAGTAAGTAGTGAGGGTGTGGGTGGGTGGTTATGGTCGAGTGAGTAGTGAGGGTGTGGGTGGGTGGGTGGTTATGGTCGAGTGAGTAGTGAGGGTGTGGGTGGGTGGGTGGTTATGGTCGAGTGAGTAGTGAGGGTGTGGGTGGGTGGGTGGTTATGGTCGAGTGAGTAGTGAGGGTGTGGGTGGGTGGTTATGGTCGAGTGAGTAGTGAGGGTGTGGGTGGGTGGGTGGTTATGGTCGAGTGAGTAGTGAGGGTGTGGGTGGGTGGGTGGTTATGGTCGAGTGAGTAGTGAGGGTGTGGGTGGGTGGGTGGTTATGGTCGAGTGAGTAGTGAGGGTGTGGGTGGGTGGGTGGTTATGGTCGAGTGAGTAGTGAGGGTGTGGGTGGGTGGGTGGTTATGGTCGAGTAAGTAGTGAGGGTGTGGGTGGGTGGGTGGTTATGGTCGAGTAAGTAGTGAGGGTGTGGGTGGGTGGGTGGTTATGGTCGAGTAAGTAGTGAGGGTGTGGGTGGGTGGTTATGGTCGAGTAAGTAGTGAGGGTGTGGGTTAGGTTTGTGCTGTGCTGGCCATTGTGAGGAGCCGGTGATGCCGCTCAAGGACCCCACATCCAACATGGCCATCATTGCTCGCAAGGGCTCTGCACTCGTCAGAGAAGCAGATGCGCCTGTTTCTCACCGTCCATTTTCCTTTGTTCCTGTCCTGCCTGCTCTTCTGTGCCCCTGCCTGCAGATCCGGGAGAAGCAGCAGCAGAGAAAGAGCAGGCAGAAGTTCTTTTGAGTCGCCTCAAGATTCATTTTCCTTTTGTTCCTGTCCTGCTTGCTCTCCTGTGCCCCTGCAGATTCGGGAGAAGCAGCAGCAGAACAAGAGCAGGCAGAAGTTCTGGGAGCTCGCGGGAAGCAAGCTGGGGAACATTTTAGGCGCCAAGAAATCTGCCGCTGATGTGAGTACCATAGGCATTGAAGCATGCATGGAATTGTGGGGATGCGAGCAGGTGGGTGGACACCAGTTAAGTGTGTCAGTTCTGCTGCAAGCACGTGGTTGTGAGACGCGTGATTGCGAGACGCGTGATTGCGAGACGCGTGATTGCGAGACGCGTGATTGCGAGACGCGTGATTGCGAGAAACGTTATTACGAGATGTGTGTAGATCTGGCGGAAATGGAGACGGTAGGTGGCTGTGGTGAAACGTCGTTGGCGATGTAAGAATCCAACACTGGGCAAGAATCCCTCAGGCCCCTGTCCCTCTGGCCCCCCTCTTCCCTTGCCCAGTGTTGGATTCTTGAATCGCCAATGACGTCCCCACCACAGCCACCTACCGCCTCTATTCCCGTCAGATCTGCACGCATCTCGCAATCACGCATCTCGAAAATCACACATCTCGCGATCACGCGTCTCGCACACATGTGGCATGCACATGCCACCTGCGACATGCGACATGTTGCATGCCGCATGCAGTATGCCGGGCGTTTCACTATCAATTGCATGAAAGGAACTCAAACCCCCTCATGCTGCCCTTCACATTCACACCAGGTGGACGCAGACACGGCCACGGTGGACGAGGGGAGGAGGGCGAGGTTCAGTACAGGGACAGTGTGAAATGCGCCAGTGAAGCTGCCCCACCCCCACAAGCCCTTTACCCTCTCTCTTCGAATTCGACCCCACGCCCGCATTGATTCTGCTAGGTGGATGCAGATACAGCCAAGGTGGATGCGGAGGGCGAGGTGGACTATAAGGACAGTGTGAAGTTTGCCGACCACATGAAGAGCACGGGCGGCGCCGCCAGTGACTTTGCCAAGAACAAGTCCATTGCGGAGCAGCGCATGTACCTGCCTATCTACTCCGTCAGGGACGAGCTGCTGCAGGTGAGAGTCACCACTGAGTTTACGATGTCTCATTCACTGTGCGTGTACCTCTCAAAGCACGGAGGGCCGCCAGTGACTTTGCCAAGAACAAGTCCATCGCAGCGCAGCACATGTACCTGCCCATCTACTCCGTCAGGGACGAGCTTTTACAGGTGAGGAAGCCCATGCAGGTGTGTCTTGTGTTGTTGAATTACCTCACAGCACCTGCACGCACCTCTTCAAGTCGATCGCAGAGAGTTGACTTTTGAGTCGACTCAAAAGTCTTGTGTTGTGGACTTACCGCACAGCACCTGCACGCACCTCTTCAAGCCCATCATGGAGCTGTGCGTATACCTTCCCATCTACTCCGTCAGGAACAAGCTGCCGGAGGTGGTATAATTTTGAGGCGCCTTACAATGCATGTACGGTGTACCTGCCCCCGGATGTCCCCTAGGGACGAGGGCTTACAGACGAGTGCATCTCTCACAACTGCCCCTTTTTCAACCAGGAATGGTCGCACCGCACGTGTACCTACCTCTGGTTAGTTTGCAAAAAGCATGCCATCATGCCTCCTCATGGCCTTCGTGCTATTCATCTCTGTGCCCTTTCGTCATAGAAAAATATATTCGACCCAGATCCAACAGTCCTAACTCGTCCTAATCTTCATACCATCGTGTGTCTCTGTGGCCATTGGTGACATGTCTCACCACCGCAGGTGATTCGCGAGAACCAGATTGTGGTGGTGGTGGGCGAGACAGGCTCTGGCAAGACAACACAGATGACACAGGTGAGCAACTCAGTCAGAGTGACTCGGAGCTAGTGTGAAGACATGGCTGGGTGGTGCTCTCGCCCTTACCGTGTCATTTGTTATGGCCATTCGATGCGTTACTCATCGAATTGCTCATTTAACTACTCTGTTTATCATTTTCCCTTGTTAATAGCTGAATTGTTTGTTTGTGTACCTGGCAGTATTTGCACGAGGACGGCTACACCACGTACGGCATGGTGGGGTGCACGCAGCCGCGGCGCGTGGCAGCAATGAGTGTGGCCAAGCGCGTGGCAGACGAGATGGAGTGCGAGCTGGGGTCTACCGTGGGGTATGCCATTCGGTTTGAAGATGTCACCAGCAGCAATACGCTCGTCAAGGTGAGGCAGTGAGTGTCAAAGGAGAGTTGTTACCTGTTTTGAGACGTCTCAAAACACTTCTTCAATCGAGTTGTTACCTGCTCCAACGAAGGGTGGGGAAGGGGAGAGGGAGGGAGTGAGATGGAGTGCGAGCTGGGGTCCACTGTGGGGTATGCCATCCGCTTCGAGGATGTCACCAGCAGCAACACGCTCGTGAAGGTGAGATAGTATGGGCAGTGGGGAACGGGGAAGGGGAGAGGGAGGGAGTGGGACAGAGTGCGAGCTGGGGGGGTATGCCATTCGCTTCGAAGGTGAGAGGGGTGAGTGGAAGGGGCAGCGTGGTGTGGGCAGGCAAGGGGAGAGTGAGTGGCAGATGAGATGGAGTGCGAGGTGGGGTCCACCGTGGGGTATGCCATTCGGTCCGAGGATGTCACCAGCAGCAACACTCTCGTGAAGGTGGGGTGGGCAGTGAGTGTGGAAGGAGAATTGCTACTTGTTCCAAAAGAGGGAGGGTGGGGAAGGGAAGAGGGAGGCGGATGAGATGGATGGAGTGTGAGCTGGGATCTGCTGTGGGGTATGCGATTCGATTTGAGGATATATGTCACCAGCAGCAGCAACACGCTTGTGAAGGTGGGGTGGGATGAGAGGGAAGGGGCGGTGCAGTGCGGGCGGGCAAGGGGAGAGTGAACAGCGGATGAGATGGAGCGCGAGGTGGGGTCCACTGTGGGCTATGTCGTCCAGTTCGAGGATGTCACCAGCTGCATCACTCGGGAAAGGGCTTTTCGGGAGTGAGATGGGGTGCGATTGAGGGCAGGGAGGCAAGTTGAGTGCTTCGATGCACATTCTTTTCTTTACAAAAGTAACGCTGGTTGTAAGATACTGGCAGGCACCATGGGGGTATTCATAGCAATCTGCGAGGAAAGGAGACGTCTACATTGTGTGATCTGCTGCTCTCTCTTCTCTTCGTGTTCCTCCTCGCCTCGTCCGTCCGTGCCACATGCTTGATCGTCACACACGTCCTTTTCACCACGAGCTTGAATCCCTGGTTCTTCTGCCGGTGATCACTTTAGAGGCATCTCAAAAGTTGTTACCATGAGTGTGGTTCTTCTGCCGGTGATGACCATCATATTTCTCGATGACGAGGCACCAGCACGGACTAAACACTCGCACTCTCACTCCGAGGTGCTGTGTGGTGCTGCGAAGCCAATGAGATGAGAAATTTGTGCGTGTCTGAGGCGCTGTGTGTGTGCTTCTGGGAGGTATTGTGTGGTGCTGTCTGGTGCTGAGCGATCCCGTGTAGTTAGTAGCAGCTGCTTGTCCCCTTCACCTTCTTCTCATCTCACCCCCCTCTTTTCCTCCCAACCCCACCAGTACATGACGGAGGGAGTGCTGCTGAGAGAGTCACTCAGAGAGCCGGACCTAGACCAGTACAGGTGTGTGCTAGCTAGCTAGCCTCCTTGTTTCACTTTTGAGAATCTCCAAAGGGTGCCAGCCTCCCTCTACCCTGTTGTGGCTCTGTCTGAGCCGCCTTGGAAGCAAACTAGAGCGATGGATCATAGAGTTGTGTGGGTGGGTGGTGTGCTCTCTCGATACACCTTTGCGGTTATACTGGGTGGGTGGCGCGTTTTGTCTCTCTGTGTGCCTTCGTGTCCGATCAATCAGGGCCTCTGAGCCTTTTCTCACCACGAACCTTGAGAAACTGCTTTTCATCCATGCCTGCTGCAACCTCAATCCCCCCCCCCCCCCCCCCCCTCCCCTCTCTCTCTCGGTGATGTTTCTCCTCTCCCCCCCCCCCTACTGCCCCCCCCCTCTCCCCTGCCCCCATCTCCCAGCGCCATCATCATGGACGAGGCGCACGAGCCGTCGCTGAACACGGACGTGCTGTTTGGGGTGCTCAAGCACGTGGCATGTGGCATGTGGCATGTGCTGCTCCTCTCCCCATACCCCCCCCACCCCCCTCCTCCCCCCCCCCATCTACCCTCCCCCCGCCACCAGCGCCATAATAATGGACGAGGCGCACGAGCGGTCGCTGAATACGGACGTGCTGTTTGGAGTGCTCAAGCACGTGGCGGCGAGGCGCAGGGACTTCAAGCTCATCGTCACCTCTGCCACGCTCAACTCTGAGAAGTTCTCCCACTTCTTCGGCAGGTGAGGGGTGCTTGGGCAGTTGGCGCATGCTGTGGCAGGTGGGACTTAGGTGGGGCTTGGGGCATTTGGGGCTTGGGGCAGGTGGGGCTTGGGGGAGGTGGGACATGGGTGGTGGTGTCTTAACAGCACTCTTCTGGCGAGCTGCTTGTGGGTTGGCTTCCTTTAGTGAGTGGCAACTGATAGGCGACTGATAGGCGACTGATAGGCGACTGATAGGCGACTGATAGGCAACTGATAGGCAACTGATAGGCGACTGACAGGCGACTGATAGGCGACTGATAGGCGACTGATAGGCGACTGATAGGCGACTGATAGGCGACTGATAGGCGACTGATAGGCGACTGATAGGCAACTGATAGGCGACTGATAGGCGACTGATAGGCGACTGATAGGCGACTGATAGGCGACTGATAGGCGACTGATAGGCGACTGATAGGCGACTGATAGGCAACTGATAGGCGACTGATAGGCGACTGATAGGCAACTGATAGGCAACTGATAGGCGACTGATAGACGACTGATAGGCGACTGATAGGCAACTGATAGGCGACTGATAGGCGACTGATAGGCAACTGATAGGCAACTGATAGGCGACTGATAGGCGACTGATAGGCGACTGATAGGCGACTGATAGGCGACTGATAGGCGACTGATAGGCAACTGATAGGCAACTGATAGGCAACTGATAGGCGACTGATAGGCGACTGATAGGCGACTGATAGGCGACTGATAGTCACCTTGGCTTTTGCAAACACGTCTCTTCCTTCCCTCTTTCTCCCACTCGTGCCTCCCTTTTTCAGAATTCTCAAGCATGACTTGTGTTCTCCACCACCTCGCACCGTTTTCCCCCCTTCCCCTGTTCCTTCCCGCCCCGCCAACCTCCCCCCTCTCTTCCTCCTCCCAGTGTGCCGGTGTTCTGTATCCCCGGTCGCGCCTTCGCCATGAGCATCATGGGGAGCAAGTCGCCCTGCTCATCCTCCTTCCCCCTTCGTCCTCCCCCCTCTCGTCCTCCCCTCTCTTTCTCCCCCTCTCATCCCCCCACTCCCAGTGTGTCGGTGCTCTTATCCCTGGCCGCATCTTCCCTGTCAGCATCATGTGAAGCAAGACCCCTTTTTCTCTTCCTTCCCACTTCTCCTCCACCCCCCAATCCCTTACTCCTCCCCCATCTCTTCCTTCCGCCCCTCCCAGCGTACCAGTGTTCTTCATCCCAGGGCGCACCTTCCCAGTCAGCATCATGTGGAGCAAGTCGCCCTGCGAGGACCCAGTAGACGCGGCAGTCAAGCAGGCGCTGGCCATCCACGTCACCATGCCACCTGGGGACATCCTCGTATTCATGACCGGCCAAGAGGACATCGAGGCCACCTGCTTCTCTCTTGCCGACCGCCTCGAGCAAATGGCGGCCGGCGCCGCCCGCCCCCCGCTGCCCCTCTCCATCCTCCCCATCTACTCCCAGCTTCCGGCCGATCTCCAAGCCAAGATCTTCCAAAAAGCCGAGGAAGGTACCAGGAAATGCATCGTGGCG
Organism: Closterium sp. Naga37s-1; assembly: GCA_947471745.1. Taxonomy (NCBI): domain Eukaryota; kingdom Viridiplantae; phylum Streptophyta; class Zygnematophyceae; order Desmidiales; family Closteriaceae; genus Closterium; species Closterium sp. Naga37s-1. The sequence goes on from CANJKZ010000069.1 coordinate 3,435,968, forward strand.
ACGAATATCGCGGAGACGTCGCTGACCGTTGATGGGATTTTGTACGTGATCGACGGTGGATACAGCAAGATCAAAGTGTACAACCCCCGCATGGGTATGGACGCGCTGCAAGTCTTCCCCATCAGCCGAGCCGCGGCGGATCAGAGGTCCGGCCGAGCCGGGCGGACAGGTCCGGGAACGTGCTACCGGCTGTACACAGAAACCGCCTACGCGAACGAGATGCTGGCGAATCCGGTGCCGGAGATCCAGCGCACCAACCTCGGGAATGTCGTGCTGCTGCTGAAGTCCCTCAACATCGATAACCTTCTAGACTTTGACTTTCTCGACCCGCCTCCTCAGGAGAACATTCTGAATTCCATGTACCAGCTCTGGATTCTAGGAGCGCTGGACAACACCGGGGCACTGACCAAGACCGGGAGGAGGATGGTAGAGTTTCCTTTAGATCCTGCTCTGGCGAAGCTACTGATATCCGGGGATCAGTTTGGGTGTGTGAATGAGACGCTGACCATGGTGGCCATGCTCTCGGTGCCGTCGGTGTTCTTCCGCCCCAAGGACCGCGAAGAGGAGTCCGACGCTGCCCGGGAGAAGTTTTTCGTGCCCGAGAGCGACCACCTGACTCTGCTAAACGTGTTCCAGCAGTGGAAGTCCAACGGGTACCGTGGCGACTGGTGCTCTGACCACTACCTCCACGTGAAAGGCCTGAGGAAAGCCCGGGAGGTGCGGGCCCAGCTAGCCGATATCCTCAAGCAGCAGAGGATTCCTTTGTCTAGCGCGGGTCAGGACTGGGATGTGGTGCGCCGGGCGATTTGCACGGCTTATTTCCACCACGCGGCGAAGCTGAAAGGCGTGGGGGAGTATGCGAGCTGCCGCACCGGCACCCCGTGTCATCTTCACCCCACGAGCGCGCTTTACGGGCTCGGAACAACCCCAGAGTATGTGGTTTATCATGAGCTGGTGCTCACTTCAAAGGAATACATGCAGTGTGTGACGGCTGTTGAGCCGAGATGGTTGGCGGAAGCTGGGCCGATGTTTTTCAGTGTGAAGGATAGCCATCAGAGCAGGTTGCAGCAGAAGCAGAAGCTGAGGGAGGAGGCGAGTGCGATGGAGAGGGAGATGGCGGAGGCGAGGCGGAAGAGGGAGGTGGAGGAGGAGATGAGGCGGAGGAAGGACGAGGAGCAGACTGCAAAGGAGGCCGAGCTGATAATCATGCCGGGCGTCAAGAAAGGGCGAGGGGTGGTGGGCAGGCGTGCTGGTCTCTAGTGTGTGCGGCTTCAGCTCAAGTTTTGCTCTCGAGACGTGTAACAAAAAACATAAAAGGGAACCACTTCTCACAAGCAGGTTGCAGCAGAAGCAGAAGTTCAGGGAGGAGGCGAGTGCGATGGAGAGGGAGATGGCGGAGGCGAGGCGGAAGAGGGAGGTGGAGGAGGAGATGAGAAGGAGGAAGGACGAGGAACAGACTGCCAAGGAGGCAGAGAGGATTGTGATGCCAGGGGTGAAGAAAGGGAAAGGGCCGGCCAGGCGTGCTCCTGGGCTCTAGTGCGTGTGCCTGCGGCTTTCCTGTACTGAAAGAGGGGGAGATAGGGCGGGGGGGGAGGGGGTTGGAGGGAAAGGCTGGGTGGCTTGGGCCCGACGAGAAGGTTTTTGTTGACTGGTTTTTGCACTGGGAGAAGGAAGGCTCAATATGTACATGCTGCATGGCTGCTTATTATACCACACCGCAAGTGTTCCAGGTTGGGACCTGTTTCATCGTTGAACCCGGTGTGTATTCCCCCCCTTTTGGATGCAAACTCAACTTTGTATGGCTGCTGGTTATGTACTGTACACGTCACTGCAGGTTAATCTGAACGCATCTAGTGGTTTTTAAGGTGATTTTTGTTCATGTTTGGTGCACAAATACCATGCATGCAGACCAAGTACGGTAGCACCAGTCCATGACGAGGTGCCCATTTTGGCAGGATAATGTTTAGTGATTACTTGCTATTTTGTCGCAAATGACAGCTTTAGAAGTCTGACAGTAAGAAGAGCATTTGTCACTATCCCACATTGCAACGCCACGCAAACTCACCGCGTTCCACGCTGTTCTAATCCCCAGTTGCCATGTTCACCGGAGATCCCTATGCGTGGCCGTCGCGCCGCTCGCCCGTCCTCGCGACGAGCGGGATGGTCGCGTCTTCGCAGCCGCTCGCCAGCGAAGCCGGCCTCCGCATTCTGCGGGCCGGCGGCAACGCGGCGGACGCGGCGGTCGCCATGGCGGCGGCTCTTGCGGTGTGCGAACCGTGCAGCACCGGACTAGGTAGGAATTTATCGCCAATCTTCGTTAGTAGTTGCACGGTTCGCACGGTTTGGGGGCTTCGTTTCGGGGCTGATGATGGGCGGGTATCAGTTGCGCAATCGAAACGATTCGGTTCAATCATATTCTTCTGCAGCAGATCCCCGTCGCATTTCGTCGTTATCGCAAAATCAATTCAAATTACATCACCCGCGCCCACCCACAGGCGGGGACGCGTTTCTCCTCTTCTACCGCGCATCCACCCGCACGGTGCACAGCATTCAGGGCAACCCATCCCATCCATGTCTTCCCCATTCGCTCTAATGTCCTTCCCCCCCACCCCTCCTCCCGCAATCCGCACAGGCGGGGACGCCTTCCTCCTCTTCTACCGCGCATCAACGCGCACAGTCCACAGCATTCAGGGCAACGGCCGCTGCCCCGCCGCGCTCTCGCTCCCCCACCTCGCCACACTTGGTTTCTCCCCCGCGCACCCGCTCCCCCCCTTCCACCCCCTCACCGTCACCGTCCCCGGCGCCGCCGCCTGCTGGGTCGACACCATCCAACGGTTCGGATCGCGCCACGTGTCTCTGCGGGAGGCGCTCGAGCCAGCCGTACAGCTGGCGGAAGGCGGTTGGCCCGTGCCGCCGCTGACAGCTGGACAGTGGGAGCGAGGCGTGGAGCAGGTGTGTGCGGCATGGGGGAGGTGAGGCATGGGGGAGGTGAGGCGTGGGGGAGGTGAGGCGTGGGGGAGGTGAGGCATGGGGGAGGTGAGGCGTGGAGCAGGTGTATGAGGCATGGAGAACGGTGTGTGCTGTCCCTGCCTTGTTAATCCACACCGTGCTGTGCTAATAGTTTCCAGACGCCTCAAATTCGATGATATCAGCATGGGATTGACACCCTTGTGTACGCAACACCCTCTACCCACGTGGCAGTTGAAGCAGGGAGGGCCACATGGCGGCGAGCTATTGGTGGAGGGGGAGAGGGCGCCGAGGGCTGGGGAGGTGATGAGGAACCCGGGCATGGGCAACACGCTGAGGCTGCTCGGAGGTGCGTCAGCTTCTGGGGTATTAGTTTGCTGCCTTGCATTGTAATGCCAAGAACGGCTTTGGAACAATGTGAATGCCAGTGTCAATCTACTTCCCCAGATTCATTCTTCGCATTTCCCAGCGGATTTTTCCTCTCCCCCTCACCAGAGAAAGGCAGGGATGGTTCCTACACAGTCCCACCCTGGGATTGCACTGCTGTGGCCGAAGCGATAGTCACAGCAGTGCAATCCCAGGGTGTTCTTCTGATGATACTTCCCCACTGGCCCTTTCCCCTTTCCTCCACCAGAGAAAGGCAGGGATGGCTTCTGCACAGGCCAGAGGCTGAGCATAGCCACAGCAGTGCAGGCCCAAGGCAGGGTGCTTTCTCTTCATGACCTCATACTTGATACTTCCCTACTGTCCCTCTCCCTCTTTCCCCCACCAGAAATAGGCAAGGAGGGGTTTTACACAGGCCCAGTGGCTGAAGCGATAGCACAGCAGTGCATGCCCAGGGCGGGTTGCACTCTCTGCACGACCTCATGCTTCATGCATCGCTGCTGTCCCTCCGTCCCCTCTCTCCCACTCACAACAGAGAAAGGCAAGGAGGGGTTCTACACAGGCCCGGTAGCTGAAGCCATAGTGACAGCGGTGCAGGCTGATGGCGATACTTGCACCTTGCACTCCCAACCTAACCATGCCTCCTCCCTTTCCCCCCCTCCTCACCTCACTCCCTCCCCCCAACCAGAGCACGGCAGGGATGGGTTCTACACAGGCCCGGTAGCCGAAGCGATAGTCACAGCAGTGCAATCCCAGGGCGGTGTGCTCTCTCTGCAAGACCTCGCCTCGCACACCTCCTCCTTCGCCCCACCCATCTGCACCACCTTCCACGGCCTCACCATCTGGGAGGTCCCTCCCCCCACCCACGGCCTTGCTGCGCTCATCGCTCTCAACATCACCGAGGCTTACTATTCCACGCACGGGCTTCCCAAGCCTGCCCGGGAGGCTCGGGGAGCGGGGCCCGAACCTGCGGGCGAGGCTCGGGAGGAGGGGTGGGTCAAAGGGGAGGCGGATTATGCACATGTGATGATCGAGGCTATGCGGATGGGGTTTGCAGATGCGCTGGCGTGTGTGGCTGACCCAGAGCACGTGCAGGTGCCTCTGGGGAAGGTTTTATCTAAAGATTATGCAGCCAAACGAGCCGGGGAGATAGATCTAAATCGGGCAGCGATCGTTGAGCCAGGGATTGGGGTGTGGGGAGGGGTTGGGACCGATACGGTGTATTTCTGTGCGATGGACGGGGAGGGCAATGCGTGCAGCATGATCAACTCAAACTACATGGGCTTTGGCACGGGGATTGTCCCCCAGGGGTGCGGCTTCCCTCTGCAGAACCGTGGGCATAACTTCTCCCTTGACCCCTCCCATCCCAACTGCCTGGCGCCGGGCAAACGCCCCTACCACACCATTATTCCTGGCCTCGCCACCTGGGGGGATACCCCTGCTACTGCAGCAGCAGCAGCAGCAGCAGCAGCAGCAGCAGCAGAAGCAGCGGGAGCAACGGCAGCGGCATCAGCAGGAGCAGGTGCAGCAGAAGAGTCGAGAGCAGATGAAGGGGTGCCAGCCGGGGACATGCACTGCACGTTCGGAGTAATGGGTGGGTTCATGCAACCCCAAGGCCACCTGCAGGTGGTAACCAGCCTCGCCCTGCTCTCCCTCAACCCCCAGGCTGCCCTTGACCGCCCCCGCTTCTGCCTCTCCGGCCTCCCCTCTCTCTCCCCCCCTGGGCACGGGCCCGGGCCAGTGAGAGAGAGCCACGTGGCGGTTGAGGAGGGTCTGGGGAGGGAGGAGATGGCAGAGGAGTTGAGGAGGCGGGGGCATCGGGTGGAGGTGGTGAGGGGGGAGGCGAGGGAGGTGTTTGGGAAGGGGCAAGTGATTGTGAGGGAGAGAGGGAGTGGGGTGCTGTGGGGTGGATCGGAGGGACGGGCAGATGGCTGTGCCATGGGGTTTTGAGAAAGGGGGAAGGCAGTTACAGAAAGAAGACTCAGGATAAAGATGTATAGAGGGACCAGACTGTGGGATGCTGTTGGGAATTTAAAATCGTGAACCCAGACTGCGGGACAAGCTAGCTGAGCAACAGGGACAGAAGACACGCAAGTCAGGCATAGGGTATATTTGAAACTCTGTGTACTCTATTTAGCTGTTCTATAGGCATACAGTAGTTTTTGCTATGTGAGACATAACCGAGCACTTACAAAGGCAGACTTTGCATTGTTTGTCAGAATCACTATGCAAGAATGAATTAACTATGAATGAGTTGGGTACAAGTACTAACCCTAAAGTGTTGTACCCCTTGTAGGCTAACCCACTACAGCCTAGAGAGAACACAAACATACAGTTTGACACCCCCATAGGCTAAGTGGGAGAAAGCAAACACAACAGATGGTCACAAGACCAGTCAAGCAAGAGAACAAGCAAAGCAAAGCTCAGGGTGGATCTCAAGGACACCACACAATCTGAGCACAAGCAAGCAGCCACAAGGCCAGTTCACATGCAGATTTATAATAGCAAGGCAGTACACAAATCAAAACCTAGCAAGAGTAAACAAGCAGGTTTAAAGATATATATCAGTGTACAACAAGAACAAGTCAAGCAACCAGCAGGTGAGGCAGAGTGGGCACAAACCCAAGAGCAGTGCAGAAACGTTGATGATCACCAGACCCAAGGGCCTTGGTGAACACATCAGCAGTATTGGCCCGCGAGGCCATGTAGGAAAGGCGGAGCTGACGACGCTGCTGCAGTTCACGCGCAAGGAAGTAGCGAAGAGCAATGTGCTTCGTTCTGTGCTACAGTCTCTGCTCGTGACACAAGGCAAGCATTGCCTTGTTGTCAACATACATAACTGGAGGAGAACGAGGCCGCTCCCCCAGGTCGGTCAGTAGGTAGGTCAGCCAGCGTAGCTCCTGTGCAGCCATGTCCCCCGCGTAGATCTCGGCCTCACAGCTGGAACCAAGCACAAAAGAAGAATTAGTGGACCTCCACGAGACAGAACCAGAGCCAAGATTGAAGGTGTAACCCTGTGACGAACGCTGAGTCGACTAGTCGTCGGCCCAAGAAGCGTCGGAGTGTCCTGTGAGTACCAATGAACCCTGTCCTCCAAGCACGAGCCCCATGCCCGATGTACTGCACAAGTAACGCAGTACCCTCTTCGCAGCATCCCAGTGCACCTTTCGGTGTCTACCAGGAGCCACGTAGCGACCCAGGAGGCTGAGAGGGTACGCGAGGTCAGGTCGTGTGCACGTCATCAGGTACATGAGGCAACCCACAAGCTCTAGGTACGGACCACTCGGCTCTACGGACTCGTCCGAAGGTAGAGCTGAGAGCGAGTGGCCGGTAGACAGAGGAGTGGGCTGTGGCGAGGAGAAATGGAAGCCGAAGCGCTGAAGGACCTGGTGCACCATGTGTGACTGAGTCAAGGTGATGGTGCGCCGTGCTCTGTCCCGGGTGATCTGCAAGCCAAGATAGCTACGCAGCTCACCCAGGTCAGTGCAGGTGTGTCTCTCCTGCAGCTCCGCCTTCACTAGGGCCACCGCCTCAGTGTCAGCAGTAGCAAAAACCAAGTCGTCGACGTACACGAGAACGTAGAACGGCGGCACGGTAGTGTCGGTGCGTAGAAACATCGACAGGTCAGCAGAGGAAGAAGCATACCCAAGAGCCGCAAGTGTAGTCTTCAGTGTGTCGTGCCACTCGCGGAGCGCCTAGCGGACACCGTAGACTGGCCACCGGAGGCTCCACTGGGTACCCGCAGGAAACGACCCAATGAAGCCAGGTGGGCGACGCAGCCAGATCTCCTCATGAAGGCTGCCATGCAAGAAAGTTGTGGAGAAGTCGAGGGAGTGCAGCTCGTAGTCACGCTGTGCTGCAACGTGCAGCAGCACCCGAAGAGTAGTCATCTTCGGGGTGGGGGAGAAGGTCTGGAAGAAGTTGACCCCTTGTCGCTGACTGAAGCCTCGAGCAACGTAACGCGTCTTGAAGGCAGGCGGAGAACCCGGCGGCCGCTTCACTCTGAAAATCCACATGCCATCGAATAGGTTCGCTCCAGGAGGAGGAACCTCGTCGACGTAGGTGCCTGTGGACTTCCAAGAAGCCATCTCTTCGTCCATGGCTGTCAGCAACTAAGAGGAGTACTCACTCGCGATCGCCTCAGCGTAAGAGCGCGGGGTAGGGATGTCAAGTGCATCCGGGTCTCCCTCAGGGCAAAGCAGCATGGATGCGAAACGATGTAAAGCGGCCGCAAGACACTCAAGCTCAAACTGCCTGTCCTCAATGACGTCAGTGCTAAGGGCAAGCTCACCCTCGACGGACGGAGGACAGACAGACTCAGACTTAGTAACAAGACTCGCGACGTAGTCGAGTCGACTCCTAGCTGCAAAGTCGACGAGCTCAGTGACTAGGGCTAACGCTGCAGTAGACTCAAGGTCAGGGTCAGTGACGACAGTAGCAAGGAGACGAGTGACAGTAGGACTGGCAGCATGAGCAAGGTCGGACTCAGGGTCAGGAACGTGCGGGAGAGAGGACGCAGGAGGCTCAGGAAGGTCAACACGCTGTGGAACAGAGGAAGGACGAAGTGCCATACCGTGAGTGCCTGGGACAGCAGGAGGACGAGGACGGGCGACACGACGAGCACGAACAGGTGTGGAAGCACGAGTCTCAGGCTCACGACACTCAGTCAGGGACTCACTCACCTCAGTGTGCGGAGCAGGAGCAGGCAGCGAGGAGCCACGCATTAGCTGTGGCGGAGTCTGGTCTGTTGGTGAACACAGGAAAGGTGGAGTGAGGCCAGTGGAAGACGGTAGACTAAGAACCTGGCGAAGGACCGAGTCAGGCGGCGGCAGGGACGACTGCGGCTGCGGGTAGAAAAAACAGTCGGCGCGGGGCAGAACCAGCAGCTCCAGCTCCTCTAGCACGAGCAGCACCAGCAGCTCCAGCACCTCCCGTACGTTCAGTACCTCCAGCTCCAGCGCCTCCAGCACCAGCAGTACCTCCAGCACCTCCAGTGCCAGCAGCTCCAGTAGCACCTCCAGCACCTCCAGCACCAGCAGCACCACCTACTCCAGCAGCTCCAGCACCTCTAGTACGAGCACCCCCAGGACCAACAGCTCCAGCACCTCCAGTACCTCCAGTATCGCCAGCTCCAGCGCCTCCAGCACCAGCAGTACCACCTGCTCCGGCAGCTCCAGCACCTCTAGTACGAGCACCTCCAGGAACAGCAGCTCCAGCACCTCCAGTACCTCCAGTACCTCCAGCTCCAGCGCCTCCAGCACCAGCAGTACCTCTAGCACCTCCAGCACCTCCAGTGCCAGCAGCTCCAGTAGCACCTCCAGCACCTCCAGCACCAGCAGCAGCACCTGCTCCGGCAGCTCCAGCACCTCTAGTACGAGCACCGCCAGGACCAGCAGCTCCAGCAGCTCCAGTACCTCCAGCTCCAGCGCCTCCAGCACCAGCAGTAACTCCAGCACCTCCACTGCCAGCAGCTCCAGTAGCACCTCCAGCACGAACAGCACCATCAGCACTGGCAGCTCCAGCACCTCCAATACGAGCACCTCCAGGACCAGCAGCTCCAGCACCTCCAGTGCCTCCAGCTCCAGCGCCTCCAGCACTAGTAGCACCTCCAGCACCTCCAGCCCTACGAGCACCTCCAGGACTAGTACGTTCAGCACCTCCAGCACCAGTGGCACCTCTAGGACTAGTAGCTCCGGCACCTCCAGCACCAGCAACACTGCTAGTACCTTCAGCACCAGCAGCACCTCCAGCACCTCCAGCAGTACCTCCAGTACCTCCAGCACCAGCACTACCTCCAGAGTCAGCACCCCTAGTCGCAGCACCCCAAGAACCAGCACCCCCAGTCGCAGCACCCCCAGAACCAGCACCCCCAGTCGCAGCACTCCCAGTCGCAGCACCCCCAGAACCCGCACCCTCTAGATTCCACAACAGCAGGCTGCGGAGGCGGCGAAGACGTCCGAGGCGGAAAACCAGGGGGGGTCTCCAAGGGAGGAGAGCGGCGAGTGGCCGTCGTGTCGTCAGCGGCGGGGTCACCCCCCTCAGCTGGGCCAGAGGAGTCAGAAGAGATCTCCAAAGGCTCAACCAAGGGGGGTGGGTCTACCTGAGACACACCTGAGGGAGCAGGACCCTGTGGGGGGAGGGGGTCTACTTGGGGGGGAGGATTGGTACCAAGAAAAGAGGCGCTAGGGGGACCGGGTGGGACGCGTGCGGGTGTAGCCTACAGACAGTCTCGTCAAAGGTGACGTCGTGGGAGGAGAAGACTCGACGCTTGCGCGGGTGGTAGAACTGCCACGGAAGACGCAGCGGAGAGTGCGAGAGGAGAGCTTGCTCGCTTTGGCATCGCGAACAAGGGAGAGCGCGCACCAGACCCGAAACACCGACGCATCGCCAACCTTCCCCGTCCACCGGAGTGTGGGCGAGGTCTCTGGCTCAGAGACACGGGGCCAGAGGTTGAGCTGATGCGCTGCGTATCGGACCGCAAACGGCCACAGAAAACGGGGAGCAGCCGCATGGATCATGGAGGTACGAGCAACCTCTATGATCAAGCCAATGCGATGCTCAGCAATCCCATTTTGTTGAGGAGAGGCCGGAAGCGTGAACATCTGGTGGATGCCCTCGTCTCGACAGAACTCCGCAAGGAGGTCAGAAGAGAACTCACCGCCCCTGTCCGAGTGCAGATGCAGGACTAGGAAGTCCTGCTTGAAGCGCTCACGCAGCTGGCGACAAGTAGCACGGATCCGGGGGATCAAAACACTGCTGACGTCCGCCTTGTGCCGCAAGGGGAAGACAGTGGTGTAACGTGTGTAGTCGTCAACAACCAGCAGGAAGTAGCGCTCCTGGTCCGTTCCACCGACGGGAGCCGAGCCCCAAATGTCCATGTGGAGAGTCTGCAGAGGAGCAGTGGTCGGAGGAAACTCAGAAGAGTGAGGAGCGGCGCGCTGTCACCCCTCGACGTAGGGAAGGCACGGCGGGGCAGGCGAGCGCGGGAGGGAGGGCAAAGACCTAGGAAGGCCAGAGACAAGGAGACGGGAGTGCATGCTGCGGAGACGCGGCAGGGAGGGGTGACTGAGGCGGTGGTGCCAGAGAAGAGTCTGGTGGGAGAGTACCTGACACGAGCAAGACGCTGCAAGCTGACCAGACGCAGACACCTGACTCGACGCAGCCACCTGACCTGCCTCAGCCACCTGTTCAGACGCAGTGGTCAGTGTGTACAGACTAGACCCAGGTCGTCGAGTGAACGTAGCAAGGTGACGGCCAGTCCGGCAGCACGTACAGATTGCCACACGCTGCCCTCCAGGAATTAAGGTATCAACCCAGGCATCTTGAATGGCAGCGTTGCTCACCAAGTTCGTTGAGAACGTGGGGAGGTGGAGACCTAACACAGAACCGGAGGGGACTGCTGGACACGGGAGGATTTTGGAGGCTCGTGCGAGTACTGGGCCCCCAGTGGGGTCAGCCAGTGAGACTAGTACCGGTGCAGCAAGTGGTGTGAGTGCGGTGCAGTCACGAAAGAAGCAACGTGACGCGCCTGAGTCAAGTGTGAAAGTGTGCAAGGCCTCAGCTGAGGAAGGACCTGTGGCGGGAGACGCACGAGCACCTAAAGCTGCAGCAGACTCACTCGCACCTAGTGCTGCAGCAGACTCACTAGCACCTAGTGCGGCAACAGACTCACTAGCACCTAGTGTGGCAGTAGACTCACTAGCACCTAGTGCGGCAGCAGACTCACTAGCACCTAGTGCAGCAGCCTCGACAGAACCAGTGACACATCGCTGAGGAACCAACTCACTAAGCACCTGCCGGGAGAAGGTCTCCTGCTGACTTTGCTGCCGCCTCTGTGCAGTACGCAGAAAACCAAAGCCTCCACCACCTGGACGGGCTTGCTAAAGAACCCACTCGCAAAGCTTCTGAGGGGTGGGGTCGTCCGGGAGAGGCAGTGACCGCCGCTGTCCACCCCTAGCCGCTGCAACTGCCGTGATAGTGGCCATGACAGGCAGTGACGGTCAGTAGTAGGTCCAGCACCTCCAGCACCAGCAGTACCTCCAGCACTCCCAGTCGCACCTCCAGCACCTCCAGCACCAGCAGCACTCCCAGCAGCACCTCCACCAGCAGCAGCAGTAGCACGAGCAGCAGCAGCAGCAGCAGGGCGGCTCGGTGGGGCTGGTGATCGGGGTAGGGCGGTGCGGCTCGGGTTGGGCAGGCCGGCTCGGGCTGGGCGGCGTGGCTCGGCCGGGCTGGGCGGCGCGGCTGGGCAAGGCAGGGCGCGCCGCGGACTGCAGGGCAGGGTGCGCCGCGGACTGCAGGGCAGGGCGCGCGGTGGACAGGGCAGCAGGGCGCGACACGCGAGGCAGCAGAGCGCGACGCGCGGGCTGCAGTAGGGCGCGACGCGCGGGCTGCAGCAGGGCGCGACGCGCAGGGCAGCAGGGCGCGACGAGCGGAGCAGCAGAGCGCGGCGCACGGGCTGCAGCAGGGCGCGACACATGGGGCAGTAGGGCGCGACAAGCTGGGCAGGGCAGCAGGGCGCGACGCGCTGGGCTGCAGTGCAGGGCAGTGCGGCTCGCGAGCTGCAGGGCAGGGCGGCGCGCGGGCCTAAGGGCAGGGCAGCGCGATGCACGGGCTGCAGGGCAGGGCGGCGCGCGCTGGGCAGGGCAGCAGGGCGCGACGTGCAGGGGGCAGGCAGTGCGAGTAGCTGCAGGGCAGCGCGACACTGTGCGAGCAGGGCCGGACAGCACAAGGGCGCTTTGGGCAGGAACAAGCGGAACTATCGGTGGGCCCTAAAAACTTAACAGGTTTCCTGCTCTGAATACCATGTCAGAATCACTGTGCAGGAATGAATGAACTATGAATGAATTGGGTACAAGTACTAGCCCTAAAGTGTTGTACCCCTTGTAGGCTAACCCACTATAGCCTAGAGAGAACACAAACATACAGTTTGAAATTGTTGTGTCAGTCAAATCCAACAAGAATGAAAGAATAGGCGAGCCGAGCTTAGAGGACTACAGTATTGATGGCTAGAGCTGATCTGCTGCTTCTGCCGCCTCCGTGCCCTGCTCCTCCCCAGCCCCAGCCCTGCTGCTGCTGCCCTCATACCGAAATTGCCGCCGCCCATCCCACCCGCTCTTGAAATGATGATTCTGCTGCCCCTGCCATGCCCGGAATTCAAACTCGCACATTCAGCAACTTCCTTCGTGTGACTACTGCTTGTGCGAAGCGCAGAAGACAATGACTTGGCGCAGCAGCTGCCGTGACTCGTTCGTGAGTGCTCCAACACTGTCGTGGAATGCCTGAACTTGTAAAAATTGTGGTGGAAAGGGAGGGATATAGAGAGGGAAAACAGGAGCTTGGTGGTGTGCAATGTCATGGCATATTGATCAGGGTGTTTTAAGAAAGGTGACGGTACGACTGATTCCAATTCACCAACGAAATTCGGTTAGGAATAACTTTATCGTCGCTCACTCATTATCAACATTAACCCAACACCGCCATAAACTCTTTCATGCCACTAGTTTGCTACAGGCTCACCATGAATTGCCGCAGCACTGGTGCCAGCGGCTGCAGAGAGGAGCCTGGCAGCTGACGGCAGATGGACTGACAGACAGACTCGCTGCAGGTGCGGGGAGGGGGGGAGAGGAAATGAAAGAACGGACAATTTTGTAGTCGACTCAAAAGCCGGCGCCAGGGGGTGCAGAGAGGAGCACGGGAGATGGTGACTCACTGGCCCGCTGCAGGTGAGGAGAGGGGAAAGGGGAAGGGAAGGGAAGGGAAGGGAAGGGAAGGGAAGGGAAGGGAAGGGAAGGGAAGGGAAGGGAAGGGAAGGGAAGGGAAGGGAAGGGAAGGGAAGGGAAGGGAAGGGAAGGGAAGGGAAGGACGCATCGAGTTTCCATGTTTGAGACATCTCAAAGAGGATATATGGAGTGACAGACGGACTGGCTGCAAGGGGGGCGGGGAAAGAAGGAGTCCAGTTTTGAGGAGTGGATGAAGAGGGTGTGTATCAAGGAATGGGTGTATCATAAGACAAGGAAAGATTGGCACAGAAAGGGAGAACCCGAGTGACTACTGAGAGAGGTGACTTTGGGGAGGGGTGATTATGTCGGATGTGCCTCTGTGGAAGGTGGCTGCATACATGCCACCACACACACACACACACACACACACACACACACACACACACCTGTGCTGCTGCACCAGCATGCCACCACGCCAACCAGCAGCAGCCCATCACACAGCTACTTGTGCTGCGCCAGCAGGCCCAGCAGCGGAGCGGCACGTGACTCCCATAATCAGCTGTCCTGCTGTCTGAGTCGACTTAAGAAAAAGCACACCACTACACAAACCTGTGCTGCTGCATGTCAGCCACCACCACCAGCACGCCACTAAGCCATTCACCTGTGTTGTGCCAGCAGCCCCAGCAGCAGAGCAGCGTGGGACTCCATGATCAGCTGCTCCGCCTCCACTGCCCCCTCCACCATCATCGACATCACCATCTCGCCCGAACCCATCTCCCCCCCCATCGCCTTCCCCATCTTCTCCTTTCCAGTCCCCACACCTTCCATCATCCCCACACCTCCCATCAGCTCCCCCTGCAGCACCATCTCACCCTGCCCCAGCACGCTCATCTGCAATTCCTCTACTTCCCTTTCCGCCAGTCGCCTCTGCTCTGCCATTCCCATCTCTTCTGCACCCTCACTCCCTCTCACCACCACCGTGCTCCTTTCCTCGTGGCTGGAGCGCTCCGAAATCTGACATTTTGCAGCGAAATCCTGCCTCTCCTTTTGCTGCTGCTGCTGCTGATTCTGATGCTGCTGCTCGGAGATTTTTTGGCGAGATGCAAAGATGGCGCACAGGAGGGACACCATCGACACACTCTCCTCTGCCCTCCCTGCCTCCTCTTGGCCACGGCTCCCACTGCTGGTGGCACTGTGCTGCTGCATGCTGTGTCCACGGGCCTTGTGCTGCTGGGTGCTGTATTTGCTGTATTCTCTTGGACTGAGTCGCTTGGAGTGCAGCCGGTCCTGCTTTCGCCTCGTGGAAGTGGCTGCCGCCAGTAGGGATCTGCAAAACAGTTGTTGTGGGTGGGATGACGCACACACACAGAACAGTTGTTGTGGGTGGGATGACGCACACACACAGAACAGTTGTTGTGGGTGGGATGACGCACACACACAGAACATGTGCATGGAAGCACACACACAGAACAGTTGTTGTGGGTGGGATGATGCACACACACAGAACAGTTGTTGTGGGTGGGATGACGCACACACACAGAACATGTGCATGGAAGCACACACACAGAACATGTGCATGGAAGCACACACACAGAACATGTGCATGGAAGCACACACACAGAACATGTGCATGGAAGCACACACACAGAACATGTGCATGGAAGCACACACACAGAACATGTGCATGGAAGCACACACACAGAACATGTGCATGGAAGCACACACACAGGACAATCAGCAGCAGAAGCCTACCCCGTGCCAGGGCACCATTAGCTTCCACTTGATAGACCATGCAAACACAAGGACCACAGTACATGCACATGAACATGAACATGAACATGAACATGAACATGCACATGCACATGCACATGCACATGGGCCAGCACACGTATGTGCATGGTAGATGCATGCTTCCGTTGTTGTCACTTGCCAGTGTCAGCATCACCTCATCACATGAAGCACCCATACCAGGTATCACTATCACCCTCCACAGGCTAACACAACACCCACCGGCACCACCCGCACCGCACGGGCGCATGCACATATAGGGGCACTACACCCTTTTCTGGAATTGCACCAAACCAGCATTCCCAGCCTCTGCCATACATGGCATCACTATCAGCTTCCACCAGGTTGACAATCAGAACCAGCAGCACGACCAGGACAAGTGCACGCACACATAAGGGGCAGCATTACACCCTAAACCCTGAAAGTTTTTGCCATTGCACCCACCCAGCATTGTCAGCAACAACCGTACCTGGCGTCACTATCAGCTTCCACCAGGTTGACGATCAGACCCAGCAGCACCACCAGCACGTCACCATCTCCCTCCCAGGGCCTACCTTCCTCACTCGCTGCACCCTCCTTTTCCCGTCCTCCACAAGTCCTTTCAGCTTTATCACACTCTCCCCTGTCATCCCCTCCCCCATTACTTGCCCCGTTCCCCCTCCCCTGCACTCCATCCTCCAACCCACACGCTCCAGCTGTCACTGCCTCAGTTCCCTCGGACCCATAGCCCGTGCGAACTGTCGAAGCTGCTGCCGAAGCTGCTGCAGAAGCTGCTGCCAGAGCTGGCTCTCCTACAGCGCCACACGGGGCCCCAGCAGATGCCAGGGCATGCTGCCAGCAGCGGTCAGAGCAGCAGGCTGCAGCCAGAGACGCCACCACATCGATCCCGTGCGCCCCTGCCACCGCTCTGCTCCCCTCTGCATTGTGGTTGGTGACGTTCATGAGCACTTTGCATGCTGCCAGCACAAACCGCCGGCCTGCCCTTGACCGCACAGACAGCCTCTCTTTTGCATCTCCACCACCATCACTATCACTATCACTATCACTATCACTATCACTATCACCATCACTATCACTATCACTATCACCATCACTATCACCATCACTATCACCATCACTATCGCCACAACCACCAATGCAACCACCCTGTCTCCTGTTGTAAGCACCATTTTTCGAACCATTCCTTGTAGAAAAACCGTTCTGGTGATCCTTCTCGCCCTCTCCATGCCTCCCTTGCCTCTTTTCCTCCCACTTCTTCTTGCCGTGAGCCCTCCCGTTTTGGAACCTCCCATTTTGTTCCCTCCTATGTTGCACCTTCCTCGCATTCCCCCCCACGCATGCATGCCTGCACAACCCACCAACCTCACCATCATTCCCACTGATCCCTCCCTCCACCTCCTCCCCCAGCCTTATCCCCGAACCACACACACCACCCCGCCCGTCCACACACCCGTCTCCTCCCTCCAACCCAGCCCATTCTCCTCCCATCAACATCTCCTCCCCCACTAATAGCTCCTCCTCCACTTGTGAGTCCATGAGAAACTCATATGGATCCTTCAACACTCCCTCACTCCTCCCCAACCCTCCATCACCGCCCTCTCTCACCCCTGAACCGCCCCCAATCGCACTGCTCGCTCGCCCGTGCCTTCCCCTGCCACTCAATCCAGATCCCTCCCACCCCCCCTCATCAGAGCCCTCCTGCTCCTCCCCTACCGCCTCGCCCAATACAACTGCTCCTCCTCTCATCCTGCCTGCACCAGTGCGGGCCATGAGAGTTCCCGACCTTCCCTCTTCCCCATCCTCCTCCCCTTCCCCCTCTTTCTCCTCGTCCTCCTCTTCTGCTGCCGACACATCTTCCCCCAGCACCACAGCACCACCAGAACCATGTTTCGCCCCCATGGAAAGAGCACCACTCTTGCCATGTCGCAACCCTTCATCCTCATCCTCAACATCCCCTTCCACCGCCTCTCCCAGCATTACAACCTGCTCTTGCCCCCGCACAAACTCCTTCACAGCACTACGCCTCGCGCCGGCAGTGTAAGCCACCTTTCCCTGCTGCCGCTTATCAACACTGCTGCTCTTCCCTGCACCTGCCCTCGCTGCAACCCTCCCTGCAATCTTCCCTGCAACCCTCCCTGCACCCTCCTCCTCCCATGGGTCAAAGCAAAACGGGTCTGCCGATGCCCTCTCCTTGCCACCTGTCTGGACCCCTCTCCTTCCCCCACCAGACTTCCCCTTTGTAGCCACCCCACGCACTCTCTTCCCTCCATTTCGCCTACTTCCCTTCTCGTCCTCCCCACTCCCCTCTTCGCCCTCCTCACTCCCCTCCTCCCGCCCCAAGTCCAAAGGCACAGCATCGCCCAGAACCACCATGGCCCCACCACTGGCCCCCACTGCCCTTTCCACTGCCCCTCCCTCATCCCCCTCAGAATCCGTTCCTGAAGTGGTAGCGCTCTCCTTGCCCTTTGAGGTCGGAATGCCCCCACCACCTGAAAGAGGGGACGTGGGTCGGGGGGAAGGGGGGGGCGGAAAGTGGATTCGGAAAAGGGGGGACGGGAAGGGCGAAAGGAGGTTAAGAAGGGGAGGGACGAGGTGGGAAAACGGGGGAAGGCGGAGAAGAGGAGTAAAGAAAGAGCCAGCTCTCAAAGCACGAAGGAGGGAGAGAAAAAAAAAAAAAAAAAAAACGCGAGTCATAACGAAGAAAAGGCAGCAAAATGCCGGTTACCGCGTAGCAGCAGAGAGTTCACCTGCAAGACGTTCCAGGCACTCCGACAGGAGAGCAAGAAACGACCACTCACTGCTGCTGCCTCCCTTCCCTTTCCCTAGAGCCCCACTCGAGGCCACTGTGGCCACGAGGGGCACGGCAGCGGGAGAGGTGGTGTGGCAGCCAGACACCTTTCTTCGCTTCGCTCCAGGCAGAGTGTCAGTGGGCAAGGAGAGGCGGATGAGATAATCCTGGTGGGCAAGGGGATTCATGGATGGAGGTATAAGTGGAAAATCGTGTGCACAACAACGTTGAAATTGAATCACTAAACAAAGAGGAAATCTTGTGCAGACCCTCAGCTGTTCACACAACCTACTGGCTTCAATTGAATAAAAAAACAGGTTTGGAACAACACACACCTGGTTATCGCGGCTCATGAACGTGACATGCTCCAACACGCCCAAACAGCTTGTTGCCACATCCACACTGGCGGAGATTCTTCCGCCATGTGGCAGGTCCTCATTGGCTGCTGCTGCTGCTGCTTCAGTACCATCCATCCGCTTGTGCTGCTGCTGCAAGTGGTGCTTCTTCTTGAGTACAAATGCATGCTCCATGTTTCCCAGCTTCCGCCTTTTGGCGTCTCCTGCTGCTGCTTCATCTTTTGCTCCCCTCTCTGCTTCCTCTCTCCGGCCACCTGCACATGGCTGGGAAACAGAAGGAATGATCTTGACTCATTCAGTGCCCGACGCTATTTTCCTGTCGTGCCACTCTTCGTCGATCCATGCCAGATTTAATTGATTGTACCAGGTGCGCTTTGATTTGAACAGCAAGACAAAGTGCGAGCGCGTTAAAGCAGACTGGTGTCGTTACAACAAAATTGAGAGCTCGTTGGGGCAAATTGAGAGCACTTCAGAACAAGAGACAGATCCTGGTCAATTTGAAACGCCTCCCTCACCTGGAGCGTAGATCGTGCCAGCTGCAGCATGTGCCTGGCAGCCACGACCGCCACCAGGTGCAGCCCTCCCAGGCGGCGCATTTCGTCCTTGAGCCCCACGCGCATGAGCTGATGCCGGCCAGGCCCACTGGAGGAGAAGGGCGGCAGGGTGCTGTCTGGTGCTGCTGCTGGGAAAACAGGGATATAAAGAAGAGGGGCGGAAGCGGGAAAGAACAAATACAAAAAGAGGGAACAAAGATGGAAAGACGAGGGAACAAGAGAGAAACAGGCTGGATGTGGGAAAGTGCCATGGTAGTTGCAGTCTTTGGCATATCACCATCCATCCATCCATCCATCCATCCATCCATCCATCCATCCATCCACCCACCCACCCACCCACCCACCCACCCACCCACCCACCCACCCACCCACCCACCCACCCACCCACCCACCCACCCACCCACCCACCCACCCACCCACCCACCCACCCACCCACCCACCCACCCACCCACCCACCCACCCACCCACCCACCCACCCACCCACCCACCCACCCACCCACCCACCCACCCATCCATCCATCCATCCATCCATCCATCCATCCATCCATCCATCCATCCATCCATCCATCCATCCATCCATCCATCCATCCATCCATCCATCCATCCATCCATCCATCCATCCATCCATCCATCCATCCATCCAAACACAACCAGAAGAAGAGAACATATTCTTCACAGTCAGATGTCTTGTGGAAGATTCCAAAGCAAAACCCTGATGCATCCAGAGCATCAGATGCAAGGCAAAAAACGCGTCGAATCTATCTGAGTGCGGAGGGGGCAAGGGCAGAGGGGGAAGACCTTGAAGAGCAATCACAGAAGAGCAGATCCGTTTCAGCGTGGCCAACACCAGCGTCACAACCGTCACATCTGACCCACCACCACAACCACTAGCAGCACCAGCACCACCAGTACCACCAGCACAGCCTCTCCCCCTTTCCTCCTCCACATCCTCCTGTTCCCCATTCTCCTCCTCCTCATCCCACAGCACTCCCCCAACCCCGTTCGGGAACAGCTTCCTGACCTTACACTCTGCTGCTGCTGCAGCTTCCGCCTCCCGCCTCTCCACCCCCTTCACAGGGCATTCCCGCCAAGAGAGGTCTGCCCAGGCAGGAGGA
Source organism: Closterium sp. Naga37s-1 (assembly GCA_947471745.1). NCBI lineage: Eukaryota > Viridiplantae > Streptophyta > Zygnematophyceae > Desmidiales > Closteriaceae > Closterium > Closterium sp. Naga37s-1. Next base: position 3,455,642 of record CANJKZ010000069.1, read on the forward strand.
GACTTGCCACGAGCGGCAGCAGATGCAGGTGCGGCACGAGGGCCTGGGCTGGCACGTGGAGGGGCGGCGGCGCTGTGGTGTTTTAAGAGAGCAAGGAGGAAGCTGAGCGCGTGGGAGGGGTCTGGGAAGTCACTCTCCACGTCCTGAGTCAATGAATGGGGAGGGGGGCAGGGGAAAATTATCAGTCAACTCAACAATCGGTGGACGGGCAGGGGTGCTGTGGTGCTTTAAGAGGGCGAGGAGGAAGCTGAGCGCGTGGGAGGGGTGTGGGAAGTCACTCTCCACATCATGATTCAGTGAATGGGGGGTCGGGGGGGAGTTACGAAAGAGAATAGTTGTGGACATGGTATGGTTGTGCTTGCAAATATAGTGCAGATGTGCGAGTGACATGGAACATAAGAGCTTGTAGACAACGAGCTGCTTAATTCATTCGTCGAAACTGAAGAAAGCCCTGAAGCAGAAAAGAACGAAAGAGGGGGGGGGGAGAAACAGAGAGACATAACAGGCCCAGAAGAAAGAAACTCGCTTAAACATGTGAAGGGGGGCGTAGAGCACAAAGAGAGGCGTGGTGAGGTGATGGCCTTAGTACAGCACAGTCGGACACCAAAGTCTCTGCCAGAGACATGACAGGCGCACTGGTAAGCAGGCACTCACATCATAGGAGACAAAGAAGAAAATAGCTGCAGCGGCCAGTGCCAGAGGGTGATCCGTTATTGGGAGAAGCAGAAGAGCATCCATGATCTGCTTTATTAGCCTGTAAAGGAGAACGCAGGAACAGACACGAACAAACGTGAACCGAGTTTTGCAAGATCCCAAAACCAGAGCCTCGAGCACATTCCAAAGGTGCGTGACGCTTACCCACCACCTATTGACAAGCCAATCAACCTACCCCGAATGCACCAGGCGACGCTATTTCTCAGGTGACAAGGACATCTCATACTGTCCAAACCCACAAACCTACCCCTGCGAGCGCAGCAGGCGACGGCGGTCCATAGCAGAGCAGATGGACGCCAGTGACGTGGCAGCAGATCTCTGCACCCTGATTGGCTGCCGCAGCTTCAACCCATCGAGTGCAAACATGGCCTCATCCAGGCTCGCCATCATCTCGCCCGACTCCTGCGCCTCCATCAGACTCGTGCCTCTAGGCCCCCGGAAATCTGACTCTTCTGGTTCCATTTGACGACTCATGCCTCTAGGCCCCGGAAAATCTGAGTCTTGCGAATATGGCTCCTGCGATCCCATTGGGGATGTGCCAGCTGCTGCAGCTGCTGCTGCTGCTGTTGCTGCTGCTGCTGTTGCCGCTGCTACTGCTGCCGCGGCTGCAGCTCTTGCGGCAGGCATCAAAGAGCTGCTCTGCTTCTGAGTCAGGAACGTGCTGCGGTGCACTGGAGACTTGAAAAGCGCCTCTAGCTCCCGAAGCTCTTCCTCCTCTGGATCAATCTCTCGCTCACTATCCTGTTTCCCCGTCCCATCGCCCGGCCTTGGCTGCCCTAGATTTTCTACATCCGCCTCTTGGGATGCGCTCGCTGCCTTACCACGCCTGCCTTGTTTTCTCCCCTGACTCTGGCTCTCTTTACCGCCTTTCTTCATCTTCACGTGGTTCAAAAAGCCGCTGGAATCATCTCCACCGTCCATCTGGCTTCGCCAGCTTGCTGCTGATCGCCGGCGTGGTTCTGCTCGGTTGGGCTCGGTTCTGGTGCGAGAGGGCCCTGGAGGTGGGAGGCTGGAGCGCGCCGGCTGGGACAGAAACCCGCGAATAGAGTCAGGTTCGGAACAGGAGTGGTGCAGAGGTTCGGATTCCGGTGAGAAGAGTCCACCAGGGGGATTGGCGTTGCAATGGGACGAGCGTGGACGGCCCAGCATGGCTTCGGGATCATCACTGCCGACTAGCGACCAGTCTGAGTTCTGTGCAGCAAAAAAACGATGAGCAGACATCGGGATTGACGAGTGCCGTGAATGCAGACAGAATACGTTAATATGGAGAATAAGGAGCATATCATAACAGCTAATCGCGCAGTCTAATTCGTCTTGTCTCCAAAAAAGGATTCCATGAAAGCCAAGGACGGGCTGGAACCACAGGCTCGCACCTTTAAGGCGCCTCAAAAGGAACCACGGGCTCGCACCTGGGACGAGGCAAGGCCGTTCAGTTGGAACTCCTGCGACTGAGACGAGAAGAACGATTGCGACTCCTGCGACCCTGACTCCGCAAACGAGTCATCTGAACCGCTCGGCACCCCTCTGCGTTTCCGCTGGTACGTCCTCACCAACATATTGGCCAATTCTCGTCTCGCTTGAAGCTCCTGCGACTAAGACCTAGAGCTGAAGTGGACAAAAGATTCAAATCCGAAAGGAGTGTGTACGTTCGGAATCAGCCACTTCCACTTCTGTGGAGGCAACGTCACTGAGTTCTGTTCACGATCCAGCTAGATCTTCGTAAGTTCTCCGTTCAACCATATGAGAGCCATGAGATTGTGACGGTGATGAAACTCCGCCAAAGTAGTTCTAGCTCTAAGTCAAAACCGTGAAAATAAGTTCTCAGCCGGTCTTGGGGAGGTTGGAGGTGCTTGGGTGGATGGGGGAAATCGATTTTCGAAGTTGGGTGAGCTCTCTGAGGAAAGCGAAATCAAGGTTTCCCGCGTCGTGCCGTCAGGGAGATTCACTGTAGTAATAATCTCGATTAGCGTTGAGTGGAACTAACCGTGTGATCGAGGAGGCTTCGTGCCCTCTATATGGCTAATATAATCACTGCCATTATCCTTGCAACATCAACATTACTATACTACCGATACGGTACTACCCTTCCTATGGTTCAGATGATTTGTAGTATCATCAACTGATCTGTGTTGCATTTGTATCCAAGGTTGTGTTGCATTTTTTCAGAGCTGTGGTCCGGATTTCCTTTTGATTGCCTTTATTATTGTAAGTCAAATGCAAGATGTAATTATACGAAATTGCTCCTGCATCCCTAAAGAAGACAGATTACCTACATAAACAGTCTGTACCGGTAAACAACTGGGCATAATATACAATAATCCAATACAATTTGTTCAGTCCGTGCATGCCTGCGGTTTCTGCTCTAGTTAGCGCTTCTACTGACGAAGTCCTCAGCCCTGGGTGTGATTCTTTGGTTCACAGTGGGCGTCTTTACCCCAGCCACGAATGCATTACATGATGACCACTGGGTACGCCAGCAGTGTTTTCCCACGCTGGGGTAGCACCAATTACGTAGCAGCCTGAATACTCGCATTTCGAGTGTAGGAACCGATAGGGAGACTAGTAACAGGTTAGCTTGCTGTCTTTCTTCTCCGGCTGTGTGTGTGAACGGTGTTGCGCTGGGATTATACTTTCCCCAATGGGAAGCGCGAATCGATGGTCAGGGCGACGGCGATGCATGAGGGTAGGTTCGATAGGGGGGTGGAACGTGAGGGGAAGCGATGATAGGACAAGTAGGCTGAGCCGGAAATGGGGGAGGCAGAGGTGGCGGACAACAGGCTTGTTCAGGGAAACTGAGAGGTGAGGGATAAATGGTGTGGGTGTGCTGAATGGAATGAGGTTGGGAGAAACGCGGGAAACCCGTTCGCCAACGGTTTGTTAAGACATGGTCGGACTCTAGAATCGGTCGCGGTTGGTCCTGGTTGCCTCAATATGACGGGTAATTAAATCGAGATATTGCGCAATAAAAGAGAAGGATATACAATCATGCCTCTCGTACTAACCAGTATAACTGCTTATTTTACGCTCAGAGCTTCTTCTCGGCACCAACGCCCTCCTGGTAATCAGGCTCACAGAACTCTCCTCCTAGCTCGTCGCATGCCTCGCCGGGGAAAACGCTGCACGAAAGAAGCAAGTAGAGAGAGAAAGAAGCCCGTTTGAGAGCCACGAGAAAGCCAACGCCACTCGCTCTGGAGAGCCTTGAAATTAAGGTTCTGGAACCACGTAATCCTGGGTACAAAAAGAGGACGACTGATTCGTGACACAGTTCTCATGTGGCGGGTATGGTCCACATTCAATGCAAAACGGATTTTCCAATGCAAAACAGGCTGCGATTTCGGACGTACGTCGTAGGACCTTCTTAGTCGACAGGCTTTATGTGACAGTCAATCGCATTCATTCAACATGGTAGATTTAGACTGAATGCGAATCACATTGCAACTCCGAACGTACGTCTTAGGGCCGTCGTAGTCGACCACGCCGACATCCCTCCCTTCGACCTGCTTGACGACGGGCTCGGGTTTTGACTCCAGCTTCACCTCAGCGAACACGCCCTCGGCATTGCAGAACTCGCCTCCGAGCTCGTCGCACGCCTCCGCGGGGAAAACACTGGAGATGGTAAACGGTACAGAATGGCGAGCTATGAGTATCGAAAACTCGAGAAAGAAAATCCAATGACCCCTAAAGTTGCATTGCCGCTCAGGAAACGGAGCATTGGAGAAGAAACGCGGTGGCGTCAAGCTTTGATAGACATCTCAAGCTAAAGTCTGGAAGCTCACGTCGTGGCGGAGTCGGCTCCGGCGTAAGATTCGTTGTCTTCGCTCTCGTTCTTGGCAGTGAAGCCGAAACCGGGAAACTTGATGGCGCAGACCACTCTCGCCTGCGACCGCACTGACCGCGCTGGGAGTGTGCGGATGGTGCGGGGAGCCACCACAAGAGCTGGTCGAGCAAGGCAGAAAGCCTCCATGGCTAATCGAAATCTCAAAGAACAACGAAGTTGAGGAGCCGAGAAGGGCGTGGAAACGGAAGTTGCTTCTGCTACTATGGGGAAGGAGGAACCCTTTCAGTTGGAGGAAAAGACGAGCCTTTCTTGTGATTCCAGATTCCAAAGAGCTGAAGCAAATGAAAATGGACCAGCGAAGACAACAGAATTGCCCAGCACAACTTTCTTGCCACAGAAAAGGCAGAATCAGGTTTCAGGGCGTATTTACCACGGATGAAGTGCTTCGACAGTACTGGAGATGGTTTGAAATGTCTTATACTAAAGTGAGCGGTAGCCTCCACATTATACTGCACACTAAACTTCATGAATTGGACAGTGGATAGAGTCGAGGATTTGATGCCTTTGCTCCTGAACGCAAGTGTAAGTGCCATCTAGCTAACCCGAGTGGGGCACACGTGTGAACAGATTTTTCGATCTCCTCGTTTGCCGTGATTCGCTGAAGCGGGCTGCCCAGCTGGACGTCAACATCGAGAAATGTTCTGACAATCTGGCCATGGCTGACGCAATTCTAGGAAGATTGACCTAACGCTAAACAAAATGTCGCCACATGAGGGTCCACGGAGGCACACAGTGTCGGGGATGTGGCGATGTGCGGCTGCCCAGCCCAAGCACACAAGAGTGGATCGATATCGTTTGTGACTCATAACGTTCAGTACGGCGCGCAGTATACAAACGCGGTATAGAAGATACACTGTTCCCTAGCAGTGTTACACGCATCAACCGCGTCAAACCACCCCTAACCAGGTGTGTTCCATATTTTGTGTTGCATATTCATGTCATTGTTGTACTCGTGCATATGGCCTGGAATTTCTCCACACAGACGTTTCCTTTGAATTTATAAAGCATTCTTATAAACACGAACAAGTGGCCAAGGCTGGTGTGTTACTGTAAGGAAAAATCCTTTTCATTACTTCGCGCCCCTGCTTACCGCGTATACGACGATGCCCGCCAACAGCGCCCAACAGTGCAACGTTACCCGCTCGCCAGGGCCTATTTTATCAGTGTAAATCATGTTGGGCTGAGAAAAGCCCTTAGGATCTTTGCAGGACTAAATTCTGAGTAGGACAATGTAATAGCGGAAGCGTTAAATGAGATCTTTGTGAACCACCTTGCGCTAGTATGTGAGGGCAAGGTAGATTGATTAAAACAAAGGGATACAAGCTTTTATAAGATTACAAGGAATACGAAGAGATACAGTTAATAACCGTTTTGCTGTTGCTGTTGCGGTTCGATACAGCGACGACTCGGGCAACTGCTCAATAGCGAGTCAGTTGTTTGTCCTTGCTGTCGCGCTGTATTTGTCAGGTCAAAAGTCGCTGACCTTTGACTTTCGCATAACCTCCAGCAGTTGTTCAACCTCCGAGGGTTGACTCGCTAATGCTTCGATATGTTTCGCTTCGCTTCTGACTTGGTGTTTCGACACGACAGAGGCGCTAAATCAATTGTTTCCAACACTCCCCTTCGCTTCTGGAGTGTCGCTGTTGGTGACGTGGCTTTGTCCAGTCAGCAGCATGCATTACTCGAACTTCTGCTTCCCGAGCTTCTTGGTCAAGTAATCAGCTGCCATCTCGGACGTGGGACAGTAAGACAGCTCAAGTCTCCCCTTCTCGATCTCGTCCTTTAAGAAGAAATATCGCAGGGCGATATTTTTCGTCCTGTTCGCGAATCCGTTTTTGTTGGCTATGCGAATTGCCGACTGGTTGTCGCAGAACAAGGAGAAGCTGGGTGACTGAGCCAGCTTCGCCTCCTCCAGAAGTTCGCGAAGGTACAGTCCTTCCTTGGTGGCTGAGCAGAGTGCGATATATTCAGCTTCAGCTGAAGAGAGAGCGATGAATTCCTGCTTGCTCGACTGCCAGGAGATGGGTCCGATAGGCTCGAGGCGATAGATGTAGCTGGTGCGTGAGCGTCTGTTGTCGGAGTCGCCGGCGTGATCGGCGTCGACGTAGCCGATTAGTTTAGGTGTCGTAGTCCCGTTCTTGTGGTAGGTTAGACCGACGGTTGAAGTGCTGACGAGGTAGTGGAGAGCACGGTCGAGTTCCGCCATGTGATCTGCTTCAGGTTTCTTGAGGTAGGTCGCGAGTTGACTTGCGGAGTACGATAGGTCCGGACGGCAAGTGACACATGCGAAGAGGAGGCATCCCAGCTTTCTCTGGTAGTCGCCTATGTCGGCGGGCTTTAGTGGAGCGGATCCTTCCTTGTTATTTCCTGCCGTGTAGCGGTATGGCGTAGAGATGGTGGTCGGCGTGAGTGCGAAGCGTTTGGCGATGGTGTCGGCGTATTTTGCGGCGTTGAGGTAGATCGCGTCTTCTTCTTCCTGGATGTTGAGGCCGAGATACTGCGTGACAGTGGACGAGACTGTGAGCGTGAGATCCTTCTATAGTTCCCCTTCGAACCAGGTGGTGACGTTGTTGGTCGAGCCGATGTAAATTAAATCGTCCACGTAGACGATCAGTAGGATGTAGTCGGTGCTCTTTGTGAGCCGATACATGCCCTGGTCGTGAGGTAGTTGGCGGAATCCAATGCGAATAAGTCTTGCGTGCAGATACTTCTGCCACAGCCTTGGAGCTTGTTTGATGCCGTACAGGGATTTTTGCAACTGACAGACTTGGTTAGGTTCTCCGTGGGAGCCGTGTGGGAGTTCGATGAAGATTTCGGCGTCAACAGGTGCGTAGAGGAATGCGTTGGCGATGTCGATTTGCCGCAGTTTCTTTTTCTTCATGGCGGCGATTACGAGGAGAATTCGTAGTGAGGTGTGTCGGCTGACCGGGGCGAATGTCTCGGTGAAGTCGCGTCCGTGCTCTTGGTCGAAGCCGCATACGACCCAGCGCGCCTTAAACTTGTCGATGGTGCCGTCTGCTTTTGTCTTCACACGGAAGACCCACTTCCCGGTGAGTACTGTCTTGTTTCGTGCCACGCCGATAGGGACGACTTTCCAGGTGTTGCGTTCCTCTAGTGCTTTCAGTTCCTTGTCCATGGCTTCACGCCATTTTTCCCTATGCTCCCCCCCCAGAGCCTGCTGAACTGTGGCAGGCTCCTTAGGAATCTCCGTGCCGTGGACCGCGGTGACGAGGCCGAGTATCTGGAGGCCACTCTGTGTGTAGCGGGGGAGAGTTGTGTCCGCGGGATAAGCTGCTTCGTCACCTGCTTCTGGGTCAGGTATGAAGTTGGGCCCTATGCGTTCTGCTTCGTTGGTGTTGACTTCTGCAGGTGTAACGTAATCGTTGTTGGCGAAGTGGTAAAATACTTCGGCGTTGACGCTTTCGCGAGGATTTTCGTCATCCATTGGGACGTTGACAGAGAGGCCCGGCTTCCTCCGAGGCTTCATCCACGTTCTGCTCGTCCCAGTCAGCTTCGTCTGCTGCCGAGGCGAAGCGTCGGTCACCACGGAAGCCACCTGTGGGGTCCCGATCTTCTTCCAGGTTGGCAAGATACGTCGGAAGGGTGAGTCGTTCGTAGAAAATGACATCACGTGCTGCTACTGTTGCTTTGGAGTGGACGTCGAAAATCTTCCACGCGTTGTAATTTCTTTCGTTGCCCAGGTGTAGCCCCCACTGTGCGCGTTGGGAAAATCGGCCGGCTCGTGCAGATGGGGGTCAGTGTTGTACCATGCAGCCGAAAACTCTTAACATTTTTGTGCTGCCCTGTTTTCCTGTCCACAGCAGATGCGGTGATGCGTTGTTCGGGAGCGATGATGACGAGAGCAAGTTGTGCAGCATGACAGCGTGGTCCATTGCTTCGGGCCACTAGTGGTTGGGCAGTCGCATGCCTCGTAACAGCTTGTGCATGGTGTTCTGGAGAGTCCTGTTCATCCTTTCTGCTACGCCTTGCTGCTGGTGAGCGTAGGGAAGAGAGATGAGACTCTTGATTCCTCTTTCTGCCAAGTACTGCTTGAACCTCTGTGAGGTGTATTCTCCTCCTCCGTCTGACTGGAAGCTTTTTAGTTTCACGCCTGATTCTCGTTCTGCTACTGGGAGCCAAGCGACGAAGGCCTCGAAAGCCATGTCCTTGCTCGGAAGGTTAAGGTGCCAAACGTAACGCGTAGCGGCATCGATGAACGTGATGGTGTAGCTGTATGCTCCTTGTCCAGGTTCGCGATTGTACAGGATGTCGCTATACACTTTCTCAAGTGGTGCGTAAGTTGGTGCGCTGGGGTTGTGGTGAGAAGCGAATGGCCGATGTGGTAAGTCAGCTTCGGGGCAGGTAAAGCACGTTCCACGAGCTCGTCGAAGTTCGCTTCCATCGGTTAGGAGCAGTGAATCTTTGTCGAGTACTCCTGCTCTGATTGTGTTGTTTAACACCGTGTTGCTTGGATGTCCCATTCGTGCGTGCCAGATGTCTTCGCCAGCTCGATGTCCGGGTGAGCGACGGTACAAGTCGGAGTTGGAGTAGAAGCTTGCGGTGAAGTTTGCGCTTCGATGTGCTTCTCGTGGTGTTGGGTTAAGCTGCTGCGCAGGAGTCGGTGGAGTGTCGTCAATTGGAGCCAATGCAGTTGAAGGACCAGCGATTGGTGTCGATGTTGCTGCTGCTGCTGTCATTGTTTCTGCTGCTGCCGATGTTGTCTCTGCTGCTGCCGATGTTGTCTCTGCTGCTGCTGGTGTTGGTTCTGCTGCTGCCGAGTGTTGAATTGTTGCTAATGCTCTTGTTCGTTCTGCCTCAGAGATGGTGTGCGAGTACCAGAAGCCTTCTGGACTGAAGTCGGGGTCGAGATCCGGTGGATGTGTCCAGGAGGTGAAAGTGACAATCCCGTCGCTGTCAGCGGTGCCAAGATCTGGGACGAAGTCGAGGACGAAGACGTTGTTTTTCAGGACCGCCTTCCCGATGTAGAGACCGCCCTTCCCATGGTATAACTTGAACTCCTGAGTGGTGCTATCTGCTTCGAGGTGTATGCCCTTCGCCATCAGTTGACTGACGCTCAGTAGGTTGTAACCGAGCCCTTCTGCTATTAAAACTTTCGACATCTGTAGTATGACGTTTGTCTCTCGTGACTGAAGTTGCACTACGCCTTGTCGTCGTGTGCGCAGGTTCTGATTGTTGGCGACGGTGATGACGACCTCGCGTTGAAGTTCGTGTTCGCGTTGAACAAAGCGTCCTGAAGAGCACATGTGTTGTCCGCAGCAACTGTCCAAGAACCAGGTATCCTTCCCAGACGGTTCGCTTTGGGCGATGGCTGCGTACGTTGGGTTCGGTTGCAGCGATTCTCGATGTGGAGTCCTTTCGTCGAGTTGTTCTTCTGGTGAGTAGTGCGGCGGCGATTCAGTGATGCAGGAGTTGGTCAATCTTGCCATGCAGCTGACGATGTCCCTTGTTCCTTGTGTAGGTTGTCCCGTCGACGTTGTTGACGTTTGAACTTGAGTGGTGGAATTTGCTTGCGTTGAGGCGACTTGACTGCTTGAAGGTCGAAGCTGCCGCTGCGTTGGTACTGACTGTTGTCGGTTAGGGCGGTGTGTGCGGGGATGACCTGACGTCTTGCAGAGATGACAAAACGGAGGTACGGGTTGTTGACCTTGGTACTTGTTTTGCCGATGGTTGTTGTTGTTGTAGCGCCGTTGAGTGTGGAAAGCGAACTCAGACACTGAAGTCTTCCTCTTGTGTTTTCTTCTTGTAGGTCCATGTCTTGCTGTTCGGCGTGAATTTCAGTGCACAATGCTGCTTCGGAGATCTTCCCGTGAGCTCGGAGTATGGCACGAGTGGAGCGCAATGAGGACCAAGACCGCCAATGACGACTGTGACGAAGGCGTCTTCTGATATCGACCCTCCGCATCGAAGGAGTTTGTCGCGCAATTCGCGACAGCGGTTGATATACGCCATCCCTTTTTCGCCCGGTTTCATTTACACTGTTGTCAGTTGCGCCATTAACCGACTCTGATTGACGCTGTCTATTGCCTGATACAGGTTCTTTAGGTGGTTGTACGCGAGCTTGGCGGAGTTTCCGTATCCTCGGTAAGACCGAATGTTCTGCTGCTGGTTCGGTGTGACGTTGCGCACTAGGATTGTATACGCCATCATAGATTGATACGTATACTGCTGTTTGTTGTATTGCGTGCCGTTTGTTGGATATGGCAGGGACCCATCGAAGAAGCCAAGAATCTGTGCACCTTCCATCATCAGTTCGAATTCGAATGACCAGGTAAAGAAGTCCTTTCCGTCGAATGGTCTTGACGTCTGCAGTTTTAAAACGTGCGCAAACTACGACTGAACTTGAAGTGCATCTAGTGTCTTCTCTTGCTCAGGTGAAGGCTGCTGGCGCGGCATGAAGCTGACGGAGCCGCGCTGAGGTTCGTACGGGGCGAAGGTAGGTTGTTGCTGATTTCCTCGTGCGTAGGATGAACCGTCAAGGCTCATCGGTGTTGCGTTGTTGTTGTTGCTGTTGTTTGACTGTGCAGGTGCCCCTTGCTGGTGTTGTTCGTAGAAGGACATGAAGGAGAAGAATTTCTCCATCATGTCTGGATCGAAGGCCGCGGCTTGATTTGCGGGAGTTTCTGTAGACGTTGCCCTTGGTCTTGTTGCCGTACCCTCCTCTGTCTGTAGGCCAGAGGCAGGAGGTGGAGTAGGAGTAGTACCGGGAGAGCCGTTAGAGGAGCTTCTCTCCTTCTATGTTGTCATGCCTTGTGATGTTGTGGGTGTCTTGATTGTAGTTGAATTTGTCCTGATAGCTCTCATACCATGTTGGGCTGAGAAAAGCCCTTAGGATCTTTGCAGGACTAAATTCTGAGTAGTGCAATGTAATAGCGGAAGCGTTAAATGAGAACTTTGTGAACCACCTTGCGCTAGTATGTGAAGGCAAAGTAGATTGATTAAAACAAAGGGATACAAGCTTTTATAAGATTACAAGGAATACGAAGAGATACAGTTAATAACCGTTTTGCTGTTGCTGTTGTGGTTCGATACAGTGACGACTCGGGCAACTGCTCAATAGCGAGTCAGTTGTTTGTCCTTGCTGTCGTGCTGTATTTGTCAGGTCAAAAGTCACTGACCTTTGACTTTCACATAACCTCCAGCAGTTGTTCAACCTCCGAGGGTTGACTCGCTAATGCTTCGATATGTTTCGCTTCGCTTCTGACTTGGTGTTTCGACACGACAGAGGCGCTAAATCAATTGTTTCCAACAAATCACACTGCTATACTGATGAGAAGGGTGAAATTTAGGGCCTACACTCATGTTTTTGGGTTTTTTTTTTGGATTAGTGTTACACGGATTTGACAGTGAAACGATTTAGGCCGCACTGATGCTCTAGGGTAAATTTTCCCTTAGCGAAGATTACTCTTAAGGGCGTACAGGGCCCCCCCTTGTCAAACATATATGCTATAGTCTGTCTAGGCTGTAGTGGGGTAGTTCATATAGGGTACAACACTTTTAGGTTTTCCACTTGTACCCACCTGCTTGCTGATTGAGTCATTCCGTTCTTCACTATTCTGACATGGTATTCTGAGCAAGTTCCCTCGTGGGAACGTTTTTTTTAGGGCCCACCACGATTTTTTTCCTGCCCTGCCCGAAGCGCGCCTCGCGCCTGCCTCACTTGCGCCGTCACGCGCCCTGCCCTAGAGCCGCCCGTCGCGGCCTTGCCTTCTCGGCCCGTCGCGGCCCTGCCCTACCGGCCCGTCGCGACCCTACCCTCACGGCCCGTCGCGCCCCCCCCCTGCCTTCTCGGCCCGTCACGGCCCCCTACCCTAACGGCCCGTCGCGGCCCCTTGCCCTGCTGCCGCCCTGTCGCGGCCCTGCACTGACGCCGCCAAGTGGCGGCCCTGCCCTGCTGCTGCCTCTGTCGCGGCCCTGCCCTGCTGCCGCCCTGTCGCGGCCCTGCCCTGCTGCCGCCCTGTCACGGCCCTGCCCTGATGCCGCCCTGTCGCGGCCCTGCCCTTCTGCCGCCCTGTTGCGGCCCTGCGCTGACGCCGCCAAGTGGCGGCCCTGCCCTGCTGCCACCCCAGTCGCGGCCCTGCACCCGCACCTGGTAAGCACCCGCGCCGCCCAGCCGAGCCGCGCCGCTCCTCCGAGCCGCGCCGCCCTGCCGCGCCGTACCGCCAGGAGGCGAGCCGCACCGCCCAGCCGAGCCGCGCCGCCCTACCGAGCCGCGCCGCCCTGCTGAGCCGCGCCGCCCTAATGAGCCGCACTGCCCTGCCCGCGCTGCTTCTGCTGCTACTGCTGTTTCTCTTGCCACTGCTGCTACTGCTGCTACTACCGCTATGGCTAGCCCTACTGTTCTTACCTTTGATGCTGAGGGGTGTGCGGTTGACTTTGACGTGTGGGTTGACGACCTGCAGCTCTTTCTTCAGTGTGATTCTAAGGACGGAGTATCCCTTTTCGATCACACGTCCGGTGTCTCCCTTGCACCTGCTACCACTGCTGACAGTACGGTTCGCTCGCAGTGGACCACTCGTGACGCTGTTGCTCGCCTTGCTGTTTGTAGTCACCTGCCGTCTTCTGAGCGAGCGCACTTTGGCCAGTACAAGACTGCTAAGTCTCTGTATGACGCTGTCGTAGCGCGCTACTCCTCCCCTGCCACTGCTGCCCTCAGCCGCCTCATGCTGCCATACCTGTTCCTTGACCTTGCCGCCTTTGCCACAGTCGTTGACCTCATTACTCACCTCCGCACTAGTGACGCCCGCTACCGTGCTGCGCTTCCCACTGAGTTCTGTGCCAAGAACCCTCCCCCCATGTACATCACCCCTTACTACCTAGTCACCCGCCTCCTCGACTCCCTTGCTTCAGTCAAGGACCACTTTCTCTCCCTTTGCCCCACCGAGCTCACCGTTGACCTGCTAGAGGAGCGCCTCACTGCAGATGAGAAGAGTATCGTTGCTGTAGGTGCTTCTCGCGGCGACCCTCGCGCCCCTTTTTTGAGGGGTGTTCCCCTGTCCCCCTTCTCCCCTCTGTTGCTTCTGCTGCTGCTGTCGACCTCGTTGGCGCGGAGGTCGGGGCTGCGTCTGCTCCTAGTGGGAGGCATCGCAACAGCAAGGGCAAGGGGGGAAAGGGTGGTGGAGGGGACGGTGGGGGCGGCGGTGGAGGCGGTGGGGGAGGCGGAGGTGGTGGCGGTGGAGGTGGGGGTGGTGGCGGGAGTGGGGGCTTCGGTGGCGACGGTGGGGGTGGTGGAGGAAGCGGCAGCGGTGGTGGAGGTGGCGGCGGCGGTGGAGCTGGTCGAGGTGGAGCTGCGCAGCGTGGAGGCTTTGGTGGTAGCCAGCGCCAGCAGCAGCAGCCGCCTTCCCGTGAGACCCCGTCGGACCAGCAGCTTCGTGAGTGGTACGCTGGGCGTGGGAGGTCTGGGGGTGTTGGTCCCTGCACTTACGTTCTTCGCACCGGCGGGCGCCGTGGGGAGACGTGCGGGCTGCCACACACTCCGCAGCGTTGCTTCGGTCGCCTGACTGACGCCTGGCGCGCCCAGTTTCCTGACGCTGTTGAGCTCCCTCGCTGGGGTGATCTGCTTAGGCAGAATGTTGCTATCTTTGATCTTGATTTCGATGCTATCCTTGCTGCCATGTATGCTGTGACTGATAGTGCTGAGGGTGACTGCTACCTGTGTGTTCCCCCCGACCCGAGCATTGAGGCTGCTGCTCTAGGTGCTAGTGAGTCTGCTGCTCCAGGTACTGGTGAGTCTGCTGCTCCAGGTGCCGGTGAGTCTGCTCTCTCTGGTACTGCACCTACTGAGGCCTTGCACACTTTCACACTTGACTCTTGTGCTTCGCGCTCCTTCTTTCGCGACAGCACCACACTCACGCCGCTCAGTCGGCCTGTCGCAGTCTCCTTGGCTGACCCCTCTGGGGGCCCAGTCCTTGCGCACTCCTCCACGGTTCTACCGTGTCCTGCGGCCCCGTCGGGCTTGCTGTCGGGACTCCACCTCCCCTCGTTCTCTACGAACTTGGTGAGTGGAGCTGACCTCCAGGACGTGTGGGTTGACCAGTTCACCCCTGGAGGTCAGCGTGTGACCCACTGCACTTGCTCTCGGACGGGCCGCCACCTGGCCACGTTCACCCGTCGGCCTGGGTCGAGTCTGTACACACTGACTACTGCGTCTCCTCCGGTTACTGAGTCTGGTCAGGTAGCCGCGTCTAGTCAGGTGTTTTCTGCCGCGCCCAGGTCTAGTCCAGCGTCGGCCCCCTGCTCGTGTCGTCCTCTGTCACACGAGACTCTCCTTTGGCACCACCGCCTTGGTCACCCCTCCTTGCCTCGTCTTCGAGGTATGGCCTCCCGTACCCTTGTCTCCCCAGGTCCCTCCCTCCCCTTCCTCCGGGGCCTGCCCCTACCTGTGTTCCTTGTGTCGAGGGCCGGCAGCGCGCCGCTCCTCACTCCTCCGAGTTCCCTCCGATAGAGGCTCCCCTGCAGACTCTCCACATGGACGTGTGGGGCCCAGCCCGCGTCAGTGGACAGGGTCACGAGCGTTACTTCCTGCTGGTTGTTGACGACTACTCGCATTACACCACAGTCTTCCCCTTGCGCCGCAAGGGTGAGGTCACTGAGGTGTTGATCGACTGGATCCGCGGTGCCCGTTGCCAGCTCAGCGAGAGTTTTGGCTCGGACCTTCCTGTTCTGCGTCTGCACTCAGATAGAGGTGGTGAGTTTTCCTCCAACCTTCTGAGGGCTTTCTGTCGTGCGGAGGGCATCCGCCAGACATTCACGCTTCCGGCCTCCCCACAGCAAAATGGGATTGCTGAGCGCCGCATTGGCATGGTCATGGACGTCGCTCGTACGTCCATGATCCATGCGGGTGCTCCCCATTTTCAGTGGCCGTTCGCGGTTCAGTACGCTGCGCATCAGATCAACCTTCAGCCTCGTGTCTCCTTGCCGGAGACCACACCTACTCTGCGGTGGACGGGGAAGGTTGGCGATGCGTCTGTGTTCCGTGTCTGGGGATCTCGAGCTTTTGTCCGCGATACTTCCGTGGACAAGCTGTCCTCCCGTGCCGTTCCCTGTGTCTTCCTTGGCTTCCCCCCTCACGCACCTAGGTGGCAGTTTTACCACCCCACCTCGCGTCGTGTTCTGTCCTCTCAGGACGTCATGTTTGACGAGTCGGTCTCCTACTACCGTCTCTTTCCCTACCGCACAGCCTCTCTCCCCCCCCGCCCCTCTTCCTAGCACCAGGTGCTCCTCCGGTAGATCCCCTCCCCCCTCAGGGTCCTGCCCCCTCAGGTGTGTCCAAGGTAGACCCTGTCGAGCCTGTCGAGGTAGCTGTTGACTCTGGTGCTGCTAGGGGTACTGAGCCTGCGGGTGCGGGGCCTGGGGGTGCTGTGCCTGGGGGTGCTGAGTCTGAGGTTGCGGAGCCTGGGGGTGCTGAGCCTGAGCGTGTGGAGCCTGGGGGTGTTTAGCCTGGGGGTGTTGAGCCTGGGGGTGCTGAGCCTGGGGGTGCTGAGCCTGAGCGTGCTGAGTCTGGAGGTCCTCCGGGTGTCCCGTCACGGCGGGAGCCCCTCTCTCCGCAGCGGCTCCGTGAGTGGTACGCTCGTTGCTGTCGCTGTGCTGCTGGAGGTGCTTCTGGGGCTGGAGCTGCTGGAGGTGCTGCTGGTGCTGGAGCTGCTGGAGCCGCTGGTCCTGGAGGTGCTGGTGCTGGAGGTACTGGCGCTGTTGGAGGTCCTACTGGTGTTGGAGCTGCTGGAGGTGCTTCTGTAGTTGGAGCTGCTGAAGGTGCTGCAGGTGCTGGAGCTGCTGGAGCCGCTGGTCCTGGAGGTGCTGGTGCTGGAGGTACTGGCGCTTTTGGAGGTCTTGCTGGTGTTGGAGCTGCTGGAGGTGCTGGAGCAGCTGGTCCCGGAGGTGCTCGTACTGGAGGTACTGGAGCTGCTAGGGCTGGTGGTGCTGCAGGAGTTGGACCTATAGGTGCTGGAGCTGTTGCTACTGGAGGTGCTGCTGGAGCTGGAGCTGTTGGAGGTATTGGAGCTGGTGGTGCTGCGGGAGTTGTAGCTAGAGACCCTGGAGCTGAGGGTACTGGTGCTGTCTCTGCTGTTTCTGGAGGCGCTGCCCGGCCGCGGCCGTACTACGTTCCGCTCCTTCAGCAGGTTCTTGGTCTCCCGCCTTCTACTGGTCCTACTCATCCCTTACTAAGTCCACCGCCTGTCCAGTCACAGCCGCGGTTACAGCCAGCCTCTCCACTGCCTGGTCCTTCTCCTTACTCTGGACCAACTAGAGGTCTTACGGAGCGTCGTGAGCCTGAGTCTCGTCCTGCGTCGCCTGAGTCTCGTCCTGTATCACCTGAGTCTCGTCCTGAGTCGCCTGTTCGCACTGGTCGTCGTGTTCCGCGTCAGCGTCCTCCTCCTGTCCCCGGCACTCACTCTATGACTCTGTGTCTTTCCACAGCTCCACAGCGTGTCCCTCTGCCGTCTCCTCCTGCGTCCTCTCTTCCTGACGGTCTGGACCCTGAGTCTGACTCCCTCCGTGCTGCTAGTCCTACTGTCACACGTTTTCTGGCCACTGCTGACACTAACCCTTCGTTTGAGTCCACTGCTGCGTCTGCTCTAGTTGCTGAGCTTGTTGACTTTGCTGCCGCCTGTCGCCTAGACTACGCCGCTAGTCTTGTTGCTGAGTCTGAGTCTGCGTCTGTCTGTCCTCCGTCCGTCGGGGGTGAGTGTGCTCTTGGCACGGACGTCCTTGAGGACAGACAGGAGGAGTTTGAGTGCTTTGCCGCTGCTTTACCTCATCTCGTGTCCATGCTGCTTGCCTCTGAGGGAGACCCGGATGCACCAGACATCCCGACCCCGCGCTCTTACGCAGAGGCGATAGAGGGTCCCTACTCCTCTTAGTGGCAGACAGCCATGGACACAGAGATGGCTTCCTAGAAGTCCATAGGCACCTACGTCGATGAGGTTCCCCCACCTGGGGCGAACATCGTCAGTGGCATGTGGATTTTCAGGAAGAAGCGGCCGCCGGGTTCTCCGCCTGTCTTCAAGGCGCGTTACGTTGCTCGAGGCTTCAGTCAGCGACAGGGAGTTGAATTCTTTCAGACCTTCTCCCCTACCCCGAAGATGACCACTCTTCGGGTGCTGCTGCACGTCGCCGCTCACCGTGACTACGAGCTACACTCTCTTGACTTCAGCACAGCCTTCCTACAGGGAGCCTGCACGAGGAGATCTGGCTGCGCCGCCCACCTGGCTTCACTGGGTCGTTTCCTGCTGGTACCCAGTGGAGCCTCTGGCGGCCAGTCTACTGTCTCCGCCAGGCACCCCGTGAGTGGCACGACACACTGAGGACGACTCTTGCTGCTCTTGGGTTTGCTCCTTCCACTGCTGACCCGTCGCTGTTTCTTCGCACTGACACCACTCTGCCGCCGTTCTACGTTCTCGTGTACGTAGACGACTTAGTCTTTGCTACAGCTGACACTGAGGCACTCGCCCACGTGAAGTCGGAGCTGCAGAAGAGACACACGTGCACAGACCTGGGTGAGATGACAAGCTATCTTGGCTTGCGGATCACCCGGGACAGAGCACAGCGCACCATTACCTTGACTCAGTCACACATGGTGCAGCAGTTCCTTCAGCTCTTCGGCTTCACGTACTCCTCGCCACTGTCCACTCCTCTGCCTACCGGTCACTCGCTCTCAGCTCCACCTTCGGACGAGTCCGTAGAGCCGAGTGGCCCGTATCCAGGGCTTGTGGGCTGTCTCATGTACCTGATGACCTCCACTCGACCTGACCTTGCCTACCCTCTTAGCATTCTAGCACGCTATGTCGCTCCTGGTAGACACAGGGAGGAGCACATAGATGCAGCTAAGAGGGTGTTGGGCTACTTGTGCAGTACGTCGGGCATGGGGCTCGTGCTTGGAGGACGGGCTCGAGTTGTCCTCACTGGTCACGCAGACGCTTCCTGGGTTGACGACTTGGCTACGCAGTGGTCGTCACAGGGTTACACCTTCAGCCTTGGCTCCGGTTCTGTCTCTTGGCGGTCTACTCGCTCGTCTTCTGTTCTCAGCTCCAGTTGTGAGGCTGAGATCTACGCTGGGGCCATGGCTGCACAGGAGTTACGCTGGCTCACCTACCTGCTGACCGACTTGGGAGAGGCGCCTCGTTCTCCTCCAGTTCTGTACGTCGACAACAAGGCCATGCTTGCCTTGTTTCAGGAGCACAGACTGGAGCACAGAACGAAGCACATTGCTCTGCGCTACTTCCTTGCTCGAGAGTTGCAGCAGCGTGGTCAGCTTCGTCTTGCTTACGTGGCCACTCAGGCCAACACTGCTGATATCTTTACCAAGGCACTTCAGCCTGATCATCAGCGCTTTTGTACTATGCTAGGTCTTGTGCCTACTTGGCCTCACTTGCTCATTCTTGACTCTGCTTGTACTGTGATCTCTATACATATACCTGCATGCTTACTCTTGCTAGGTTGTGTTCACTATATTGCTTGTTGTCCTTTATGTAACTCTGCATGTGAACTGGCCTTGTGGCCGTTTGCTTGTGCTCAGAATGCGTGGTGACGTCGTGATCCACCCTGAGCTTGCTTTGCCTTTCTTGACTGGTCTTGTGACCTCTTGTTCTCCCCCACTTTGCCTATGGGGGTGTGTTAAACATATATGCTATAGTCTGTCTAGGCTGTAGTGGGGTAGTTCATATAGGGTACAACACTTTTAGGTTTTCCACTTGTACCCACCTGCTTGCTAATTCAGTCATTCCGTTCTTCACTATTCTGACACCCCCCCCCCCTTCATTCCCGAAATATGTCGGAGCGTGATTTCCGGCAATCACGCAAGTACCGAAGCGGCCTTCCCTACAGTATATGCGTTGGCAGTAGTCATGTGTCTAATTGGTCACCTTTTTATGTTTCGGTATCTTGTACGCCAAGGAAAGGAATCTTGGCATCACGTACATTGATGCTGCCTGAACTTAGTCAAATCCAGACCACATTCATACTGTCGGTGGCACAGATGCAAGCCGCGTCACCCAACGAAGCGACCTGATGCTTTGCCATGTTGGTTCAGCAAGTTCAGCAGAGTGGGTCAAGCAGTTTCGCAACACTCAGCCATTCCTCCAGCCAACTCCAAAAACCATTGTTTTTTTTGCCACTCTGTCGAGCATCCACACGTTCTCCACCTCGTAGCCATGGCAGCGCCTAGCGACGATGATGCTGACGATGCCGATGGCGACCCCTCTTGTAGCCACGGTCCAAGAACGGGCCTTGATTTCTTACGAGGCCTAGTCTCAGAACCTGCACCCCGTCCTTTGCCCGAGCCTTCTGATGAAAGTGAGGGATGGAGGTACCCTGTGCGCAAAGCGGCCCAAAAATCACCACCGCACCAGCCTCAAGCTGAGTGTGATGACGCTGGATGGCAGCGTTCGGAACGCAATTTGATTGGTTATTGCTTGACAAGGGTGATGATGGTCTGCCTTGTTTGCGGTGCAGTGTGTGCAGCGAGCACGGTCCCGACAATGCACGCTACGGGCGGAATGGCAGCGGAGGACGTGACCAGCCAGCGTCGATGCGGGCACACCAAGCGAGCACCCGCCATCACGACTGCATTGATCGGCATAAGGGTCTTCTAGACAAGCTGGCGGCGCAGAAGAAAATCGACGACTACGAGAGGGCTGACCCCGAGGGTGCGCGCGTGACGAGACTTATGCGCAACATCCAGTTTGTGTGCGACGAGGACGCTCCGATCGCAATGTTCCCGAGGCTCGTCGAGTTCCTAGCGAAGGAAGGCATTTTCGACATTCCTCAGCAGACCTACAGTGTCTATATCACGCAGTGAGTGTTAATACTTTGTTTCCGTCTTGGTGTATAGTGTCCGACAGGGGTCACACCTTCCCTTTTGCGCACCGTGCAGATACGGCTTCACGGAGATGGTGAAGGCTATGTGCACGTATTAGCAACAGCAGCAGCTTATGTACATCAATGCATCACCGTGGATCGGTATCAGCTGCGACGAGAGCACACACTGGTCGCGCGGCAAACACCTCGTGGTGTTTGCAACCTTCATGAAGGAGCGAGCAGTGGTGACGGAATTTCTCGCTCTACTCACCATCCACAAATGCGATGCGGGATCCCTCATCGTGTCAAAAATATATGATATAGCCTGTGTAGGCTGTAGTGGGGAAGACATTATGGGGTACAGCTTTTCTAGGTTTTCATACTTGTACACATCTCCTTTCTAGTCCACACCATTCCTCGTACTATTCTCACATGGTATAGAGCGGGTTCCCTAGTGGGACCGTTTTTTTAAGGGCCCACCATTTTTTTTTTTTTTTTTTCCTGCCATGCCCGAAGCGCGCTCCTGCCCCTGTCGCGCGCCTCGCGCCTGCCTCACCTGCGCCCCGTGCGCCTACCCTGCCGTCGCGGCCCTTGCTGTCGCGGCCCTGTTTGAAGCCGTCACGGCTCTGCCCTGCCGTCGCGGCCCTGCCGCCCTGCCGTCGCGGCCCTCCCTGCGGCCATCGCGGCCCTACCTTGCCGTCGCGGCCCTGCCGCCCTATAGACGCGGCCTTGCCGCCCTGCCGTCGCGGCCCTCCCTGACGCCGTCGTGGCCCCACCCTGCCGTCGCGGCCCTGCCTGCCGCCGCCGCGGCCCGTCCTACGGCCGCCGTCGCGGCCCTACCTACCGCCGCGGTTGCGGCCCTGCCTACAGCCGCTGTTGCGGCCCTGCCTCGTCGCGGCCCTGCCTGACGCGGCCCTGACCTGCCGGCGCGCCACGGCCCTGCCCTTCCAGTTGCGGCCCTACCCTGATCCCGCCCTGGTAAGCGCACCGCCGCACCCGCGCCGCCCTGCCAAGCCGCGCAGCCTTACCGAGCCGCGCCGCCCTACCAAGCCGCGCCGCCCTGCCGAGTCGCGCTGCTCTTGCTGCTGCTGCTGCTGCTGCTGCTGCTGCTGCTGCTACTGCTACTGCTATTGCTACTGCTACTGCTGTCATGGCTACCCCTAATGTACTTACCTTCGATGCTGAGGGTCGGGCAGTTGATTTCGAGGTCTGGGTCGATGATCTGCAGCTGTTTCTGGAGTGCGATTCTAGGGATGGAGTCTCACTGTTCGATCTCACGTCCGGCATCTCTGTTGCACCTGCTGCCGATGCTGACAGTACTGTTCGCTCGCAGTGGACCACGCGCGATGCTGCTGCCCGTCTTGCTGTTCGTAGTCACCTGCCGTCTGCTGAGCGTGCGTACTTTAGCCAGTACAAGACCGCTAGGACTCTGTACGACGCTGTTGTTGCGCGCTACTCCTCCCCTGCCACTGCTACCCTTAGCCGCCTCATGCCGCCGTACCTGTTCCCTGACCTAGCTGCTTTTGCCACAGTCGCTGGCCTCATTACGCACCTCCGCACTAGTGACACCCGCTACCGCGCTGCGCTTCCTGCCGAGTTCTGCGCCAAGAACCCCCCCCCTATGTACATCACTCTCTACTACCTCGTCCCCTGGCTCCCTAACTCCCTTCGCTCGATCAGGGACCACTTCCTCTCCTTTTGCCCCACCATGCTCACCGTTGACCTCCTCGGGGAGCGCCTCCTTGCAGCTGAGAAGAGTATAGTCGCTGTAGGAGCCTCTCGTGGTGACCCTCGTGCCCCTTTCTTTGAGGGGTGCTCCCCCGTTCCCCTTTTGCCTTCTGTTGCCTCTGCTGCTACTGACGACCTCGTTGGCACCGAGTCGGTCGGCGCTGCGTCTGCTCCTAGTGGGAGGCGCCGCAGCGGCAGGAGCAAGGGGGGCAAGGGTGCTGGAGGGGATGGTGGGGGCGGCGGTGGTGGCGGTGGTGGCGGTGGAGGGGGTGGGGGTGGAGGTGGGGGTGGTGGCGGGAGTGGGGGCTTCGGTGGCGGTGGTGGAGGTGGAGGCGGCGGAGGCAGCGGCAGTGGGGGTGGAGGTGGCGGTGGGGGTGGCGGCGGCGGTGGTGCTGGTCGGGGTGGTGTTGTGCAGCGGGGAGGCTTTGGCAGTGGCCAGCGCCAGCAGCAGCAGCGCCCTCGTGAGACCCTGTCGCCCCAGCAGCTTCGTGAGTGGTACGCTGGGCGTGGGAGGTCTGGGGGTGCTGGTCCCTGCGCGTACGTTCTCCGCACCGGCGACCGCAGTGGAGAGACGTGCGACGGCCCGCATGCCACGCTCCGCTGTTTCGGCCGCCTGACTGACGCCTGGCGTGCACAGTTTCCTGACGCCACTGAGATCCCTCGTTGGGGTGATCTGCTTAAGTCGGGGGTTGCTACCTTTGATCTTGATTATGATGCTATCCTTGCTGCTATGTATGCTGTGTCTATTAGTGCTGAGGGTGACTGTTACCTGTGTGTTCCGCCCGACCCGGGCATTGAGGCTGCTACTCTAGGTGCTAGTGAGTCTGCTGCTCCAGGTGCTGGTGAGGCTGCTCTCTCAGGTACCGTGTCGGCTCAGGTCTTGCACACTTTCACCCTTGACTCGGGTCCTTCCCGCTCCTTCTTTCGCGACTGCACCACACTCTCGCCGCTCAGTCGGCCGGTGGCAGTCTCTCTGGCTGACCCCTCTGGGGGTCCGGTCCTTGCACACTCCTCCACGGTTTTGCCGTGTCCGGCGGTCCCGTCTGGCTCTTTGTCTGGCCTCCACCTCCCCTCGTTCTCCACGAACTTGGTGAGTGGAGCTGACCTTCAGGACGCGTGGGTTGACCAGTTCACTCCTGGAGGTCAGCGGGTGACCCACTGTTCGTGTACTCGGACGGGCCGGCACCTGGCCACATTCACCCGTCAGCCTGGGTCGAGCCTGTACACCCTGACTACCGTGTCTCCTCCGGTTGCTGAGTCTGGTCAGGTAGCCGCGTCGGGTCAGGTGTTTGCTGCAGCGTCCCGGTCTGGTCCTGAGTCTGCCCCCTGCTCGTGTCGCCTCCTGTCTCACCAGACTCTCCTCTGGCACCACCGCCTTGGTCACCCCTCCCTGCCTTGCCTCCAAGGCATGGCCTCCCGTGTCCTTGTCACTGGTCTTCCCCGGTCTCTCCCTCCCCTTCCCCCGGGGCCTGCCCCTACCTGCGTTCCTTGCGTCGAGGGGCGGCAGCGCGCCGCTCCTCACTCCTCCGAGTTCCCTCCGATGGAGGCTCCCCTGCAGACTCTTCACATGGACGTGTGGGGCCCAGCCCGCGTCCGTGGACAGGGTCACGAGCGCTACTTTCTGCTGGTCGTTGACGACTACTCGCGTTACACCACAGTCTTCCCCTTGCGCCGCAAGGGTGAGGTCACTGAGGTGCTGATCGACTGGATCCGTGCTGCCCGTCGTCAGCTAAGCGAGAGTTTCGGCTCGGAGCTTCCTGTTCTGCGTCTGCACTCCGACAAAGGTGGAGAGTTTTCCTCCGACCTTCTACGAGCCTTCTGTCATGCGGAGGGCATCCGCCAGACGTTCACGCTTCCGGCCTCTCCGCAGCAAAATGGGATAGCTGAGCGCCGCATTGGCATGGTCATGGACGTCGCTCGTACGTCCATGATCCATGCGGCTGCTCCCCATTTTCTGTGGCCGTTTGCGGTCCAGTACGCGGCGCATCAGATCAACCTCCAGCCCCGGGTCTCCATGCCGGAGACCACACCTACTCTGCGGTGGACGGGGAAGGTTGGCAATGCGTCTGCGTTCCGTGTCTGGGGATCTCGAGCTTTCGTCCGCGACTTGTCTGCGGACAAGCTGTCCTTCCGTGCTGTTCCCTGCGTCTTCCTTGGCTTCCCCCCTGACGCGCCTGGTTGGCAGTTTTACCACCCCACCTCGCGCCGTGTTTTCTAGCCTCTCAGGGCGTCACGTTTGACGAGTCAGTTCCTTACTACCGTCTCTTCCCCTACCGCACTGCCCCCCTCCCCCCCCCGCCGCTCTTCCTCGCGCCAGGTCCCCCCCCGGTAGACCCCCTCCCCCCTTAGGGTCCTGCCCCCTCAGGTGTGTCCCAGGTAGACGCAGTCGAGCCTGTCGAGGTAGCTGTTGACTCTGGTGCTGCTAGGGGTGTTGAGCCTGCGGGTGCTGGGTCTGGGGGTGCTGAGCCTGGGCGTGTGGAGCCTGGGGGTGCTGAGTCTGGGGGTGCTGAACCTGGGGCTGCTGAGTCTGGCGGTGCGGAGCCTGAGGGTGCTGAGCCTGCTCGTGTGGAGTCTGGAGGTGCTGCGCCTAGAGGTCCTTCGGGTGCTTCGTCCCAGCGGGAGCCACTCTCTCCATAGCAGCTGCGCGAGTGGTTTGCTCGGCGCTGGAGCTGGTGGTGCTACGGGCGCTGGAGGTTCTACTGCTGCTGGAGCAGCTGGGGGTTCTGGAGTCACTGGTCCCGGAGGTGCTCGTACTGGAGGTACTGGAGCTGCTGGGCCTGGTGGTGCTACTGGAGCTGGAGCTGCTGGAGGTGCTGGAGCTGGCGGTACTGCTGGAGTGGGTGCTGCTGGAGGTACTTGAGCTGGCGCTACTGGAGCTGCTGAGGCTTCTGGTGGTTCTGCTGGAGCTGGAGGTGCTGCTGGAGCCGGTGCTCCTGGGGGTGCTGGGGTTGGCGCTACTGGAGCTACTGGAGGTGCTACTGGAGCTGGTGGAGTTGGACCCGACACTGGGGGTGCTGGTGCTGGTGCTGTCCCTGCTGGTTCTGGAGGCGCTGCGCGGCCGCGGCCGTACTTCGTTCCGCTCCTTGAGCAGGTTCTTGGTCTCCCGCCTTCTACTTGTCCTGCTCCTTCCTTAGAGTGTCCACCACCTGTCCAGTCGCAGTCTCAGTTACAGCCCGCCTCCCCACTGCCTGCTCCTTCTCCTTACACTGGTCCGACAGGAGGTCTTACGGAGCGTCGTGAGCCTGAGTCTCGTCCTGCGTCGCCTGTTTATGCTGCTCGCACTAGTCGTCGTGGTTCGCGTCAGCGTCCTCCTCCTGTCCCTGGCACGCACCAGATGGCTCTGCGTCCTTCCACTGCTCCGCAGCGTGTCCCTCTGCCATCTCCTCCTTCGTCCTCTCTTCCTGCCCTTGCTGACCCGCCGTCTGACCTTGCTCGTGCTGCCAGTCCTACTGTCACGCGTCTTCTCGCTACAGTTGTCACTGACCCTTCCTTTGAGTCCACTGCTGCGTCTGCCTTGGTTGCTGAGCTTGTCGACTTTGCTGCTCACTGTCGTTTAGACTACGCCGCTAGTCTTGTTGCTGAGTCTGAGTCTGTCTGTCCTCCGTCCGTCGGGGGTGAGTGTGCTCTTAGCACGGACGTCCTTGAGGACAGGCAAGAGGATTTCCAGTGTTTTGCTGCTGCTTTACCTCATCTCGTGTCCATGCTGCTTGCCCCTGAGGGAGACCCGGATGCACCAGACATCCCGACCCCGCACTCTTACACAGAGGAGATAGAGGGTCCCTACTCCTCTCAGTGGCAGACAGCCATGGACGCAGAGATGGCTTCCTGGAAGTCCATAGGCACCTACCTCGACGAGGTTCCCCCACCTTGGGCGAACATTGTCGATGGCATGTGGATTTTCAGGGTGAAGCGGCCGTCGGGTTCTCCGCCTGTCTTCAAGGCGCGTTACGTGGCTCGAGGCTTCAGTCAGCGGCAGTGAGTTGACTTCTTTCAGACCTTCTCTCCGACCCCGAAGATGACCACTCTTCGGGTACTGCCGCACGTCGCTGCTCAACGTGACTACGAGCTTCAGTCTCTTGACTTCAGCACAGCCTTCCTACAGGGCAGCCTGCACGAGGAGATCTGGCTGCGCCGCCCACCTGGCTTCACTGGGTCGTTTCCTGCTGGTACCCAGTGGAGCCTCCGGCGGCCAGTCTACGGTCTCCGCCAGGCGCCCCGTGAGTGGCACGACACACTGAGGACTACGCTTGCGGCTCTTGGGTTTGCACCTTCCACTGCTGACCCGTCATTGTTTCTCCGCACCGACAGTACTCTGCCGCCGTTCTACATCCTCGTGTACGTCGACGACTTGGTCTTTGCTACTCCTGACACTGCTGGACTAGCCCACGTGAAGTCGGAGCTGCAGAAGAGACACACCTGCACTGACCTGGGTGAACTGCGCAGCTATCTTGGCTTGCAGATCACCCGGGACAGAGCACGGCGCACCATTACCTTGACTCAGTCACACATGGTGCAGCAAGTCCTTCAGCCCTTCAACTTCACGTACTCCTCGCCTCAGGCCACTCCTCTATCTACTCGCCACTCGCTCTCAGCTCTGCCTTCGGATGAGTCCGTAGAGCCGAGTGGCCCGTACCCAGAGCTTGTTGGCTGCCTCATGTACCTGATGACCTGCACTCGAACTGACCTGGCATACCCTCTTAGCATCTTGGCACGCTATGTTGCTCCTAGGAGACACCGACCAGAGCACATGGATGCAGCTAAGAGGGTGTTGCGCAACTTGTGCAGTACGTCGGGCATGGGGCTTGTGCTTGGAGGACGGGCTCGAGTTGTCCTCACTGGTCACGCAGACGCTTCTTGGGTTGACGACTTGGCTTCTCAGCGGTCGTCACAGGGTTACACCTTCAGCCTTGGTTCCGGCTCTGTTTCGTGGCGGTCTACCCGCTCGTCTTCTGTTCTCAGCTCCAGTTGTGAGGCTGAGATCTACGCTGGGGCCATGGCTGCACAGGAGTTACGCTGGCTCACCTACCTGCTGACCGACTTGGGAGAGGCGCCTCGTTCTCCTCCAGTTCTGTACGTCGACAACAAGGCCATGCTTGCCTTGTGTCAGGAGCACAGACTGGAGCACAGAACGAAGCACATTGCTCTACGCTACTTCCTTACTCGAGAGTTGCAGCAGCGTGGTCAGCTTCGTCTTGCTTACGTGGCCACTCGGGCCAACACCGCTGATATCTTTACCAAGGCACTTCAGCCTTGTGATCATCCGCGTTTTTGTACTATGCTAGGTCTTGTGCCTACTTGGCCTCACTTGCTCACTTCTTGACTTTGCTTGTACTGTGATCTATATATACCTGCACCTGCATGCTTACCCTTGCTAGGTTGAGATCACTGTCTTGCTTGTTCACCTTGATATATAACTCTGCATGTGAACTGGCCTTGTGTCCTTGTGCTTGTGCTCAGAATGTGTGGTGATGTCGTGATCCACCCTGAGCTTGCTTTGCTTTGCTTGACTGGTCTTGTGACCTCTTGTTCTCCCCCACTTTGCCTATGGGGGTGTTGTCAGAATGTTATATTTGTCTAGCCTGCAGTGGGGTACTCAATAGTGAGTACAGCCCAAACTAGGGTTTCCTATATGTACTCAACTGCCTGCTAGTGCAAACTCTCTTTCTCATTTCTAACTTCCTACTGTTTCTCAACATGGAATCAGAGCAGGTCGACCTTCGTGGGTCGATCCTGTGCATGGGCCCACCATTGTCTTCTGCTGCTACACTGCCTATCGCGCGCCTCGGGCGCGCACTGTCTTCCTGTCTGCCGCGCGCCCATGGCGCGCGGCCTTTTTTCTTCCCGCCGCGCGCTCGAGTCGCGCGGCGGTTTTCTGCTCGTCGCGCCGCCCTGGGGGCAGCGCGACGCCCTGATTTGCCCGTCGTGCGCCCCGTGGCGCGCGACGGTGCCCTGCCCGTCGCGCGCCTCGGGGCGCACGGCGGTTTCGTCGCCCGGGGGGGCTCGTGCGCGCCCCCCCCCCCCCCCCTTCGTCGCCCGTCGCGGCGCCAACAGGGGCCCGCGCGCCCCCCCCCCCTTCGTCGCCCGTCGCGGCGCCAACGGGGGCCCGCGCGGCCCCAATTCCCGTCGCCTGTCGAGGCGACCCTGGGGGGGGCCGCGCGTTGGCCCCTCCTGTTTTCGTCGCCCCCCCCCCCCCCCCCCCCGCCATCTATGGCCCTGCCCTGTATTAGGGTTTGGGGGTGGCGAGTAGGGGGTGACGGGTGTGTGGCCTCACCTGCTTCTCCTCCTCCTCCGTCTCCCACTGCTGCAGCTGCCGCTGAGGGGGGTGGGTGTGTGGGAGCCAAAGGAGTGGTGCTAGGGGGTGGAGTGTGAGTGAACCTAGGGGTGCAGCAGGGGGTGTGTGAATGGGGGGTGCGACAGTGGGGAAGGTTGGGTGGAGGTAGCCGTCGTGTTGCCAGCAGTGCCAGTAGTCCGGAGGTGCGCTTCCGGTAGCCCAGTGATGCCGCTGCGCCAGTCGCCCGTGGGTCCGTTGCTCCTGCCGCTCGTCTTAGCCGCAGAGCCAGTTACTCCTGTAGTCCGGAGGTGCGCCTCCGGTAGCCACATTGCGCGCCGCTCCTGTTGCCCGTGTGTCTGCAGCTTCCGCCGTTGCCTCCTCTCTCCTTTCCTATTAGTCCAGCCTCCTCCTCCTCACTTGCCCTCTGTGATAGCCTCTATATTTGCTTACATTTGTGAACTTTAAACTGTCACTTCTTGTACTTGTGCTCAGAATGTGTGGTGACATTGTGATCCACCCTGAGCTTGTCTTTGCTTTACTTTGCTTGTTGTGCTGCTTACACCCCACTTTGGCTATGGGGGTGTGTCAGAATGTTATATTTGTCTAGCCTGCAGTGGGGTACTCAATAGTGAGTACAGCCCAAACTAGGGTTTCCTATATGTACTCAACTGCCTGCTAGTGCAAACTCTCTTTCTCATTTCTAACTTCCTACTGTTTCTCAACAGGTGTGTCAAACATATATGATATAGCCTGTGTAGGCTGTAGTGGGGTAGACATTATGGGGTACAGCTTTTCTAGGTTTTCATACTTGTACCCATCTCCTTTCTAGTCCACACCATTCCTCGTACTATTCTCACACATCGCGGTGTTGCTGAGCCACCTCGACAACATCGGGATTGACATGCAGCGGATTGTCGCAGTTAGCGCATCCCACATCTGGTCGGGACTCATTGCATCGCGAACAGGTAGATTTGTTGTTCCCGTACAATTGCCTTGTCTAAGGGAGTAACTTCCACGGCCTTACGCATTTTTAATGTTGTATGCAGAGAAGTGCTCGTGGTCAAAGAAGCCGCGTTGAAGTTTACGGACCTCGACATCGTCGATGATGCCATCCGTAGGCTTGGCGAAATTGTCATGCGATCTTCCGTGTGGCTTGAGCGCTTCAAGGAGCTCCAACTCGAAATACATCAAACGAATCTAGAGCACCAGGGGCTCTTCGACATGCATTGAATATCGCGCGGGGATGCAGTTGTCAGAATGTTATATTGCTTACATTGTGTAGGCTATAGTGGGATAGCCCATAAGGGGTACAACCCAATTAGGGTTAGTACTTGTACCATCGAGAAATGTTCTGACAATCTGGCCATGGCTGATGCAATTCTAGGAAGATTGACCTAACGCTAAACAAAATGTCGCCACATGAGGGTCCACGGAGGCACACAGTGTCGGGGATGTGGCGATGTGCGGCTTCCCAGCCCAAGCACACGAGAGTGGATCGATATCGTTTGTGACTTCATAAGGTTCAGTACGGCGCGCAGTATACAAACGCGGTATAGAAGATACACTGTTCCCTAGCAGTGTTACACGCATCAACCGCGTCAAACCACCCCTAACCAGGTATGTTCCATATTTTGTGTTGCATATTCATGTCATTGTTGTACTCATGCATATGGCCTGGAATTTCTCCTCACAGACGTTTCCTTTGAATTTACAAAGCATTCTTATAAACATAAACAAGTGGCCAAGGCTGGTGTGTTACTGTAAGGAAAAATCCTTTTCATTACTTCGCGCCCCTGCTTACCGCGTATACGACGATGCCCGCCAACAGCGCCCAACAGTGCAACGTTACCCGCTCGCCAGGGCCTATTTTATCAGTGTAAATCACACTGCTATACTGATGAGAAGGGTGAAATTTAGGGCCTACACTAATGTGTTTGGGTTTTTTTTTTTTTTTTTTTTTTTTTTTTTTTTTTTTTGGATTAGTGTTACACTGATTTGACAGTGAAACGATTTAGGCCACACTGATGCTCTAGGGTAAATTTTCCCTTAGCGAAGATTAGCCTTAAGGGCGTACAGGGCAAACCCCCCCCCCCTTGTCAAACATATATACTATAGTCTGTCTAGGCTGTAGTGGGGTAGTTCATATAGGGTACAACACTTTTAGGTTTTCCACTTGTACCCACCTGCTTGCTAATTGAGTCATTCCGTTCTTCACTATTCTGACATGGTATTCTGAGCAGGTTCCCTCGTGGGAACGTTTTTTTTAGGGCCCACCACGATTTTTTTCTTGCCCTGCCCGAAGCGCGCCTCGTGTCTGCCTCACCTGCGCCGTCACGCGCCCTGCCCTAGAGCCGCCCGTCGCGGCCCTGCCTTCTCGGCCCGTCGCGGCCCTGCCCTACCGGCCCGTCGCGACCCTACCCTCACAGCCCGTCGCGCCCCCCCCCCCCCCCTGCCTTCTCGGCCCGTCGCGGCCCCCTGCCTTGCTGCCGCCCTGTCGTGGCCCTGCACTGACGCCGCCAAGTGGCGGCCCTGCCCTGCTGCCACCCTGTCGCGGCCCTGCCCTGCTGCCGCCCCTGTCGCGGCCCTGCCCTGCTGCCGCCCTGTCGCGGCCCTGCCCTGCTGCCGCCCTGTCGCGGCCCTGCCCTTCTGCCGCCCTCTTGCGGCCCTGCGCTGACGCCGCCAAGTGGCGGCCCTGCCCTGCTGCCGCCCCAGTCTCGGCCATGCACCCGCCCCTGGTAAGCACCCGCGCCGCCCAGCCGAGCCGCGCCGCTCCTCCGAGCCGCGCCGCCCTGCCGCGCCGCGCGGCCAGAAGCCGAGTCGCGCCGCCCAGCTGAGCCGCGCCGCCCTACCGAGCCGCGCCGCCCTACTAAGCCGCACTGCCCTGCCCGCGCTGCTCCTGCTGCTACTGCTGTTTCTGCTGCCACTGCTGCTACTGCTGCTACTGCCGCTATGGCTAGCCCTACTGTTCTTACCTTTGATGCTGAGGGGCGTGCGGTTGACTTTGACGTGTGGGTTGACGATCTGCTACTCTTTCTTCAGTGTGATTCTAAGGACGGAGCATCCCTTTTCGATCACACGTCCGGTGTCTCCCTTGCACCGGCTACCACTGCTGACAGTACGGTTTGCTCGCAGTGGACCACTCATGACGCTGTTGCTCGCCTTGCTGTTCGTAGTCACCTGCCGTCTTCTGAACGAGCGCACTTTGGCCAGTACAAGGCTGCTAAGTCTTTGTATGACGCTGTCGTAGCGCGCTACTCCTCCCCTGCCACTGCTGCCCTCAGCCGCCTCATGCTGCCGTACCTGTTCCCTGACCTTGCCGCCTTTGCCACAGTCGTTGACCTCATTACTCACCTCCGCACTAGTGACGCCCGCTACCGTGCTGCGCTTCCCACTGAGTTCTATGCCAAGAACCCTCCCCCCATGTACATCACCCTTTACTACCTAGTCACCCGCCTCCCTGACTCCCTTGCTTCAGTCAGGGACCACTTTTTCTCCCTTTGCCCCACCGAGCTCACCGTCGACCTTCTAGAGGAGCGCCTCACTGCAGATGAGAAGAGTATCGTTGCTGTAGGTGCTTCTCGCGGCGACCCTCGCGCCCCTTTCTTTGAGGGATGTTCCCCTGACCCCCTTCTCCCCTCTGTTGCTTCTGCTGCTGCTGTCGACCTCGTTGGCGCGGAGGTCGGGGCTGCGTCTGCTCCTAGTGGGAGGCGTCGCAACAGCAAGGGCGAGGGGGGCAAGGGTGGTGGATGTTGGTGCAACCCTACGGTTTGCATTCGGCTTGTTGTCCGTGTGCGTGCATGCGTGTGTGCATGGAATGGTATGAGGGCATGAGATAATATATATTTCATGCTTACGATAGTGTGTGAATGATGAGGCATGATTTTGAATGTGTGTGTCGAGTCAATAGCGAGTTATCGCTAGTCGCATGTCATGTCGTCGTTTGCGTGTCGTGTGCGTTTTTCTATTTTGTCGTGTGTGGAACGTTCGGCGTGTCGCAGGTGTGTGCAGCAGACTTCCGAGAACTCAAGGAAGAATTTATCTTGAAGAACCAGAGCCTTGGTTTCAAGATTCAAGTGATTTCGAAGCTATCTAAAAGGGTAAACTTTAAGATAGTGAGAATAGTTGCATTACTTTTTGTAGTGTAATATTTCTCTTGGTGTAGGCCCTTGTGGAGGGTAGTTTCGAGATCCTTCGTGGTTGGGGACAGTGTGGCACTGTTCCACATCACTGTACCTCGGCTCTTGGGGTTTGTAGGAGCTGGGAGTCATTCCCAACTCGTAACTCTTCCTATCTTGTGTTCTAAGACTATAGTGGCTGGCATAGTACCGTTTGTTCAAACCAACGCTGTGTCGTCAATTCTTTATGAAATCGTGCAATCTAAATTGCTTATTGTAGGCGATGTAAAGACGCTCCAGATCCAAGTTGAGTCAGGTCATTTGAAGCTGTGACCAGAACGCTATCAACGTTTGAAGCCGCTGTGCAGAAATCCGTCTATGCACTCTATCTTTCGTTTTAGGCACATTCAAGCCTATTGTGACTATAACAAGTGGTATCAGAGCCCCTTGGAGCAGTTTCGACAATGGTTGGACCCGAGGAAAGGGGTGGCAGAGGTGCTGGTGGCAGTGGAGAAGCCCAAGCTCAAGGCTAACCCCGTGATCCCACCATGTCTCCCATGCAACCAAGTCTTGGCCCACCTAGGGATGAGCCTAGGGTGTTTGGGCTTGACAAGTTCAACGGTGACAACTTCGCTGAATGGTCCTTCAAGATGGAGAACATCTTCGACCACTATGACCTACTGGAGGTGATGGAAGGAACGGAGAAGCGCCCCGAGAACGACCCAGAGAAGAGCCCGTGGGTGCGGAAGAGCGCACAAGGCTATCTCCTACTTGGGCAAGCGTTGGGGAGCAGCCAAATCCGTCACATCAAGCCATTCCAGCGTGAACCAGAGAAGGGACCAAAGGCATGGGCTGCTCTCAAGGGTGTACACGCTCCTGCAATTGCGGCGGTAGCGGTGGTGTTGGAACGGCAAATGGCGGCACTACGAATTGAAGAAGACGAAGCGGTTGAAGAAGGGGTGCAGAAATTCTTCGACTTGTTGACGCGGCTTGAGGGAGCTGATTTGAACTACAGTGAGCTCCAAAAGAAGACCAAGTTGCTGGCCTTACTCCCAGAGTCATGGTCCTCGCTCATCATCAACCTCAATCGTGACTTGCCCCGCCTCTCGCTTGAAGACGTGAAGCGAGCGATCCTTCAAGAGGACTTCCGCCGCCGTGAGTTGGCGAGTGCGGATGGCGCCAGGGCAGCAAGCATCGGCCGAGGGTATGGCCGTGGAAGGGGCAGAGGACGAGGGTGAGGCAGATTTGGCAGCAACAACTTCAATGGAGGCCGCGGGAGTGGCGGATACGGCAGCGACAACAAGAGCTACGGACGCGGTCGTGGCCGATTCGATGGCGAGTGCCACTATTGTCACAAGAGCGGACATATGTGGCGCGATTGCTACAAGCTCCCTGATGGATGGACTCTTGCTCAAGGCCAAGAGGGTAGAGGAGCAGTAGGAGGGAGAGGAAGAGGCCGTGGAGGCCGTGGAGGTCGCGGAGGTGGTGCTGCAAGTATGAAGAGTGCCGGCAACGAGAGCGAGTCGAGGGACGATCGCTTTCCGGGTCAATTCTTCTTCGTGTCCACGCAAGCACCGGCTGGTCCAGAGAAGGATGAAGTCTTTGAGGAGCCAGCATCTGTGGGGAAGGTCACCCTACACTCCCTGGACTATTGGGTGATCGATAGCGGCGCTACCTATAGCATGACACCTCGTGCGGACTTGCTCACCGAACTTGAGCCTTCACCGGTGAAGCATGTGACATCGGCTTTGGGGCAGCGAGCAGAGGTGAAAGGCATGGGCAAGGCCATGTTCAAGGGTGCTGATGGGAAGATGGTGGGCCTCAAGAACGTGCTTTGGGTGCCCAACCTTGCTGCCAACCTGATTTCCGTGCGGCGGTTGCAAAAGACCGGCATGGACACGAGCTCGAAGGGAGCTAAGACCTACACCGCGAGGCTTGGCGAGCGGATTCTTTGGGACCTTCACGAGGATAGGGATGTCTACAACGAGATGTGGCAGATCCCAGTGGTCCCCATGCCTAAGGAGAGGCAATTGGCAGCAAGCATCAGCACCAAGGGTGAAGCGGTTGGTAGCGGCGATGGCGCGAACGGTCGCGCTAAGGAGATTAAGTCCAAGAAGTGCAATCTTGGAGGGACCAGCAAGCTCGGTGAACACGAGGAGAGTGGTGCAGCAGCCAAGAAGCAGCACAAGGATGAGGAGAACCCCAAGGCAGCAGCGGAGGAGTACGGAGAGAACATGTGGGGCACTATTGCGAGTGCGGCATTCTCCAATCCGACTTCGGCTACGGGGGAGTGTGATTGGCTCACCTTGCATCGGTGAATGGGGCATGTGGCCCTGCCCATCTTGCAGCAGCTAGTGAAGAATGAGATGGTTGCTGGCATACGTGTGAAGGGGGAGCCCGATGAGGTACTTGGCTGCCCGACGTGCATGCAAGCCAAGTTCACCCGTTACCCGTTCTCTAGTTCGGAGGCAACGGCTAAGGCACCACTTGATGAGGTGGTGATGGACGTGGTGGGCCCCCTGAAGCTTGGAGCTGCTGGAGCTGAGTACTTTCTCATCATTGTGGACGTCTACACTCGCATGACTTGGGTGTATGTGCTGTCCAAGAAGAGTGACGTGGCTGAAACGGTGAAGACCGATTGATTGCCGATGGTGGAGCGGCAACAAGACCGGTTAGTGAAGGCAATTCGCACCGATCGAGGGGGAGAGTTCCTGAGCAAGGACTTCTCATTGTGGCTGAAGAAGAATGGCATAAGGCACTCCCTTACCATGCCATACTCCCCTGCAATGAACGGCATCGCCGAGCGAGCGAACCGGACAATCACGGAGACAGCGCGTGGGTTGCTCATTGAAGCCGGGCTACCCGACTATTTCTGGCCTGATGCGGTGCGGAAAGCGTGTGTGGCCAAGAACAGAGCTTTGACTCATGTGGAAGCAGACAAATGGGTGCCCTATGTGGAGTGGATTGGAAGGAAGCCAAAGGTGGATATGCTTCGGGTGTTCGGGTGCATGTGCATGGCGCTCGTGCCTAAGCATCTTAGGCACAACAAGCTCGGTGCCAAGGCGATATGGGCTGTGCACTTGGGCATGGCTCAAAAAAGCAAGGGATGGCTTCTTTGGGACCCATTCACCAAGAAATTCTTGGTGAGCAGGGGCTGCAAATTCATGGAGAATCTGATGTACAAGGATTGGAAGGCGAATAATGAGGCGAAGATAGGCATGCGGTTTGGGGAGGTGAAGAGTTCCGGTTTGGAGCATGTGGAGCTGCCTTTGGAGCTGAGCAGCGGCAGCACCACCACAAGGCAATCTTCCCTTGTGAATAGGGGAGAGGAAGCCAAGGATGCAGAGGAAGAAGAGGAGGAGGTGCAGCAAGTGAGCGAGCGTGCACCGGCACTTCCTTCTCGCACTACGAGTGCTCCACGGATCCGAGTCACCCCGCAGCAACGCCATGAGAGCCTTCATGTCCCTGCAGCTGAGGAGGAAGGAAGGGGCAAAAGGAGAATCCAAGCCCCAAATAGGCTGACCTATGAGGCACTGGGAAAGCCAGCCAAGTCAGCTCTGGCCGGAGCGGCACTTATGGTTGGAGATGACGAGGAGAGTGACTATGAGGAGTGTGCCTTCGCGTTCTTCTCTCTGGTGGAGATGCCGGGGGAACCAGCAACTCTCAAGGAGGCCTTCGAGAGTAGTGATGCTGAGGAGTGGAAGAAGGCAATGGAGAGTGAGCTGAATAGCATTGAGGAGAACGGCACGTGGGAATTGGTGGAGCTACCGGAGGGGCGTAAGGCGATTACGTCCAAGTGGCTCTTCAAGATCAAGTCCGACGCCGACGGCAAGATCGAGCGCTACAAGTCTAGGCTTGTGGCCAAGGGGTACCAGCAGAAGGAGAAGGTGGACTATAAAGTGTTGTTTGCTCCTGTGGTGAAGCCGACGACGCTGAGAACCCTACTCGCGGGTGCTGCCATCAAAGGATGGGTGGTGAAACAAATGGACATGACAACCACGTTCCTCAACGGCATTCTCCAAGAAGAGATTTTCATGGCGCAGCCAGAGGGGTTTGATGATGGTAGTGGCAGAGTGTGGAAGCTGAAGAAGGCGCTCTATGGGCTCAAGCAAGCCCCTAGGCAGTGGTACTTGAAGCTGCGTGAAGTCTTGGAGGAGATTGGCTTCACTCCCTCATCCGCCGATCATTCCTTGTTCATGCTTGGCGAGGGGGAGCAGAGGAGTTTCATGGTGGTTTATGTGGATGACATCCTCATTTTCTCACCCTCCTCTGACTTTGTGAAGGAGGTGATGCTGAAGCTTCAAGACAAGTTCAAGTGCAAGGCCCTTGGTGACGTGAGCTTCTACCTCGGGCTCCACATTGAACGCGATGTGGAGAAGCGGTGCATGCGGGTGCATCAACGGAAGTACCTGGAGGCATTGGCTGCCAACTTTGGGCAGAGTGAAGGCCATGTGGCTACACCCTTTCCCTCTGGGTTCAAGTGTGTGAAGGGACCAGAGGAGGAGAGCGTTGGTGAAGAGGAGAGGCGCCATTTTCACTCGTTGGTGGGCAGCCTCATGTACGCGGCGGTAAACACCCGACCGGACGTCGCGTTTGCTACCGGACAGTTGGCTAGGGTTGTTCAATGCCCTAACGAGGAGCAGGTAGCAGCTGGAATGAGGGTGGCCAAGTATCTTGGCCAAACACCGACCGTTGGGCTGCAATACTCGGCGGCGGCACAAAGGCGCCAAAAGGGCGCGGATGGTGTTGAACCCGGGCGTTTGTTCCTCACCGCATTCTCGGATGCTTCTTATGCATCGGAACCAGAGGATATGACAAGCGTTGGAGGGTTCATTTGCTGTGTTGGTGGAGGCCCAACTGCTTGGGAGAGCAAGAAGCAGGTGGATCAAGCATTGAGCTCGGTGGAGTCCGAGTACATGGCACTCATCCGTGCCGTACGGGAGATTGTGTGGCAACGGCGTTTGTTGGCTGAATTGGGGGAGGAGCAGCAAGGACCTACCCCACTCTACTGTGACAGCCAAGGTGCCATTGCTCTTGCTAAGAACCCTGTGTTGCATGGCCTCACCAAGCACATGAGGGTGAAGTGGCATTGGACGAGGAGCATGGTGGCCGCGGGTGAAGTTGAGTTGCGCTATGTAAAGACGACGGGGCAGCCGGCTGACATGATGACCAAGAGGCTGGTGGAGCAGCAGCATTGGAAGTGTTGCAAGCTGGCTGGGATGGCTCTAAACTGAGAGAGCAAGTTCCTAAGGCCAACAATCTGAGGGGGAGTTTGTTGGTGCAACCCTACGGTTTGCATTCGGCTTGTTGTCCGTGTGCGTGCATGCGTGTGTGCATGGAATGGCATGAGGGCATGAGATAATATATATTTCATGCTTACAATAGTGTGTGAATGATGAGGCATGATTTTGAATGTGTGTGTCGAGTCAATAGCGAGTTATCGTTAGTCGCATGTCATGTCGTCGTTTGCGTGTCGTGTGCGTTTTTCTATTTTGTCGTGTGTGGAACGTTCGGCGTGTCGCAGGTGTGTGCAGCAGACTTCCGAGAACTCAAGGAAGAATTTATCTTGAAGAACCAGAGCCTTGGTTTCAAGATTCAAGTGATTTCGAAGCTATCCAAAAGGGTAAACTTTAAGATAGTGAGAATAGTTGCATTACTTTTTGTGGTGGAACATTTCTCTTAGTGTAGGCCCATGTGGAGGGTAGTTTCGAGACCCTTCGTGGTTGGGGACAGTGTGGCACTGTTCCACATCACTGTACCTCGGCTCTTGGGGTTTGTAGGAGCTGGGAGTCATTCCCAACTCGTAACTCTTCCTATCTTGTGTTCTAAGACTATAGTGGCCGCCATAGTACCGTTCGTTCAAACCGACGCTGTGTCGTCAATTCTTTATGAAATCGTGCAATCTAAATTGCTTATTGTAGGCGATGTAAAAACGTAAGATAGAGGGGACGGTGGGCGCGGTGGTGGAGGTGGTGGGGGAGGCGGAGGGGGTGGCGGTGGAGGTGGGGGTGGTGGCGGGAGTGGGGGCTTCGGTGGCGGCGGTGGGGGTGGTGGAGGCAGCGGCAGCGGTGGTGGAGGTGGCGGCGGCGGTGGAGCTGGTCGAGGTGGAGCCACGCAGCGTGGAGGCTTTGGTGGTAGCCAGCGCCAGCAGCAGCAGCCGCGTTCCCGTGAGACCCCGTCGGCCCAGCAGCTTCGTGAGTGGTACGCTGGGCGTGGGAGGTCTGGGGGTGTTGGTCCCTGCACTTACGTTCTTCGCACCGGCGGGCGCCGTGGGGAGACGTGAGGGCTGCCACACACTCCGTAGCACTGCTTCGGTCGCCTGACTGACGCCTGGCGCGCCAAGTTTCCTGACGCTGTTGAGCTCCCTCGCTGGGGTGATATGCTTAGGCAGAATGTTGCTATCTTTGATCTCGATTTCGATGCTATCCTTGCTGCCATGTATGCTGTGACTGATAGTGCTGAGGGTGACTGCTACCTTTGTGTTCCCCCCGACCCGGGCATTGAGGCTGCTGCTCTAGGTGCTAGTGAGTCTGCTGCTCCAGGTACTAGTGAGTCTGCTGCTCCAGGTGCTGGTGAGTCTGCTCTCTCTGGTACTGCACCTACTGGGGCCTTGAAAACTTTCACACTTGACTCTGGTGCTTCGCGCTCCTTCTTTCGCGATAGCACCACACTCACGCCGCTCAGTCGGCCTGTCGCAGTCTCCCTGGCTGACCCCTCTGAGGGCCCAGTCCTTGCGCACTCCTCCACGGTTCTACCGTGTCCTGCGGCCCCGTCGGGCTTGCTGTCGGGACTCCACCTCCCCTCGTTCTCTACGAACTTGGTGAGTGGAGCTGACCTCCAGGACGTGTGGGTTGACCAGTTCACCCCTGGAGGTCAGCGTGTGACCCACTGCACTTGCTCTCTGACGGGCCGTCACCTGGCCACGTTCACCCGTCGGCCTGGGTCGAGTCTGTACACACGGACTACTGCGTCTCCTCCGGTTACTGAGTCTGGTCAGGTAGCCTCGTCTAGTCAGGTGTTTTCTGCCGCGTCCAGGTCTAGTCCAGCGTCGGCCCCCTGCTCGTGTCGTCCTCTATCACACGAGACTCTCCTTTGGCACCACCGCCTTGGTCACCCCTCCCTGCCTCGTCTTTGAGGTATGGCCTCCCGTACCCTTGTCTCTAGTCTCCCCCGGTCCCTCCCTCCCCTTCCTCCGGGGCCTGCCCCTACCTGTGTTCCTTGTGTCGAGGGCCGGCAGCGCGCCGCTCCTCACTCCTCCGAGTTCCCTCCGACAGAGGCTCTCCTGCAGACTCTCCACATGGACGTGTGGGGCCAGCCCGCGTCAGTGGACAAGGTCACGAGCGTTACTTCCTGCTGGTCGTTGACGACTACTCGCGTTACACCACAGTCTTCCCCTTGCGCCGCAAGGGTGAGGTCACTGAGGTGTTGATCGACTGGATCCGCGGTGCCCGTTGCCAGCTCAGCGAGAGTTTCGGCTCGGTCCTTCCTGTTCTGCGTCTACACTCAGACAGAGGTGGTGAGTTTTCCTCCGACCTTCTGAGGGCTTTCTGTCATGCGGAGGGCATCCGCCAGACATTCTTGCTTCCGGCCTCCCCACAGCAAAATGGGATTGCTCAGCGCCGCATTGGCATGGTCATGGACGTCGCTCGTACGTCCATGATCCATGCGACTGCTCCCCATTTTCTGTGGCCGTTCGCGGTTCAGTACGCTGCGCATCAGATCAACCTTCAGCCTCGTGTCTCCTTGCCGGAGACCACACCTACTCTGCGGTGGATGGGGAAGGTTGGCGATGCGTCTGTGTTCCGTGTCTGGGGATCTCGAGCTTTTGTCTGCGATACTTCCGCGGACAAGCTATCCTCCCTTGCCGTTCCCTGCGTCTTCCTTGGCTTCCCCCCTGACGCACCTGGGTGGCAGTTCTACCACCCCACCTCGCGTCATGTTCTGTCCTCTCAGGACGTCACGTTTGACGAGTCGGTCTCCTATTACCGTCTCTTTCCCTACCGCACAGCCTCTCTCCCCTCCCCGCCCCTCTTCCTAGCACCAGGTGCTCCTTCGGTAGACCCCCTCCCCCCTCAGGGTCTTGCCCCCTCAGGTGTGTCCCAGGTAGACGCAGTCGAGCCTGTCGAGGTAGCTGTTGACTCTGGTGCTGCTAGGGGTACTGAGCCTGCGGGTGCGGGGCCTGGGGGTGCTGTGCCTGGGGTTGCTGAGTCTGAGGTTGCGGAGCCTGGGGGTGCTGAGCCTGAGCGTGTGGAGCCTGGGGGTGTTGAGCCTGGGGGTGTTGAGCCTGGGGGTGCTGAGCCTGGGGGTGCTGAGCCTGAGCGTGCTGAGTCTGGAGGTCCTCCGGGTGTCCCGTCACGGCGGGAGCCCCTCTCTCCGCAGCGGCTCCGTGAGTGGTACGCTCGGTGCTGTCGCCGTGCTGCTGGAGGTGCTTCTGGGGCTGGAGCTGCTGGAGGTGCTGCTGGTGCTGGAGCTGCTAGAGCCGCTGGTCCTGGAGGTGCTGGTGCTGGAGGTACTGGCGCTGTTGGAGGTCCTACTGGTGTTGGAGTTGCTGGAGGTGCTTGTGTAGCTGGAGCTGCTCGAGGTGCTGCTGGTGCTGGAGCTGATGGAGCCGCTGGTCCTGGAGGTGCTGGTGCTGGAGGTACTGGCGCTGTTGGAGGTCCTGCTGGTGTTGGAGCTGCTGGAGGTGCTGGAAGAGCTGGTCCCGGAGGTACTCGTACTGGAGGTACTGGAGCTGCTGGGGCTGGTGGTGCTGCAGGAGTTGGAGCTGTAGGTGCTGGAGCTGTTGCTACTGGAGGTGCTGCTGGAGCTGGAGCTGCTGGAGGTACTGGAGCTGGTGGTGCTGCGGGTACTGGTGCTGTCTCTACTGTTTCTGGAGGCGCTGCGCGGCCGCGGCCGTACTACGTTCCGCTCCTTCAGCAGGTTCTTGGTCTCCCGCCTTCTACTGGTCCTACTCCTCCCTTACTAAGTCCACCGCCTGTCCAGTCACAGTCGCGGTTACAGCCAGCCTCTCCACTGCCTGGTCCTTCTCCTTACTCTGGACCAACTAGAGGTCTTACGGAGCGTCGTGAGCCTGAGTCTCGTCCTGCGTCGCCTGAGTCTCGTCCTGCGTCACCTGAGTCTCGTCTTGAGTCGCCTGTTCGCGCTGTTCGCACTGGTCGTCGTGTTCCACGTCAGCGTCCTCCTCCTGTCCCCGGCACTCACTCTATGACTCTGCGTCTTTCCACTGCTCCACAGCGTGTCCCTCTGCCGTCTCCTCCTGCGTCCTCTCTTCCTGGCGGTCTGGACCCTGACTGACTCCCTTCGTGCTGCTAGTCCTACTGTTACGCGTTTTCTGGCCACTGCTGTCACTGACCCTTCGTTTGAGTCCACTGCTGCGTCTGCTCTAGTTGCTGAGCTTGTTGACTTTGCTGCCGCCTGTCGTCTAGACTACGCCGCTAGTCTTGTTGCTGAGTCTGAGTCTGCGTCTGTCTGTCCTCCGTCCGTCGGGGGTGAGTGTGCTCTTGGCACGGACGTCCTTGAGGACAGACAGGAGGAGTTTGAGTGCTTTGCCGCTGCTTTACCTCATCTCGTGTCCATGCTGCTTGCCCCTGAGGGAGACCCGGATGCACCAGACATCCCGACCCCGCGCTCTTACACAGAGGCGATAGAGGGTCCCTACTCCTCTCAGTGGCAGACAGCCATGGACACAGAGATGGCTTCCTGGAAGTCCACAGGCACCTACGTCGACGAGGTTCCCCCACCTGGGGCGAACATCGTCAGTGGCATGTGGATTTTCATGGTGAAGCGGCCGCCGGGTTCTCCGCCTGTCTTCAAGGCGCGTTACGTTGCTCGAGGCTTCAGTCAGCGACAGGGAGTTGACTTCTTTCAGACCTTCGCCCCTACCCCGAAGATGACCACTCTTCGGGTGCTGCTGCACGTCGCCGCTCAGCGTGACTACGAGCTACACTCTCTTGACTTCAGCACATCCTTCCTGTTATGTGATGCTATCATTTGCATTCACGTCTGTCTGCCTCCCATCATATGTTCGTGTGTTGCATGCGTGGTGTGAGCGTGTGCAAGAATTTGTGTTTGGTGTTGTTTGGATTTTCTGAGTGTGTGTGTGTGTGTGTGTTATTTGGCTTGAGCAGATATCTGAAGTGACTCCTCTGCTCAAGAGCTTCCCGACGAACCGAGAATCGCCTTGATCGGAGCAAGAACGAGAAAGATATGATCGTTCGAAGTTTTGATTGAAATGCAGCGACTATGGGAATTTACGGGTTGACTCAATATGGGGTACAGACTTTTGGGGGTTGGGAAATTCGACACCATCATTGTAGATGATGCCAAGTGGTTGGGAGAAGCCAAACCAATTTGGCAAGTGTGGCCAAGTTGGGTGAGGTGGATGGCATGAGTTTGGAAAGTGACAAATGTCAAAGTTGGGGTGCCTATAGAGAGGGGAATTGTGTGGTATGGGGTTTCCTTGGTTGGGGACTCCCTTGGGACCTTCCCTCTCGTCCTCCTCATCCCCTCCTACCTGGTTCTATTGCTACTCTAACTTTCTTGTGTGAACTTGTGAGATAATTGTGATTGAGTTACGTTTTCTATGGCAGCATACCCCCTAGTGCGCCGAATTTCATAACTCGAGTTATACTTCATATTTCGATACTATTCAGATTGGGAAAGATAGCCACGGTCAAGGGCTACAACATACTTGAGTTTGAGAGAATTCTAATTGTGCGTTAATCCTCGACGGCGTTTCTTGTGACGACGACTTTTCTGTCCTGAATTATAGTTGACGATTTTAAGATATTTCGGCCCTTAATCTTCATAGACCCCGTCCTTAGTCTCTAACACTTCCTACAGGGCAGCCTGCACGAGGAGATCTGGCTGCGCCGCCCACCTGGCTTCACTGGGTCGTTTCCTGCTGGTACCCAGTGGAGCCTCCGGCGGCCAGTCTACGGTCTCCGCCAGGTACCCCGTGAGTGGCACGACACACTTAGGACGACTCTTGGTGCTCTTGGGTTTGCTCCTTCCACTGATGACCCGTCGCTGTTTCTTCGCACTGACACCACTCTGCCGCCGTTCTACGTTCTCTTGTACGTAGATGACTTAGTCTTTGCTACTGGACACTGAGGCACTCGCCCACGTGAAGTCGGAGCTGCAGAAGAGACACACGTGCTCAGACCTGGGTGAGCTGACAAGCTATCTTGGCTTGCGGATCACCCGGGACAGAGCACAGCGCACCATTACCTTGACTCAGTCACACATGGTGCAGCAAGTCCTTCAGCACTTCGGCTTCACATACTCCTCGCTACAGTCCACTCCTCTGCCTACCGGTCACTCGCTCTCAGCTCCACCTTCGGACGAGTCCGTAGAGCCGAGTGGCCCGTATCCAGAGCTTGTGGGCTGTCTCATGTACCTGATGACCTGCACTCGTCCTGACCTTGCCTACCCTCTTAGCATTCTAGCACGCTATGTTGCTCCTGGTAGACACAGGAAGGAGCAAACGGATGCAGCGAAGAGGGTACTGCGTTACTTCTGCAGTACGTCGGGCATGGGGCTCGTGCTTGGAGGACGGGCTCGAGTTGTCCTCACTGGTCACGCAGACGCTTCCTGGGTTGACGACTTGGCTACTCAGCGGTCGTCACAGGGTTTCACCTTCAGCCTTGGCTCCGGCTCTGTCTCTTGGCGGTCTACCCGCTCGTCTTCTGTTCTCAGCTCCAGTTGTGAGGCTGAGATCTACGTTGGGGCCATGGCTGCACAGGAGTTACGCTGGCTCACCTACCTGCTGACCGACTTGGGAGAGGCGCCTCGTTCTCCTCCAGTTCTGTATGTCGACAACAAGGCCATGCTTGCCTTGTGTCAGGAGCACAAAACGAAGCACATTGCTCTGCGCTACTTCCTTGCTCGAGAGTTGCAGCAGCATGATCAGCTTCGTCTTGCTTACGTGGCCACTCAGGCCAACACTGCTGATATCTTTACCAAGGCACTTCAGCCTTGTGATCATCAGCGCTTTTGTACTATGCTAGGTCTTGTGCCTACTTGGCCTCACTTGCTCACTTCTTGACTCTTCTTGTACTGTGATCTCTATACATATGCCTGCATGCTTACTCTTGCTAGGTTGTGTTCACTGTATTGCTTGTTCTCCTTTATATAACTCTGCATGTGAACTGGCCTTGTGGCTGTTTGCTTGTGCTTAGAATGCATGGTGACGTCGTGATCCACCCTGAGCTTGCTTTGCCTTTCTTGACCGGTCTTGTGACCTCTTGTTCTCCCCCACTTTGCCTATAGGGGTGTGTTAAACACATATGCTATAGCCTGTCTAGGCTGTAGTGGGGTAGTTCATATAGGGTACAACACTTTTGGGTTTTCCACTTGTACCCACCTGCTTGC
This sequence comes from Closterium sp. Naga37s-1, assembly GCA_947471745.1. Lineage (NCBI taxonomy): Eukaryota > Viridiplantae > Streptophyta > Zygnematophyceae > Desmidiales > Closteriaceae > Closterium > Closterium sp. Naga37s-1. The sequence goes on from CANJKZ010000069.1 coordinate 3,500,493, forward strand.
TAATTCAGTCATTCCGTTCTTCACTATTCTGACACCCCCCCCCCCCCCTTCATTCCCGAAATATGTCGGAGCGTGATTTCCGTCAATCACGCAAGTACCGAAGCGGCCTTCCCTGCAGTATATGCGTTGGCAGCAGTCATGTGTCTAATTGGTCACTTTTTTATGTTTCGGTATCCTGTACGCCAAGGAAAGGAATCTTGGCATCACGTACATTGATGCTGCCTGAACTTAGTCAAATCCCAGACCACATTTATACTGTCGGTGGCACAGATGCAAGTCGCGTCACCCAACGAAGCGACCCGATGCTTTGCCGTGTTGGTTCAGCAAGCTCAGCAGAGTGGGTCAAGCAGTTTCGCAACACTCAGCCATTCCTCCAGCCAACTCCAAAAACCATTGTTTTTTTTGCCACTCTGTCGAGCATCCACACGTTCTCCACCTCGTAGCCATGGCAGCGCCTAGCGACGATGACGCTGACGATGCCGATGGCGACCCCTCTTGTAGCCACGGTCCAAGAACGGGCCTTGATTTCTTACGAGGCCCAGTCTCAGAACCTGCACCCCGTCCTTTGCCCGAGCCTTCTGATGAAAGTGAGGGATGGAGGTACCCTGTGCGCAAAGCGGCCCAAAAATCACCACCGCACCAGCCTCAAGCTGAGTGTGATGACGCTGGATGGCAGCGTTCGGAACGCGATGAGGCGGACCCCGTCGTGCACGACTTCATTGACTCGACGGAAATCATCTCTGAAGTCCCGGAGTCTTCTAACTCCGTGTCGCTGAAAAAACGCCGCTACACGCAGTCTACTCTTGGTTACGGCGGCGGCTCGCCTCTCGTGAAACCTGCTCCTCCGCCACCTCCCGTTGTGGCGCCATCACCGTCACCGCTAAAGCAGACTCCGGCTGAACGCGCTGAAGCAAAGTTACTTGAAGCACAGAGAAATTACATCACGAAATGGCTGCCGTAATTTGATTGGTTATTGCTTGACAAGGGTGATGATGGTCTGCCTTGTTTGCGGTGCAGTGTGTGCAGCGAGCACGGTCTCGACAATGCACGCTACGGGCGGAATGGCAGCGGAGGACGGGACCTGCAGCCAGCGTCGATGCGGGCACACCAAGCGAGCACCCGCCATCACGACTGCATTGATCGGCATAAGGGTCTTCTGGACAAGCTGGCGGCGCAGAAGAAAATCGACGACTACGAGAGGGCTGACCCCGAGGGTGCGCGCGTGACGAGACTTATGCGCAGCTGTCAAACTTATATGCTATAGTCTGTTTAGGCTGTAGTAGGGTAGTTCTTATAGGGTACAACACTTGTACCCACCTGCTTTCTAGTTCAGTCATTCATTCGTTCCATATTCTAACATGGTATTCTGAGCAGGTGCCCTAGTGGGAACGTTTTTTAAGGGCCCACCACGAATTATTTTTTTTTCCTGCCCTGCCCGAAGCGCGCATCGCGCTCTGCCCGAAGCGCAATTTGCGCCCTGCCCTAGTACGGCCCGTCGTGGCCCTGCCTTCGCTGGCCCGTCGCGGCCCTGCCCTTGCTGGCCCGTCGCGCCCCTGCCTTAGACGCCCGTCGCTGGCCCGTCGCCACGCGTCGCGGCCCTGCCTTAGCCGCCCAACGCGGCCCCGTGCTGCCCCTCGCCGGCCTGTCCCTGGCCCGTCGTGGCCGCTTTGCCGCCCGTCGCGGCCGCTTTGCCGCCCGTCACGGCCTCTGCACAGCAGCCGCCCTGTCGCGGTGGACCACTCGTGATGCTGTTGCTCGCCTTGCTGTTCGTAGTCACCTGCCCCCTGCTGAGCGTGCGCATTTTGGCCAGTACAAGACTGCTCAGTCTCTGTACGACGTTGTAGTTGCGCGCTACTCCTCCCGTGCCACTGCTGCCCTCAGCCGCCTCATGCTGCCGTACCTTTTCCCTGACCTTGCCGCCTTTGCCGCAGTCGCTGACCTCATTGCTCACCTCCGCACTAGTGACGCCCGCTACCGCGCTGCCCCTCCCACTGAGTTCTGTGCCAAGAACCCCCCCCCCATGTACATCACCCTTTACTACCTAGTCACCCGCCTCCCTGACTCCCTTTCTTCAGTCAGGGACCACTTTCTCTCCCTTTGCCCCACCGAGCTGACTGTCGACCTGCTAGAGGAGCGCCTCGCTGCAGCTGAGAAGAGTATCTTAGCTGTAGGTGCTTCTCGCGGCGACCGTCGCACCCCTTTCTTTGAGGGGCGTTCCCCTGTCCCCCTTCTCCCCTCTGTTGCTTCTGCTGCTGCTGTCGACCTCGTTGGCACTGAGGAGGTCGGAGCTGCGTCTGCCCCTAGTGGGAGGCGCCGCAATAGTAAGGGCAAGGGGAGCAAGGGTGGTGGAGGGGACGGCGGGGGCGGCGGCGGAGGCGATGGAGGAGGTGGAGGGGGGGGCGGTGGAGGTGGGGGTGGTGCCGGGAGTGGGAGCTTCAGTGGCGGCAGTGGAGGTGGTGGAGGCAGCGGCGGAGGTGGTGGAGGTAGCGGCAGCGGTGGTGGAGGCAGCGGCAGCGGTGGTGGAGGTGGCGGCGGCGGTGGTACTGGTCGAGGTGCAGCCGCGCAGCATGGAGGCTTTGGTGGTAGCCAGCGCCAGCAGCAGCCGCGTTCTCATGAGACCCCGTCGGCCCAGCAGCTTCGTGAGTGGTACGCTGGGCGTGGGAGGTCTGGGGGTGCCGGTCCCTGCACTTACGTTCTTCGCACCGGCAGTCGTCGTGGGGAGACGTGCGGGCTGCCACACACTGTGCAGCGCTGCTTCGGTCGCTTGACTGATGCTTGGCACGCCCAGTTTCCTGACGCTGTTAAGCTTCCTCGCTGGGGTGATCTGCTTAGGCAGAATGTGGCTATCTTTGATCTTGATTTCGATGCTATCCTTGCTGCCATGTATGCTTTGACTGATAGTGCTGAGGGTGACTGTTACCTGAGTGTCCCGCCCGACCCGGGCATTGAGACTGCTGCTCTAGGTGCTAGTGCGTCTGCTGCTCCAGGTACTGGTGAGTCTGCTGCTCCAGGTGCTGGTGAGTCTGCTCTCTCTGGTACTGCACCTACTGAGGCCTTGCACACTTTCACACTTGACTCTGGTGCTTCGCGCTCGTTCTTTAGAGACAACACCACACTCACGCCGCTCAGTCGGCCTGTCGCAGTCTCCCTGGCTGGCCCCTCTGGGGGCCCAGTCCTTGTGCAGTTTTCCACGGTTCTACCGTGTCCTGCGGCCCCGTCGGGCTTGCTGTCGGAACTCCACCTCCCCTCGTTCTCTACGAACCTGGTGAGTGGAGCTGACCTCCAGGACGCGTGGGTTGACCAGTTCACCCCTGGAGGTCAGCGTGTGACCCACTGCACTTGCTCTCGGACGGGCCGACACCTGGCCACGTTCACCCATCGGCCTGGGTCGAGTCTCTACACACTGACTACTGCGCCTCCTCCAGTCTCTGCGTCTGGTCAGGTAGCCGCGTCTAGTCAGGTGTTTGCTGCCGCGTCCAGGTCTATTCCTGAGTCTGCCCCCTACTCGTGTCGTCCTCTGTCGCACGAGACTCCCCTTTGGCACCACCGCCTTGGTCACCCCTCCCTGCCTCGTCTTTGAGGTATGGCCTCCCGTACCCTTGTCTCGGGTCTCCCCTGGTCCCTCCCTCCCCTTCCTTCGGGGCCTGCCCCTACCTGTGTTCCCTATGTCGAGGGCCGGCAGCGCGCCGCTCCTCACTCCTCCACGTTTTCCTCGACAGAGGCTCCTTTTCAGACTCTTCACATGGACGTGTGGGGCCCAGCCCGCGTCCGTGGACAGGGTCACGAGCGTTACTTCCTGCTGGTCGTTGACGACTACTCGCGTTACACTACAGTCTTCCCCTTGCGCAGCAAGGGTGAGGCCCCTGCGGTGTTGATCAACTGGATCCGCGGTGCTCGTCGCCAGCTCAGCGAGCGTTTCGACTCAGACCTTACTGTTCTGTGTCTACACTCCGACAGAGGTGGTGAGTTTTCCTCCGACCTCCTGAGGGCCTTCTGTCGTGCGGAGGGCATCCGCCAGACGTTCACGCTTCCGGCCTCCCCACAGCAAAATGGGATTGCTGAGCGCCGCATTGGCATGGTCATGGACGTCGCTCGTACGTCCATGATCCATGCGGGTGCTCCCCATTTTCTGTGGCCGTTCGCGGTTCAGTACGCTGCGCATCAGATCAACCTTCAGCCTCGTATCTCCTTGCCGGAGACCACACCTACTCTGAGGTGGACGGGGAAGGTTGGCGATGCGTCTGCGTTCCGTGTCTGGGGATCTCGAGCTTTTGTCCGCGATACTTCAGTGGACAAGCTGTCCTCCCGTGCCATTCCCTGCGTCTTCCTTGGCTTCCCCCCTGACGCACCGGGGTGGCAGTTCTACCACCCCACCTCGCGTCGTGTTCTGTCCTCTCAGGACGTCACGTTTGACGAGTCGGTGTCTTACTACCATCTCTTTCCCTACCGCACTGCCTCTCTCCCCCCCCCGCCACTCTTCCTCGCACCAGGTACTCCTCCGGTAGACCCCCTCCCCCCTCAGGGTCCTGCCCCCTCAGGTGTGTCTCAGGTAGACCCTGCTGAGCCGGTCGAGGTAGCTGTCGACTCAGGTGCTGCTAGGGGTGCTGAGCCTGCGGGTGCGGGGACTGGGGGTGCGGAGCCTGGGGGTGCTGAGCCTGAGCGTGTGGAGTCTGGGGGTGCTGAGCCTGCGGGTGCGGGGACTGGGGGTGCGGAGCCTTGGGGTGCTGAGCCTGAGCGTGTGGAGCCTGGGGGTGCTGAGCCTGGGGGTACTGCGTCTTGGTGTGCTGAGCCTGCGCGTGCTGAGTCAAGAGGTTCTCCGGGTGTCCCGTTGCGGCGGGAGCCCCTCTCTCCACAGCGGCTTCGTGAGTGGTACGCTCGGCGCTGTCTCCGTGCTACTGGTGCTGGAGCTGCTGGAGGTGCTGCTGGTGCTGCTGGTGTTGCTGGTGCTGCTGGTGCTGGAGGTGCTGCTGGAGCTGCTGGAGGTGCTGCTAGAGCTGGTGGAGGTGCTACTGGTGCTGGAACTGCTGGAGGTGCTTCTGGAGCTGCTGGAGGTGCTGGAGCAGCTGGTCCTGGAGGTGCTCGTACTGGAGGTACTGGAGCTGCTGGGGCTGGTGGTGCTGCAGGAGCTGGAGCTGAGGGTACTGGTGCTGTCTCTGCTGTTTCTGGAGGCGTTGCGCGGCCGCGGCCGTACTATGTTCCTCTCCTTCAGCAGGTTCTTGGTCTCCCGCCTTCTCTTGGTCCTTCTCCTCCTTTACTGAGTCCACTGCCTGTCTAGTCACATTCGCAATTACAGCCGACCTCTCCACTGCGGGGTCCTTCTCCTTAGTCTGGACCGACTAGAGGTCTTACGGAGCGTCGTGAGCCTGAGTCGCGTCCTGTGTCGCCTGAGTCTAGTCCTGCGTCACCTGAGTCTCGTTCTGCGTTGCCTGTCCGCACTGTTCGCGCTGGTCGTCGTGTCTCGCGTCCGCGTCCTCCTCCTATCCTTGGCACTCACTCTATGACACTGCGTCCTTCCACTGCTCCACAGCGTGTCCCTCTGCCGTCTCCTCTTGCGTCCTCACTTCCTGACGGTCCAGACCCGGAGTCTGACTCCCTTCGTGCTGCTAGTCCTACTGTCTCGCGCTTTCTGGCCACTGCTGTCACTGACCCTTTGTTTGAGTCCACTGCTGCGTCTGCTCTAGTTGCTGAGCTTGTTTACTTTGCTGCAGCATGTCGCCTAGACTACGCCACTAGTCTTGTTGCTAAGTCTGCGTCTGAGTCTGTCTGTTCTCCGTCCGTCGGGGGTGAGTGTGCTCTTGGCACGGACGTTCTTGAGGACAGACAGGAGGACTTTGAGTGCTTTGCCGCTGCTGTACCTCATCTCGTGTCCATGCTGCTTGCCCCTGAGGGAGACCCTGATGCACCAGACATCCCGACCCCGCGCTCTTACGCAGAGGCGATAGAGGGTCCCTACTCCTCTCAGTGGCAGGCAGCCATGGACGCTAAGATGGCTTCCTGGAAGTCTACAGGCACCTACGCCGACGAGGTTCCCCCGCCTGGGGCGAACATCGTCAGTGGCATGTGGATCTTCAGGGTGAAGCGGCCGCCGGGTTCTCCGCCTGTCTTCAAGGCGCGTTACATTGCACGTGGCTTCAGACAGCGACAGGGAGTTGACTTCTTCCAGACCTTCTCCCCTACCCTGAAGATGACCACTCTTTGGGTACTGCTGCACGTCGCCGCTCACCGTGACTACGAGCTCCACTCGCTTGACTTCAGCACAGCCTTCCTACAGGGCAGCCTGCACGAGGAGATCTGGCTGCGCCGCCCACCTGGCTTCACTGGGTCGTTTCCTGCTGGTACCCAGTGGAGCCTCCGGTGGCCAGTCTACGGTCTCCGCCATGCACCCCGTGAGTGGCACGACACACTGAGGACGACTCTTGCTGCTCTTGGTTTTGCTCCTTCCACTGCTGACCCGTCGCTGTTTCTACGCACTGACACCACTCTGCCGCCGCTCTACGTTCTCGTGTATGTAGACGACTTCGTCTTTGCTATTGCTGACACTGAGGCACTCGCCCACGTGAAGTCCGAGCTGCAGAAGAGACACACGTGCACAGACCTGGGTGAGCTGACAAGCTATCTTGGCTTGCAGATCACCCGGGACAGAGCACAGCGCACCATTACCTTGACTCAGTCACACATGGTGCAGCAGGTCCTTCAGCGCTTCGGCTTCACGTACTCCTCGCCACAGTCCACTCCTCTGCCTACCGGTCACTCGCTCTCAGCTCCACCTTCGGACGAGTCCGTAGAGCCGAGTGGCCCGTATCCAGAGCTTGTGGGCTGCCTCATGTACCTGATGACTTGCACACGACCTGACCTCGCATACCCTCTCAGCCTTCTGGCTCGCTACGTGGCTCCCGGTAGGCACCGAAAGGTGCACTGGGATGCTGCGAAGAGGGTGTTGCGCTACCTGTGCAGTACGTCAGGCATGGGGCTCGTGCTTGGAGGACGGGCTCGAGTTGTCCTCACTGGTCACGCAGACGCCTCCTGGGTTGACGACTTGGCTACGCAGCGGTCGTCACAGGGTTACACCTTCAGCCTTGGCTCCGGTTCTGTCTCTTGGCGGTCTACCCGCTCATCTTCTGTTCTCAGCTCTAGTTGTGAGGCTGAGATCTACGCTGGGGCCATGGCTGCACAGGAGTTACGCTGGCTCACCTACCTGCTGACCGAATTGGGAGAGGCGCCTCGTTCTCCTCCAGTTATGTACGTCGACAAAAAGGCCATGCTGGCCTTGTGTCAGGAGCACAGACTGGAGCACCAAACGAAGCACATTGCTCTGCGCTACTTCCTTGCTCGAGAGTTGCAGCAGCGTGGTCAGCTTTGTCTTGCTTACGTGGCCTCACAGGCCAACACTGCTGATGTTTTCACCAAGGCACTTCAGCCTTGTGATCATCAGTGTTTCTGTACTGTTCTAGGCCTTGTACCTACTGTGCCTCACTTGCTTACTTCTTGACTCTGCTTGTACTGTACTCTGTATACATATACCTGCATGCTTACACTTGCTAGGTTGAGTTCACTGTATTGTTTGTTTTCTTTTATATAACTCTGCATGTGAACTGGCCTTGTGGCCATTTGCTTGTGCTCAGACTGCGTGGTGACTTTGTGATCCACCCTGAGCTTGCTTTGCCTTTCTTGACTGGTCTTATGACCTCTTATTCTCCCCCACTTTGCCTATGGGGGTGTGTCAAACTTATATGCTATAGTCTGTTTAGGCTGTAGTGGGGTAGTTCTTATAGGGTACAACACTTTTTGGTTTCCTACTTGTACCCACCTGCTGGCTAGTTCAGTCATTCATTCGTTCCATATTCTAACAGCAGCATCCAGTTTGTGTGCGACGAGGACGCTCCGATCGCAGTGTTCCCGAGGCTCGTCGAGTTCCTAGCGAAGGAAGATGTTTTCGACATTCTTCAACAGACCTACAGTGTCTATATCACGCAGTGAGTGTGAATACTTTGTTTCCGTCTTGGTGTATAGTTTCCGACAGGATTCACACCTTTCCTTTTGCGCACCGTGCAGATACGGCTTCACGGAAATGGTGAAGGCTATGTGCACGTATCAGCAACAGCAGCAGCTTATGTACATCCATGCATCACCGTGGATCGGTATCAGCTGCGAAGAGAGCACAGACCGGTCGCGCGGCAAACACCTCGTGGTGTTTGCGACCTTCATGAAGGAGCGAGCAGTGGTGACGGAATTTCTCGCTCTACTCACCATCCACTAATGCGATGCGGGATCCCTCATTGCGGTGTTGCTGAGCCACCTCGACAACATCGGGATTGACATGCAGCGGATTGTCGCAGTTAGCACCGACAGCGCGGGGGTGATGATTGGCAGCCATTCCGGTCTTGTTGTTCGTCTCCGTCAGCGCGTCCCACATCTGGTCGGGACTCATTGCATCGCGCACAGGTAGAATTGTTGTTTCCGTACAATTGCCTTGTCTAAGGGAATAACTTCCACGGCCTTACGCATTTTTAATGTTGTATGCAGAGAAGTGCTCGTGGTCAAAGAAGCCGCGTTGAAGTTTACGGACCTCGACATCGTCGATGACGCCATCCGTAGGCTTGGCGAAATCGTCATGCGATCTTCCGTGTGGCTTGAGCGCTTCAAGGAGCTCCAACTCGAAATACATCAAACGAATCCAGATCACCAGGGGCTCTTCGACGTGCATTGGATATCGCGCGGGGATGCAGTTGTCAGAATGTTATATTGCTTACATTGTGTAGGCTATAGTGGGGTAGCCCATAAGGGGTACAACCCAATTAGGGTTAGTACTTGTACCCAACTCTTTCATAGTTCATTCATTCTCGTTTGTTATTCTGACATGGTTTCAGAGCAGGTCCTCCGCTAGGACCGTTTTTTGGGCCCACCACAGTGCTGCCCCACTAGCAGCCCCTAGCGGCCCTCGTGCCGCCCCTACTGCCTCGAGCGCCGCCCTCGTGCGGCCCTCCTCTCGACACTAGGCCAGTGCCCGTCGCCCGTCGCCCCTAGGCCCGCGCCCATCGCCCCTAGCCCCGGCCCGCGACCATCGCCCCTAGCCCCGGCCCGTCGACCGTCGCCCCTAGGCCCGAGCTGGTCGCCCCTAGCCCCGGCCCGTCGCCCGAAGCCCCTAGTCCCGGCCCGTCGCCTGAAGCCCCTAGTCCCGGCCCGTCGCCCGCCGCCCCTAGGCCCTGGCCCGACGCCCGTCGCCCGGCGCCCGTCGCCCCCTAGGCCCCGGCCCGAGCCCGCTGCCCCTAGGCCCGAGCACGTCGCCCCTAGGCCCGTCGTCCCGGCCCGTCACCCCTCGGCCCGTCGCCTCTAGGCCCGCCGCCCCGGCCCGTCGCCCCTAGGCCCGTCGCCCCGGCCCGCAGCCCGTAGCCCCTAGGACCCCGGCCCGACGCCCGTCGCTCCTAGGCCCGTCGCCCCTAGGCCCGTCGCCAATAGGCCCGCCGCCCGGCCCGACGCCCCTAGGCTCGTCGCCCCGGCCCGTTGCCCGTCGCCCCTAGGACCCCGACCCGACGCCCGTCACCCCTAGGCCCGCCGCCCGGCCCGACGCCCGTCGCTCACGGCCCGTCGCCCCTGGCTCCGACTCGCGCCCGTCGCCCCTAGCCCCGGCCCGTCGCCCCTAGCCCCGACTCGTGCCTGTCGCCCGTAACCCGTCGCCCCGCGCCCGTTGCCCCTAGGCCCCGGCCCCGGCCCGTCGCCCGTTGCCTGTCGCCCCTCGGCCCGTCGCCCCTAGGCCCCGGTCCCGTCGACCATCGCCCTTGGCCTGGACCGACCGTCGCCCCTAGGCCCCGGCCCGGCCACCGCCCCTACAGCCAGTGCGCCACCCGCTTGCGGCCTGCCAGCACCTCTTGCAGCCCGTGCACTGCCCCTCTTGCCGCACGTGCGCCTCCCCTTGCAGCCCCCGTGCCGCCTCTTGCAGCCTGCTAGCCGCCCCTTGCGACCTGCTCGCCGCCCCTTGCAGCCTGCGCACTACTCTCTCGCAACTGCTAGCTGCCCCTCTCCTCTGCTCCTATGGCTTCTCTTTGCGTCCTCGCTTTCGATCCTGAGGGCCGCCCTATCCAGTTTGACACGTGGCTTGACGACCTGCAGCTGTTCCTACTGAGCGACTCTAGGGACAGTGTTTTGTTGTTTGACCACACGTCTGGTGCCAATCCTGCCCCTCCCACCACACCTGACAGTGCGACCCGCTCACAGTGGCTTACTCGCGAGGCTGCTGCCCGCTAAGCCATTCGCAACCACCTGCCGTTGGCCGAATGCGCTCACTTCGGACAGCACAGGACAGCACAGGCACTGTACGACGCTGTCGTTGCTCGCTACTCCTCGCCTGCCACTGCTGCTCTAGGCCACCTCCTACTGCCCTACCTGTTCCCCGAGCTGTCCGCCTTTGCCACAGTAGAGGACCTAGTTTCCTACCTTTGCACTAGCGACGCTCACTACCGCGCTGCCCTCCCAGCAGAGTTCCTTGCAAAGAACACACCCCCGATGTACATCACTCTTTACTTAATAGTCACCCGCCTCCCTGACTCTCTTCGCACTGTCAGGGACCACTTTCTCGCCCTTGACCCCACAACCCTCACTGTTGACCTTCTCGAGCAGCACCTCCTTGCAGCTGAGACTAGTGTAGTCGCTGTAGGTGCTGCTCGTGGCACTCCGCGCACGCCCTTCTTTGAGGGGTGCTCCACCTCCCCCCTTGCTCCCTCCTACGCCTCTACTGCTGCTACTGACGTCCCTGCTGCTGCGGACGTCGGGGCCGCTTCTGCTAGTGCAAAGCGCCGCAGCAGCAAGGGCAAGGGTGGCAGGGGTGGTGGCAGTGGCAGCAGGGGTGGTGGTGGGGGCAGCAGTGGAGGTGGTGGAGGCAGTGGAGGTGGTGGCAGCGGTGGGAGTGGTGGCGGGAGTGGGGGCTTTGGTGGCGGCGGTGGAGGCAGCGGTGGGAGTGGCGGTAGTGGCAGCGGTGGGAGTAGTGGCGGTCGGACTGGAGCTCCGCGTGGAGGTTCTGGAGGAGGCCAGAGGCAGCAGCAGCAGCGTTGGAGCGAGACCCCGTCGCCCCAGCAGCTTCGTGAGTGGTTTGCTCAGCGTGGGGCGTCTGGGGGTAGTGTTAGCTGCCCGAATGTCATTCGCACGGGTGACCGTGCTGGTCAGACATGCGGGAAGCTTCACACTCAGCACCGCTGCTTCTCCCGCCTCGACGACGCTTGGCGCGAGGAGTTTGGTGACGAGGCTGAGCGCCACCGCTGGGCAGAGCTGCTTAGGACTGGAGTTGCTATCTTTGACCTAAACTTTGATGCTATCCTTGCTGCTATGTATGCTTTGTCTGTTAGTGCTGAGGATGTCTGTTACCTGTGTGTGCCGCCTGACACAGGTATAGAGGCTGCTGCTCAAGGTGCTAGTGAGTCTGTTCTCCCTGGTACTGCGCCTCAGCAGGCGCAGTACCAGGTGCCTCACGCTGGTTTCTTTCGCGACAGCACCACTCTCACTCTTCTCTCTGCACCTGTACCGGTCAGACTGGCTGACCCCTCCGGGGGCCGAGTCCTCGCCCGTTCCTCACTGTGCTCCAGTGTCCGGCGGTTCCGTCCGGTTCGCTGTCAGGCCTTCACCTCCCCTCGTTCTCTACGAACTTGGTGAGTACCTCTGCCCTCCAGGACGCGATGGTCACTACCACCGCTCCTTGGGGTCAGCGTGTGTCGATTTGCACGTGTACACGGACGGTCCGTCGCCTGGCCACGTTCACTCGTCGGACTGGGTCGAGTCTGTACACACGTGTTACCGAGCCTTCTCAAGTAGCTGCGTCTGTTAAAGCAAGTGACGAGGATGGTCGACTAGGAAGCAAGGAAGGGTACAAGTAGAATGTCGAGAGAGATTGTGTACCCCCTAAGGCTAAACCCACTATAGCCTAGAGAACTATAAACACATATGTTTGACACACCCCCATAGGCGAAGTGGGGGATAGCAAGAGCAAGCAATGGTCACAAGACCAGTCAAGAGAAAAAGCAAAGCAAACCAAGCTCAGGGTGGATCACAAAGTCACCACACAGTCCGAACACAAGCAAAGGGCCACAAGGCCAGTTCACATGCAGAGTTATATAAAGAGAACAAACAATACAGTTATCATACCCTAGCAAGTGCAAGCATGCAGGTATATACATAGATCATAGTACAAGCAGAGTCAGGCAGTAAGTAAGTGAGGCAAAGTAGGCACAAGGCCTAGAACAGTAACAAAGCGCTGATGATCACCAGGCGGAAGTGCCTTGGTGAAGACATCAGCAGTGTTGGCCCGAGTGGCCACGTACGCAAGACGAAGCTGGCCACATTGCTGTAACTCACGAGCAAGGAAGTATCGCAGAGTGATGTGCTTCGTTTGGTGCTCCAGTCTGTGCTCCTGACACAAGGCAACCTGTTGGTGCAACCCTACGGTTTGCACTCGGCTTGTTGTCCGTGTGCGTGAATGTGTGTGTGTATGGAATGGTATGAGGGCATGGGATAATATATATTTCATGCTTATAATTGTGTGTGAATGTTGAGTCATGATGTCGAGTGTGTGTGTCGAGTCAATAGCGAGTTATCGCTAGACGCGTGTTACGCGGTCGTTTGTGTCTCGCGCGCGGTTTCTATTTTGTCGTGCGCGGTTTCTATTTTGACCTGTGTCGAACGTTCGGCGTGTCGCAGGTGTGTGCAGCAGACCCATCAAGAACTCAAGGATGAGTTTGTGATGAAGAGACCGAGCCTTGGTGTCAAGCCTCAAGTGATTTCGAAGCTCGCCAAAAAGGGTACACCTCAAGATATTGAAGATAGTTACATTACTTTGTGTAGTGTAACATTTCACTTGGTGTAGGCCCTAGTGAAGGGTAGTTTCGAGACCCTTCGTGGTTGGGGACAGTGTGGCACTGTTCCATATCACTGTACCTCGGCTCTTGGGGTTTGTAGGAGCTGGGAGTCATTCCCAACTCGTAACTCTTCCTATCTTGTGTTCTAAGACTATAGTGGCTGCCATAGTACTGTTCGTTCAAACCGACGCTGTGTCGTCAATTCTTTATCAAATCGTGCAATCTAAATTGCTAATTGTAGACGACGTGAAGACGCTCCAGATCCAATTTGAATCAAGTCATTTGCAGCTGTGACCAGAACGCTATCAACGTTTGAAGCCGCTGTGCAGAAATCCGTCTGTGCTCTCTATCTTTCGTTTTAGGCACATTCAAGCCTATTGTGACTATAACAAGTGGTATCAGAGCCCCTTGGAGCAGTTTCGACAATGTCTGGACCTGAGGAAAGGGGTGGCAGAGGTGCTGGTGGCAGTGGAGAAGCTCAAGCTCAAGGCCAACCCCGTGATTCAGCCATGGCGCCCATGCAACCAAGTCTTGGCCCACCTAGGGATGAGCCTAGGGTGTTTGGGCTTGACAAGTTCAACGGTGACAACTTTGCTGAATGGTCCTTCAAGATGGAGAACATCTTTGACCACTATGACCTGCTGGAGGTGATGGAAGGAACGGAGAAGCGCCCCGAGAACGACCCGGAGAAGAGCCCGTGGGTGCGGAAGAGCGCACAAGGCTATCTCTTACTTGGGCAAGCGTTGGGGAGCAGTCAGATCCGTCACATCAAGCCATTCCAGCGTGAACCAGAGAAAGGACCAAAGGCATGGGCTGCTCTCAAGGGTGTACATGCTCCTGCAACAGCGGCGGTAGCGGTGGTGTTGGAACCGCAAATGGCGGCACTACGAATTGAAGAAGACGAAGCGGTTGAAGAAGGGGTGCAGAAATTCTTCGACTTGTTGACGCGGCTTGAGGGAGCTGATTTGAACTACAGTGAGCTCCAAAAGAAGACCAAGTTGCTGGCCTTACTCCCAGAGTCATGGTCCTCGCTCATCATCAACCTTAATCACGACTTGCCCCGCCTCTCGCTTGAAGACGTGAAGCGAGCTATCCTTCAAGAGGATTTCCGCCGCCGTGAGTTGGCGAGTGCGGATGGCGCTGGGGCAGCGAGCATCGGCCGTGGATATGGTCGAGGAAGAGGCAGAGGACGAGGGGGAGGAAGGTTTGGTGGCAGCAACTTCGGCGGAGGCCGCAGGAGTGGCGGTTACGGCAGCGACGACAAGAGCTACGGACGCGGTCGCGGCCGATTCGACGGCGAGTGTCACTATTGCCACAAGAGCGGACACATGTGGCGCGACTGCTACAAACTTCCTGATGGTTGGACCCCTGCTCAAGGCCAAGAGGGTAGAGGAGCAGGAGGAGGGAGAGGACGAGGCCGTGGAGGCTGTGGCGGTCGCGGTGGCGGAGCTGCAAACATGAAGAGCGGAGACAACGACAAGGACCCGAGCGACGATCGATACCCGGGTCTATTCTACTTCGTGTCGACGCAAGTACCGGCTGGTCCAGAGAAGGATGAAGGCTTTGAGGAGCCAGCAGCTGTGGGGAAGGTGACCCTACACCCCCTGGACTATTGGGTGATTGATAGTGGCGCTACCTATAGCATGACACCTCGCCCGGACTTGCTTACCGAACTCGAGCCGTCACCGGTGAAGCATGTCACATCGGCTTTGGGGCAGCGAGCAGAGGTGAAAGGCATGGGCAAGGCCATGTTCAAGGGTGCTGATGGGAAGATGGTGGGCCTCAAGAACGTGCTTTGGGTGCCCAGCCTTGCTGCAAACCTGATTTCCGTGCGGCGGTTGGCAAAGGCCGGCATGGACACGAACTCGAAGGGAGCCAAGACCTACACCGCAAGGCTTGGCGATCGAATTCTTTGGGACCTTCATGAGGACAGGGATGTCTACAACGAGATGTGGCAGATCCCAGTGGTCCCTATGCCTAAGGAGAGGCAAGTGGCAGCAAGCATCAGCACAAAGGATGGAGCGGTCGGTAGCGACGATGGCGCGAACGGTCGCGCTAAGGAGAATGAGCTCAAGAAGAGCAAACCTGGAGGGACCAGCAAGTTTAGTGAACCTAAGGAGAGTGGTGCAGCAACCAAGGAGCAGCAAAAGGGTGAGGAGAACCCAGAGGCAGCAGCGGAGGAGGACTACGGAGAGAGTATGTGGGGCGCTATTGCGAGCGCGGCATTCTCCAATCCAACTTCGGCTACGGGGGAGTGTGATTGGCTCACCTTGCATCGGCGCATGGGGCATGTGGCCCTGCCCATCTTGCAGCAGCTAGTGAAGAATGAGATGGTTGCTGGCATACGTGTGAAGGGGGAGCCCGATGAGGTGCTTGGCTGCCCGACGTGCATTCAAGCCAAGTTCACCCGGTTTCCGTTCCCTAGTTCGGAGGCAACCGCAAAGGCACCGCTTGATGAGGTGGTGATGGACGTGGTGGGCCCCCTGAAGCTTGGAGCTGCTGGAGCTGAGTATTTTCTCACCATTGTCGACGTCTACACCCGCATGACTTGGGTGTACGTGCTGGCCAAGAAGAGCGACGTGGCTGAAACGTTGAAGACGGATTGGTTTCCGATGGTGGAGCGGCAACAAGACCGTCTAGTCAAGTCAATCCGCACCGATCGAGGGGGAGAGTTCCTGAGCAAGGAGTTTGGGTTGTGGCTGAAGAAGAATGGTATTCGGCACTCCCTCACCATGCCATACTCCCCTGCAATGAACGGCATCGCCGAGCGAGCGAACCGCACAATCACGGAGGCGGCACGCGGGTTGCTCATTGAAGCCGGGCTACCCGACTATTTCTGGCCTGATGCGGTGCGGAGCGCGTGTGTGGCCAAGAACAGAGCCTTGACTCATGTGGGAGCAGACAAATGGGTGCCCTATGTGGAGTGGCTAGGATGGAAGCCAAAGGTGGATATGCTTCGGGTGTTCGGGTGCATGTGCATGGCGCTCGTGCCTAAGCATCTTCGGCACAACAAGCTTGGTGCCAAGGCGGTGTGGGCCGTGCACTTGGGCATGGCTCAAAACAGCAAGGGATGGCTTCTTTGGGACCCATTCACCAAGAAGTTCTTGGTGAGCAGGGACTGCAAGTTCATGGAGAACTTCATGTACAAGGATTGGAAGGCGGAGAATGAGGCGAAGATAGGCGTGCGGTTTGGGGAGGTGAAAAGTTCCGGTTTGGAGCATGTGGAGCTGCCTTTGGAGCTGAGCAGCGGCAGCACAACCACAAGGCAATCCTCCCTTGTGAATGGGGGAGAGGAGGCCAATGATGCAGAGGAAGAAGAGGAGGAGGTGCAGCAAGTGAGCGAGCGTGCACCGTCACTCCCTTCCCGTACTACGAGTGCTCCACGGATTCGAGCCACACCGCAGCAACGCCAAGGCCTTCAAGTCCCTGCAGCTGAGGAGGAAGGAAGGGGGAAGAGGAGAGTTCAACCCCCTAATAGGCTGACCTATGATGCGCCGGGAAAGCAGGGCAAGACAGCCCTGGCCGGAGCGGCAATGATGGTCGGAGACGACGAGGAGAGTGACTACGAGGAGTGTGCCTTCGCGTTCTTCTCTCCGGTGGAGATGCCGGGAGAACCAGCAACTCTCAAGGAGGCTTTGGAGAGTAGTGATGCTGAGGAGTGGAAGAAGGCCATGGAGAGTGAGCTGAAGAGCATCGAGGAGAATGACACGTTTGAATTGGTGGAGCTACCGGAGGGGCGTACGGCGATAACGTCCAAGTGGCTCTTCAAAATCAAGTCGGATGCCGACGGCAAGATCGAGCGCTACAAGTCTAGGCTTGTAGCCAAGGGGTACCAGCAGAAGGAGAAGGTGGACTTCAAGGAGCTGTTTGCCCCTGTGGTGAAGCCGACGACGCTGCGAACCCTATTCGCGGGAGCCGCCATCAAAGGATGGGTAGTAAAGCAAATGGACATCGTAACGGCATTCCTTAACGGCATCCTTGAGGAGGAGATTTTTATGGCGCAGCCAGAGGGGTTTGATGATGGTAGTGGCAGAGTGTGGAAGCTGAAGAAGGCCCTCTATGGGCTGAAGCAGGCCCCTAGGCAATGGTACATGAAGCTGCGCGAAGTGTTGGAGGGGATCGGCTTCACTCCCTCAACGGCCGATCACTCCTTGTTCATGCTTGGCGAGGGGGAGCAGAGGAGTTTCATGGTGGTTTATGTGGATGACATCCTCATTTTCTCACCCTCTTCTGACCTTGTGAAGGAGGTGATGCTGAAGCTTCAAGACAAGTTCAAGTGCAAGGCCCTTGGTGACGTGAGCTTCTACCTTGGGCTCCACATCGAACGAGATGTGGAGAAGCGGTGCATGCGGGTGCATCAACGAAAGTACCTGGAGGCATTGGCTGCCAACTTTGGGCAGAGTGAAGGCCATGTGGCTACACCCTTTCCCTCTGGGTTCAAGTGTGTGAAGGGACCAGAGGAGGAGAGCGTTGGTGAAGAGGAGAGGCGCCGATTTCACTCGTTGGTGGGCAGCCTCATGTATGCGGCGGTAAACACCCGACCGGACGTCGCGTTTGCTACCGGGCAGCTGGCTAGGGTTGTGCAATGCCCTAATGAGGAGCAGGTAGCAGCTGGAATGAGGGTGGCCAAGTATCTTGGCCAAACACCGACCGTTGGGCTGCAATACTCGGCGGCGGCACAAAGGCGCCAAAAGGGCGCGGATGGTGTTGAACCCGGGCGTTTGTTCCTCACCGCCTACTCGGATGCTTCATATGCATCAGAACCAGAGGACATGACAAGTGTTGGAGGCTTCATATGCTGTGTTGGTGGAGGCCCAACTGCTTGGGAGAGCAAGAAGCAGGTTGACCAAGCTTTGAGCTCGGTGGAGTCCGAGTACATGGCACTCTTCCGTGCCGTACGGGAGATTGTGTGGCAGCGGCGTTTGTTGGCTGAATTGGGGGAGGAGCAGCAAGGACCTACCCCACTGTACTGTGACAGCCAGGGTGCCATTGCTCTTGCTAAGAACCCTGTGTTGCATGGACTCACGAAGCACATGAGGGTGAAGTGGCATTGGACGAGGAGCATGGTAACCGCGGGTGAAGTTGAGTTGCGCTACGTGAAGACCACGGGGCAGCCGGCTGACATGATGACCAAGAGGCTGGTGGAGCAGCAGCATTGGAAGTGTTGCAAGCTGGCTGGGATGGCTCTGAACTGAGAGAGCAACATATCCTAAGGCCAACAATCCGAGGGGGAGTTTGTTGGTGCAACCCTACGGTTTGCACTCGGCTTGTTGTCCGTGTGCGTGAATGTGTGTGTGTATGGAATGGTATGAGGGCATGGGATAATATATATTTCATGCTTATAATTGTGTGTGAATGTTGAGTCATGATGTCGAGTGTGTGTGTCGAGTCAATAGCGAGTTATCGCTAGACGCGTGTTACGCGGTCGTTTGTGTCTCGCGCGCGGTTTCTATTTTGTCGTGCGCGGTTTCTATTTTGTCCTGTGTCGAACGTTCGGCGTGTCGCAGGTGTGTGCAGCAGACCCATCAAGAACTCAAGGATGAGTTTGTGATGAAGAGACCGAGCCTTGGTGTCAAGCCTCAAGTGATTTCGAAGCTCGCCAAAAAGGGTACACCTCAAGATATTGAAGATAGTTACATTACTTTGTGTAGTGTAACATTTCACTTGGTGTAGGCCCTAGTGAAGGGTAGTTTCGAGACCCTTCGTGGTTGGGGACAGTGTGGCACTGTTCCATATCACTGTACCTCGGCTCTTGGGGTTTGTAGGAGCTGGGAGTCATTCCCAACTCGTAACTCTTCCTATCTTGTGTTCTAAGACTATAGTGGCTGCCATAGTACCGTTCGTTCAAACCGACGCTGTGTCGTCAATTCTTTATCAAATCGTGCAATCTATATTGCTAATTGTAGACGACGTGAAGACGCTCCAGATCCAATTTGAATCAAGTCATTTGCAGCTGTGACCAGAACGCTATCAACGTTTGAAGCCGCTGTGCAGAAATCCGTCTGTGCTCTCTATCTTTCGTTTTAGGCACATTCAAGCCTATTGTGACTATAACACAACCATGGCCTTGTTGTCTACGTACAGAACTGGTGGCGAACGAGGCTGCTCTCCCAAGTCGGTCAGCAGGTAGGTGAGCCAACAAAGCTCCTGAGCAGCCATGGCCCCGGCGTAGATCTCAGCCTCACAACTGGAGCTGAGAACCGAAGACAAGCGGATAGACCGCCAAGAAACAGAGCCGGAACCGAGGCTGAAGGTGTAACCCTGTGACGACCGCTGCGTAGCTGAGTCGTCAGCCCAAGAGGCGTCTGCGTGACCGGTGAGGACAACTGGACCCCGTCCTCCAAGTACGAGCCCCATGCCTGACGTACTGCACAAGTAACGCAGTACCCTCTTCGCAGCATCCCAGTGCACCTTTCGGTGCCTGCCGAGAGCCACGTAACGAGCCAGGAGGCTGAGAGGGTACGCGAGGTCTGGTCGAGTGCACGTCATCAGGTACATGAGGCAACCCACAAGCTCTGGGTACGGACCACTCGGCTCTATGGACTCGTCCGAAGGTGGAGCTGAGAGCAAGTGGCTGGTAGACAGAGGAGTGAGCTGTGGCGAGGAGTACTGGAAGCCGAAGCGCTGAAGGACCTGGTGCACCATGTGTGACTGAGTCAGTGTGATGGTGCGCCGTGCTCTGTCCCTGGTGATCTGCAGGCCAAGATAGCTGCGCAGTTCACCCAGGTCAGTGCAGGTATGTCTCTTCTGCAGCTCGGACTTCACAAGGGTCAGTGCCTCAGTGTCAGCCGTGGCAAAGACGAGGTCGTCGACGTACACTAGGACGTAGAACGGCGGTAGCGAGGTGTCGGTGCGTAGAAACAACGACGGGTCTGCTGTAGAAGGAGCAAACCCAAGAGCCGCAAGTGTAGTCCTGAGTGTGTCGTGCCACTCACGAGGCGCCTGGCGGAGACCTAGACTGGCCAGCGGAGGCTCCACTGGGTACCTGTAGGAAACGACCCAGTGAAACCAGGTGGTCAGCGCAGCTAGATCTCCTCGTGCAGGCTGTCCTGCAGGAAGGCTGTACTGAAGTCCACGCAGTGTAACTCGTAGTCACGCTGAGCAGCTACGTGCAGCAACACCCGAAGAGTAGTCATCTTCGGGGTGGGGGAGAAGGTCTGGAAGTCAACTCCCTGTCGCTGACTGAAACCTCGAGCAACGTAACGCGCCTTGAAGGCCGCTTCACCCTGAAGATCCACATGCCATCAACTATGTTCGCCCCAGGTGGGGGAACCTCGTCGACGTAGGTGCCTGTGGACTTCCAGGATGCCATCTCGGCATCCATGGCTGCCTGCCACTGAGAGGAGTATGGACCCGTAATTGCCTCTGCGTAAGAGCGCGGGGTCGGGAAGTCTGGAGCATCCGGGTCTCCCTCAGGGGCAAGCAGCAAGGAAGCGAAACGAGGTACAGCATCTGCAAGACACTCAAAGTCCTCCTGCCTGTCCTCAAGGACGTCCGTGCCAAGAGCACACTCACCCCCGACGGATGGAGGACTGGCAGCTACAGACTCAGCAACTAGAGCAGAGGTGTAGTCAGGACGGCAGGCAGCAGCAAAGTCAAGCAGCTCAGCAACGAGAGCAGAAGCAGCAGCAGACTCAAAGGAAGGGTCAGTGACAGCAATGGCAAGGAGACGAGCGACAGTGGGACTGGCAGCACGCGCTCGGTCAGACTTAGGGTCAGGGACCTCAGGAAGAGCGGACTCAGGAGGAGCAGGCAGAGGAACACGCAGTGGAACAGAGGAAGGACGGAGTGCCATAGTGTGTGTGCCCGGGACAGGAGGAGGACGCGAACGAGGAGCGCGACGAGCAGTGCGAACAGGCGAGACAGGATGAGACGCAGGCTCACGACGCTCTGTAAGGCCTCCGGACTGCTCAGTGTAAGGAGAGGGAACAGGCAGTGGGGAGGCTGGCTGTAACGGCGGCTGCGACTGGTCAGGCGGTGGACACAGGAAGGGAGGAGGAAGACCAGTAGACGGGACACCAAGAACCTGCTGAAGCAGGGGAACGAAGTACGGGCGCGGCCGCACAGTGCCTCCAGCACCTCCAGCTCCAGGGTCAACAGCTCCAGCTCCTATAGCTCCAGCGCCTCCTGCGCCAGGGCCTCCAACTCCAGCTACACCAGCTCCAGCGCCTCCGGCGCCAGCTGCTCCAGGCTCCGTAGGGTCTCGAGCTCCAGTAGTAACAGTAGCACCTCCAGCTCCAGTGTCTCCAGGCTCGCCAGCTCCGGGAGCTCGACCCCGACGATGTGCGCGCTGAACAAGCCACTCACGCAGCTGCTGCGACGATAGTCACGGTGAAGCACCAGCAGGACCTCCAGACGAAGCAGCACCTCGAGGCTCAGCACCCCTAGACTCCGCACCCTCCGACTCAGCACCCCCAGGCTCCGCACCCCCCGACTCAGCACACCCAAGCTCAACACCCTCAGGCTCAGCACCCCCAGACCCAGCACCCCCAGACCCAGCACCCTCAGACCCCGCACCCCCCGGCTCCGCACCCCCAGACGTAGCACCCCCAGACGCAGCACCCCCAGACGCAGCACCTGGAGCAGCACCTGAGACGACAGCTACCTGAACAGGCGCAGTACCAGGGAGAGGGTCGATCTGAGACACTCCCGAGGGAGCAGGACCCTGGGGCGGGAGGGGGTCTACCGGAGGTGGACCGGGAGCAAGGAAGAGCGGCGGGGGCGGGGGAGGGGTAGAGCGGTAGGGGAAGAGATGGTAGAAGGGAACCGACTCGACGCACATGACGTCCTGAGACGGGAGGACACGGCGCAAGGTGGGGTGGTAAAACTGCTAGCCAGGTGCGTCAGGGACAAATCCAAGGAAGACGCAGGGAATGGCGTGGGCGGAGAGCTTGTCCGCAGACGTATCACGAACAAAGGCACGAGAACCCCAGACCCGGAACACCGACGCATCGCCAACCTTCCCCGTCCAACGCAGTGTGGGTGAGGTCTCCGGCAAGGAGACACGGGACCAGAGGTTGAGCTGATGCGCAGCGTACCGGACCGCAAACGGCCACAGAAAATGGGGAGCAGCCGCATGGATCATGGAGGTACGAGTGACCTCCATGAGTAAGCCAATGCGGCGCTCAGCAATCCCATTTTGCTGAGGGGAGTCCGGAAGCGTGAACGTCTGGGTGATGCCCTCCCCACAACAAAAGTCCCGCAAGAGGTCGGAGGAGAACTCACCGCCTCTGTCAGAGTGCAGACGCAGGACAGGAAGGTCCTGGCCGAACCGCTCGCGCAGCTGGAGACGGACTGTGCGGATCCAAGGGATCAAGACAGCAGAGACCTCACCCTTGCTGCGCAAGTGGAAGACTGAGGTGTACCGCGTGTAGTCATCAACTACCAGTAGAAAGTAGCGCTCGCGGCCTTGTCCACTGATGCGAGCCGGGCCCCACACGTCCATGTGGAGGGTCTGCAGGGGGCCAGTCGTCGGGGGGAACGAGGAGGAGTGAGGAGCGGCGCGCTGCCGCCCCTCGACGCAAGGAAGACAGGGCGGGGCAGGCGAGGGCGGTAAGGGAGGCAGAGACCTGGGGAGACCAGAGACAAGGAGGCGGGAGTGCATGCCACGAAGGCGTGGCAGGGAGAGGTGACCCAGGCGGTGGTGCCAAAGAAGAGTCTGGTGCGACAGGAGGCGACACGAGCAAGAGGCGGCTACCTGACCTGACGCGGACACCTGAGCAGACGCAGCGACCTGAGGAGGCTCGGTAGCCAGCGTGTACAGACTCGACCCTGACCGACGAGTGAACGTAGCCAGGTGACGCCCCGTCCGTGTGCACGTGCAGATCGACACACGCTGACCCCCAGGAGTGGTGGTAGTGACCATCGCATCCTGAAGGGCAGCGGTACTCACCAAGTTCGTAGAGAACGAGGGGAGGTGAAGACCTGACAGTGAGCCGGACGGAACCGCCGGACACGGGAGGACAGTGGAGGAACTGGCAATGACCGGGCCCCCAGAGGGGTCAGCCAGTCTGACCGGGACAGGTGCAGGGAGAGGAGTGAGAGTGGTGCTGTCACGAAAGAAACAGCGCGAGGCGCCGGAGTCCAACGTGAAAGTGTGCAAGGCCTCAGCAGGCGCAGTACCAGGGGGAGTACCAGACGCACTAGCACCTAGAGCAGCAGCCGCTATACCTGGGTCAGGTGGCACACACCGGTAACAGTCACCCTCAGCACTAAAAGACAAAGCATACATAGCAGAGATAATAACATCAAAGTCTAGGTCAAAGATACTAACTCCTGACTGAAGCAACTGCGCCCAGCGAGGGCGCTCGACGTCATCACCAAACTCAGCACGCCAGGCGTCGTCAAGGCGGGCAAAGCAGCGGCGCTCAGTGTGATACCTCCCGCATGTCCGGCCCGCACGGGCACCCGTGCGAATGACATACGGGCAGGTCTCACTACCCTCACCCGCCCCACGTTGAACCAACCACTCACGGAGCTGCTGGGGCGTCTGGGTCTCGCTCCGACGCTGCTGCTGCTGCTGGCCCCGACCACCGCTAGGGCCTCCACGCTGAGGTCCAGACCAACCACCACTGGTCCCACCGCCTCCACTGCCGCCACTCCCTCCGCTGCCTCCACCGCCGCCACCAGAGCCTCCACCGCCGCCACCGGTCCCACCGCCGCCACCACCTCCACCGCCTCCTCCTCCTCTACCGCTGCCCCCACTACCACTCCCACTGCCACCTCCACCACCACCGCTGCCTCCTCCACTACCCCGGCCACCCTTGCCCTTGCTGTTGCGGCGCTTCGCACTAGTCGAAGCAGCACCGACGTCCTCAGGAACAGAGACGTCTACAGCAGCAGCAGAGGCGAAGGAGGAGGAAAGGGGGGAGGGGGAGCACCCCTCAAAGAAGGGTGAGCACGGAGTGCCACGAGCAGTACCTACAGCAACTGCACTAGTCTCAGTTTCGAGGAGATGCTGTTCGAGGAGGGCAACAGTGAGGGAGGTGGGGTCGAGGGTGAGGAAGTGGTCCCTGACAGAGCGAAGGGAGTCAGGGAGGCGAGTGACTATGAAGTAGAGGGTGATGAAGATGGGGGGCTGGTTCGTGGGAAGGAACTCAGCAGGGACGGCTGCACGGTAGCGAGCGTCGCTAGTGCGCAGGTGGGTAACCAGGTCAGCTAGTGTGGCAAAAGCCGACAGCTCAGGGAACAGGTAGGGCAGTAGCAGCCTGCCAATAGCAGCAGTGGCAGGGGAGGAGTAGCGAGCAACGACAGCGTCGTACAAGGCCTGTGATGTCCTGTGCTCGCCAAAGTAAGCACATTCGGTCGCGGGCAGGTGGTTGCGAATGGCCAAGCGGGCAGTAGCGTCACGAGACAGCCACTGGGAACGAGTCGAAACGTCAGCTGTGGCGGGAGGGGCTGGAGCGGCACCGGACACGTGGTCAAACAGTGAGACACTGTCCTTACTATCGCTCAGTAGGTACAGTTGCAGATCGTCATGCCACGTGTCAAATGCTACAGGTCTGCCCTCCGGGTCGAACGGGAGAACTCTAAGCGACGCCATAGTGGCACAGGACTCAGGAGCAGCAGTAGCAGTAGCTAAGGGGCGGAGCCGAGGGTCCTAGGGGCCGAGGGGCCAAACAAGAGGGCCGAGGGGCCTAGGAGGCCGAGAGGCCTAGGGGGCCGAGGGGCCAAACGAGAGGGCCGAGGGGCCAAACACGAGGGCCTGGCGCCGGGCAGGTACGGGGCCGAGGGGCCTAGGGGGCCGAGGAGACCGAACCTAGGGGCCGAGGAGGCCGAGCCTAGGGGCCGAGGCTAGGGGCGGAGGGGCCTAGGGGCAGGGCCGAGGGGCCAAACAAGGAAGGGGCCGAGGGGCCAAACAAGGTACGGGGCCGGGCGCTGGGCAGGTACTGGGCCGGGCGCGGGCTGGGTACGGGGCCGAGGGGCCGATGGGCCGAGGGGCCTAGGGGGGGGGGCGAGAGGCCTAGGGGGCCGAGGGGCCAAACAAGGGGCGGAGCTGAGGGGCCAATCAAGGTATGGGGCCGGGCGCTGGGCAGGTACTGGGCCGGGCGCGGGCTGGGTACGGGGCCGAGGGGCCTATGGGCCGAGGGGCCTAGGTGGGGGCCGAGAGGCCTAGGGGGGCGAGGGGCCAAACAAGGTACGGGGCCGAGGGGTCTAGGGGGCCGAGGAGACCGAGCCTAGGGGCCGAGGGGCCTTGGGGCAGGGCCGAGGGGCCAAACAAGGAACAGGGCCGCAGGGCCAAACAAGGTACTGGGCCGAGGGGCCTAGGGGGCCGAGGAGACCGAGCCTAGGGGCCGAGGGGCCTGGGGGCAGGGCCGAGGGGCCAAACAAGAAACGGAGCCAAGGGGCCAAACAAGGTACGGGGCCGGGCGCTGGGCAGGTACTGAGCCGGGCGCGGGCTGGGTACGGGGCCGAGGGGCCTATGGGCCGAGGGGCCTAGGTGGGGGCCGAGAGGCCTAGGGGGGCCGAGGGGCCAAACAAGGTACAGGGCCGCGGGGCCAAACAGGGTACGGGGCCGGGCGCTGGGCAAGTACTGGGCCGGGCGCGGGCTGGGTACAGGGCCGAGGGGCCAATGAGCCGAGGGGCCTAGGAGGGGCCGAGGGGCCAAACAAGGGGCCGAGGGGCCAAACGAGGTACGGGGCCGGGCGCTGGGCAGATACTAGGCCGGGCGCGGGCTGGGTACGGGGCCGACGGGCCTAAGGGGGGCAGGGCCGGGTCGCGGGCTAGGTACGGGCCGGGCGCTGGCGTAAGACGGGGCCGGGTGCGGGCTAGGTACGGGCCGGGCAAGGGCGAGAGAAGGGGCCGGGCGCTGGTGTCGACGGGGCGCGGGCTAGGGACGAGCCGGGCGCGGGTGTCGACGGGGCGCGAGCTAGGTACGGGCCGGGCGCGGGTGTCGACGGGGCGCGGGCTAGGTACGGGCCGGGCGCGGGTGTCGACTGGGCACGGGCTAGGTACGGGCCGGGCGCTGGTGTCTACGGGGCGCGGGCTACGGAAGGGCCGGGCGCGGGTGTCGACGGGGCGCGGGCTAGGTACGGGCCTGGCGCAGGTTTCGACGGGGCCGGTCGCTGGCGTCGACGGGGCGCGGGCTAGGTACGGGGCCGGGCGCAGGTGTCGACGGGGCGATCGCGGGCTAGGTACGGGCCGGGCGCGGGCGTGAAAAAGGGCCGAGCGCGGGCTAGGTACAGGCCTATCGTAAGGGTCGGGCGCGGGCTAGGAACCAGGTAGGCGCAGTAGTAGGTGGTGGGCCCAATAGGAACCTACTCTAATACCATGTTAAAGCAAGTGACGAGGATGGTCGACTAGAAAGCAAGGAAGGGTACAAGTAGAATGTCGAGAGAGATTGTGTACCCCCTAAGGCTAAACCCACTATATCCTAAAGAACTATAAACACATATGTTTGACAGCGTCTGCTCAGGTGTCCACGCCAGGTCAGGTAGCACCCCCTTGCTTGTGTCGCCTCCTGTCGCACCAGACCCTTCTGTGGCACCACCGCCTGGGTCACCCCTCCCTGACACGCCTTCGTGGCATGCACTCCCGCCTCCTTGTCTCTGGTCTTCCCAGGTCTCTGCCTCCCCTCCCGCCCTCGCCTGCCCCGCCCTGCCTTCCTTGCGTTGGGGGGCGGCAGCGCGCCGCTCCTCACTCCTCCTCGTTTCCCCCGACGACTGCTCCCCTACATACTCTCCACATGGACGTGTGGGGCCCAACCCGCGTCAGTGGACAGGGCCGCGAGCGCTACTTTCTGCTGGTTGTTGATGACTTCACGCGGTACACCACGGTCTTCCCCTTGTGCAGCAAGGGTGAGGTTGTTGATGTCTTGATCCCTTGGATCCGCATTGTCCGTCTCCAGCTTCGCGAGCGGTTCCGTACGGACCTTCCTGTCCTACGTCTGCACTCTGACAGAGGTGGTGAGTTCTCCTCCGACCTCTTGCGGGACTTTTGTCGTGGGGAGGGCATTCTCCAGTCGTTCACGCTTCCGGACTCCCCTCAGCAAAATGGGATTGCTGAGCGCCGCATTGGCTTAGTCATGGAGGTCGCTCGTACCTCCATGATCCATGCGGCTGCTCCCCATTTTCTGTGGCCGTTAGCGGTCCGGTACGCTGCGCATCAGCTCAACCTCTGGCCCCGTGTCTCCTTGCCGGAGACCTCGCCTACACTGCGTTGGACGAGGAAGGTTGGCGATGCGTCGGTGTTCCGGGTCTGGGGTTCTCGTGCCTTTGTTCGCGATACGTCCGCGGACAAGCTCTCCGCCCGCGCTATTCCCTGCGTCTTCCTTGGCTTTTCCCCTGACACGCCTGGCTGGCAGTTTTTCCACCCCACCTCGCGCCGTGTCTTCCCCGCTCAGGACGTCACTTTTGACGAGTCGGTTCCCTTTTACCGTCTCTTCCCCTACCGCTCTGCTCCTCCCCCACCCCCGCCGCTCTTTTTTGCTCCAGGTCCCCCTCCGGTAGACCCCCTCCCCCCTCAGGGTCCTGCTCCCTCAGGTGTGTCTCAGGTAGACCCTCTCCCTAGTACTGCGCCTGTTGAGGTAGCTGTCGCCTCAGATGCTGCTCCAAGTGCTGCATCTGGGGGTGCGGAGCCTGGGGGTGCGGGGTCTGAGGGTGCCGGGTCTGGGGGTGCGGAGCTTGAGGGTGCGGAGTCTGAGGGTGCCGAGTCTGGGGGTGCTGAGCCTGGGGGTGCTGAGCCTGCGGGTGTGGAGCCTGGGGGTGCTGAGCCTGAGGGTGTGGAGCCTGGGGGTGCTGAGCCTGAGGGTGTGGAGCCTGGGGGTACTGCGTCTGAGGGTGCGGAGTCTAGGGGTGCTGAGCCGAGGGGTACTGCTTCTTCTGGAGGTCCTGTGGGTGCTCCGTCACGACTTTCTCCCCGGCCGGAGCCTCTCTCCCCGCAGCAGCTGCGCGAGTGGTTTGCTCAGCGCACCCGCCTTCGGAGTGGAGCTGCCGGAGCTGGAGACTCTACCACTGGAGACATTGGAGCGGGAGGTGCTGGAGTTACTGCTGGAGCTGGTGGTACCGGAGGTGCTGCAGCTGCTGGTCCTGGAGGTGCTCGTACCGGGAGTACTGGAGCTGCCGGGACTGGTGGTGTTGGGGGAGCTGGAGCTGGAGACCCTACGGAGCCTGGAGCTGCTGGGGCTGGAGGAGCTGGAGCTGTTTGCGCTGGTGCTGGAGGCACTGGAGCTGGTGGAGCTGGAGCTGTTGACCCTGGAGCTGGAGGTGCTGGAGGCACTGTGCGGCCGCGACCGTACTTCGTTCCCCTGCTTCAGCAGGTTCTTGGTGTCCCGTCTTCTCCTGACTAGTCTCAGCCGCCGTTACAGCTAGCCTCCCCACTGCCTGCTCCTTCTCCTTACACTGAGCAGACCGGCGGTCTTACAGAGCGTCGTGAGCCTGCGTCTCGTCCTGCCTCCCCTTTTCGCACTGGTCGTCGCGTTCCTCGTCCGCGTCCTCCTCCTGTCCCCAGCACACACGCTATGGCACTTCGTCCTTCCTCTGTTCCACTGCGTGTTCCTCTGCCGCCTCCTCCTGAGTGCTCTCTTCCTGCCGTCCCTGACCCTGAGTCTGACCGTGCTCGTACTGCCAGTCCCACTGTCTCTCGTCTCCTCGCCACTTGTCACTGCTACGTCTGCCCTCGTTCCTGAGCTAGTTGACTTTGCTGTTGCCTGTCGTCGAGACTATGCCACTGCTCTTGTTGCTGAGTCTGAGTCTGCCAGTCCTCCGTCCATCGGGGGTGAATGTGCTCTTGGCACGGACGTCCTTGAGGACAGGCAGGAGGACTTTGAGTGTCTTGCAGCTGCAGTACCTCGTTTCGCTTCCATGCTGCTTGCCCCTGAGGGAGACCCGGATGCTCCAGACATCCCGACCCTGCGCTCTTACGCAGAGGCGATTACGGGTCCCTACTCCTCTCGGTGGCAGGCAGCGATGGATGCCGAGATGGCATCTTGAAAGTCCACAGGCACCTATGTTGACGCAGTTCCCCCGTCTCGGGCGAACATAGTCGATGGCATGTGGATTTTCGGGGTGAAGCGGCCGCCGGGTTCTCCGCCTGCCTTCAAGGCGCGTTACATTGCTCGAGGCTTCAGTCAGCGACAGGGGGTCGACTACTTCCAGATCTTCTCCCCCACCCGGAAGATGACCACTCTTCGGGTGTTGCTGCACGTCGCTGCTCAGCGTGACTATGAGCTGCACTCTCTGGACTTCAGTACAGCTTTCTTGCCGGGCAGCCTGCACGAGGAGATCTGGCTACGCCGCCCACTTGGATTCACAGGGTCGTCTCCTGCAGGTACCAAGTGGAGCCTCCGGCGGCCAGTCTACGGTCTCCGCCAGGTCCCTCGCGAGTGGCAGGACACACTGAGGACTACACTTGCGACTCTGGGGTTTACTCCTTCGACTGTTTCTACGCACTGACACGTCGCTGCCGTTGTTCTACGTCCTCGTGTACGTCGACGACCTGCTCTTTGCCACTGCTGACACTGAGGCACTGACCCTTGTGAAGTCGGAGCTGCAGAAGAGACACACCTGCACTGACCTAGGTGAACTGCGCAGCTATCTTGGCTTGCAGATCACCCGGGACAGAGCACGGCGCACCATCACCCTGACTCAGTCACACATGGTGCACCAGGTCCTTCAGCGCTTCGGCTTCCAGTTCTCCTCGCCACATCCCACTCCTCCGTCTACCGGCCACTCGCTCTCAGCTCCACCTTCGGACGAGTCCGTAGAGCCGAGTGGTCCGTACCCAGAGCTTGTGGGTTGCCTCATGTACCTGATGACTTGCACACGACCTGACCTCGTGTACCCTCTCAGCCTCCTGGCTCGCTACGTGGCTCCCGGTAGGCACCAAAAGGTGCACTGGGATGCTGCGAAGAGGGTACGGCGTTACTTGTGCAGTACGTCAGGCATGGGGCTCGTGCTTGGAGGACGGGGTCCAGTTGTCCTCACTGCTCACGCAGACGCTTCTTGGGTTGACAACTCAGCTACGCAGCGGTCGTCACAGGGTTACACCTTCAGCCTCGGTTCCAGCTCTATTTCCTAGCAGTCTACCAGCTCGTCTTCAGTTCTCAGCTCCAGTTGTGAGGCTGAGATTTACGCCGGGGCCATGGATGCACAAGAGCTACGCTGGCTCACCTACCTGCTGACTGACTTGGGAGAGCAGCCTCGTTCGCCTCCAGTTCTGTACGTAGACAACAAGGCCATGATTGCCTTGTGTCAGGAGCATAGACTGGAGCACAGAACGAAGCACATCGCTCTGCGATACTTCCTTGCTCGAGAGTTGCAGCAGCGTGGCCAGCTTCGTCTTGCGTACATGGCCACTAGGGCCAACACTGCTGATATATTCACCAAGGCACTTCCGCCTGGTGATCATCAGCGCTTCTCTACTGTACTAGGCCTTGTGCTTACTTTGCCTCACTTTCTCATTGTGTGACTTTGCTTGTACTATGATCTATATATACACCTGCATGCTTCCACTTGCTAGGGTATGATCACTGTATTGTTTGTGTTCTTTATATAACTCTGTATGTGAACTGGCCATGTGACCCTTTGCTTGTGCTCGGACTGTGTGGTGACTTTGTGATCCACCCTGAGCTTGCTTTGCTTTTCTTGACTGGTCTTGTGACCACTTGTTCTCCCCCACTTTGCCTATGGGGGTATGTCAAAATGTTATATTGCTTACATTGTGTAGGCTATAGTGGGGTAGCCCATAAGGGGTACAACCCAATTAGGGTTAGTACTTGTACCCAACTCTTTCGTAGTTCATTCATTCTCGTTCGTTATTCTGACAGCAGTGGCCCGTCTGTGCAGAATTCTTGGGGCGGCGATCGTGGTGTTCATCGAGTACAACCACAGCATGGCGGTAACTGTTCAGACCCTGAAGTTTCACTTCTGCCTCTACTTCTTGGCGGATCTGCTGGCAGAGATCAACGCACTCAACAAGTTTTTCCAGCGCAGGAAAGTAAGTGTTGATTCACAGTGCATGTATTTCTTTTAGTCGCGTCTTTTAATTCTACACTAACATTTAAACGTGTTGTTCATCTGCCCCTCTGTGGTTCAGGTTGACATCACGGTCGTGCACCAAGAGGTGGACCGCATGATTGGAGTCATCAGACTTCGATACGTGGAATACATGGACATTTTTGGAGGGGGGGTCAGCAAGCTGCTGTCGCCATTCATTGCACGCCTTGGCAGCGGCAGGCAAACGATCCACGTGGACGGCACGGATGCGGATGGTGAGCCATCTTCACATCAGATCATGCTGAGCGAGACGCCAATACCAGGACACCAATACGGCGGCTCGATGGCCGACTGCATCAAGTTGTGCAAATCGTTCGCACTGGAGGTGGCGACAAATATGCACACTCGCATGTGGAGCTTGAAGCAAATGGAGGGCAGCAAGCTTTACAAAGTTGAAACGTGGCCGGAAGCGACAGACAAGCAGGAGCGTCGGGTGCTGAGTTGGCTGGATGCCAACGCGCGGCTCCTCAACAACCGGCATCCAGGTAATTATCCACACGTGGATTTTGTCTCGTATGAGCGTGTTTTGTTTTGTTTCTTCGGCTGTTTCTACTCACAAAATGTTGTCCCTCCATCACACGTGGCTGTCTTCAACCACCGAGCGGCAGAGCTCGAGCTGGCCAGATTCTGCCACATCATGTCTCGCCACTACCAGGACGATGACTTCTACCAGGGACTTAATAAAATGCTGAGGACCAAGGATTGGCCGCGCAGTTTTCCCAACCTGACGTCCATGTGGCAGGCGCTGGCAGTGATTCTGCTAAGTACCGTGGAGTGCGAGCGTGGATTCAGCCACCAAAACGTGATCAAAAGCTGGTTGCGGACGTCGCTTGGCGACGCCCGGCTATCCAAACTGATGACCCTGAACATGTTTAGCTATGAGTACAAGTGGCCCGAGGTGGTGGATATCTGGCGGAAGCAAAAAAAAAGAAGACCCGCAAAAACACCTGCCCCACACAAGTCGTGCTCTGGAAAAGGAAAGTAAAGAGAGGAGTCGTCTGATGGTAGCGAGGATGAGCGTACGTACATATGACTGAATGGCTATATAAATAAAATATTGGTTACCGATTTCTAAAACGATTAGTAATATGTATTTGCGATAAGGGTACACAAAAATACTACATTGATGCTCTGGGGCAAAATTTTTGAAACTCAATGTTACACTGATGTATCAGTGTAACGAAAATTTACACACTGATCAGAAGGGTTTTGAAAAAGGCAACACTGCTAATTGTGAGTAGCCAAAAACCAAACATAGGCCCTGCCGCTCGCGACACTCACCTCACGATTCGGTTGGTAATGTCAAACTTATATGCTATAGTCTGTTTAGGCTGTAGTGGGGTAGTTCTTATAGGGTACAACACTTTTAGGTTTCCTACTTGTACCCACCTGCTTTCTAGTTCAGTCATTCATTCGTTCCATATTCTAACATGGTATTCTGAGCAGGTTCCCTAGTGGGAACGTTTTTTTTTAGGGCCCACCACAATTTTTTTTCCTGCCCTGCCCGAAGCGCGCCTCGCGCCCTGCCCTAGTACGGCCCGTTGCGGCCCTGCCTTAGCTGGCCCGTCGAGGCCCTGCCAACGCCGCCCGTCGCGGCCCCTGCTGCCGTCGCGGCCCTTACTGCCGTCGCGGCCCCTCCTGCCGTCACGGCCCTACCTGCCGTCACGGCCCCTACTGCCGTCGCAGCCCCTACCGCCCGTCGCGGCCCCTACTGCCGTCGCGACCCCAACTGGCGTCGCGGCCCCTACTGCCAACGCGGCCCCTGCTGCTGTCGCAGCCCCCGCCCGTCGCAGCCCCTACTGTCGCGGCCCTGCTGTCGCCGCCTGTCGCGGCCCTGCCGTCGCCGCCTGTCGCGGCCCCTGCTACTGTCATGGCCCCTACTGCCGCTGTGGCCCCTGCTGCTACTGCGGCCCCTGCTGCCGCTGAGGCCCCTGCTGCCGTCGCGGCCCCTGCTGCCGTCGTTGCCTCTGCTGCCGTCGCGGCCCCTGCTACTGTCGCGGCCCCAGCCGTCAAGGCCCCTGCTGTCGCCGACCCTACTATCGCGGCCCCTGCTATCGCGGCCCCTGCTATCGCGGCCCCTGCGGTCACGGCCCCTGCTGTCGTGGCCCTGCCCTGCACCCGCCCCCGGTAAGCACCCGCGCCGCCCTACTGAGCCGAGCCGCCCAGCCGGGCCGCGCCGCCCAGCCGAGCCGCGCCGCCCACCGAGCCGTGCCGCTCTGTCGAGCCGCGCCGCCCTACCGAGCCGCGCCGCTCTGCCGAACTGAGCCGCCTTACCGAGCCGCGCCGCCCTACTGAGCCGCACTGCCCTGCCTGCACTGCTCCTGCTGCTACGGCTGCCTCTGCTGCTACTGCTACTACTGCTGCTACTGCTGCTATGGCTAGCCCTACTGCTACTACTGCTGCTACTGCTATGCCTCACCTCCGCACTAGTGACGCCCGCTACCGCGCTGCCCTTCCCACTGAGTTCTGTGCCAAGAACCCTCCCCCCATGTACATCACCCTTTACTACCTAGTCACCCGTCTCCCTGACTCCCTTGCTTCAGTCAGGGACCACTTTCTCTCTCCCTTTGCCCCACCGAGCTCACTGTCGACCTGCTAGAGGAGCGCCTCGCTGCAGCTGAGAACAGTATCTTAGCTGTAGGTGCTTCTCGCGGCGACCGTCGCACCCCTTTCTTTCAGGGGTGTTCCCCTGTCCCCCTTCTCCCCTCTGTTGCTTCTGCTGCTGCTGTCGACCTCGTTGGCACTGAGGAGGTCGGGGCTGCGTCTGCTCCTACCTCCTCAGCAAGGGCAAGGGGGGCAAGGGTGGTGGAGGGGATGGCGGGGGCGGCGGCGGAGGCGGTGGAGGAGGCGGAGGGGGTGGCGGTGGAGGTGGGGGTGGTGCTAGGAGTGGGGGCTTCAGTGGCGGCAGTGGAGGTGGTGGAGGCAGCGGCAGCGGTGGTGGAGGTGGTGGCGGCGGTGGTGCTGGTCGAGGTGCAGCCGCGCAGCGTGGAGGCTTTGGTGGTAGCCAGCGCCAGCAACAGCCGCGTTCCCGTGAGACCCCGTCGACCCAGCAGCTTTGTGAGTGGTATGCTGGGCGTGGGAGGTCTGGGGGTGCTGGTCCCTGCACTTACGTTCTTCGCACCGGCGGGCGTCGTGGGGAGACGTGCGGGCTGCCACACACTGCGCAGTGCTGCTTCGGTCGCGTGACTGACGCCTGGCGTGCCCAGTTTCTTGACGCTGTTGAGCTCCCTCGCTGGGGTGATCTGCTTAAGCAGAATGTTGCTATCTTTGATCTTGATCTCGATGCTATCCTTGCTGCCATGTATGCTGTGACTGATAGTGCTGAGGGTGACTGTTACCTGAGTGTCCCGCCCGACCCGGGCATTGAGGCTGCTGCTCTAGGTGCTAGTGCGTCTGCTGCTCCAGGTACTGGTGAGTCTGCTGCTCCAGGTACTGGTGAGTCTGCTCTCTCTGGTACTGCACCTACTGAGGCCTTGACTCTGGTGCTTCGCGCTCCTTCTTCCGCAACAGCACCACACTCACGCCGCTCAGTCGGCCTGTCGCAGTCTCCTTGGCTGACCCCTCTGGGGGCCCAGTCCTTGCGCACTCTTCCACGGTTCTTCCGTGTCCTGCGGCCCCGTCGGGCTTGCTGTCGGGACTCCACCTCCCCTCGTTCTCTACGAACCTGGTGAGTGGAGCTGACCTCCAGGACGCGTGGGTCGACCAGTTCACCCCTGGAGGTCAGCGTGTGACCCACTGCACTTGCTCTCGGACGGGCCGCCACCTGGCCACGTTCACCCGTCGGCCTGGGTCGAGTCTGTACACACTGACTACTGTGTCTCCTCCGGTCACTGCGTCTGGTCAGGTAGCCGCGTCTAGTCAGGTGTTTGCTGCCGCGTCCAGGTCTAGTCCTGAGTCTGCCCCCTGCTCGTGTCGTCCTCTGTCGCGCGAGACTCTCCTTTGGCACCACCGCCTTGGTCACCCCTCCCTGCCTCGTCTTCGAGGTATGGCCTCCCGTACCCTTGTCTCGGGTCTCCCCCGGTCCCTCCCTCCCCTTCCTCCGGGGCCTGCCCCTACCTGCGTTCCGTGTGTCGAGGGCCGACAGCGCGCCGCTCCTCACTCCTCCACGTTCCCTCCGACGGAGGCTCCCCTGCAGACTCTTCACATGGACGTGTGGGGCCAGCCTGCGTCCATGGACAGGGTCACGAGCGTTACTTCCTGCTGTTCGTTGACGACTACTCGCGTTACACCACTGTCTTCCCCTTGCGCAGCAAGGGTGAGGTCACTGAGGTGTTGATCGACTGGATCCGCGGTGCCCGTCGCCAGCTCAGCGAGCGTTTCGGCTCGAACCTTCCTATTCTGCGTCTGCACTCGGACAGAGGTGGTGAGTTTTCCTCCGACCTTCTGAGGGCCTTCTGTCGTGCGGAGGGCATCCGCCAGACATTCACGCTTCCGATCTCTCCACAGCAAAATGGGATTGCTGAGCGCCGCATTGGCATGGTCATGGACGTCGCTCGTACGTCCATGATCCATGCGGCTGCTCCCCATTTTCTGTGGCCGTTCGCGGTTCAGTACGCTGCGCATCAGATCAACCTTCAGCCTCGTGTCTCCTTGCCGGAGACCACACCTACTCTGCGGTGGACGGGGAAGGTTGGCGATGCGTCTGTGTTCCGTGTCTGTGGATCCCGAGCTTTTGTCCGCGATACTTCAGCGGACAAGCTGTCCTCCCGTGCCGTTCCTTGCGTCTTCCTTGGCTTCCCCCCTGACGCACCCGGGTGGCAGTTCTACCACCCCACGTCGCGTCGTGTTCTGTCCACTCAGGATGTCACGTTTGACGAGTCGGTGTCTTACTACCGTCTCTTTCCCTACCGCACTGCCTCTCCCCCCACCCCGCCACTCTTCCTAGCACCAGGTACTCCTCCGGTAGACCCCCTCCCCCCTCAGGGTCCTGCCCCCTCAGGTGTGTCCCAGGTAGACCCTGCCGAGCCGGTCGAGGTAGCTGTCGACTCAGGTGCTGCTAGGGGTGCTGAGCCTGCGGGTGCTGGGACTGGGGGTGATGTGCTTGGGGTTTCTGTGTCTGAGGGTGCGGAGCCTGGGGGTGCTGAGCCTGAGCGTGTGGAGCCTGAGGGTGCTGAGACTGGGAGTGCTGAGCCTGGGGGTGCTGCGCCTGAGCGTGCTGCGTCTAGAGGTCCTCCGGGTGTCCCGTCACGGCGGGAGCCCCTCTCTCCGCAGCAGCTTCGTGAGTGGTACGCTCGGCGCTGTCGAGGTGCTTCTGGTGCTGCTGGTGCTGGAGGTACTGCTGGAGGTGCTGCTGGTGCTGGAGTTGCTGGTGGTGCTGGTGCTGGAGGTGCTGCTGGAGCTGCTGGAGGTGCTCCTCGTGCTGGAGCTGCTGGAGGTGCTTCTGGAGCTGCTGGAGTTGCTGGTGCTGCTGGTGCTGGAGGTGCTCGTACTGGAGGTACTGGAGCTGCTGGGGCTGGTGGTGCTGCAGGAGTTGGAGCTATAGGTACTGGAGCTGTTGCTACTGGAGGTGCTGCTGGAGCTGGAGCTGCTGAAGGTACTAGAGCTGGTGGTGCTGCGGGAGTTGTAGCTGGAGACCCTGGAGCTGAGGGTACTGGTGCTGTCTCTGCTGTTTCTGGAGGCGCTGCGCGGCCGCGGCCGTACTACGTTCCGCTCCTTCAGCAGGTTCTTGGTCTCCCGCCTTCTCCTGGTCCTGCTCCTCCTTTACTGAGTCCTTCGCCTGTCCAATCACAGTTGCAGTTACAGCCGACCTCTCCACTGCCTGGTCCTTCTCCTTACTCTGGACCGACTAGAGGTCTTACGGAGCGTCGTAAGCCTGAGTCGCGTCCTGTGTCGCCTGAGTCTTGTCCTGCGTCACCTGAGTCTCGTTCTGTGTTGCCTGTCCGCACTGTTCGCGCTGGTCGTCGTGTCTCGCGTCCGCGTCCTCCTCCTGTCCCTGGCACTCACTCTATGACACTGCGTCCTTCCACTGCTCCACAGCGTGTCCCTCTGCCGTCTCCTCCTGCGTCCTCTCTTCCTGACGGTCCAGACCTGGAGTCTGACTCCCTTCGTGCTGCTAGTCCTACTGTCTCGCGCTTTTTGGCCACTGCTGTCACTGACCCTTTGTTTGAGTCCACTGCTGCGTCTGCTCTAGTTGCTGAGCTTGTTGACTTTGCTGCAGCCTGTCGCCTAGACTTTGCCACTAGTCTTGTTGCTGAGTTTGCGTCTGATTCTGTCTGTCCTCCGTCCGTCGAGGGTGAGTGTGCTCTTGGCACGGACGTTCTTGAGGACAGACAGGAGGAGTTTGAGTGCTTTGCCACTGCTGTACCTCATCTCGTGTCCATGCTGCTTGCCCCTGAGGGAGACCCGGATGTACCTCACATCCCGACCCCGCGCTCTTACGCAGAAGCGGTAGAGGGTCCCTACTCCTGTCAGGGGCAGGCAGCCATGGACGCAGAGATGGCTTCCTAGAAGTCCACAGGCACCTACGTCGACGAGGTTCCCCCGCCTGGGGCGAACATCGTCAGTGGCATGTGGATCTTCAGGGTGAAGCGGCCGCCGGGTTCTCCGCCTGTCTTCAAGGCGCGTTACGTTGCAGGTGGCTTCAGTCAGCGACAGGGAGTTGACTTCTTCCATACCTTCTCCCCTACCCCGAAGATGACCACTCTTCGGGTACTGCTGCACGTCGCCGCTCACCGTGACTACGAGCTCCACTCGCTTGACTTCAGCACAGCCTTCCTACAGGGCAGCCTGCACGAGGAGATCTGGTTGCGCCGCCCACCTGGCTTCACTGGGTCGTTTCCTGCTGGTACCCAGTGGAGCCTCCGGCGGCCAGTCTACGGTCTCCGCCAGGCACCCCGTGAGTGGCACGACACACTGAGGACGACTCTTGCTGCTCTTGGTTTTGCTCCTTCCACTGCTGACCCGTCGCTGTTTTTACGCACTGACACCACTCTGCCGCCGTTCTACGTTCTCGTGTACGTAGACGACTTGGTCTTTGCTACTACTGACACTGAGGCACTCGCCCACGTGAAGTCCGAGCTGCAAAAGAGACACACGTGCACAGACCTGGGTGAGCTGACAAGCTATCTTGGCTTGCGGATCACCCGGACAGAGCACAGCGCACCATTACCTTGACTCAGTCACACATGGTGCAGCAGGTCCTTCAGCGCTTCGGCTTCACATACTCCTCGCCACAGTCCACTCCTCTGCCTACCGGTCACTCGCTCTCAGCTCCACCTTCGGACGAGTCCGTAGAGCCGAGTGGCCCGTATCCAGAGCTTGTGGGCTGCCTCATGTACCTGATGACTTGCACACGACCTGAACTCGCATACCCTCTCAGCCTTCTGGCTCGCTACGTGGCTCCCGGTAGGCACCAAAAGGTGCACTGGGATGCTGCGAAGAGGGTGTTGCGCTACTTGTGCAGTACGTCGGGCATGGGGCTCCTCCTTGGAGGACGGGCTCGAGTTGTCCTCACTGGTCACGCAGACGCCTCCTGGGTTGACGACTTGGCTACGCAGCGGTCGTCACAAGGTTACACCTTCAGCCATGGCTCCGGTTCTGTCTCTTGGCGGTCTACCCGCTCGTCTTCTATTCTCAGCTCCAGTTGCGAGGCTGAGATCTACGCTGGGGCCATGGCTGCACAGGAGTTACGCTGGCTCACCTACCTGCTGACCGACTTGGGAGAGGCGCCTCGTTCTCCTCCAGTTCTGTACGTCGACAACAAGGCCATGCTTGCCTTGTGTCAGGAGCACAGACTGGAGCACAGAACGAAGCACATTGCTCTGCGCTACTTCCTTGCTAGAGAGTTGCAGTAGCGTGGTCAGCTTCGTCTCGCTTACGTGGCCTCAACACTGCTAATGTTTTCACCAAGGCACTTTAGCCTTGTGATCATCATCGTTTCTGTACTGTTCTAGGCCTTGTACCTACTGTGCCTCACTTGCTTACTTCTTGACTCTGCTTGTACTGTACTCTATATACGTATACCTGCATGCTTACACTTGCTAGGTTGTGTTCACTGTATTGTTTGTTTTCCTTTATATAACTCTGCATGTAAACTGGCCGTGTGGCCATTTGCTTGTGCTCAGACTGCGTGGTGACTTTGTGATCCACCCTGAGCTTGCTTTGCCTTTCTTGACTGGTCTTGTGACCTCTTGTTCTCCCCCACTTTGCCTATGGGGGAGTGTCAAACTTATATGCTATAGTCTGTTTAGGCTGTAGTGGGGTAGTTCATATAGGGTACAACACTTTTAGGTTTCCTACTTGTACCCACCTGCTTTCTAGTTCAGTCATTCATTCGTTCCGTATTCTAACAGGTAACCCGTGCTCCAAACCTCCGCCTTGACATTTCCCAACCTCGGCGCTAAGCCCGTAGTGCACCCCATTTTCTCGCGTTACCGTTACCACGCTGGCTTTGCTATATATTGTTCGCTTATTCCTTCACTCATTGTACTGTTTTGCTTTGATTGTGCAATTCTCGCTTGCTCGCTCAATTGCACTCGTAACACTTGGTATTCAGAGCCTACGATCTCTTCTCGGACCGCACCCACACCTTCGCTTCCTCACTATCTCAATTTTGGAGGGGGTAGACGTCTCTCAGTGACCAAGCACCGCCGTTTGATTACTTTCTCATAAGCAAGCACAGCCACGACTTTGGCTCTCGCTGATCTCGCCTGACACCCCCGCCATGGCCGAACTCAATCTCGCGACGTTGACGCAGGAGCAATTCGGCCGGCTCGTATGCCAACATAGTCGATGGCATGTGGATTTTCAGGGTGAAGCGGCCGCCGGGTTCTCCGCCTGCCTTCAAGGTGCGTTACGTTGCTCGAGGCTTCAGTCAGCGACAGGGGGTCGACTACTTCCGGACCTTCTCCCGAAGATGACTACTCTTCGGGTGTTGCTGCACGTCGCTGCTCAGCGTGACTACGAGTTGCACTCTCTGGACTTCAGCACAGCTTTCTTGCAGGGCAGCCTGCACGAGGAGATCTGGCTACGCCGCCCACCTGGCTTCACTGGGTCGTTTCTTGCAGGTACCCAGTGGAGCCTCCGACGGCCAGTCTACGGTCTCCGCCAGGCGCCTCGCGAGTGGCACGACACACTCAAGACTACACTTGCGGCTCTTGGGTTTGCTCCTTCGACTGCTGACTCGTCGTTGTTTCTACGCACCGACATGTCGCTGCCGCCGTTCTACGTCCTCGTGTACGTCGATGACCTGGTCTTTGCCACTGCTGACACTGAGGTACTGACCCTTGTGAAGTCAGAGCTGCAGAAGAAACACACCTGCACTTACCTGGGTGAACTGCGTAGCTATCTTGGCTTGCAGATCACCCGGGACAGAGCACGGCGCACCATCACCCTGACTCAGTCACACATGGTGCACCAGGTCCTTCAGCGCTTCGGCTTCGAGTTCTCCTCGCCACAGCCCACTCCTCTGTCTACCGGCCACTCGCTCTCAGCTCCACCTTCGGACGAGTCCGTAGAGCCGAGTGGTCCGTACCTAGAGCTTGTGGGTTGCCTCATGTACCTAATGAAGTGCACACAACTTGACCTCGCGTACCCTCTCAGCCTCCTGGCCTGCTACGTGGCTCCTGGTAGGCACCAAAAGGTGCACCGGGATGTTGCGAAGAGGGTACTGCGTTACTTGTGTAGTACATCGGGCATGGGGCTCGTGCTTGGAGGACAGGGTCCAGTTGTCCTCACTGGTCATGCAGACGCTTCTTTGGTTGACGACTTGGCTACACAGCGGTCGTCACAGGGTTACACCTTCAGCCTTGGTTCCGGCTCTGTTTCCTGGCGGTCTACCTGCTCGTGTTCGGTCCTCAGTTCCAGTTGTGAGGCTGAGATCTACGCTGGGGCCATGGCTGCACAGGAGTTACGCTGGCTCACCTACCTGCTGACTAACTTGGGAGAGCAGCCTCGTTCGCCTCCAGTTCTATACGTAGACAAGAAGGCCATGATTGCCTTGTGTTAGGAGCACAGACTGGAGCACATAACGAAGCACATCGCCCTGCGATACTTCCTTGCTCGAGAGTTGCAGCAGCGTGGTCATCTTCGTCTTGCGTCCGTGGCCACTAGGGCCAACACTGCTGATATATTCACCAAGGCACTTCAGTCTGGTGATCATCAGCGCTTCTCTACTGTTTTAGGCCTTGTGCCTACTTTGCCTCACTTGCTCACTGCGTGACTTTGCTTGTACTGTGATCTATATATATACCTGCATGCTTACTCTTGCTAGGCTATGATAAGTGTACTATTTGTGCTCTTTATATAACTCTGCATGTGAACTGGCCTTGTGGCCCTTTGCTTATGCTCGGAATGCGTGGTGAGTGTCAGAACATTATAGCTTATACATTTGTGTAGGCTGTAGTGGGTTAGCCCATAAGGGGTACAACCCAATTAGGGTTAGTACTTGTACCCAACTGTTTGCTAGTTCATCCATTCTCGTTCGTTATTTTTATAGTGAGTTTGTGATCCACCTTGAGCTTGCTTTGCTTTTCTTGACTGGTCTTGTGACCACTTGTTCTCTCCCACCTTGCCTATGGTGGTGTGTCAGAATGTTATATTGCTTACTTTGTGTAGGCTATAGTGGGGTAGCCCATAAGGGGTACAACCCAATTAAGGTAAGTTCTTGCACCCAAATCCTTCATAGCTCATTCATTCTCGTTCATTCTTCTGACACGGACATCGCCCTTGGGGGCTGATCAAGCACGCCACCGTACATGCCGTTGCGGCAAAAGAAGCTGCTGCGCCATTCAAGAGGCGCTGCTTCGCTTGCAATAGGCCGGTCCATCGAAAGAACGAATACCCAGAGGAGATAAGGCGCCGCGGAGCAGAGCAGGCAAGGGAGTCTGGAAGGCAGGGAAATGCCAACAGTTAGTAGAGAGCGTGCCCACTACTGATGAGAATCACTGCTCGCCCGACCTCACAGACCCTCACCGAGTCACAGTACCGATTCACGCTATCGATCGGGCTCGGATGAATAAGGAGGGTACAGCGACAAATTGCCCAATTCTGATTTATGGGAAAATACAAGGACAACAGTGAATATTTTTATAGACGGAGGAGCAAGTCACGGCATAGTTAATACCGCAACTGCACGGAAGCTGCAACTGACACTTAGCCGCTGTTTACCAGAGATCGACGCACGTTTAGTTGATGGCACGCCACTGGCCATACGAGAAAAAGTGGAGAGAGTACCGGTAAAATTTCTCTGTGGGGGAAACTTCGGGTTCACACAGGAAATGCTCGCGACGATACTGTGTGAAGAATGAAACAGGAATGAGTGAACTAGGAAAGTGTGAGATACAAATATGAAAGCTGTACCCCTTAGTGTCTACCCCACTACAGCCTACATAGGCTAAGGCATATATATCTGACACACCCCCATAGGCAAAGTGGGGGAGAACTAGGGGTCAAAAGACCAGTCAAGCAAAGCAAAGCAAAGCAAAGCAAGCTCAGGGTGGATCACAACGTCACCACACAGTCTGATCACAGGTTCAAAGGTCATAAGGCCAGTTCACATGCAAGTTCATATATAAAGGTAAACAAGCAAGTGCAGGTATATAGAGATCACAGTACAAGCAAACTCAAGAGGTAAGCAAGTGAGGCCAAGTAGGCACAAGACCGAGCATAGTACAGAAGCGCTGATGATCACAAGGCTGAAGTGCCTTGGTAAAGATATCAGCAGTGTTGGCCTGAGAGGCCACGTAAGCAAGGCGCAGCTGACCACGCTGCTGCAGCTCACGAGCAAGGAAGTAGCGAAGAGCAATGTGCTTCGTTCTGTGCTCCAGTCTGTGCTCCCGACACAAGGCCAGCATAGCCTTGTTGTCTGCGTACAGAACTGGAGGAGAACGAGGCGGCTCTCCCAGGTCAGTCAGCAAGTAGGTGAGCCAGCGTAACTCCTGTGCAGCCATGGCCCCTGCGTAGATCTCATCCTCACAGCTGGAGCTGAGAACAGAAGACGGGCGAGTAGACCGCCACGAAACAGAGCCGGAACCAAGGCTGAAGGTGTAACCCTGTGACGACCGCTGCGTAGCCAGGTCGTCAACCCAAGACGCGTCTGCGTGACCAGTGAGGACCACTGGACTCCGCCCTCCAAGCACTAACCCCAAGCCTAAAGTACTACACAAGTAGCGCAACACCCTCTTCGCTGCAGCCATGTGCTCTGGTCGGTGTCTCCCAGGAGCAACATAGCGTGCCAGAATGCTCAGAGGGTATGCTAGGTCAGGTCGAGTGCAGGTCATCAGGTACATGAGGCAGCCAACAAGCTCTGGGTACGGGCCACTCGGCTCTACGGACTCATCCGAAGGCAGAGCTGAGAGCGAGTGGCGAGTAGACAGAGGAGTGGCCTGAGGCGAGGAGTACGTGAAGTCGAAGCGCTGAAGGACCTGCTGTACCATGTGTGACTGAGTCAAGGTAATGGTGCGCCGTGCTCTGTCCCGGGTGATCTGCAAGCCAAGATAGCTGCGCAGTTCACCCAGGTCTGTGCACGTGTGTCTCTTCTGCAGCTCGGACTTCACGTGGGCGAGTCCAGCAGTGTCAGCTGTAGCAAAGACCAAGTCGTCGACGTACACGAGGATGTAGAACGGCGGCAGCAAAGTGTCGGTGCGAAGAAACAGCGACGGGTCAGCAGTGGAAGGAGCAAACCCAAGAGCCGCAAGCGTAGTCCTCAGTGTGTCGTGCCACTCACGTGGCGCCTGGCGGAGACCGTAGACTGGCCGCCGGAGGCTCCACTGGGTACCAGGAGGAAACGACCCAGTGAAGCCAGGTGGGCGGCGCAGCCAGATCTCCTCGTGCAGACTGCCCTGTAGGAAAGCAGTGCTGAAGTCAAGAGAGTGAAGCTCGTAGTCACGCTGAGCAGCAACGTGCAGCAGAACCCGAAGAGTGGTCATCTTCGGGGTCGGGGAGAAGGTCTGAAAGTAGTCAACTCCCTGCCGCTGACTGAAGGCTCGAGCCACGTAGCGCGCCTTGAAGACAGGCGGAGAACCCGGCGGCCGCTTCACCCTGAAAATCCACATGCCACTGACAATGTTCGCCCCAGGAGGGGGAACCTCGTCGACGT
Source organism: Closterium sp. Naga37s-1 (assembly GCA_947471745.1). Classification (NCBI taxonomy): domain Eukaryota; kingdom Viridiplantae; phylum Streptophyta; class Zygnematophyceae; order Desmidiales; family Closteriaceae; genus Closterium; species Closterium sp. Naga37s-1. The sequence continues at coordinate 3,544,361 of CANJKZ010000069.1, forward strand.
AGGTGCCTGTGGACTTCCAGGAAGCCATCTCTGCGTCCATGGCTGCCTGCCACTGAGAGGAGTAAGGACCCTCTATCGCCTCTGCGTAAGAGCGCGGGGTCGGGATGTCTGGTGCATCCGGGTCTCCCTCAGGGGCAAGCAGCGTGGACACGAGATGAGGTAAAGCAGCAGCAAAACACTGGAACTCCTCCTATCGGTCCTCAAGGACGTCCGTGCTAAGAGCACACTCACCCCCAACGGACGGAGGACAGACAAACGCAGACTCAGCAACAAGACTAGCGGCGTAGTCTAGACGACAGTGAGCAGCGAAGTCGACAAGCTCGGTAACTAAGGCAGACGCAGCAGTGGACTCAAAGGAAGGGTCAGTGACAACAGTGGCTAGGAAACGCGTGACAGTAGGACTGGCAGCACGAAGGGAGTCAGACGCCGGGTCAGCAAGAGCAGGAAGAGAGGACTCTGGAGGAGACGGCAAAGGGACACGCTGTGGCGCAGTGGAAGGACGCAGTGCCATCTGATGCGTGCCAGGGACTGCAGGAGGACGCGGACGTGGAACACGACGACTAGTGCGAGCAGTGCGAACAGGCGACGCAGGACGCGACTCAGGGTCACGACGCTCAGCAAGACCTCCAGTAGGACCAGCGTAGGGAGAAGGAGCAGGTAGAGGGGAGGCCAGCTGTAACTGTGACTCGGACTGGACAGGCGGAGGACACGCTAAGGAAGGAGCAGGACTAGGAGAAGGCGGAAGACCAAGAACCTGCTCAAGGAGCGGAACGAAGTACGGCCGCGGCCGCGCAGCACCGACAGGGACAACACCAGTACCCCCAGCGTCAGCTCCACCTCCAGCAGCACCACCAGTAGACACACCCGCTCCGGCTCCAGTACCTCCAGTAGCACCCACTCCAGCAGCACCACCAGCTCCAGCACCAGGAGCACCAGCAGGCCCAGCAGCTCCAGTACCTCCAGTACAAGCTCCTCCGAGACCCGTGGCTCCAGCACCCCCAGCAGAAGTAGAACCTCCAGTACCGGCTCCAGTAGCACCGCCAGCTCCAGTACCTCCAGTAGCAGCAGAACCTCCAGCAGCGGCAGCACCTCCAGCTCCAGCAGCACGGCTCCAGCGGCGAGCAAACCACTCGCGCAGCTCCGGTGGAGAGGGAAGCTCCCGCCGGGACAACGCACCCGAAGGACCGCCAGGTCCAGCACCGGCAGGCTCCACACCCCCACTCCCAGCAGCCCCAGGCTCAGCACCCCCAGAAGCAGCACCCCCAGGCTCCGCACGCTCAGGCTCAGCACCCCCAGACCCAGCACCCCCAGGCTCCGCACCCCCAGGCTCAGCACCCCCAGACTCCGCACGCCCAGGCTCAGCACCCCCAGACTCAGCACCCTCAGGCTCAGCACCCCCAGACGCACCCGAGTCAGCAGCTACCTCGACAGGCTCGACTGCATCTACCTGGGACACACCTGAGGGGGCAGGACCCTGAGGGGGGAGGGGCTCTACCGGGGGGGGACCGGGCGCGAGGAAGAGCGGCGGGGGGGGGAGGGGGGCAGTGCGGTAGGGGAAGAGATGGTAGTACGGAACCGACTCGTCAAACGTGACGTCCTGGGAGGACAGAACACGACGCGAGGTGGGGTGGTAAAACTGCCAACCAGGCGCGTCAGGGGGAAAGCCGAGGAAGACGCAAGGAACAGCACGGGAGGACAGCTTGTCCGCAGACAAGTCTCGAACGAAAGCTCGAGATCCCCAGACACGGAACGCAGACGCATCACCAACCTTCCCCGTCCACCGCAGAGTAGGGGAGGTCTCCGGCAGGGAGACCCGGGGCTGAAGGTTGATCTGATGCGCCGCGTACTGAACCGCGAACGGCCACAGAAAATGGGGAGCAGCCGCATGGATCATGGACGTACGAGCGGCATCCATGACCATGCCAATGCGGCGCTCAGCAATCCCATTTTGCTGTGGAGAGGCCGGAAGCGTGAACGTCTGGCGGATGCCCTCCGCACGACAGAAAGCTCGCAGAAGGTCGGAGGAAAACTCTCCGCCTCTGTCGGAGTGCAGACGCAGAACAGGAAAGTCCGAGCCGAAACGCTCTCTGAGCTGGAGACGAGCAACGCGGATCCAGTCGATCAACACCTCAGTGACCTCACCCTTGCGGCGCAAGGGGAAGACAGTGGTGTAACGCGAGTAGTCGTCAACCACCAGCAGGAAGTAACGCTCGTGACCCTGTCCACGGACGCGGGCTGGGCCCCACACGTCCATGTGAAGTGTCTGCAGTGGAGCCTCTGTGGGGGGAAACTCGGAGGAGTGAGGAGCGGCGCGCTGCCGCCCCTCGACGCAGGGAACGCAGGTAGAGGCAGGCCCCGGGGGAAGGGGAGGGAGGGACCGGGGGAGACCAGAGACAAGGACACGGGAGGCCATGCGTCGGAGACGAGGCAAGGAGGGGTGACCAAGTCGGTGGTGCCAAAGGAGGGTCTGGTGGGACAGGAGGCGACACGAGCAGGGGGCAGACTCAGGACCTGACCGAGACGCAGCAGCAAACACCTGACTCGACGCAGCTACCTGACCAGACGCAGCAACCGGAGGAGACTCTGTGGTCAGTGTGTACAGGCTCGACCCCGGTCGACGGGTAAACGTGGCCAAGTGGCGGCCCGTCTGAGCACACGTGCAGTGGGTCACTCGCTGACCTGCAGGAGTGAACTGGTCAACACCGGCATCCTGAAGGTCAGCACCACTCACCAAGTTCGTGGAGAACGAGGGGAGGTAGAGACCAGACAGGGAGCCTGACGGGGCCGCCGGACACGGGAGGACAGTGGAGTAGCGAGCAAGGACAGGACCCCCAGAGGGGTCTGCCAGGGAGACCGCAACCGGCCGACTGAGCGGCGTAAGGGTGGTGCGGTCTCGAAAGAAGGAGCGGGAAGCACCCGAGTCGAGGGTGAAGGTGTGAAAGACTTGAGCTGACTCGGTACCTGAGAGAGCAGACTCACCAGCACCTAGAGGAGCAGACTCACGAGTACCTGGAGCAGCAGACTCACTAGCACCTAGAGCAGCAGCCTCAATACCAGGGTCAGGCGGAACACACACGTAGCAGTCACCCTCAGCACTAATAGACACAGCATACATGGCAGCAAGAATAGCATCAAAGTCAAGATCAAAGATAGCTACCCCCGACCTGAGCAGATCACTCCAACGAGGGATCTCAGTGGCGTCCGGGAACTGGGCACACCAGGCGTCCGTCAGGCGACCGAAGCAGCGCTGGGTGGCGTGCAGGCCGCCACACTGCTCTCCAGTGCGGTCGCCGGTGCGCAGGACGTAGGTACAGGGACCAGTACCTCCAGACCCCTGGCGCCCCGCGTACCACTCACGAAGCTGCTGGGGTGAAGGGGTCTCACGAGAGCGCTGCTGCTGCTGGGGTCCCCGCTGCACAGCTCCGCCTCTGCCAGCTCCACCTCCGCCGCCGCCGCCTCCGCCGCCTCCACCCCTCCCGCCACCGCCACCGCCGCCTCCACCTCCACCGCTGCCTCCAAAGCCCCCACCTCTACCACCACCCCCACCCCCACCCCCTCCTCCGCCTCCACCGCCACCACCGCCGCCCCCACCACCTCCTCCAGCTCCCTTGCCCCGCTTGCCCTTGCTGATGCGGCGCCTCTCACTAGGAGCAGACGCAGCGCTGACCGACTCGGTGCCAACAAGGTCGACAGCAGCAGCAGAGGCAACAGAGGGCAAAAGAGGAACGGGGAGCACCCCTCAAAGAAAGGGGTACGGGGGTCACCACGAGAGGCGCCTACAGCGGTAATACTAGTCTCTGCTGCAAGGAGGCGCTCCTCGAGTAGGTCGACAGTGAGGGTGGTAGGGCAAAGAGAGAGGAAGTGGTCCCTGACAGAGCGGAGAGTGTCAGGGAGTCGAGTGACTAGGTAGTAGAGGGTAATGTACATGGGGGGGGGGTGCTGGGCGCAGAACTCAGCAGGAAGCGCAGCGCGGTAGCGAGTGTCACTAGTACGGAGGTGCGTAATGAGGTCAGTGACTGTGGCAAAGGCAGCGAGGTCAGGGAACAGGTACGGTAGCATGAGGCGGCTGAGCGCAGCAGTGGCAGGGGAAGAGTAGCGTGCAACTACAGCGTCGTACAGAGTCTTAGCACTCTTGTACTGACTAAAGTGCGTGCGCTCAGTAGACGGTAGGTGACTGCGCACAGCAAGGCGGGCAGCAGCATCGCGCGTGAGCCACTGCGAGCGAACGGTACTGTCAGCATCAGCAGCAGGGGCAGTAGAGGCGCCCGACGTAAGGTCAAACAGGGAGAGGCCATCCTTGCCATCGCACTGAAGGAAAAGCTGCAGATCATCTAGCCAGACATCAAAGGCAACCGCTCGACCCTCAGCATCAAAGGTGAGAAGACTAGGACTAGCCATGATAGGAGCAGCAGCAGACTAGCAGCGGCAGCAGTGCAACTGGGCTAGGCAGGACAGTGCGACTCGGCAGGGCGACTCGGCAGCGCAGTGGGGCTCGGCCGCGCGGCTCGGCCCGGCTAGGCTCTTACCAGGGGCGGAGCCGACAGGTTCGGGACTGGGTCGGGGCCGGAACAGGGCCGGGACAGGGTCGGGGCTGAGCAGAGTCCGGGACGGGGCAGCAACGGGGCCGAGACAGGGTCGGGGCCGGGGCAGGTCCGGGACAGGGTCGGGGCCGAGCAGGGTCCGGGACGGAGCAGCAACGGGGCCGGGACAGGGTCGGGGCCGGGGCAGGTCCGGGACGGGGTCGGGGCCGGGGCAGGTCCGGGACAGAGTCGAGGCCGAGGCCTTTTAGGGGCGGCGGAGGGGCCGCGTAGGGGCCGCGTCAGGGACAGGGCCGGGCCGGGCCATTTTAGGGGCGGCGTAGGGGCCGCGTCAGGGGCGGCGTAGGGGCCGCGTCAGGGGCGGCGTAGGGGCCGCGTAGGGGCGGCGTAGGGGCCACGACAGGGGCGGCATAGGGGCCGCGTCAGGGGCGGCTTAGGGGCCGCGTCAGGGGCGGCGTAGGGGCCGCGTCAGGGGCGGCGTAGGGGCCGCGTCAGGGGCGGCGTAGGGGCCGCGGCAGGGGCGGCGTAGGGGCCGCGTCAGGGGCGGCGTAGGGGCCGCGAAGGGGCGGCGTAGGGGCCACGTCAGGGGCGGCGCAGGGGCCGCGTCAGGGGCGGCTTAGGGGCCGCGTCAGGGGCGGCGTAGGGGCCGCGTCAGGGGCGGTGTAGGGGCCGCGTAGGGGCGGCGTAGACGCGCTTCGGGCAGCTAAAAAAAAAATGTTACTTATGGTGGGCCCTTAGGAAGGAACGGTCCCATGTGGGAACCCGCTCTATACCATGTGAAGAATGAAACAGGAATGAGTGAACTAGGAAAGTGTGAGATACAAATATGAAAGCTGTACCCCTTAGTGTCTACCCCACTACAGCCTACATAGGCTAAGGCATATATATCTGACATACTGGATGGGCACGACATTTTACTGGGACGTGATTGGCTGCGACGCTACAACCCGCTAATTGACTGGACAACGGTAGCTGCACTATGCGAAGTAGCGGTAACTGGGTCGAACTACTTTGCTGGTGATCATCCGAGTCTTCAACGGTCCACATCAATGCCATCACGATAAAACGGGCCGTCGCCGCTGGAGCTGACGTGTACGCGGTGGATATCGCGTTGGTAGGAGAAACAGAGCAGCCGAGTGATTTTCAGAAACTACTAGCAGCCGTACCGCCCGAACTACAGGAACTACTGAAATGGTACCCGGGGATTTTTCCAGACGACTTACCGGAGGGACTGCCACCTTAGCGACCACACGAACACCGTATAGAACTAGAACCGGGGGCACAGCCAACCGTACAGCGACAGTTCAGACTGACATAGCCTGAGCTCGACGAACTAAGGAAGCAGCTGGATTACCTTTTAGAGAAAAAACAATCATCCGACCGATCTCGTCACCGTTCGCCGCACCGATACTGTTCACACCGAAGAAAAACGGAGGGTTTTGCATATGTATCGACTACCGTGTCAGAATCCCAACCACTAGACCATTGGGATAAAAGGGCTTGTTAAGTAGCGGGTCAGTGCGCCCATAACCCCCCAGGCCAACATGCCTGTAACCCTTCCCTAGGATCAATCGGGGATCACCAGTGGACCTCTGATACCCCCCCGCACTGGGATGCCCGAAGTGCACACACTGGGATTCGAACCCGAGACCTTCGCTCTGATTGGGGAGGTTGAAGGGAGGTAGCCGTCGTGTCGCCAGCAGCGCCAGTAGTCCGGAGGCTACAATCTCCGGTAGCCCAGCGAGCCTGCTGCGCCAGTCGCCCGTGGGTCCGTTGCTCCTGCCGCTCAGAGTTAGCCGCGGAGCCAGTTACTCCAGTAGTCCGGAGGCTACAATCTCCGGTAGCCACAGTGCGCGCCGCTCCTGTTGCCCGTGTATCTGCGGCTTCACCCGTCGTCTCCTATCTCCACTCCTCTCACACTCCCTCCTCCTCCTCACTTATCGTCTGTGACTGCCTCTAGCTTTGCTTATTATTGTGAACTATTGCTCTGCTTGCTTATTGTGCTGATTACACCCCACTTTGGCTATGGGGGTGTGTCAGAATGTCATATTTGTCTAGCCTGCAGTGGGGTACTCTATAGCGAGAACAGCCCAATTTAGGGTTTGCTATATGTACTCAACTGCCTGCTAGTGAAACCCCTCTAATCTGTTTCATTCATTCGGTCAATATTCTAACATGCTATCAGAGCAGGTCGACCCTCCCGGGTCGATCCTGTGGATGGGCCCACCGTTAGCTTCCGCTGCTGTCCTGCCTATCGCGCGCCTCGGGCGCGCGCCGTTTGTCTGCCTGCCGCACGCTCATGGCGCGCGGCATTTTTTTCTTTCCGCCGCGCGCTCGGGGCGCGCGGCGGTTTTCTGCCCGTCGCGCCGCCCTGGTGGCCGCGCGACGCCCTGCCCTGCCCGTCGTGCGCCCCGTGGCGCGCGACAGTGCCCTGCCCGTCGCGCGCCCCCAAGCGTGCGGCGGTTTCGTCGCCCGTCGCAGCGCCCCGGGGGCCCACGCGTCACCCCCCCCCCCGTCGTTCGTCGCGGCACCTTCGGGGGGCTCGTGCGCACCCCCCCCCCCTCCCGTCGCCCGTCGTGGTGCCATCGGGGGCCCGCGTGACCCCCACTTCCGTCGCCCGTCGTGGCGCCCTCGGGGGCCCGCGTGCGGCCCACTCCCTTCGCCCGTCGTGGCGCCCTTGGGGGCCCGCGCGGCCCCCACTCATGTCGCCCGTCAAGGCGCCCTTGGGGTGCCCGTGCACTGCCCCTCCTGCAGCCCGCGTGCCGCCCCTGCAGCCCTCGAGCCGCCCGTGCCGCCTCCTGTCCACGTGCAACTGCGGGGTGGCAAGTATGGGGGTGGCGGGTGTGTGTACCGTCCCCTCCTCCTCCTCCTCCGTCTCCCACTGCTGCAGCTGCCGCTGAAGGGGGTGGGTGTGTGGGAGCTGAAGGAGTGGTGCTAGGGGGGTGTCGTGGGAGTGAAGCTAGGGGTGCAGCAGGGGGTGTGTGAAAGGGAGGTGGGACAGTTTGGGGAGGTTGAAGGGAGGTAGCCGTCGTGTCGCCAGCAGCGCCAGTAGTCCGGAGGCTACAATTACCGGTAGCCCAGCGAGCCTGCTGCGCCAGACGCCCGTGGGTCCGTTGCTCCTGCCGCTCAGAGTTAGCCGCGGAGCCAGTTACTCCAGTAGTCCGGAGGCTACAATCTCCGGTAGCCACAGTGCGCGCCGCTCCTGTTGCCCGTGTATCTCCGGCTTCACCCATCGTCTCCTATCTCCACTCCTCTCACAGTCCCTCCTCCTCCTCACTTATCGTCTGTGACTGCCTCTAGCTTTGATTATTATTGTGAACTATTGCTCTGATACCATGTCAGAATCCCAACCACTAGACCATTGGGATAAAAGGGCTTGTTAAGTAGCGGGTCAGTGCGCCCATAACCCCCCAGGCCAACATGCCTGTAACCCTTCCCTAGGATCAATCGGGGATCACCAGTGGACCTCTGACATACCGAGCATTGAACAGGGTAACAGTCAAGTCGCGATATCCATTCCTCGTGCCAACGAACTTAAAGATCAACTGCGAACATCCCGGGTTTTTTCGAAGATCGACTTACGGAGAGATTACCACCAGATGAGGGTCGAATCATCGGACTGTGCCAAGACTGCTTTCAGAACTAGATACGGATCCTTCGAGTACACGGTGATGCCATTCGGACTGACCAACGCACCGATGACTTCTCGAATGACCATGAACGAGGCGTTTAGGCCACTTTTAGATAAATGCGTGATAGTTTAACTCGACGACATCCTGGTTTATAGCCGCGACAAGCAGCAGCACTTAGCATATTGTGAAGCGGTGTTTAAAGTAGTAGACGAGCACAGACTATTAACCAAGGGTTCCAAGTGCGAGTTCTTTCAGGATAGGTTAGAGTTTCGAAGGCTGGAGTTGAAATCGACCCAAAGAAGCCGGACACGGAAAAAGTGTGGCACCCCCCGACAAATATCACGGAGCTGCAAAGTTTTTTAGGGTTCGTTAATTATGTGCGTCGGTTCGTCCCCGACGTGGCAAGGTTGACTGCCCCACTGACGGATTTGCTAAGGAAGGGGGTCGCTTTTATGTGGGGGGAGAAAGAGCATGCTGCCTTCGCTACCCTGAAAAATGTTATCTGTTCACCGCCCATACTGCGCATCGCCGACCCACACCGCCCATTCGTGTCAAACTTATATGCTATAGTCTATCTAGGCTGTAGTGGGGTAGTTCATATAGGGTACAACACTTTTAGGTTTCCTACTTGTACCCACCTGCTTGCTAGTTCAGTCATTCATTCGTTCACTATTCTAACATGGTATCAGAGCAGGTTTCCTCGTGGGAACGTTTTTTTTAGGGCCCACCACGAAAATTTTTCCTGCCCTGCCCGAAGCGCGCCTCGCGCCTGCCTTACCTGCACCGTCGCGTGCCCTTCCCTAGTACGGCCCGTCGAGGCCCTGCCTTCGCTGGCCCGTCGCGGCCCTGCCTTAACCGCCCATCGCTGGCCCGTGCCGGCCCGTCCCGGCTCGTAGCCGCCCGTCGCTGGCCTGTCGCCACGCGTTGCGGCCCTGCCTTAGCCGCCCACTGCGGCCATGTCCTGCCTTTCGCCGCCCGTTGCTGGCCCGTCCCGGCCCGACCCGGCCCGTTGCCGCCCGTCGCCGGCCCGTCGCCGCCCGTCGCTGGCCCATCCCAGTCGCGGCCCTGCCTTCGCCGCCCGTCGCGACCTCTGCCCTGCAGCCTCCCTGTTGCGGCCTCTGCCCTGCAGCCGCCCTGTCGCGGCCCTGCCCTGCTGCCACCCCAGTCGCGGCCCTGTCCTGCAGCCGCCCCTGTCGCGGCCCTGTCCTGCTGCCGCCCCAGTCGCGGCCCTTCCCTGCAGCCGCCCCTGTCGCGGCCCTGCCCTGTTGCCGCCCCGGTCGCGGCCCTGACCTAAACCGCCAGCTGCGGCCCTGCCCTGCACCCGCCCCTGGTAAGCACCCGCGCCGCCCTGCCGCACCGCGCCGCCTGCTGCCGTGCCGCGCCGCCAGGAACCGAGCCGCGCCGCCCTGCCGAGCCGCGCCGCCCAGCCAAGCCGCGCCGCACTACCGAGCCGCGCCGCCCTGCCGAGCCGCGCTGCCCTTCTGCTTGCACTGCTTCTGCTGCCACTACTGCTACTGCTGCTACTGCTGCTACTGCTGCTACTGCTACTATGGCTAGCCCTACTGTTCTCACCTTTGATGTTGAGGGGCGTGAAGTTGACTTTGACGTGTGGATTGACGACCTGCAGCTCTTTCTTCAGTGTGACTCTAGGGATGGGGTATCCCTGTTTGATCACATGTCCGGTGTCTCTACTACACATGCTGCCACTGCTGACAGTACGGTTTGCTCGCAATGGACCAGTCGTGATGCTGTTGCTCGCCTTGCTATTCGTAGTCACCTGCCGTCTGCTGAGCGCGCGCATTTTGGCTAGTACAAGACTGCTAAGTCTTTGTACGACGCTGTCGTAGCGCGCTACTCCTCCCCTGCCACTGCTGCCCTCAGCCACCTCATGCTGCCGTACCTTTTCCCTGACCTTGCAGCTTTTGCCACAGTCGCTGACCTCATTACTCACCTCCGCACTAGTGACGCCCGCTACCGCGTACATCACCCTTTACTACCTAGTCACCCGCCTCCCTGACTCCCTTGCTTCCCACTGAGTTCTGTGCCAAGAACCCCCCCCCCATGTACATCACCCTTTACTACCTAGTCACCCGCCTCCCTGACTCCCTTGCTTCAGTCAGGGACCACTTTCTCTCCCTTTGCTCCACCGAGCTGACTGTCGACCTGCTAGAGGAGTGCCTCACTGCGGCTGAGAAGAGTATCTTAGCTGTAGGTGCTTCTCGCGGCGACCGTCGCGCCCCTTTCTTTTTTAGGGGCGTTCCCCTGTCCCCCTTCTCCCCTCTGTTGCTTCTGCTGCTGCTGTCGACCTCATTGGCACTGAGGAGGCCGAGGCTGCGTCTGCTCCTAGTGGGAGGCGCCGCAACAGGAAGGGCAAGGGGGGCAAGGGTGGTGGAGGGGACGGTGGGGGAGGCGGTGGAGGCGGTGGAGGAGGCAGAGGGGGTGGCGGTGGAGGTGGGGGTGGTGGAGGGAGTGGGGGCTTCGGTGGCGGCGGTGAGGGTGGTGGAGGCAGCAGCAGCGGCGGTGGAGGCAGCGGCAGCGGTGGTGGAGGTGGCGGCGGAGGTGGTGCTGGTCGAGGTGGAGCCGCACAGCGTGGAGGCTTTGGTGGTAGCCAGCGCCAGCAGCAGCCGCGTTCACGTGAGACCCCGTCGGCCCAGTAGCTTCGTGAGTGGTACGCTGGGCGTGGGAGGTCTGGGGGTGTTGGTCCCTGCACTTACGTTCTTCGCACCGACGGGCGCCATGGGGAGACGTGCGGGCTGCCACACACTGCGCAGCGCTGCTTCGGTCGCCTGACTGACGCCTGGCGCGCTCAGTTTCCTGACGCTGTTGAGCTCCCTCGCTGGGGTGATCTTCTTAGGCAGAATGTTGCTATCTTTGATCTTGATTTCGATGCTTTTTTTGCTGCCATGTATGCTGTGACTGATAGTGCTGAGGGTGACTGCTACCTGTGTGTGTCAGAATGTTATGTTTGTCTAGCCTGCAGTGGGGTACTCAATAGCGAGTACAGCCCAATTTAGGGTTTCCTATATGTACTTAACTGCCTGCTAGTGAAACCCCTCGTTCTCATTTCTAACTTTCAACTGCTGTTTCCAACAGTGTGTTCCCCCCGACTCGGGCATTCAGACTGCTGCTCTAGGTGCTAGTTCGTCTGCTGCTCCAGGTACTGGTGAGTCTGCTGCTCCAGGTGCTGGTGAGTCTGCTCTCTCTGGTACTGCACCTACTGAGGCCTTACACACTTTCACACTTTACTCTGGTGCTTCGCGCTCTTTCTTTCACGACATCACCACACTCACGCCGCTCAGTCGGCCTGACGCAGTCTCTCTGGCTGACCCCTCTGGGGGCCCAGTCCTTGCGCACTCTTCCACAGTTCTAACGTGTCCTGCGGCCCCGTCGGGCTTGCTGTCGGGACTCCACCTCCCCTCGTTCTCTACGAACTTGGTGAGTGGAGCTGACCTCCAGGACGCGTGGGTTGACCAGTTCACCCCTGGAGGTCAGCGTGTGACCCACTGCACTTGCTCTCGGACGGGCCGCCACCTGGCCACGTTCACCCGTCGGCCTGGGTCGAGTCTGTACACACTGACTACTGCGTCTCCTCCGGTTACTGTGTCTGGTCAGATAGCCGCGTGTAGTCCGGTGTTTACTGCTGCGTCCAGGTCTAGTCCGGCGTCTGCCCCCTGCTCGTGTCGTCCTCTGTCGCACGAGACTCTCCTTTGGCACCACCGCCTTGGTCACCCCTCCCTGCCTCGTCTTCGAGGTATGGCCTCCCGTACCCTTGTCTCTGGTCTCCCCCGGTCCCTCCCTCCCCTTCCTCCGGGGCCTGCCCCTACCTGTGTTCCTTGTGTCGAGGGCCGGGAGCGCGCCGCTCCTCACTCCTCCGAGTTCCCTCTGACAGAGGCTCCCCTGCAGACTCTCCACATGGACGTGTGGGGCCCAGCCCGCGTCCGTTGACAGGGTCATGAGCGTTACTTCCTGCTGGTCGTTGACGACTACTCGCGTTACACCACAGTCTTCCCCTTGCGCAGCAAGGGTGACGTCACTGAGGTGTTGATCGACTGCATCCGCGGTACCCGTCGCCAGCTCAACGAGAGTTTTGGCTCGGACCTTCCTGTTCTGCGTCTGCACTCTGACAGAGGTGGTGAGTTTTCCTCCGACCTTCTGAGGGCCTTCTGTCGTGCGGAGGGCATCCGCCAGACGTTCACGCTTCCGGCCTCCCCACAGCAAAATGGGATTGCTGAGCGCCGCATTGGCATGGTCATGGACGTCGCTCGTACGTCCATGATCCATGCGGGTGCTCCCCATTTTCTTTGGCCGTTCGCGGTTCAGTACGCTGCGCATCAGATCAACCTTCAGCCTCGTGTCTCCTTGCCGGAGACCACATCTACTCTGCGGTGGACGGGGAAGGTTGGCGATGCGTCTGTGTTCCGTGTCTGGGGATCTCGAGCTTTTGTCCGCGATACTTCAGCGGACAAGCTGTCCTCCCGTGCCGTTCCCTGCGTCTTCCTTGGCTTCCCCTCTGACGCACCGGGGTGGCAGTTCTACCACCCCACCTCGCATCGTGTTCTGTCCTCTCAGGACGTCACGTTTGACGAGTCGGTCTCCTACTACCATCTCTTTCCCTACCGCACAGCCTCTCTCCCCCCCCCCGCCACTCTTCCTAGCACCAGGTGCCCCTCCGGTAGACCCCCTCCCCCCTCAGGGTCCTGCCCCCTCAGGTGTGTCCCAGGTAGACCCTGTCGAGCCGGTCGACATAGCTGTCGACTCAGGTGCTGCTAGAAGTGCTGAGCCTGCGGGTGCGTGGACTGGGGGTGCTGAGCCTGGGGTTACTGTGTCTCAGGGTGCGGAGCATGGGGGTGCTGAACCTGAGCGTGTGGAGCCTAGGGGTGCTGAGCCTGAGCGTGTGGAGCCTGGGGGTGCTGAGCCTGAGCGTGTGGAGCCTGGGGGTGCTGAGCCTGGGGGTGCTGAGTCTGGAGGTTCTCCGGGTGTCCCGTCACGGCGGGAGCCCCTCTCTCCGCAACAGCTTCGTGAGTGGTACGCTCGGCGTTGTCCCCGTGCTGCTGGTGCTGGAGCTGCTGGAGGTGCTTCTGAAGCTGCTGGAGGTGCTTCTGGAGCTGGAGCTGCTGGGGGTGCTGCTGGTGCTGGAGCTGCTGGAGCCGCTGGTCCTGGAGGTGCTGATGCTGGAGGTACTGGCGCTGTTGGAGGTCCTGCTGGTGTTGGAGCTGCTGGAGGTGCTGGAGCAGCTGGTCCCGGAGGTGCTCGTACTGGAGGTACTGGGGCTGCTGGGGCTGGTGGCGCTGCAGGAGTTGGAGCTGCAGTTGCTCGAGCTGTTGCTACTGGAGGTGCTTCTGGAGCTGGAGCTGTTGGAGGTACTGGAGCTGGTGGTGCTGCGGGAGTTGTAGTTGGAGACCCTGGAGCTGAGGGTACTGGTGCTGTCTCTGCTTTTTCTGGAGGCACTGCGCGGCCGCGACCGTACTACGTTCCTCTCCTTCAGCAGGTTCTTGGTCTCCCGCCTTCTCCTAGTCCTACTCCTCCTTTACTGAGTCCACGGCCTGTCCAGTCACACTCGCAGTTACAGCCGGCCTCTCCACTGCCTGGTCCTTCTCCTTACTCTGGACCGACTAGCGGTCGTACTGAGCGTCGTGAGCCTGAGTCTTGTCCTGCGTCACCTGAGTCTCGTTCTGAGTCGCCTGTCCGCCCTGTTCGCGCTGGTCGTCGTGTTTCGCGTCCGCGTCCTCCTCCTGTCCCTGGCACTCACTCTATGACACTGCGTCCTTCCACTGCTCCACAGCATGTCCCTCTGCCGTCTCCTCCTGCGTCCTCTTTTCGTGACAGTCCGGACCCGGAGTCTGACTCCCTTCGTGCTGCTAGTTCTACAGTCACGCGCTTTCTGGCCACTGCTATCACTGACCCTTTGTTTGAGTCTACTGCTGCGTCTGCTCTCGTTGCTGAGCTTGTTGACTTTGCTGCCGCCTGTCGTCTAGACTACACCGCTAGTCTTGTTGCTGAGTCTGAGTCTGCGTCTGTCTGTCCTCCGTCCGTCGAGGGTGAGTGTGCTCTTGGCACGGACTTTCATGAGGACAGACAGGAGGAGTTTGAGTGCTTTTCCGCTGCTGTACCTCATCTCGTGTCCATGCTGCCTGCCCCTGAGGGAGACCCGGATGCACCAGACATCCCGACCCCGCGCTCTTACGCAGAGGCGATAGAGGGTCCCTACTCCTCTCAGTGGCAGGCAGCCATGGACGCCGAGATGGCTTCCTGGAAGTCCAGAGGCACCTACGTTGACGAGGTTCCCCCACCTGGGGCAAACATCGTCAGTGGCATGTGGATCTTCAGGGTGAAGCGGCCGACGGGTTCTCCGCCTGTCTTCAAGGCACGTTACGTTGCACGAGGCTTCAGTCAGCGACAGTGAGTTGACTTCTTCCTTTACCTTCTCCCCTACCCCGAAGATGACCACTCTTTGGGTGCTGCTGCACGTCGCCGCTCAGCGTGACTACGAGCTACACTCTCTTGACTTCAGCACAGCCTTCCTACAGGGCAGCCTGCACGAGGAGATCTGGCTGCGCCACCCACTTGGCTTCACTGGGTCGTTTCCTGCTGGTACCCAGTGGAGCCTCCGGCGGCCAGTCTACGGTCTTCGCTAGGCACCCCGTGAGTGGCACGACACACTGAGGACGACTCTTGCTGCTCTTGGTTTTGCTCCTTCCACTGCTGACCCGTCGCTGTTTCTACGCACTGACACCACTCTGCCGCCGCTCTACGTTCTCGTGTATGTAGACGACTTCGTCTTTGCTATTGCTGACACTGAGGCACTCGCCCACGTGAAGTCGGAGCTGCAGAAGAGACACACGTGCACAGACCTGGGTGAGCTGACAAGCTATCTTGGCTTGCGGATCACCCGGGACAGAGCACAACGCACCATTACCTTGACTCAGTCACACATGGTGCAGCAGGTCCTTCAGCACTTCGGCTTCACGTACTCCTCGCCACAGTCCACTCCTCTGCCTACCGGTCACTCGCTCTCAGCTCCACCTTCGGACGAGTCCGTAGAGCCGAGTGGCCCGTATCCAGAGCTTGTGGGCTGCCTCATGTACCTGATGACTTGCACACGACCGGACCTCGCATACCCTCTCAGCCTTCTGGCTCGCTACGTGGCTCCCGGCAGGCACCGAAAGGTGCACTGGGATGCTGCGAAGAGGGTGTTGCGCTACTTGTGCAGTACGTCGGACATGGGGCTCGTGCTTGGAGGGCGGGCTCGAGTTGTCCTCACTGGTCACGCAGACGCTTCCTGGGTTGACGACTTGGCTACGCAGCGGTCGTCACAGGGTTACACCTTCAGTCTTGGCTCCGGTTCTGTCTCTTGGCGGTCTACTCGCTTTTCTTCTGTTCTCAGCTCCAGTTGTGAGGCTGAGATCTACGCAGGGGCCATGGCTGCACAGGAGTTACGCTGGCTCACCTACCTGCTGACCGACTTGGGAGAGGCGCCTCGTTCTCCTCCAGTTCTGTACGTCGACAACAAGGCCATGCTAGCCTTGTGTTAGGAGCACAGACTGGAGCACAGAATGAAGCACATTGCTCTTCGCTACTTCCTTGCTCGAGAGTTGCAGCAGCGTGGTCAGCTTCGTCTTGCTTACGTGGCCTCTCAGGCCAACACTGCTGATGTTTTCACCAAGGCACTTCAGCCTTGTGATCATCAGCGTTTCTGTACTGTTCTAGGCCTTATACCTACTGTGCCTCACTTGCTTACTTCTTGACTCTGCTTGTACTGTACTCTCTATACATATACCTGCATGCTTACACTTGCTAGGTTGTGTTCACTGTATTGTTTGTTCTCCTTTATATAACTCTGCATGTGACCTGGCCATGTGGCCATTTGCTTGTGCTCAGACTGCGTGGTGACTTTGTGATCCACCCTGAGCTTGCTTTGCCTTTCTTGACTGGTCTTGTGACCTCTTGTTCTCCCCCACTTTGCCTATGGGGGTGTGTCAAACTTATATGCTATAGTCTATCTAGGCTGTAGTGGGGTAGTTCATATAGGGTACAACACTTTTAGGTTTCCTACTTGTACCCACCTGCTTGCTAGTTCAGTCATTCATTCGTTCACTATTCTAACAATTCGAAGTTGTTACAGACGCAAGCGACATCGCCATGGGAGCTATACTGCTAAGGGATTTCGGTAAAAGACTCCAGCCCATCGCATACGAGTCACAAAAAATGCATCCGCCCGAGAAAATTTACCCGATACACGACCGCGAAATGCTCGCGATCGTGCACGCGTTCAAGATCTGGCACTGCTACTTGACCGGCGCAGATGTGAGAGTACGGACAGACCACAAATCACTACAGTACCTCCACGCACAGCCCCACCTCAACCCACGACAGGTTCGTTGGCTCGACTTCCTTGAGTCGAACTGTCACTATACGGTCACCTAAAATAAAGGGGCATCAAATATCGCTGATGCACTGACCCGCCCCATGGCCCAAATCCACGCCATACTACTCGCCCAGACCAGCCCATTGCTCACAGGACTATTTATCCACGGCTACCAAACAGACCCGTTATTCACCAGAAGAAATTCATAGCAGTTCGCAGCTACAAAGGGGGTGTATTACGTAAAAGTTGGCACCGATAGGATCTGGTTACCGGGCTACACCCAACTACGGGAATTACTGCTATAAGAGGCACATGACGGAGTCACCTTAGGACATTTCGGAGTAGAAAAAACACGGTAGCAGCTGCAGCGATATTATTATTGGCCCGAGATGCTGACCGACGTGCATCGACACGTGGCATCGTGTCCCACCTGCCAGCTCATGAAGTCGTCACGACAGCGACCAGCTGGACAGTTGCAGCCGATACCACCCCCAGAGCGTGTGTGGCAACAGGTGACGATGGACTTCGTCACGGGGTTACCGGCTGGAGCAAGTGGGAACGACGCGATCCTGGTTGTCATCGATCGGCTGACGAAGATGGCACATTTCGCAGCCTGCAAGAAATCAATCACAGCCAAAGAAATAGCCAGACTCTTCATCTCCACCATCGTTCGGTTGCACGGGATACCAGCAGCAATCATCAGCGATCGCGACACGAAATTCACCAGCAAATTCTGGCAGAACCTGTGTGTCAAATGTTGTTATATGTTCTTAGGCTACAGTGAGTAGCACTCTAGGGAGTACAACACTTGGTTGCTATTTGTATCCCTTGCTTTCCTAGTTCACACATTCTGTTGTGTTCCTACTTTGAGATGGTGTCAGTTAGGTTCGTTTCCTAGCCTAGTCTAACCCGTCTTCGCGCCCTCCGCACCCTAGCGCTCTCCGCGCCCTTTCTTCCGCGACCACACGACCCTCACACCACGCCTTGCTCCGGTCCCGGTAGCTCTGGCTGATCCTTCCTCAGGACCAGCCGTTGCGCGAAGCTCCACCACCCTCCCGTGCCCTGTGGTCCGCTCTTGTGTTCTGCGCGGCCTCCACATCCCCTTGTTCACTCGGAACTTGGTGGGTGTTGGATACCTCCAGGACAGGGGGATCACCGTTACCTTTGTGGGGGGTGGGAGGACTCCTGTCTGTACAGACGCCGCTACAGGTGCTGTTCTGGCCACGTTCACGAAGGAGTCCCGCTCTGGTCTCTATGTTCTCCACACCGACCGCTCCCCGGTTACTTCCTCCGCTCAGGTCGCCGCGTTTCGTCAATTCCCACTGTCTAGTCCGGTTGTTGTGTCTGGTCAGGCAGAGGTGTCTAGTCAGGTTGCTGAGTATTGCTCCTGTCGGTCCCTAGCCCACCCGACCGTCTTGTGGCACCACCGCCTTGGCCACCTGTAGCTCCCCCGCCTCCGCAGCATGGCCAGTCACAGTCTTGTCTCAGGTCTCCCGCGCGTCTTTCCGTCGCTTGCCCCACCCTTCACTCCTTGCGTCGCCGGCCGCCTGCACGCCACTCCGCACTCCTCCTCCCTTCCAGACTCTCTACCTGGACGTCTGGGGCCCTGCCCCTGTGCTGGGACCTGAGAGGGAGCACTAATTTTTAGTGGTCGTTGATGACTACTCCAGGTACACCACGGTGCTTCCTCTCGCGAAGAAGTCCGAGGTGACATCTACGCTGATCCGATGGCTTCTGGCCACTGAGGGCACTCGTGGTAGTCGTGTCTATTGTCTCCACTCCGACCGTGGGAGTGAGTTTCGCTCTGGCGTCCTTGCCGGGTTCTGCGGCGAGCAGGGCATCAGACAGTCTTGGATGCTGCCGGAGTCCCCACAGCACAATGGGGTTGCTGAGCGCCACATTGGCTTGGTCATGGACATCGCCCGCACGTCCATGATCCATGCCCGTGCGCCCCATTTTCTGTGGCCCTACGTGCTGCGCTATGCCGCGCACCAGCTGAACCTCCAGCCGCGTGTCTCGCGGCCAGAGGTTTCTCCGACCAGTCTTTGGACTTGGTCCCTGGTGTTGGGTCGGCCTTTCGTGTTTGGGGCTGCCTCGCGCTTGTCCGCGACACCTCTGCGGACAAGCTCTTGGCTCGCGCCATCCCCTGCGTCTTCCTTGGTTTCCCGGTGAGCTCTCCCGACTGGTCCTTTTACCACCCGCCCCTCCACCAGTTTCTAGACACTCGTGTCGTCCGATTCGACGATTCAGTGTCCTACTACACTTGGCCCTATCGAGGTCTCCCGGTTCCCCCTCCCCCCCTCTTCCTCGCACCCTCTCTTCCCCTGCTCCCGCTCCTCCGGTACCCCCACCCCCCCCTGGTCCTGCCCCGTCAGGTGTGTCTCACGCTATCCCTCTACCCTCGGTCGCATGTCAGGTAGCGTCTCCCTCCCCGCAGTCCTCCTCACAGTCCCCTCAGCAGCCTTCAGCACTTCCGCGACAGGTTACTGTGGACTCAGGTGGTGTTGGAGCTGGAGGTGCAGCCACTGGCGGTACTCGGTCTTGGGGCACTCGTTCGAGGGGTGCTGGAGCTGGAGGTGCTGGCGCAGGTGGCGCTAGCTCTGGGGGTGCTAGAGCTGAAGGTTTTGGCACTGGAGATGCTAGTTCTGGGGGTGCTGGAGCTGGAGGTGCTGGAGTAAGTGGCGCTAGTTCTGGGGGTGCTGGAGCTGGAGGTGCTGGCGCAGGTGGCGCTAGTTTTGGAGGTGCTGGCACTGGAGTTGCTAGTTCTAGGGGTGCTGGAGCTGGAGGTACTGGCGCTGCTGGTGCTAGTTCTGGGGGGGCTGGAGCAGGAGGTTCTGGCACTGTAGGAGCTGGTATTGAGGAGACAGGAGCTAGAGACACGACTATTATGCCTCCCCACCGCCACGACACCCGCTTCCAGGCTCTTCGCCAGCTTGAGCGCGAGGATCAGGAGAGGCAGGAGCTACAGCACTTGGACCAGCAGCAGCAGCAGTAGCAGCAGCAGACGCCGCAGCCGCTAACTTTGCAGCAGCTGTTCCCTCCGGTGAGTGGCCTTCGGATCCTTGGTCTTCCTTCCTCTCCTCCTGTCCACTCCCAGTCACCTACTGTGTACGGTCCTACGTTTCCTCCTCCGGACTCGACTCCGGCTGTTTTCTCTCCTCCTTGTCATGGTCGTCTCCTCTTGTTGTCCCGCACGACTGGACCAGTCGTTGTCCTCCGCATGCTTGGCCCTGGTCTTCTCTTGCCGACCTCCGCACTGTCTTGTTTCGTTCTCCTTCTCATCGTTCTCCGCATGTGTCTGTTCTCCCCTCACCTCCTGAGTCGTCTCTCACCGTTTCCTCTCACCCTATCACTGACTACTACCGTGTTGCTCGCCCTGTTGTCTCTCGTGTTCTTGCCTCTCTTGTCACCAACCCTCGTGCCTCTCTGTCGTCTGTCTCGGCTCTTACTGACGCTATCGCTGACTTTGCTTCCACCCGCCGTCTTGACTACGCCACGCGTGTGGTGGCTGCTCCACCTCCCCGTCCTCTGTCCGTCGGGGGTGAGTATGCCCTTGGATGTGACGTCCTAGAGGAGAGGCAGTTTGAGCTGGAATTCTTAGGAACCGCTTCCCCCTCTCTCTGCGCTATGCTACTTTCCCTTGAGGGAGACCTCGACGCCCTTGACATACCGACACCTCGCACGTACCGTGGGGCAGTGTTAGGGAAGTGGGCCTCTTAGTGGAAAGTGGCTATGGATGCAGAGTTAGCGTCTTGGAGATCCACAGGCACGTACGTCGACGCAATTCCCCCTCCCAGGGCGAACGTTGTCGATGACATGTAGCACTTCAAGGTGAAGCGGCCACCTGGTTCACCGCCTGTGTTCAAGGCGCGCTACGCGGCTAGGGGTTTCAGTCAGCGTGATGTAGTTGACTTCTTCCAGACCTTCGCCCCGACCCCGAAGATGACTACTCTTCGGGTGTTACTGCACATCGCAGCACAGCGTGACTATGAGCTGCACTCCCTTGACTTCTCCACTGCATTTCTCCAGGGCCGCCTACACGAGAAGATCTGGCTACGCCGTCCTCCTGACTTCACTGACACCTTCCCACCTGGGACCTAGTGGAGCCTGAGGCGGCCAGTCTACAGTCTCCGCCAGTCGCCCCGTAAGTGGCACGACACTCTTTGCTCCACGCTTCGTGACCTTGGGTTTTGCCCTTCCTCTGCCGACCCGTTGCTGTTTGTTCGCACTGGTTCCACTCCTTTCTTTATACTAGTGTACGTCGACGACTTAGTCTTTGCTACAGCAGACAGGGCAGCTCTGACTAAGGTGAAATCCGAACTGCAGAAGAGACACACGTGCACTGACCTCGGGTAACTACAGCGCTACCTTGGCCTGCAGATCACCAGGGACAGAGCCACTCGCACCATCACACTGACTCAGTCACACATGGTGCAGCATGTCCTTTGGCGGTTTGGGTTTCAGTTCTCCACCACACAGCCCACTCCTCTTGCCATTGACCACCGACTCAATGGCCCTTTTCCCGACGAGCCCTTTGAGTCTAGTAGCCCCTACGCAGAGCTTGTGGGCTGCCTCATGTACCTGATGACTTGTACTTGGCCGGACCTCGCCTTTCCCCTCAGCGTCCTCTCTCCCTTTGTTGTAACTGGGAGACACCGTCCAGTTCACTGGAGAGCTGATGTGAGGGTGGCGAAGTATCTGGCAACTACATCAAGCATGGGGCTTGTGCTTGGAGGGACACAACCAGTTGTGTTGACCGGTCACCGCGACTCTTCCTATGCTGCCGACGTGGAGACTCAGCGCTCGACTCAGGGTTACTGCTTCAGTCTGGGTGTTGGTGCTGTGTGGTGGAGGTCTACACGGTCATCGTCTATGGCTACGTCCAATGCAGAGGCAGAGATCTACGCTGGTGCCATGGCAGCACTGGAGCTTCGCTGGTTGACCTTCTTGCTCGCCGACCTTGGTGAGCGGCCTCGCTCTGCACCAACCTTGTACGCTGACAACAAGGCCATGATCCTCTTGTGTCGAGAGCCTCGATTGGAGAGCAGAGTGAAGCATATTGACGTGAGGTATTTCCTCCTGCGAGCGACACGGCCAGGCACGCTTGGACTTTGTGGCCTCAGAGGCCAACACTGCCGACGTCTTCACCAAGGCCTTGGCGCCTGACCACCACAGGTTCTGTGTGCAGTTGGGGCTTGTTGAGGTAGGCCCTCGGTTGCTGTAGACTTGCTGTTTGCTCTGCTTGTTGTGCTTTGCTATATATATCCTAGTGAACTCTTGAACTGGCCTTGTGGCCACTGTCTTGTGCTCGGAATTTGTGTGGTATCCTTGAGATCCACCCTGAGCTTGCTTTGCTTCTTGCATTGACTGGTCTTGTGACCGTTTGTTCACCATGCGTGCTATGCCCCTCACTTAGCGTATGGGGGCGTGTCAAATGTTGTTATATGTTCTTATGCTACAGTAAGTAGCACTCTAGGGAGTACAGCACTTGGTTGCTGCTTGTATCCCTTGCTTTCCTAGTTCACACATTCCATTGTGTTCCTACTTTGAGACTGTGGCAGCAGTTTGGCACACGACTACAATTCAGTTCATCATACCACCCCGAAACCGGTGGACAGACAGAACGGACAAATCAAACCATGGAACAGTTGATTCGAGCCACGTGCGATTACCCAACAACATGGGAACAGCAGCTGCCACTCATAGAGTTCGCGTATAAAAACTCCACGTCAGCCACGACTCAACAGTCACCGTTCTACCTCAACTACGGACAAAGCCCCACAGTACCCATGACACCGAATCTCGACAACCCAGTACCACGCGCGCAATAGTTCGCATAGATTTTACAGGCAGCACGGACCCGAGCAGCAGATGCAATTAAAAAATCCAACATCATCGCTAAACGCAACGCCGATCGCCACCACCGCCCCGTCACTTACCAACCCGACGACCTGGTATTACTCGACACTCAAAACCTCCGCCTACCCACCATTCCGAAACTCCGCCCCAGATATTGCGGGCCATTTCGCATCAGCCACATGATCACCCCCGTCACCACCCACCTCCTCCTCCCTGCTGACTGGTACGCCAGCTCGTCATTCCACGTCAGCCTGCTCCGCCCATACGTCACATCCACCAGCCAACTGCCTCACAATCGCCCAGCCAGCATGACACGACCACCCACGGAGCCGACCATCACACCATAAACAATCCTGTGCCACCGAGTTCGTGACCCACGTGGAGCTCGCAGGATCGTGTTCCTGATTCGTTGGAAAGACCGCAAGCCCACTGAGGACAACTGGGTGCCCCTGGATAGAATTGAAAATCGCCCTGTCCTCACCGAGTATCTCTGCAGCTGCAACTTTCGGGATGTACATGCACTCTCGTAAGGGGAGCCACCTTGGGGAGGGGGGTAGTGTAAGGAAATTTCATTTTCCTTACTTCGCACCCCTGCTTACCGCGTGCACGACAGTTCCCGCTAACAGCACCCAACAGTGCAACGTTACCCGCTCGCGACACTCGCCTCGACCATTGTCCCGCCACTAATCGCAACTCGACCCAACCTCACGGTTCGGTTGGTAACCCGCGCTCCGGACCTCCGCCTCGACATTTCCCAACCTCGGCGCTAGGCCCGTAGCGCACCCCATTTTCTCGTGTTACCATTACCACCAGGGGCTATTTTTTGTTTTAGCACACCCTTAAGTATCAGGGTGCTAGGGTGGCATCACCCTGACTGCCAGGATGGTTTTTCCTCCACCCTGTCCACACAAGGGTAAATGATTTCGCACACTGATTGTGTAAGGGTGTTTTCTAGAAATTTGCCAAAGTATCATACCTTGTTTAGGGTGTAGCGTGTACTGTTATGGCCATACTATGACTTCTGGCCTGATACGGTAGCGCGTCTTCGTCATCCTCGTCTTGAGTTATACGCGTGAGTCACAGGTGCGTGTGGAACAGAGGAGAATGACATGAGACGATTGAAAATGCCTTCCAAGAAGCATACGAAGTCCCTCACAATACAACACAGATGGCGTGCATGAGGTAGGAGGAGCCACAGGCAGGCAGGCACGTCCAAGTGCAACAAGACAACAAAGTGCTAGCAGCCAAAGCTGCCGCCACTTCGAATGGTAAAGCCAGGAAGGAAAAACAGAACCGTTCACCTTGACAGCACATGTGGTCGGTGGGCGGAATGCTTTAATCTGAATACAGTTACGCGAGAAACTCCAGAAACAATGATTCGGTAAAAGAATACTTTTCAACCAACACTGACTGGAACGTGTAACAAAACACCAACCCTGAGTAGAACAGGGTGTAAAAATTGCTACACTTTTGGGGAAAGGGTTGCAAATCAGCTGGCCTTACAAAATAAGGGTAAACTTAAAAAAAACGGCTTTCAGAAAAGGGAATCAGGGCAAATCACCCTTGAAAAAATGGCCCTGGTTACCACGCTGGCTTCGCTGTATATTGTTCGCTCATTCCTTCGCTCATTGTACTGTTTTGCTTGCTTAGTGCAATTCTAGCTCGGTCGCTCAATTGCACTCGTAACAGTTACAAAGAAAATCAATTTGCTTCCGTCCAGCAAATCAGGTCACAGTCGGTCAACCACGCTTTAGTCGACAATGGGTAGCCTCAAGAAGTTCCAGAAGCCACGTGAGACCATTCACACCCTCGGAGTCAGTGATCTGACGTGGGACGTTTTCGTCCTCCTCTCTGCTCGTTGACGACATCGATGGTAACAGAGGGTCCACGCGACTGATTATACGTCCCAATATGCCAGTCGCTGATTCAGACTATCCACCGTGGCAGAACAGTTGGGCAGCCACGTCTCACAATGAATGTCTGTTGCCTTTCAGGACTTGAGCTCGCGTTTCCGCTGGAATTCCAATTCGCGGCCCGCAAACATCATAAATTGCCTTCGTCAGAATTGGAAGCTCATCAACTTGTCTCACTTCGGCCTACCTCGCTCCACTGAAAATAATAATTCAACCTCATAATCTATTCAAACTTCAGAGTCATCGCTCTTCCTCCATCAGTATATCTCAATGACTTCCTCCCTCGTCGCACTCCAATCACTATCGGCTCTCTCCTTCACCACAGCCGTCAAGGGCGCTTCGTTCTCAGCCCGTCCCATAGCAGCCGTTTCCGCCGTAGCTCCCTGCAGGCTTGGTGTCACTGCCCTCCTGGACTTCAACAAATCCGCCGTCCCCGCTAAGACCACTCCCGCTAAGAAGCAACTCCGCACAGAGGATGGCATCTTTGGCACGTCAGGCGGCTTCGGCTTCACGAAAGCGAACGAGCTCTTCGTCGGCCGCGTGGCGATGCTCGGATTCGCCGCGTCGCTCCTCGGCGAAGCCGTTAGCGGGCAAGGAATCCTCTCGCAACTGAACCTGGAAACCGGAATTCCCATCACGGAAGCCGAGCCGCTCCTCCTCTTCTTCATCGCATTCACAGTGCTCGGCGCGATCGGCGGGCTCGGCGACCGCGGGCGATTCGTCGACGACGAGGCGCCTGCGGGTCCGCCGGTGAAGCCCGGCAGTTTCAAGGCCGCGCTCGGACTGAGCGAGGACGGGCCCCTGTTCGGGTTTACCAAGGCGAACGAGCTATTCGTGGGGCGCATGGCTCAATTAGGGTTTGCGGCGAGCTTGGTTGGCGAGGTGATTACCGGGAGAGGTGCGCTGGCACAGCTGAATATCGAGACTGGATTGCCGATTTTTGAGTTGGAGCCGCTGCTGCTGGCGAGTATTGTGTTCTTCTTTGTCGCGGCTATCAACCCCGGTACAGGGAAGTTTATTAATGATGACGAGTAGAGTTGTAGCACCTGTAAATAGTCTACCGTAAATTCTGTTTCCCCCTTTATACATGCAAATGTACGACAGTTTTGACACTTACTGCCTCAGCTTTTGAGCACGGGAATCATGCTTCTGAGGGTTGTGGATGCACCTACTCGCTCAGTGTTCATGAGGTGTAATGTGCTGTTTGCTAGTAGTTTGCACTTTATTATGAGTTCAAATTCATCATGATTCACCTCTTCAAAATTACAGGCTTTTACACATTCACGTTCACAGATGTTGACATACTATTAATATTTCAGTACAAGTTGGCTAGCCATGGATGCTCTTCCGGTATAATGCTGGATCTCAGCCTGTTGTGGGTATTGAAAGACAAGGCCAAGATCAAAGCAACGAGTCATTGAAGACAAGGTTAGTAGATGGATTGGGGAAAACGCGGAGAGGGAGAAGAGGAGTGGGGGGAAGTGCAGGGGTTTGTGGGTGGGGGAGGGTTGCATTGCATGCACCATCCCATCTCCCAGTGCCCCCGTCTCTCGACACACCAAGGCGCTCCTTTGGTGGTCACCCTTCCCTGATAAACCCCTTGAGTGACAGTGGGGTGATGGCCACTTGTCCCTAAAGCACCCTCCCTCCCCAGGTCTCACCTTGCGCACGGCCACGATCGCTTGCACCATGGCCTCCCCCAGTGCTGCCCGCATGACAGTGTCCGCCTCAAACGCCGCTAGTGAGTCCTCCAGGCACGAGGGCAGGCGAGGAGGCGCAGATTCGGCAGGAAGGTCAGCAGGGTTGACGTCTGGAGGGGTGGAGGGGAGTGGTAGGGGGTGGAACGAGGTGTGGGTGGGGGAATGAATCAGTCCACTTGAGGATGACACGGGGGGGTTGCAGGAGGGTGGCAGGCGTGGAGGTTGAGGAAGGTGAAAAATTAGGAGCTAGCCCACCTTGGTGAAAAACCAGGAGGGATAGATTGCAGCTAGCAGCACCAAGCGTGCATGCACGTGCATCTCACGTATCTCCCACGTCAAATAATTTCACATCCATCACATGCATTATGTAGCCTCTTGCGGAGTAATGAAGGATTCGAAACGCAGCAAGCCGTACTGTATACCGCTGTATTATACCATTTCACATCCATCACATGCATAATACCGCTGTATTATACCATTTCACATCCATCACATGCATAATACCGCTGTATTATACCATTTCACATCCATCACATGCATAATACCGCTGTATTATACCATTTCACATCCATCACATGCATAATACCGCTGTATTATACCATTTCACATCCATCACATGCATAATACCGCTGTATTATACCATTTCACATCCATCACATGCATAATACCGCTGTATTATACCATTTCACATCCATCACATGCATAATACCGCTGTATTATACCATTTCACATCCATCACATGCATAATACCGCTGTATTATACCATTTCACATCCATCACATGCATTATACCGCTGTATTATACCATTTCACATCCATCACATGCATAATACCGCTGTATTATACCATTTCACATCCATCACATGCATAATACCGCTGTATTATACCATTTCACATCCATCACATGCATTATACCGCTGTATTATACCATTTCACATCCATCACATGCATTATACCGCTGTACTGTACCATGCATGTGCCTTTTGAGGGCGTCACAAACGTCACATCATATCACATCCATCACATGCGTTTATAGCATCGTACCATGCATACACATCACGCCTTGCAGGCACGTGCTAGTAGGTTCCTTCTACCAGTGACAGCTCCCGCTCCAAGTTCCAACCCATACCCATCCATGGCAACAGCAAAGATTGCACCAAGTGCAGCTGACACCAAGTGCAGCTGAGCACGCGTATCACACGTCCCATACCCATGAAATCACATCCCCACCCCGTCCCACCCCCCTCTCCACCTTCCCTTCCCCTTCCCCTCCCACCCCCGCACAGACACTCTTGGGCACGTACCTATGGGTTCTGGCAGTGGAGACTTCTTCTCCAGCCCATCCATGCCGGCAGCAATGGTGGCCGCAATGCTAGCACCAGGTGCAGCAGAATGCACGGTTCACATGCCTTCACATATACATGGGATAGAACAAACACACTCACAAACATAGCCACACAAGCAAGGACACGTACCAACAGGTTCTGGCAGCTGCAGCTTCTTCTCCAGCCCATCCATGCCGGCAGCAGTGATGGCCGCCAGCACCAGGTGCGGCTGGGCGCACGCGTCACACGCCTTCACCTCGAAGTTGGTCACTTGGAACGCTGCTGGCACACCAGCAGCAGCAGCAGCAGCAGCAGCAGCAGCACCAGCTGTGGCATCAGCAAAACCAGCAGCTGCAGCACCGTTGGCGGTATCAGTGGGAGGAGCAGCCACTCTAACAGCCGCCTCGCGGTTCTCATGCCCCCAGCACTGGAAGGCCCCCGTCCACTTGTTGGGGCCCAGGCGCTCGTAGCTGTGTGCAACACAGCAACCAAATCGCAAGTGCCGGGTGGGGAGAGGGGCTGTAGAAATGAGGTATTGAACGGAGTGCAGATCCTGATTCAAACAGCGGGAGATAGGGGAGGGGTGTGGCGATGGGAGGTGAAGTAGGAATACGGTCATGACGGTAGTGAAGTTACCTTAGAGAGTTCTCTCAAGTTACGTTTGAGTATTGGAGTCACTGTTGATTTTCGAGTTCTCTCAAGTTACGTTTGAGTATTGGAGTCACTGTTGATTTTCGAGTTCTCTCAAGTTACGTTTGAGTATTGGAGTCACTGTTGATTTTCGAGTTCTCTCAAGTTACGTTTGAGTATTGGAGTCACTGTTGATTTTCGAGTTCTCTCAAGTTACGTTTGAGTATTGGAGTCACTGTTGATTTTCGAGTTCTCTCAAGTTACGTTTGAGTATTGGAGTCACTGTTGATTTTCGAGTTCTCTCAAGTTACGTTTGAGTATTGGAGTCACTGTTGATTTTCGAGTTCTCTCAAGTTACGTTTGAGTATTGGAGTCACTGTTGATTTTCGAGTTCTCTCAAGTTACGTTTGAGTATTGGAGTCACTGTTGATTTTCGAGTTCTCTCAAGTTACGTTTGAGTATTGGAGTCACTGTTGATTTTCGAGTTCTCTCAAGTTACGTTTGAGTATTGGAGTCACTGTTGATTTTCGAGTTCTCTCAAGTTACGTTTGAGTATTGGAGTCACTGTTGATTTTCGAGTTCTCTCAAGTTACGTTTGAGTATTGGAGTCACTGTTGATTTTCGAGTTCTCTCAAGTTACGTTTGAGTATTGGAGTCACTGTTGATTTTCGAGTTCTCTCAAGTTACGTTTGAGTATTGGAGTCACTGTTGATTTTCGAGTTCTCTCAAGTTACGTTTGAGTATTGGAGTCACTGTTGATTTTCGAGTTCTCTCAAGTTACGTTTGAGTATTGGAGTCACTGTTGATTTTCGAGTTCTCTCAAGTTACGTTTGAGTATTGGAGTCACTGTTGATTTTCGAGTTCTCTCAAGTTACGTTTGAGTATTGGAGTCACTGTTGATTTTCGAGTTCTCTCAAGTTACGTTTGAGTATTGGAGTCACTGTTGATTTTCGAGTTCTCTCAAGTTACGTTTGAGTATTGGAGTCACTGTTGATTTTCGAGTTCTCTCAAGTTACGTTTGAGTATTGGAGTCACTGTTGATTTTCGAGTTCTCTCAAGTTACGTTTGAGTATTGGAGTCACTGTTGATTTTCGAGTTCTCTCAAGTTACGTTTGAGTATTGGAGTCACTGTTGATTTTCGAGTTCTCTCAAGTTACGTTTGAGTATTGGAGTCACTGTTGATTTTCGAGTTCTCTCAAGTTACGTTTGAGTATTGGAGTCACTGTTGATTTTCGAGTTCTCTCAAGTTACGTTTGAGTATTGGAGTCACTGTTGATTTTCGAGTTCTCTCAAGTTACGTTTGAGTATTGGAGTCACTGTTGATTTTCGAGTTCTCTCAAGTTACGTTTGAGTATTGGAGTCACTGTTGATTTTCGAGTTCTCTCAAGTTACGTTTGAGTATTGGAGTCACTGTTGATTTTCGAGTTCTCTCAAGTTACGTTTGAGTATTGGAGTCACTGTTGATTTTCGAGTTCTCTCAAGTTACGTTTGAGTATTGGAGTCACTGTTGATTTTCGAGTTCTCTCAAGTTACGTTTGAGTATTGGAGTCACTGTTGATTTTCGAGTTCTCTCAAGTTACGTTTGAGTATTGGAGTCACTGTTGATTTTCGAGTTCTCTCAAGTTACGTTTGAGTATTGGAGTCACTGTTGATTTTCGAGTTCTCTCAAGTTACGTTTGAGTATTGGAGTCACTGTTGATTTTCGAGTTCTCTCAAGTTACGTTTGAGTATTGGAGTCACTGTTGATTTTCGAGTTCTCTCAAGTTACGTTTGAGTATTGGAGTCACTGTTGATTTTCGAGTTCTCTCAAGTTACGTTTGAGTATTGGAGTCACTGTTGATTTTCGAGTTCTCTCAAGTTACGTTTGAGTATTGGAGTCACTGTTGATTTTCGAGTTCTCTCAAGTTACGTTTGAGTATTGGAGTCACTGTTGATTTTCGAGTTCTCTCAAGTTACGTTTGAGTATTGGAGTCACTGTTGATTTTCGAGTTCTCTCAAGTTACGTTTGAGTATTGGAGTCACTGTTGATTTTCGAGTTCTCTCAAGTTACGTTTGAGTATTGGAGTCACTGTTGATTTTCGAGTTCTCTCAAGTTACGTTTGAGTATTGGAGTCACTGTTGATTTTCGAGTTCTCTCAAGTTACGTTTGAGTATTGGAGTCACTGTTGATTTTCGAGTTCTCTCAAGTTACGTTTGAGTATTGGAGTCACTGTTGATTTTCGAGTTCTCTCAAGTTACGTTTGAGTATTGGAGTCACTGTTGATTTTCGAGTTCTCTCAAGTTACGTTTGAGTATTGGAGTCACTGTTGATTTTCGAGTTCTCTCAAGTTACGTTTGAGTATTGGAGTCACTGTTGATTTTCGAGTTCTCTCAAGTTACGTTTGAGTATTGGAGTCACTGTTGATTTTCGAGTTCTCTCAAGTTACGTTTGAGTATTGGAGTCACTGTTGATTTTCGAGTTCTCTCAAGTTACGTTTGAGTATTGGAGTCACTGTTGATTTTCGAGTTCTCTCAAGTTACGTTTGAGTATTGGAGTCACTGTTGATTTTCGAGTTCTCTCAAGTTACGTTTGAGTATTGGAGTCACTGTTGATTTTCGAGTTCTCTCAAGTTACGTTTGAGTATTGGAGTCACTGTTGATTTTCGAGTTCTCTCAAGTTACGTTTGAGTATTGGAGTCACTGTTGATTTTCGAGTTCTCTCAAGTTACGTTTGAGTATTGGAGTCACTGTTGATTTTCGAGTTCTCTCAAGTTACGTTTGAGTATTGGAGTCACTGTTGATTTTCGAGTTCTCTCAAGTTACGTTTGAGTATTGGAGTCACTGTTGATTTTCGAGTTCTCTCAAGTTACGTTTGAGTATTGGAGTCACTGTTGATTTTCGAGTTCTCTCAAGTTACGTTTGAGTATTGGAGTCACTGTTGATTTTCGAGTTCTCTCAAGTTACGTTTGAGTATTGGAGTCACTGTTGATTTTCGAGTTCTCTCAAGTTACGTTTGAGTATTGGAGTCACTGTTGATTTTCGAGTTCTCTCAAGTTACGTTTGAGTATTGGAGTCACTGTTGATTTTCGAGTTCTCTCAAGTTACGTTTGAGTATTGGAGTCACTGTTGATTTTCGAGTTCTCTCAAGTTACGTTTGAGTATTGGAGTCACTGTTGATTTTCGAGTTCTCTCAAGTTACGTTTGAGTATTGGAGTCACTGTTGATTTTCGAGTTCTCTCAAGTTACGTTTGAGTATTGGAGTCACTGTTGATTTTCGAGTTCTCTCAAGTTACGTTTGAGTATTGGAGTCACTGTTGATTTTCGAGTTCTCTCAAGTTACGTTTGAGTATTGGAGTCACTGTTGATTTTCGAGTTCTCTCAAGTTACGTTTGAGTATTGGAGTCACTGTTGATTTTCGAGTTCTCTCAAGTTACGTTTGAGTATTGGAGTCACTGTTGATTTTCGAGTTCTCTCAAGTTACGTTTGAGTATTGGAGTCACTGTTGATTTTCGAGTTCTCTCAAGTTACGTTTGAGTATTGGAGTCACTGTTGATTTTCGAGTTCTCTCAAGTTACGTTTGAGTATTGGAGTCACTGTTGATTTTCGAGTTCTCTCAAGTTACGTTTGAGTATTGGAGTCACTGTTGATTTTCGAGTTCTCTCAAGTTACGTTTGAGTATTGGAGTCACTGTTGATTTTCGAGTTCTCTCAAGTTACGTTTGAGTATTGGAGTCACTGTTGATTTTCGAGTTCTCTCAAGTTACGTTTGAGTATTGGAGTCACTGTTGATTTTCGAGTTCTCTCAAGTTACGTTTGAGTATTGGAGTCACTGTTGATTTTCGAGTTCTCTCAAGTTACGTTTGAGTATTGGAGTCACTGTTGATTTTCGAGTTCTCTCAAGTTACGTTTGAGTATTGGAGTCACTGTTGATTTTCGAGTTCTCTCAAGTTACGTTTGAGTATTGGAGTCACTGTTGATTTTCGAGTTCTCTCAAGTTACGTTTGAGTATTGGAGTCACTGTTGATTTTCGAGTTCTCTCAAGTTACGTTTGAGTATTGGAGTCACTGTTGATTTTCGAGTTCTCTCAAGTTACGTTTGAGTATTGGAGTCACTGTTGATTTTCGAGTTCTCTCAAGTTACGTTTGAGTATTGGAGTCACTGTTGATTTTCGAGTTCTCTCAAGTTACGTTTGAGTATTGGAGTCACTGTTGATTTTCGAGTTCTCTCAAGTTACGTTTGAGTATTGGAGTCACTGTTGATTTTCGAGTTCTCTCAAGTTACGTTTGAGTATTGGAGTCACTGTTGATTTTCGAGTTCTCTCAAGTTACGTTTGAGTATTGGAGTCACTGTTGATTTTCGAGTTCTCTCAAGTTACGTTTGAGTATTGGAGTCACTGTTGATTTTCGAGTTCTCTCAAGTTACGTTTGAGTATTGGAGTCACTGTTGATTTTCGAGTTCTCTCAAGTTACGTTTGAGTATTGGAGTCACTGTTGATTTTCGAGTTCTCTCAAGTTACGTTTGAGTATTGGAGTCACTGTTGATTTTCGAGTTCTCTCAAGTTACGTTTGAGTATTGGAGTCACTGTTGATTTTCGAGTTCTCTCAAGTTACGTTTGAGTATTGGAGTCACTGTTGATTTTCGAGTTCTCTCAAGTTACGTTTGAGTATTGGAGTCACTGTTGATTTTCGAGTTCTCTCAAGTTACGTTTGAGTATTGGAGTCACTGTTGATTTTCGAGTTCTCTCAAGTTACGTTTGAGTATTGGAGTCACTGTTGATTTTCGAGTTCTCTCAAGTTACGTTTGAGTATTGGAGTCACTGTTGATTTTCGAGTTCTCTCAAGTTACGTTTGAGTATTGGAGTCACTGTTGATTTTCGAGTTCTCTCAAGTTACGTTTGAGTATTGGAGTCACTGTTGATTTTCGAGTTCTCTCAAGTTACGTTTGAGTATTGGAGTCACTGTTGATTTTCGAGTTCTCTCAAGTTACGTTTGAGTATTGGAGTCACTGTTGATTTTCGAGTTCTCTCAAGTTACGTTTGAGTATTGGAGTCACTGTTGATTTTCGAGTTCTCTCAAGTTACGTTTGAGTATTGGAGTCACTGTTGATTTTCGAGTTCTCTCAAGTTACGTTTGAGTATTGGAGTCACTGTTGATTTTCGAGTTCTCTCAAGTTACGTTTGAGTATTGGAGTCACTGTTGATTTTCGAGTTCTCTCAAGTTACGTTTGAGTATTGGAGTCACTGTTGATTTTCGAGTTCTCTCAAGTTACGTTTGAGTATTGGAGTCACTGTTGATTTTCGAGTTCTCTCAAGTTACGTTTGAGTATTGGAGTCACTGTTGATTTTCGAGTTCTCTCAAGTTACGTTTGAGTATTGGAGTCACTGTTGATTTTCGAGTTCTCTCAAGTTACGTTTGAGTATTGGAGTCACTGTTGATTTTCGAGTTCTCTCAAGTTACGTTTGAGTATTGGAGTCACTGTTGATTTTCGAGTTCTCTCAAGTTACGTTTGAGTATTGGAGTCACTGTTGATTTTCGAGTTCTCTCAAGTTACGTTTGAGTATTGGAGTCACTGTTGATTTTCGAGTTCTCTCAAGTTACGTTTGAGTATTGGAGTCACTGTTGATTTTCGAGTTCTCTCAAGTTACGTTTGAGTATTGGAGTCACTGTTGATTTTCGAGTTCTCTCAAGTTACGTTTGAGTATTGGAGTCACTGTTGATTTTCGAGTTCTCTCAAGTTACGTTTGAGTATTGGAGTCACTGTTGATTTTCGAGTTCTCTCAAGTTACGTTTGAGTATTGGAGTCACTGTTGATTTTCGAGTTCTCTCAAGTTACGTTTGAGTATTGGAGTCACTGTTGATTTTCGAGTTCTCTCAAGTTACGTTTGAGTATTGGAGTCACTGTTGATTTTCGAGTTCTCTCAAGTTACGTTTGAGTATTGGAGTCACTGTTGATTTTCGAGTTCTCTCAAGTTACGTTTGAGTATTGGAGTCACTGTTGATTTTCGAGTTCTCTCAAGTTACGTTTGAGTATTGGAGTCACTGTTGATTTTCGAGTTCTCTCAAGTTACGTTTGAGTATTGGAGTCACTGTTGATTTTCGAGTTCTCTCAAGTTACGTTTGAGTATTGGAGTCACTGTTGATTTTCGAGTTCTCTCAAGTTACGTTTGAGTATTGGAGTCACTGTTGATTTTCGAGTTCTCTCAAGTTACGTTTGAGTATTGGAGTCACTGTTGATTTTCGAGTTCTCTCAAGTTACGTTTGAGTATTGGAGTCACTGTTGATTTTCGAGTTCTCTCAAGTTACGTTTGAGTATTGGAGTCACTGTTGATTTTCGAGTTCTCTCAAGTTACGTTTGAGTATTGGAGTCACTGTTGATTTTCGAGTTCTCTCAAGTTACGTTTGCGTATTGGAGTCACTGTTGATTTTCGAGTTCTCTCAAGTTACGTTTGAGTATTGGAGTCACTGTTGATTTTCGAGTTCTCTCAAGTTACGTTTGAGTATTGGAGTCACTGTTGATTTTCGAGTTCTCTCAAGTTACGTTTGAGTATTGGAGTCACTGTTGATTTTCGAGTTCTCTCAAGTTACGTTTGAGTATTGGAGTCACTGTTGATTTTCGAGTTCTCTCAAGTTACGTTTGAGTATTGGAGTCACTGTTGATTTTCGAGTTCTCTCAAGTTACGTTTGAGTATTGGAGTCACTGTTGATTTTCGAGTTCTCTCAAGTTACGTTTGAGTATTGGAGTCACTGTTGATTTTCGAGTTCTCTCAAGTTACGTTTGAGTATTGGAGTCACTGTTGATTTTCGAGTTCTCTCAAGTTACGTTTGAGTATTGGAGTCACTGTTGATTTTCGAGTTCTCTCAAGTTACGTTTGAGTATTGGAGTCACTGTTGATTTTCGAGTTCTCTCAAGTTACGTTTGAGTATTGGAGTCACTGTTGATTTTCGAGTTCTCTCAAGTTACGTTTGAGTATTGGAGTCACTGTTGATTTTCGAGTTCTCTCAAGTTACGTTTGAGTATTGGAGTCACTGTTGATTTTCGAGTTCTCTCAAGTTACGTTTGAGTATTGGAGTCACTGTTGATTTTCGAGTTCTCTCAAGTTACGTTTGAGTATTGGAGTCACTGTTGATTTTCGAGTTCTCTCAAGTTACGTTTGAGTATTGGAGTCACTGTTGATTTTCGAGTTCTCTCAAGTTACGTTTGAGTATTGGAGTCACTGTTGATTTTCGAGTTCTCTCAAGTTACGTTTGAGTATTGGAGTCACTGTTGATTTTCGAGTTCTCTCAAGTTACGTTTGAGTATTGGAGTCACTGTTGATTTTCGAGTTCTCTCAAGTTACGTTTGAGTATTGGAGTCACTGTTGATTTTCGAGTTCTCTCAAGTTACGTTTGCGTATTGGAGTCACTGTTGATTTTCGAGTTCTCTCAAGTTACGTTTGAGTATTGGAGTCACTGTTGATTTTCGAGTTCTCTCAAGTTACGTTTGAGTATTGGAGTCACTGTTGATTTTCGAGTTCTCTCAAGTTACGTTTGAGTATTGGAGTCACTGTTGATTTTCGAGTTCTCTCAAGTTACGTTTGAGTATTGGAGTCACTGTTGATTTTCGAGTTCTCTCAAGTTACGTTTGAGTATTGGAGTCACTGTTGATTTTCGAGTTCTCTCAAGTTACGTTTGAGTATTGGAGTCACTGTTGATTTTCGAGTTCTCTCAAGTTACGTTTGAGTATTGGAGTCACTGTTGATTTTCGAGTTCTCTCAAGTTACGTTTGAGTATTGGAGTCACTGTTGATTTTCGAGTTCTCTCAAGTTACGTTTGAGTATTGGAGTCACTGTTGATTTTCGAGTTCTCTCAAGTTACGTTTGAGTATTGGAGTCACTGTTGATTTTCGAGTTCTCTCAAGTTACGTTTGAGTATTGGAGTCACTGTTGATTTTCGAGTTCTCTCAAGTTACGTTTGAGTATTGGAGTCACTGTTGATTTTCGAGTTCTCTCAAGTTACGTTTGAGTATTGGAGTCACTGTTGATTTTCGAGTTCTCTCAAGTTACGTTTGAGTATTGGAGTCACTGTTGATTTTCGAGTTCTCTCAAGTTACGTTTGAGTATTGGAGTCACTGTTGATTTTCGAGTTCTCTCAAGTTACGTTTGAGTATTGGAGTCACTGTTGATTTTCGAGTTCTCTCAAGTTACGTTTGAGTATTGGAGTCACTGTTGATTTTCGAGTTCTCTCAAGTTACGTTTGAGTATTGGAGTCACTGTTGATTTTCGAGTTCTCTCAAGTTACGTTTGAGTATTGGAGTCACTGTTGATTTTCGAGTTCTCTCAAGTTACGTTTGAGTATTGGAGTCACTGTTGATTTTCGAGTTCTCTCAAGTTACGTTTGAGTATTGGAGTCACTGTTGATTTTCGAGTTCTCTCAAGTTACGTTTGAGTATTGGAGTCACTGTTGATTTTCGAGTTCTCTCAAGTTACGTTTGAGTATTGGAGTCACTGTTGATTTTCGAGTTCTCTCAAGTTACGTTTGAGTATTGGAGTCACTGTTGATTTTCGAGTTCTCTCAAGTTACGTTTGAGTATTGGAGTCACTGTTGATTTTCGAGTTCTCTCAAGTTACGTTTGAGTATTGGAGTCACTGTTGATTTTCGAGTTCTCTCAAGTTACGTTTGAGTATTGGAGTCACTGTTGATTTTCGAGTTCTCTCAAGTTACGTTTGAGTATTGGAGTCACTGTTGATTTTCGAGTTCTCTCAAGTTACGTTTGAGTATTGGAGTCACTGTTGATTTTCGAGTTCTCTCAAGTTACGTTTGAGTATTGGAGTCACTGTTGATTTTCGAGTTCTCTCAAGTTACGTTTGAGTATTGGAGTCACTGTTGATTTTCGAGTTCTCTCAAGTTACGTTTGAGTATTGGAGTCACTGTTGATTTTCGAGTTCTCTCAAGTTACGTTTGAGTATTGGAGTCACTGTTGATTTTCGAGTTCTCTCAAGTTACGTTTGAGTATTGGAGTCACTGTTGATTTTCGAGTTCTCTCAAGTTACGTTTGAGTATTGGAGTCACTGTTGATTTTCGAGTTCTCTCAAGTTACGTTTGAGTATTGGAGTCACTGTTGATTTTCGAGTTCTCTCAAGTTACGTTTGAGTATTGGAGTCACTGTTGATTTTCGAGTTCTCTCAAGTTACGTTTGAGTATTGGAGTCACTGTTGATTTTCGAGTTCTCTCAAGTTACGTTTGAGTATTGGAGTCACTGTTGATTTTCGAGTTCTCTCAAGTTACGTTTGAGTATTGGAGTCACTGTTGATTTTCGAGTTCTCTCAAGTTACGTTTGAGTATTGGAGTCACTGTTGATTTTCGAGTTCTCTCAAGTTACGTTTGAGTATTGGAGTCACTGTTGATTTTCGAGTTCTCTCAAGTTACGTTTGCGTATTGGAGTCACTGTTGATTTTCGAGTTCTCTCAAGTTACGTTTGAGTATTGGAGTCACTGTTGATTTTCGAGTTCTCTCAAGTTACGTTTGAGTATTGGAGTCACTGTTGATTTTCGAGTTCTCTCAAGTTACGTTTGAGTATTGGAGTCACTGTTGATTTTCGAGTTCTCTCAAGTTACGTTTGAGTATTGGAGTCACTGTTGATTTTCGAGTTCTCTCAAGTTACGTTTGAGTATTGGAGTCACTGTTGATTTTCGAGTTCTCTCAAGTTACGTTTGAGTATTGGAGTCACTGTTGATTTTCGAGTTCTCTCAAGTTACGTTTGCGTATTGGAGTCACTGTTGATTTTCGAGTTCTCTCAAGTTACGTTTGCGTATTGGAGTCACTGTTGATTTTCGAGTTCTCTCAAGTTACGTTTGAGTATTGGAGTCACTGTTGATTTTCGAGTTCTCTCAAGTTACGTTTGAGTATTGGAGTCACTGTTGATTTTCGAGTTCTCTCAAGTTACGTTTGAGTATTGGAGTCACTGTTGATTTTCGAGTTCTCTCAAGTTACGTTTGAGTATTGGAGTCACTGTTGATTTTCGAGTTCTCTCAAGTTACGTTTGCGTATTGGAGTCACTGTTGATTTTCGAGTTCTCTCAAGTTACGTTTGAGTATTGGAGTCACTGTTGATTTTCGAGTTCTCTCAAGTTACGTTTGAGTATTGGAGTCACTGTTGATTTTCGAGTTCTCTCAAGGCGACGGTCATGACTGGCAGCGACGAGGGAAAGCAGGTATGTGAAAGCGAGGAGGCAGTACCTGTTGGGCAGGGGGCAGGAGAGAGCCATGATGGAGGGCAGGTGCGCCATCACCCCTGCCATGAACTGCTGCCCCTCCTCTGACATGCCATGCTGTTGCTCTTGCTGTTCCCGGTGCTGCTCTGTCTCCTGGCCTTCTCTCGCCTGCCTTTTCCCAGCTCTTGCAGCGAAGGCGTTGATGTACGTGCGCCCACCCTCTGACACCACGATCGGTGCACCCGCCGAGGTTGTTGCTGCTGATGATGATGCTGATGATGCATCAGCCCCGCCGGTGACCTCCCGCCATATGCTGACGTGAACATGGCTGCCATTGGCTGCATCGCGAGGGAACACTCTGGGACAAGGCGGGATGCGGAACGATGGGAGTTTGGAAACGACTTTAGAGATTGTGTTTTGGGGCACGGTGAGATAAGGAATGCTGAAAGAATGGCTCAGCAAGGAACAGGAGACACGGAGGCATGCGAGGCGAGTGGGTTGACTGAATGTGAACATATACGCGGATGGACGCTGCTAACCCTTGCAGCAATGTGAGAGGAGGATTGAGTTTTGAGACTTCTCAAGACTCGATTTTG
This sequence comes from Closterium sp. Naga37s-1, assembly GCA_947471745.1. Classification (NCBI taxonomy): domain Eukaryota; kingdom Viridiplantae; phylum Streptophyta; class Zygnematophyceae; order Desmidiales; family Closteriaceae; genus Closterium; species Closterium sp. Naga37s-1. Next base: position 3,583,084 of record CANJKZ010000069.1, read on the forward strand.
AGACTTCTCAAGACTCGATTTTGAGACTTCTCAAGACTGAATGTGAACATAGACGCGGATGGACGCTACAAACCCTTGCAGCAACGTGAGAGGAGGATTGCGAGGGAAAGATTGTAACACGGGGATTATAAGAGAAGGATGCTCAGACGAGGACTGTACGAGGAGGATTGTAAGAGGTGGGGTGCAAGCGGAAAACATTTAAGGAGGATTGTGAGTGGGCGGTTGCAAGGGTAAGGCTACGGGAACTGACTGTGGAAGGAAGGTGACATGAGTGGGTGTGCTGCTCCTCTTGCTGCTCGTGCCTTCGACCTCCCCACTCCCCGCCCCTGCTGCTGCTGCTCTCCGCACCACCCCAGAGATTGCTTCCCGCACCAGTAGGATCCTATCAGCTGCTGCCACGTCAGCTGCATGCCCCACTGCTATCTCAAACTGCCCGCCGCCCGACTCTGGGTGAAGCTGAGGGTGGGAGAAAAGGGAAGTGCGGGAGTGAAGGAATGAGGGTGGGAGATTGCGGGAGGAAGAGGCTAATGTATACGCCGATATAAGCTGGGCTCTACCAATAGTCTTCCCATGTCATCACGACCCTGCTTGTCATTCCCCCTTTCCCATCCCACAGATCAAGTAACATGCCCACTCTCCCTCCCACTTGCCCACACTCCCTCCCACCTACCCACACTCCCTCCCACCTGCCCACACTCCCTCCCACCTGCCCACACTCCCTCCCACCTGCCCACACTCCCTCCCACCTGCCCACACTCCCTCCCACCTGCCCACACTCCCTCCCACCTGCCCACACTCCCTCCCACCTGCCCACTCTCCCTCCCACCTGCCCACACTCCCTCCCACCTGCCCACTCTCCCTCCCACCTGCCCACACTCCCTCCCACCTGCCCACACTCCCTCCCACCTGCCCACACTCCCTCCCACCTGCCCACACTCCCTCCCACCTGCCCACACTCCCTCCCACCTGCCCACACTCCCTCCCACCTGCCCACACTCCCTCCCACCTGCCCACACTCCCTCCCACCTGCCCACACTCCCTCCCACCTGCCCACACTCCCTCCCACCTGCCCACACTCCATCATCTCCATGCCGCCATAATCTCCATAGCACATACATACACGGTACTACCATGCCGCCATCATCTCCATAGCACATACATACACGGCACTACCATGCCGCCATCATCTCCATAGCACATACATACACGGCACTACCATGCCGCCATCATCTCCATAGCACATACATACACGGCACTACCATGCCGCCATCATCTCCATAGCACATACATACACGGCACTACCATGCCGCCATCATCTCCATAGCACATACATACACGGTACTACCATGCTTGCACGCATGATGCGGCACTCCCACACCCCCCTCCCGCCACCTCTCACCTTCTCCACTGGGATGCCCATGCCATGCAGAGCGCCCACCTTGGCGCCCATGAGCTCCATGACACATACACATACATACACGCGATGCTCCATACCCACATTGCATTCCCCCCCCGGCCCCCCAACCTGCTCCACGGGTATGCCCATGCCATGCAGAGCGCCCACCATGGCCCCCATGAGCTGCACTCCATGACACACACATACATACACACACACGTGTTCTATGCCAACGTCACCCCCCCTCCCCCCCCACCTGCTCCACGGGAATGTCCATGCCGTGCTGAGCCGCCACCATGGCGCCCATGAGCTACAACCCAAGCATACGACCATGCCTGCACACAAATTAGCCACACTCTCTCCCCCCCTCCCCCCCCACCTGCTCCACGGGTATCCCCATGCCGTGCAGGGCGCCCACCATGGCGCCCATCAGCTCCGCCTGCTCGTCAAACGCCAGCGAGGAGCAATAGAGCGTGCGGTCCACAGGGACCATGCTGGGAAGAGGGAGGGGGGTGGGAAGAGGGAGGGGGGTGGGAAGGGGGAGAGAGGGGAGGTGTTGCAGGGCGCCCACCATGGCGCCCATGAGCTCCGCCTGCTCGTCAAACGCCAGGGCGGAGCAGTAGAGTGCGCGGTCCACAGGCACCATGCTGGAGAAGAGGGAGGGGAGGAGAGCGTGTGGCGCAGGGGAACGGCTTAGGACTCTCACAACAGATATACTATCAACGCCAGCGAGGAGCAGTACAGGGTGCGGCCCACAGGCACCATGCTGGGGAGGGAGGAGGGGTTGGTGGGGGGAATGGGGTACATGTATCTTGTAAACTCCAGGGCGGAGCAATACAACGTGCGGCCCACACGCACCATGCCGTGGGGGGAGGAGGGGAGAGGGAAAAGGTGGGGTGGCGCATGGGAAGTAAGATGTCTCACAACAGATAAATTATAAACCCCAGGGCGGAGAAATACAGCGTGCGGTCCACAGGCACCATGCTGGGGGAGAGAGAGTGGGGAGGGGGGAGGGGAGGGGTGCGTAATGGGGAAAAGCAAGGGTAGGAGCAGAAGAGTGTGCGGTTCACAGATACCATGCTGGGAAGACGGGGTGCAGCACAGGGGAACGTTTTGAGATATCCTAAAACATATCTAGTTTAAACATGAGGGAGCAGCAGTAGAATGTGCGCTCCACAGGAAAAATCGGGCACCGTATTGCATAGGTCTGCTGCACCGCACTGCACCTTACTGCAGCGTGCAGCCTGCTGGCACGAGGCACCGTGCTACAACGTGAGGTCTGTGACTCTATGGACACCAGGCCGGTGTGTCAGGGGGAGGAAGTGAGGTGGGGGGTGGTGGAGCAGGAATGGCATGGAGAGGCAGAGGGAGGGAGGCATAATGGTACAATGGTACATACGATGGGGTCGTGGAGTGAAGGAGAGTGAACTCGCTCTCAAACCCCGCTCTCAGCACCTGCACACACAAACACACACACACACACACACACACACACACACACACACACACACACACACAAGCACGCAAGCACACAGTGTTCTGTGAGAAGTGAAGCCAACATCGTCCTTTCTCTCGAGGGCCACACAAAAACTCAATCTCAGTTTTTCTCCCAAACAAGCAAAAACAAAAAGCATAAAAACCCCCCCACGCACCAGGCCGAACCTGTTATTGAGCGACCATGCCACTCTCCTCAGCGTGCTGTGTGGGTCTTCACTCACAGCAAGTCTTCAATATCGCTAATCTTTTGCTATGACTGGCCACTCACCAGCCCGAACCTGTCCTTGAGCGAGGCTGCTACTCTCCTCAGCGTGCTGCGTGGACACACAGCAAACGGCTGACCTGGCGCCACGTGTGCATCCACCAATGCGAGCATCTGACTGGGACACCTGGCGAGGGGAGGGAGGCGGTGACGGAGCGGAAACGCTGAGGCAGGTAAGCAGAGGAGGTGTGCAAAAACGTCATGGTGGCCATGCAATGGTTTGAGACGGCTCAAAACCCCTAGCAAGGGGAGGGAGGCGGTGATGAATGATGGATGCTCTAGTCATACCTTGGCAACCTGTCCTGTCCCTACGCCCATACCCCACCGCAATCCCCAGCCAGCATCCAACCCGCCCCACTGGGAACAGAGGACAGGATGCTGACGCCAGCGTGATGTGCTGACGTCAGGCATGAGTTGCTTGCACCTTCCCCATGGCGGTCAGGCCACACCCGGATGGGGCGGTTTGGGGCAGGAGACATCCATAGGAGGAGAGTGAACAGGGTGTTGCTGCTGGTACATTTGAGGCGCAGGGAGCTACTGATGCATGATAGAGATACCCCTCATGTTTAGGCATGGCAGGGCCGGCAGGGTGATGCCAAGAGCATGCGAGGATGCATGCCGAGGCACTTATTACTACCCTACTAACCACGGGAGGGTCCTCAGGGTGCTGACGTCAGGCATGAGTCGCACCTCCCCCACGGCGGACAGACCACACCCGGGGGCGGGCCCATCCACGAACGACGCAAACGCGTAGATGCAGCGCGCCAGGCCTATCCCCTGCTGACACGTCAGCGTGCGGAACCGGTCCCAGGGAACCACCTGATTGGCGGAGATCGCAAGGAGGGTTTGTTACGTAAAAGTCAGGAGGGTGGAAAAGGGCTGGAAAGACGTGACTTCTCGTGGTCGCGACAGCCACTCATTGTGGCATCGCAATGCCCACGGAAGCTTTTATCAGATTTGTGAAAAATCAGCGTGTGAAAAGAAAGGGCCCCCCATAGCATTTGCATTTCGTTTGCCTCAACAATTGTGGCATTGCTCATCAGCACTTCGCGAAAGAGCATGCGAGCCAGCCGCAGCAGTAACCCTTTACTTGTAGAGAATTTAGAAGAACGGGACTTTACGGAATGCGGTTCAAGTCACTCGCACGCGGCGCTGGCCGGACAGGTCCGCGAAGAGCAGGCGCGGTAGCGGCTGCTTGGGAACAATCACTTAACGAGAATTCAGGCGAACGACTCTTCTTGAGAGCTACTCACCCGCACGCGGCGCTGGCCCGACAGGTCCGCGAAGAGCAGGCGCACGAGCGCGGAGCTGGGTCCCTCCACGAGCGGCGGAGGGGACACGGGGAGCGCGGCGAGCAGCTGGGGAACGTCGCTCTCCTCCTGCGATGCCTGCTGCTGCTGGGTGCTAATCGGCTGGGTCATGGCGCGAACTTTCGCTGTGTTCGTTGCGCGTCTAATGGAATTCAAATTATTATGGTACTATATGAAACGCTGAGGCGGAGCGTATTTGGCCGCGGAATAAAAGTGGTGCTGGACTTCGTTGGAGGACGGAAGGTCAACGGGAAAAGCAGGAGTGGTAACAACTACAATATGTTTCACGAACAATTATCAATTTCTACGCAGTAGTTTCTGCAATTTCACGTCTGCGCCTCTGAGAAAACCCGGTTCTGCCGTGGTGGTCTAGACTACGGCAGCGTTTTAGGGACGCACTACTATCAGACAGCGGGACGGCCACTGGCTTTGACGAGGAAACAGCCAAGCAACGTCGCGGCTCTGACAGGAAAGCCAGGAAATTCCTGCAGTAATTGGAGATGCCTTGGAAAGTGGAAAAACTCGGTGTTATTTGCGGTTCGACATGGTGGTCAGTGGTTCGATAGGCAAACAGGGCGGCTGAAAGTCTGCAAGGAGGAAGCTGCGAAAAGACCGCAGAGGCGTATCGGAGAGGAAAAGGAAAGCCTTTGGATATTATCTGGCGGGCCTTGAGTGGAAGTGCGGTACCTGTGTCAGATGGTGGCCAGCGGTGATTGGAGGGAAACAGTCGAGAAAATCAGCAGCACCGCCGTGGGGAACGCCTTGGAAATTGCAGCAGCGCCAGCATGGAAGCACTTCAACAACTCAAAAGAGACGCGATTAGAGATGCCGCGTTTCAGTATGTGACTATGCCAGCGAATTGAACTAATGGAGAAACTCCAACTCCAAACTATGCTGGTAACATGCTAGCCCTGCAGAGCATTACATCCCACTGCCAGAAACTCCAAGGTATTGACCAATAATCCCTCGCACCTGTTTTACACACAGGTGCCATGAAAAAAACTCCACCATTAGAAATCTCTCAGCACCTCTCAAGAAATAAACTCAATTCAGCCACGAAAAGTCAATCCTGGACCGCACACACAAACATAAACCAAACAAATCAAAATACGAATCCTTGGCTTGAATTTGAACCCACCTGCCAGTATTTGGAAACACATCGGTCAACACAGCTAGTCTCTCCGAGATTCAATTCCGACTCCTTGTACCTGATTGGATGGCATGGTAGACAGCAGGAATCAGTGCAAACAGAAGGCTTACAAAGAAGAGAACGATGCATACATCCGTGCTACAGAAATGTATCCCAACAACTGGTTGAAGGATCAAAGCACCTTACTCAATGAGTCAGCGCTTGTTGCACGCTATCTTACAGACGCAACTCACAACGTGAGTTACAGTGAGCCATATTACAGTATACGCAAAGCAGAAAGACATATTTACCACTTACTTCTTCTCATAGCACTTGTCAAAACAGGTTGCCACCATGCTGCCATTGGCATCAAATAAGGAAATGGGAAAAGGAAAACCCAGTTGGAAGGAAAAAGTGAGTGGTTGGCATTTGCAAACGACGGACAGGCACAGGGAGAGCATGCTGAGCTGGCACATTCAGGCAGCCCCATTGATACATACACGTAAACGGCAAAAATGGGAGGGCTTGGTGGAGGGAGGGGGAAAGTGCGAGGCAGCGAGGTAGAGGGAGAGAGAAAGGGAGGGAAAGGAGAGAGTCGTCGAGAGGAGGGAGGGACGAGGATGGAAATGTGAGGAAAGAGTGATGAAGAGGATGGAGAAAGGAGGCGTTGGCGTGGGAAGGGGAAGGGAGGGAAAGGGATAGGGGAGTATGAGGGATAAAGAGCGGGGAAAGGGCTAGGGGAGTATTAGGGATAAAGGGTGGGGAAAGGGCTAGGGGAGTATTAGGGATGAAGGGTGGGGAAAGGGCTAGGGGGGTATTAGGGATGAAGGGTGGGGTCCTTCCAAACGAAATCTGGAAAGTGGATACTCACGAGTTGAATAGGCTCACTCGATACTCCATTTGTTGAGCTGCCATCTCATAGATCTGTGCGTGGATCAGGAAAACAATAAAGACGAAACAATGACACGAGAATTGAGATTGTCGATCGCACAGCATGAGACTCGAATCCGATTGCATCAGAACTCCTCATTTTGCAATCAACCCGCTGCATGCTACCATAGCGTTAGGGGACTCGTGACTGCTGACGCGACGAGTAGCGTGCAACCTAACGAATCCCGTACAGCGTCACAAACCTGGCTCCCTAATAAGTAGCAACGAACCGCCATGGTTGCGGAAACTCGCGAGACAATCTCAAGACCTCAGCGAAACAACGATCCAATCAGGCTTGAGCCCAGAGAGAACTCTCAACGGAGACCCATCTCGCGAGGATCCGAGATGCTATGGCGAAATTCGCAAGGAAAGCCTGAGAGGACAGGATCACGACAGGGAGACGACACACCTCGTCTTTGTCAATCCCATCGGGCAGCCCCTGAGGAGCCGCAGCTTTTCCCGCCATGCCACGACCTCACCAGGGCAAAACCTAATCGCTGCTCTTGTGACCAGCCCAATTAGTAACAATCGTTGAACTGCAGCGGCTGCTCAAGGCGTACTAAGAGAGTGGCCTCCACGTCGAACGGAACTTGCTGGCTTGAGCAGTGCTGGGCAGGACGAAGATAGCTGTTGCTGAAGGTAGAGGACAGAGAGGATAGCTATCTCAATGTTAGGGCGTACTCCAACCCAGGGACACCATCCGAAGTTGGGACACCTCGTTGGTTTCTTCATTTGCTTTCTAGGTTTGCACTATCGGGGCCGAATATTTTGAGTGAATCTGTGAGCTAAACCCGAGACTAAAATAACCAACTTTATACAACGACTGAAATTGAAAACAACTTTAATAACAGCAGCTAACACCACAACAAATCTCGAATGCAGTGGGACTATTGTACAATAAACCTACATCTCATATTGAATTCGCCACTTTATATCCGAGATCCGAGCGTTTTGCATCGACGTGCGATATTTTTCAAGATCCGGTTGCCAATTGGCCTTAGACATGAAACAAATAAACCTCCATTGGAACGGATTGCCCAATCGGGGTGGGGTAAACGACCACACGCAACAGTTCCTGCGTTTAAGTTGTGATCCCTCCAGAGGTGCAAGCGTGCCATCCTAATGGGGTAAATTTGTTTTGCCAGTTGGCAAATGACTGATGGTCGCGCATGAGAGAGGGAGGGAGAGTGGGAGAGAGGGGGAGAGGGTGAGAAGGGCAGAGGGGGAGAGGGGGAGAGGGGGAGAAGGGGAGAGGGGGAGACGGGGATAAGCGGAGAGGGGGAGAGGGGGGGGAGGAGAGAGAGAGAGAGAGAGAGAGAGAGAGAGAGAGAGAGAGAGAGAGAGAGAGAGAGAGAGAGAGAGAGAGAGAGGGTGCGGGAGAGTGAAAGAGAGGGATGTCGAATTACATTTGTATGTGTAGGCTGTAGTGGGGTAGCCTCTAGTGAGTACAACACTTTAGGTCAAACCTAGTACTTGTACTTATCCTTGCTTGCTAGTCAATCATTCCTGCACAGTTGATTCTGACATGGTATTCAGAGCAGGAAACCTGTTAGGTTTTTAGGGCTCACCGATCGTTCCGCGAGTTCCTGCCCGAAGCGCCCTTGCGCTATCCGGCCCTCTCGCACATTGTCACGCTGCCCTGCAGCTACTCGCACTGCCTGCCCTAGCGCGCTGCCCTGCTGTCACGCGCGCCCCTGCTGCCCGCGAGCAGCTCCTGCCCCGCGCGCCCTTGCTGCCCGCGAGCAGCCCCTGCCCCGCGCGCCCCTGCTGCCCGCGAGCAGCCCCTGCCCCACGCGCCACTGCTGCCTGCGAGCAGCCCCTGCCCCGAGCGCCCTTGCTGCCCGCGAGCAGCCCCTGCCCTGCACGCCACTGCTGCCCGCGAGCAGCCCCTGACCCGAGCGCCCCTGCTGCCCGCGAGCAGCCCCTGCCCTGCGCGCCCCTTCTGCCCGCGAGCAGCCCCGCAGCCCAGCGCGCCCCGCAGGCCTAAATGCGCCAGCGCGCCCCGCTGCTAAACGCGCCAGCGCGCCCCACAGCCCAGCGGGTCAGCCCGCCCCGCTGCTAAGCACGCCAGCGCGCCCCGCAGCCTAGCGCGCCAGTGCGCCCCGCAGCCCAGCGCACCAGCGCGCCTCGCAGCCCAGCGCGCCAGCGCACCCCGCAACCCTAAATAATAATTATTATCAAAAAAAAAAAAAAAAAAAAAAAAAACAGCACGCCCTGCTGCCCAGCGCGCTACTGCTGCTGCTGCTGCTCGTGCTACTGTTGCTGCTGGTGGAGGTGCTGCTGGGAGTGCTGGAGGAGCCGCTGCCCAGCCCCACTGAGCCGCCATGCTGCTATTACTACTGCCGCTGCTGGTGGAGGTGCGGCTGGGAGTACTGGAGGTGCTGCTGGTGCTGGAGGTGCTGGACCTACTACTGACCGTCACTGCCTATCATGGCCACTATCACGGCAGTTGCAGCGGCTAGGGGTGGACAGCAGCGGTCACTGCCTCTCCCGGACGACCCCACCCCTCAGCAGCTTCGTGAGTGGGTTATTCAGCGAGGTAGTCCTGGTGATGGAGGTTTTGGTTTTATGTGGCCTCAGCGACCTCGCGACTGTGCTTCTCAGCGATGCGTCACTGGTCGTGTAGAGGCTGCTGCTCTCGGTTCTAGTGAGTCTTGTTAAAGTTTAGAAGAAAGAAGAGGATTGCACTAGCAAGAATGGGGATACAAATAGCAAAACCCTAGAAGAGTTGTACTCGCTATAGAGCACCCCACTACAGGCTAGAGCATAATATTCTGACAAGTCTGCTGTCGCTCCATGTGCTGGTGAGTCTGCTGCAGCTCTAGGTGCTCGTGAGTCTGCCGACGCTCTTGGTGCTAGTGCGTCTACTGCCACAGGTCCTACCTCAACTGAGGCCTTGCACACTTTCACGCTTGACTCAGGCGCGTCACGTTGCTTCTTTCGTGATTGCACCACAGTCACACCACTCGCAGCACCTGTCCCAGTCTCACTGGCCGACCCCACTGGGGGCCCAGTAGTAGCGCGAGCCTCCACTGTCCTCCCGTGTCCGGCAGTCCCCTCCGGGTCTCTCTCAGGTCTCCACCTCCCCGCGCTCTCGACGAACTTGTTGAGCAACGCAGTTCTCCAGGATGAATGGGCTGACACCTTCATTCCTGGAGGATAAAGTGTGGCGATCTGTAACTGCTCACGGTCTGGCCGTCACCTTACTACGTTCACTCGCCAGCCTGGGTCCGGTCTGTACACCCTGACCACTGCGTCTGCACAGGTGGCTGAGTCAGGTCACGTGGCTGCGCCGAGTCGGGTGTCTGCGTCTGGTCAGCTTGCAGCGTCTTGCTCGTGTCGGGTACTCTCTCACCAGACTCTCCTCTGGCACCACCGCCTAGGTCACCCCTCGCTGCCGCGTCTCCACAGCATGCACTCTCGTCTCCTTGTCTCTGGCCTTCCCATGTCCCTGCCCTCCCTCCCGCGCTCGCCTGCCCCGCCGTGCCTTCCCTGCATCGAGGGGCAGCAGCGCGCCGCTCCTCACTCCTCCAAGTTTCCTCCGACCACTGCTCCTCTGCAGACTCTCCACATGGACGTTTGGGGCCCGGCCTCCATCGGTGAGACGGACGAGGAGTGCTACTTCCTGCTGGTTGTTGACGACTACGCACACTATACCACTGTCTTCCCCTTGCGGCGCAAGGTAGACGTCAGCGGTGTTTTGATCCCGTGGATCCGTGCTACTCGTCGCCAGCTGCGCGAGCGGTTTCGTCGGGACTTCCCAGTCCTGCGTCTGCACTCTGACAGGGGCGGTGAGTTCTCTTCTGACCTCCTTGCGGATTTCTGTCGAGACGAGAGCATCCGCCAGTCATTCACGCTTCCAGCCTCTCCTCAGCAAAATGGGATTGCTGAGCGTCGCATTGGCTTGATCATGGAGGTTGCTCATACCTCCATGATCCATGCGGCTGCTCCCCATTTTCTGTGGTCGTTTGCGGTCCGATACGCAGTGCATCAGCTCAACCTCTGGCCCCGTGTCTCTGAGCCAGAGACCTCGCCCACACTCCGGTGGACGGGGAAGGTTGGCGATGCGTCAGTGTTTCGGGTCTGGGCGCGCTCTCCCTTGTTCGCGATGCCAAAGCGAGCAAGCTCTCCTCTAGCACTCTCCGCTGCGTCTTCCTTGGCTTCCCCACTGACGCCCCGCCATGGCAGTTTTACCACCCGCGCTCGCGTCGAGTCTTCTCCTCCCAGGAAGTCACCTTTGACGAGTCTGTCTGTTACTACAGGCCACACCCGCAGCCTGCTGCTGTGGACTCTGGTGCTGAGACTGCTAGTGCTGAGCCTAGGGGTGCTGAGACAGAGGGTGAGGGTTCTGGGGGTGCTGCGACCGGGGGTGCTGGTTCTGGGGATGCTGCGACTGGGGGTGCTGGCTCTTGGGGTGCTGCGACTGGGGGTGCTGACTCTGGGGGTACTGCAAGTCCTAGTGGCGGTGGAGCTGTGGGTGACCCTGCTGGAGGTCCTGGAGCTGGACAGCCACCGCAGCCTGATGTACTTGAGACGCTCTCGCCGCAGGCGATTCGTGCGTGGATCGTTCGGCGAGGCAGTCCTGGTGGTGGAGGGTACGGTTCTGCTGGTGCTGGAGCTGCTAGTCCTGGCGATACTGCTAGTGCTGGAGGTACTGGAGGTACTGCTAGAGGTGCTGGAGGTACTAGAGGTCCTGCTGGTGCTAGAGGTGCCGGAGCTACTAGTCCTAGAGGTGCTACTGGTGCTAGAGGTGCTGGACCTACTAGTCCTAGAGGTACAGTTGGTACTGGAGGTGCTGGAGGTGTTGCTGGTGCTGGAGGCGTTGGAGCTGGAGGTACTGGAGGTGCTGGAGCTGCTGGTTCTGGAGGTGCTCGTACTGGAGGTGCTGGAGCTGCCAGAGCTGGTGGTGCTGTTAGTGCTTGAGGTGCTGGGGGTACTAGAGCTGTTGTCACTGGAGGTGCTGGTGCTACTGGTGCTGGAGTTGCGGGAGCTGCTGGTCCTGGAGGTGCTCTTACTAGAGGTACTGGAGCTGCCGAAGCTGGTGGTGCTGCTAGTGCCGGAGGTGCTACTGGAGCTGTTGGCACTGGAGGTGCTGGTGCTGCAGGTACTGGAGGTGCTGGAGCCGCTGGTACTGGAGGTGCTCGTACTAGAGGTGCTGGAACTGCTGGAGCAAGTGGTGCTACTGGTGCTGGAGGTGCTGGAGGTGCTACTAGAGCTGCTGGCAGTTGAGGTGCTGGAGGTACTGCTGGTGCTGGAGGCGCTGGCATTGGAGGTACTGGAGGTACTGGAGGTGCTGGAGCTGCTGGTCCTGGAGGTGTTCGTACTAGAGGTGCTGGAGCTGCCAGAGCAGGTGGTGCTGCTAGTGCTAGAGGTGCTGGAGGTGCTACTGGAGGTGCTGGCACTGGAGGTGCTGGAGGTACTGCTGGTGCTAGAGGTGCTGGCACTGCCGGAGCTCGTGGTGATGCTGGTGCTGGAGGTGCTACTGGAGCTGCTGGTGCTGGAGATGCTGGTGCTGCTGGTGCTGGAGGAGCTAGAGCTGCTGGTACTGCCCCGCGCCGACTATTTTTCTACCCGCAGCCGCAGTGGACCCTGCCGCCGCCTGACTCGGTCCTTCGCCAGGTTCTTAGTCTCCCATCTTCCACTGGCCTCACTCCACCTCTCCTGTGTCCACGGACAGACCAGTCTCAGCCACAGGTTTTGTCTGGCTCTTCGCTAACTGCTCCTGCTCCTCACACTGAGGTGACTGAGTCCCTGACTAAGCGTCGTGAGCCTAAGACTCGTGCTTCCACACCTGTTCGTGCTCGTTGTGTCGCCCGTCCTCGTCCTCCTGCTATCCTAGGCACTCACGGTATGGCATTTCGTCCTTCCTCTGTTCCACAGCGTGTTGTCCTGCCTGAGCCTCCCGCGTCCTCTCTTCCGCACGTTCCTGACCTTGAGTCTGACCTTGCTCGTGCTGCCAGTCCTACTGTCACTCGTCTCCTTGCTACTGTCGTCACTGACCCTGACTTTGAGTCTACTGCAGCGTTTGCCCTAGTCACTAAGCTAGTCGACTTTGCAGCTAGGAGTCGTCTCGACTACGTCGCGAGTCTTGTTACTGATTCTGAGATTGTCTCTCCTCCGTCCGTCGGGGGTGAGCATGCCCTTAGCAGTGACGTCCTTGAGGACATACAGTTTGAGCTTGAGTGTCTTGCGGCCGCTTTACATCGTTTCGCATCCATGCTGCTTTGCCCTGAGGGAGACCCGGATGCATTTGACAACCTTACCCTGCGCTCTTACGCTGAGGTGCTCGCGGATGAGTACTCCTCTAAGTGGCAGACAGCCATGGACGCAGAGCTGGCTTCCTGGATGTCCACATGCACCTACGTCGACGAGGTTTCTCCTCCTCGGGCGAACATAGTCGATGGCATGTGGATTTTCAAAGTGAAGCGGCCGCCGGGTTCTCCGCCTGCCTTCAAGGTGCGTTATGTTGCTCGAGGCTTCAGTCAGCGACAGGGGGTCGGCTTCTTCCAGACCTTCTCCCCTACCCCGAAGATGACTACTCTTCGGGTGCTGCTGCACGTTGCAGCACAGCGTGACTACGAGCTGCACTCCCTCGACTTCTCCACAGCTTTCTTGCATGGCAGCCTTCACGAAGAGATCTGGCTGTGTCGCCCACCTGGCTTCACTGGGTCGTTTCCTGCGGGTACCCAGTGGAGCCTCCTGCGGCCAGTCTATGGTCTCCGCCAGGCTCCTCTCGAGTGGCACGACACATTGAGGACTACACTTGCGGCTCTTGGGTTTGCTCCTTCCGCTGCTGACCCGTCATTGTTTCTACGCACCGACACCACCCTGCCGTCGTTCTACGTTCTCGTGTATGTCGACGACTTGGTTTTTGATACTGCTGACACTGAGGCGCTGGCCCTAGTGAAGGCGGAGCTGCAGGAGAGACACACCTGCACTGACCTGGGTGAGCTGCGTAGCTATCTTGCCTTGCAGATCACCTGGGACAGAGCACGGCGCACCATCACCCTGACTCAGTCATACATGGTGCACTAGGTCCTTCAGCGCTTCGGCTTCCAGTTCTCCTCGCCACAGCCCACTCCTCTGTCTACTGGCCACTCGCTCTCAGCTCCACCTTTGGACGAGTCCGTAGAGCCGAGTGGTCTGTACCCAGAGCTTGTGGGTTGCCTCATGTACCTGATGATGTGCACACGACCTGACCTCGCGTACCCTCTCAGCCTCCTGACTCGCTACGTGGCTCCCGGTAGACACCGAAAGGTGCACTGTGATGCTACGAAGAGGGTACTGCGTTACTTGTGCAGTACATCGAGCATGGGGCTCGTGCTTGGAGGACAGGGTTCAGTAGTACTCACAGGACACTCCGACCCTTCTTGGGCCGACGACCAGGCGACTCAGCGTTCGTCACAGGGTTACACCTTCAGTCTTGGCTCTGGTTCTGTCTCGTGGAGGTCCACTCGTTGTTCTTCTGTGCTTGGTTCCAGATGTGAGGCCGAGATCTACACTGGGGCCATGGCTGCACAGGAGCTACGCTGGCTGACCTACCTGCTGACCGACTTGGGGGAGCGGCCTCGTTCTCCTCCAGTTCTGTACGTCGACAACAAGGCAATGCTTGCCTTGTGTTACGAGCAGAGACTGGAGCACAGAACGAAGCACATTGCTCTTCGCTACTTCCTTGCGCGTGAGCTGCAGCAGCGTCGTCAGCTCCGCCTTTCCTATGTGGCCTCGCGAGCCAACACAGCTGATGTGTTCACCAAGGCCCTTGGGTCTGGTGATCATAAGTGTTTCTGCACTGCTCTTGGGCTTGTGCCCACTCTGCCTCACCTGCTGGTTGCTTGACTTACTCTTGTTGTACACTGATATATATCTTTATACCAGCTTGTTTACTCTTGCTATGTTGTTATCAATGTACTGCCTTGCTATTATAACTCTACATGTGAACTGGCCTTGTGGCCGCTTGCTTGTGCTCAGATTGTGTGGTGTCCTTGAGATCCACCCTTGTACTCATACTTGCTTGCTAGTCGATCATTCCTGCACAGTTGATTCTGACAAGGGAGGGAGAGGGAGAGGGAGAGGGCAAGAGAGGGAGAGGGGAGGGAGAGAGAGGGAGGGAGAGGACAAGAGAGGGAGAGAGGGGGTAGAAGTGGAAGAGGAAGAGGGAGAGATGGATACAAAGAGTGAGAGGGAGTGGGAGTGGGAGAGGGGTAGGGTGGGGGAAGGAGAGAGGGGGAAAGGGAGCAAGGGAGTGAGAGAGCGAGAAGGGGAAAGGAAGAGGGTGTATCAGTGAGTTTTGGGTAGGGAATTGGGCTGGAAAAAATGGTCAGACAACATAATCAGTCGCCTCCTCGTCCTGCATGCTGCTGAGATTGAATTACTGCAAGTTATTTGACAGTTTCCATTCCACCATCTACTGAGTAGGTGCGGATTACATGCCTCAGGCTGCGTGCATTTTGGACTTTGAAGCTTAGTTTATTTCCACTAGATAAGAAATCCTACAGGTGCCTTACAGTTGTTCCGATTCAGCTATGTGCACAGCACAGCACATGCAACAAATTAGATAACAAGAACAGCAAGCAGAAGCAGCAGCGTCAACACGAGAGGCTTCAGCGGGGAGAGAGAGTTTCCTGCAAAAACAAGACATTAAAAACGAATCAGAAAAAGCCGATCATGAAATCTCAAAACGGTTGAGCTGCAGAGCTACGGCTTTGAAATAAGTAAATGTGAGCTTACCTGGACTGTCAGGGTTCATCCAGCCGATGGGTGGGGTAGCATCCGTTGCAATGAGCGGTCCCACTCCAGGGAAGAGAACGACGGAGATGTCGTTAAGCTCCGTGTCCGCCGTCGACTTGCTGTTGACAGTCTGGTTCTTGGCGTTCGCGACAAGCTTCTCGCTGCGAATGACGCGACCGTACGCGAACTGCGTTCCGTCGTACTTGGCGTCCGTGTCGTTAGCGAGACCCTTGGGGACTGACCTATTGTTCGCGACGTATGCGCCAGGCGGCATGCAGCTCATGAATTTGAAATAGTCCGAGCTATAGTTGAGGGGGTTCAGAGCATAGATTGTTGTGCCGAGCATGCTTTTCACGGTGTTGCCATTCGAGGCCTGTGGAGAGAGAAAAGGTGACACGTTTTAACAATCAATGTGGTCATGCGTCGACATTGGCATGAGTGCAACACCACGTAAACAAAAAGACGCATGTCACCGCACAATCTGTCGCTATGCTTAAAAAACGCATCCTAAATACTCACGTTGACGATGGTATTGGTAATGTCGCTGACGTTCACTGAAAGCTGCTTCATGAGACGAATCAGCACGTTCTGCGCGGCAGACGACGCGTCATACAGCCTGCCGGTGGCACCACCGCTGTTCTTGACTGCCATAAGCGCCTCGAGAATGATGTCCGACGAGCCAGGGGGGTCCAGCGTCTTGTTGTAACCGCTCACTGCAGATCCCCACGCCTGGTTAGTCGGGGAAAGGATGGTTGCTATGGTAACATCATTGAAGCCCTCCTTCTCTGAGACGAACTGGAGGAGCGCGGAGGTCATGGACGTGCCCTGAAGATCGCCGAGCGGTCTGGCGCGCATCTTGGAGAGCAGCATGGAGACAGACGCGCCATTGGCAGCTGTCGCGAGAGCCAGAACTACCAAAGTGGGCAAGGCAAAAGCCAGGTAGAGGGTATGGCGAGCCATGGTTGTGAGTTGAAAATTAGAACGGGGTTTTGCTGATCTGCGTTCTGTGAGCAATTTACAGTAGTGATTATGGCGGCGCGAGATGAGGTCTCACCCTCATTGTGAACTAGTTCGTGTCTCTAGGACCTGTGCAGAACAATTGGCATCAAAAGATCCCTTGCGACGGATCGACTTTGCGGCCTCCTTGTTGCGAGAGAAATGTTATTCGATTCAGTTCCGAGAAACTGCATTGATACTCGTAGATTCAATTACCCGCAGAATGGACGGGCGACTTGAAGAAATCATAAAAACTTACATAAAACACGGCCGACAACAGGGAGAGAGAAAACGCAACCTACATTTCTTTTTTGTGGAGACGCGAAAAGGGGGCATAAACATGCTACTTTGGCAGAAATATTCCAAACATTGAAAGATTCGCTTTCGCATCGCGAAGAATAAGCATCCACGTGGCAGCTGGTGATCGGGCTAAGCCATCTCGATGGCAGGCACATTTACGTGACCCGTCTCAAGCAGACCTGATTGTGCCGATTTGCTAAACCCGCAACCCTGGACGGGTTTCCGTTGAAAATAACGGAATGGAGGAAATGGGCACATACCTAGCCATGGTTAAGTATGTATAGAAGCCCAATTTCTGCTTTCCACTAGACGGTTTCCCAAGGGCTTCACTCAACCACCTGACAGGTTCCCTGTATTCTTCGTACACTTGATCCATTCTCCAGAACATGCTGTGATTTAAATGGCGAACCTGACTACAAGCTAAATCTCTGGTGGGAATATTTTTTTTATACAGTATCGTACCACAATGGACAAATGTATGTACAGAACCCCAACCATGGTATGCAAGTCATTGACAAGTAACAATACTCGTAGGTTAAGCCCCACCAGGACATAAGTGTTGGAAACAAGTGATTTATAACGCTTCTGTCGTATCGAAGCTTCGACACAAAACGGAACTGACTACAGCGAACAAGCACTCGAGTAAACCTTCGGAGGTTGCGCGAAGGTCAAAGGTCTCCGACCTTTGACCTGACGAAACGTACAGTGCGACAGCAAGGACACATAACTGACTTGTTACAGAGCAGTTACCCGAGTCGGCACTATATCGAACCGCGACAGCAAAACAATTAAAATAGAACTTTCAATATTCCTTTGTAATCATATAAAAGCTTTGTACTCCCCTACTATTATTAACTTATCTTGTTCTCACAAACTAGCACAAGGTGGTTCACGACAACTCTTCATTAACCGCTTCCGCTATTACATCTCTACGTTAATACCCGATCCTAGTCCTGAAAAGATCCTACGGGCTTTTCTCAGCCCAACAATAAGAGCAAGTATCACCTGCACCCATGGCATGTTTGTTCACTGTTTTTTCAACCCAAGCTCAGCTGCATGGATTTATTACCTTGGGGCGATACACTCCTGAAGATATGTCAAGAGCTCCCTTCTCCTCCCGCCAGGATCAGCCCCTCTCAGCTGCACGTTTGTTCTCAGCACACTTGGTTCCCCTCCACCACCAGGCTGAGCTACCCTCCAGTATATGCACGCCAGCTCGCTCCGGTAATGATCATACACTATAGTAGCGTTAGCCTCCATCTTCTTAATATCAGGCCAGTCAAACCAATCCATGGCATACTGCCATATCTGGATATGAGGGAAAGGGTTCACATCATAACACCTAGGGAGCTCTTCAACAGGCAGCGCATGGCACACGCCCTCGTCCGCGTAATAAGCCGCCCCCTGGACGTATGTCTTGATGACACGTGGCCCGTTGAACTTGTGCTTCGTGAGGAAAGGCTGCATGTAGGGAAGATGTTAACGGGAATGGAGTGTTGGCCCCGCCCTCGCTTGGGCAACGCCGACGACTTGGTCGGATGCACGGGAGTAGCAGCCGACCGTTTACAGTGGGAGAGCTGCTCGACAGGCTTCGTCGAGCTGCAGGGGACCGCTGTGGTGTTGTTGTCGACCAGGGAGCTCGACAGCTGCAACTGACTGGTCTGGGCGACGGGTGGGCCGTCGACCAGGAGCGGCAGTTCGACCGGGAAGTCGACGGAGCAATCCGTCCACTTGACAAGTGAGCAGCGGTCGACGAGGGGAGCTCGGCGACAACAGCTGACAGTTCTGGTCGACGGAAGGGGTCGGTCGACCAGGGCAGCTCGACGGGAGCTGAGGTCAACCAGAGGGACCCGGTGGTCGACCAGAGGCACTTGGTGGTCGACCAGAGCACCTGGGGTTGACCAGGTCGACCGGGTAACCTGCTCGACGAGTTCTGTGGAGGCACGCGAACGTCGTCGAGGTCGTGATGGCGAAAGCGACTTCGGGTTGGTATCCCGAAGTCAATATGGCTCGTCAGGTGCAGACAACAGCCGACGGATGCACAACGGTGCAAGTCGGGCCAATCGTCTGTGCCCACCTACGAGCGAGCCCACTGTTGTCTTCTACGGGGCAACGCTGGACAGCCGCTCTGCTGCAGCGTTGGCACACCGTCGACCTGCTGTGTTGGCAGGTCGCCTTTCTGCAGTGCTGGCGCGGCTCCTCTACGCAACGCTAGCGGGCGGTCGACCATGCTGTGCTGTCGGTCGACCAGGCTAGCTGTAGAGTTGCTAGGTGCCTGATGTAGTCATTGTTGTCATTGCTTGTTCAACAATTCTGTAATTCCAACTTTGCTAGTGGAAACTCTTGCCGATTTCTCCCGTGATTGTGCAAGCACTAAGGAACTAGGCAAAGCTACGATCACTCCTAGTAGTTCGTGCCAACCCCGTAGCCTAGCTCACTACCGTTGTAGAGTGAATCTCCGCAGAAGATGCACGCCGACTCGAGGGATCAGCGCGTGATTGGTCCATTCCAAGGCCCAATGCACCTGATCATGGGCATACGCCCACATGTAGTTCCCAATGGTCGTGTGGGCGATTTGGGTTCTGCTAAGAGGTCCATGCTCGGTGAACCACTTGAAAGCCGAGTCGAAGCTGCCACCCTTGTTTTTGTGCAGATTGGCCACATGGCTCCTGAAGTTTGGCAGGACGCTGGTTGGCATCACAAAGGCAACTGCACCATGAAATTGGTCCATTCTAATGCCCAGTCCACCTCATCATGCGCATACGCCCACATATAGTTTCCAATGGTCGTGTGGGCGAATTGCCGCCCTCATCCTTGTGCAGATTCGCCACGTGGCTTTTGAATATTGGCAGCACGCTGGTTTGCATCAGAAACGGCAGTTGCACCATGAAATTGGCGAAGTACTTGTCCTTGCCAATGAAAAACTTGGTGGAGGGTAACCACTTGTCCAGCTGTCGCCGCGCGCTGCCAATCATGTACGACTTGCCGTCTGTCAGGTTGAACAGTAATCCGGGCGTTACTTTCATGTTGAAGATGACGTCATCATCTATCAAGGCCACGTAAGGGGCTGTCGTGTAGTTGTCAGCCCAGAGTGTCAGAGGTCCACTGGTGATCCCCGATTGATCCTAGGGAACGGTTACAAGCATGTTGGCGTGGGGGGTTATGGGCGCACTGACCCGCTACTTAACAAGCCATTTTATCCCAATGGTCTAGTGGTTGGGATTCTGACATGGTTTCAGAGCAGGTCCTTCGCTACGACCATTTTTTTTTAGGGCCCACCACAGCGCTGCCCCACGAACTGCCCTGCCCTAAGGGCCCGTCGCGTCGCCCCTAGTAGCCCGTCGCGTCGCCCCTAGCCGCTCCTCGCACCGCCCCTAGCAGCCCGCGAGCCGCCTCTGCAGCCCACTGCGCTGCCCCTGCTGCCCTCGTGCCACCCCTGCAGCCCCGCGCGCCGCCCCTTGCGGCCCGCCCGTCGCCCCTGCTGCCCCGCGCGCCGCCCCTTGTGGCCCGCCCGTCGCCCCTGCTGCCTTGCGCGCCGCCCCTCGCGGCCCGCCCGTCGCCCCTAGGCCTAGCGCGCCGCCTCTGCTGCCCTGCTCGTTGCCCCTACAGCCCCGCGCGCCGCCTCTTGCGGCCCGCCCTTCGCCCTTGCAGCCTGCGAGCCGCCCCTGCAGCCCCGCGCGCCGCCCCTTGCAGCCCTTCTCGCCGCCCCTGCAGCCCCGCTGCCCGCTGCCCCTGCTGCCCCGCGCGCCGCCCCTTGCGGCCCGCCCGTCGCCCCTAGGCCCCGCGAGCCGCCCCTGCTGCCCTGCTTGCCGCCCCTGCAGCCCCGCGCGCCACCCCTTGCGGCCCGCCCTTCGCCCCTGCAGCCGCGCACGCCGCCCTTTGCGGCCCTCTCGCTGCCCCTGCAGCCCCACACGCCGCCCCTTGCGGCCCACCCGCCGCCCCTAGGCCCGCCAGTCGCCCCTAGGCCTGCGAGCCGCCCCTCTTGCAGCCTGCGCGCTGCCACTTGCAGCCCGCTTACCGCCCCTTGCTGCTGCCTGCCTTGTTCCTTGCGCTGCCCGGCTCCTGCCCGCCTTGCGTGCTGCGCTGCTATGGCTTCTCTCAGCGTCCTCGCGTTCGACCATGAGGGCCGTCTAATCCAGTTCAACGCGTGGCTGGAAGATTTAAAGCTGTACCTACTGAGCGACTCTAGAGACAGCGTTTCGTTGTTTGACCACATGTCTGGAGCCTCTCTCGCCCCTCCTGAGATAGCTGACAGTGCGACTCGCTCACAATGGCTTACTTGTGACGCTGCTGCTCGTTTAGCCATTCGCAACCACCTGCCGTTAGCCGAATGCGCTGACTTCGGACAGCACAGGACTGCACAGACACTGTACGACACTGTAGTCACCCGTTACTCCTCGCCTGCCACTGCTGCTCTAGGCCGTCTTTCTCGGACTTGACCCCACAGCACTCACTGTTGACCTACTCGAGCAGCACCTCCTTGTAGCTGAGACAAGTGTAGTCGCTGAAGGTGCCGCTCATGGCACTCCTTGCACGCCCTTCTTTGAGGGGTGTTCCCCCTCCCCCCTTGCCCCCTCCTACGCTTCTACTGCTGCTGTTGACGTCCTTGGTGCTGAAGATGTCAGGGCTGCTTCTGCTAGTAGGAAGCGCCGCAGCAGCATAGGGCAAGGGTGGCAGGGGTGGTGGCAGTGGCAGCGGGGGTGGAGGTGAGGGCAGCAGTGGAGGGGGTGGAGTCAGTGGAGGTGGTGGCGGTGGCGGGAGTGGGGGCTTTGGCGGCGGCGGTGGTGGCACTTGTGGGGGTGGCGGCAGTGGTAGCGGTGGGAGTGGTGGTGGTAGGGCTGGAGCTGTTCAGCGGGGAGGTTCTAACAGTGGCCAGAGGCAGCAGCAGCAGCGTCGGAGCGAGACCCCGTCGCCCCAGCAGCTTCGTGAGTGACTTTTTCAGCGTGGGGCGTCTGGGGCTTGTGGTAGCTGCCCGTATGTCATTCTCACGGGTGACCATGCTGGTCAGACATGCGAGAAGCCTCACACTCAGCTGCTTCTCCCGCCTAGACGATGCTTGGCGTGCAGAGTTTGGTGACGAGGCCGAGCGCCCCCGCTGGGCAGAGTAGCTTAGGTCTAGATTTGCTATCTTTGACCTAGACTATGATGCTATCCTTGCTGCTATGTATGCCTTCTCTGTTAGTGCTGAGGGTGACTGTTACCTATGGTGCCGCCTGACCCAGGTATAGAGGCTACTGCTCTAGGTGCTAGTGAGTCTGCTCTCCCTGGTACTGCGCTTGCTGAGGCCTTGCACACCTTTACAGTTGACACAGGTGCTTCACGCTGTTTCTTTCGCCACAGCACCAACCTCACTCCTCTCTCTGCACCTGTCTCGGTAAGTCTGGCTGACTCCTCAGGGGCCCCAGTCCTTGCCCGTTCCTCCACTGCTCTCCTGTGTCCGGCGGTTCCGTCCGGCTCACTAACAGGTCTTCACCCCCCCTCGTTCTCTACGAACTTGGCGAGTAGCGCTACCCTCCAGGATGCGATGGTCACTACCACCACTCCTGGGGGTCAGCGTGTGTCGATCTGCACCCGCCCTGTCTTCCTTGCGTCGAGGGACGGCAACGCGCCGCTCCTCACTCCTCCTCGTTTCCCCCGACGACTGCTCCCCTGCAGACTCTCAACATGGACGTGTGGGGTCGAGCCCGCGTTAGTGGACAGGGCCGCGAGCGCTACTTACTGCTGGTTGTTGACGACTACATGCGCTACACCACGGTCTTCACCTTGCGCAGCAAGGGTGAAGTCCCTGATGTCTTGATCCCTTGGATCCGCGCAGTCCGTCTCCAAATCCGCGAGCGGTTCCGTGAGGACCTTCCAGTCCTGCGTCTGCACTATGACAGAGGTGGTGAGTTCTCCTCCGACCTCTTGCGGGAATTTTGTCGTGGAGAGGGCATTCTCCAGTCGTTCACGCTTCTGGCCTCCCCTCAGCAAAATGGGATTGCTGAGCGCCGCATTGGCTTAGTCATGGAGGTGGCTCGTACCTGGATGATCCATGCGGCTGCTCCCCATTTTCTGTGGCCATTTATGGTCCGGTACGCTGCGCATCAGCTCAACCTCTGGCCCCGTGTCTCCTTGCCGGAGACTTCGCCGACACTGCGTTGGACGGGGGAGGTTGGCGATGCGTCGGTGTTCCGGGTCTGGGGTTCTCGTGCCTTTGTTCGCGATACGTCCGCGGACAAGCTCTCCGCCCGCGCTATTCCATGCGTCTTCCTTTGCTTTCCCCCTGACGCGCCTGGCTGGCAGTTTTACCACCCCACCTCGCGCCGTGTCTTCCCCTATCAGGACGTCACGTTTGACGAGTCGGTTCCCTTTTACCGTCTCTTCCCCTACCGCTCTGCCCCTCCCCCACCCCCGAGGCTCTTCCTTGCTCCAGGTCCCCCTCCCCCCCCAGGGTACTGCTCCCTCAGGTGTGTCTCAGGAAGACCCTCTCCCTGGTACTGTGCCTGTTGAGGTAGTTATTGACTCAGGTGCTGCTCGAGGTGCTGCGTCTGGGGTTGCTGAGTCCGGGGGTGCGGAGCCTGGGGGTGCGGAGTCTGAGGGTGCCGGGTCTGGGGATGCTGAGCCTGGGGGTGCGGAGCCTGGGGGTGCTGAGCCTGAGGGTTAGGAGCCTGGGGGTGCTGAGCCTGAGGGTGTTCAGCCTGGGGGTGCTGGGCCTGAGGGTGTGGAGTCTGGGGGTGCTGAGCCTTGGGGTAATACTTCTTCTGGAGGTCCTACGGGTGCTTCGCCACGACTGTCTCCTCTGCCGCAGCCTCTCTCTCCGCAGCAGCTGCGCGAGTGGTTTGCTCAGCGCACACGCCTTCGGAGTGGAGCTGCCAGAGCTGGAGACTCTGACGCTGGAGACACTGGAGCTAGAGGTGTTGGAGCTGTTCGTCTTGGAGGTGCTGGAGTTACTGCTGGAGCTGATGGTACCGGAGGTGCTGTAGCTGCTGGTCCTGGAGGTGCTCGTACCAGGGGTACTGGAGCTGCCGGGACTGGTAGTGTTGGGGGCGCTGGAGCTGGAGGAGCTGGGGCTGGAGACCCTGCGGATCCTGGAGGTGCTGGGGCTGGAGGCGATGGAGCTGGAGGCACTGGCGCTGGTGGCGCTGGAGCTGGAGGAGCTGTAGCTGGAGACACTGGAGCTGTTGACCCTAGAGCTGGAGGTGCTGGAGAAGGGGGTGCTGTGTCTGGCGAAACTGTTGCTGGAGCCACTGTGCGGCCACGACCGTTTTTTGTTTTCCTGCTTTGCCAGGTTCTTAGTCTCCCGTCTTCTACTGGCCTTCCTCCTAGCTTACTGAGTCCACCGCCTCGCACGTCGCAGCCACAGTTACAGCCAGGCTCCCCACTGCCTGCTCCTTCTCCTTACGTTGAGCAGACATAATCTTTTACAGAGCGTCGTGAGCCTGAGTCTCGTCCTGCCTCGCCTCTTTGCTCTGCTTGCACTGGTCATCAGGTTCCTCGTCCGCGTCCTCCTCCTGTCCCCGGCACCCATGCTATGGCACTTCGTCCTTCCTCTGTTCCACTGCGTGTTCCTCTTCTGCCTCAACCTGAGTCCTCTCTTCTTGCTGTCCCTGACCCTGAGTCTACCCTCGCTCGTGCTGCCAGTCCCGCTGTCTCTCGTCTCCTCGCCACTGTTGTCACTGACCCTTCTTTTGAGTCCACTGCTGCGTCTGCCCTCGTTGCTGAGCTGGCTGACTTTGCTGCTGCCTGTCGTCTAGATTACGCCACTTCTCTTGTTGCTGAGTCTGAGTCTGCCAGTCCTCCGTCCGTCGGGGGTGAGTGTGCTCTTGGCACGGACGTCCTTGAGGACAGGCAGGAGGACTTTGAGTGTCTTGCAGCTGCTGTACCTCATCTCGTGGCCATGCTGCTTGCCCCTGAGTGAGACCCGGATGCACCAGACATCCCGACCCCGCGCTCTTACGTAGAGGCGATTACGGGTCCTTACTCCTCTCATTGGCAGACAGCCATGGACGCCGAGATGGCACCCTGGAAGTCCACAGGCACCTACGTCGACGCAGTTCCCCCGTTTGGGGAGAACATAGTCGATGGCATGTGGATTTTCAGGGTGAAGCGACCGCCGGGCTCTCCTCCTGCCTTCAAGGCGCGTTACGTTGCTAGAGGCTTCAGTCAGCGACAGGGGGTCGACTACTTCCAGTTGTGAGGCTGAGATCTACGCAAGGGCCATGGCTGCACAGGAGTTACGCTGGCTCACCTACCTGCTGACTGACTAGGGAGAGCAGCCTCGTTCGCCTCCAATGCTGTACGTAGACAACAAGGCCATGATCGCCTTGTGTCAGGAGCACAGAATGGAGCACAGAACGAAGCACATCGCTCTGCGATAATTCCTTGCTCGAGAGTTGCAGCAGCGTGGTCAGCTTCGTCTTGCGTACGTGGCCACTAGGGCCAACACTGCTGATATATTCACCAAGGCACTTCAGACTTGTGATCATCAGCGCTTCTCTACTGTTTTAGGCCTTGTGCCTACTTTGCCTCACTTGCTCACTGCGTGACTTTGGTTGTACTGTGATCTATATATATACGTGCATGCTTACTCTTTCTAGGCTATGATCACTGTACTTTTTGTGCTCTTTATGTGAACTGAATGTGAACTGGCCTGCAGTTTATCTCTGCATGTGAACTGGCCATGTGGCCCTTTGCTTGTGCTCGAAATGTGTGGTGACTTTGTGATCCACCCTGAGCTTGCTTTGATTTTCTTGACTGGTCTTGTGACCACTTGTTCTCCCCCACTTTGCCTATGGGGGTGTATCAGAATGTTACATTGCTTACTTTGTGTAGGTTATAGTGGGGTAGCCCATAAGGGGTACAACCCAATTAGGGTTAGTACTTGTACCCAACTTCTGCTCTGTGCATTCATTCTCGTTCATTCTTCTGACACAGAGTAGCTCCACTGTTGCAGGATCTTTCCGGGAAGCTTTTGTTAGAATGGTGAAGGAATGAATGACTGAACTAGCAAGCAGGTGGGTACAAGTAGGAAACCTAAAAGTGTTGTACCCTATATGAACTACCCCAGTACAGCCTAGATAGACTATAGCATATAAGTTTGACACACCCCCATACGCAAAGTGGGGGAGAAAAAGAGGTCACAAGACCGGTCAAGAAAGGCAAAGCAAGCTCAGGGTGGATCACGACGACACCACACATTCTGAGCACAAGCAAATGGCCACAAGGCCAGTTCACATGCAGAGTTATATAAAGGAGAACAAGCAATACAGTGAACACAACCTAGCAAGTTCACATGCAGGTATAGGTATAGAGATCACAGTACAAGCAGAGTCAAGAGGTAAGCAAGTGAGGCACAGTAGGTACAAGGCCTAGAATAGTACAAAAACGCTGATGATCACAAGGCTGAAGTGCCTTGGTGAAAACATCAGCAGTGTTGGCCCGAGAGGCCACGTAAGCAAGACGAAGCTGACCACGCTGCTGCAAATCTCGAGCAAGGAAGTAGCGCAGAGCAATGTGCTTCGTTCTGTGCTCCAGTCTGTGCTCCTGACACAAGGCAAGCATGGCCTTGTTGTCGACGTACAGAAATGGAGGAGAACGAGGCGCCTCTCCCAAGTCGGTTAGCAGGTAGGTGAGCCGGCGTAACTCCTGTGCAGCCATGGCCCCAGCGTAGATCTCAGCCTCACAACTGGAGCTAAGAACAGAAGACGAGTGGGTAGACCGCCAAGAGACAGAACCGGAGCCAAGGCTGAAGGTGTAACCCTGTGACGACCGCTGCGTAGCCAAGTCGTCAACCCAAGAAGCGTCTGCGTGACCAGCGAGGACAACTCGAGCCCGTCCTCCAAGCACGAGCCCCATGCCCGACGTATTGCACAAGTAGCGCAACACCCTCTTAGCTGCATCCATGTGCTCCTTCCTGTGTCTGCCAGGAGCGACATAGCGTGCTAGAATGCTAAGAGGGTAGGCAAGGTCAGGTCGAGTGCAGGTCATCAGGTACATGAGGCAGCCCACAAGCTCTGGATACAGGCCACTCGGCTCTACGGACTCGTCCGAAGGTGGAGCTGAGAGCGAGTGACCGGTAGGCAGAGGAGTGGACTGTGGCGAGGAGTACGTGAAGCCGAAGCGCTGAAGGACCTGCTGCACCATGTGTGACTGAGTCAAGGTAGTGGTGCACTGTGCTCTATCCCGGGTGATCCGCAAGCCAAGATAGCTTGTCAGCTCACCCAGGTCTGTGCACGTGTGTCTCTTTTGCAGCTCCGATTTCACGTGGGCGAGTGCCTCAGCGTCAGCAGTAGCAAAGACCAAGTCGTCTACGTACACGAGAACGTAGAACGGCGGCAGAGTGGTGTCGGTGCGTAGAAACAGCGACGGGTCAGCAGTGGAAGGAGCAAAACCAAGAGCAGCAAGAGTCATCCTCAGCGTGTCGTGCCACTCACGGGGTGCCTGGCGGAGACCGTAGACTGGCCGCCTGAGGCTCCACTAGGTACCAGCAGGAAACGACCCAGTGAAGCCAGGTGGGCGGCGCAGCCAGATCTCCTCGTGCAGGCTGCCCTGTAGGAAGGCTGTGCTGAAGTCAAGCGAGTGTAGCTCGTAGTCACGCTGAGTGGCGACATGCAGCAGCACCCGAGGAGTGGTCATCTTCGGGGTAGGGGAGAAGGTCTGGAAGAAGTAAACTCCCTGTCGCTGACTGAAGCCTCGTGCAACGTAACGCGCCTTGAAGACAGGCGGAGAACCCGGTGGCCGCTTCACCCTGAAAATCCACATGCCACTGACGATGTTCGCCCCAGGCGGGGAAACCTCGTCGACATAGGTGCCTGTGGACTTACAGGAAGCCATCTCTGTGTCCATGGCTGTCTGCCACTGAGAGGAGTAGGGACCCTCTATCGCCTCTGCGTAAGAGCGCCGGGTCGGGATGTCTGGTGCATCCGGGTCTCCCTCAGGGGCAAGCAGCATGGACACGAGATGAGGTAAAGCAGCGGCAAAGCACTCAAACTCCTCCTGTCTATCCTCAAGGACGTTTGTGCCAAGAGCACACTCACCCCCGACGGACGGAGGACAGACAGACGCAGACTCAGCAACAAGACTAGCGGCGTAGTCTAGACGACAGTGAGCAGCAAAGTCGACAAGCTCAGCAACTAAGGCAGACGCAGCAGTGGACTCAAAAGAAGGGTCAGTGACAACAGTGGCCAGGAGATGCATGACAGTAGGACTAGTAGCACAAAGGGAGTCAGACTCTGGGTCAGCAAGTGCAGGAAGAGAGGACGCAGGAGGAGACGGTAGAGGGACACGCTGTGGAGCAGTGGAAGGACGCAGAGTCATAGAGAGAGTGCCAGGGACAGGAGGAGGACGCTGACGCGGAACACGATGACCAGTGCGAACAACGCAATTAGGCGACTCAGGACGAGACTCAGGTGACGCAGGACGAGACTCTGGCGACGCATGACGAGACTCAGGCTCACGACGCTCCATAAGACTTCTAGTCAATCAAGAGTAAGGAGACAGACCAGGCAGTGGAGAGGCTGGCTGTAACTGCGACTGTGACTGGGCAGGCGGTGGACTCAGTAAGGAAGGAGTAGGACCAGTAGAAGGCGGGAGACCAAGAACCTACTGAAGGAACGGAACGTAGTACGGCTGCGGCCGCGCAGCGCCTCCAGAAACAGCAGAGACAGCACCAGTACCCTCAGCTCCAGGGTCTCCAGCTACAACTCCCGCAGCACCACCAGCTCCAGTACCTCCAATAGCTCCAGCTCCAGCAGCATCTCCAGTAGCAACAGCTCCAGTACCTCCAACACCTCCAGCTCCAGCAGCACCGACAACTCCAACTCCTGCAGCACCACCAGCCTCAGCAGCTCCAGTACCTCCAGTACGAGCACCTCCAGGACCAGCTACTCCAGCACCAACAGCACCAACACCAGCAGGACCTCCAACAGCGCCGGTACCTCCAGCACCAGCACCTCCACGACCAGCGGCTCCAGCAGCTCTAGCACTAGCAGCACCTCTAGCAGCTCCAGCTCCAGAAGCACCTCTAGCAGCTCCAGCACCAGCAGCACCTCCAGCAGCTCCAGCACTTGCAGCACCTCCAGCAGCAGGCCCCATAGCCCCAGCAGCACGGCTACAGCGCCGAGCGTACCACTCACGTAGCCACTGCGGAGAGAGGGGCTCCCGCCGTGACGGGACACCCGGAGGACCTCCAGACTCAGCACGCTCAGGCTCAGCACCCCCAGACTCAGCACCCCCAGGCTCAGCAACCCCAGGCTCGACACGCTCAGGCTCAGCACCCTCAGACACAGCAACCCCAGGCTCAGCACCCCCAGTCCCCGCACCCGCAGGCTCAGCACCCCTAGCAGCACCTGAGTCGACAGCTACCTCGACAGGCTCGACAGGGTCTACCTGGGACACACCTGAGGGGGCAGGACCTGAGGGGGGAGGGGGTCTACCGGAGGAGCACCTGGTGCTAGGAAGAGAAGCGGGGGGGGGAGAGAGGCAGTGCGGTAGGGAAAGAGACGGTAGTAAGATGCCGACTCGTCAAACGTGACGTCCTGAGAGGACAGAACACGACGCGAGGTGGGGTGGTAAAACTGCCACCCAGGTGCGTCAGGGGGGAAGCCAAGGAAGACGTAGGGAATGGCACGGGAGAACAGCTTGTCCACGGAAGCATCGCGGACAAAAGCTCGAGATCCCCAGACACGGAACACAGACGCATCGCCAACCTTCTCCGTCCACCGCAGAGTAGGTGTGGTCTCCGGCAAGGAGACACGAGGCTGAAGGTTGATCTGATGCGCAGCGTACTGAACCGCGAACGGCCACAGAAAATGGGGAGCAGCCGCATGGATCATGGACGTACGAGCGACGTCCATGACCATGCCAATGCGGCGCTCAGCAATCCCATTTTGCTGTGGGGAGGCCGGAAGCGTGAACGTCTGGCGGATGCCCTCCGCACGACAGAAGGCCCTCAGAAGGTCGGAGGAAAACTCACCACCTCTGTCTGAGTGCAGACGCAGAACAGGAAGGTCCAAGCCGAAACTCTCGCTGAGCTTGTGACGGGTACCGCGGATCCAGTCGATCAACACCTCAGTGACCTCACCCTTGCTGCGCAAGGGGAAGACTGTGGTGTAACGCGAGTAGTCGTCAACGACCAGCAGGAAGTAACGCTCGTGACCCTGTCCACAGACGCGGGCTGGGCCCCACACGTCCATGTGAAGAGTCTGCAGGAGAGACTCTGTCGGAGGGAACTCGGAGGAGTGAGGAGTGGCGTGCTGCCGGCCCTCGACACAAGGAACACAGGTAGGGGCAGGCCCCGGAGGAAGGGGAGGGAGGGACCTGGGGAGACCAGAGACAAGGGTACGGGAGGCCATACCTCGAAGACGAGGCAGGGAGGGGTGACCAAGGCGGTGGTGCCAAAGGAGAGTCTCGTGTGACAGAGGATGACACGAGCAGGGGGCCGACGCTGGACTAGCCTTGGACACGGCAGAAAACACCTGACCAGACGCGGCTACCTGACCAGACGCAGTAACCGGAGGAGACGCAGTAGTCAGTGTGTACAGACTCGACCCATGCCGACGGGTGAACGTGGCCAGGTGAACGTCACCAGCACCTGGAGCAGCAGACTCACCAGTACCTGGAGCAGCAGACTCACTAGCACCTAGAGCAGCAGCCTCAATGCCCGGGTCGGGGGGAACACACAGGTAGCAGTCACCCTCAGCACTATCAGTCACAGCATGCATGGCAGCAAGGATAGCATCGAAATCAAGATCAAAGATAGCAACATTCTGCCTAAGCAGATCACCCCAGCGAGGGAGCTCAACAGCGTCAGGAAACTGGGCGCGCCAGGCGTCAGTCAGGCGACCGCCGTCGCCACCTCCACCACCGCTGCCGTTGCCTCCACCGCCGCTACCGCTGCATCCACCACCCCCACCACCGCCACCGAAGCCCCCACTCCCGCCACCACCCCCACCTCCACCGCCACCCCCTCCGCCTCCTCCACCGCCTCCACCGCCGCCCCCACCGTCCCCTCCACCACCCTTGCCCCCCTTGCCCTTGCTGTTGCGGCGCCTCCCACTAGGAGCAGAAGCAGCCCCGACCTCCTCAGTGCCAACGAGGTCGACAGCAGCAGCAGAAGCAACAGAGGGGAGAAGGGGGACAGGGGAACACCCCTCAAAGAAAGGGGCGCGGCGATCGCCGCGAGAAGCACCTACAGCTAAGATACTCTTCTCATCCGCAGTGAGGCGCTCCTCTAGCAGGTCGACGGTGAGCTCGGTGGGGCAAAGGGAGAGAATTTGGTCCTTGACTGAAGCAAGGGAGTCAGGGAGGCGGGTGACTAGGTAGTAAAGGGTGATGTACATGGGGGGGGGGGGGTTCTTGGCACAGAACCCAGTGGGAAGCGCAGCGCGGTAGCGGGCGTCACTAGTGCGGAGGTGAGTAATGAGGTCAGCGACTGTGGGAAAGGCGGCAAGGTCAAGGAACAGGTACGGCAGCATGAGGCGGCTGAGGGCAGCAATGGCAGGGGAGGAGTAGCGCGCTACGACAGCGTCATACAAAGACTGAGCAGTCTTGTACTGGCCAAAGTGCGCGCGCTCAGCAAATGGCAGGTGACTACGAACAGCAAGGCGAGCAACAGCATCACAAGTGGTCCACTGCGAGCGAACCGTACTGTCAGCAGTGGCAGCAGGTGCAGTAGAGACACCAAACATGTGATCGAAAAGGGATACCCCGTCCCTAGAGTCACACTGAAGAAAGAGCTGCAGGTCGTCAACCCACACGTCAAAGTCAACCGCACGCCCCTCGGCATCAAAGGTAAGAACAGTAGGGCTAGCCATATCGGCAGTAGCAGCAGTGGCAGCAGAAGCAGCAGTGGCAGCAGAAGCAGCAGTAGCAGCAGGAGCAGCGCAGGCAGGGCAGCGCGGCTCAGTAGGGCGGCGCGGCTCGGCAGGGCGGCGCAGCTCGGTATGGCGGCGCGGCCCGGCTGGGCGGCGCGACTCGGCTGGGCGGCGCGGCTCGGCTCCTGGCGGCGCGGCGCGGCGCGGGTGCTTACCGGGGGCGGGTGCAGGGCAGGGCCGCAATTGGCGGTTAGGTCAGGGCCGCGACTGGGGCGGCAGCAGGGCAGGGCCGCGAAAGGGCGGCTGCAGGGCAGGGCCGTGTCAGGGCGGCAGCAGGGCAGGGCCGCGACAGGGCGGCAGCAGGGCAGGGCCGCAGTGGGCGGCGAAGACATGGCCGCGACGAGCGGCGAAGGGCCAGTGACGGGCGGCGACGGGCCGGCGACGGGCGGCGACGAGCCGGAACGGGCCGGCGACGGGCCGGGAGGGGCCGGGACAGGCCAGCGACGGGCGGCAAAGGCAGGGCCGCGACAGGGCGGCAGCAGGGCAGGGCCGCAGTGGGCGGCGAAGACATGGCCGCGACGAGCGGCGAAGGGCCAGCGACGGGCGGCGACGGGCCGGCGACGGGCGGCGACGAGCCGGGACGGGCCGGCGACGGGCCGGGAGGGGCCGGGACAGGCCAGCGACGGGCGGCGAAGGTAGGGCCGCGACAGGGCGGCAGCAGGGCAGGGCCGCAGTGGGCGGCGAAGACATGGCCGCGACGAGCGGCGAAGGGCCAGCGACGGGCGGCAACGGGCCGGCGACGGGCGGCGACGGGCCGAGAAGGCCGGGCCGCGACGGGCCGAGAAGGCAGGGCCGTTACGGGCCTAGAAGGCAGGGCCGCGACAGGCGGCACTAGGTCATGGCGCGCGACGGCGCAGGTGAGACAGACGCGAGGCGCGCTTCGGGCAGGGCTGGAAAAAAAAATCGTGGTGGGCCCTAAAAAAAAAAACGTTCCCACGAGGGAACCTGCTCAGAATACCATGTTAGAATGGTGAAGGAATGAATGACTGAACTATCAAGCAGGTGGGTACAAGTAGGAAACCTAAATGTGTTGTACCTTATATGAACTACCCCACTACAGCCTAGATAGACTATAGCATATAAGTTTGACAGCTTTAGGCGGTTCTCCTCGTAGTAGACTTTGATCCATGTGGGAATGAGGTCCTCGGCTTATCGCTCGTCGCCATCGAGGATGAGGATGACGTCACCGATGCCACGTGGCCATATCTGCTCGATGCTAGCAAAGAGCATTTCGAGCGGGAAGAAGTTGCTTGACACGTGGCTGCGGATTATGAGGTCCACGCGACCAGGCCATAATGATCCGCCAACAAAAATCAGCAGAAAGGCCATGTGGATTGACACTGAGCGAGATAATATGTGACGAAGAAGATACTCTGAGCGAGATAATCAGTGACGGAGAAGATACTATGAGCGAGATAATATGCGACGGAGAAGATACTCTGAGCGAGATAATATGTGACAGAGAAGTTAATATGAGTGAAAAAATCTGAGCGAGACAATCTGTGTGACACAAAAGATTGACTAAAACCGAGGAAAACAAGCACCTCTCGATGACAGCCTGCCAAATTTGAGATTGCAAAGAAAAAAAAGGGAAAGAAGAGAAAAGGAGACTCTGAGCGGCGAGGTACATGATGCACGTACCGGTACGCATCGTCGTAGAGGATGAAGAGCTCCGCCACGCAATGACCCGTTCGTGAGCATCGCCTGCACTCCCTCCCACCGCTTCCTGCGCCATTGTGACTGGTGGTAGTAATGTTTATAGTAGTAGCATTAGTTGCAGATCTAGTAGTAGCAGCGGAACCATTAGTCCATTGATGCACGACAACTTTCACAACGCTGCCGCCAGGTTTGCTAGAAACCGTCACGGATTTCCGAGTTCAGATTTGCGCTCGTGCTCCGAGACTTCTCCGCCACCGAGTTGCCGAGCTTGACTGAGTCAGAGTCTTGCCAAGTCATCGCGGAAAAGGCAATCGCAAATTTTTGGCTCCTGTAGGTTTTTCTACAAAAAAGCATACAGAAAGTCCCAAGAACATACAAAACATCCCAGAAGTTGATGTGATGGAAATGTCACACCCACGTAACGACAGAACAATGACCTTAAATGTCACGATTCAGTGACGCAAAGGTGTTAGCTGCAAACACACTGGGTTGGTCTGGTTGGATCTGGAAATCAAAGTGGTTTAGAGCATTTGAACGCGTTTCCTCTTAGTGTTGCTCACCCAGCTCATCTAACCAACTTTGTGTACAGTGATCGCGAAGCATGCAAACTGCACGACCACTAGTGAGGGAAAACAAAAACGGGACAACAACATTCGTTGACATCGCCAGTCCATGACGGAAATACTTCTGCCACGTACAACATCAAATGTACACGTAAGCAAGGGAAGTGACGAAAGCAAAGCAAACACAGCTACTCAAGCCCAGTGCATCACCCTAACCAAATATTTGGGACGTGCCACGTCACAAAATTGGTAACCACCCATATCTCCGGACCAATTGGCCGAACCTCGCGAATCCGTCCCAACCAATTGTCGCAAAAACAGAACCAACACCCACAGCCCCCCCTAACCACCCACACATTAGCCAATCTAACCTCGAACCCACAGAAACCCCAGCCCCCCTCCACTCCCCTCTTGTCATACTAATGCCTTACTTGATTCCTCACCCGGGCTATTGTAGTATTGCGTTGGTTGTACATCGCGTTCTGCATCTATCCCCCTCGGCTTCTGCCCTCCCCCCCCCACCTCCACTCCCCAGAGTAGTTTAGGGTTAGCATCAGCGCTACGCGACAGCACTCGTTCCCGCGTGCTTAGCGACACGAAACCGCCGCCCGCTAACAGTATTGGTGAGTGCCTATTGCGGTGTAACTATGCTCACACGCCAAAATCTCCCGTTTGTTACCCTTTTCAAATCCCGCGCGCGAAAATGCTATTTCCATTTACCTCCATGATGAAGTCAGCCTTATTTTTATTTTTTATTTGCAGCATTTGTGCGCAACTACAACGGAGTGTATCGGGGCTTCATCGAGCTACGATGACAAATACACCGACGGAAAGCTTGGGAGGAAGGTTAGGCGCTGGTCATTTCGTGCGATGCGTGGTTATGTTTCTTTTCGAGCTGCTCGAGTCAGTTGCTGTGTCCTATGATTTCCACGACTCACTATCTGTTGCTATTGTTTTTTAGTTTCAGGTGATGGAGACGGAGTGATCGCAGCGCGATTGTCGCTAACGCGTATCGTGTACTCTTCGCTTGTATGTGCGGCGCGGTGCAGGTGGATGTGCAAGCGGGGAAGGCGGGTCGTGCGATTTCGGTAAGCCTTGGTTACGATTTTTTTCTCACGTGTCACGATCTCGTGCTGTCGTCTTGATTGCAGGTTCCATAGCGAACGACCTGTTTTATGCAAGCACCAAACCGTTGTGCAGACGGTTTTGTCCATGTGTGCCTATAGAGCTCAGTCGCTAAGTGTCCATATGGACGTGCGGTTGTGCAAACAGTTGTGTCTATGTGCGTCCATGGAGCTCGATCGCTATGTGTCCATATGGACGGTTCTGCAGACGTAGGCTTGTGTTGCTCTGCCAGTGTCTGTACTTGTTAAATATTGAGATTTTTTTAGAAACGCCAATGGACGTCATGGTTGTGGTGTTCTGAAATTTCGACGTGCGCAATGCGATGCTCAATTTCGTGTGCGACATGCGGTCGCTATTCAGAATCGCTAGCCAACGAAATCACGTTTGGGCACACCCTAAATTGGCATTCGATTAGTTGATTTTGACCAATCATAAACCAGGACACCTGGCAAAATATCCGGAAAGATGTAACGCGTTTTGTCCACGTGGCGAGGATACAAAAAAGTAACGAGAAAGTCACTTCGCCAGTCACTACAATGTGACGCCATTGTGACTCCAAAGTCACCAAGTCGTCACAATTTCGTGACCTTATAAGTGACGGGAGCCGGTACTTACAACCATCACATTTTTATCCCAAATTTCCGTATACTTAAAAGTGACGGAAAAGTCACAATTACGTCACATTCGACCCTTGTCTTTTCCGCGATGGTCCGGGATGTTTCAGGCATCATTCCCCGCCGGCTTTGTCTTACCGTCTTTGCGCTTAACACCGCTTCGTCTCTGGTGGCGGCTCGATCGTTCTCGTCGTTTGAACGCAGAGGCTCTGCCAGTAACGCAGATGTTCTGCCTTGCGCTGGCATCGGTAGGGCAGCTGCTAAGTCGTCGTGGTAGTCGTAAGGCGCCGCCAAGAGCTGTCGCAACGCGGTCGCACTACGGATCCCGCGAACCGAGTCGTCTGGCGACGGGAAAACCGTGTTTGTCATACCGTTTCGCACGGGGGAGGCGAGGAGCAGCAGCGAAAGTGCCGCCGCGACGGCGAGGAGGCAAAAGGTGGCCCCTCGACGGGAAATCACAAGACATGGCGACGTATCGTTCAAATTGCTGCTGCTACTCGTACTGCTCCGACTCGTCACCGCGGATTTCGGACATCCTTCCTCAGAAGTACTAAAACGACGGTGCACTTTTGGCAGGGTGTACATGCTGATGTACTAAGCACAGCGCGAAATTTAGTTACCGGTGTGAAAATAATCGAAAGGGTTGTTTGAATTAAATTGTGCTCCTCCCTCATATATGGATCAGCAATTTCCATAGTTGGCGGCAAACTCGCCTTTACGCTTCCTTGCCAATAAACGTTCTGCTATGATAGAAGAGCCTTCTACGTGCAGGCCTGCCGTCTGGACCCAACCCGTGCCGTGCAGATGTACTCTCCACCAGCGAATTTGCTTGGAATGGGACATCGGGCGCGCGGGGCAATGTTGACTGTTTTGAGACAAACACGAAAATAGACGACGCGTGCCATTTCGCCAGCCCCATCCCTTGCTTGGGTGCACGACGTGGTGACCGGGCGCGCTTCGGACGTGTTGAATGTTCTCGCACAAGAGTGAATTGAGGCCAGATTTGGCCTCCATTTCCTCGTATAGATTGATCTACAATACGTCAAAATAAGCCAATTAATATAAACAAATTAATGGATCATTCACTGAAATTCCATGTCACCAAGCCTTAGCAAACGTTTCTTTTGTTTAATGTCTAATTGCAATCCTTTCGTCACCATCACCCACGTCAGCGCTAAAGGTGCGATGATAAATAACCTTGTGAGAAACACCAGACGTCTATTCATTCAAAATATCACTTATTTAAAATAACCAGAAATGTCTTAATTCAAAATAATTTTATTCCCGTTGTTAAGACACACACACACCCCTTTTTGCATTTATCAAAAGACCCTAGGGTGCTATATCCGAGGGATTACAGTGTATAACACAGTACATAACTGCACAGAACCTCGACTATGGTACTAAGGAACCTAAACCATTGTAGGTTAAGCCTCACTGCTGCAACAGTTGTTCGCTGAATTTGCCAACCAGGCTCAGCTGCCTGGATTATGACCTTGAATTTATGCACTACTCCCTGCAGGATCTGCCCCTCTCAGCTGCACAGTTGTCCCCACCACACTGGGCTCCTCTCCACCACCTGCCTGAGCTACCTTCCAGTACATGCACTCCAGCTCACTCCGGTACTGATCGTACACCATAGTAGCATTTGCCTTCTTCTTTTTAATAGTAGGTCAATCATACCAACCCATGGCATACTGCCATATCTGTTGCTGAGGAAAGGGGTTCACGTCGTCACACCCTGGGAGCTCCCAGCAGGCAGCGCACAGCACACGCCCTCGTGCGAGTAGTAAGCCGCCCCCTGGATGTACGTCTTGATGACATGTGGCGCGTTGCCGTTGTGCTTTGTGGCGATGTGGAAGGGCTGCGTGTAGGGAAGGTGCACGCCAACGCGGGGGATCGGCGTGTGATTGGTCAATTCCAAGGCCCAATGCACCTCATCATGAGCATACGCCCACATGTAGTTCCCAATGGTCGTGTGGGCGATTTGGGTCCGCTCATACTGGGGTCCATGCTTGGAGAACCACTTGAAAGCCGAGTCAAAGCTGCCGCCCTTATCCTTGTGCAGATACGTCATGTGGCTCTTGAATCTTGGCAGGACGCTGGTTGGCATAAGAAATGGCAGTTGCACCATGAAATTGGCGAAGTACTTGTCATCTCCAACAAGAAACTTGGTGGATGGTAACCAGTGGTCCAGCTGTCGTCGCTCGCTGCCAATCACATACGGTTTGCCGTCTGTCAGGTTGAATAGTAACCCGGGTGTTACTTTCAAGTCAAAGATGATGTCATCGTCGATAAAGGCCACGTAAGGGGCTGCCGTGTTGTTGTCAGCCCAAAGGTAGCTCCACTGTGCAGGATCTTTCCTGGAAGCTTTAGGCAGTTATCCTCGTAGTAGACTTTAATCCACGTGGGAATGAGGTCCTCAGCCTCTTGCTTGTCGCCGTCTAGGATGAGGATGACGTCACCTATGCCACGTGGCCACATCTGATCGATGCTATAAAAGAGCATTTCAAGCAGGAAGAAGCTGCTTGACACGTGGCTGCGGATTACGAGGTCCACGCGACCAGGCCATAACGATCTGCCAACAAAGCAGCAGAAAGGCCATGTGGATTATAAGAATCTGAGCGAGATACAGAGAATCTTGCCTAAAAAAGAGGAAAAAGAGCGCATCACAATGAAGAGCCTGCCATATCTGAGATCAGCGAGGTGCAAGCAATGTGCATACCGGTACGCGTCATTGTATAGGCTGAAGAGCTCCGCCACGCAGTGAACCGTTCGTGAACGCCACCTGCACTCCCTCCCGTTGCTTCTGGCGCCATTTTCACTAGTGGTAGTAACGTTAGTAGTCGCAGCAACTTACTGGTCCAGGACAACTTTCACAGCGTTGCCGCCAGGCTCACTAGAATCCGTGGAAACCACTTTCTCGGAACTGCTACCAACGACGTCACGGAGCTCCGAGTTCAGACCTGCGCCTCTCCGCCGCCGAGTCGCCGGGTATCGCCCGGACCCAGTCTGAGTTTGAGATGATATCTCAGGTATTATTCGCAGTACCATCTTTGTGCATAACGCGGATTTGTCTCTCCCGGCGGCTTGATAGTTCTCGTCATTTGAATTTAACGCAAAGGCTCCGCCTTGCGCCGCCGGCAACCGAGTCGATAGAGCAGCTGCTAAGTCGGCGTGGTAGTCGTAGGGCGCTGTCAAGAGCTGTCGCAAGCCGGTCGCACCAAGGAGCCTGCGAACCGAGTTGATTGGTGACGAGACTACCATGCCTGTCGTACCGTTTTGTACGGTATAGGCGAGGAGCAGCAGCGAAAGCGCCGTCGTGAGGGGAAGGAGGCAGAAGATTGTCAGAAGACTTGCACTGTGAGATCCCCGATTGATCCTTGGAGGGTTACAGGCCTGTTAGCCTGGGGGGTTATGGGCGCACTGACCCGCTACTGAAACAAGCCCTTTTATCCCAATGGTCTAGTGGTTGGGATCCTGACATGGTATAGAGCGGGTTCCCTAGTGGGACCGTTTCTTCCTAAGGGCCCACCACGTTACATTTTTTTATCCTAACCTGCCCGAAGCGCGCTTCGCGCTCTGCCCTGCCCTAAGCTTTCGCGGCCCCTTAGCGGCCTGCCCGGCCCCCTCGCGGCCCCTTAGCGGCCCCTTCGCGGCCCCTTAGCGGCCCCCTCGCGGCCCCCTAGCGGCCTGCCCGGCCCCCTCGCGGCCCCTTAGCGGCCCCTTAGCGGCCCGGCCCCCTTGCGGCCCCTTAGCGGCCCCCCTCGCGGCCTGCCCGGCCCCCCTCGCGGCCCCTTCGCGGCCCCTTAGCGGCCCCCTCGCGGCCCCCTCGCGGCCCCTTAGCGGCCCCTTCGTGGCCCCTCAGCGGCCCATTTGCGGCCCCTTCTCGGCCTCGCCCCGTCGCCCGCGGTGGCCCCGTCCCGTCACCGGTCGCGGCCCCGCCCCGTCGCCACCCTGCCTCGTCGCGACGCCCCTGCGGGACCCGCGCGGCGTCGCCCCTACTCGCGGCGTTGCCCCTGCCCGCGGCGTCGCCCCTGCCCGCGACGTCGCCCCTGCCCGCGACGTCACCTCTGCCCGCGCACGCCCCTGCTCGCGGCGTCGCCCCCTGCCCGCGGCGTCGCCCCTGCCCACGCGGCGTCACCTGCCGCCTGCTGAGCGCGCACACTTTGGCCAGTACAAGACTGCTCAGTCTTTGTACGACGCTGTAGTTGCACGCTACTCCTCCCCTGCCACTGCTGCCCTCAGCCCCCTCATGCTGCCGTACCTTTTCCCTGACCTTGCCGCCTTTGCCACAGTCGCTGACCTAGTTGCTCACCTTCGCACTAGTGACGCCCGCTACCGCGCTGCCCTTCCCACTGAGTTCTGTGCCAAGAACCCCCCCCCCATATACATCACCCTTTACTACCTAGTCACCCGCCTCCCTGACTCCCTCTCTTCAGTCAGGGACCACTTTCTCTCCCTTTGCCCCACCGAGCTGACTGTCGACCTGCTAGAGGAGCGCCTTGCTGCAGCAAAGAAGAGTACCTTAGCTATAGGTGCTTCTCGCGGCGACCGTCACACCCCCTTCTTTGAGGGGTGTTCCCCTGTCCCCCTTCTCCCCTCTGTTGCTTCTGCTGCTGCTGTCGACCTCGTTGGCACTAAGGAGGTCGGAGCTACGTCTGCCCCTAGTGGGAGACGCCGCAACAGCAAGGGCAAGGGGAGCAAGGGTGGTGGAGGGGGCGGCGGGGGAAGCAGTGGAGGAGGTGGAGGCGGCGGAGGAGGTGGCGGTGGAGGTGGGGGTGGTACCGGGAGTGGGGGCGTCGGTGGCGGCGGTGGAGGTCGTGGCGGCGGTGGCGGAGGTGGTGGAGGCAGCGGCAGCGGTGGTGGAGGTGGCGGCGGAGGTGGTGCTGGTCGAGGTGCAGCCGCGCAGCGTGGAGGCTTTGGTGGCAGCCAGCGCCAGCAGCAGCTGCGCACCCGTGAGACCCCGTCGGTTCAGCAGCTTCGTGAGTGGTACGCTGGGCGTGGGAGGTCTGGGGGTGCAGGTCCCTGCACTTACGTTCTTCGCACCGGCACTCGTAGTGGGGAGGTATGTGGGCTCCCACACACCACGCAGCGCTGCTTCGGTCGCTTGACTGACGCTTGGCGTACCCAGTTTCCTGACGCCGTTGAGCTCCCTCGCTGGCATGATCTGCTTCTGCAAAATGTGCCTATCTTTGATCTAGATTTTGATGCTATCCTTGCTGCCATGTATGCTCTTGCTGATAGTGCTGAGGGTGACTGTTACCTGAGTGTCCCGCCCGACCCGGGCATTGCGGCTGCTGCTCTAGGTGCTAGTGCGTCTGCTGCTCCAGGTGCTGGTGCGTCTGTTGCTCCAGGTGCTGGTGCGTCTGACTCCCTACGTGCTGCTAGTCCAGCTGTCACGCGTTTTCTGGCCACTGCTGTCACTGACCCTTTGTTTGAGTCCTCTGCTGCGTCTGCTCTTGTTGCTGAGCTTGTTGACTTTGCTGAAGCCTGTCGCCTAGACTACGCCACTAGTCTTGTTGCTGAGTCTGCGTCTGTCTGTCCTCCGTCCGTCGGGGGTGAGTGTGCTCTTAGCACGGACGTTCTTGAGGACAGACAGGAGGAGTTTGAGTGCATTGCTGCTTCTGTACCTCATCTCGTGTCCATGCTGATTGCCCCTGAGGGAGACCCGGATGCACCAGACATCCCGACCCCGCGCTCTTACGCAGAGGCGATAGAGGGTCCCTACTCCTCTTAGTGGCAGGCAGACTTGGACGCCGAGATGGCTTCCTGGAAGTCCACAGGCACCTACGTCGATGAGGTTCCCCCGCCTGGGGCGAACATCGTCAGTGGCATGTGGATCTTCAGGGTGAAGCGGCTGCCGGGTTCTCCGCCTGTCTTCAAGGCGCGTTACGTTGCACGTGGCTTCAGTCAGCGACAGGGAGTTGACTTCTTCTAGACCTTCTCCCCTACCCCGAAGATGACCACTCTTCGGGTACTGCTGCACGTTGCCGCCCAGCGTGACTACGAGCTCCACTCGCTTGACTTCAGTACAACCTTCCTCCAGGGCAGCCTGCACGAGGAGATCTGGCTGCGCCGCCCACCAGGCTTCACTGGGTCGTTTCCTGCTGGTACCCAGTGGAGCCTCCGGCGACCAGTCTACGGTCTCCGTCAGGCACCCCGTGAGTGGCACGACACTCTCAGGACGACTCTTGCTGCTCTTGGCTTTGCTCCTTCCACTTCTGACCCTTCTTTGTTTTTACGCACTGACACTACTCTGCCGCCGTTCTACGTTCTCGTGTACGTAGACGACCTCGTCTTTGCTACTGCTGACACTGAGGCACTCGCCCACGTGAAGTTCGAGCTGCAGAAGAGACACACGTGCACAGACCTGGGTGAGCTGACAAGCTATCTTGGCTTGCGGATCACCTGGGACAGAGCACAGCGCACCATTACCTTGACTCAGTCACACATGGTGCAGCAGGTCCTTCAGCGCTTCGGCTTCACGTACTCCTCGCCACAGTCCACTCCTCTGCCTACCGGTCACTCGCTCTCAGCTCCACCTTCGGACGAGTCCGTAGAGCCGAGTGGCCCGTATCCAGAGCTTGTGGGCTGCCTCATGTACCTGATGACTTGCACACGACCTGACCTCGCATACCCTCTCAGCCTTCTGGCTCGCTACATGGCTCCCGGCAGGCACCGAAAGGTGCACTGGGATGCTGCGAAGAGGGTGTTGTGATACTTGTGCAGTACATCGGGCATGGGGCTCGTGCTTGGAGGACGGGCTCGAGTTGTCCTCACTGGTCACGCTGACGCCTCCTGGGTTGACGACTTGGCTACGCAGCGGTCGTCACAGGGTTACACCTTCAGTCTTGGCTCCGGTTCTGTCTCTTGGCGGTCTACCCGTTCTTCTTCTGTTCTCAGCTCCAGTTGTGAGGCTGAGATCTACGCTGGGGCCATGGCTGCACAGGAGCTACGCTGGCTCACCTACCTGCTGACCGACTTGGGAGAGGCGCCTCGTTCTCCTCCAGTTATGTACGTCGACAACAAGGCCATGCCGGCCTTGTGTCAGGAGCACAGACTGGAGCACAGAACGAAGCACATTGCTCTGCGCTACTTCCTTGCTCGAGAGTTGCAGCAGCATGGCCAGCTTCGTCTTGCATACGTGGCCTCTGAGGCCAACACTGCTGATGTTTTCACCAAGGCATTTCAGCCTTGTGATCATCAGCGTTTCTGTACTGTTCTAGGCCTTGTACCTACTGTGCCTCACTTGCTGACTTCTTGACTCTGCTTGTACTGTACTCTATATACATATACCTGCATGCTTACACTTGCTAGGTTGTGTTCACTGTATTGTTTGCTTTCCTTTATATAACTCTGCATGTGAACTGGCCTTGTGGCCCTTTGCTTGTGCTCAGACTGCGTGGTGACTTTGTGATCCACCCTGAGCTTGCTTTTCTTTCTTGATTGGTCTTGTGACCTTTTGTTCTCCCCCACTTTGCCTATGGGGGTGTGTCAAGATTATATATGCTATAGTCTGTTTAGGCTGTAGTGGGGTAATTGTTATAGGGTACAACACTTTTAGGTTTCCTACTTGTACCCAACTGCTTCCTAGTTCATTCATTCCTCTCGTTTATTCTCACATGGTATCAGAGTGGTCTCGGGTTCGAATCCCGGTGTATGCACATGCAGGCCGTTGCTGCTGTGCCGAGTCCTGGACCTCCCAGTGTGGGGGGGTGTCAGAAGACTTGCACTGTGAGATCCCCGATTGATCCTTGGAGGGTTACAGGCCTGTTAGCCTGGGGGGTTATGGGCGCACTGACCCGCTACTGAAACAAGCCCTTTTATCCCAATGGTCTAGTGGTTGGGATCCTGACAAAGATTGCATCTCGACGGGAGATTACAAGAAAAGGCGGCATATCCTTCAAGTTGCTGCTGCTGCTCGTACTGATCCGACTCATCGCCGCGGATTTCGGACATCCTTCGTCCGGAGTACTAGAGCGACAATGCACTTTTGGCAGGTACATGCTATTGTACTAAGCACAGCGCAAAATTATAGTTGGCGGTGCTAAAATAATTGAAAGCATTGTATCAATTGGATTGTCCTGCTCCCTCATAAATGGACCGGCGATTTCCATAGTTGGCGGCATACGCGCCTTAACGCTTCTTTGCCTCAGAAGTTCTGCTATGATAGGGGGGGCTCCTACGTGCAGACCTACTGTCTCGACCCAACCCGTGCCGTGCCAAGGCATTCTGCACTAGTGATTTCGCTTGGGATGTGATCTAGGACTGTTTGGAGACAAACACGAAAATAGCCGATGTGCGCGATTTTGCCAGCCGCATCCCTTGTATGGGCGCACAACCAGACGTGGTGATCGGGCGCGCTTCGGGCGTGCTGAATGGTCTTGTATAGGGGTGAATAGAGGCAAGAAATGGCCTACATTTCCTGGTGTAGATTTATTCTACAATATGTCAAACATATATCAAATGCCATTTAAGATTGGTGGTTGAATATTCACATATCGGCAACTAGCTCTTAATTCAGAAAACTCGGTCCCAAATTGCCTGTAACCTTGCATAGAACAACCTTTTATCGTTGCATCTTTCCTGAGATTTGTGATTCAAATATGTATGTTGATCATCAGGTCCACCCATGGCATGTTGTTCACTGATTTTTTATAACCAAGCTCAGCTGCCTGGTCTTATGACCTTGTCCTAATTCACTCCTGAAGATATGTCAAGAGCTCCTTTCTACTCCATGCAGGATCAACTCCTCTCAGCTCCACAGTTGTCCCAAACACACTGGGCTCCTCTCCACCGGCCTCAGCTACCTTCCAGTACATGCACACCAGCTCGCTCCGGTACTGATCATACAGTATGATAGCATAAGCCTTTTGTTTTTGTTTTTGTTTTTGTTTTTTTTTAGCAGGCCAATCATACCAATCCATGGCATACCGTATGGCCCCGGATAGTAGCGCATATGCGCATATAATAAAATCTCTCTTTTAAAAGGGGGCACTTGTAATTGAGTATAGGGCATAAGTGCTTGCGCCTGTATATTGTAAAAAAAATGTTTTTAAAGGAACCAAATTGAAGCCCAAAATAAGGCGAACACGTCTGTGAAACATTAACGTGGGATCGAGCATGGAATGCAGGCGAAAACAACCGTGCTTCGATTTCTCACCGCATAAAGACCGTCCCGATTCAACGCACCTGCCAGAGCTGACTCGAAACCTGCCGTGCGGCCCAATCGCATCGTCATGCGTTGCCAGGCAGGAGAATCTCATCCGAACCCTCTAGAAGGGGGTCGAATATCCCATGCCAGCGCAGCATGGCCGGTGCCGCGGAGTAGTTTTGCTTCAGTTTCCTTTTCTCGTCCACATGGCTGCGGAAGCCATAGAGGAATTCACAGGCACTCACTTTCTGTTCAAGAAGAAGCCTACCGCTAGGCCCGCGTTCAGAGTTACTGCTAACAGTTGGTATAGCCTGTGAGAATAAATGAGA
Organism: Closterium sp. Naga37s-1; assembly: GCA_947471745.1. Taxonomy (NCBI): domain Eukaryota; kingdom Viridiplantae; phylum Streptophyta; class Zygnematophyceae; order Desmidiales; family Closteriaceae; genus Closterium; species Closterium sp. Naga37s-1. The sequence goes on from CANJKZ010000069.1 coordinate 3,627,930, forward strand.
GGAATGGATGAACTAGGAAGCAGGTGGGTACAAGTAGGAAACCTAAAAGTGTTGTACCCTATAAGAACTACCCCACTACAGCCTAAACAGGCTATAGCATATATAAATTTGACACACCCCCATAGGCAAAGTGGGGGAGAACAAGCGGTCACAAGACTAGTCAAGAAGGCAAAGCAAGCTCCGGGTGGATCACAAAGTCACCACGCAGTCTGAGCACAAGCAAAGGGCCACAAGGCCAGTTCACATGCAGAGTTATATAAAGGAAAGCAAACAATACAGTGAACATAACCTAGCAAGTGTAAGCATGCAGGTATAAGTATATAGAGTACAGTACAAGCAGAGTCAAGAAGTCAGCAAGTGAGGCACAGTAGGTACAAGGCCTAGAACAGTACAGAAACGCTGATGATCACAAGGTTGAAGTGCCTTGGTGAAAACATCAGCAGTGTTGGCCTCAGAGGCCACGTAAGCAAGACGAAGCTGGCCACGGTGCTGCAACTCTCGAGCAAGGAAGTAGCGCAGAGCAATGTGCTTCGTTCTGTGCTCCAGTCTGTGCTCCTGACACAAGGCCGGCATGGCCTTGTTGTCGACGTACATAACTGGAGGAGAACGAGGCGCCTCTCCCAAGTCGGTCAGCAGGTAGGTGAGCCAGCGTAGCTCCTGTGCAGCCATGGCCCCAGCGTAGATCTCAGCCTCACAACTGGAGCTGAGAACAGAAGAAGAACGGGTAGACCGCCAAGAGACAGAACCGGAGCCAAGACTGAAGGTGTAACCCTGTGACGACCGCTGCGTAGCCAAGTCGTCAACCAAGGAGGCGTCAGCGTGACCAGTGAGGACAACTCGAGCCCGTCCTCCAAGCACGAGCCCCATGCCCGATGTACTGCACAAGTATCACAACACCCTCTTCGCAGCATCCCAGTGCACCTTTCGGTGCTTGCCGGGAGCCACGTAGCGAGCCAGAAGGCTGAGAGGGTATGCGAGGTCAGGTCGTGTGCAAGTCATCAGGTATGAGGCAGCCCACAAGCTCTGGATACGGGCCACTCGGCTCTACGGACTCGTCCGAAGGTGGAGCTGAGAGCGAGTGACCGGTAGGCAGAGGAGTGGACTGTGGCGAGGAGTACGTGAAGCCGAAGCGCTGAAGGACCTGCTGCACCATGTGTGACTGAGTCAAGGTAATGGTGCGCTGTGCTCTGTCCCAGGTGATCCGCAAGCCAAGATAGCTTGTCAGCTCACCCAGGTCTGTGCACGTGTGTCTCTTCTGCAGCTCGGACTTCACGTGGGCGAGTGCCTCAGTGTCAGCAGTAGCAAAGACGAGGTCGTCTACGTACACGAGAACGTAGAACGGCGGCAGAGTAGTGTCAGTGCGTAAAAACAAAGAAGGGTCAGAAGTGGAAGGAGCAAAGCCAAGAGCAGCAAGAGTCGTCCTGAGAGTGTCGTGCCACTCACGGGGTGCCTGACGGAGACCGTAGACTGGCCGCCGGAGGCTCCACTGGGTACCAGCAGGAAACGACCCAGTGAAGCCTGGTGGGCGGCGCAGCCAGATCTCCTCATGCAGGCTGCCCTGGAGGAAGGCTGTACTGAAGTCAAGCGAGTGGAGCTCGTAGTCACGCTGGGCGGCAATGTGCAGTAGTACCCGAAGAGTGGTCATCTTCGGGGTAGGGGAGAAGGTCTGGAAGAAGTCAACTCCCTGTCGCTGACTGAAGCCACGTGCAACGTAACGCGCCTTGAAGACAGGCGGAGAACCCGGCGGCCGCTTCACCCTGAAGATCCACATGCCACTGACGATGTTCGCCCCAGGCGGGGGAACCTCGTCGACGTAGGTGCCTGTGGACTTCCAGGAAGCCATCTCAGCGTCCATGGCTGCCTGCCACTGAGAGGAGTAGGGACCCTCTATCGCCTCTGCGTAAGAGCGCGGGTCGGGATGTCTCGTGCATCCGGGTCTCCTTCAGGGGCAATCAGCATGGACACGAGATGAGGTACAGAAGCGGCAAAGCACTCAAACTCCTCCTGTCTGTCCTCAAGAACGTCCGTGCCAAGAGCACACTCACCCCCGACGGACGGAGGACAGACAGACGCAGACGCAGACTCAGCAACAAGACTGGTGGCGTAGTCTAGGCGACAGGCTGCAGCAAAGGCAACAAGCTCAGCAACAAGAGCAGACGCAGCAGTGGACTCAAACAAAGGGTCAGTGACAGCAGTGGCCAGAAAACGCGTGACAGCTGGACTAGCAGCACGTAGGGAGTCAGACGCAGGGTCCGGACTGGCAGGAAGAGAGGACGCAGGAGAAGACGGCAAAGGGACACGCTGCGGAGCAGTGGAAGGACGCAGAGTCATAGAGTGAGTGCCAGGGACAGGAGGAGGACGCGGACACGAAACACGACGAGTGCGAACAGGACGGACAGGCGACGCAGAACGAGACTCAGGCGACACAGGACGAGACTCAGGCTCACGACGCTCCGTAAGACCTCTAGTCGGTCCAGAGTAAGGAGAAGGACCAGGCAGTGGAGAGGCCGGCTGGAACTGGGACTGGGACTGGACAGGCGGTGGACTCAGGAAAGGAGGAGGAGGACCAGGAGAAGGCGGGGAGCCAAGAACCTGCTGAAGAAGCGGAACGTAGTACGGCCGCGGCCGCGCAGCGCCTCCAGAAACAGTAGAGACAGAACCGGTACCCTCAGCCCCAGGGTCTCTAGTCCCAGCAGCACCTCCAGCAGCTCCAGCAGCTCCAGCACCAGCAGCACCTCCAACAGCTCCAGCAGCTCCAGCACCAGCAGCACCTCCAGCAGCTCCAGCACCAGCAGCACCTCCAGCAGCTCCAGCACCAGCAGCACCTCCAGCAGCTCCAGCACCAGCAGCACCTCCAGCACCAGCAGCACCTCCAGCAGCGCCAGCACCAGCAGCACCTCCAGAAGCTCCAGCAGCACCTCCAGCAGCTCCAGCAGCACCAGCACCAGCAGCACCTCGACAGCGCCGAGAGTACCACTGACGAAGCTGCTGTGGAGAGAGAGGCTCTCGCCGCGACGGGACACCTGGAGCACCTCCAGACCCAGCACTCGCAGGCTCAGCACCTCCAGCAGCTCTAGCAGTACTTCCAGCAGCTCCAGCGGCTCCAGCACCAGCAGCACCTCCAGCACCAGCAGCACCTCCAGCAGCGCCAGTACCAGCAGCACCTCCAGATGCTCAAGCAGCTCAAACAGCACCAGCACCAGCAGCACCTCGACAGCGCCGAGAGTACCACTCACGAAGCTGCTGCGGAGAGAGAGGCTCCCGCCACGACGGGAAACCTAGAGCACCTCCAGACTCAGCACGCGCAGGCTCAGCACCTCCAGACACAGTAACCTCAGGCTCCACACGCCCAGGCTCAGCACCCCCAGGCTCAGCACGCCCAGACTCAGCACCCCCAGACTCAGAACCCCCAGGCTCCACACTCTCAGGCTCAGCACCCCCAGTCCCCGCACCCCCAGTCCCCGCACCCGCAGGCTCGGCACCTGAGTCGACAGCTACCTCGACCGGCTCGGCAGGGTCTACCTGGGACACACCTGAGGGGGCAGGACCCTGGGGGGGGAGGGGGTCTACTGGAGGAGTACCTGGTGCTAGGAAGAGCGGCGGGGGGGGGAGAGAGGCAGTGCGGTAGGGAAAGAGACGGTAGTACGACACCGACTCGTCAAACGTGACGTCCTAAGAGGACAGAACACGACGCGAGGTGGGGTGGTAGAACTGCCACCCGGATGCGTCAGGAGGGAAGCCAAGGAAGACACAGGGAACGGCACAAGAGGACAGCTTGTCCGCTGTAGTATCGCGGACAAAAGCTCGAGATCCGCAGACACGGAACGCGGACGCATCGCCAACCTTCCCCGTCCACCGCAGAGTAGGTGTGGTCTCCGGCAAGGAGACACGAGGCTGAAGGTTGATCTGATGCGCAGCGTACTGAACCGCGAACGGCCACAGAAAATTGGGAGCAGCCGCATGGATCATGGACGTACGAGCGACGTCCATGACCATGCCAATGCGGCGCTCAGCAATCCCATTTTGCTGCGGGGAGGCCGGAAGCGTGAACGTCTGGCGGATGCCCTCCGAATGACAGAAGGCCCTCAGGCGGTTGGAGGAAAACTCCCCACCTCTGTCTGAGTGCAGACGCAGAACAGGAAGGTCCGAGCCAAAACTCTCACTAAGCTGGCGACGAGCACCGCGGATCCAGTCGATCAACACCTCAGGGACCTCACCCTTGCTGCGCAAGGGGAAGACTGTGGTGTAACGCGAGTAGTCGTCAACGACCAGCAGGAAGTAACGCTCGTGACCCTGTCCACGGACGCGGGCTGGGCCCCACACGTCCATGTGAAGAGTCTGCAGAGGAGCCTCAGTCGGAGGGAACGAGGAGGAGTGAGGAGCGGCGCGCTGTCTGCCCTCGACACAAGGAACACAGGTGGGGGCAGGCCCCGGAGGAAGGGGAGGGAGGGACCGGGGAAGACCCGAGACAAGGGTACGGGAGGCCATACCTCGAAGACGAGGCAAGGAGGGGTGACCAAGGCGGTGGTGCCAAAGGAGAGTCTCGTGCGACAGAGGACGACACGAGCAGGGGGCAGACGCAGGACTAGACCTGGACGCGGCAGCAAACACCTGACTAGACGCAGCTACCTGACCAGACGCAGGGACCGGAGGAGGTGTAGTAGTGAGTGTGTACAGACTCGACCCTGGCCGACGGGTGAACGTGGCCAGGTGGCGGCCTGTCCGAGAGCAAGTGCAGTGGGTCACACGCTGACCTCCAGGGGTGAACTGGTCAACCCACGCGTCCTGGAGGTCAGCTCCACTCACCAAGTTCGTAGAGAACGAGGGGAGGTGGAGTCCCGACAGCAAGCCCGACGGGGCCGCAGGACACTGTAGAACCGTGGAGGAGTGTGCAAGGACTGGGCCCCCTGAGGGGTCAGCAAGGGAGACCGCAACAGGCCGACGGAGCGGCGTGAGCGTGGTGCTGTCTCTAAAGAAAGAGCGCGAAGCACCAGAGTCAAGTGTGAAAGTGTGCAAGGCCTCAGTAGGTGCAGTACCAGAGGGAGCAGACGCACCAGCACCTGGAGCAGCAGACGCACCAGTACCTGGAGCAGCAGACGCACTAGCACCTAGAGCAGCAGCCGCAATGCCCGGGTCGAGCGGGACACTCAGGTAACAGTCACCCTCAGCACTATCAGCAATAGCATACATGGCAGCAAGGATAGCATCAAAATCTAGATCAAAGATAGGCACATTCTGCAGAAGCAGATCATGCCAGCGAGGGAGCTCAACGGCGTCAGGAAACTGGGCACGCCAAGCGTCAGTCAAGCGACCGAAGCAGCGCTGCGTAGTGTGTGGGAGCCCACACACCTCCCCACTACGAGTGCCGGTGCGAAGAACGTAAGTGCAGGGACCTGCACCCCCAGACCTTCCACGCCCAGCGTACCACTCACGAAGCTGCTGAACCGACGGGGTCTCACGGGAGCGCAGCTGCTGCTGGCGCTGGCTGCCACCAAAACCTCCACGCTGCGCTGCTGCACCTCGACCAGCACCACCGCCGCCGCCACCTCCACCACCGCTGCCGCTGCCTCCACCACCTCCGCCACCGCCGCCACTAGTGCGAAGGTGAGCAACTAGGTCAGTAACTGTGGCAAAGGCGGCAAGGTCAGGGAAAAGGTATGGTAGCATGAGGCGGCTGAGGGCAGCAGTGGCAGGGGAGGAGTAGCGTGCAGCTACAGCGTCGTACAAAGACTGAGCAGTCTTGTACTGGCCAAAATGTGCGCGCTCAGCAGGTGGCAGGTGACTACGAACAGCAAGACGAGCAACGGCGTCACGAGTGGTTCACTGCGAGCGAACTGTACTGTCAGCAGTGGCAGCAGGAGCAGTGGAAACACCGGACGTGTGATCGAAAAGGGATACCCCATCCCTAGAATCACACAGAAGAAAAAGCTGTAGGTCGTCAACCCACACGTCAAAGTCAACTGCACGTCCCTCAGCATCAAAGGTGAGAACGGTAGGACTAGCCATAGCAGCAGTAGGAGTAGTAGCAAGAGTAGCAGCAGTGGCAGTAGTGCAAGGCAGCAGCAGTGGCCTAGCTACAGCAGGAGCAGTAGCAGCGCGACTCGGCAGGGCGGGGCGGTTCGGCAGGGCGGCTCGGCTAGGCAGGGCGGCGCGGGTGCAGCAGCAAGCAGGTGCGGCGGTGCACTTACCAGTGGCGGACGAGGTGGGCCGCTACTGGTGGGGCTGGGCCGGGGCGCGTCAGGCAGGGCGGCTGCAGGCTCGTCAGCGGCAACAGGGCCGCTACGGTGGCAGCTGCTGCTGCAGCAGGGACGGCGACGGCAGCTGCTGCAGGGGTGGCGACGAGGCAGGGGCGACGTCGCGGGCAGGGGCGACGCCGCGGGCAGGGGCGACGCCGCGGGCAGGGGCGACGCCGCGGACAGGGGCGACACCGCGGGCAGGGGCGACGCCGTGAGCAGGGGCGACGCCGCAGGCAGGGGCGACGCCGCGCGGGTCCCGCAGGGGCGTCGCAACGAGGCAGGGGCAACACCCGGGTGGCGACGGGGCGGGGCCGCGACCGGCGACGGGACGGGGCCGCTACGGGCGACGGGTCGGGGCCGCGAAGGGGCCGCGAAGGGGCCGCTGAGGGGCCGCGAAGGGGCCGCTAAGGGGCCGCAAAGGGGCCGCTAAGGGGCCGCGAAGGGGCCGCTAAGGGGCCGCGAAGGGGCCGCTGAGGGGCCGCGAAGGGGCTGATAAGGGGCCGCGAAGGGGCCGCTAAGGGGCCGCGAAGGGGCCGCGAAGGGGCCGCTACGGGGGGGCCGCGACGGGCCTCAGGAGCAGGGCAGGCTGCTAAGGGGCCGCGAAAGCGTAGGGCAGGGCAGAGCGCGAAGCGCGCTTCGGGCAGGTTAGGAAAAAATTTTTTAACATGGTGGGCCCTTAGGAAGAAACGGTCCCACTAGGGAACCCGCTCTATACCATGTGAGAATAAATGAGAGGAATGGATGAACTAGGAAGCAGGTGGGTACAAGTAGGAAACCTAAAAGTGTTGTACCCTATAAGAACTACGCCACTACAGCCTAAACATGCTATAGCATATATAAGTTTGACATAGCCGTGTCCCACCAGAGCCACCAGAGCCACCACAGTCTCCCGTGCCACCTGCACCGCCTGCTTCTCATGCGCCTCCTGCGCCTACTGCACCTCCTTCTCCTCCGAATCCGGTGCCTCCTCACTAAACGGGCCATCAGCCCGTGCTCACGCTCCTACTCCCATCGGCGTTCGACGAGTACCTCTCGGAACCGGATAGCAACAAGGCCCCAGATGAGAATGTACTGGCGCCGGCACCACGTTGGGGCCACCCAAAGATTGCAATTGGGACGAATCTGCTGTCGGTGCTGATGACGATGTTGCCGACGCCGAAGAGGAGTGGCGCGCTGAGCGCGACAACGGCGCCGAGGCTGGCACAGTGACTGGCACCGAGGCAAGCACCACGACCGATGTGTTTCCCGAGGGTGCCACGGGCGGCGACGACGACGACAACGTCGATTACTGGTCTCGCGACGGGCTCCCCAAGAAACTACCAAAACCATCTTATCCTCCTGTTAGCCGCAAGCGACCCCACCCTGCTTCTGAGAACCGTGATGCCCTCCCCCCCTCTCCCAGGCACAAGCTATTGCAGCATAAGCGTCAGGCTTATACTACGCAAGAGAAATTGAAGTGGATCGCGCGTCAGGATGTGGCAGTGTTGGTGCGCGCCCTGTCTCGCGAAAGTGGCATCCACCGCTAGTGTCCCACAGAGTGGAAGAGAGCTGCAGACTTCCTCAAAGAGGCTCACTCTATAACGAAGAGCATGCACGGTCACAAAGGTCTTCGTGGTACCGCTCAATGGAGCTGAAGGTGTATGAGAAGCTTCTCGACTGGCGCCGCAAGGGAACCGCTGTCTCCGTCGGTCGTCTGCAGGAGTGGTCGCGGGAGTTCATGAAGGTACTCTACCCCGACGTGAAGTGGAAGGGGAGCCAAAGGTGGTCGGACCGGTTTTGGCGGCGGTGGAAGCTGAAGACGAAGGTTGCCCATAAAACCGCCGCCCGCAAGAATTACATTGGTGATTTTTTTTGCTCTCTTGTATTACTTGTGTTTTTCTAAACCATGTCTCCCCACACACTCCCTCCGGTTCACAGATGTCGCGGAGCAGTGCCGAAATTTCTGGCAGTACGTCCGTGACAAGCGTCGTGAGTGTGGCATCGAGTCCGGGTGGATTATCAACGCCAACCAGGTGCCGCTGTGGCTGGAGATGTCCACCACCACCACTATGGAACAAACGGGCGTTCGGCCGGTGCCCATCAGGACTGCGGGGTACCAGAAGGAGCGCGTGACCGTCATGTTGGCGTGCACGGGTGACGGGGTGAAGCTCAAGCCGTGGGTGTTTTTCAAGCGCAAAGACGGTGCCGAAGGGATATTTCCCACTGGGTAAGAGATGTGTCTCGTTTTTAATGTTTGATTCGACTGCTGTTTATGTTTCGACCCTAAAATTTGCGATCTTGATTGTGCAGATGTGATCGTGGCGTGCCACGAGAACTGGTGGATGGACGCCGAGGGCGTCACGCAGTGGCTTGACGAGTGCATCAAGCCCTTCATAAAGCCCCGGTTTGGCAGGCAGGCGAGGAGCTCGATGCTTGTTCTAAACTCCTACCGCGGTCACCTCACTGAGACAGTGAAGGAACTTTTTGCCGAGCTCTAGATCGTGCCAGCGGTGATCCCGGCAGGCTGTACGGCGAAGGTTCAGCCCCTCGATGTCTCGGTCAACAAGAGCTTCAAGGCCTCCGTCCGCCAGCAGTACCAAAGCTGGTTTGAAGAAGAGGGCCAAGAGCGACGGACTTGCAGGTACGTTATCAACGGTTTAAACCATATGCGAGTATTTAAAATCTTCCCCCCTTTGTTGATCGAACTTAACCTCCCCCCCCCCCCCCCCCTCTCTCGTTCTGGTGGTGCAGGGAACCTGAAGAAGCCGCCACCAGCGGTGGTGCTGAGATGGATCTCACGAGCATGGAAGGCAGTGCCTGCCGACCTCGTCAAGCGCGCCTTCCTCACCTGTGGCATCAGCAACGCGCTTGACGGCAGTGAGGACGGGCTCGCCATGGCGCATAGGCGGAGCCAGCTGACAGCGGAAGTGGACGTCGATGATGACATCATCGTCGATGGCTTCTTTGGCAACAATTGCTAGGAGCCCGAGTCGGACGAGGAGTAGATCCTAGCTTGACATGCCAAACTTTGTACCGTAATGTGTAGTCAGAAAAATGTTGATTTGAAACTGTTAGTGCCATGTTTATCATGGAGAAGTTATAAAAATAGGTTAATCATTAGCGTTTTATATAATGTAATGAGAAAAAGGTATAGAATGTGAAAAGGGGTGCGCTTCTAAAAATTCAAGACATCAAAGAGGGTGCGCTTATGATTGAGTAACGACCATAAGCGCCATGCTCCAGATAGAAGCGCCGCCGCCTTTAACATGATGGCGCTTATATCCGGGGTCAAAAGGTACTGCAATATCTGTTGCTGGGGAAAAGGGTTCACATCATCACACCCAGGGAGCTCCCCAGCAGGGAGCGCATGGCCCACACCCTCGTGTGAGTAGTAAGCCGACACGTGGACGTACATATTGATGACACGTGGCGCGTTGTCATTGTGCTTCGTGGCGACACGGAACGGTAGCGTGCAGGGAAGATTAACGCCGACACGAGGGATCGGCGTGTGATTGGTCCATTCTAATGCCCAGTCCACCTCATCATGCACATACGCCCACATGTAGTACCCAATGGTCGTGTGGGCGATTTGGGTCCATTCAAGCTTTGGTCCATGCTTGGCGAACCACTTGAAAGCCAAGTCAAAGCTGCCGCCCTCATCCTTGTGCAGATTCGCCACGTGGCTTTTGAATCTTGGCAGCACGCTGGTTGGCATAAAAAACGGCAGTTGCACCATGAAATTGGCGAAGCACTTTTCCTTGCCAACGAGAAACTTTGTGGAGGGTAAACAATGGTCCAGCTATCGCTGCGCGCTGCCAATCACGTACGGCTTGCCGTCTGTCAGGTTGAACAGTAAACCAGGCGTTACTTTCATGTTAAATATGACATCATCGTCAATCAAGGCCACATAAGGGGCTGTCGTGTAGTTATCACCCCATAGGTAGCTCCACTGCTGCATGATCTTTCCCGGAAGCTTTAGGCGGTTATCCTCATAGTAGACTTTAATCCACGTGGGAATGAGGTCTTCAGCCAATCGCTGATCGTCGTCTAAGATCAACACAACATCACCGATGCCACATGGCCACATCTGATCGATGATGGCAAAGAGCATTTTGAGCAGGAAGAAGTTGCTTGACACGTGGCTGCGGATGACAAGGTCCACGCGACCAGGCCATAACAATCTGCCAAAAAAAAGCAGCAGAAAAGGCCATGTGGATTGAGAATGAGTGATATAATATGTGACAGAGAACAATATGAGCAAGATAATGTGACAGAGAAGATACTATAAGCGAGATAATATGTGACAGAGAAGAAACTCTGAGCAATATAATATGAGCGAGACAATCTGTGTGATACAGAAGATTTACTAAAAACGAGGAAAACGAGCACCTCTCAATGACAGCCTGCCAAACTGAGATTGCAAAGAAAAAAAAGGGAAAGAAGAGAAATGGAAACCTTGAGCGGAGAGGTGCATGATGCACTGCACATATCGGTACGCATTGTCATAGAGGCTGAAGAGCTCCGCTACGCAATGACCTGTTCGTGAGCATCCCCTGCACTCCCTCACGCCGCTTCATGCGCCATTGTGACTGGTGGTAGTAACGTTAATAGTAGTAGCATTAGTTGCAGATCTAGTAGTAGCAGCATGACTATCACGCCGCTGAAGCATGACAACTTTCACAGCGCTGCATGCCAGAAGAATGAACGAGAATGGATGAACTATGAAAGAGTTGGGTACAAGTACTAACCCTAATTGGGTTGTACCCCTTATGGGCTACCCCACTATAGCCTACACAAATGTAAGCACTAAAACATTCTGACACACCCCCATAGGAAAAGTGGGGGAGAACAAGCGGTCACAAGACCAGTCAAGAAAAGAAAAGCAAGCTCAGGGTGGATCACAAAGTCACCACACAGTCTGAGCACAAGCAAAGGGCCACAAGGCCAGATCACATGCAGAGTTATATAAAAGAGAACAAACAATACAGTGATCATACCCTAGCAAGTGTAAGCATGCAGGTATATATATATATCACAGTACAAGATGAGTCACGCAGTGAGCAAGTGAGGCAAAGTAGGCACAAGGCCTAACACAGTAGAGAAGCGCTGATGATCACCAGGCGGAAGTGCCTTGGTGAATATATCAGCAGTGTTAGCCCTAGTGGCCACGTACGCAAGACGGAGCTGGCCACGCTGCTGCAACTCTCGAGCAAGGAAGTATCGCAGAGCGACGTGCTTCGTTCTGTGCTCCAGTCTGTGCTTCTGACACACGGCAATCATGGCCTTGTTGTCTACGTACAGAACTGGAGGCGAACGAGGCTGCTCTCCCAAGTCAGTCAGCAGGTAGGTGAGCCAGCGTAGCTCCTGTGCAGCCATGGCTCCGGCGTAGATCTCAGCCTCACAAGTGGAGCTGAGAACTGAAGACGAGTGGGTAGACCGCCAGGAAACAGAGCCGGAACCGAGGCTGAAGGTGTAACCCTGTGACGAACGCTACGTAGCTGAGTCGTCAACCCAAGAAGCGTCTGCATGACCAGTGAGGACAACTGGACCCCGTCCTCCAAGCACGAGTCCCATGCCCGACGTACTGCACAACTAACGCAGTACCCTCTTCGCAACATCCCAGCGCACCTTTCGGTGCCTACCGGGAGCCACGTAGCGAGCCAGGAGGCTGAGAGGGTACGCGAGGTCAGGTCGTGTGCACGTCATCAGGTACATGAGGAAACCCACAAGCTCTGGGTACGGACCACTCGGCTCTACAGACTCGTCCGAAGGTGGAGCTGAGAGCGAGTGGCCGGTAGACAGAGGAGTGGGCTGTGGCGAGGAAAACTGGAAGCCGAAGCGCTGAAGGACCTGGTGCACCATGTGTGACTGAGTCAGTGTGATGGTGCGCCGTGCTCTGTCCCGGGTGATCTGCAAGCCAAGATAGCTGCGCAGTTCACCCAGGTCAGTGCAGGTGTGTCTCTTCTGCAGCTCGGACTTCACAAGGGTCAGTGCCTCAGTGCCAGCAGTGGCAAAGACAAGGTCGTCGACGTACACGAGGACGTAGAACGACGGCAGCGAGGTGTCGGTGCGTAGAAACAGCGACGGGTCAGCAGTAGAAGGAGCAAACCCAAGAGTCGCAAGTGTAGTCCTCAGTGTGTCGTGCCACTCGCAAGGCGCCTGGCGGAGACCGTAGACAGGCCGGCAGAGGCTCCACTGGGTACCCGCAGGAAACGACCCAGTGAAGCCAAGTGGGCGGCGCAGCCAGATCTCCTTGTGCAGGCTGCCCTGCAAGAAAATTGTGCTGAAGTCAAGAGAGTGCAGCTCGTAGTCACGCTGCGCAGCAACATGCAGCAACATCCGAAGAGTGGTCATCTTTGGGGTGGGGGAGAAGGCCTGGAAGTAGTCAACCCCCTGTCGCTGACTGAAGCCTCGAGCAACGTAACGCACCTTGAAGGCAGGCGGAGAACTCGACGGCCCATCCATGACTGCCTGCCACTGAGAGGAGTAAGGACCAATAATCGCCTCTGCGTAAGAGCGCGGGGTTGGGATGTCTGGTGCATCTGGGTCTCCCTCAGGGGCAAGTAGCATGGAAGCGAAACGAGGTACAGCAGCTGCAAGACACTCAAAGACCTCCTGCCTGTCCTCAAGGACGTCCGTGCTAAGAGCACACTCACCCCCGACGGACGGAGGACTGGCAGACAGAGACTCAGCAACAAGAGCAGTGGCGTAGTCTAGACGACAGGAAGCAGCAAAGTCAACCAGCTCAGCAATGAGGGCAGACGCAGCAGTGGATTCAAAAGAAGGGTCAGTGACAATAGTGGCAAGGAGACGAGAGACAGTGGGACAGGCAGCACGAGCGCGGTAAGTCTCCGGGTCAGGGAGGGCAGGAAGAGAGGACTCAGGAGGAGGCGGCAGAGGAACACGCAATGGAACAGAGGAAGGACGAAGTGCCATAGCGTGCGTGCCGGGGACAGGAGGAGGACGCGAACGAGGAATGCGACGAGCAGTGCGAACAGGCGAGACAGGACGAGACGCAGGCTCACGACGCTCTGTAAGACCGCCGGACTGCTCAGTGTAAGGAGAAGGAGCAGGCAGTGGGGATGCTGGCTGCAACGGCAGCTGTGAGTGGTCAGGTGGTGGACACAGCAGGGGAGGAGTAAGGCTAGTAGAAGACGGGACATCAAGAGCCTGCTGAAGCAGGGGAACGAAGTACGGTCGCGGCCGCACAGTGCCTCTAGGGTGAACAACTCCAGCTCCTCCAGCTCCAGCTCCTCCCACGCCAGTGCCTCTAGCTCCAGCTCCTCCAGCTCCAGCGCAATCAGCGCCAGAGCCTCCAGCTCCAGCAGCTCCAGGCTCCGTAGGGTCTCCAGCTCCAGCGCCCCCAACACCACCAGCCCCGGCAGCTCCAGTACCCCTGGTACGAGCACCTCTAGGACCAGCAGGTGCAGTACCTCCCGGACCACCAGCTCCAGCAGTAACTCCAGCACCTCCAGCTCCAGCGTCTCCAACGCCTCCAACTCCGGTAGCTCCACTCTGAAGGCGTGCGTGCCGAAAAAGCCACTCACACAGCTGCTGCGGAGTCAGTCTCGGCGAAGCACTAGCAGGACCTCTAGACAAAGCAGCACCCCAAGGCTCAGCACCCCCAGACTCCGCACCCTCCGACTCATCACCTCCAGGCTCAACACCCTCAGGCTCAGCACCCCCAGGCTCCATGCCCGCAGGCTATGCACCCCTAGGCTCCTCACCCCCAGGCTCAGCACCCCCAGACCCAGGACCCTCAGACTCCACACCCCCCGGCTCCGCACCCCCAGACGCAGCACCTCAAGCAACACCTGAGCCGACAGCTACCTCAACAGGCGCAGTACCAGGGAGAGGGTCTACCTGAGACACACCTGAGGGAGCAGGACCCTGGGGGGGGAGGGGGTCTACCAGAGGGGGACCTGGAGCAAGGAAGAGCGGCGGGGGTGGGGGAGGGGTAGAGCGGTAGGGGAAGAGACGGTAAAAGGGAACCGACTTGTCAAACGTGACGTCCTGAGAGGGGAATATACGGCGCGAGGTGGGGTGGTAAAACTGCCAGTCAGGCGCGTCAGGGGGAAAGCCAAGGAAGACGCAGGGGATAGCACGGGCGGAGAGGTTGTCCGCGGACGTATCGCGAACAAAGGCACGAGAACCCCAGACCCGGAACACCGACGCATCGCCAACCTTCCCCGTCCAACGCAGTGTAGGCGAGGTCTCCGGCAAGGAGACACGTGGCCAGAGGTTGAGCTGATGCGCAGCGTACCGGACTGCAAACGACCACAGAAAATGGGGAGCAGCGGCATGGATCATGGAGGTACGAGCGACCTCCATGACTAAGCCAATGCGGCGCTCAGCAATCCCATTTTGCTGAGGGGAGTCCGGAAGCGTGAACGACTGGAGAATGCCCTCCCCACGACAAAAGTCCCGCAAGAGGTCGGAGGAGAACTCACCACCTCTGTCAGAGTGCAGACGCAGGATAGGAAGGTCCGCACGGAACCGCTCGCGGAGCTGGAGACAGACTGCGCGGATCCAAGAGATCAAGACATCAACGACCTGATCCTTGCTTCGCAAGGGGAAGACCGTGGTGTACCGCGTGTAGTCGTCAACAACCAGCAGAAAGTAGCACTTACGGCCGTGTCCACTGACGCTCGGCCCCACACGTCCATGTGGAGAGTATGCAGGGGAGCAGTCGTCAGGGGAAACGAGGAGGAGTGAGGAGCGGCACGCTGCCGCCCCTCGACGCAAGGAAGGCAGGGCGAGGCAGGCGAGGGCAGGAGGGGAGGCAGAGACCTCGGAATTCCAGAGACAAGGAGAGAGGAGTGCATGCCACGAAGGCGTGCAGGGACGGGTGACCCAGGCGGTGGTGCCACATAAGAGTCTGGTGCGACAGGAGGCGACACGAGCAAGGGGGTGCTACCTGACCTGACGCGGACACTTGAGCAGACGCAGCTACCTGAGGAGGCTCGGTAGCGAGTGTGTACAGACTCGACCTAGGCCGACGAGTGAACGTGGCCAGGTCACGACCCGTCCGTGTACACGTGCAGATCGACACACGCTGACCCCCAGGAGTGGTGGTAGTGACCATCGCGTCCTGGAGGGCAGCGGTACTCACCAAGTTTGTAGAGAACGAGGGGAGGTGAAGACCTGACAGTGAGCCGGATGGAACCGCCAGACACGGGAGGAGAGTGGAGGAACGGGCAATGACCGGGCCCCCGGAGTGGTCAGCCAGTCTGATCGGGACAGGTGCAGGGAGAGGAGTGAGGGTGGTGCTGTCGCGAAAGAAACAGCGTGAGGCACCTGAGTCCAGCGTGAAGGTGTGCAAGGCCTCAGCAGGGGCAGTACTAGGGAGAGAAGACTCACTAGCACCTAGAGCAGCAGCTTCTATACCTGGGTCAGGCGGCACACACAGGTAACAGTCACCCTCAGCACTAGCGGACAAAGCATACATAGTAGAAAGGATAGCATCATAGGGTAGGTCAAAGATCGCAACTTGAGACCTAAGCAGCTCTGCCAGGTGGGGGCGGTCGACCTCATCACCACACTTAGCGCGCCAAGTGTCGTCGAGGCGGGAGAAGCAGCGGTGCTGAGTGTGAGGCTTCCCGCATGTCTGACCAGCACGGTCACCCGTGCGAATGAAATACGGGCAGCTACCACTACCCCCAGACACCCCACGCTGAAACAACCACTCACGAAGCTACTGGGGCGACGGGGTCTCGCTCCGACGCTGCTGCCGCTGCTTTGGCCTCCTCCAGAACCTCCACGCTGAGCTCCAGTCGTACCGCCACCACTCCCGCCGCTGCCACTGCCGCCACTCCCACCGCTGCCTCCACCACCGCCACCCAAGCCCCCACTCCCGCTACCACTCCCACCGCTGCCACCACCTCCACCGCTGCCACCACCTCCACTGCCACCACCACCACCACCGCCACCCAAGCACCCACTCCCGCTACCACTCCCACCGCCTCCACCACCTCCACTGCTGCCACCACCTCCACTGCCTCCACCACCTCCACTGCCACCACCTCCACCGCTGCCACCACCTCCACTGCCTCCACCACCTCCACTGCTCTTCTTCCACCACCCCTGCCACCCTTGCCCTTGCTGGTGCGGCTGTTCCCACTAGCGGAAGCAGCTCCAACATCCTCAGCACCAAGGACGTCAATAGCAGCAGCAGAGGCGTAGGAGGGGGCAAGGGTGGAGGGTGAACACCCCTAAAAGAAGGGCGTGCGAGGAGTGCCACGAGCAACACCTACAGCAACTACACTAGTCTCAGCTGCAAGGAGGTGCTGCTCGAGTAGGTCAACAGTGAGGTCTGTGGGGTCAAGCGCGAGAAAGTGGTCCCTGACAGCGCGAAGAGAGTCAGGGAGGCGGGTGACTATAAAGTAGAGAGTGATGTACATCAGGGGCGGGTTCTTGGCAAGGAACTCTGCTAGGAGGGCAGCACGGTAGCGAGCATCGCTAGTGCGAAGGTGGGAAACAAGGTCCTCTACTGTGGCAAAGGCGGACAGCTCAGGAAACAGGTAGGGCAGTAGAAGACGGCCTAGAGCAGCAGTGGCAGGGGAGGAGTAACGGGCGACTACAGCGTCGTACAGTGCCTGTGCTGTCCTCTGCTGTCCGAAGTGAGCGCATTCGGCCAACGGAAGGTGGTTGCGAATGGCTAAGCGAGCAGCAGCGTCACAAGTAAGCCACTGTGAGCGAGTCGCACTGTGAGCTGTGGCGGGAGGGGCGGGAGCGGCGCCAGACGTGTGGTCAAACAACGAAACACTAGCCCTAGAGTCGGTTAGTAGGTACAGCTGCAAGTCGTCGAGCCACGTGTCAAACTGGATTGGTCGGCCCTCATGATCGAACGCTAGAACGTGGAGAGAAGCCATAGTGGCGCAGCACGCAGGGCGGGCAGACGCCGGGCAACGCAGGGAAAAGGGGCAGGCAGCAGGCTGCAGGAGGGGCGGCTCGAGGGCCTAGGCGCGGCCACGAGGCGACTTGTCGAGGCCTAGGGGGCGACAGGCCGTAGGGCCAGGGGCTAGGGGCGACGGGCCGCGGGGCCAGGAGCGACGGGCAGGGAGCCTAGGGCATCACAAAAACCCTATGCCAAGTTTGGACGAATTTTGATTTCGATTGTCTTCGCGTAAAAAAATCCGGATTCAATTTGGACCGACGGTTGGAGTCATTTGATAGGAGCTCCGAGACACATCTCGTGACAAGGTTTGGCTCGGTTCAAGTTCCAATTTGGCACGCGTGCTTTTCCGGATGACATTCGGGTGCAATCCGTTTTGGTGCAAATTCGTGACCAAATTACTCAAAACTAAATTCTGTGTTTTTTTTTTTTTTTTTTTTTCATTTTGGTTATTGAGGATTTCAAAATTGCATTTATTATTGCAGTTTACAACAACCATTATTCAGCATTCTAGCAACAAGCAGTCTTAGCACCAGGTCAAATAGCCTACGCACCGGCGGGCCTTGAAAGCGCCCGGTGGGCAAGGACGACATCTCCAAGGTCGCCATCGTCGATGAGGAGCTTGTTCGGAAAGACGAACGCACCCATAGCCGGATCGTGGGGGATCCTCCGTTCCACGACAGCAAAGTGGAACATCTGTTTGACCTTTTCGCACCACTCCTGGTAGTCTGGCCTATTCTATTCCGGCTGGCTACTGATTCGCTTGCAACTCTTATCCTGCAGAAGGGGCCATTCGATCTGCAATGTGGTGTAGGGTTGGGTGGATGGTTTATGAGGAGGGTGGGTTACAGGTAAATGAGCCAACTGAAAGCGGTGATTCAGTCGTCACTATCTACGTAACTCCAAAGGCTTAATCGACCAGGGATTTAGCTGAAGTACAGGCAAGGGGTGAAGGGGATGAGGCATGGGGGTACAAACACATATCTACATCCTTACCGAAAACAAGCCCCATGCCACCATGCGGCTCTTGAACTTGGTGAACATCGCCCCACCCCTCTTGAAGGAGAGCTTAAACGCATAAGCGAACAAGGGGTTGCTGAAGGGCGTCCCGGTGGCCTTGTCAAAATGCCAGTTGAGGGCCCACTGTTCTGCATTTTGGCAGGGAGGGTATGGGTTGGAAAGGGTTTTGTAGAGAAATCAAGTGGGGGGATGAGAGTCAGGGTGAGCCACATCGCACGGTGATATGTAGCTGCCAACTGGCATATGGTGTTTTCCAGTTGCACATACCATCTTTGTACTTGACTAGGAGATGATCGTCGTCGAACCAGGTCGTTGGGTGTAGCTCAGTGGGCAGGCTTTCCACGAGATGGCTGTAATCGGCAAGGCCCATGCCGGTGAATGCTGCTGGCCTAAGGGTGGAGTTGATAGTTGACCTTGTTGAGGACAGCTGGTGGTTGAAGACTCCCATGGTTGACTTGTCATTGTGCAACCACAGCAGCTTCATTGCCTCGAGCCCTTTTGCTGACAAGTGGACAGAGAGCGCGTCGAACACTTCCTCCGGTGCAGGGTAGTACTGTATTTTCTCCGGCGGGTTCAGAAACATGAGCTGAGAGCACACTAAGTAGGCTTTGTTATGCGCAGGGGTGTAGGGTATACAACACGACATGGGAGAGAGAAACCAGCAGTTATGAGGGTGGCCGCGTGACCAGGGGATGGTGACTAGCAACACTGTGTGAACTTGCCACGTCACACCCTGCGCCATCCGCCACGTCCACCAACAACCCGCCCCACTTGCCACATCACACCCCCCTACCACAAGCCACGTCACCCCCCACCCACCTGACACGCCTCGCTTTGTCATGCGCCGCTCACATGTACCCTTTCAAACCGCCACGTCATCCCCAACCCTCACCTTCCGCCACGTCACACCCTCCTGCATCCACCACGTCTACCAACAACCCGCCCCACTTGCCACGTCACACCCCCCTACCACAAGCCACGTCACCCCCCACCCATCTGACACGCCTCGCTTCGTCATGCGCCAGTCACGTGTACCCTTTCAAACCGCCACGTCATCCCCAACCCTCACCTTCCGCCACGTCACACCCTCCTGCATCTGCCACGTCCACCAACAACCCGCCCCACTTGCCACGTCACATCCCCCCACCCCAAGCCACGTCACCCCCAACCCTCACCTTAAATGCCTCGTCTCGTCATGCGCCGCTCCTTTGTACCCATCCCAACCGCCACATCATCCCCAACCCGCACCTTCCGCCACGTCACACCCTCTTGCATCCGCCACGTCATCCCCAACCCTCACCTTCCGCCACGTCACCCTCCCCCACCCCAAGCGACGTCACCCCCCACCCACCTAACACGCCTCGCCTCGTCATGCGCCGCTCCCTTATACCCTCCAAAACCGCCACGTCATCCCCAACCCTGCCCTGGTTGCCACGTCAACCCCAACCCGCCCCATTTGGCTCGCCACATACCGGGAATGGGTTTGTCTCCTGCAACACTAGCACTCGTGCCTTGTCCATGGCACTCATCGGCGGCGGGGTACCTTTCATAGGCACCACTGCGGACCCCCCGGCATAACTGGCAGGTGCTCCATGACGCAGGCCGAGCTGAGCAAACATGGCGTACATCTCAGACCGTAGCGCCTGGAACTACTCCCGTGTAACAAACTGCTCGTGCTCCGCACTTTCACCTAGGGCACCCAAGAGCGGGGGAAAAGGGTGTGAAGAATCCCCCTTCTGGCCAAGGGGATCAACGTCTTCTGCAGCAGTCCCGTGTGCCCTCACACTATCACGCTGGCGGGAAAAGTGCAGCTCAGGGAAGGGATTGGCAGAAGTGCTTGGCCCTTGCCCGCGCGAAGGACCGGCGAGGGGGGAGACGGCCCTGCCCCAGACAGGAGAAGCGTGGAGCTGCCGATATGGGTATGAGGGTGAGGCGAGTGGGGAGTGCGTGACGTGGCCTGGTGGAGGGGATTCGGATTCCTCTCCTCTTGGTGCACCAGGTGCCCTGGCAGCGACTTTAAACGGGCCGAAGTATGGCGTGTAGAACCTTGGGGCTCCTGTGGATAGCGGGGTAACACTCACTCTTCCGGCCCCCTTCGTTAGCTGCATCCGTTGCACACTTACCGGTGGCCCAATGCCTGTAACACGAGGGGCTGAGATTTATAGGGAGCAGGAGCACAAAATTAGAGTCGATTAGTTTCAATACAGGGGCACACATGCTTGCATACGATCAGCGGTTTGAATCTAAATCGGGTTATAACGGGTACTGTTTTGTAACAAGAAGCCTTACCTTGCTTTGCAGATTCGTCGACCTTCTCCTTCCCTGCAGGGGAGAAACAATGTGAAGAAATGTGCTAATTGGCACGGTTGAGCAGAGAGTTCAGCAGCCACGCCATGTGTATGGGCCACAGTGCTTTCCTTTCAGCTGTCCCTTCGGTTTTTTTGCTGCATGCGCCTTCTTGTTGCCACCTTTCCACGGGGTGCTTTGGCGGCCGCTGCGACGTTTACCGGCTGGTTCTTTCTTGCCGGAACCCACTGGAACCCCCTTAGCACGGCCGCCCTTTCCTTCACCATCCCCTTTTGATCCCTGGCTCCCTTGCTTTTTACCAACCCCTTCGCTTTCGACCTTTACTTTACGCGTCTTCGGTTTGCCCGCTGCTTCGCCACGCGGGGCGTCACCCGCCCTGCGTTTTCGGGAATGGCGAGTCCGGCCCCCCACCTTCCCTGTACCACTCCCCCGTCTGCCTCGCCCGCCCCGTCCTTTCACTGCCGCCACATCCTCCTCCTCCTCCTCCTCCTCCTCCTCCTCCTCCTCCTCCTCCTCCTCTTCCTCCTCCTCCTCCTCCTCCTCCTCCTCCTCCTCCTCCTCCTCTTCTTCCTCCTCCTCTTCCTCCTCCTCCTCCTCCTCTTCCTCCTCCTCCTCCTCCTCCTCCTCCTCCTCCTCCTCCTCCTCCTCCTCCTCCTCCTCCTCCTCCTCTTCCTCCTCCTCCTCCTCCTCCTCCTCCTCCTCCTCCTCCTCCTCCTCCTCCTCCTCCTCATCCTCGTCGTCCCTCTCCTCCTCCTCCTCCTCCTCCTCCTCCTCCTCCTCCTCCTCCTCCTCCTCCTCATCCTCGTCGCCCCCCTCCTTGTCCTCCTCCTCCTCCTCCTCTTCGTCCTCCTCGTCATCATTCTCATCTTTTTCTTCCTCCCCAACATCCGCGTCCTCCTCCTCCGCATCCTCTTCATCCTCCTCTTCCTCCGCATCCTCCTCCTCATCAGCCTCCTCCTCCTCATCCCCCGCACCCCCCTCATCCTCCTCCTCCGCAGCATCAGGGTCTTCTTCGCCCCGTTTCGGCCTCTTCCCCCTCGCTGCTTTCTTGCCCCTCCTTCCGCCGGATGTTCTCCTCGCTGTGGGTCGGCCCTTCTTGCGCAATGCATGACCCGTCGCCTTGCCACTTGCTTCCGTGGCACCTCGCATTGTCCCAACTTCCGCACCACCGGCGTCGTCAGTACCGCCTGTTGTCTGCCACCTCTTCGACCGCGTATTGATGTCCCCGGGCACGGCGGTGTCATACTCTTCTTCCCCATCGCTCTTCCTCTGCCTACGCCTCCCACGTCCACCAGAATGAGGAGATCCACCTACATCGGCGATGCTGTGTTGGAGATCCTCCATCGAATCGTGCTCCCCCGCCTTGGCCTTATCCACCACGACAGCAGAAATTTCGACCACGGTCGGCTGGAGCAGCGTCAGGCCGTGTTGGGATGCCTCCGCGTCGGACTCCTGGGTTGCGGCATGCTCGGCGCGGGGAGCGTCGCCGTGGTTTCCCCCTGTCGCCGACCCCTCTCTCTCCGCCGACGGGACTGCAAGACTCACGCTCCCTCGGCCCGGATCTTCTTTGCCGCCGATGGTGCCATCGTTAGTCGGACCGGGATCGGTTCTACCAGAGGCAACATCCGCATCTTTTTTCACGGTAGAAACACGCTTACGTGGCGTTGGTTGCTTCCCCTTCTCTTCCGCCTTCTTGCCGGAATTCTCCTGTCCAAACGCAGCCTTTTTTCCCGCCAGTTTTTTCAGCCCTCTGCCACGCGCGGCGAACGCATTAGTACCTTTAGAGCCGCCACCACCCTCCCTATCGGTCTGTTGAGACAGCCTCCTTGTCGCGCGACGTCCGGCCTGTTCCTCGTCCTTTTCTTTTTGCCGTGTTGCACGTGTCATGGTTGTATTACAAATGCGAATTTCTACAAGGCAGAACGGTGGAGCCAGTTTCGAAGGGGAACCGCAAATGAATGTAACGAAGGGAGAGTCGACGGTCTATTCTATCATCTCTCTCAGAAAATCTCCGCTTCAATCAATACTGAAATAGTAGTCACTAAGAGCTACGGCCCATGAATTAGTCGACTGGTGAGTCACGGGCGATCTGGAAACGCCTGTGTCAAACAGCGAGCAGCGTCAAAGTTGTGGGCCAGAGGGTGACGCAAGCAGGTGGGTGGGGCACGAGGGTGGTTGGGGTGGCTTGCGCGACTAGAGAGATTACTGTAATCAGATCAGGCTAGATCGGACGGTGTACGTGTAGCCACCCGATCATAAACCCACCCACCGCTCGATCACAGCCGCTCAATGGCGGAAGTACCGCTTGGCGGGTGCTTGTGTTGCGGGAGGGGTCGTTTGAGATGCGTCGGCCAATCAGTGTTGCCAACGCATCAATCACTTGTTATGCTAGAACAGTTTTTGAACCAATTGAGCGAACGCAACCTAAACCCTGCAAAGTACAGTGATATCGCGAACGAACAATGTTGCACATACGAGCTAAATAACATTTAAAACTACAACAAATACAATCAACATAAAATTGGTTGCTAATGTAATAGTCTGGGGTTGTGGTAAGGTAGTGGGTTTGTATCATGTCACACACACAAAGAGCGTCCAGAATTATTACTTCATATAATTGAACTAAGCACTATTAGGCTATGCCACAACGGTTACGCGTCGCAGTACGAAATCTAACACGACGATCACTAGTGCCAAACGAGAAACAGCTGTGGTATGGTGTTGGATTGTGCTCAACACTTGCATGGACCTTATAAAAGGTGCATAAAGGCTGTGGTATGAAGCACAGGGCTAACGCACAAGCGGTGATGCATTATCGACAGCCATGTTTAGACAGGGCGATGTTGCATCGTTCAGGCCCATGTTTTGTGCGACATGGTGAAAGCGTTGTGGTATGGTGATGGATTGGCCTCAATTCTTGCATGGACCTTATACAAGGTGCATAAAGGGAGTGGTATGAAGCACAGGGCTAACGCACAAGCAGTGATGCGTTATCGACAGCCATGCTTATACAGGGCGACGCTGCATCGTTCAGGCCCATGTTTTGCGCGACATGGTGAAACCGTTGTGGTATGGTGATGGATTGGGCTCAATTCTTGCATGGACCTTATAGAAGGTGCATAAAGGGAGTGGTATGAAGCACAGGGCTAACGCACAAGCGGTGATGCGTTATCGACAGCCATGCTTATACAGGGCGACGTAGCATCGTTCAGGCCCATGTTTTGCGCGACATGGTGAAACCGTTGTGGTATGGTGTTGGATTGGGCTCAATTCTTGCATGGACCTTATACAAGGTGCATAAAGGGAGTGGTATGAAGCACAGGGCTAACGCACAAGCGGTGATGCGCTATCGACAGCCATGCTTATACAGGGCGACGCTGCATCGTTCAGGCCCATGTTTTGCGCGACATGGTGAAACCGTTGTGGTATGGTGTTGGATTGGGCTCAATTCTTGCATGGACCTTATACAAGGTGCATAAAGGGAGTGGTATGAAGCACAGGGCTAACGCACAAGCGGTGATGCGTTATCGACAGCCATGCTTATACAGGGCGACGCTGCATCGTTCAGGCCCATGTTTTGCGCGACATGGTGAAACTGTTGTGGTATGGTGTTGGATTGGGCTCAATTCTTGCATGGACCTTATAAAAGGTGCATAAAGGGAGTGGTATGAAGCACAGGGCTAATGCACAAGCGGTGATGCGTTATCGACAGCCATGCTTATACAGGGCGACGCTACTGTGAAAGAATAGACGAAAGAATGATTGAATTAGGAAATGAGAAGGGTACAAGTAGAAAACACATAAGTGTTGTACCCTCTAAGGACTACCCCACTACAGCCTAGACAGACTATAGTAAATATATGTTTGACACACCCCCATAGGCAAAGTGGGGGAGAACAAGGGGTCACAAGACCAGTCAAGAAAGACAAAGCAAACTCAGGGTGGATCACAAAGTCACCACACAGTCTGAGCACAAGCAAAGGGCCAGAAGGCCAGTTTACATGCAGAGTTATATAAAGGAAAGCAAACAATACAGTGAACACAACCTAGCAAGTGTAAGCATGCAGGTATAAGTATATAGAGTACAGTACAAGCAGAGTCAAGAAGTCAACAAGTGAGGCACAGTAGGTACAAGGCCTGACACAGTACAGAAACGCTGATGATCACAAGGCTGAAGTGCCTTGGTGAAAACATCAGCAGTGTTGGCCTGAGAGGCCACGTAAGCAAGACGAAGCTGACCACGCTGCTGCAACTCTCGAGCAAGGAAGTAACGCAGAGCAATGTGCTTCGTTCTGTGCTCCAGTCTGTGCTCCTGACACAAGGCCAGCATGGCCTTGTTGTCGACGTACAGAACTGGAGGAGAACGAGGCGCCTCTCCCAAGTCGGTCAGCAGGTAGGTGAGCCAGCGAAGCTCCTGTGAAGCCATGGCCCCAGCGTAGATCTCAGCCTCGCAACTGGAGCTGAGAACAGAAGAAGAGCGGGTAGACCGCTAGGAGACAGAACCGGAGCCAAGGCTGAAGGTGTAACCCTGTGACGACCGCTGCGTAGCCAAGTCGTCAACCCAGGAGGCGTCTGCGTGACAAGTGAGGACAACTCGAGCCCGTCCTCCAAGCACGAGCCCCATGCCCAATGTACTGCACAAGTATCGCAACACCCTCTTCGCAGCATCCCAGTGCACCTTTCGGTGCCTGCCGGGAGCCACGTAGCGAGCCAGAAGGCTGAGAGGGTATGCGAGGTCAGGTCGTGTGCAAGTCATCAGGTACATGAGGCAGCCCACAAGCTCTGGATACGGGCCACTCGGCTCTACGGACTCGTCCGAAGGTGGAGCTGAGAGCGAGTGACCGGTAGGCAGAGGAGTGGACTGTGGCGAGGAGTAGGTGAAGCCGAAGCGCTGAAGGACCTGCTGCACCATGTGTGACTGAGTCAAGGTAATGGTGCGTTGTGCTCTGTCCCGGGTGATCCGCAAGCCAAGATAGCTTGTGAGCTCACCCAGGTCTGTGCACGTGTGTCTCTTCTGCAGCTCGGACTTCACGTGGGCGAGTGCCTCCGTGTCAGCAGTAGCAAAGACAAGGTCGTCTACGTACACAAGAACGTAGAACGGCGGCAGAGTAGCGTCAGTGCGTAGAAACAGAGAAGGGTCAGCAGTGGAAGGAGCAAAACCAAGAGCAGCAAGAGTCGTCCTGAGCGTGTCGTGCCACTCACGGGGCGCCTGGCGGAGACCGTAGACTGGCCGCCGGAGGCTCCACTGGGTACCAGTAGGAAACGACCCAGTGAAGCCAGGTGGGCGGCGCAGCCAGATCTCCTCGTGCAGGCTGCCCTGTAGGAACGTGCAGCAGTACCCGAAGAGTGGTCATCTTCGGGGTAGGGGAGAAGGTCTGAAAGAAGTCAACTCCCTGTCGCTGACTGAAGCCACGTGCAACGTAACGCGCCTTGAAGGCAGGCGGAGAACCCGGCGGCCGCTTCACCCTGAAGATCCACATGCCACTGACGATGTTTGCCCCAGGTGGGGGAACCTCGTCTACGTAGGTGCCTGTGGACTTCCAGGAAGCCATCTCTGCGTCCATGGCTGCCTGCCACTGAGAGGAGTAGGGACCCTCTATCGCCTCTGCATAAGAGCGCGGGGTCGGGATGTCTAGTGCATCCGGGTCTCCCTCAGGGGCAAGCAGCATGGACACGAGATGAGGTGAAGCAGCAGCAAAACACTCAAGGTCCTCCTGTCTGTCCTCAAGGACGTCCGTGCCAAGAGCACACTCACCCCCGACAGACGGAGGACAGACAGACGCAGACGCAGACTCAGCAACAAGACTAGCAGCGTAGTCTACGCGAGAGGCTGCAGCAAAGTCAACAAGCTCAGCAACAAGAGCAGACGCAGCAGAGGACTCAAACAGAGGGTCAGTGACAGCAGTGGCCACAAAGCGGGTGACAGTAGGACTAGCAGCACGAAGGGAGTCAGACTCCGGGTCCGGACCGTCAGGAAGAGAGGACGCAGGAGGAGAGGGCAGAGGGACACGCTGTGGAGCAGTAGAAGGACGCAGTGTCATAGAGTGAGTGCCTGGGACAGGAGGGAGACGCGGACGCGAAACACGACCAGCTCGAACAGTACGGACAGGCGACGCAGGACGAGACTCAGGCTCACGACGCTCCGTAAGATCTCTAGTCGGACCAGAGTAAGGAGAAGGACCAGGCAGTGGAGAGTCCGGCTGCAACTGCGACTGGGACTGGACATGCGGTGGAGTCAGGAAAGGAGGAGGAGGACCAGGAGGAGGCGGGGAGCCAAGAACCTGCTGAAGGAGCGGAACGTAGTACGGCCGCGGCCTCACAGCGCCTCCAGCAGCTCCAGCACCAGCACCACCAGCAACAGCAGCACCTCCAGCAGCTCCAGCACCAGCACCACCTCCAGTAGCACCAGCACCTCCAGCAGCTCCAGCAGCTCCAGCACCAGCAGCACCTCCAGCAGCTCCAGCACCAGCACCACCTCCAGCAGCACCAGCACCTCCAACAGCTCCAGCAGCTCCAGCACCAGCAGCACCTCCAGCAGCTCCAGCACCAGCACCACCTCCAGCAGCACCAGCACCTCCAGCAGCTCCAGCACCAACAGCACCAGCAGCACCCCCAGCAGCAACCCGACAGCGCCGAGAGTACCACTCACGAAGCCGCTGTGGAGAGAGGGGCTCCCGCCGTGACGGGACACCTAGAGCACCTCCAGACGCAGCACGTGCAGGCTCAGCACCTCCAGACACAGTACCCTCAGGCGCCACACCCCCAGGCTCAGCACGCCCAGTCTCAGCACCCCCAGACTCAGCACCCCCAGACTCAGCACCCCCAGTCCCCGCACCCGCAGGGTCAGCACCCCTAGCAGCACCTGAGTCGACAGCTACCTCGACCGACTCGGCAGGGTCTACCTGGGACACACCTGAGGGGGCAGGAACCTAGGGGGGGAGGGGGTGTACTAGGGGAGTACCTGGTGCTAGGAAGAGCGGCGGGGGGGGGGGGGAGAGGCAGTGCGGTAGGGAAAGAGACGGTAGTACGACACCGACTCGTCGAACGTGACATCCTGAGAGGACAGAACACGACGCGAGGTGGGGTGGTAGAACTGCCACCCGGGTGCGTCAGGAGGGAATCCAAGGAAGACTCAGAGAAAGGCACGGGAGGACAGCTTGTCCGCTGTAGTATTGCGGACAAAAGCTCGAGATCCCCAGACACGAAACGCGGACGCATCGCCAACCTTCCCCGTCCACCGCAGAGTAGGTGTGGTCTCCGGCAAGGAGACACGAGGCTGAAGGTTGATCTGATGCGCAGCGTACTGAACCGCGAACGGCCACAGAAAATGGGGAGCAGCCGCATGGATCATGGACGTACGAGCGACATCCATGACCATGCCAATGCGGCGCTCAGCAATCCCATTTTGCTGCGGGGAGGCCGGAAGCGTGAACGTCTGGCGGATGCCCTCCAAACGACAGAAGGCTCTCAGGAGGTCGGAGGAAAACTCCCCGCCTCTGTCTGAGTGCAGACGCAGAACAGGAAGGTCGGAGCCGAAACTCTCACTAAGCTGGCGACGAGCACCGCGGATCCAGTCGATCAACACCTCAGTGACCTCACCCTTGCTGCGCAAGGGGAAGACTGTGGTGTAACGCGAGTAGTCGTCAACAAGGGAGACCGCAACAGGCCGACGGAGCGGCGTGAGCGTGGTGCTGTCTCTAAAGAAAGAGCGCGAAGCACCAGAGTCAAGTGTGAAGGTATGAAAGGACTCAGTAGGTGCAGTACCAGAGAGAGGAGACGTACCAGCACCTGAAGCAGCAGACGCACTAGCACCTAGAGCAGCAGCCGCACTAGCACCCAGAGCAGCAGCCACAGTGCCCGGGTCGGGCGGGACACGCAGGTAACAGTCACCCTCAGTAATATCAGCAAAAGCATACATGGCAGCAAGGATAGCATCAAAGTCTAGATCAAAGATAGGCACATTCTGCAGAAGCAGATCATGCCAACGAGGAAGCTCAACAGCGTCACGAAACTGGGCACGCCAAGCGTCAGTCAAGCGGCCGAAACAGCGCTGCGTGGTGTGTGGGAGACCACACACCTCCCCACTCCGAGTGCCGGTGCGAAGAACGTAAGAGCAGGGACCCGCACCCCCAGACCTCCCACGCCCAGCGTACCACTCACGAAGCTGCTGAACCGACGGGGTCTCACGGGTGCGCTGCTGCTGCTGGCGCTGGCTGCCACCAAGGCCTCCACGCGGCGTAGCTGCACCGCGACCAGCACCACCTCCTCCGCTACCTCCACCACCGCTGCCGCCGCCTCCACCCCTTCCGCTACCGCCGCCACGGCCTCCACTGCCGCCACCGACTCCCCCACTCCCGGTACCACCTCCACCTCCTCCACCGCCCCCACCGCTTCCCCCACCGCCCCCTCCACCACCCCTGCTGCCCTTGCCCTTGCCGGGGCGGCGTCGCCCAGTAGAGGCAGACGCAGCGCCGACCTCCTCAGTGCCAACGAGGTCGACAGCAGCAGCAGAGGCAACAGAGGGGAGAAGGGGGACACGGGAACACCCCTCAAAGAAGGGGGTGTGACGGTCGCCGCGAGAAGCACCTACAGCTAAGATACTCTTCTCAGCTGCAGCAAGGGGCTCCTCTAGCAAGTCGACAGTCAGCGCGGTGGGGCAAAGGGAGAGGAAGTGATCCCTGACTGAGGAGAGAGAGTCAGGGAGGCGGGTGACTAGGTAGTAAAGGGTGATGTACATGGGGGGGGAGTTCGTGGGAAGAAACTCAGTGGGAAGGGCAGCGCGGTAGCGAGCGTCACTAGTGCGGAGGTGAGCAACTAGGTCAGCAACAGTGGCAAAGGCGGCAAGGTCAGGAAAGAGGTACGGCAGCATGAGGCGGCTGAGGGCAGCAGTGGTAGGGGAGGAGTAGCGTGCAACTATAGCGTCGTACAGAGCCCTAGCACTCTTGTACTGACTAAAGTGCGCGCGCTCAGTAGACAGCAGGTGATTGCGCACAGCAAGACGAGCAGCAGCATCGCGCGTGAGCCACTGCGAGCGAACAGTACTGTCAACATCAGCAGCAGGGGCAGTAGAGGCGCCAGACGTGAGATCGAACAGTGAGAGGCCATCCTTGCTATCGCACTGTAGGAAAAGCTGCAGATCATCTAGCCAGACCTCAAAGTCAACAGCACGACCCTCAGCATCAAAGGTAAGAACATTGAGACTAGCCATGACAGGTGCAGCAGCAGGCTAGCAGTAGCAGCAGTGCAACTCGGCAGGGCAGGCTAGGCAGGGCGGCACGGCTCGGCAGGGTGGCACTCTTACCAGTGGCGAGGCCGGGGCAGGGCCGGGGTAGGGCCGCGACAGTGCAGGAGCAGGGCAGGGGCAGGGCCGGGGCAGAGCCGGGGCAGGGCCGGGGCAGGGCAGGGGCAGGGCCGGGGCAGGGTTGGAGCAGGGCCGGGGCAGGGCAGGTGCAGGGCCGGGGCAGAGCCGGGGCAGGGCCGAGGCAGGGCCGGGGCAGGGTCGGAGCAGGGCCGGGGCAGAGCCGGGGCAGGGCCGGGGAAGGGCCGGGGCAGGGCCGGGGCAGGGCAGGTGCAGGGCCGGGGCAGAGCCGGGGCAGGGCCGGTCCAGGGCCGGGGCAGGGTCGGAGCAGGGCCGGGGCAGGGCCGGGGCAGGGCAGGTGCAGGGCCGGGGCAGAGCCGGGGCAGGGCCGAGGCAGGGCCGGGGCAGGGCCGGGGAAGGGCCGGGGCAGGGCAGGTGCAGGGCCGGGGCAGAGCCGGGGCAGGGCCGGGGCAGGGCCGGGGCAGGGTCGGAGCAGGGCCGGGGCAGTGCCGGGGCAGGGCCGGGGCAGGGCCTGGGCAGGTCCTGCAGCAGAGCCGGTGCAGGGCCGCGACAGGTTGGGGTAGGGCCGGGCGGGGCCTTACGGGGCCACTAACGGGGCCTGATGGGGCCGTTCGGGGCCTCTAACGGGGCCTGACGGGGCCTGACGGGGCCTTACGGGGCCTTAAACGGGGCCTGACGGGGCCGTACGGGGCCTCACGGGGCCTTACTGGGCCTTAAACGGGGCCGTAAACGGGGCCATACGGGGCCTTACTGGGCCTTAAGGGGCCTTACGGGGCCTTAAGGGGTATTACGGGGCCTTACGGGGCCTAAAACGGGGCCTTACGGGGCCTTAAACGGGGCCTTACGGGGCCGTAAACGGGGCCTTACGGGGCCTTACGGGGCCTGAAACGGGGCCTTACGGGGCCTTAAGGGGCCTTAAACGGGGCCTTACGGGGCCTTAAACGGGGCCTTACGGGGCCTTAAACGGGGCCTTACGGGGCCATACGGGGCCTTACAGGGCCTTACGGGGCCTTAAACGGGGCCTTTCGGGGCCTTAAACGGGGCCTTACGGGGCCATACGGGGCCTTACGGGGCCTTACGGGGCCTTACGGGGCCTTACGGGGCCTTACGGGGCCTTAAACGGGGCCGTAAAGGGGGCCTTAAGGGGCCTTACGGGGCATTCCGGGGCCTTACGGGGCCTTACGGGGCATGAAAACGGGGCCTTACGGGGCCGGCGCTAGCTCTAAGGGCAGGCGCAGGGGCCACTACGGGCCTCGAAAGGGTAGGCGCGACGCGCGCGTCGAGTAGGTACGAAAAAATCAATGGTGGGCCCTTTTAAAAAAAAAACTCGAAACTAGCTCTATACCATGTGAAAGAATAGACGAAAGAATGATTGAATTAGGAAATGAGAAGGGTACAAGTAGAAAACACATAAGTGTTGTACCCTCTAAGGACTACCCCACTACAGCCTAGACAGACTATAGTAAATATATGTTTGACAGCTGCATCGTTCAGGCCCATGTTTTGCGCGACATGGTGAAACCGTTGTGGTATGGTGTTGGATTGGGCTCAATTCTTGCATGGACCTTATACAAGGTGCATAAAGGGAGTGGTATGAAGCACAGGGCTAACGCACAAGCGGTGATGCGTTATCGACAGCCATGCTTATACAGGGCGACGCTGCTGAGAAACATAGAACGAGAGAAAATGGATTGACTAAGGAATGAAAGTAATACAAAAGGTGAAAAGCTAGAATTGTGTACCCCTTAGTATCTAACCCGCTACAGCCTACACAGGCTAGATCATATAAGTTTGACACACCCCCATAGGCAAAGTGGGGGAGAACAAGGGGTCACAAGACCAGTCAAGCAAAGCAAGGCAAAGCAAGCTCAGGGTGGATCACAACGTCACCACACATTCTGAGCACAAGTTCAAGGCCACAAGGCCAGTTCACATGCATGAGTACACACATATATATAACGCTAAACAAGCAAGAGCAGGTATATATATATGTAACAGTAAAAGCAAGGTAAGGAAGTGAGCAAGTGAGGCAAGGTAGGTACAAGACCTAACAGAGTACAGAAGCGCTGATGGTCACAAGGCGCAAGTGCCTTGGTGAAGATATCAGCAGTGTTGGCCTCAGAGGCCACGTAAGCAAGGCGCAGCTGACCTCGCTGCTGCAGCTCATGAGCAAGGAAGTAGCGAAGAGCGATGTGCTTCGTTCTGTGCTCCAGTCTGTGCTCCCGACACAAGGCCAGCATAGCCTTGTTGTCTACGTACAGAACTGGAGGAGAACGAGGCGGCTCTCCTAGGTCAGTCAGCAGGTAGGTGAGCCAGCGTAGCTCCTGTGCAGCCATGGCCCCTGCGTAGATCTCAGCCTCACAACTGGAGCCGAGAACAGAAGACGAGCGGGTAGACCGCCACGAAACAGAGCCGGAACCAAGGCTGAAGGTGTAACCCTGTGACGACCGCTGCGTAGCCTGGTCATCAGCCCAAGAAGCGTCTGCGTGACCAGTGAGGACCACTGGACTCCGCCCTCCAAGCACAAGCCCCATGCCCGACGTACTGCACAAGTAGCGCAACACCCTCTTCGCTGCAGCCATGTGCTCTGGTCTGTGTCTCCCAGGAGCAACATAGCGTGCCAGAATGCTAAGAGGGTATGCAAGGTCAGGTCGAGTGTAGGTCATCAGGTACATGAGGCAGCCAACAAGCTCTGGGTACGGGCCACTCGACTTTACGGACTCATCCGAAGGCAGAGCTGAGAGCGAGTGGCGAGTAGACAGAGGAGTGGCCTGAGGCGAGGACTACGTGAAGCCGAAGCGCTGAAGGACCTGCTGCACCATGTGTGACTGAGTCAGGGTAATGGTGCGCTGTGCTCTGTCCCGGGTGATCTGCAAGCCAAGGTAGCTGCGCAGTTCACCCAGGTCTGTGCACGTGTGTCTCTTCTGCAGCTCGGACTTCACATGGGCGAGTCCAGCAGTGTCAGCTGTGGCAAAGACCAAGTCGTCGACGTACACGAGGATGTAGAACGGCGGCAAAGAAGTGTCGGTGCGCAGAAACAGCGACGGGTCGGCAGTAGAAGGAGCAAACCCAAGAGCCGCAAGTATAGTCCTCAGTGTGTCGTGCCACTCACGAGGTGCCTGGCGGAGACCATAGACTGGCCGCCGGAGACTCCACTGGGTACCAGGAGGAAACGACCCAGTGAAGCCAGGTGGGCGGCGCAGCCAGATCTCCTCGTGCAGGCTGCCCTGCAAGAAAGCAGTGCTGAAGTCAAGAGAGTGAAGCTCGTAGTCACGGTGAGCAGCTATGTGCAGCAGTACCCGAAGAGTGGTCATCTTCGGGGTGGGAGAGAAGGTTTGAAAGTAGTCAACTCCCTGCCGCTGACTGAAGCCACGAGCCACGTAGCGCGCCTTGAAGACAGGCGGAGAACCCGGCGGCCGCTTCACCCTGAAAATCCACATGCCACTGACGATGTTCGCCCCAGGAGGGGGAACCTCGTCGACGTAGGTGCCTGTGGACTTCCAGGAAGCCATCTCTGCATCCATGGCTGCTTGCCACTGAGAGGAGTAGGGACCCTCTATCGCCTCCGCGTAAGAGCGCGGAGTCGGGATGTCTGGTGCATCCGGGTCTCCCTCAGGGGCAAGCAGCATGGACACGAGATGAGGTGAAGCAGCAGCAAAGCACTGGAACTCCTCCTGCCTGTCCTCAAGGACGTCCGTGCCAAGGGCACACTCACCCCCGACGGACGGAGGAGAGACAGACTCAGACTCAGCGACAAGACTAGCAGCGTAGTCTAGGCGACAGCGAGCAGCGAAGTCGACAAGCTCAGAAACTAAGGCAGACGCAGCAGCGGACTCAAAGGAAGGGTCAGTGACGACAGTAGCAAGGAGACGCGTGACAGCAGGACTGGCAGCACGAAGGGAGTCCGACTCCGGGTCAGCAAGAACAGGAAGAGAGGACTCAGGAGGAGAAGGCAAAGGGGCACGCAGCGGAGCAGTGGAGGGACGCAGAGACATCCGGTGCGTGCCGGGGACAGGGGGAGGACGCTGACGCGAACCACGACTACTAGTGCGAGCAGCACGGACAGGCGACGCAGGACGAGACGCAGGCTCACGACGCTCAGCAAGACCTCCAGTAGGACCAGTGTAGGGAGAAGGAGCAGGCAGAGGAGAGGTAGGCTGGAACTGTGACTCGGACTGGACAGGCGGTGGACACTCTAAGGGAGGAGCCGGACTAGCAGAGGGCGGAAGACCAAGAACCTGCTCAAGGAGCGGAACGAAGTACGGCCGCGGTCGCTCAGCACCACCAGCACCAGAAGGGACAGCACCAGCACCCCGAACGACAGCACCAGCGCCAGCAGCACCCCCAGCTCCAGCAGCGCCAACTCCAGTACCCTCAGAGGCACCAGCACCAGAGGCACCCTCAGCGCCAACACCCCCAGCAGCTCCAGCTCCAGCCGGACCACCAGAAGACGCAGCGGGTCCAGCTCCAGCACCCTCAGTAGCACCGACGCCCGCAGCACCACCAGCTCCATAACGAGAAGCACCCGCAGGCCCAGCAGCTCCAGTACTCCCAGTACTAGCACCTCCGGGACCCGCGGCACCAGCACCCTCAGCAGCAGCAGAACCTCCAGCACCCGCAGCACCTCCAGCTCCAGCAGCTCGCCTCCAGCGCCGGGCAAACCACTCACGCAGCTCCAGTGGAGAGAGTAGCTCCCGCTGGGACGAAGCACCCGAAGAACCTCCAGGCCCAGCACCGCCAGACGCCACACGAGCAGGTCCAGTACCCTCAGACTCCGCACCCCCAGACGCAGCACCCCCAGGCTCAGCACCCCCAGACGCAGCACCCCCAGGCGTAGCACCCCCAGGCTCAGCACCCCCAGAGTCAGCACCCCCAGGCTCAGCACCCCCAGACCCAGCACCCGCAGGCTCAGCACCCCTAGCAGCACCAGAGTCAACAGCTACCTCGACAGGGTCGACTGCGTCTACCTGAGACACACCTGAGGGGCAGGACTTTGAGGGGGGAGGGGGTCTACCGGAGGGGGACCTGGCGTAAGGAAGAGCGGCGGGGGGGGGAGGGACGCAGTGCGGTAGGGGAAGAGACGGTAGTAGGGAACCGACTCGTCAAAGGTGACGTCCTGGGAGGACAGAACACGGCGCGAGGTGGGGTGGTAGAACTGCCAGCCCGGCGCGTCAGGGGGGAAGCCAAGGAAGACGCAGGGAACAGCACGAGGGGACAGCTTGTCCGCAGACAAGTCGCGGACAAACGCCCGAGATCCCCAGACACGGAACGCAGACGCATCGCCAACCTTCCCCGTCCACAGCAAAGCAGGGGAGGTCTCCGGCATGGAGACCCAGGGCTGAAGGTTGATCCGATGCGCCGCGTACCGAACCGCAAACGGCCACAGAAAATGGGGGGCAGCCGCATGGACCATGGACGTACGAGCGACGTCCATGACCATGCCAATGCGGCGCTCAGCAATCCCATTTTGCTGCGGAGAGTCCGGAAGCGTGAAGGTCTGGCGAATGCCTCGTGCACGACAGAAGGCTCGCAGAAGGTCAGAGGAGAACTCTCCGCCTCTGTCAGAGTGCAGACGCAGAACAGGAAAGTCCGAGCCGAAACTCTCTCTGAGCTGGAGACGAGCTGCGCGGATCCAGGCGATCAACACCTCAGTGACCTCACCCTTGCTGCACAAGGGGAAGACTGCGGTGTAACGCGAGTAGTCGTCAACGATCAGCAGGAAGTAACGCTCGTGACCCTGTCCACGGACGTGGGCTGGGCCCCACACGTCCATGTGAAGCGTCTGCAGCGGAGCCTCTGTCGCAGGAAACTCGGAGGAGTGAGGAGCAGCGCGCTGCCACCCCTCGACGCAGGGAACGCAGGTGGGGGCAGGCCCCGGAGGAAGGGGAGGGAGGGACCGGGGGAGACCAGAGACAAGGACACGGGAGGCCATGCCTCGAAGACGAGGCAGGGAGGGGTGACCAAGGCGGTGGTGCCAGAGGAGAGTCTGGTGAGACAGACACGAGCAGGGGGCAGACTCAGGACCAGACCTGGACGCCGCAGCAAACACCTGACCCGACGCGGCTACCTGAGCAGACTCAGCGACCGGGGGAGACTCAGTAGTCAGTGTGTACAGGCTCGACCCCGGCTGACGGGTAAACGTGGCCAAGTGACGGCCCGTCCGAGCACAGGTACAGTGGGTCACTCGCTGACTCGCAGGAGTGAACTGGTGAACCCCTCCATCCTGGAGGTCAGCACCACTCACCAAGTTCGTAGAGAACTAGGGGAGGTAAAGACCCGACAGGGTGCCAGAAGGGGCCGCCGGACACGGTAGAACAGTGGAGAAGTGGGCAAGGACAGGACCCCCAGAGGTGTCTGCCAGGGAGACTGCCACTGGCCGACTAAGCGGCGTAAGAGTGGTGTGGTCTCGAAAGAAGGAGCGGGAAGCACCCGAGTCAAGGGTGAAGGTGTGGGTGGCCGGAGCTGACGCGGTACCTGAGAGCGCAGACTCACCAGCACCTGGGGCAGCAGGCTCACTGGCACCTAGAGCAGCAGCCTCACCAGCACCTAGAGCAGCAGCCTCAATGCCCGGGTCAGGCGGAAAGCACCGGTAACAGTCACCCTCATCACTAATAGTCACAGCATACATCGCAGCAAGAATAGCATCATAATCAAGATCAAAGATCGCAACACCCGCCCTAAACAGCTCGCCCCAGCAAGGGATCTCAGTAGCGTCGGGGAACTGGTGACGCCAAGCGTCCGTCAGGCGGCCGAAGCAGCGCTGGGTGGAGTGCAGACCCCCACACTGCTCACCCGTGCGGTCGCCTGTACGTAGAACGTAGGTACAGGGGCCAGCACCCCAACCCCGCTGACGAGCAGTGTACCACTCACGAAGCTGCTGGGGGGAAGGGGTCTCACGAGTGCGCTGCTGCTGCAGCTGCTGGCGCTGACCACCACCGGAGCCGACCCGCTGCGAAGAGCCGCCCCGACCAGCTCCACCTCCGCCGCCGCTACCTCCACCACCGCCTCCACCTCCACCACCTCCGCTCGCACCGCCACCGCCGCCGCCTCCTCCGCCTCCACTGCCGCCACTAGTGCCCCCACTCCCGCCACCACTCCCACCGCCACCCCCACCCCCTCCGCCGCCTCCACCGCCGCCTCCACCGCCCCCGCCAGCTCCTCCAGCGCCCTTGCCCCCCTTGCCCTTGCCTGAGCGGCGTCTTCCGCTAGGGGCAGACGCCGCGCCGACCGACTCAAGACAAACGAGGTCGGCCGCAGCAGCAGAGGCAACAGAGGGCAAGAGGGGGGAGGGGGAGCACCCCTCAAAGACAGGGGTACGAGGGTCACCACGAGAGGCTCCTACAGCGACTATACTCTTTTCTGCTGCTAGGAGGCGCTCCTCGAGGAGGTCAACGGTGAGGGTGGTGGGGCAAACAGAGAGGAAGTGGTCCCTGACCGAGCGAAGGGTGTCAGGGAGCCGGGTGACTATGTAGTAGAGGGTGATGTACATAGGGGGGGGGTTCTTGGCGCAGAACTCAGCAGGAAGCGCAGCGCGGTAGCGAATGTCACTAGTGCGAAGGTGCGTAATGAGGTCAGTGACTGTGGGAAAAGCGGCGAGGTCAGGGAAGAGGTACGGCAGTATGAGGCGGCTAAGGGCAGCAGTGGCAGGGGAAGAGTAGCGTGCAACGACAGCGTCGTACAAGGTCTTAGCACTCTTGTACTGACTAAAATGCGCGCGCTCAGCGGTCGGTAAGTGGCGGCGCACAGCAAGGCGAGCAGCAGCATCGCGCGTGGCCCACTGTGAGCGAACAGTGGCGTCAGCATCAGCAGCAGGGGCAGGAGAGGCACCAGAGGTGAGGTCAAACAGAGAGAGACCGTCTGCCCTATCGCACTGTAGGAAAAGCTGCAGATCATCTACCCAGACCTCAAAGTCAACAGCCCGACCCTCAGCGTCAAAGGTGAGAACACTGGGGGTGGCCATGACAGCAGTAGACTGGCAGAGAGAGCAGCGGGGTAGGGCAGTGCAGTGGCAGAGGCGCTGCTCTTACCAGGCAGGTGGGGCGGGCCGAGGCAGGCCGGCAGGGACAGGGCCGTGACGGCAGGGACTGCGGCGTCTCGGCTGCGGTGGCGTGGCGGCTCGGCGGCACGGCGGCTCGGCGGCTCGGCTGCAGGGCGGCTCGGCGGCTTGGCGGCTCGGCAGCTCGGGGGCTCGGCGGCTCGGCAGCTCGGCGGCTTGGCGGCTCGGCAGCTCGGCGGCACAGCGGCATGGGCGGCACGGCGGCTCGGCGGCCCGGCGGTGACGGCGGCTCGGCTGCTCGACGGGGCCGGGAAGGGCGGCTGAGGGGCCGAGGAAGGGCGGCAGGGCCGCGAAGGGCGGCGACGGGGCCGCAAGGGGCGGCAACGAGGCCGCTGAAGGGCGGCGACGAGGCCGCTGAGGGGCGGCGACGAGGCCGCTGAAGGGCGGCGACGAGGCCGCGAAAGGGCGGCGACGGGGCCGCGGAAGGGCGGCAATGGGGCCGCTGAAGGGCGGCGACGAGGCCGAAAGGGGCGGCGACGGGGCCGTAAGGGGCAGCGACGGGGCCTTAAGGGGCGGCGACGGGGCCTTAAGGGGCGGCGACGGGGCCGTAAGGGGCGGTTGCGGGGCCGTGAGGGGTGGCGACGGGGACGTAAGGGGCGGTCGCGGGGCCGTGAGGGGCGGCGACGGGGCCGTAAGGGGCGGCGACGGGGCCGTAAGGGGCGGCGACGGGGCCTTAAGGGGCGGCGACGGGGCCGTAAGGGGCGGTCGCGGGGCCGTGAGGGGCGGCGACGGGGCCGTAATGGGCGGTTGCGGGGCCGGAAGGGGCGGCGACAGGGCCGCTAAGGGGCCACGCGGGGCCTAGAGAGGGCAGCGACGGGGCCTGAGGGGCGGGACACTAGGCGCGCTTCGGGCAGGGGCGGCACGCGCCCCGGGTAGGAAAAAAAATCTTGGTGGGCCCTAGGAACAGTTCCCACGAGGGAACCTGCTCGATACCATGAGAAACTTAGAACGAGAGAAAATGGATTGACTAAGGAATGAAAGTGATACAAAAGGTGAAAAGCTAGAATTGTGTACCCCTTAGTATCTAACCCGCTACAGCCTACACAGGCTAGATCATATAAGTTTGACAGCTGCATCGTTCACTCCCATGTGTTGCATGTCATGGTGAAACCGTTGTGGTATTGCATCCGACGTTGAAACCGTTGTATTATTGTATTAGATGGGGCTCCATTCTTGCATGTTAATTCAGCACGTTGCTTTGAGGTCCCCAAAACCTCTTGTGAAGTGACGATATACATATTCGGTACATGCAACTATCTTACGGAAACACACTGAGTTCATGGGTAATACCCGTATGTTTCCAGACCACACTAGAGAACTAGGAGGGTTTACAAACACTACCGTTGTCAATTAGGGTTTGTTTTTGTGCAGGCCCATAAGTATGTTTGTATAATACTTATTATAATTGAATTGAGTGTCTATGTAAAATGTAACTGTACATTGTCATTACCTGGTTTGGATTAAGTCTCTAGAGGTGCGCACCACTTTGGGCTCACCTACGTGATTGCGATTTACCCCCTAGAGCTACTCTCGAAAGAATCACAGCACCAAACGGATCTCTTCCCTCTCTTCCTCATCCCCCTCGACTCTCACGCACGATTCAAAAACCGAAGTTTTGAATCAAGAGCCACGTACTTCTCACTGTGCTCGCGACGCACACTCACGACCAAGCGTGCTAAACTCCACTGCATATGGCCCTGCTCACGTCGTGGTCGCTCTAAGAGGGGGCGACACGCCTTGTAGGAAAGGGAAATGCCGTGCTGTTGGCGGTCTGTATCGTGCCCTTTCACGGCCGCGCTGCTCGACCATCGTTAGCCAGTCCCTAACCATCGCGCCACACTCAAGTGCCAGTCGTGCAGAGATACAAGCTGCCATGGAGAGTTCGCGCTTTGGCGATGACCGTGTTGCAGTCACAGCCTTCGTTGATGGTGTATTTGATGGGTTCACAACTTCAAACAGGCTAGTTGCTTCATAGGCCATTTCTCCACTCTTAGACGGATCCGTAATACATAGGCTCTTTGCCAGGCGTTGTCTGCGAGTTCTGCAACAGATGGTTCCCCAACGCCCAAGTTTATGGCGGTCATAAGTCACGGCGGACCCCTTGTCAAGGACTTTCTGCCGTGGCAAGGCCCTCTCGATCTACACCGTCCGCCGGTCTACACGCTCTGCTATTCGTCCACGACATTCTCTCGGACGCTCCCGCTGCTCCCGCTTCACCTACCGCGTCTAACGCATCCAACACCGTCAGTGTGAGCGGTCCTCCTCGCGTGCCTGAAGCTGACGAGGACGAAACACCCTCGGCTGTTAACGAGGGGGCTCCGGAAGATGAACATCAACCGCCACCAGGAATACCTGCAGCTGACACGAGTGAGCATCCTGAGAGCCAGCCTGAAGGGAGTCAAGCCTCGCCGCCTACAAGCATCTCCGGACAGAGCGATGCCACGCCCCTCAATCCGCTCGCGTTGAAGCTGCCTCATTTCGTTCGGCACGTGAATGACGGAATGGGAATGGTGGAGGTTGACATCAATGGCTTGCTTCAGCTCATGGTACAGCCCGGCCTTGTGCCTCTTGTGACCTCGGAGCTCCGGAACTGCAAGGATCTGGAGCGGTTCGAGATGGAGCGCTTTGCAGGGCTCAATCGCGGATGGTCGGTGGCGACATTCGAGATTGACGGTCATCCGCCTCAGCGCCTGCTATTCCAAAACTCAGCTCAGGTAAGCTGACTCTGAATCCTTGGCAGTGAAATGCTGATGCGGCAACCTTGTGGTGCTTGTATGAAGTTATATTCGTTCTCCTTGTATGAGATCGGACCCACCAATCAACGCATCTAACCATGCCCCTCTTCTCTTCGCCACCGTAAACCAGGCATTCGCTGAACTATTTGGGCATACCAACAACGCGCCCGGCTTCAAGCTCAAGGCGCGGGTCGATGAGGACCCTGACACAGGCGACCGTCGCTATACCACACCGGAAACATGAACGTGGTGGAATGATGCTCAGGTATGGATATACCCCGTTGCCACCCAAAACCGGATCCGTGCTCATGCCTCCGTTGCTGCGCTGATGTGTCTGGTGCATGATGAGTGTGTCATGTTCGATGAACATGCTATGAAGGTCGTTTAACCCACCTGGCGACCAGTTACCTTGGTGGTGTTTGACCGTGTGTCCGTTGCCGCCTTGTCGTGCATTACAGGAACACTTTGGATGGACCAAAGTCGTGGGGGGAATCATCCTATATTCGGATGTGACGCACATGAGCAACAACGGCCGGAAGAAGGCGTGGCCGCTCATGATGACGCTTGCCAATATCTCCTAGGCCAAACGATGGGGGAAAGCCAGCCACACACTACTTGCCCTCCTTCCTATCCCCCCTTCTGCCATGTCTGCCGTGGAGAAGGTGATGCTCTTCCAGCGATGCGTTACCACTATGCTGCAGCCGCTTCTCGATGGCATGGAAAGGTCTGTACCCGGTGTTGCATCTTGCTATGTCATCACCCAATCACCTGCATAGTATGCAGGGCGTCACGATATGTAGCAGTCCCCTTTTCCCCTCTTCGTACATGCACAAATCATGTCCTCCCAATTCCTGATGCCACTCTACCTGTTCCTTGCAGCGGGTTCTGTCTTAGGGACCCTTTTGGTGATTGGCAAACCGTGCGGCCCCTGCTGTACGCCTGGGTGTGCGACTACCCCGAGAGCGGCAAGATCAGTTGCACACTCTCGCATGGATCGCGGATGCCGTGCAGCATCTGCTATGCTGCAAAGGTGAGCTTTCATGCCAAAGACATTGTCGTTTGAATGTCGCCTTATACAACCCATGAACTCACCACCCTTACCTTTGTATCCCATCCCACACCCCCGTGCGACAACAGGAGCATCAAGTTGCTGTCAAGGCACGGAACACGCCGCGCACGCCTGAACAGCAGCAATGGATCGTTAACGAGGCGGCTGGGATGACAACTAACCAGGAAAACCCCTGCAAGACCTACTCGACCTACCCTATTGAGGTAAGCGATCTGTTGCCCGGGCTACTGTGCAGTCTATGCACTCCTAAACCCGAGGAATGGTCAGATGTGCTGTGCCCCATTCAAATCACCAGGCATTTTGTTTACGTTGGCTGCCCGGGTCTCACAAGTACAGATCTCCTCCATTCCCCACCACATCCCCGGTTTCCAGTGTGTGCTCTGGAAGTGGGATGTCTCAGGGACCGTGTGGGGCAATCCCTACCTCGTTGTCATGCCTGACATCATGCACCAGGCGGGCCTGGGCATCATGAGCCTCATTGTGGCTGTCGTGCGCAAGATGAAGAAGCGGTGCATGAAGCAGATGGACAGGTCACTGTTTTGGGGGATTGGATTCGTTGCTCTTGGTCACAAAAACACAAAAGCAAAACTACTGTGCTCTTACTGACATGTTTCTGGATTTGTGCCACCGTTAAACTGATGTGTATGGACAGGCGCCTGTCACTCATTCGCGACCGCACGTGACTGAATCACATGCGCATGCCAGAGAGTGCCTACTTCAAGACCGGAGCATGTGTCGCGGCCTATGAGCACAGGGCCGTCATGCAGGTATGAAAGCCTTGATTGTTATCATCGTGTGCGATAGGCTGCACCCTAACCACACAGCATGCTGCTGCCTGCCCCCTCCTCCATTCCTTGTTGCTTGTCCCCACCGCCCCTCAACCAGTCTGCTCATGCTGCCACTCTTTGTCCCTACTCCTCACACCATCTGTGCTAACCCTCCCTTTTGCTGCTATCCCCAAATTCTGCACGTCATGGTGTTTGTTTTTGCCGGCCTGCTTCGCCAGCCCCAGATGGATGCAATTCGTGCCTATCTTGGATGGTACCTCCTGTGCTCCCAGCCACAGGGGCACACTGAGCGGTCCCTCCGGGAGCTGAAGAAGATGACGTCCCGGTACTAATACCATGCATGTAAACCCCTCTGCATGGGATGAATGCTTGGCTACTGTAAATGTGCTCTTGAAGTAGGCAATCTGGTGAGGATGTTGCTGCTAAACTTTTATAGGAAAGGATCTTGAATAGGAAAGCCATATGAATAATAAGTAGACTCTGATGTGTTTGCACGTGTTGTCATTCCCCACTCCCATCAAGCTGGTTGAGCAGTTGCAGGCTGCCTTTCCAAAGCAACCATCCTCTTGGTGCCTTGTGAAAACCCATCTCATGTCGCATTACGTCGACTCCATTCGCCGAGCGGGTCATGTGACCGAATTCAGCACCAACATGTTTGAGCACTTGCACGGACTGTTGGTAAAGAGGATCTACCGTCGGTCCAACAAGCGCAATGTAGATGGGCAGATCATGAAGTTCCATGCTAGGCGCATTCCGGATGTGGTGCCGGTGGACGATCCTGCTGGCCGGGACACAGCCATGCGGCAGGTAAACATGTTTAGTACTTGAATTGCATGGATATGAATGCAGAATGTAATAAAATCCTTATCATATGTTGGCAGGCAATTGAGACCGACACACGGACTCTTATTAAGGAGTCATACTTCCTCCCTGTGGAGTTACCAGAAGAACCCACCTCCACCAACTGGTTTGCAAGGAAGTGGGCCAAGCAACACCCTGGTGCCCAAGCTGCCCTCAAGGATGCGTTAATACGTTATGCCAGATGCGTCACCAAGATTCGAGTAAATACTTGAATGTTTGTGCAATCAACCATCATTTGACTGGCCAGTATCAGTGATGACTACCACCAATTGTTATGCAGGCCCATGCATCGCTGGTAATCCCTGCGGCAGACTACGCCAG
The DNA here is from genome assembly GCA_947471745.1 of Closterium sp. Naga37s-1. Classification (NCBI taxonomy): domain Eukaryota; kingdom Viridiplantae; phylum Streptophyta; class Zygnematophyceae; order Desmidiales; family Closteriaceae; genus Closterium; species Closterium sp. Naga37s-1. The sequence goes on from CANJKZ010000069.1 coordinate 3,671,515, forward strand.
CTTCTCAAGAGTTTCTCAATTTGTTCGAGCGACTCCTGACTATTTTGAGAGGCCATGGTACTCGGATGTTGCAGTGGAGGGTGTAAGGTATGGTCGGAGAGAGGAGTGGTATGCAAGGTTGCTTCTGTTGTTCCATACAAAAATACGTGGAGAGAGGGAGGAGCTGGCGTACATTAGATATTGGAATGCAAGCGGAGAGGATGCTGCAACAGGATGCCTTCGCCTCAAGTGGACGACAGGAATGTATGCGTACTCCATGATTCCAATTGAAGGCATTCCATCTGGACAATACCTATCTCCTTAATAAGTATCAAATGTGATGGATGTATCTTGTAATAAAATGGCCAGCATATTTTCCAGCAGTCACATTCTACAGAAGTCAAAGCTAAGAAAACCAATTACAAATTTACAACCAATTTGGCATGCTCCAAATAAACGACAATGTACCGGAGTCGCGAATTCGATTTCGACTCCGACAAACAAACGCGTTCCGATTTCACCCCGTGATTGGTCGCGTTTTTGTTTCGGAACTTAGCCAACCAAAACACCTGAACTGTACCCCCCTTCGAACCCCTTCAAAAACCAAGGTTTTTTGTGATGGGGCGACGGGCCGCGGGGCCTAGGGGCGACGGGTCGCGAGGCTAGGGGCGACGAGCCGTGGGGCCGAGAGCGACGGGCCGGGGGCCTAGGGGCGACGGGCCGTGAGGGTCGGGGGGCCGAGGGGAGACGGGCCGCGGGGCCTAGGGGCGACGGGCCGGGGGCCGAGGGGTGACGGATCACGAGGGTCGGGGGCCTAGGAGCGACGGGCCGCGGGGCTAGGGGCGACGGGCCGCGGGGCCGAGAGCGACGGGCTGGGGGCCTAGGGGCGACGGGCCGCGAGGGTTGGGGGGCCTAGGGGCGACGGGCTGCGGGGCCTAGGGGCGACGGGCCGCGGGGCCTAGGGGCGACGGGCCGCGAGGGTCGGGGGCCTAGGGGCGACGGGCTGCGGGGCCTAGGGGCGACGGGCCGCGAGGGTCGGGGGCCTAGGGGCGACGGGCCGCGGGGCCTAGGGGCGACGGGCCGCGAGGGTCGGGGGGCCTAGGGTCGACGGGCCGCGGGGCCAAGGGGCGATGGGCCGTGGGGCCAGGAGTAACGGCCCGCGAGGCCAAGGGGCGACGGGCCGCGGCGCCTAGGGGCTACGGGCGACTGGCCGTGGGGCCTAAGGGCGACGGGACGCGGGGCCAGGAGCGACGGGCCGGGGCCTAGGGTAGGGGCGACGGGCCGCGGGGCCAGGGGCGACGGGCTACGGGCTGAGCCTAGGGGGGGCGACGGGCGACTGGCCGGCCTAGGGGCGACGGGCCTAGGGGCAACAGGCCGCACGAGGGCGGCTAGTGGGTCAGCGTAGTGGTGGGCCCAAGGAAAAAAACGGTCCTAGCGGAGGACCTGCTCTGAAACCATGTCAGAAGAATGAACGAGAATGGATGAACTATGAAAGAGTTGGGTACAAGTACTAACCCTAATTGGGTTGTACCCATTATGGGCTACCCCACTATAGCCTACACAAATGTAAGCACTATAACATTCTGACACTGCCGCCATGCTCGCTAGAAACCGTGGAAATCGCTTTATCGGAACTGCCTGCGAAGTCACGGATTTCCGAGTTCAGACTTGCGCTCATGCTCCGAGTCTTCTCCGCCACCGAGTTGCCGAGCTTGACTGCAAGTGACTCCGACTCCGAGTCTTGCCAAGACCGGGATGTCTCAGGCATCATCCCTCCCCGGCTTCGTCTTACCGTCTTTGCGCTTAACACGGCTTCATCTCTGGCGGCGGCTCGACCGTTCTCGTCGTTTGGACGCAGAGGCTCTGCCAGTAATGCGGAGGCTCTGCCTTGTGCCAGCATCTGTAGAGCACCTGCTAAGTCGTCGTGGTAGTCGTAAGGCGCTGCCAAGAGCTGTCGCAAGCCAGTCGCACTACGGAGACTGCGAACCGAGTCATCTGGTGACGAGGCAACTGTGTTTTTCGTACCATCTTGCACGGGGGAGGTGAGGAGCAGCAGCGAAACTACCGGGCGAGGAGGCAAAAGGTGGCCCCTCGACGGGAAATCACAAGACACGACGTCATATCCTTCAAGTTGTTGCTGCTACTAGTACTGCTCCAACTCATCGCCGCGAATTTCGGACATCCTTCGTCAGAAGTACTAAAGCAACGGTGCACTTTTGGTAGGGTGGACATGCTGACGTACTAGTAAGCACATCGCGAAATTTTGTTGCCGGTGCGTGAAGAATTAAAATATAATTGCCAGTGCCAAGGTTGTCTGATCCGGTTTATTGTTCCGCTCCTCATGTGGACTGGAAATATCCACAGTTGGCGGTGGCAAACGCATCTCTACACTTATAGACGTTTTGCTATGCTAGAAGAGTCTCCTACGGGCAGGTTTGGTGAGCGGTTGTTTGCCGTCCTGACCTGACCCGCGCCGTGCCGAGGCGTTCTGCACCACAGTGGGCGGCAAACGTATCTCTATGCTTCCTTGCCTTAAGACGTTCTCGTATGCTAGTAGAAGAGTCTCCTACGTGCAAGTTTGGTGAGTGGTTGTTGCCGTCCCGACCCGACCCGACCCGCGCCGTGCCGAGGCATTCTGCACTGTCAGAACATTATAGCTTATACATTTGTGTAGGCTGTAGTGGGGTAGCCCATAAAGGGTACAACCCAATTAGGGTTAGTACTTGTACCCAACTCTTTGCTAGTTCATTCATTCTCGTTCGTAACTTTGACATGGAATCAGAGCAAGTTCCTTGGGCCCACCACCTGCTACGCTGCTAGTACCTTCCTTTGTCCGTCGCGCCCCTAGGCCCGTCGCGCCCCTTAGGCCCGTCGCGCTACCACGGCCCCTAGGCCCCGTTGGCCCCGTCGCCCCTAGCTGCGCCCCTCGGCCCTGTTGGCCCCGACGCCCCTAGCCGCGCCCCTCGGCCCCGTTGGCCCCGTCGACCCCGTCGCCCCTAACCGCGCCCCTCGACCCCGTTGGCCCCATCGCCACTAGCCGCGCCCCTCGGCCCCATTGGCCCCGTCGACCCTAGCCGCGCCCCTCGGCCCCGTCGACCCCGTCGCCCCTAGCTCGGCCCCTCGGCCCCGTTGGCCTCGTCACCCCTAGCCGCGCCCCTCGGCCCCGTTGGCCCCGTTGACCCCGTTGACCCCGTCGCCCCTAGCTGCGCCCCTCGGCCCCGTTGGCCCCGTCGCCCCTAGCCGCGCCCCCTCGGCCCCGTTGGCCCCGTCGACCCCGTCGCCCCTAGCCGCGCCCCTCGGCCCCGTTGGCCTCGTCGACCCTAGCCGCGCCCCTCGGCCCCGTCGACCCCGTAGCCCCTAGCTCGGCCCCTCGGCCCCGTTGGCCCCGTCGCCCCTAGCCGCGCCCCTCGGCCCCATTGGCCCCGTCGCCCCTAGCCGCGCCCCTCGGCCCCGTTGGCCCCGTTGCCCCTAGCCGCGCCCCTCGGCCCCGTTGGCCCCGTCGCCCCTAGCTCGGCCCCTCGGCCCCGTTGGCCCCGTCGCCCCTAGCCGCGCCCCAAGGCCCCGTTGGCCCCGTCACCCCTAGCCGCGCCCCTTGGCCCCGTTGGCCCCGTCGACCCCGGCGCCCCTAGCTGCGCTCCTCGGCCCCGTTGGCCCCGTCGCCCCTAGCCGCGCCCCTCGGCCCCGCTGGCCCCGTCGCCCCTAGCCGCGCCCCTCGGACCCGCTGGCCCCGTCGACCCTGTCGCCCCTAGCCGCGCCCCTCGGCCCCACTAGCCCCGTTGCCCCTAGCTGCGCCCCTCGGCCCCGATTGGCCCCGTCGACCCCGTCGCCCCTACCTCGGCCCCTAGGCCACTTTGGCCCCTCGGCCCCTAGGCCCCTAGGCCCCTTGGCCCCTTGACCCCTTGACCTCGTGTTTGGCCCCTCGGCCCCGCCCCTTGGCCGCTCGGCCCCTAGTCTCCTCGGCCCCTCGGCCCCTAGGACCCTTGGCCCCTCGGCCCCTCGGCCCCGCCCCTTGGCCCCTTGGCTACTGCTCCTGCTGCTACTGCTGCTCCTGAGTCCGGCGCCACTATGGCTTCGCTTAGGGTTCTAGCGTTCGATCAGGAGGGCAGACCGGTTGCATCTGACACGTGGCACGACGATCTGCAACTGTACCTACTGAGCGATAGTAAGGACAGTGTCTCACTATTTGACCACGTGTCCAGTGTCGCTCCAGCCCCTCCCGCCACAGCTGACGGTTCGACTTGTTCCCAGTGGCTGTCTCGTGACGCTACTGCCCGCTTAACCATTCGCAACCACCTGCCGGTGACTGAATGCACTCACTTTGGACAGCACAGGACAGCACAGGCCCTGTACGACGCTGTCGTTGCTCGCTACTCCTCCCCTGCCACTGCTGCTCTTGGCAGACTGCTACTGCCCTACCTGTTCCCTGAGCTGTCGGCTTTTGCCACAGTAGCGGACCTGGTTACCCACCTGCGCACTAGCGACGCTCGCTACCGCGCTACCAACCCTGCTGAGTTCCTTGCCACGAACCAGCCCCCCATGTTCATCACCCTCTACTTCATAGTCTCTCGCCTCCCTGACTCTCTTCGCTCTGTCAGGGACCACTTTCTCACCCTAGACCCCACCTCACTTACTGTTGACCTCCTCGAGCAGCATCTCCTCGCTGCTGAGACTAGTGCAGTTGCTGTAGGTGCTGCTTGTGGCACTCCGCACTCGCCCTTCTTTGAGGGGTGCTCCCCCTCCCCCCTTTCCCCCTCCTTCGCCTCTGCTGCTGCTGCAGACGTCTCTGTTACTGAGGACGTCGGTGCTGCTTCGACTAGTGCGAAGCGCCGCAGCAGCAAGGGCAAGGGTGGCCGGGGTGGTGGAGGAGGCAGCGGTGGAGGTGGAGGTGGCAGTGGGAGCGGTGGTGGGGGCAGCGGTGGAGGTGGTGGAGGCAGTGGAGGTGGTGGCGGCGGTGGGACTGGTGGCGGCAGTGGGGGCTCTGGTGGCGGCGGTGGAGGCAGCGGAGGGAGTGGCAGCAGTGGAGGCGGTGGGACTGGTGGTGGTAGGTCTGGACCTCGGCGTGGAGGCCCTGGTGGTGGTCAGCGCCAGCAGCAGCAGCGTCGGAGCAAGACCCAGTCACCCCAGCAGCTCCGTGAGTGGTTGGTTCAGCGTGGGCCGGGTGGGGGTAGTGGGACCTGCCCGTATGTCATTCGCACGGGTGTCCGTGCAGGCCAGACATGCGGGAGGCTTCACACTGAGCACCGCTGCTTCGCCCACCTTGACGACGCCTGGCATGCTGAGTTTGGTGACGACGTCGAGCGCCCTCGCTGGGCAGAGTTGCTTAGGTCGGGAGTTGCTATCTTTGACCTAGACTATGATGCTATTATTTCTACCATGTATACATTGTCTCTTAGTGCTGAGGGTGACTGTTACCGGTGTGTGCCACCTGACCCAGGTATCGTGGCTGCTGCTCTAGGTGCTAGTGCGTCTGGTACTCCCCCTGGTACTGCACCTGCTGAGGCCTTGCACACCTTCACGTTGGACTCAGGCGCCTCGCACTGTTTCTTTTGTGACAGCACCACTCTCACTCCTCTCCCTGCACCTGTCCCGGTCAGACTGGCTGACCCCTCTGGGGGCCCGGTCGTTGCCCGTTCCTCCACTGTCCTCCCGTGCCCGGTGGTTCCGTCCGGCTCACTGTCAGGTCTTCACCTCCCCTCGTTCTCTACGAACTTGGTGAGTACCGCTGCCCTTCAGGATGCGATGGTCACTACCACCACTCCTGGGGGTCAGCGTGTGTTGATCTGCACGTGCACACGGACGGGGCGTCACCTGGCCACGTTCACTCGTCGACCAGGGTCGAGTCTCTGCACACTGGCTACCGAGCCTCCTCAGGTCGCTGCGTCCGCTCAGGTGTCCGCGTCAGGTCAGGTAGCCGCCTCTTGCTCGTGTCGCCTCCTGTCGCACCAGACTCTTCTATGGCACCACCGCCTGAGTCACCCCTCCCTGCCACGCCTTCGTGGTATGCACTCCCGTCTCCTTGTCTTTGGTCTTCCCAGGTCTCTGTCTCCCTTACTGCCCTCGCCTGCCCCGCCCTGTCTTCCCCTTGCGCAGCAAGGGTGAGGTCTCTGATGTCTTGATCCCTTGGATCCGTACAGTCCGTCTCCAGCTACGCGAGCAGTTCGGCCAGGACCTTCCTGTCCTGCGTCTGCACTCTGACAGAGGTGGTGAGTTCTCCTCCGACCTCTTGCGGGACTTTTGTCGTGGGGAGGGCATCACCCAGTCGTTCACGCTTCCGGACTCCCCTCAGCGAAATGGGATTGCTGAGCGCCGCATTGGCTTAGTCATGGAGGTCGCTCGTACCTCCATGATCCATGCGGCCGCTCCCCATTTTCTGTGGCCGTTTGCGGTCCGGTACGCTGCGCATCAGCTCAACCTCTGGCCCCGTGTCTCCTTGCCGGAGACCTTGCCCACACTGCGTTGGACGGGGAACGTTGGCGATGCGTCGGTGTTCCGGTTCTGGGGTTCTCGTGCCTTTGTTCGCGATACGTCCGCGGGCAAGCTCTCCGCCCGCGCCATTCCCCGCGTCTTCCTTGGCTTTGTCCCTGACACGCCTGGCTGGTAGTTTTACCACCCCACCTCGCGCCAAGTCATCCCGTCTCAGGACGTCACGTTCGACGAGTTGGTTCCCTTCTACCGTCTCTTCCCCTACCGCTCTGCCCCTCCCCCACCCCCGCCGCTCTTCCTTGCTCCTGGTCCACCTCCGGTAGACCCCCTCCCGCCCCAGGGACCTGCTCCCTCGGGTGTGTCTCAGGTAGACCCTCTCCCTGGTACTGCGCCTGTTCAGGTAGCTGTCGGCTCAGGTGCTGCTCCAGGTGCTGCGTCTGGGGGTGCTGCGTCTGGGGGTGCGGAGCCGGGGGGTGCGGGGTCTGAGGGTGCTGGGTCTGGGGGTGCTGAGCCTGGGGGTGCTGAACCTGAGGGTGTTGAGCCTGGGGGTGCTGTGTCGGAGGGTGCGGATTCTGGGGGTGCTGAGCCTCGGGGTGCTGCTTCGTCTAGAGGTCCTGCTGGTGCTTCGCCGCGACTGTCCTTGCAGCAGCTGCGTGAGTGGCTTGTTCGGCGCGCACACAGTCGGAGTGGAGCTCTTGGAGCTGGAGGGGGTGGAGACACTTGACCTGGAGGTGCTGCTGTTACTGTTGGAGCTGGCAGTACTGGAGGTACTGCGGCTACTAGTCCTGGAGGTGCTCGTACAAGTGGTGCTGGAGTTGCCAAGACTGGTGGTGTTGGGTGCGCTGGAGCTGGAGACCCTACGGAGCCTGGAGCAGCTGGCGCTGGAGGCACTGGAGCTGGAGTAGCTGGAGTTGGAGGCCCTAGCGCAGGAGGCGCTGGGGCTGCAGGAGCTGGAGTCGGAGGCACTGGCCCTTGAGGTTGTGGAGACACTGTGCGGCCGCGACCGTACTTCGTTACCCTTCTTCAGCAGGTTCTTGGTGTCCCGTCTTCTACTGGTCTTCCTCCTCCCTTCCTGTGTCCACCGCCTGACCAGTCGCAGCCGCCGTTACAGCCAGCCTCCACACTGCCCGCTCCCACTCCTTACTCTGAGCAGTCTGGAGGTCTTACAGAGCGTCGTGAGCCTGCGTATCGTCCTGTCTCGCCTGTTCGCACTGCTCGTCGCGCTCCTCGTTCGCGTCCTCCTCCTGTCCCTATCACGCACGCTATGGCACTCCGTCCTTCCTCTGTTCCACTACGTGTTCCTCTGCCTACTCCTCCTTAGACCTCTCTTCCTGCGGTCCCTGACCCTGCGTCTGACCGTGCTCGTGCTGCCAGTCCCACTGTCGCTCGTCTCCTCGCCACTGCTGTCACTGACCCTTCCTTTGAGTCTGCTGCTGTGTCTGCTCTCGTTGCTGAGCTGCTTGACTTTGCTGCTGCCTGCCGTCTTGACTACGCCTCTGCTCTAGTTGCTGAGTCTGTGCCTGCCGGTCCTCCGTCCGTCGGGGGTGAGTGTGCTCTTGGCACGGACGTCCTTGAGGACAAGCAGGAGGACTTTCACTGTCTTGCAGCTGCTGTACCTCATCTCGTGGCCATTGTGCTTGCACCTGAGGGAGACCCGGATGCACCAGACATCCTGACCCCGCGCTCTTACGCAGAGGCGATTACGGGTCCTTACTCCTCTCAGTGGCAGGCAGCCATGGATGCCGAGATGGCATCCTGGAAGTCCACAGGCACCTACGTCGACGAGGTTCCCCCACCTGGGGCGAACATAGTCGATGGCATGTGGATTTTCAGGGTGAAGCGGCTGCCGGGTTCTCCGCCTGCCTTCAAGGCGCGTTACGTTGCTCGAGGCTTCAGTCAGCGACAGGGAGTTGACTACTTCCAGACCTTCTCCCCCACCCCGAAGATGACTACTCTTCGGGTGTTGCTGCACGTCGCTGCTCAGCGTGACTACGAGTTGCACTCTCTGGACTTCAGCACAGCTTTCCTGCAGGGCAGCCTGCACGAGGAGATCTGGCTGCGCCGACCACCTAGTTTCACTGGGACGTTTCCTGCAGGTACTCAGTGGAGCCTCCGCCGGCCAGTCTACGGTCTCCGCCAAGCGCCTCGCGAGTGGCACGACACACTGAGGACTACACTTGCGGCTCTTGGGTTTGCTCCTTCTACAGCGGACCCGTCGCTGTTTCTACACACCGACACCTCGCTGCCGCCGTTCTACGTCCTCATGTACGTCGACGACCTCGTCTTTGCCACTGCTGACACTGAGGCACTGACCCTTGTGAAGAGACACACCTGCACTGACTTGGGTGAACTGCGCAGCTATCTTGGCCTGCAGATCACCCGGGACAAAGCACGGCGCACCATCACACTGACTCAGTCACACCTGGTGCACCAGGTCCTTCAGTGCTTCGGCTTCCAGTTCTCCTCGCCACAGCCCACTCCTCTGTCTACCAGCCACTCGCTCTCAGCTCCACCTTCGGACGAGTTCGTAGAGCCGAGTGGTCCGTACCCAGAGCTTGTGGGTTGCCTCATGTACCTGATGACGTGCACACGACCTGACCTCGCGTACCCTCTCAGCCTTCTGGCTCACTACGTGGCTCCCGGTAGGCACCGAAAGGTGCACCGGGATGCTGCGAAGAGGGTACTGCGTTACTTGTGCAGTACGTCGGGCATGGGGCTTGTGCTTGGAGGACGGGGTCCAGTTGTTCTGACTGGTCACGCAGACGCCTCCTGGGTTGACGACTCAGCTACGCAGCGGTCGTCACAGGGTTACACCTTCAGCCTTGGTTCCGGCTCTGTTTCTTGGCGGTCTACTCGCTCATCTTCGGTTCTCAGCTCCAGTTGTGAGGCTGAGATCTACGCCAGGGCCATGGCTGCTCAGGAGCTACGCTGGCTCACCTACCTGCTGACCGACTTGGGAGAGCAGCCTCGTTCGCCTCCAATTCTGTACGTAGACAACAAGGCCATGATTGCCTTGTGTCAAGAGCACAGACTGGAGCATAGAACGAAGCACATCGCTCTGCGATACTTCCTTGCTCGAGAGTTGCAGCAGCGTGGCCAGCTTCGTCTTGCGTACGTGGCCACTCGGGCCAACACTGCTGATGTCTTCACCAAGGCACTTCCGCCTGGTGATCATCAGTGCTTTGCTACTGTGTTAGGCCTTGTGCCTACTTTGCCTCACTTGCTTACTGCTTGACTCTGCTTGTACTGTGATCTATATATATACCTGCATGCTTGCTCTTGCTAGGGTATGATCACTGTATTGTTGTTCTCTTTATATAACTCTGCATGTGAACTGGCCTTGTGGCCCTTTGCTTGTGTTCAGACTGTGTGGTGACTTTGTGATCCACCCTGAGCTTGCTTTGCTTTGCTTGACTGGTCTTGTGACCGCTTGTTCTCCCCCACTTTGCCTATGGGGGTGTGTCAGAACATTATAGCTTATACATTTATGTAGGCTGTAGTGGGGTAGCCCATAAGGGGTATAACCCAATTAAGGTTAGTACTTGTACCCAAATCTTTGCTAGTTCATTCATTCTGGTTCGTAACTTTGACATGCACCACGTTACACGTTCTGCACCATGCCCCGTGTCTTGCGCAATATACGGACCACGCAAGCATATAACCAACTAAAATCTGGTCAAATATTTGACACTACTTTTCGAAAGAAGCAGCCGCAGTGTACTAGGTCCAGCTAATCCACTGTGCGGTTTGGTCGAAGATGCGACCTCGGGCGCGCGGGGCAATTTTGGTCGATTGTTTCGAGAGACAAACACAGAAATAGCCCTTGCTCACGATTTTGCAAGCCAAACATGGTGATCGGCCGCGCTGCGGGTTTGCTATATGGTCTTCCAAAGGGGAGTTTTTCCTCTGAATTATGGATTAAGGGCCATTCATGTATCGACACAAATATCTCAATGCCTTTTTTCCTGAGTCGCGTCTACACATTTTGTCAGCCTCGCGTCTCAATGTATCGCGACACTATGCGACCAGGTTAAATGTACAGTTGTGCGCATTTGATTGGGTGACACAAATTGTCTGTATACCCGTTTCTTCAACCGCCTGGCAGGGGTGTGGTTTCGACGCGCGGGAATATTTTCCAACGTGAAATTGGCATTGTGTGGGGTGTCCATGTGCATGTGGTCGAGTTGGGCGAGACCTTGACATTTCAAACTGCGTGCGAACTATTGAAACTGACAGGGCATCGTGCAACTCGTCCATGACTTCAGCGCGTTCTATGCCAACCAATGAAAAATACAAGTCGCAGTAGGGGACACAATACAGTCTATGCTGAATTTGGGTGTCACAAAAGGATTGAGACACTTGAGACACGGAAGTTTGATGCATTGAAGATCAGGGCTTAGAGGTTTAGGGTTATAAAACTACAAGCAGTTTTATAACTGCTTAGGGTACATATAGAGGAATATCGGGTGGGCTTAGAGGTTTAGGGTTATAAAACTACAAGCCGTTTTATATGTGTTATTGCTATATAGGAATGTACCCTAATCCAGATTTATAATTGCTTGTAGTTTTGTTGTAGTGTAGTTATATATTCTGTCTGTTTGGTGATGCACCATTAGTTCTGGTTCACATTTGCCTATATCTTGTACAGTACCTTTTTGCTATTATTCAACACCTCTTTTGGCCAACATTTCTCACGTTCCTCTTGGCTCCTAAGCTTTCAAACCTAGTCTAAGATGATTACAACATGCTATTGTCAAACTTATATGCTATAGTCTATCTAGGCTGTAGTGGGGTAGTTCATATAGGGTACAACACTTTTAGGTTTCCTACTTGTACCCGCCTGCTTGCTAGTTCAGTCATTCATTCGTTCCAGATTCTAACATGGTATTATGAGCAGGTTCCCTCGTGGGAACGTTTTTTTTAGGGCCCAACACGAACATTTTTTTTCCTACCCTGCCCGAAGCGCGCCTCGCGCCTGCCTTACCTGCGCCGTCGCGCGCCCTTCCCTAGTTGGCCCGTCGCGGCCCTGCCTCAGCCGGCCCGTCCCGGCCCGTAGCTGCCCGGCGCTGGCCCGTCGCCACGCGTCGCGGCCCTGCCTTAGCCGCCCACTACGGCCCCGCGCTCGCCCGTCGCTGGCCCGTCCCGGCCTGTCCCGGCCCGTCTCGGCCCGTCCTGGCCTGTCCCGGCCTGTCGCCGGCCCGTCCCGGCCCCTTTGCCGCCCGTCGTCGGCCCGTCGCCGCCCGTCGTCGGCCCCTTTGCCGCCCGTCGCGGCCCGTTCGCCGCCCGTCGTCGGCCCGTTCGCCGCCCGTCGCGGCCTCTGCCCTGCAGCCACCCAGTCGTGGCCTCTGCCCTGCAGCCGCCCGTCATCGGCCCGTTCGCCGCCTGTCGCGGCCCTGCCCTGCAGCCGCCCCCTGTCGCGGCCCTGCCCTGCTGCCGCCCCGGTCGCGGCCCTGCCTTCGCCGCCCATTGCGGCCTCTGCCCTGCAGCCGCCTTGTCGCGGCCCTGACCTACTGCCGCCCCTGTCGCGGCCCTGCCCTGCTGCTGCCCCGGTCGCGGTCCTGACCTAAACCGCCAGCTGCGGCCCTGACCTGCACCCGCCCCGGGTAAGCACCCGCGATGCCCTGCCGCGCCGCGCCACCTGCTGCCGCGCCGCGCCGCCAAGCACCGAGCCGCGCCGCCGAGCCGCGCCGCCCCACCGAGCCGCGCCGCCCAGCCGAGCCGCGCCGCACTGCCGAGCCGCGCTGCCCTACTGCTTGCACTGCTTTTGCTGCCACTGCTGCTACTTCTGCTCCTGCTGCTACTGCTACTACTGCTGCTACTGCTGCTATGGCTAGCCCTACTGTTCTCACCTTTGATGCTGAGGGGCGCGCAGTTGACTTTGACGTGTGGGTTGACGACCTGCAGCTTTTTCTTCAGTGTGACTCTAGGGATGGGGTATCCCTGTTCGATCACACGTCCGGTGTCTCTACTACACCTGCTGCCACTGCTGACAGTACGGTTTGCTCGCAGTGGACCACTCGTGATGCTGTTGCTCGCCTTACTTTTCGTAGTCACCTGCCGTCTGCTGAGCGCGCGCATTTTGGCCAGTACAAGACTGCTAAGTCTTTGTACGACGCTGTCGTAGCGCGCTACTCCTCCCCTGCCACTGCTGCCCTCAGCCGCCTCATGCTGCCGTACCCTTTCCCTGACCTTGCCGCCTTTGCCACAGTCGCTGACCTCATTACCCACCTCCGCACTAGTGACACCCGCTACCGCGCTACGCTTCCCACTGAGTTCTGTGCCAAGAACCCCCCCCCCATGTACATCACTCCTTACTACCTAGTCACTCGCCTCCCTGACTCCCTTGCATCAGTCAGAGACCACTTTCTCTCCCTTTGCCCCACCGAGCTCACTCTCGACCTGCTAGAGGAGCGCCTCACTGCGGCTGAGAAGAGTATCTTAGCTGTAGGTGCTTCTCGTGGCGACCGTCGCACCCCTTTCTTTGAGGGGTGTTCCCCTGTCCCCCTTCTCCCCTCTGTTGCTTCTGCAGCTGCTGTTGACCTCGTTGGCACTGAGGAGGTCAGGGCTGCGTCTGCTCCTAGTGGGAGGCGCCGCAACAGCAAGGGCAAGGGGGGCAAGGGTGGTGGAGGGGACGGTGGGGGCGGCGGTGGAGGCGGTGGAGGAGGCGGAGGGGGTGGCGGTGGAGGTGGGGGTGGTGGCAGGAGTGGGGGCTTCGGTGGTGGTAGTGGGGGTGGTGGAGGCAGCAGCAGCGGTGGTGGAGGCAGCGGCAGTGGTGGTGGAGGTGGCGGCGGCGGTGGTGCTGGTCGAGGTGCAGCCGCGCAGCGTGGAGGCTTTGGTGGTAGCCAGCGCCAGCAGCAGCCGCGTTCCCGTGAGACCCCGTCGGCCCAGCAGCTTCGTGAGTGGTCCGCTGGGCGTGGGAGGTCTGGGGGTGCTGGTCCCTGCACTCACGTTCTTCGCACCGGCGGGCGTCGTGGGGAGACGTGCGGGCTGCCACACACTGCGCAGCGCTGCTTCGGTCGTCTGACTGACGCCTGGCACGCCCAGTTTCCTGACGCTGTTGAGCTCCCCCGCTGGGGTGATCTGCTTAAGGAGAATGTTGCTATCTTTGATCTTGATTTCGATGCTATCCTTGCTGCCATGTATGCTGTGACTGATAGTGCTGAGGGTGACTGTTACCTGAGTGTTCTGCCCAACCCGGGCATTGAGGCTGCTGCTCTAGGTGCTAGTGCGTCTGCTGCTCCAGGTACTGGTGAGTCTGCTGCTCCAGGTGCTGGTGAGTCTGCTGCTCCAGGTGCTGGTGAGTCTGCTCTCTCTGGTACTGCACCTACTGAGGCCTTGCACACTTTCACACTTGACTCTGGTGCTTCGCGCTCTTTCTTTCGCGACAGCACCACACTCACGCCGCTCAGTCGGCCTGTCGCAGTCTCCCTAGCTGACCCCTCTTGGGGCCCAGTCCTTGCGCACTCTTCCACGGTTCTACCGTGTCCTGCGGCCCCGTCGGGCTTGCTTTCAGGACTCCACCTCCCCTCGTTCTCTACGAACTTGGTGAGTGGAGCTGACCTCCAGGACGCGTGGGTTGACCAGTTCACCCCTGGAGGTCACCGTGTGACCCACTGCACTTGCTCTAGGACGGGCCGCCACCTGGCCACGTTCACCCGTCGGCCTGGGTCGAGTCTGTACACACCGACTACTGCGTCTCCTCCAGTCACTGCGTCTGGTCTGGTAGCCGAGTCTAGTCAGGTATTTGCTGCCACGTCCAGGTCCAGTCCAGCGTCTGCCCCCTGCTTGTGTCGCCCTCTGTCGCACGAGACTCTCCTTTGGCACCACCGCCTTGGTCACCCCTTCCCGCCTCGTCTTCGAGGTATGGCCTCCCGTACCCTTGTCTCGGGTCTCCCCCGGTGCCTCCCTCCCCTTCCTCCGGGGCCTGCCCCTACCTGTGTTCCTTGTGTCAAGGGCCGGCAGCGCGCCGCTCCTCACTCCTTCACGTTCCCTCCGACAGAGGCTCCTCTGCAGACTCTTCACATGGACGTGTGGGGCCCAGCCCGCGTCCGTGGACAGGGTCACGAGCGTTACTTCCTGCTGGTCGTTGACAACTACTCGCGTTACACCACAGTCTTCCCCTTGCGCAGCAAGGGTGACGTCACTGAGGTGTTGATCGACTTGATCCGCGGTGCGCGTCGCCAGCTAAGCGAGAGTTTTGGCTCGGACCTTCCTGTTCTGCGTCTGCACTCAGACAGAGGTGGTGAGTTTTCTGTGAAAATGAACGAGGAATGAAAAGACTAAGGGAAAGTTGGGTACAAGTACAAACCCTAGAAAGCTGTACCCAATATGTGCTACCCCACTATAGCCTACAGCAGCTAAGTCATATAAATCTGACACACCCCCATAGGCAAAGTGGGGGAGGACAAGGGGTCACAAGACCAGTCAAGCAAAGCAAAGCAAGCTCAGGGTGGATCACAACGTCACCACACATTCCGAGCACAAGTTCAAGGCCACAAGGCCAGTTCACATGCAGGATTACATATATATATAAGGCTAAACAAGCAAGAGCAGGTGTATATATATATGTAACAGTACAAACAAGGTCAAGGGGTGAGCAAGTGAGGCAAGGTAGGCACAAGACCCAGCTGAGTACAGAAGCGCTGATGATCACAAGGCGCAAGTGCCTTGGTGAAGATATCAGCAGTGTTGGCCTGAGAGGCCACGTACGCAAGGCGTAGCTGACCACGCTGCTGTAGCTCACGAGCAAGGAAGTAGCAAAGAGCAATGTGCTTCGTTCTGTGCTCCAGTCTCTGCTCCCGACACAAGGCCAGCATGGCCTTGTTGTCTACGTACAGCACTGGAGGAGAACGAGGCGGCTCTCCGAGGTCAGTCGGCAGGTAGGTGAGCCAGCGAAGCTCCTGTGCAGCCATGGCCCCTGCGTAGATCTCAGCCTCACAACTGGAGCCGAGAACAGAAGACGAGCGGGTAGCCCGCCACGAGACAGAGCCGGAACCAAGGCTGAAGGTGTAACCCTGTGACGACCGCTGCGTAGCCTGGTCGTCAGCCCAAGAAGCGTCTGCGTGCCCAGTGAGGACCACTGGACTCTGCCCTCCAAGCACAAGCCCCATGCCCGACGTACTGCACAAGTAGCGCAACACCCTCTTCGCTGCAGCCATGTGCTCCGGTCTGTGTCTCCCAGGAGCAACATAGCGTGCGAGAATGCTAAGAGGGTATGCAAGGTCAGGTCGAGTGCAGGTCATCAGGTACATGAGGCAGCCAACAAGCTCTGGGTACGGGCCACTCGACTCTACGGACTCATCCGAAGGCAGAGCTGAGAGCGAGTGGTGAGTAGGCAGAGGAGTGGCCTGAGGCGAGGAGTACGTGAAGCCGAAGCGCTGAAGGACCTGCTGCACCATGTGTGACTGAGTCAGGGTAATGGTGCGGCGTGCTCTGTCCCGGGTGATCTGCAAGCCAAGGTAGCTGCGCAGTTCACCCAGGTCTGTGCACGTGTGTCTCTTCTGCAGCTCGGACTTCACGTGGGCGAGTCCAGCAGTGTCAGCTGTGGCAAAGACCAAGTCGTCCACGTACACGAGGATGTAGAACGGCGGCAAAGAAGTGTCGGTGCGCAGAAACAGCGACGGGTCGGCAGTAGAGGGAGCAAACCCAAGAGCCGCAAGCGTAGTCCTCAGTGTGTCGTGCCACTCACGCGGTGCCTGGCGGAGACCGTAGACTGGCCGCCGGAGGCTCCACTGGGTGCCAGGAGGAAAAGTCCCAGTGAAGCCAAGTGGGCGGCGCAGGCAGATCTCCTCGTGCAGGCTGCCCTGCAAGAAAGCAGTGCTGAAGTCAAGAGAGTGTAGCTCGTAGTCACGGTGAGCAGCTATGTGCAGCAGTACCCGAAGAGTGGTCATCTTCGGGGTGGGAGAGAAGGTCTGAAAGTAGTCAATTCCCTGCCGCTGACTGAAGCCACGAGCCACGTAACGCGCCTTGAAGACAGGCGGAGAACCCGGCGGCCGCTTCACCCTGAAAATCCACATGCCACTGACGATGTTCGCCCCAGGCGGGGGAACCTGGTCAACGTAGGTGCCTGTGGACTTCCAGGAAGCCATCTCTGCGTCCATAGCTGCCTGCCACTGAGAGGAGTAGGGACCCTCTATCGCCTCCGCGTAAGAGCGCGGAGTCGGGATGTCAAGTGCATCCGGGTCTCCCTCAGGGGTAAGCAGTACGGACACGAGATGAGGTGAAGCAGCAGCCAAACACTGGAACTCCTCCTGTCTATCCTCAAGGACGTCCGTGCCAAGGGCACACTCACCCCCGACGGACGGAGGACAGACAGACTCAGACTCAGCAACAAGACTAGCAGCGTAGTCTAGACGACAACGAGCAGCAAAGTCGACGAGCTCAGCAACTAGGGCAGACGCAGCAGTGGACTCAAAGGAAGGGTCAGTGACAACAGTAGCAAGGAGACGCGTGACAGTCGGACTGGCAGCACGAAGGGAGTCCGACTCCGGGTCAGCAAGAGCAGGAAGAGAGGACTCAGGAGGAGAAGGCAAAGGGGCACGCAGAGGAGCAGTGGACGGACGGAGAGACATCCGGTGTGTGCCGGGCACAGGGGGAGGACGCTGACGCGAACCACAACCACTAGCGCGAGCAGCACGGACAGGCGACGCAGGACGAGACGCAGGCTCACGACGCTCAGCAAGACCTCCAGTAGGACCAGTGTAGGGAGAAGGAGCAGGCAGTGGGGAGGCCGGCCGTAACTGTAACTGTGACGGGACAGGCTGTGGACACTCTAAGGGAGGAGGAGGACCAGTAGAAGGCGGGAGACCAAGAACCTGCTCGAGAAGCGGAACGAAGTACGGCCGAGGCCGCGCAGCGACTCCAGACACAGCAGGGACAGCACCAGTACCCCCTGTGGTAGCACCAGCGCCAGCAGCACCTCCAGCTCCAGTACCCCCAGCAGCTCCAGTAGCACCCCCAGCAGGACCGCCTCCAGTACCGCCAGCAGTACCCTCAGCGCCAACACCCTCAGCAGCTCCAGCTCCAGTAGTACCCGCAGGCCCAGCAGCTCCAGTACTCCCAGTACGAGCACCTCCGGGACCCGTGGTACCAGCACCCTCAGCAGCCGAAGAACCTCCAGCTCCAGCAGCACGCCTCCAGCGCCGGGCAAACCACTCACGCACCTTCTGTGGAGAGAGTGGCTCCCGTCGAGACGGAGCACCCAGAGAACCTCCAGGCCCAGCACCGCCAGACGCCACACGAGCAGGCCCAGCTCCCTCAGGCTCCGCACCCCCAGGCTCAGCACCTCCAGGCGTAGCACCCCCAGGCTCAGCACCCCCAGTCGTAGCACCCCCAGGCTCAGCACCCCCAGAATCAGCACCCCCAGGCTCAGCACCCCCAGTCGTAGCACCCTCAGGCTCAGCACCCCCAGGCTCAGCACCCCCAGGCGTAGCACCCACACGCTCAGCACCCCCAGAGTCAGCACCCCCAGGCTCAGCACCCCCAGCAGCACCAGAGTCACCAGCGACCTCCACAGGCTCGACTGCGTCTACCTGGGACACACCTGAAGGGGCAGGACCCTGAGGGGGAAGGGGGTCTACCGGGGGGGGACCTGGCACAAGGAAGAGCGGAGGCGGGGGGAGGGACGGAGTGCGGTAGGGGAAGAGACGGTAGTAGGGGACCGACTTGTCAAACGTGACGTCCTGGGAAGACAAGACACGGCGAGAGGTGGGGTGGTAGAACTGCCACCCTGGCGCGTCAGGGGGGAAGCCAAGGAAGACGCAGGGAGCAGCACGAGGGGACAGCTTGTCCGCAGACAAGTCGCGGACAAACGCCCGAGATCCCCAGACACGGAACGCAGACGCATCGCCAACCTTCCCCGTCCACAGCAAAGCTGGGGAGGTCTCCGGCATGGAGACCCTGGGCTGAAGGTTGATCTGATGCGCCGCGTACCGAACCGCAAACGGCCACAGAAAATGGGGGGCAGCCGCATGCATCATGGACGTACGGGCGACGTCCATGACCATGCCAATGCGGCGCTCAGCAATCCCATTTTGCTGTGGAGAGTCCGGAAGCGTGAAGGTCTGGCGGATGCCTCGTGCACGACAGTAGGCTCGCAGAAGGCCAGAGGAGAACTCTCCGCCTCTGTCAGAGTGCAGACGCAGAACAGGAAAGTCCGAGCCGAAACTCTCTCTGAGCTGGAGACGAGCTGCGCGGATCCAGTCGATCAACACCTCAGTGACATCACCCTTGCTGCGCAAGGGGAAGACTGTGGTGTAACGCGAGTAGTCGTCAACCACCAGCAGGAAGTAGCGCTCGTGACCCTGTCCACGGACGCGGGCCGGGCCCCACACGTCCATGTGAAGCGTCTGCAGCGGGGCCTCTGTCGGAGGAAACTGGGAGGAGTGAGGGGCAGCATGCTGCCGCCCCTCGACACAGGGGACGCAGGTAGGGGCAGGCCCCGGAGGAAGGGGAGGGAGGGACCGGGGAAGACCAGAGACAAGGACACGGGAGGCCATGCCTCGGAGACGAGGCAGGGAGGGGTGACCAAGGCGGTGGTGCCAGAGGAGAGTCTCGTGAGACAGGAGGCGACACGAGCAGGGGGCAGACTCAGGACCAGACCTGGACGCTGCAGCAAACACCTGACCCGACGCAGCTGCCTGACCAGACGCAGTGACTGGAGGAGACTCAGTGGTCAGTGTGTACAGGCTCGACCCCGGCCGACGTGTAAACGTGGCCAAGTGTCGGCCCGTCCGAGCGTCCGTGCAGTGGGTCACACGCTGGCTCGCAGGAGTGAACTGGTGAACCCCCACATCCTGTAGGTCAGCACCACTCACCAAGTTCGTAGAGAACGAGGGGAGGTAAAGACCAGACAGGGTGCCAGAGGGGGCCGCCGGACACGGGAGGACAGTGGAGAAGTGAGCAAGGACAGGACCCCCAGAGGGGTCTGCCAGAGAGACTGCAACTGGCCGACCAAGCGGCGTGAGTGTGGTGCGGTCTCGAAAGAAGGAGCGAGAAGCCCCCGAGTCAAGAGTGAAGGTGTGGGAGGCCGGAGCCGACGCAGTACCTGAGAGAGCAGACTCACCAGCACCTGAGGAAGCAGACGCACTGGCACCTAGAGCAGCAGCCTCGCTAGCACCTAGAGCAGCAGCCTCACCAGTACCTAGAGCAGCAGTCCCAATGCCCGGGTCGGGCGGAAAACACTAGTAACAGTCACCCTCATCACTAATAGTCACAGCATACATGGCAGTAAGAATAGCATCAAAGTCAAGGTCAAAGATAGCTACTCCCGCCCTAGACAGCTCGCCCCAGTGAGGGATCTCAGTGGCCTCAGGGAACTGGTGACGCCAAGCGTCCGTCACCCGCGCGGTCGCCGGTGCGTAGGACGTAGGTGCACGGACCAGTACCCCCACCCCGCTGGCGTGCAGCGTACCACTCACGAAGCTGCTGAGGGGGGGGGATCTCACGAGTGCGCTGCTGCTGCTGCTGCTGCTGCTGGCGCTGACCACCACCGGAGCCGACCCTCTGCGCAGCGCCACCCCGACCAGCTCCACCTCCTCCGCCGCCGCCTCCTCCACCGCCGCCACCTCTGCCACCTCCGCTCCCACCGCCACCGCCGCCGCCGCCTCCGCCTCCACTGCCGCCACCGACGCCCCCACCCCCGCCACCACCCCCACCGCCACCCCCACCCCCTCCGCCGCCTCCACCGCCGCCTCCACCGCCCCCGCTAGCTCCTCCAGCGCCCCTGCCCCCCTTGCCCTTGCCAGTGCGGCGTCTCCCGCTAGGGGCAGACGCCGCACCGACCGACTCAAGACCAACGAGGTCGGCCGCAGCAGCAGAGGCAACAGAGGGCAAGAGAGGAGAGGGGGAGCACCCCTCAAAGACAGGGGCACGAGGGTCACCACGAGAGGCTCCTACAGCGACTATGCTCTTCTCTGCTGCTAGGAGGCGCTCCTCGAGGAGGTCAACGGTGAGGGTGGTGGGGCAAACAGAGAGAAAGTGGTCCCTGACCGGGCGAAGGGTGTCAGGGAGCCGGGTGACTACGTAGTAGAGGGTGATGTACATAGGGGGGGGGTTCTTGGCGCAGAACTCAGGAGGAAGGGCAGCGCGGTAGCGAGTGTCACTAGTGCGCAGGTGCGTAATGAGGTCAGCGACTGTGGGAAAAGCGGCGAGGTCAGGGAAGAGGTACGGCAGGATGAGGCGGCTAAGTGCAGCAGTGGCAGGGGAAGAGTAGCGTGCAACTACAGCGTCGTACAAGGTCTTAGCACTCTTGTACTGACTAAAGTGTGCACGCTCAGCGGTAGGCAAGTGGCGGCGC
This sequence comes from Closterium sp. Naga37s-1, assembly GCA_947471745.1. Taxonomy (NCBI): domain Eukaryota; kingdom Viridiplantae; phylum Streptophyta; class Zygnematophyceae; order Desmidiales; family Closteriaceae; genus Closterium; species Closterium sp. Naga37s-1. Next base: position 3,692,213 of record CANJKZ010000069.1, read on the forward strand.
ACAGCAAGACGGGCAGCAGCGTCGCGTGTGGCCCACTGTGAGCGAACAGTGGCGTCAGCATCAGCAGCAGGGGCAGAAGAGGCACCAGAAGTGAGGTCAAAGAGAGAGAGACCGTCTGCCCTGTCGCACTGTAGGAAAAGCTGCAGGTCGTCTACCCAGACGTCAAAGTCAATGGCCCGACCCTCAGCGTCAAAAGCGAGGACACTGGGGGTAGCCATGACAGCAGTAGACTAGCAGCTGGAGCAGTAGGGTAAGGGCAGCGCAGTGGTAGAGGTGCCGCTCTTACCGGACAGGGCGGCTCGGGCGGCTCGGCAGCTCGGCGGCTCGGCAGCAACTGCAGCTCGGCGGCTCGGCGACTCGGCGGCTCGGGCGGCTCGGGCGGCTCGGCGGCACGGCGGCTCGGCAGCAACTGGAGCTCGGCGGCTCGGCGACTCGGCGGCTCGGGCGGCTCAGGTGGTTCGGCGGCTCGGGCGGCTCGGGTGGCTCGGGCGGCTCGGCAGCAGCGGCGGCTCGGTAGATCGGCGGCTCAGCGGCGCCGGTGGCTCGGTGGTGACGGCGGGGCCGCGTGGGGACGGCGGCGGGGCCGGGTGTACTGCACCTCGACCAGCACCACCTCCGCTGCCACCTCCACCACCGCTGCCGCTGCCTCCACCACCTCCGCCACCGCCGCCACGACCTCCACCGCCGCCACCGACGCCCCCACTCCCGGTACCACCCCCACCTCCACCGCCACCTCCTCCGCCGCCTCCACCTCCTCCACTGCTTCTCCCGCCGCCCCCTCCACCACCCTTGCTCCCCTTGCCCTTGCTGTTGCGGCGTCTCCCACTAGGGGCAGACGCAGCTCCGACCTCCTTAGTGCCAACGAGGTCGACAGCAGCAACAGAAGCAACAGAGGGGAGAAGGGGGACAGGGGAACACCCCTCAAAGAAGGGGGTGCGTCGGTCGCCGCGAGAAGCACCTACAGCTAAGATACTCTTCTCAGCTGCAGCAAGGCCCTCCTCTAGCAGGTCGACAGTGAGCTCGGTGGGGCAAAGGGAGAGAAAGTGGTCCCTGACTGAAGAGAGGGAGTCAGGGAGGCGGGTGACTAGGTAGTAAAGGGTGATGTACATGGGGGGGGGTTCTTGGCACAGAACTCAGTGGGAAGGGCAGCGCGGTAGCGGGCGTCACTAGTGCGAAGGTGAGCAACTAGGTTAGCGACTGTGGCAAAGGCGGCAAGGTCAGGGAAAAGGTACGGCAGCATGAGGCGGCTGAGGGCAGCAGTGGCAGGGGAGGAGTAGCGTGCAACTACAGCGTCGTACAAAGACTGAGCAGTCTTGTACTGGCCAAAGTGTGCGCGCTCAGCAGGCGGCAGGTGACTACGAAAAGCAAGACGAGCAACAGCGTCACGAGTGGTCCACTGCGAGCGAACAGTACTGTCAGCAGTGGCAGCAGGAGCGGTGGAAACACCGGACGTGTGATCGAAAAGGGATACCCCATCCCTAGAATCACACTGAAGAAAGAGCTGTAGGTCGTCAACCCACACGTCAAAGTCAACTGCACGTCCCTCAGCATCAAAGGTGAGAACGGTAGGACTAGCCATAGCAGCAGTAGGAGCAGTAGCAGCAGTAGCAGCAGTAGCAGGGCGACAGCAGAAGCAGTAGCAGCGCGACTCGGCAGGGCGGGGCAGCGTAGGTGCAGCAGCAAGCAGGTGTGGCGGTGCACGTACCAGTGGCGGACGAGGTGGGCCGCTACTGGTGGGGCTGGGCCGGGGCGCGTCAGGCAGGGCGGCTGTAGGCTTGTCAGCGGCAGCAGGGCCGCTACGGTGGCAGCTGCTGCTGCAGTAGGGACGGCGATGGCAGCTGCTGCAGGGGTGGCGACGAGGCAGGGGCTACGTCGCGGGCAGGGGCGACGCCGCGGGCAGGGGCGACGCCGCGGACTGGGGCGACGCCGCGGGCAGGGGCGACGCCGCTAGAAGGGGCGACGCCGCGGGAAGGGGCGACGCCGCGGGCAGGGGGGCGACGCCGCGAGCAGTGGCGACGCCGCGCGGGCAGGGGCGACATCGCGGGCAGGGGCGACACCGCGGGCAGGGGCGACGCCGCGAGTAGGGGCGACGCCGCGCGGGTCCCGCAGGGGCGTCGCGACGAGGCAGGGTGGCGATGGGGCGGGGCCGCGACCGGTGACGGGACGGGGCCGCCGCGGGCGACGGGGCGAGGCCGAGAAGGGGCCGCGAATGGGCCGCTGAGGGGCCGCGAAGGGGCCGCTAAGGGGCCGCGAGGGGGCCGCGAGGGGGGCCGCTAAGGGGCCGCGAAGGGGCCGCGAGGGGGCCGGGCAGGCCGCGTGGGGGGCCGCTAAGGGGCCGCGAGGGGGGCCGGGCAGGCCGCTAGGGGGCTGCGAGGGGGCCGCTAAGGGGCCGCGAAGGGGCCGCTAAGGGGCCGCGAGGGGGCCGGGCAGGCCGCTAAGGGGCCGCGAAAGTTTAGGGCAGGGCAGAGCGCGAAGCGCGCTTCGGGCAGGTTAGAAAAAAAAAATGTAACGTGGTGGGCCCTTAGGAAGAAACGGTCCACTAGGGAACTCGCTCTATACCATGTGAGAATAAACGAGAGGAATGAATGAACTAGGAAGCAGTTGGGTACAAGTAGAAAACACAAAAGTGTTGTACCCTCTAAGGACTACCCCACTACAGCCTAAAGAGACTATAGCATATATGTAAGTTTGACAGACAAAGCCAAGGAAGATGTAGGGGATGGCACGGGCGGAGAGCTTGTCCATGGACGTATCGCGAACAAAGGCACGAGAACCCCAGACCCGGAACACCGACGCATCGCCAACCTCCCTCGTCCAATGCAGTGTGGGCGAGGTCTCCGGCAAGGAGACACGGGGCCAGAGGTTGAGCTGATGCGCAGCGTACCGGACCGCAAACGGCCACAGAAAATGGGGAGCAGCCGCATGGATCATGGAGGTACGAGCGACCTCCATGACTAAGCCAATGCGGCGCTCAGCAATCCCATTTTGCTGAGGGGATTCCGGAAGCGTGAACGACTGGAGAATGCCCTACCCACGACAAAAGTCCCGCAAGAGGTCGGAGGAGAACTCACCACCTCTGTCAGAGTGCAGACGCAGGATAGGAAGGTCCTGGCCGAACCGCTCGCGGAGCTGGAGACGGACTGTGCGGATCCAAGGGATCAAGACATCAGAGACCCCACCCTTGCTGCGCAAGGGGAAGACCGTGGTGTACCGCGTGTAGTCGTCAACTACTTGCAGAAAGTAGCGCTCGCGGCCCTGTCCACTGACGCGGGCTGGGCCCCACACGTCCATGTGGAGAGTCTGTAGGGGAGCAGTCTTCGGGGGAAACGAGGAGGAGTGAGGAGCGGCGCGCTGCCGCCCCTCGACACAAGGAAGGCAGGGCGGGGCAGGCGAGGGCGGGAGGGGAGGCAGAGACCAGGGTAGACTAGAGACAAGAAGACGAGAGTGCATGCCACGAAGGCGTGGCAGGGAGGGGTGACCCAGGCGGTGGTGCCACAGAAGAGTCTGGTGCGACAGGAGGCGACACGAGCAAGAGGCGGCTACCTGACCTGACGCGGACACCTGAGCAGACGCAGCGACCTGAGGAGGCTCGGTAGCTAGTGTGTACAGACTCGACCCTGGCCGACGAGTGAACGTGGCCAGGTGACGCCCCGTCCGTGTGCACGTGCAGATCGACACACGCTGACCCCTAGGAGTGGTGGTAGTGACCATCGCATCCTGGAGGGCAGCGGTACTCACCAAGTTTGTAGAGAACGAGGGGAGGTGAAGACCTGACAGTGAGCCGGACGGAACCGCCGGACACGGGAGGACAGTGGAGGAATGGGCCATGACCGGGCCCCCGGAGGGGTCAGCCAGTCTGATTGGGACAGGTGCAGGGAGAGGAGTGAGGGTGGTGCTGTCACGAAAGAAACAGCGCGAGGCGCCGGAGTCCAACGTGAAGGTGTGCAAGGCCTCAGCAGGCGCAGTACCAGGGAGAGTACCAAACTCACTAGCACCTAGAGCAGCAGCCGCTATACCTGGGTCAGGAGGCACACACCAAGAATAGTCACCCTCAGCACTAGCAGACAAAGCATACATAGCAGTGAGAATAGCATCATAGTCTAGAGTAAAGATATCCACACCCTGCCTAACCAGCTTGAGCCAGCGGGGAAGCTCAGTCGCGTCGCCAAACTCTGCACGTCAGGTGTCGCTCAGACAGGAGAAGCAGCGAGACTGTGTGTGACCAACTGTCCCGCAAGTCTGACCTGCCCGGTCACCTGTGCGAATGACGTACGGGCAGCGAGCACTACCCCGAGACGCCCCACGCTGAACGTACCACTCACGAAGTTGCTGAGGCAAAAGGGTCTCGCGCGGACGCCGCTGCAGTTTCGGCAAGCCTGTGCCAGTAACTCCCAACTGAAAAGCTGCAGAGCGACCGCCACTACTGCCGCCGCCACCACCCCTACTAGTGTACCACTCACGGAGCTGCTGGGGTGTAAGGGCCTCGTGCTGACACTGCTGCACCCGCATCTGGCCACCGCCAGAAACTCCCCACCGAACAGCTCCACAGCGACTGCTAGGACGGCCGCCACCACTCCCACTGCTGCCACCACTGCCGTCCCCACTCCCACCGCTACGACGAAGAGAAGTCATAGCAGGCAAGCTAGGCGGCGTGCAGGGCGGCAGGGGCTGCGAGAGGGACGGTAGTAGTAGCAGCAGTCGCAGCAGTAGCAGCAGTAGCAGCAGTAGAGGAGCAGCAGTAGCAGTAGCAGCAGTAGCAGCAGCAGTAGCAGCAGTAGCAGTAGCAGCACTTGTAGGGGCAGAGAGGTCAAGGGGCCGAGGGGTCGAGGGGCGGGGCCGAGGGGCCTAGGGGCCGAAGGGCCAAACACGAAGGGGGGGGGGGGGGGGGGGGGGGGGGGGGTGGCCTAGGGGCCGAGGGGCCAAGGGGCCGAGGGGCCGAGGGGGCCAAGGGGCCGAGGGGCCTGGGGCCTAGGGGCCGAGGGGCCGAGGGGTGGGGCCGAGGGGCTAAACACGAGGGGCCAAGGGGCCGAGGTGCCAAAGAGCGAGGGGCCGAGGGGCCTTGGTGCCTAGGAGCGAGGGGCCGAGGGGCCTAGGGCCTAGGGCGACGGGTTCGGGGGCGACGGGGCCGAGGGGCCGAGGCGACTGGGCGGAGGGGCCGAGCTAGGGGCGTCGGGGCCGACGGGGCCAAGGGGCCGAGGCGACGGGGCCGAGGGGCCGAGCTAGGGGCGACGGGGCCGACGGGGCCGTGGCTAGGGGCGACGGGGTCGACGGGGCCAAGCTAGGGGTGACGGGGCCGACGGGGCCAGGGGGCCGAGGCGACGGGGTCGAGGGGCCGAGCTAGGGGCGACGGGGCCGACGGGGCCGCGGCTAGGGGCGACGGGGCCAAGGGGCCGAGGCGACGGGGCCGAGGGGCCGAGCTAGGGGCGACGGGGCCGTGGCTAGGGGCGACGAGGTCGACGGGGCCAGCGGGCCGAGGCGACGGGGCCGAGGGGCCAAGCTAGGGGCGACGGGGCCGACGGGGCCGCGGCTAGGGGCGACGGGGCTAAGGGGCCGAGGCGACGGGGCCGAGGGGCCGAGCTAGGGGCGACGGGGCCGACTGGGCCGTGGCTAGGGGCGACGGGGTTGACGGGGCCAAGCTAGGGGCGACGGGGCCGACGGGGCCAGGGGGCCAAGGCGACGGGGCCGAGGGGCCGAGCTAGGGGCGACGGGGTCGACGGGGCCGCGGCTAGGGGCGACGGGGCCGTGGCTAGGGGCGACGAGGTCGACGGGGCCAGGGGGCCGAGGCGACGGGGCCGTGGCTAGGGGCGACGAGGTCGACGAGGCCAGGGGGCCGAGGCGACGGGGCCGAGGGGCCGAGCTAGGGGCGACGGGGCCGACGGGGCCGCGGCTAGGGGCGACGGGGCCAAGGGGCCGAGGCGACGGGGCCGAGGGGCCGAGCTAGGGGCGACGGGGCCGACTGGGACGCGGCTAGGGGCGACGGAGTCGACGGGGCCAAGGGGCCGAGGTGACGGGGTCGAGGGGCCGAGCTAGGGGCGACGGGGCCAAGGGGCCGAGGCGACGGGGCCGAGGGGCCGAGCTAGGGGCGACGGGGTCGACGGGGCCAAGGGGCCGAGGTAGGGGCTAGGGGCGACGCCAAGGGGCGACGGGCCGGGCTAGGGGTGGCGACGGGCCGGGGCCTAGGGGCAACGGGCGCGGGCCTAGGCTAGCAGGGTAGCAGGTGGTGGGCCCAAAAACAAACCGGTCCTAGGGGACCTGCTCTGAAACCATATCAAAGTAACGAACGAGAATGGATGAACTAGCAAAGAGTTGGGTACAAGTACTAACCCTAATTGGGTTGTACCCCTTATGGGCTACCCCACTACATCCTACATAAATGTAAGCTATATATAAGTTTGACACCCATCGCACTAGACTGCTTCCCAACGCACTAGACCACACCTGACCTCACTAAAACGCATCCGAGCGCACCCGACCGCATCCGACCGCACTCGGCCGTACCCTACCGCACCTGATCGCTCCTAGTCGCTCCCAACTGCACTAGACCGCTCCCCACCACACTAGACCACGCCCAACCGCAACCAATAGCATCCGATCGCTTTTAGCCCCTTACCGTCGCACTAGACCGCAACGGACCGTACCCGACCACGCTCGACTGCTCCTAGCCACACTTGATCGCTCCTGACCACCTGTAATTCCAGCCATGGCGTCCACTAGAGTTTTGCAGCAGCAGTGCAAGCGGCAGCAACTGCAGCACTACCGAGGTGGTCGCGACGTCGGTCCTTGCGAGTACCAGATCCTGAGTGACCCTGGTGCTGGCACTTCCTGCAGGCGTTCTGACCACTCCGTGTCTCGACGACCTCTGCCGTGGGCGTTTTGGACCTGACTGGACTCTCCCGCACTGGCCTTCTCTGTCCCGCCGTGGTTACGATATTGATCTCATGTCCAGGTCTGAAGTTTTTGAGACCATGTATTTTGATAACCCTAGTACTGTCGGACGTGTTGCCTTGTGTGCACCTAGCTTAGGACATTTGCCGGTTGCTAGTGTAGAGCCTTGTGTTTCTAGTCTTGGTGCTTGTGTAGTTTCTAGCCTAGGTGCTTCTGAGGGTCTATGTGTGGGAGCTGCAGCCACTGTTGGCCCACTGCCTGCCCTTCTCGCTCGCACGGGTTCGACCTCAGCGACTGCGCCTCTTACGTTCACCCTCGACTCTAGGGCGTCCAGCTGTTTCTTCCGTGACTTCACCGACCTTACACCACTGCACACTCTAGTCACTGTCGCCTTGGCTGACCCCACAGTGGGACCTGTCGTAGCTCACTACACCACCACTCTCCCATGTACGGCGGCTCCCTCTGGGGTCCTTACGGGTTACTACACCCCCTCGTTCTCCAGGAACTTGGTGGGTGTCAGTCACCTCCACGACCTTGGAGTAGTCACCACTTTCCGTTTGGACGAGCCTGTTGCCTCCTACACAGATGGTGCCATTGGGGCGTGAATGGCCACTTTTAACAGGGAGCCAGGCTCTGGTCTGTACTCGTTACACACCGGTTCCCACCACATTTGGTCAGGTCAGGTCAGGTCAGGTAGCTGCTGTGTCGTGCGACTATCGGTCACTCGTCCATCCGTTGGTCCTCTGGCACCAACGTCTAGGGCACCCGTCCTTGCTGCGTATTAGTAGGATGCTATGCCACGGCCTGGTCTCAGGTCTCCCAGGGTCGCTCACCCCGCTTCCCCGCTTGCCTGCGCCCCCGTGCACTCCTTGCGTCGAGGGTCGGCAGTGCGCTGCCCCTCAATCCTCCTCGTTCCCCCCACCACGGTGATGGAAAGCGCGTGAATCTGGAGAGCGTACAAGAGATTAAGTCCGCCGACTTCGACGGAACATTGCGTGCAGCTCACGTAACCTTCAACTATGAGCAGGTACGCGTTGGAAAGTTAATCTCTAATTTCCAGAATGGTAACGCCCGCTTTCAACCAAGATCTAGGCCGATCGCTATCGCGATTTAAGTACGACGGGGTGTCCTGGCGGAATTACTTAGCAGCCATGGATTAGATATAGGATTGCTTAAGCTAGAGTTCAGATCTGAAAAGTGACGAGTTTGACAAACCCTACCATCCCAACCCTCGCCATACAATAATCCCCAACAACCCAAAGTGCCAAACTAGCAACACCAAAGGTGTTGTAGTGGGTAGCAAAGGTTTGTTGGTGCTTGTTTGGTGCGAGATCAAATCCAGCCCGTAACAAGTCTAGCAATCATATTTGCCCAAACCCTTAGCCCACAACCAGCTAGAGCAAAATACCACAACCAACTACACAATCAACACACGGCTCCCTTTCAGGCCCTGCACTTGGACGTCTGAGGCCCCTCCCTGGTCCTTGGCCCACGTCAGGAGCGCTTCTTCTTGATTTTGGTAGACGACTATTCCCGCTACACCATGGTTTTTCCCTTACGATGGAAGGCCGACGTGCCTACCGTCCTTGAGCCGTGACTACTAGCGAGGGGTGGCGCCCAGGGCCTGTGTAAGCTTCGCCTGCACTCGGACCGTGGTGGTGAGTTTTCTTCCACTCGCATGGAGACATTGTGTCAGGGTCAGGGGATCATCCAGTCTTACACGCTACCAGAATCGGCACAACAGAACGGGGTAGCCAAACAACGCATCGACCTGATCATGGACGTTTCCCGGACCTCCATGTGCCATGCCGGTGCACCCCAGTTTCTGTGGCCCCAGGCAGTCTGCTACGCAGCGCACCAGCTGAACCTGTGGCCCAGTGACGCATGGCCACGGGTGACACCAGTCTTCCTTTAGACAGGGTCTCGAGGTGTAGCAGCTGACTACCGCGTCTGGGGTTCTCTAGCCCACGTTCGCGCCCCTGGCGCGAACAAGTTGTCTGTGCACACCCGTGCCTGCGTCTTTCTTGGCTTCCCACTCAACGCCTCTGGCTGACAGTTTTATGACCCGGTTACCTGCCAGTTCTCCAGTTCCCAGAAGTCACTTTCGACGAGTCGGTTTGTTACTACAAGAGTCGCCCTCACCGAGGTTCTGAGGCCTTTTCGCCCCGAGTGTTCCTCACCCCTGACCCTCCCCCAGATGCCCCAGTAGCCCCCCCCCCCTCGCGTCGTGCCCCGTCAGGTGTGTCGCACGTAACTCCGCAGTCGTCTCCCCCGCAGGGTCCAGTCCTTGTTGTGTCTGGGGGTGTGGGAGGGGCAGCTGCAGAGGGTGAGAGTAATGGGGCTACTGGAGCTGGTGGTGCTGGCTCGGGGGGTGCAGGGGGTGTGGGTGTGGAGGCCCCTTCCTGTGGAGGACACCGCTGCCTCAAGTCGGTGGCCTCGCCCTGCCTCACCCCCTGGCTTCCTGTCAGTTCTGCAGTTCCCTCCTCGTTCGCCTCCGCGGCCGGTCGTTGCGGAGTCTGGGGGTGTTCCTGCCGGAGGTACTGGAGGCCCTGGGTTTGTTGTCGGTGGAGGCTCTAGTTTTGGGGGTGCTGGAGCAGGCGTTGGCACCTCGGTGCCTACACCGCGCACTGTACGTTTCCTGACACGTGCGTAGCGTCTTCTTTGTTTGGAGAGGGAGGAGCGGGAGCGGTTTGAGAGGGCAGGGCAGCAGCAGCAGCAGTCTCAGTCGAAGCATTAGGAGAGATTAGAGGAGGAGTCGCAGCCGCACCAGGAGAGGATAGAGGAGGAGTCACGGCCGCAGCAGAAGGTGTCAATGAGTGAACGGAATACTGAATGAGTAGAAACAAGCAGTACAAGGGAGCATATAGCAGACCCTAAGGGAGTTATACCCTCTACAACATTACTTAGTGTAACACCTAGACTAAACTAACAAACTATAACAATTATAGTTTGACAGCAGATGCAGTTCTAGTCATACTAGGAGAGAGTAGAGGAGGAGACTAGGCCGCAGCAGCAGGTGCAGTTGCGGCCGCAACAAGAGAGGGTAGAGGAGGAGCCACAGCCGCAGCAGCAGGTGCGGTTGCAGCCGCGGAAAGAGAGGGTAGAGTAGGAGTAACAGTCGCAGCAGCAGGTACAGTTTCAGCCGCAGCAAGAGAGAGTAGAGGAGGAGTCACGACCGCAGAAGGAGGTGCAGTTGTATCCACCGTAGGAGAGAGTAGAGGAGGAGCCACACCTGGAGCAGTAGGAGCAGCAGCAGGGGCAGGTGCCGCCGCAGCAGACGCCGGAGGAGGCGGAGCAGCAGCGACTGAGGGGCCTGCCCGACCCGGCACCTGCACGTTTGGTCCGTGGTCCCCTACCGTCCCACCCTGTTCCCCTTGTCGAGTCCCTTGCCTCGTCCCCATGGAATCGTCGTTCTCCCCTCAGTCGTGATGTGTCTCCAGAGCTTCATCGGTTTCGTTACAATGCTGACGGCCCGGTTCACCTTGTACTCCGCTCCCGTGTTCCACCTCCTCCAGTCCTTCCACACCCTCTTGAGTCGTCCCTTACTGTGTTTCCTGGCCCACTGTCTGACTACCTCCGTGCCTCCCATCCTGTCGTCTCCCGTGTTTTGTCGTCGTTGGTCACTCACTCGACTGCCCCCCCGCTGTCTGTCTCGGCTCTTATTACCACTATCGCTAGCCTTGCCTCTTCCCACCGCCTTGACTACGCCTCTCACCTAGTGAGCGGCACTGCTCGTTCTCCGTCCACAGGGGGTGTTCCTGGATTTGCACTGGAGGTCCTAGAGGATAGGCAGTTCGAGCTTGGTTTCCTCACGGCCGCTGTTCCTCGTCTATGCGCCATGCTACTTGCCCCTGAGGGGGATCCAGACGCCCTTGAAATCCCGATTCTTCGCACTTACGCCGAGGAGGTCTCGGGACCCTGGGCTTCATACTGGATACCAGCTGAGGAGGCAGAGATGACATCTTATAGGTCCACAGGCACCTACGTCGACGCCGTCCCACCTCCTGGGGCAAACGTCGTAAGTGGCATGTGGCTCTTCAAGGTGAGGCGGTTGCCTGGAGCACCACCGATGTTCAAGGCGCGCTATGTGGCGAGAGTTTTCAGTCAGCGAGAGGGGGTAGACTTCTTCCAGACCTTCGCTCCCACCCCGAAGGTGACCACTCTTTAGGTGTTGCTGCATATTGCAACACTCCTTGGACTTCTCCACCTCGTTCCTTTAAAGGAGCCTGCACGAGCAGATATGGCTGCGTCATCCGCCTGGCTTCTTTGGCACTTTCCCTCCTAGGACCCAGTGGCAGCTGCGTCGACGGATCTACGGCCTGCGCTAGGTTCTCCGCGAGTGGCACGACACGCTACGTACGACTCTTGCAGCGCTTGACTTCTTTCCGTCGTTTGCCGACCCGTCGTTGTTCGTGCGCCGTGGCTCGACCCCACTCTTTGTTCTGGTCTACGTTGACGACCTGTTCTTTGCCACTCCGGACCGACTCGCACTGGCCTCCGTGACGGAGGAATTGCAGAGGAGCCACACTTGCACTGACCTTGGTGAGCTGCAGCGCTATTGGCCTACAGACCACTAGGGACAGGGCAGCTCGCACCATTACGCTGACGCAGTCGCATATGGTCAAGCAGATCCTCACGCGATTTCGCTTCCCGTTCTCCAAGGTACTGCTCACCCCTCTTGCTGTGGATCATGGGCTCACGACTCCACCTTCGGACAAGCCATTTGAGTCCAGCAGTCCATATCCTAAGTTGGTGGGTTGCCTCATGTACGTGATGACCTGTACTCGCCCAGACCTAGCTTACCCTCTTAGCGTCCTTGCGCGCTTTGTTGCACATGGGAGACACCGACCTTCCCACTGGTACGCTGCTAAGAGGGTGGCGAAGTATGTGGCGACAACACCAAGCATGGGACTTGTCCTTGGAGGGAAGCAACCGGTTACACTCACAGATTTTTCAGACTCGTCGTGGGCAGACAACGCTGAGTCGCTGCGGTCTACATAGGGTTACTGCTTCAGCCTTGGGACCGGAGCTTTTTCGTGTAGGTCGACTCGGGCGCCGTCCGTCTCCAGTTCCAGCTGTGACGCAGAGGTGTACGCTGCGGCCATGGCCACCCAGGAGCTTCGCTGGCTGTCTTTCCTCCTCACCGACCTTGGTGAGCGGCCTCGCTCTCCCTCAGTCTTGTTCGCTGACAACAGGTCTGCTATCCTGTTGTGCGAGGAGCCCAGACTGGTTGGGAAGGCGAAGCACATCCAGCTTCGTTACTTCCTTCTGCGAGAGTTGCAACAGCGTGGCCAGGCACTCGTACAACGTGTGGTCTCTAAGGCCAACATTGCAGATATCTTCACCACTCGTACAATGTGTGGTCTCTAAGGCCAACATTGCAGATATCTTCACCAAGGCGTTGCCGCCTTGTGATACCAGCGTTTCTGCACCCTGCTGGGCCTTGTGTCTATAGGCCCTCACTTTCTTGCGTAGAGATGCTTTGTTTTGTACTCTTGCATCTCACTATCTATGCCTGTGGACTGGCCTTGTGGCCCCTTGCTTACGTAGAGATGCTTGCCTTGCTTGTCTTGCTTGTCTTGCGTATCCTATATCTGCTATATATTTGCACGTGGACTGGCCTTGTGACCCTTTGCTTGTTCTTGGACCGTGTGGTGATCTTGAGATCCACCCCAAGAGTTGCTTTGTCCTTGTGAACTGGTCTTGTGATCGTTGCTTGTTCTTGCTGACTGGTCATGTGACCCTTGCTCTCGGAATGTGTGGTGACTTCGTGATCCACCCTGAGATGTCTGTTGCTTTCCACAGGATTGCCGTCACCTAGACTATGGGGGTGTGTCAAACTATACTTGTTATAGTTTGTTAGTCTAGTCTAGGTTTTACAGTGAGTTATGCAGTAAAGGTTACAACTTCCGTTAGGGTTTGCCATATGTTTCCTTGTACTGCTTCGTTTTAGTCATTCATTCGACCGTTCCTATCTTGACAAGGGGGGTGGGGAGGCTGAAAAGGGGGGTGAGGTTAAGGGGGTGGTTGAAGTGTGGTGGGAACTTGGGGGTCTGAAAGTGGGTTGCCAGCATTGGAGCTGTCACGCTCGTGCCTGCCCCACACCTCCTCTCCTCATCCCTCTCTCACCACATCCCTTCGTAAAAGGGGGTCTGAAAGTGGGTTGCCAGCATTGGAGCTGTCACGCTCGTACCTACCCCTCACCTCCTCTCCTCACCTTTCTCTCTCGCCTCGTCCTCACTTGCCTCTCTGCCCTCATCCGTTGCGCTACTCTACGCTGGTGTACCCCATTCAGGGGGCGACACTACAATTCTTCCTGCAAGCAGTTATGGGGGCGTGTCGAAATATGTTTTACATATTTTATAACTGCTTCTAGTTTTGTTGTAGTGTAGTTATAGTTTCTGTCTGTTTGGTGGTGCACCACTAGTTCTGGTTCACACTTGCCTATATCTTGTACCTTTTTGCTATTATTCAACACCTCTTTTGGCCAACATTTCTCACGTTCCTCTTCATGGCTCTTAAGGTTCCTAACCTAGCTAAAGGTTCCTTAAAATGTTTTTTTTTTTACTACGAAGGCACATTGGCCAGAATTCAGGGACTCTGATTGCTGAGTGTTCCCGAGTCAACAGGTCTGACCGTTCAGGCTTGGTGAAACAAAATCAGGGTAAAGTACATGCTTACGTGGAACTGGCAGGGGAAAATGTGTCAAACAATGTTTATGTTTGTTATAGGCTCAAGTGAGGTAGATCATAGTGAGTACAACACTCTAGGGTTAGGTTATGTATCACTTCCCTACTAATCCAACTTCATTCCACTGTCCTCATTTCAACATGGTTTTAGAGCAGGATTTCGATCCTAGAGTAGCTGAGCCTCGGTAGGTCGCGCCTTGCCTTGTAGCAGGCCTTGTCCCATCCCTTAGCAGGCCGAAACCTGCCCTGCCACTGCCCCGCACGCCGCGCATGCCCTGCACGCCGCCCTGCCGCGCGCTGCCCTGCCGCCGCCGCCCTGCCGCGCCTACCCTGCGCGCTGCATCTGCCGCGCGCGCTGCCCTGCTGCGCCCTGCCCCGCACGCTGCCCTGCTACCCTGCCCGCGCGCTGCTGCTCGCGCTGCTGCCGACAACCGCCCGCCGCTGCCCCGCCCTGTTGCGCGCCCGATCTGCCTGCCCGCCGCTGCCCTTACTGCCGCCCGCACTGCAGCCCGGCCGCCCGCACTGCCGCCCGCGCTGCTTCGCGCCTACCGCCCCGAGCCGCCCTGCCGAGCCGCCTTGTCGAGCCGCCATGTCAAGCTGCCCTGCCAAGCCGCCCTGCCTATCTGCGCCGCCCGGGCCCAGCACCGCCTCTCGGTCCTAGCACTGCTCCTTTTACTGCCTTCTTCGTCACTGTCGCTAGGCCGCACTACTCACTATGGCAACACCCACTGTCCTGGAGTTTGACGCCGAGGGTAGCCCGATCTAGTAAGAGTCCTGGCTAGAGGACCTTCACTTGTACCTGCTTAGCATTACCCGAGACGATGTTTCTCTCTTTGAGCACACGTCGGTTTCCCTTCCCGCCCCGCTCACGCCGACTGCACCTGCCCCTATTGCGCCTGCAGATACACAGCAGAAGTATAAGGTTGACTGCGTAGCTATTACACCATGGTTAGCACAGGATGCCACTGTCGCGCTTGCAGTCCGCAACCACCTTCCGCCCGACCAGCGGAGCCACTTTCGCTCTTTGAAAACGGCCAAAGCTCTCTATGACGTTGTAATGAAGCGCTACTCCTCCCCCTCCTCTGCCACTGCTGCCCTGTTTCCTGAGCTCAGACTTTCCCACTGTCACTGACCACATGACTCACCTACGCTCCAGTGACACTTGCTACCGTGCTGCTCTCAAGCCAGAGTTTCTGGCTGAGAATCCCCCCTCCCCCCCCCCCCTCCCCCCTCCCCGATGTACATCACTCTCTACTTCCTAGTGACCCGTCTCCCTGACTCCCTTCACCCCATCCGAGACCACTTCCTCTCCCTTGACCCCACCGAGCTCACCCTTGCCTAGTTTGAGTCCCGTCTCCTCAAGCCTAAGACCAGTGACCACGCTGTAGCTGCCTCCCGTGGTACTCCCCGCCCCTCCTTCTTTGAGGGGTGTTCCCCTTCCCTCCTAGCGCCCTCGGTCGCCATTGCTGCTGCTGTTGACTTCCTCGGTGCCGAGGAGGCCGGTGCGGCGTCCACTCCTAGCGGGAGGCGCAAGAGGGGAGGGCGTCAGTGTTAGAGACTAAGACGGAGTCTATGAAGATTAGGGGCTGAAATATCTCAAAATCGTCAACTACAATTCTGGACAGAATAGTCGTCTTCACAAGAAACGTTGTCGACGATTAACTCACTGTTAGAATTCTATCAAACTCGAGTATGTTGTAGCCCTTGACCGTGGCTATCTTTCCCAATTTGAATAGTATCAAAATATGGAGTATAACTTGAGTTATGAACTTCGGCGCACTAGGGGGTATGCTGCCATAGAAAACGTAACTCAATCACAATTATCTCACAAGTACACACAAGAAAGTTGGAGTAGCAATTGAACCAGGTAGGAGGGGATGAGGAGGACGAGAGGGAAGGTCCCAAGGGAGTCCCCAACCAAGGAAACCCCATACCACACAATTCCCCTCTCTATAGGCACCCCAACTTTGACATTTGTCACTTTCCCAACTCATGCCATCCACCTCACCCAACTTGGCCACACTTGCCAACCTGGTTTGGCTTCTCCCAACCACTTGGCATCATCTACAGTGATGGTATCGAATTTCCCAACCCCCAAAACTCTGTACCCCATATTGAGTCAACCCGCAAATTCCCATAGTCGCCGCATCTCAATCAAAACTTCGAACGATCATATCTTTCTTGTTCTTGCTCCGATCGCGGCGATTCTCGGTTCGTCATGAAGCTCTTAAGCAGAGGAGTCACTTCAGATATCTGCCCAAGCCAAATAGCATTCACACACACTCAGAAAATCCAAACCATGCCAAACACAGATTCTTGCACACACCACGCATGCAACGTACGAACATATAATGGGAGGTAGACAGACGTGAATGCAAATGATAGCATCACATAACAGTCAGAGGGGTAGGGGTGGTGGGGGTGGTGGGGGTGGCGGCGGAGGTGGCGGTGGCGGGGATGGTGGCGGTGGAGGTAGAGGGGGGGGTGGAGGTGGCAGTGGCGGGGGAGGTGGAGGTGGCGGAGGTGGTGGCGGCACTGGGGGTGGCGGAGGCGGCTCGGGTGGCAGTCAAGGTGGAGCTAGCGGGGGTGGAGGTCAGGGAGCTGCGTCTGGGGGTGCAGCTGGTGGAGGCAGAGGTTCTGGGGGTGGACAGCAACTGCAGTCGCGTCGGCAGGGGACTCTCTCGCCGCAGCAGCTTCGTGAGTGGGTGGCCCAGCGAGGCGGCCCTGAAGGAGGAGGTTGCTGCCAGTACATCAGGCACGCAGGTCCCCGCGTAGGCGACGTCTACAGCAAGCAGGGCCACGCTGAGGCTCGCTGCTTCTATCGCCTTGAGGCCGCTTTTCGCACGGAGTTTGGTGAGAAGAAGAAGGTTCCTGACTGGTTAGGATTGCTTAAGAAGAACATTTATGTGTTTGCTCTTGATTGGGACCAGATCTGTGCTGGCATGTATGCCATGTATGCTGCTTCTGCTAGTGTTGAGGGTGACTATTACTCGAGTGTGCCTAGCTCTGGTGGGGTAGTGACTGCTAGTGTCGGTGCCTGCGAGTCCGCTAGCACAGGTGCAGTTCCTGCGGAGGCTCTACACACCTTCACGCTGGACTCTTGCGCGTCTCGCTGCTTCTTCCACGATTGCACCACAATCACACCGCTCACAGCACCTGTCCCTGTCACACTGGCCGACCCCACAGGCGGCCCAGTCGTTGCATGTGGCACCCCTGTTCTCCCGTGTCCGGCGGTCCCCTCTGGCTCCCTCACAAGTTTCCACCTCCCCTCATTCACTACGAACTTGGTGAGTCAGGCCGTCCTCCAGGATGAGTTGGTCACTACCACTACTCCTGGGGGCAAGCTCGTGGCAATATGTTCGGACTCAGTGGCTGGCGACCACCTTGCCACGTTCACTCGGAGGCCTGGGTCTGGTGTGTACACACTGCACACTTAGTCTGCATAGGTGGCTGTGTCAGGTAAGGTGCGTCATGCTCGTGTCGGTTAATAACGCACCTGTCTCTCCTCTGGCACCACCGTCTTGGTCACCCCTCCTTGCAGCGTCTGCGTTGCATGCAATCACGTCTCCTTGTCTCTGGCCTCCCACGGTCCCTGTCCCCCCTGCCGCCATCGCTTGCGCCGCTGTGCACTCCCTGCGTGGAGGGCCGGCAGCGCGCCGATCCTCACTCCTCCTCGTTCCCTCCGACTACTGCTCCTCTGCGGACCCTTCACATGGACGTGTTGGGCCCCGCCCCCGTCTCTTGGGCGGGTCAAGAGCGCTACTTCCTACTGGTCATTGACGACTACATGCGATACACCAAGGTGGTGCTGCACAGCCACTGCAGCAGCGGCCGTTTACTGGCCCTAGCCGCAGCCGTCGCTGCCACCACCTAGCTCTGCGCTTCGCCAGGTTCTCATTCTTCCGTCTTCCACTGGTACTACTCCTCTTCTCCTGTGTCCACCGACTGACCCGTCTCAGACACAGTTACCGCCTGACTCCCGACTGCCTGCTCCTTCTTCTTACACTGAGTCGACAGTCTCCCTGACTCAGCGTCGAGAGCCGGCGTCCCGTCCTGCCACACCTGTTCGTACTTGTCGTGCTCCCCGTGTTCGTCTTCCACCTGTCCCTGACACTCACACTATGTCACTTCGTCTTTCCTCTGTTCCACGTCATGTTCCCCTGCCATCTCCTATAGCGTCCTCTCTTCTTGACGTTCTTGACCCTGAGTCTGACCTTGCTCGTGCTGCTAGTCCAACTGTCACTCGTGCTGCTGCGTCTGCCTTTGTCACAAAGCTCGTTGACTTTGCTGCTGCCTGCCGCCTTGACTACTACGCAAGTGTTGTCTCTGATTTGACTGTACTCCGTCCGTCGGGGGTGAGCTTGCCCTTGGCAGTGACGTCCTTGAGGACATGCAGTTTGAGTTCGAGTGCTTTGCGGCTGCTGTACCTCATCTCGCTGCCATGCTGCTTGCCCCCGAGGGATACCCGGATGCACTGGACATCCTGACCCCATGCTCTTAAGCAGAGGCAATATCGAGTCAGTACTCCTCTCAGTGTCAGGCATCCATGGACGCAGAGATGGCATCCTGGAAGTCCACATGCACCTACGTTGACGCAGTTCCCTCTCCTGGGACGAACATAGTCTATGGCATGTGGATTTTCAGGGTGAAGCGGTCGACGGGTTCTCCGCCTTTCTTCAAGGCGGTTTTCGTTGCACGAGTCTTCAGTCAGCGGCAGGGGGTTGACTTCTTCCAGACTTTCTCCCCCACTTCGAAGATGACCACTCTTCGGGTGTTACTGCATGTTGCAGCACAGCGTGTCTATGAGCTACATCCACTTGACTTCTCCATAGCTTCCTTGCAGGGAAGCCTTCACGAGGAGATCTGACTGCTCCGCCAGGCGCCCCACGAGTGGTACGACACACTGAGGACGACTCTTGCGGCTCTTGGGTTTGCTCCTTCGACTGCTGACCCATCACTGTTTCTGTGCACCGACCCTTACGTGTCACTGTTCTACGTCCTCGTGTACGACGACGACTTGGTCTTTGCTACTGCTGACACTGAGGCACTGGCCCTTGTGAAGGCGGAGCTACGCAACTATCTTGGTTTGCAGATCACTCGGGACAGAGCAGCGCGCACCATCACTCTAACAGAATCACACATGGTGCAGCAGGTCCTGACGCGCTTCCGCTTTTGGTTCTCCTCGCCACAACCCACTCCTCTGCCTACGAGCCACTCGCTCTTAGCTCCAACTTCAAATGAGTCCGTAGAGCCGAGTGGTCCGTATCCAGAGCTTGTGGGCTGCCTCATGTACCTGATGGCGTGCACTCGACCTGACCTCGCGTACCCTCTCAGCATCCTGGCGCGCTGCGTTGCGCCTGGGAGACATCGCCCTGAGCACTACCGGGCTTCGCAGAAGGTACTACATTACTTGTGCTTGGACACGAGGCTTGTGCTTGGAGGACGTGGTCGAGTTGTGCTCACTGGGCACTCTGACGCTTCTTGGGCCAACAACCTGGAGACTCAGCGGTATTCACAGGGTTACACTTTCAGTCTTGGCGCTGGTTCTGTCTGTTGGAGGTCCACCCGCTCGTCTTGTGTTCTTAGCTCTAGCAATGAGGCAGAGATCTACGCTGTGGCTATGGCTGCACAGGATTTACGCTGGCTGACCTACTTGCTGGCTGACTTGGGTACGTCGACAACAAGGCCATGATTGCCTTGTGTTAGGAGCAGAGACTGGAGCACAGAACGAAGCACATTGCTCTTCGTTACTTCCTCGATCGAGAGTTGCAGCAGCGCGGTCAGCTTCGCCTTGCTTACGTGGCCTTCTAGGCCAACACTGCTGATATCTTCACCAAGGCCCTGGGGTCTAGTGATTATTGGCGTTTCTGAACTGCTCTTGGGCTTGTGCCTACTCTGCCTCACTTGCTTGTCCCTTGATCTAGCCTTGCCCTTGTTGTACACTGCTATATAACTCTATACGTGCATGTTTACCCTTGCTAGGTTGTGATCAGTGTTTTGATTTTGTTATTATAACTCTGCATGTGAACTGGCCTTGCGGCCGCTTGCTTGTGCTCGGACTGTGTCGTGATATTGAGTTCCACCCAGAGCTTTGCTTTGTTTTACTTTGCTACCTCTCTTGAGTGGTCTTGTGACCATTTGTGGTTCTTGCTATCCCTCACTTGGCCTATGGGGGTGTGTCAAACAATATGTATGTTTATATAGGCTACAGTGAGGTAGATTTTAGTGAGTACAACACTTTAGGGTTAGCTTATGTATCACTTCCCCGTTAATCCAACTTCATTCCGCTGTCCTGATTTCAGCAAAATGCCTTACCGCTACAGTACAGCAACATCTCAAACTCACTGTACATGCTGCTCTAAACGCGGCATTTTTTTGGTTGCATATGGTAATTCTTGTCTCCCATATTGACTCGTATTGTCAAACTTATATGCTGCACATTGTGTAGTCTGTAGTGGGGTAGCCCATATGGGGTACAACACAACTCAAGGTTAGTCCTTGTACTCATCCTGCTGCTAGTTCATTCCATTCTCGTTTGTAACTCTGACATGGAATCAGAGCAGGTTCCTTGGGCCCACCACCTGCTGCCTTACACTTCAGCTTAGGCCTCGGCCCGTCGCCCCTAGGCCAGTCACTCGTGCCCCTAGGCCCGTCGCCCCTAGGCCCGGCGCCCGCGGCCCGTCATTCCAGGCCCCTAGGCCTATCGCTCACGGCCCTGCGGCCCCGTCTTTCCAGGCCCCTAGGCCCCGTCGCTCATGGCCCCTAGGAGTCGCCCCTAGCCCGGCCCTGGCCCCACGGCCCCTCGCGACCCCTTCGCCCCTTGGCCCATCGCCTCGGCCCAGGCCCCGCGGCCCGTCGCCCCGTCGCCCCTAGGCCTCGGCCCCGTCGCCCCTAGGCCTCGGCCCCGCGGCCCCTCTAGTCGACCCGTCGCCCCCGTCGCCCCTAGGCCTCGGCCCCACGGCCCCTCTAGTCGACCCGTCGCCCCGTCGCCTAGGCCCAGGCCCCGTCGCCCCTAGGCCTCGGCCCCGCGACCCCTCACGTCGACCCGTCGCCCCCGTCGCCTAGACCTCGGCCCCGCGGCCCCTCTAGTCGACCCGTCGCCCCCGTCGCCCCTAGGCCTCGGCCCCGTGGCCCCTCTAGTCGACCCGACGCCCCCATCGCCTAGGCCCAGGCCCCGCGGCCCGTCGCCCCTAGGCCTCGGCCCCGCGGCCCCTCTCATTGACCCGTCGCCCCCGTCGCCTAGACCTCGGCCCCTTGGCCCCTCTAGTCGACCCGTCGCCCCGTCGCCTAGGCCCAGGCCCCGTCGCCCGTCGCCCCTAGGCCTTGGCCCCACGGCCCCTCTCGTCGACCCGTCGCCCTGTCGCCTAGGCCCAGGCCCCGCGACCCCTCTCGTCGACCCATCGCCCCGACCCGCGACCCAAGGCCCCGCGACTCACGGCCCCGTGACCCACGGCCCCGTGACCCACGGCCCCGCGACCCACGGCCCCTAGGCCCCGCGACCCACGGCCCCGCGGCCCGACGCCCCTAGGCCCCAAGGCCCCTAGCCTACGCGCGCCCGGCCCGTCGCCCCTAGCCTTCTCGGCCCCTTGGCCCCGTTGCCCCTAGCTCGGCCCCTCGGCCCCGTGGCCCCCCCCCATGTTTGGCCCCTCGGCCCATAGGCCCCTAGGCCCCTTGGCCCCACGCCCCTCGGCCCCTCGTGTTTGGCCCCTCGGCCCCTTGGCCCCCCCACTTCGTGTTTGGCCCCTCGGCCCATAGGCCCCTCGGCCCCTCGACCCCTAGGCCCCACGCCCCTCGGCCCCTTGGCCCCTCGACCCCTAGGCCCCTTGGCCCCGCCCCTCGGCCCCTCGGCCCCTAGGCCCCTTGGCCCCTCGGCCTCGTGTTTGGCCCCTCGGCCCCGTGTTTGGCCCCTCGGCCGTGCCCCTCGGCCCCTAGGCCCCTTGTCCCCTCGGCCCCTCGTCCCCTTGGCCCCTCGGCCCCTAGGACCGTTGGCCCCTCGGCCCCTCGGCCCCGCCACCCTCGTGTTTGGCCCCTCGGCCCCTCGACCCCTCGGCCCCACCCCTCGGCCCCTTGGCCCCTCGGCCCCTAGGCCCCCCCCCTTCGTGTTTGGCCCCTCGGCCCCTAGGCCCTTCGGCCTCGCCCCTCGGCCCCTCGGCCCCTAGGCCCCTTGGCCCCTCGGCCCCTAGGCTCCCCCCTTCGTGTTTGGCCCCTCGGCCCCTAGGCCCCTCGGCCCCGCCACTCGGCCCCTTGGCCCCTCGGCCCCTAGGCCCCCCCCTTCGTGTTTGGCCCCTCGGCCCCTAGGCCCCTCGGCCTCGCCCCTCGGCCCCTCGGCCCCTAGGCCCCTTGGCCCCTCGGCCCCTAGGCCCCCCCCTTCGTGTTTGGCCCCTCGGCCCCTAGGCCCCTCGGCCCCGCCACTCGGCCCCTCGGCCCCTTGACCTCTCTGCCCCTGCTACTGCTGCTACTGTTGCTACTGCTACTGCTGCTACTGCTGCTACTACTACTGCTACTGCTACTGCTGCTCCTCTACTGCTACTACTGCCGTCCCTCTCGCAGCCCCTGCCGCCCCGCATGCCGCCTAGCTTGCCTGCTATGACTTCTCTTCCTCGTGACGGTGGGAGTGGGGACGGCGGTGGTGGCAGCAGTGGGAGTGGTGGTGGCCGTCCTGGCAGTCGCTGTGGGGTTGTTCGGTGGGGAGTTTCTGGCGGTGGCCAGATGTGGGTGCAGCAGCGTCAGCACGAGGCCCTCACACCCCAGCAGCTCCGTGAGTGGTACACTAGTAGGGGTGGTGGCGGCGGCAGTAGTGGCGGTCGCTCTGCAGCTGTTCAGTTGGGAGTTACTGGCGGAGGCTGCCGAAACTGCAGCGGCGTCTGCGCGAGACCCTTTCGCCTCAGCAACTTCGTGAGTGGTACGTTCAGCGTGGGGCGTCTCGGGGTAGTGCTCGCTGCCCGTACGTCATTCGCACAGGTAACTGGGCAGGTCAGACTTGCGGGACAGTTGGTCACACACAGTCTCGCTGCTTCTCCTGTCTGAGCGACACCTGGCCACACAGTCTAAGCACAAGCAAAGGGCCACAAGGCCAGTTCACATGCAGAGTTATATAAAAGAGAACAAACAATACAGTGATCATACCCTAGCAAGTGTAAGCATGCAAGTATATGTATAGATCACAGTACAAGCAAAGTCACGCAGTAAGCAAGTGAGGCAAAGTAGGCACAAGGCCTAACACAGTAGAGAAGCGCTGATGATCACCAGGCAGAAGTGCCTTGGTGAATATGTTAGCAGTGTTGGCCCTAGTGGCCACGTACGCAAGACGAAGCTGGCCACGCTGCTGCAACTCTCGAGCAAGGAAGTATCGCAGAGCGATGTGCTTCGTTCTGTGCTCTAGTCTGTGCTCCTGACAAAAGGCAATCATGGCCTTGTTGTCTACGTACAGAAATGGAGGTGAACGAGGCTGCTCTCCCAAGTCAGTCAGCAAGTAGGTGAGCCAACATAGCTCCTGTGCAGCCATGGCCCCTCCGTAGATCTCAGCCTCACAACTGGAGCTGAGAATCAAAGATGAGCGGGTAGACCGCCTAGAAACAGAGCCGGAACCGAGGCTGAAGGTGTAACCCTGTGACGACCGCTGCGTAGCTGAGTCGTCAACCCAAGAAGCGTCTGCGTGACCAGTGAGGACAACTGGACCTCGTCCTCCAAGCACGAGCCCCATGCCCGACATACTGCACAAGTAACGCAGTACCCTCTTCGCAGCATCCCAGTGCACCTTTCGGTGCCTACCAGGAGCCATGTAGCGAGCCAGAAGGCTGAGAGGGTACGCGAGGTCAGGTCGTGAGCACGTCATCAGGTACATGAGGCAACCCACAAGCTTTGGGTACGGACCACTCGGCTCTACGGACTCGTCCGAAGATGGAGCTGAGAGCGAGTGGCCGGTAGACGGAGGAGTGGGCTGTGGCGAGGAGAACTGGAAGCCGAAGCGCTGAAGGACCTGGTGCACCATGTGTGACTGAGTCAGTGTGATGGTGCGCCATGCTCTGTCCCGGGTGATCTGCAAGCCAAGATAGCTGCGCAGTTCACCCAGGTCAGTGCAAGTGTGTCTCTTCTGCAGCTCCGACTTCACAAGGGTCAGTGCCTCAATGTCAGCAGTGGCAAAGACCAGGTTGTCGACGTACACGAGAACGTAGAACGGCGGCAGCGACGTGTCGGTGCGTAGAAACAGCGACGGGTCAGCAGTAGAAGGAGTAAACCCCAGAGCCGCAAGTGTAGTCCTCAGTGTGTCGTGCCATTCACGAGGCGCCTGCCGGAGACCGTAGACTGGCCGTCGGAGGCTCCACTGGGTACCTGCAGAAAACGACCCAGTGAAGCCAGGTGGGCGACGCAGCAAGATCTCCTCGTGGAAGCTGCCCTGCAAGAAAGCTGTGCTGAAGTCCAGAGAGTGCAACTCGTAGTCACGCTGAGCAGCGACGTGCAGCAACACGCGAAAAGTGGTCATCTTCGGGGTGGGGGAGAAGGTCTAAAAGTAGTCGACCCCCTGTCGCTGACTGAAGCCTCTAGCAACGTAACGCGCCTTGAAGTCAGGTGGAGAACCCGACGCCTGCTTCACCCTGAAAATCCACATGCCATCGACTATGTCCGCCCGAGACGGGGGAACTGCGTTGACGTAGGTGCCTGTGGACTTCCAGGATGCCATCTCGGCATCCATGGCTGCCTGCCACTGAGAGGAGTAGGGACCCGTAATCGCCTTTGCGTAAGAGCGCGGGGTCGGGATGTCTGGTGCATCCGGGTCTCCCTCAGGGGTAAGCAGCATGGAAGCGAAACGAGGTACAGCAGCTGCAAGACACTCAAAGTCCTCCTGCCTGTCCTCAAGGACGTCCGTGCTAAGAGCACACTCACCCCCGACAGACGGAGGACTGGCAGACGCAGACTCAACAACAAGAGCAGTGGCGTAGTCTAGACGAAAGGCAGCAGCAAATTCAACCAGCTCAGCAACGAGGGCAGACGCAGCAGTGGACTCAAAAGAGGGGTCAGTGACAACAGAGGCGAGGAGATGAGAGACAGTGGGACTGGCAGCACGAGCGAGGTCAGACTCAGGGTCAGGGACAACAGGAAGAGAGGACTCAGGAGGAGCAGGCAGAGGAACACGCAGTGGAACAGAGGAAGGACGAAGTGCCATAGCGTGTGTGCCGAGGACAGGAGGAGGACGTGGATGAGGAACGCGAAGACCAGTGCGAACAGTGGAGGCAGGACGAGACGCAGGCTCACAACACTCGGTAAGGCCACCGGTTTGCTCAGAGTAAGGAGAAGGAGCAGGCAGTGGGGAGGCTGGATGTAATTGCGGCTGCAACTGGTCAGGCGGTGGACACAGTAGGGGAGGAGTAGGGCCAGTAGAAGACGGGACACCGAGAACCTGCTGAAGCAGGGGAACAAAGTATGGTCGCAGCCGCACAGTGCCTCCAGCACCAGTACCACCAGCACCCGCACCTCCAGCTCCAGGGTGAACAGCTCCAGCTCCTCCAGCTCCAGCGCCTCCCACGCCAGTGCCTCCAGCTCCAGCGCCACCAGCTCCAACTCCTCCAGCTCCAGTGCCACCAGCGCCAGGGCCTCTAGCTCCAGCGCCTCCAGACTCAGCAGCTCCAGGCTCTGTAGTGTCTCCAGCTCCAGCGCCCCCAACACCACAAGTCCCGGCAGCTCCAGTACCCCTGGTACGAGCACCTCCAGAACCAGCAGCCACAGCACCTCCAGTACCACCAGCTCCAGCTGTAACTCTAGCACCTCCAGCTCCAGTGTCTCCAGCGGCAGGGTCTCCAGCTCCGACAGCTCCACGCCGAAGGCGGGTGCACTGAGCAAACCACTCACGCAGCTGCTGCCGGGAGAGAGGCTCTGGCTGGGGAGACAGTCGTGGCGAAGCACCCGTAGGACCTCCACCAGAAGCAGTACATCGAGGCTCAGCACCCCCAGACTCCGCACCCTCAGACTCAGCACCCCCAGTCTCAACACCCTCAGGCTCAGCACCCCCAGGCTCCGCACCCCCAGGCTCAGCACCCTCCGGCTCAGCACCCCCAGACCCGGCACCCTCAGACTCAGCGCCCCCAGGCTCCGCACCCCCAGACGCAGCACCTCGAGCAGCACCTGAGTTGCCAGCATTATAACAATCTGACATGATCCTGCCAACACACACAGGCATGCTGTGGGCAAACCACGAGGTTATGCTAACCACTATGCGATACAGCACCCTTTGGTATACGAAACTGACAATACATATCAAGAACAATGGTTTCATGAATGTCCTGGTCTATCCATTATTCCTTCAACATGGACCTCAATTCTCTAGACTTTCATTCACATTCTTAAAACATACCCTTCACAAATATAAACAAGTGTATAACATGGTACCGTACATTATTTGCAAAGAGCTCCGACTTTGGTATGAAAGGCATTGGAAAAGAACATGAAGTATTCGAGGTTAAGTCCCACTAAGGCATCAGTGCAAGTATCAGGTGCACCAATGGCATGTTGTTCACTGATTTTTCCATCCAAGCTCAACTGCCTCACTTAAGACCTTGAGGTGATGCACTCCCGAAGAGATGTCAGAAGCTCTCTTTTCCTCCCTGCAGGATCAGCCCCTCTCAGCTGCACTGTTGTCCCCAACACACTGGGCTCCTCTCCACCTGCCTGAGCTACCTTCAGTACATGCACGCCAGCTCGCTCCGGTACTGGTCATACACTATAGTAGCATTAGCCATCTTCTTCTTGATAGCAGGCCAATCATACCAATCCATGCCATACTGCCATATGTGCCTCTGAGGGCGGTTCACATCATCACACCCACTAAGCTTTCCAGTAGGCAGAGCATGACAGACACCCTCGTGCGCATAAAGAGCCGCCTCCTGGACATACGCCTTGATGACACGTGGCGCGCTGCTCTTGTGATCCGTGGCGACGCGGAAGGCCTGCGTGTAGGAAATATGCACGCCGACGCGAGGAATCGGCTTGTGATTGGTCCATTCCAAGGCCCAGTGCACTTCATCATGCTCATACGCCCACATGTAATTTCCAATGGTCGTGTGGGCGATTTGGGTTTTCTTAAACCAAGGTCCATGCTTGGAGAACCACTTGAAAGCCGAGTCGAAGCTGTCGCCCTTATCCTTGTGCAGATTCGCCACGTGGCTCCTGAATCTTGGCAAGACGCTGGTTGGCATCAGAAACGGCAGCTGCACCATGAAATTGGCGAAGTACTTGTCCTTGCCAACGAAAAACTGGGTGGAGGGTAACCACAGGTCCAGCTGGTGCGCGCTGCCAATCACGTACGGTTTGCCGTCCGTCAGGTTGAACAGTAACCCGGGCATTAATTTCATGTTGAAAATGACGTCATCGTCGATAATGGCCACGTAAGGGGTTGTAGTGTAGTTGTCAGCCCAGAAGTAGCTCCACTGCTGCAGGATCTTTCCTGGAAGCTTCAGGCTGTTATCCTCGTAGTAGACTTTGATCCACGTGGGAATGAGGTCCTCGGCCACTTGCTCGTCACCGTCAAGGATGAGGATGACGTCACCGATGCCACGTGGCCACATCTGCTCGATGCTGTCAAAGTGCATCTCGAGCAGGAAGAAGCTGCTTGACATGTGGCTGCGGATTAGGAGGTCCACGCGGGCGGGCCATAAAGATCTGCCAACAAAAAGCAGTAGAGGCCATGTGGATGAAGAGTCGAGTGAGATACAGAGAATCTTGACTGAAAACGAGGAAAAGAGCACCTGCCATATTTGAGATGTGCAAGAAAAAAAAAAGGATAAAAGGGAGAGCGGCGAGGTGCATGCACTGCCGCAGTGCGGCATGCGTACCGGTATGCATCGTTGTACCGGTATGCGCACTCCGCAACGCAATGACCCGCTCGTGAACGCCGCCTGCACTCCCCCAGGCTGCCGCTTCTTACGCCGAGCTCAACCGAGTCGTTTGGCAACAAGACTACCGTGTTTGTCGTACCGTTTCGCACAGTAGAGGCGAGGAGCAGCACCGAAAGCGCCGTCGCAAGGGGGAGGAGACATAAAATGGCCTGTCGACGAGAAATCACAAAAAAAGGCGGCATATTCTTCAAGTTGCTGCTGCTAGTACGCGCGCTGCTCTACCTCATCACTGCGGATTTCGGACATCCTTCCTCATAAGTACTAAAGCTACACATCGTGGAAAAGGTGAGGCCAAAATCGAAGTCTGTACCAAAGAACACAAGCAGAAAGTCAAACCGTCTTGTGACCTGCACCCACCGTCCCCTGGTTCCGTCTAGCCTAATTCTGGCGAGTTCTGCCAGCCCCCCGTTCTCATGTGCTCATCTGGTAGGATAGTTCTCCTACCTCGATACCCAGCTACACGCGTCTGCCAGTCCCCAAAAAGGGGGATCGCACTGCTCATCTGGTTGGATAGTCCCTCGATACCCAGCGACACGTGTCTGCCAGCCCCCGAAAAGGGGGTTTGCACTGCTCATCTGGTTGGATAGTCCTGCTGTAGTACATCGATATCTAGTGGTTGGAGAGTCCTAGTTTACCTCAATACCCATCTACGTGTGTCTGCTCATTTGGTTGGATTGTCCAACCTCGATGTACAGCCAGGGTAAACCGAAAGGGGGCTCTCCCCTGGGCTGTAGGTTCGGAATTGTAGGTTCAGAAGTCAACGAAGTCAGTGAATAAACTGTATGTTTGGAAAACCCCTGCAGGAGGTTCGGCGGGAAAACTGAAACCAATCACATCTAAAACCTAGTTGCTGGGAGAAGCAAACCAGTTTGCTTCCCACACGGGGAGAGTGCCCGCAACTAGCACTGTAGTTCCCTGGAAAGCGCAGGGTTGCTAGTACAGGTGTTCCGGTTTAGAGGCCCTCGCTAAGAGAGTCCCTTTTGCCCCTAATTTAAAAATTTCCGATATGTCTTAGGTGTGGCCCCTCATGTATAGTCCCGCTGTGGGTAGCACACAGTGTACAGAGGTGGCAAAGATTCTGACACGATTCTGCAAATCAGTCTCTCAACCAATCGAATTAGAGGGTCATCTCAGGTTTGCGACGTGTTCAGCACCAGCGAAAAATGAACTTTCTCGAAATATCAGGCTGGCGAAAATTTTGCGAGGTTCTCACCCACGTCATCCAACCTCGAATCAACCCCCAGTGCCACGTCATGAGTTCTCTTAACCCTCCTGAACCAGGTGGGGGGGGTTTGACAAGACTTCAAAGGCAGTTGACCAACGTGTGATTCACGTCACCGTTCCGATCGACACCCTTGCTTAAGTAACATGGCTCGCCTCTCTAAGCGCCAGCGAATTCCCATCGTCACCAAGCGAGAAATCTGTCAGCACTTTGTGCACAAACCCCACCTGCGTCACGAAGACCTTGCATGGTGGTGCTTCACCAGGCTTGGAATCCGCCCTGATCGCAGCACGATTGCCAAGATCCTGCGAGGCGAAAAGAAGTGGCGTGCTGCGACGAAGGTCCATGGTCGCACATTTCGTCTGCGGCAGCCCATGTTCCCCCAGCTTGAGCGTCAGCTCGGAAATTGGGTTCGCTGCGCTTGTGAGGCAGGCGTCCCCTTCACACTGCGCCTGATTCAGGAAAAGGCCAGGTCACTCCGCCGCGAATTGAACATCGACCGCCAGTTCCTATGCTCGCTCACCTGGGTGCATTGCATGATGCACCGGATGGGCTTCCGTAATCTCACTCGCGCCGGTGAGGCTGCCGCGGCTGACATGGACGATGTGACACAGGCGCGTCTCTGGTTGCCCGAGTTGATTCTTCATCTCCGTGTGTCGCCTAAGGACCTTATGAATCTTGACGAGACTGCCTTATTCCCTGTCTGCCAGCCAAGGAAAACGTGGGCGGCAGAGGGCAACGGCAGGGGTTAAAACTGCCAAGGACCGCCTCACCATTGCATTCATCTACAACGTGGACGGTTCTGAGACGTTCCGCCCCATGGTCATCTCCAAAGTTCGCCGCCCGCGGGACTTCACCAACAATAGATTCGACCCTGAGCTGTACGTGTACTGGCGCTACAACAAACGCGGCTGGATGACAAGCGAGGTGAGTGGTTGTTTTCTATTATGGTTCCTTAAAGTATGTGCTTATGTCTCGGTTGTGTCCGCATTTGCCACGCTTGCTACTCCTTTGCATAATACTCGGCATTCGTTTTTTCTTGGGCTGCAGATTTTCATGGCGTTCATTGAGTCTTTGAACGCCAAGTTCTTCGCAGAGGAGCGGCAGGTCGTACTCCTCGTGGACAATGCAAGCAGCCACCGCGTGGATACGGAGAGCGCGGTGCGACGCGACATCTTGGGCTTCCGCACTGTCAAACTGAGCAACATCAGGGTGGTGTACCTCCCTCCAA
Organism: Closterium sp. Naga37s-1; assembly: GCA_947471745.1. Taxonomy (NCBI): domain Eukaryota; kingdom Viridiplantae; phylum Streptophyta; class Zygnematophyceae; order Desmidiales; family Closteriaceae; genus Closterium; species Closterium sp. Naga37s-1. Next base: position 3,722,129 of record CANJKZ010000069.1, read on the forward strand.
ACACCACGGCCTTCACGCAGCCTCTGGACCAAGGTGTAATCAGCGCGGTCAAGGCGAGGTTCCGTCAGAGGTTTATCGCGGACTGGCTCCGTCGGTGGGACGATCGTGGGAGCCCCGCCTCCTTGCAGAACTTGAAGCCGACTGTGTCCGAGACGGTCATTTACCTGTACGAAGCGTGGGAAGAGGTCGAGGCCGAGACGATCCAGCGCTGCTGGTTCCATTCCGGCATCCTGCAGCGCTCGTGGAGGGCACTCATGCCCCTCGGGAGCTGCTGGACGTCCGACCCTGGCGACACTATCGAGGAACTGGAGTTACTCGGTAGGCAGCTGGCGGCGCTGAATCTCGGTCCGGCAGGGATGTCGGCGGCGGAGTTCAACTCCGTCGACGACATGTGCGGACCTGCGATTTTGAGGCACCTGATCCCCTTGCGGATGAGCTGCCAAGGACTCGCGGCATCCATCCGACGCTGCTGCCGGAGCCCATCACGGCAGCGGAACCTGACGCTATCCGCGAGCGTCGTCGGGTTGCCCGCAGGGCTACTGAGATCCTGGTTGGGTACACGCGGGCTGAGAACATGCTGCCCAGCGACCTCGCTGTCAATTTTGGGATTAACAACCAGGATGTGATCGACCGCCTTCATCGCGCCAGTCGTGCCTTCATTAACTTGAACAACCCCCCCCAGAATGCCGGACATTCCGAGGCTGACGCTCCAGAAGACACGGCGAACAAATCTCGCCCGTGGTCCGCCTGTGAAGCTTGATGCGTCCGTGTGAGGTTTGGCCTAGCATTATGCAGAGTCTCTTAGCCCTGGGTGTTGGTCGTTTTGAGTGTCGAGTGTGTTTGTGAGCTGTGAGCATGCTTGGAGCGTGTGATTGCGTGGATTTGATGTTTGTGTTTGTGGGGAATGTTGGGGACGGGGAGGGGGGGTGGTGAACCATGCTCGAAATGTCCCTGATGTCAGTTTCAAAACTGTACGCAACTGGAATTTCAACTGATGGTTGATTGTGTGTTGTTTTCATTCCGATTGCTAAGACATTTTGAAAAAGGGCACGAAACATTGACATGTGTGTGGAATTGTTGAAATTCGGCCTTTGCGTCACTGGTTACCATGGGTTTTATTTCATGCGAAGAAGGAGTAACAGTGAGTCGCCAGACAATGCAACTGTACACGTGTAGAGAGTACACGGTCTTCTCTGCCAGCACAAGCACATGCCGCACAGGTAGCACGTGTAGTGACGCCAAAAAGCGCCAAGCATAAGTCTGCAAGCATCACACGTAGCCAACCATGTACGGTAGCATTCCATATCCAAAACGACAAACAATCAAAGGTCAGGTCACCGAAAGGAAATTTTGCAAGTGGGGACTGTAACAAAAACCAGCCTTTTTGGTGAAATATTTGTTAGAAAAGTGAACGAATGAATGACTGAACTAGCAATCAGGTGGGTACAAGTAGGAAACCTAAAAAGTGTTGTACCCTATATGGACTACCCCACTACAGCCTAGATAGACTATATCATATAAGTTTGACACACCCCCATAGGCAAAGTGGGGGAGAACAAGAGGTCACAAGACCGGTCAAGAAAGGCAAAGCAAGCTCAGGGTGGATCACGACGTCACCACACATTCTGAGCACAAGCAAATGGCCACAAGGCCAGTTCACATTCAGAGTTATATAAAGGAGAACAAGCAATACAGTGAACATAACCTAGCAAGTGTAAGCATGCAGGTATATGTATAGAGATCACAGTACAAGCAGAGTCAAGAAGTAAGCAAGTGAGGCACAGTAGGTACAAGGCCTAGAACAGTACAGAAACGCTGATGATCACAAGGCTGAAGTGCCTTGGTGAAAACATCAGCATTGTTGGCCTGAGAGGCCACGTAAGCAAGACGAAGCTGACCACGCTGCTGCAACTCTCGAGCAAGGAAGTAGCGCAGAGCAATGTGCTTCGTTCTGTGCTCCAGTCTGTGCTCCTGACACAAGGCAATGGCGGCCTTGTTGTCGACGTACAGAACTGGAGGAGAACGAGGCACCTCTCCCAAGTCGGTTAGCAGGTAGGTGAGCCAGCGTAACTCCTGTGCAGCCATGGCCCCAGCGTAGATCTCAGCCTCACAACTGGAGCTGAGAACAGAAGACGAGCGGGTAGACCGCCAAGAGACAGAACCGAAGCCAAGGCTGAAGGTGTAACCCTGTGACGACCGCTGCGTAGCCAAGTCGTCCACCCAGGAAGCGTCTGCGTGACCAGTGAGGACAACTCGGGCCCGTCCTCCAAGCACGAGCCCCATGCCCGACATACTGCACAAGTAGCGCAACACCCTCTTCGCAGCATCCCAGTGCACCTTTCGGTGCCTACCGGGAGCCACGTAGCGAGCCAGAAGGCTGAGAGGGTACGCGAGGTCAGGTCGTGTGCAAGTCATCAGGTACATGAGGCAGCCCACAAGCTCTAGATACGGGCCACTCGGCTCTACGGACTCGTCCAAAGGTGGAGCTGAGAGCGAGTGACCGGTAGGCAGAGGAGTGGACTGTGGCGAGGAGTACGTGAAGCCGAAGCGCTGAAGGACCTGCTGCACCATGTGTGACTGAGTCAAGGTAATGGTGCGCTGTGCTCTGTCCCGGGTGATCCGCAAGCCAAGATAGCTTGTTAGCTCACCCAGGTCTGTGCACGTGTGTCTCTTCTGCAGCTCCGACTTCACGTGGGCGAGTGCCTCAGTGTCAGCAGTAGTAAAGACCAAGTCGTCTACGTACACGAGAACGTAGAACGGCGGCAGAGTGGTGTCAGTGTGTAGAAACAGCGACGGGTCAGCAGTGGAAGGAGCAAAACCAAGAGCAGCAAGAGTCGTCCTCAGTGTGTCGTGCCACTCACGGGGTGCCTGGCAGAGACCGTAGACTGGCTGCCGGAGGCTCCACTGGGTACCAGCAGGAAACGACCCAGTGAAGCCAGGTGGGCGGCGCAGCCAGATCTCCTCGTGCAGGCTGCCCTGTAGGAAGGCTGTGCTAAAGTCAAGCGAGTGTAGCTCGTAGTCACGCTGAGCGGCGACGTGCAGCAGCACCCGAAGAGTGGTCATCTTCGGGGTAGGGGAGAAGGTCTGGAAGAAGTCAACTCCCTGTCGCTGACTGAAGCCTCGTGCAACGTAACGCGCCTTGAAGACAGGCGGAGAACCCGGCGGCCGCTTCACCCTGAAGATCCACATGCCACTGACGATGTTCGCCCCAGGCGGGGGAACCTCGTCGACGTAGGTGCCTGTGGACTTCCAGGAAGCCATCTCGGCGTCCATGGCTGCCTGCCACTGAGAGGAATAGGGACCCTCTATCGCCTCTGCGTAAGAGCGCGGGGTCGGGATGTCTGGTGCATCCGGGTCTCCCTCAGGGGCAAGCAGCATGGACACGAGATGAGGTACAGCAGCGGCAAAGCACTCAAACTCCTCCTGTCTGTCCTCAAGGACGTTCGTGCCAAGAGCACACTCACCCCCGACGGACGGAGGACAGACAGACGCAGACTCAGCAACAAGACTAGCGGCGTAGTGTAGACGACAGTGAGCAGCAAAGTCGACAAGCTCAGTAACTAAGGCAGACGCAGCAATGGACTCAAACAAAGGGTCAGTGACAGCAGTGGCCAGAAAACGCGTGACAGTAGGACTAGCAGCACGAAGGGAGTAAACGATCCGACGAGGGAACCTGCTCTGATACCATGTTAGAAAAGTGAACGAATGAATGACTGAACCAGCAATCAGGTGGGTACAAGTAGGAAACCTAAAAGTGTTGTACCCTATATGGACTACCCCACTACAGCCTAGATAGACTATATCATATAAGTAAGACAATATTTGCACAACCGTCAATCGCACTAGCCCTTCGACCGCTAAGATAACATTTTCTCTAGGCAGTCGCAGATTGAGTGAGGTTGCCACACCAACCCTGCACAACCGCTTTGAAGTGGTTTGATATGTCGGACGGTTTTGCGTCCGACGTTCAAGACTCCACCTCGCAATCGATTGGCCGCGTGGATTCTCTTGGATTGAGACCAACATCCAACATCCAACCAACTCTCAGTCAAGGACAAACGCTCAGAGGATGTAATACCTGGCATTTTTTTCGATGGGTGCTCAGATAAGAGCGTGGCACAATTGTACTTTAACTCAAAGTTCGCTCTAACAATAGAAGACCTGCCTTTTAATGCTTAAAGAACCGTAAGCTGACAAAAATCGGATGGAAGCACGAACGGACGGCGTGGTGACACATTTTTCATGTTTTTTAAATTCCGATTTACTGTGCATTTGTAACACAAATTGTTAAGTTTCGTGCCCGCGAAGCATTTGTGCGCCAACCAAAACGCAAGGCGAGGCGGTTCGATTACTTCCGAAACCTGCCATATTCACGCGCCAATCAAAACGCAATACTGTAGAGTATTTTTGCGTCGTCCGTTCGGAAAACAAATGTAGTCCAGTTTCGACCTAATAAAAGCGGGAAATGTGACACACTGATGCGGATGCATGCAACGTCGCATGCATGCTGACGAAAACTCATGCGGAGCTTGGCGAATTCAATTACCATCCCACAGGTCGAACGGTCAACAGTGTGAACCATGGGGTGGCAGAATGGTGCCACACTCTAAGAACGCCAACACCACAACCATAAGGGCCTTGTTCGGCTGGCGGCGCATCAGCCCGCATGGCCACAAGCTCGAAGATGATGCCCATATAGAAACATTGAGGTTTGGGTTTTTTTATTAACATTGTAAGGGAAAATCATTATCCTGGTACCATACTTCTGTCAGAATCCCAACCACTAGACCATTGGGATAAAAGGGCTTGTTAAGTAGCGGGTCAGTGCGCCCATAACCCCCCAGGACAACGTGCCTGTAACCCTTCCCTAGGATCAATCGGGGATCACCAGTGGACCTCTGACACCCCCCCGCACTGGGATGCCCGAAGTGCACACACTGGGATTCGAACCCGAGACCTTCGCTCTGATAACATGTCAGAATCCCAACCACTAGACCATTGGGATAAAAGGGCTTGTTAAGTAGCGGGTCAGTGCGCCCATAACCCCGCAGGACAACGTGCCTGTAACCCTTCCCTAGGATCAATCGGGGATCACCAGTGGACCTCTGACAACTTCGAGCCCCTTCTTACCGCGTACACGACTATTCCCACCACAGTACCTCAACAGTAAACCGTTACCCTCTCGCGACACTCGTCTCGACCACTTTTCCCGCCACTATTCACATCGCGACCCAACCTCACAGCTCGGCTGGTAACCCGCGCACCGGTCCTCTGCCTCGACAATCCCGAACATCGGTGCCAGTCCCGTTGCGCACCCCACATTTCGCTCGTTACCGTTACCACGCTAGTTAGCTATTTAACATTCACTCATGCCTTCGTTCAATGTACTATTTTGCTTCGATAGTGCAATATTCGCTCGCTCACTCTATCGCACTCGTAACACTTGGTATTCAGAGCCACGACCCTTTTCAGACCAAGCCGCACCTTCGCTTCCCAAATTATCTCATTTTTTGGGGGGGGTAGACGTCCCTCTGCGACCAAGCACCGCTGCTCGAGTTGTCAAAATGTTGTAGGCTATAGTGGGGTAGCCCATAAGGGGTACAACCCAATTAGGGTTAGTACTTGTACCCAACTCTTTGCTAGTTCATTCATTCTCGTTCGTTACTTTGACATGGTTTCAGAGCAGGTCTCTTCTAGGACCGTTTTTTGGGCCCACCACCTGCTGCCCTGCTAGCCACCCTCGCGGCCCGTAGGCCCCCCTAGGCCCCGACCCGTCGCCTCTAGCCCGGCCCCTTGGCCCCGTCGCCCCTAGCCACGGCCCCTTGGCCCCGTCGCCTCTAGTCGCGGCCCCTTGGCCCCGTCGCCCCGTCGCCCTAGCCACGGCCCCTAGCGACCCGTCGCCCCGTCGCCCCGTCGCCCCTAGCCGCGACTCCTAGCCACGGCCCCTTGGCCCCGTCGCCCCTAGCCGCGGCCCCTTGGCACCATCGCCCCGTCGCCCTAGCCGCGGCCCCTAGCGACCCGTCGCCCCGTCGCCCAACCATCGGCCCCTTGGCCCCGTCGCTCTTAGCCGCGGCCCCTTGGCCCCGTCGCCCTTAGCCGCCCCCCCCCCCCCCCCCCCCCCCCCCCTCGCGACCCGTTGCCCCGTCGCCCCTAGCCGCGGGCTCGTCGCCCCGTCGCCCCTAGCCGCGGCCCTGTCGCCCCGTCGCCCTAGCCTCGGTCCCTAGTGACCCGTCGCCCTAGCCGTGGCCCTCGTCGCCCCTAGCGACCCGCGACCCTCGGCCCCACGGCCCCTAGGCCCCACGCCCCTCGGCCCCTTGGCCCCTCGGCCCCTTGGCCCCCCCCCCCTTCGTGCTTGGCCCCTCGGCCCCGCCCCTCGGCCCCTAGGCCCCTTGGCCCCTCGGCCCCTAGGCCCCCCCCCATTCGTGTTTGGCCCCTTGGCCCCTAGGCCCCTCGGCCCCGCCCCTCGGCCCCTAGACGCAGGCCCCTCGGCCCCTTGGCCCCTTGGCCCCTAGGCCCCCCCTTTTCGTGTTTGGCCCCTCGGCCCCTCGGCCCCGCCCCTCGGCCCCTAGGCCCCTCGGCCCCTCAGCCCCTAGGCCCCAGGCCCCTCGGCCCCTTGGCCTCTCTGTCCCTGCTGCTACTACACCTGCTACTGCTGCTGCTGCTGCTGCTACTGCTACTGCTGCTACTGCTGCTCCTGTGTGCTGCACAGCTATGGCTTTGCTTAGGGTTCTCGCGTTCGATCATGAGGGCAGACCGGTTCACTTTGACATGTGGCTCGACGACCTGCAGCTGTACCTACTGAGCGATTCTAAGGACAGTGTTTCGCTATTTGACCTTGCGTCAGGCGCCGATCCTGCCCCTCCCGCCACAGCTGACAGTGCGACTCGCTCACAGTAGCTTACTCGCGACGCTACGGCACGCTTGGCCATTCGCAACCACCTGCCATTAGCCGAATGTGCCCACTTTGGACAGCACAGGACAGCACTGGCCCTGTACGACGCTGTAGTCGCTCGCTACTCCTCGCTTGCCACTGCTGCTCTAGGCCGCCTGCTTCTGCCCTACCTGTTCCCCGAGCTGTCAACCTTTACCACGGTAGAGGACCTTGTTTCCCACCTGCGCACTAGTGACGCTCGCTACCACGCTACGGTCCCTGCTGAGTTCCTTGACAGGAACCAGCCCCCGATGTTCATCACCCTCTACTTCATCGTCACTTGCCTCCCTGACTCTCTTCGCTCTGTCAGGGACCACTTTCTCTCACTTGACCCCACCTCCCTCACTGTTGACCTACTCGAGCAGCACCTCCTCGCAGCTGAGACTAGTGCAGTTGCTGTAGGTGCTGCTCGCGGCACTCCGCGCCCGCCCTTCTTTGAGAGGTGCTCCCCCTCCCCCCTTGCCCCCTCTTACGCCTCTGCCACTGCTGCAGACGTCCCTGGTGCTGAGGACATCGGAGCTGCTTCTGCTAGTGCGAAGCGCCGCAGCGGCAAGGGCAAGGGTAGCAAGGGTGGTGGAGGGGGCAGCGGGAGTGGTGGTGGGGGCAGCAGTGGAGGTGGTGGAGGCAGTCGAGGAGGTGGCAGGGCTGGGAGTGGTGGCGGGGGTGGGGGTGTTGGTGGCGGCGGTGGAGGCAGCAGTGGGAGTGGCGGCAGTGGCGGCGGTGGGACTGGTGGCGGTGGGACTGGCGCTCGGCGTGGAGGTTTTGGAGGTGGCCAGCGTCAGCAGCAGCAGCGTCGGAGCGAGACTCAGTCGCCCTAGCAGCTTTGTGAGTGGTTGTTTCAGCGTGGGACGTCTGGGGGTAGTGATAGGTGCCCGTATGTCATTCGCATGGGTGTTCGTGCTGGTCAGACATGCAGGAAGCTTCACACTCAGCACCGCTGCTTCTCCAGCCTCGACAACGCTTGGCGTGCTGAGTTTGGTGACGACGTCGAGCGCCCTCGCTGTGCAGATCTGCTGAGGTCTAGGATTGCTATCTTTGAACTAGACTTTGATGCTATTCTTTCGGCTATGTATGCTTTGTTTGTTTGTGCTGAGGGTGACTGTTACCGGTGTGTGCCGCCTGACCCTGGTATAGCTGCTGCTGCTCTAGGTGCTAGTGAGTCTGGTACTCTCCCTAGTACTGCACCTGCTCAGGCCTTGCACACCTTCACGTTGGACTCAAGCGCCTCGCGCTGTTTCTTTCGTGACAGCACCACTCTCACTCCTCTCCCTGCACCTGTCCCGGTCAGACTGGGGGCACGGTCGTTGCCCGTTCCTCCACTGTCCTCCCGTGTCCGGCGGTCCCGTCTAGCTCACTGTCAAGTCTTCACCTCCCCTCGTTCTCTACGAACTTGGTGAGTACCGCTGCCCTCCAGCATGCGATGGTCACTACCACCACTCCTGGGGGTCAGCGTGTGTCAATCTGCACGTGCACACAGACGGGGCGTCACCTGGCCACGTTCACTCGTCGGCCAGGGTCGAGTCTGTACACACTGGCTACCGAGCCTCCTCAGGTAGCTGCGTCTGCTCAGGTGTCCGCGTCAGGTCAGGTAGCCGCCTCTTGCTCGTGTCGCCTCCTGTCGCACCAGACTCTTCTGTGGCACCACCGCCTGGGTCACCCCTCCCTGCCACGCCTTCGTGGCATGCACTCTCTGTTAGAATACTGACCGAATAAATTGCTGAACTAGGAAGCAGGTGGGTACAAGTAGAAAACCTAAAAGTGTTGTACCCTAGCAGAACTACCCCACTACAGCCTAGATAGACTATAGCATATATGTTTGACACACCCCCATAGGCAAAGTGGGGGAGAACAAAAGGTCACAAGACCAGTCAAGAAAGGCAAAGCAAGCTCAAGGTGGATCACAAAGTCACCACGCAGTCTGAGCACAAGCAAATGGCCACAAGGCCAGTTCACATGCAGAGTTATATAAAGGAGAACAAACAATACAGTGAACACAACCTAGCAAGTGTAAGCATGCATGTATATATATATAGAGTACAGTACAAGCAGAGTCAAGAAGTAAGCAAGTGAGGCATAGTAGAAACAAGGCCGAGAACAGCACAGAAACGCTGATGATCACAAGGCTGAAGTGCCTTGGTGAAAACATCAGCAGTGTTGGCCTGTGAGGCCACGTAAGCAAGACGAAGCTGGCCACGCTGCTGCAACTCTCAAGCAAGGAAGTAGCGCAGAGCAATGTGCTTCGTTCTGTGCTCCAGTCTGTGCTCCTGACACAAGGCAAGCATGGCCCTGTTGTCGACGTACAAAACTGGAGGAGAACGAGGTGCCTCTCCCAAGTCAGTCAGCAGGTAGGTGAGCCAGCGTAACTCCTGTGCAGCCATGGCCCCAGCGTAGATCTCAGCCTCACAACTGGAGCTGAGAACAGAAGACGAGCGGGTAGACCGCCAAGAGACAGAACCGGAGCCAAGGCTGAAGGTGTAACCCTGTGACGACCGCTGCGTAGCCAAGTCGTCAACCCAGGAGGCGTCTGCGTGACAAGTGAGGACAACTCGAGCCCGTCTCCCAAGCACGAGCCCCATGCCCGACGTACTGCACAAGTAGCGCAACACCCTCTTCGCAGCATCCCAGTGCACCTTTCGGTGCCTACCGGGAGCCACGTAGCAAGCCAGAAGGCTGAGAGGGTATGCGAGGTCAGGTCGTGTGCAAGTCATCAGGTACATGAGGCAGCCCACAAGCTCTGGATACGGGCCACTCGGCTCTACGGACTCGTCCGAAGGTGGAGCTGAGAGCGAGTGACCAGTAGGCAGAGGAGTGGACTGTGGCGAGGAGTACGTGAAGCCGAAGCGCTGAAGGACCTGGTGCACCATGTGTGACTGAGTCAAGGTAATGGTGCGCTGTGCTCTGTCCCGGGTGATCCGCAAGCCAAGATAGCTTGTCAGCTCACCCAGGTCTGTGCACGTGTGTCTCTTCTGCAGCTCGGACTTCACGTGGGCGAGTGCCTCAGTGTCAGCAGTAGCAAAGACGAGGTCGTCTACGTACACGAGAACGTAGAACGGCGGCAGAGTGGTGTCAGTGCGTAAAAACAGTGACGGGTCAGCGGTGGAAGGAGCAAAACCAAGAGTAGCAAGAGTCGTCCTCAGTGTGTCGTGCCACTCACGGGGTGCCTGGCGGAGACTGTAGACTGGCCGCCGGAGGCTCCACTGGGTACCAGTAGGAAACGACCCAGTGAAGCCAGGTGGGCGGCGCAGCCAGATCTCCTCATGCAGGCTGCCTTGTAGGAAGGCTGTGCTGAAGTCAAGCGAGTGGAGCTCGTAGTCACGCTGAGCGGCGACGTGCAGCAACACCCGAAGAGTGGTCATCTTCGGGGTAGGGGAGAAGGTCTGGAAGAAGTCAACTCCCTGTCGCTGACTGAAACCACGTGCAACGTAACGCGCCTTGAAGACAGGCGGAGAACCCGGCGGCCGCTTCACCCTGAAGATCCACATGCCACTGACGATGTTCGCCCCAAGCGGGGGAACCTCGTCGACGTAGGTGCCTGTGGACTTCCAGGAAGCCATCTCGGCGTCCATGGCTGCCTGCCACTGAGAGGAGTAGGGACCCTCTATCGCCTCTGCGTAAGAGCGCGGGGTCGGGATGTCTCGTGCATCCGGGTCTCCCTCAGGGGCAAGCAGCATGGACACGAGATGAGGTACAGCAGCGGCAAAGCACTCAAAGTCCTCCTGTCTGTCCTCAAGAATGTCCGTGCGAAGAGCACACTCACCCCCGACGGACGGAGGATAGACAGACGCAGACTCAGCAACAAGACTAATGGCGTAGTCTAGGCGACAGGCTGCAGCTAAGTTAACAAGCTCAGCAACGAGAGCAGACGCAGTAGTGGACTCAAACAACGGGTCAATGACAGCAGTGGCCAGAAAACGCGTGATAGTAGGACTAGCAGCACGAAGGGAGTCAGACTCCGGGTCCGGACCGTCAGGAAGAGAGGACTCAGGAGGAGACAGCAGAGGGACACGTTGTGGAGCAGTGGAAGGATGCAGAGTCATAGAGTGAGTGGCAGGGACAGGAGGAGGACGCGGACGCGAAACACGACGACCAGCGTGACCACCGCGGGCAGGCGACTCAGAACGAGACACAGGGGACGCAGGACGCGACTCAGGCTCACGACGCTCCGTAAGACCTCTAGTCGGTCCAGAGTAAGGAGAAGGACCAGGCAGTGGAGAGGACGGCTGTAACTGCGACTGTGACTGGACAGGCGGTGGACTCAGTAAAGGAGGAGTAGGACCAGGAGAAGGCGGTAGACCAAGAACCTGCTGAAGGAGCGGAACGTAGTACGGCCGCGGCCGCGTAGCACCTCCAGAAACAGCAGAGACAGCACCAGTACCCTCAGCTCCAGGGTCTCCAGTAACAACTCCCGCAGCACCACCAGCTCAAGTACCTGCAGCTCCAACGCCTGCAGCAGCACCAGCCCCAGCAGCTCCAGTACCTCCAGTACAAGCACCTCCAGGACCAGTGGCTCCAGAAGCTCCAACATCAGCAGGACCTCCAAAAGCTCCAGCACCAGCAGCACCTCCAGCAGCTTCAGCACCAGCAGCACCTCCAGCAGCACCAGCACCAGCAGCACCTCCAGCAGCTCCAGCACCAGCAGCACCTCCAGCAGCTCCAGCACCAGCAGCAGCTCCAGCACCAGCAGCACCTCCAGTAGCACGGCGACAGCGCCGAGCGTACCACTGAAGAAGCCGCTGCGGAGAGAGGGGCTCCCGCCGCAACGGGACACCCGGAGAACCTCCAGACTCAGCACGCGCAGGCTCAGCAACCCCAGACGCAGTACCCCCAGGCTCAGCACCCCCAGACGCAGTACCCCCAAGCTCAGCACCCCCAGGCTCCACACGCTCAGGCTCAGCACCCCCAGACTCCACACGCTCAGGCTCAGCACCCCCAGGCTCCGCACCCCCAGTCCCCGCACCCGCAGGCTCAGCACCCCTAGCAGCACCTGAGTCGACAGCTACCTCGACCGGCTCGGCAAGGTCTACGTGAGACACACCTGAGGGGGCAGGACCCTGAGGGGGGAGGGGGTCTACCGGAGGAGTACCTGGTGCTAGGAAGAGTGGCGGGGGGGGGAGAGAGGTAGTGCGGTAGGGAAAGAGACGGTAGTAAGACACCGACTCGTCAAACGTGATGTCCTGAGAGGACAGAACACGACGCGAGGTGGGGTGGTAGAACTGCCACCCGGGTGCGTCAGGGGGGAAGCCAAGGAAGACACAGGGAACGGCACGGGAGGACAGCTTGTCCGCTGAAGTATCGCGGACAAAAGCTCGAGATCCCCAGACACGGAACGCGGACGCATCGCCAACCTTCCCCGTCCACCTCAGAGTAGGTGTGGTCTCCGGCAAGGAGACACGAGGCTGAAGGTTGATCTGATGCGCAGCGTACTGAACCACGAACGGCCACAGAGAATGGGGAGCAGCCGCATGGATCATGGACGTTCGAGCGACGTCCATGACCATGCCAATGCGGCGCTTAGCAAACCCATTTTTCTGTGGGGAGGCCGGAAGCGTGAACGTGTGGCGGATGCCCTCCGCACGACAGAAGGCCCTCAGGAGGTCGGAGAAAAACTCACCACCTCTGTCTGAGTGCAGACGCAGAACAGGTAGGTCCGAGCCGAAAATCTCGCTGAGCTGGCGACGAGCACCGCGGATCCAGTCGATCAACACCTCAGTGACCTCACCCTTGCTGCACAAGGGGAAGACTGTGGTGTAACGCAAGTAGTCGTCAACGACCAGCAGAAAGTAACGCTCGTGACCCTGTCCACGGACGCCGGCTGGGCCCCACACGTCCATGTGAAGAGTCTGCAGAGGAGCATCTGTCGGAGGGAACGTGGAGGAGTGTGGAGCGGCGCGCTGCTGGCCCTCGATACAAGGAACACAGGTAGGGGCAGGCCCCGGAGGAAGGGGAGGGAGGGACCGGGGTAGACCCGAGACAAGGGTACGGGAGGCCATACCTCGAAGACGAGGCAGGGAGGGGTGACCAAGGCGGTGGTGCCAAAAGAGATTCTCGTGCGACAGAGGACGACACGAGCAGGGGGCACATGCGGGACTAGACCTGGACGCGGCAGCAAACACCTGACTAGATGCGGCTACCTGACCAGACGCAGAGACCGGAGGAGACACAGTAGTCAGTGTGTACAGACTCGACCCAGGCCGGCGGGTGAACGTGGCGAGGTGGCGACCCGTCCGAGAGCAAGTGCAGTGGGTCACACGCTGACCTCCAGGGGCGAACTGGTCAACCCACGCGTCCTCGAGGTCAGCTCCACTCACCAGGTTCGTAGAGAACGAGGGGAGGTGGAGTCCCGACAGCAAGCCCGACGGGGCCGCAGGACACGGTAGAACCGTGGAAGAGTGCGCAAGGATTGGGGCCCCAGAGGGGTCAGCCAGGGAGACTGCGACAGGCCGACTGAGCGGCGTGAGTGTGGTGCTGTCGCGAAAGAAAGAGCGTGAAGCACCAGAGTCAAGTGTGAAAGTGTGCAAGGCCTCAGTAGGTGCAGTACCAGAGAGAGCAGACTCACCAGCACCTGGCGCAGCAGACTCACCAGTACCTGGAGCAGCAGACGCACTAGCACCTAGAGCAGCAGCCTCAATGCCCGGGTCGGGCGGGACACTCAGGTAACAGTCACCCTCAGCACTATCAGTCAAAGCATACATGGCTGCAAGTATAGCATCGAAATCAAGATCAAAGATAGCCACATTCTGCCTAAGCAGATCACCCGAGCGAGGGAGCTCAACAGCGTCAGGAAACTGGGCGCGCCAGGCGTCAGTCAGGCGACCGAAGCAGCGCTGCGCAATGTGTGGCAGCCCGCACGTCTCCCCGCGGCGCCCGCCGGTGCGAAGAACGTAAGTGCAGGGACCAGCACCCCCAGACCTCCCACGCCCAGCGTACCACTCACGAAGCTGCTGGGCCGACGGGGTCTCACGGGAACGCGGCTGCTGCTGGCGCTGGCTACCACCAAAGCCTCCACACTGCCCGGCTACACCTCGACCAGCACCACCGCCGCCGCCACCTCCACCACCGCTGCCACTGCCTCCACAACCGCTGCCGCTGCCTCCACCACCTCCACCGCCACCACTGAAGCCCCCACTCCCGGCACCACCCCCACCTCCACCGCCACCCCCTCCGCCTCCTCCACCGCCTCCGCCACCGCCCCCGCCATCCCCTCCACCACCCTTGCCCCCCTTGCCCTTGCTGTTGCGGCGCCTCCCACTAGGAGCAGACGCAGCCCCGACCTCCTCAGTGCCAACGAGGTCGACAGCAGCAGCAGAAGCAACAGAGGGGAGAAGGGGGACAGGGGAACACCCCTCAAAGAAAGGGGTGCGACGGTCGCCGCGAGAAGCACCTACAGCTAAGATACTCTTCTTCGCTGCAGCGAGGCGCTCCTCTAGCAGGTCGACAGTGATCTCGGTGGGGCAAAGGGAGAGAAAGTGGTCCCTGTTTGAAGCAAGGGAGTCAGGGAGTCGGATGACTAGGTAGTAAAGGGTGATGTACATGGGGGGGGGGGTTCTTGGCAAAGAACTCAGTGGGAAGGGCAGCAAGGTCAGGGAAAAGGTACAGCAGCATGAGGCGGCTGAGGGCAGCAGTGGCAGGGGAGGAGTAGCGCGCAACTACAGCATCGTACAAAGACTTAGCAGTCTTGTACTGGCCAAAATGCGCGCGCTCAGCAGGCGGCATGTGAATACGAACAGCAAGGCGAGCAACAGCGTCATGAGTCGTCCACTGCGAGCGAACCGTACTGTCAGCAGTGGCAGAAGGTGCAGTAGAGACACCGGACGTGTGATCGAAAAGGGATACCCCATCCCTAGAGTCACACTGAAGAAAGAGCTGTAGGTCGTCAACCCATACGTCAAAGTCAACTGCACGTCCCTCAGCATCAAAGGTGAGAACAGTAGGGCTAGCTATAGCAGCAGTAGCAGCAGTAGTAGCAGTAGCAGCAGTAGCAGCAGTAGCAGTAGTGGCAGCAGAAGCAGTGCAAGCAGAAGGGCAGCGCAGCTCGGGAGTGCGGCTCGGTTCGGCTGGGCGGCGCGGCTCGGTGGGGCGGCACGGCTCGGCTGGGCGGCGCGGCTCGCCGGGGCGGCGCGGTTCGGTTCCAGGCGGCACGGCGCGGCAGCAGGCGGCGCGGCGCGGCAGGGTAGTGCGGGTGCTTACCAGGGGCGGGTGCAGGGCAGGACCGCAGCTGGCGGTTTAGGTCAGGGCCGCGACTGGGGCGGCAGCAGGGCAGGGCTGCGACAGGGCGGCTGCAGGGCAGAGGCCGCGACGGGCGGCGAAGGCAGGGCCGCGACTGGGGCGGCAGCAAGGCAGGGCCACGACAGGGGGCGGCTGCAGGGCAGGGACCGCGATTGGTGGTGAAGGCAGGGCCGCGACTGAGGCGGCAGCAGGGCAGGGGCCGCGACAGGGCGGCTGCAAGGCAGAGGCCGCGACGGGCGGCTAACGGGCCGGGTTGGGCCGGGTCGGGCCTAGACGGGCCGGGACGGGCCGGGACGGGCCAGCGATGGGCCGCGAAGGGCAGCACGGGGCCGCAGTGGGCGGCTAAGGCAGAGCCGCGACGCGTGGCGACTAGCCAGCGACAAGCAGATACTGGCCGAGACGGGCCCGCTGAGGCAGGGTCGCGACGGGCCAGCTAGGGAAGGGCGCGCGACGGCGCAGGTAAGGCAGGCGCGAGGCGCGCTTCGGGCAGGGCAGGAAAAAAAAAGTTCGTGGTGGGCCCTAAAAAAAACGTTCCCACGAGGGAACCTGCTCATAATACCATGTTAGAATACTGACCGAATGAATTGCTGAACTAGGAAGCATGTGGGTACAAGTAGAAAAACTAAATGTGTTGTACCCTATAAGAACTACCCCACTACAGCCTAGATAGACTATAGCATATATGTTTGACACTCTCGTCTTCTTATCTCTGTTATTCCCAGGTCTCTGCCTCCCCTCCCGCCCTCTCCTGCCCCGCCCTGCCTTCCTTGCATCGAGGGGCGGCAGCGCGCCGCTCCTCACTCCTCCTCGTTTCCCCCGACGACTGCTCCACTGCAGACTAACCACATGGACGTGTGGGGCCCAGCCCGCGTCAGTGGACAGAGCCGCAAGCGGTACTTTCTGCTGGTTGTTGACGACTACACGCGGTACACCACGGTCTTCCCCTTGCGCAGCAAGGGTGAAGTCGTTGATGTCTTGATACCTTGGATCCGCACAGTCCGTCTCCAGCTCCGCGAGCGGTTCGGCCAGGACCTTCCTGTCCTGCGTCTGCACTCTGACAGAGGTGGTGAGTTCTCCTCCAACCACTTGCAGGACTATTGTCGTGGGGAGGGCATTCTCCAGTTGTTCACGCTTCCAGACTCCCCTCAGCAAAATGGGATTGCTGAGCGCCGCATTGGCTTGGTCATGGAGGTCGCTCGTACCTCCATGATCCATGCGGCTGCTCCCCATTTTATGTGGCCGTTTGCAGTCCGGTACGCTGCGCATCAGCTCAACCTCTGGCCCCGTGTCTCCTTACCGGAGACCTCGCCCACAGTGCGTTGGACGGGGGAGGTTGGCGATGCGTCTGTGTTCGAGGTCTGGGGTTCTCGTGCCTTTGTTCGCGATACGTCCGCGGACAAGCTCTCCGCCCGTGCTATTCCCTGTGTCTTCCTTGGCTTTGTCCCTGACGCGCATGGCTGGCAGTTTTACCACCCCACCTCGCGCCGTGTTTTCCCGTCTCAGGACGTCACGTTCGACGAGTCAGTTCCCTTCTACCGTCTCTTCCCCTACCGCTCTGCCCCTCCCCCGCCCCCGCCGCTCTTCCTTGCTCCCGGTCCCCCTCCGATAGACCCCCTCCCGCCCCAGGGTCCTGCTCCCTCAGGTGTGTCTCAGGTAGACCCTCTCCCTGGTACTGCGCCTGTCGAGGTAGCTGTCGGCTCAGGTGCTGCTACAGGTGTTGCGTCTGGGGGTGCTGCGTCTGGGGGTGCGGAGCCGGGGGGTGCGGGGTCTGGGGGTGCTGAGCCTGGGGGTGAGGAGCCTGGGGGTGCTGAGCCTGAGGGTGTTGAGCCTGGGTGTGCTGAGTCGGAGGGTGCGGAGTCTGGGGGTGCTGAGCCTCGGGATGCTGCTTCGTGTGGAGGTCCTGCTGATGCTTCGCCGCGACTGTCTCTGCAGCAGCTGCGTGAATGGCTTGTTTGGCGCGCACGCGTTCAGAGCTGGGGGCGCTGGAGACGCTGGAGCTGGAGGTGCTGGAGTTACTGCTGGAGCTCGTGGTACTGGAGGTACTGCGGCTGCTGGTACTGGAGGTGCTCGTACCAGGGGTGCTGGAGCTGCCGGGACTGGTGGTGTTGGGGGCGCTGGAGCTGGAGACCCTACGGAGCCTGGAGCTGCTGGAGCTGGAGGCTCTTGCGCTGGTGGAGCTGGCGCTGGAGGCGCTGGAGCTGGAGGAGCTGGAGTTGGAGGCACTGGCGCGGGAGGCGCTGGCGCTGCCGGAGCTCGAGCTGTTGACCCTGGAGCTGGAGGTGCTGGAGGCACTGTGCGGCCGCGACCGTACTTCGTTCCCCCGCTTCAGCAGGTTCTTGGAGTCCCGTCTTCTACTGCCCTTACTCCTCCCTTACTGTGTCCACCGCCTGACCAGTCGCAGCCGCCGTTACAGCCAGCCTCCCCACTGCCTGCTCCCTCTCCTTACACTGAGCAGTCCGGCGGTCTTACAGAGCGACGTAAGCCTGCGTCTCACCCTGTCTTGCCTGTTCGCACTGCTCGTCGCGTTCCTCGTTCGCGTCCTCCTCCTGTCCCCGGCACGCACACTATGGCACTCCGTCCTTCCTCTGTTCCACTGTGTGTTCCTCTGCCTGCTCCTCCTGAGTCCTCTCTTCCTGTTGTCCCTGACCCTGAGTCTGACCACGCTCGTGCTGCTAGTCCCACTGTCTCTTGCCTCCTTGCCACTGCTGTCACAGACCCTTCTTTTGATTCTGCTGCTGCGTCTGCTCTCGTTGCTGAGCTGCTTGACTTTGCTGCTGCCTGCCGTCTAGACTACGCCACTGCTCTAGTTGCTGAGTCTGAGTCTGCCAGTCCTCCGTCCATCGGGGGTGAGTGTGCTCTTGGCACGGACGTCCTTGAGGACTGGCAGGAGGATTTTGAGTGTCTTGCAGCTGCTGTACCTCGTTTCGCGTCCATGTTGCTTGCCCCTGAGGGAGACCCGGATGCACCAGACATCCCGACCCCGCGCTCTTACGCAGAGGCGATTACTGGTCCTTACTCCTCTCAGTGGCAGGCAGCCAAGGATGCTGAGATGGCGTCCTGGAAGTCCACAGGCACCTACGTCGATGAGGCTTCCCCACTTGGGGCGAACATAGTCGATGGCATGTGGATCTTCAGGGTGAAGCGACTGCCGGGTTCTCCGCCTGCCTTCAAGGCGCGTTACGTTGCTCAAGGCTTCAGCCAGCGACAGGGAGTTAACTACTTCCATACCTTCTCCCCCACCCCAAAGATGACTACTCTTCGGGTGTTGCTGCACGTCGCTGCTCAGCGTGACTACGAGTTGCACTCTCTGGACTTCAGCACAGCTTTCCTGCAGGGCAGCCTGCACGAGGAGATCTGGCTGCGCCGCCCACCTGGCTTCACTGAGTCTTTTTCTGCAGGTACTCAGTGGAGCCTCCGGCGGCCAGTCTACGGTCTCCGCCAGGCGCCTCGCGAGTGGCACGACACACTGAGGACTACACTTGCGACTCTTGGGTTTGCTCCTGCTACTGCTGACCCGTCGCTGTTTCTACGCACCGACACCTTGCTGCCGCCGTTCTACGTCCTCGTCTACGTCGACGACTTCGTCTTTGCCATTGCTGACACTGAGGCACTGACCCTTGTGAATTCGGAGCGCCAGAAGAGACACACCTGCACTGACCTGGGTGAACTGCGCAGCTATCTTGGCTTGCAGATCACCCGGGACAGAGCACGGCGCACCATCACCCTGACTCAGTCACACATGGTGCACCAGGTCCTTCAGCGCTTCGGCTTCCAGTTCTCCTCGCCACAGCCCACTCCTCTGTCTACCAGCCACTCGCTCTCAGCTCCACCTTCGGACGAGTCCGTAGAGCCGAGTGGTCCGTACCCAGAGCTTGTGGGTTGCCTCATGTACCTTATGACGTGCACACGACCTGACCTCGCGTACCCTCTCAGCCTTCTGGCTCCCTACGTGGCTTTTGGCAGGCACCGAAAGGTGCACTGGGATGCTGCGAAGAGGGTACTGCGTTACTTGTGCAGTACGTCGGGCATGGGGCTCGTGCTTGGAGGACGGGGTCTAGTTGTCCTCACCGGTCACGCAGACGCTTCCTGGGTTGACGACTCAGCTTCGCAGCGGTCGTCACAGGGTTACACCTTCAGCCTTGGCTCTGGCTCTGTTTCCTTGCGGTCTACTTGCTCGTCTTTGGTTCTCAGCTCCAGTTGTGAGGCTGAGATCTACGCCAGGGCCATGGCTGCACAGGAGCTACGCTGGCTCACCTACGTGCTAACCGACTTGGACGAGCAACCTCGTTCGCCTCCATTTCTGTACGTAGACAACAAGGCCATGATTGCCTTGTGTCAGGAGCACAGACTGGAGCACAGAACAAAGCACATCGCTCTGCAATACTTCCTTGCTCGAGAGTTGCAGCAGCGTGGCCAGCTTCGTCTTTCGTACGTGGCCACTAGGGCCAACACTGCTGATATATTCACCAAGGCACTTCCGCCTGGTGATCATCAGCGCTTCTCTTCTTTGTTAGGCCTTGTGCCTACTTTGCCTCACTTGCTCACTGCTTGACTCTGCTTGTACTGTGATCTATATATATACCTGCATGCTTACACATCACTATATTGTTTGTTCTCTTTTATATAACTCTGCATGTGAACTGGCCTTATGGCCCTTTGCTTGTGCTCGGACTGTGTGGTGACTTTGTGATCCACCCCGAGCTTGCTTTGCTTTTCTTGACTGGTCTTGTGACCACTTGTTCTCCCCCACTTTGCCTATGGGGGTGTGTCAAAATGTTGTAGGCTATAGTGGGGTAGCCCATAAGGGGTACAACCCAATTAGGGTTAGTACTTGTACCCAACTCTTTGCTAGTTCATTCATTCTCGTTCGTTGCTTGGACACGCGTGCTCTCTCGTAAGCACACACAACCACGACAGAGGCTCTCTGTGGAGAGTCACCCTACAACGGGAGTGGACTACGGAGGAGGGCACGGGGTTGTGTGGGTAATCGTAGCGTTCTAGTAGCGTTCTTACTACTTGTTG
This sequence comes from Closterium sp. Naga37s-1, assembly GCA_947471745.1. Lineage (NCBI taxonomy): Eukaryota > Viridiplantae > Streptophyta > Zygnematophyceae > Desmidiales > Closteriaceae > Closterium > Closterium sp. Naga37s-1. The sequence goes on from CANJKZ010000069.1 coordinate 3,742,308, forward strand.
TGTTTACAGATAAATTTCGCAAGAGTGTCACTAAGAAATTAAAAAGAACATTGAGAATAGAGTAAATAATTTGTCAGAATCCCAACCACTATACCATTGGGATAAAATGGCTTGTTAAGTAGCAAGTCAGTGCGCCCATAACCCCCCAGGAAAACGAGCCTGTAACCCTTCCCTAGGATCCATCGGGGATCACCAGTGGACCTCTGACACCCCCCCGCACTGGGATGCCCGAAGTGCACACACTGGGATTCGAACCCGAGACCTTCGCTCTGATACCATGTCAAAATCCCAACCACTAGACCATTGGGATAAAAGGGCTTGTTAAGTAGCGGGTCAGTGCGCCCATAACCCCCCAGGACAACGAGCCTATAACCCTTCCCTAGGATCCATCGGGGATCACCAGTGGACCTCTGACAAAAATGAGGCATGCAAGTCGATATGACTAGAATGGCATTGCACCACCAAGCATGCATTCTGCAAGGCGAACTGCTAGCACAACATCAGAGTGCCTTGCCAACGCTGGAGCAGGGCGGCCTGCCAGCGCAGCAGCAGAGCGGCTTGCCAACGCTGCAGCTTGGCGGCCTGCCAGCGCTGCATTCGCTGGTGAATATATGCGCACATGTGCGCACCTACCAAGTAGGTGCACGTCGACGGTTGCACCGTCAGGCACATTGCGTAGGTGCCAGGTAGAAAACGTGTCGTTGGTTTCTCCAAGTGTCCGCCGTCGAGCGCGTGATGCCGTTCCGCATGTCGACTTTCGCCAAAACCTCCTGGGCGAATTCGCACACCTTCGCAGAGTTTCACAGTCGCTCGAATTCAGCTGACCAGTTTGCCAAGACAAGGCTCACCGAACAGCGCCCTTTGATCATAGAACGAGGCTCGTCGAAAAGCACCCCGTTTGTCAGAGTTTGTGCGACTCACTGGCAGATCAGAGGACGAGATCGCCGAACGGCACCCCGTCGGTCAAAGCTCGTCGACGGGCTAGCCGACCGGAGGACAGCCTCATCGAAAACCACCCTGTCGATCAGAGGACGGGCTGGTCAAGGATCTCTGATGACTGAACCCGAGGGCCAATTCGACGGCCGCTTCGTTGAATTCACCATGTTGTCGCAGCGAACACCTGCACCCAAGCGAGGGCGGGGCCTTTCACTTCGACACTCCCCTGCCCAGCTCAAGCTTGGTCACCCACACACAAGGTCCACCCATAACCTACCCACAAGCCTGGGATATTTCTCTGGCGTGCACACCCCCATACGCCGATAACTGGACCAGACATTTTAGAGGACATGGCGCCTACTGCTGCACGTCATCGTCGTCGCTGATGTCGGCAAGGCGAACTAAGCAGACCGCGACGGTGCACCGGTTGAAGGCCGAAAAGTGCAGCGCTTTCGTGAGGAAGTCCGCCGGCTGCTCGGAGGTAGGGATGTATTCCAGCGCAATCTTCTTGCGCTTCACCATCTGCTGCAGCCAGACGTAGCGTCGCTCCATGTGCTTGAGGTTCCCTTCAGCCCCAGGCCCTCAGCAAACACGATGGTGGACTGATTGTCCACATTCATAATTGTTGGCGTCCCAGCGTCCTGTGAACAGGACGATGTCTCCCAGTCGCAACAAAGCGAGAGAGGACGCTGAGGGGAAAGGCGAGGTCCGGCCGAGTACAAGTCATCAGGTACATGAGGCAGCCCACGAGCTCAGCATAGGGACCACTATACTTAAATGGCTCGTCGGGAATAGGGCCAGTGAGTCGGTGGTCAACGGCAAGCGGAGTGGGCTGTGTGGTGGAGAACTGAAACCCGAACCGCCGAAGGACCTACTGCACCATGTGTGACAGAGTCAGTGTGATGGTGCGAGCGGCTCTGTCCCTGGTGATCTGCAGGCCAAGGTAGCGTTGCAGTTCACCGAGGTCATTGCAATTGTGTTTCTTCTGCAGCTCAGACTTCACCTCAGCCAGAGCTGCCCTGTCTTCTGTAGCAAAGACCAAGTCGTCGATGTAAACTAGTATAAAGAACGGAGTGGAACCAGCACAAACAAACAACGATGGGTCGGTAGAGGAAGGACGAAACCCAAGGTCACAAAGCGTGGAGCAAAGAGTGCCGTGCCACTCGCGGGGCGACTAACGAAGACCGTAGACTGGCCGCCTCAGGCTCCACTGGGTCCCAGGAGGGAAGGAGTCAGTGAAGCCAGGAGGACGGCGCAGCCAGATCTCCTTGTGTAGGCGGCCCTCGAGAAAAGCAGTGGAGAAGTCGAGGGAGTGCAGCTCATATTCTCGCTGTGCTTCTACGTGCAGTAACACCCAAAGAGTAGTCATCTTCGGGGTCGGGGCAAAGGTCTTGAAGAAGTCAACTCCCTCATGCTGACTGAAACCCCTAGCCACGTAGCGCACCTTGAATACATGCGGTGAACCAGGCGGCTGCTTCACCTTGAAGAGCCACATGCCATCGACAACGTTCGCCCTGGGAGGGGGAACTACGTCAACGTAAGTGCCTGTGGATCTCCAAGACGTTAACTCTGAGTCCATAGCCGCTTTCCACTGAGAGGCCCAATTCCTTGACAGTGCCTCACGGTACGTGCGAGGTGTCGGTATGTCAAGGGCGTCCAGGTCTCCGTCAAGGGAGAGCAGCATGGCGTAGAGAGAGGGGGAAGCAGCTGCTAAGAACTCCAGCTCAAACTGCTTATCCTCTAGGACGTCACAGCCAAGGGCAGACTCAATCCCCGACGGACAGAGGACGGGGAGGTGGAGCAGCCACCACACGTGTGGCGTAGTCAAGACGGCGGGTGGAAGCAAAGTCAGCGACAGCAGCAGTAAGAGCTGAGACAGGCGACGGAGAGGCACGAGGGTCGGTGATGAGAGAGGCGAGAACACGGGAGACAACCGAGCGAGCAGCACGGTAGTAGTCAGTGATAGGGTGAGAGGAAACGGAGAGAGACGACTTAGGAGGTGAGGGGAGAACAGACACGGGCAGAGAACGACGAGGAGGAGAACGAAACAAGACAGTACGGAGGTCGGCAAGAGGAGACCAGGGCATAGCACGCGGAGGACAACGATTGGTCCAGTCGTGTGGGACATCAGGAGGAGACGACCGTGACTGAGGAGGAGAGAAAACAGCCAGAGTTGAGTCCGGAGGAGCAAATGTAGGACCGTACACAGTAGGTGACTGGGAGTGGACAGGAGGAGAGGAAGGAAGACCAAGGATCCGAAGGCTACTCACTGGAGGGAACAGCTACTGCAAAAGTGGCGGCTGCGGCGTCTGCTGCTGCTGTTGCTCTGGCTGCTGCTGCTGTTGTTGCTGCTGCTGCTGCTGCTGCTGCTTCTGGTCCAATTGCTGCAGCTCCTGCCTCTCCTGCTCCACCCGCTCCTGCTCCTCGCAATCAAGCCGGCGAAGAGCCTGGAAACGTGTGTCGTAGCGGTGGGGAGGCGTACTAGTCGTGCCTCCAGCTCCTGTCTCCTCAGTACCAGCTCCTAAAGTGCCTGTACCTCCAGCTCCAGCACCCCCAGAGCTAGCGCCACCTGCGCCAGCACCTCCAGCTCTAGCACCCCTCGAACGAGCACCCCCAGACCGAGCACCGCAAGTGGCCGCACCTCCAGCTCCAACACCAACCGAGTCCACAGTAACCTGTCGCGGAAGTGCCGAAGGCTGCTGAGGGGACTGGGAGGAGGACTGCGGGGAGGGAGACGCTACCTGATGCACGACCGAGGGTAGAGGGGTAGCGTGAGACACACCTGACGGGGCACGACCAGGGGGGGGTGGGGGTACCGGAGGAGCGGGAGCAGGGGGGAGAGAGGGTGCGAGGAAGAGGGGGGGAGGGGGAACCGGGAGACCTGGACAGGGGTATCGGGTGAAGTAGGACACAGACTCGTCAAACCGGACGTCACGAGAGTCGAGAAATTGGTGGAGGGGCGGGTGGTAAAAGGAGTAGTCAGGAGAGCCCACCGGGAAACCAAGGAAGACACAGGGGATTGCGCGAGCCAAGAGCTTGTCCGCAGAGGTGTCGCGGACAAGCGCAAGGCAGCCCCAGACACGAAAGGCCAACCCAACACCAGGAGACCCAGTCCAAAGACTGGTCGGTGAAACCTCTGGCCGCGAGACACGCGGCTGGAGGTTCAGCTGGTGCGCGGCGTAGCGCAACGCGTAGGGCCACAGAAAATGGGGCACACGGGCATGGATCATGGACGTGCGGGCGATGTCCATGACCAAGCCAATGCGGCGCTCAGCAACCCCCTTCTGCTGAGGGACTCTGGCAGCGTTCAGGACTGTCCGATGCCGTGCTCGCCGCAGAACCCGGCAAGGGCGCCGGAGCAAAACTCACCCCACAGTCGGAGTGGAGACAATGGACACAACTACCACGAGTGCCCTCAGTGGCCAGAAGCCACCGGATAAAAGTAGAAGTCACCTCGGACTTCTTCGCGAAAGGAAACACCATGGTGTACCTGGAGTAGTCGTTAACGACCACTAGAAAGTAGCGCTCCCTCTCAGGTCCCAGCGTAGGGGCAGGGCCCCAGACGTCCAAGTAGAAAGTCTGGAAGGGAGCAGTGGCCGGACGAAGGGAGGAGTGCGGAGTGACATGCAGGCGGCCGACGACGCAAGGAGTGTAAGGTGGGGCAAGCGAGGGAGGGAGCAACGAAAAGATGCGCGGGAGACCTGAGACAAGACTGTGACTGGCCATGCTGCAGAGGCGGGGGAGTGACAGGTAGCCAAGGCGGTGGTGCCACAAGACGGTAAGGTGGGCTAGGGACCGACAGGAGCAAGACGCAGCAACCTGACCAGACACCACTACCTGACCAGACACAGCAACCGGACTAGACACTTGGACCTGACGGGACGCGGCGACCTGAGCGGAGGAAACAACCGAGGAGCGCTCGGTGCGGAGAACGTAGAGACCAGAGAGGGGCTCCCTGGTGAACGTGGCCAGAACAGCACATGTAGCAGCGTCCGTACATACCGCAGTCCTCCCACCCCCCACAAAGGTGACGGTGATCCCCCTGTCCTGGAGGTATCCAACACCCACCAAGTTCCGAGTGAACGAGGGGGTGTGGAGGCCGCGCAGGACACCAGAGGGGACCACATGGCACGGGAGGGTGGTGGAGCTGCGCGCAACACCTGGTCATGAGGAAGGATCAGCCAGAGATACCAAAACCAGAGCAAGGAGTGGTGTGAGGGTCGTGTGGTCACGGAAGAAACATTGCGACGCGCCAGAGTCCAGCGTGAAAGACAGGGACACCTCAGCTGGAGGCGTGTCAGTTCCGGAGGCTACACAAGCACCTAGAGCAGAAACACAAGCACCTAGACTAGAGAGGCACATGTCTACACTAACAGGAGGCAAGCATCCTAGACTACGAACATGCGAGCACACAGATCCATCAGCACTATAGTCAACATCAGCATACAAAGCATACTGACGAGCATCGTCCATAGACAGTTCAAATACAGGAAACTTACGGGCTAGCAGGCGAGCCAAGTATGGGGTGGTCGCCTCAGGACCCCAGCGCGCACAGTAGAGGTCGTCAAGGCAGCGGAAGCACCGTGCCGCAGAGTGGTCGTTGCGGCCGCAGACACAGGGACTGCCCGGGCCGGTGACGCACCAGTGGTCGCAGGGGCCGGTGTCGCGCCGCGGGGGGCGAGGGGCCCAGCTGGTAGTGCTGCTGCTGCGGCCAGTGCTCCCGGGTCCTCCAGGTCCCCACTGTGGCGGAGGGCCCCAGTGCTGCTGTGGACCCCACTGCAGTGAGGGTCCCCACGAGTGAAACTGCTGTGGTGCCTGCCACTGCTGCTGTCCCTGCTGCTGCTGCTGTCTCTGCTGTGGCTGCTGGTGCTGTGGCAACTGCAGCTGGGGCCCCGCACCACCACTGGTCGAACCTCCTCCAGCAGGCGGGTCAGCACCTCCTCCAGGGCTCCCTCCGCCCAGTGCACCACTGCCACCGCCACCACTGCTGCCCCCAGTGCCGCCTCCACCCCCGCCACCTCCTCCACCGCCGCCACCCCCCTTCCCCCCTTTCTTGCCTCCCTTGCCCCGTTTCTGCCTGTCAGCGGCAAAAACAGCTGCAGGGTCCTTAGAGACCGACACAGCAGTAGAGGCACGAGTAGCAGTGAAGGTGGGAAGCTGGGGTACAGCACACCCCTCAAACAGACGGGGAGCGACTGCGTAATTGGCTAAGGCAACAGAGAGGAGGTTAATCGCGATCTTCCCGAGAGTGGTATCGAGAAGATCGATCGTAAGCTCACTGGAGTGCTGCTGGAGAAGTGCGTCACAGGCAGTGGAGAGGCAGTCAGGGAGACGAGTGACTAACCAGTGTACGGTGAGCTAGATAGGAGGGGGGGCAACTAGAAGCTGAGCCTCAGTGCAAGCCGCGCGGTAGCTAGTGATAAGGGAACGCAAGACAGTCGCAAACGAGCCGAGGTCGGGAAACACGAACGGCATGAGGATGCGGCTGAGAGAAGCAGAGTAAGGGGTGGAATAGCGTGCTGAAATAGCATCATAAACCCCCTTCGCAGTCTCTACCAGGTTGAAGTGAGCAGCCTCAGTCAGTGGAAGGAGCTCTGTCAGCGCAAGAGCAGCCGCAGCGTCACAGGAGTCCCAAACGTCCCGCGCCAAGACGAGACGGTCGTAGTCCGCCTGCGCCTCCGAAGTCGGGGCGGGCACGGCAGGGAGGGGCTCGGGACGTGGTGGTGCGTGGAGGGCGCCAGACGCGTGGGCGTACAGGGTGGTGCCGTCCTGGCGCTGACTGGTGAGGTAGCGCTGAGTCTGGCGGAGCCAGGTGCCGAACTCTATCAGGCGCCCCTCCGCATCGAAACGAAGGTGGCGGGAGGAGTCCATAATGCACGCTAGGCTACTAACGGCGGAGGTGAACCTAGGAGTCCTATGTGCGCCAGTGGAGGAGGAATCCGGGCTAGGGGCTAGAGGCTAGGAGCTAGGTGCGATCCGGGTCGAAATCGAGTGACCGGAGCAAGAAGCGGCTGCCAGCTACTGAGTGAAAAGCCAGTAGCAGTAGGAACTGTTGTCGCCCGGGGGACAGGGCGGTGGAAGGGGGGGGGGGGGGGAGGAATGACGTGCCTCGCGCGGGTTGGGTGAGTGCGCGAGCTAGGAGGGCGCGGTGGCTAGGTGAGAAGGGGCGGTTGGGAATGTAGGAGGAGGTGGCGCGTGGGTTAGGGCTTGGCCGTTGGCGAGGGCGTCGGTAGGGTGCGGGCGAAGGCGAGGGCGCGGGCTAAGGCGAGGGCGCGGGCTAAGGCGAGGGCGCGGACCTAGGCGAGGGCGCGGACCTAGGCGAGGGCGCGGGCTAAGGCGAGGGCGCGGACCTAGGCGAGGGCGCGGACCTAGGCGAGGGCGCGGGCTAAGGCGAGGGCGCGGGCTCGGCGCAGGCTAGGTGCGGAGGGCGCGGTTGACGCGGAGGGCGCGGCTAAGCGCGGAGGGCGCGAGGCGCGGGCGGCGCTCGGGTGCGGGCTAAGGCGCGGGCTAGGCGCGGACGGCGCTCGGGCGCGGGCTAGGCGCGGACGGCGATGAAGGGCGCGGGCTAGGTGCGTGGAGGGCGCTAGGGCACGGAGGGCGCGCGTAAGCGCGTGACGGAGGGTGCGTGAGGCGCGGAAGCGCGTTAGGGCGCGTGACGGAGGGCGCGTAGGGAACGGAGGGCGCGAGCTAGGTATGGATCTAACCTACTCGTGATACCATCTCAGAACGTGATTGCAACGGAATGGATCAACTAGGACCGCGAGTGATACAAATAGCAAACCTAGAAAGTGTTGTACTCTCTACAGTGCTACTCACTACAGCCTATTATAACAATGTTCAACATTTGACAATTATTTCAACCTGCTTGGATTATGACCTTGGGGTGATACACCCCTGAAGAGATGTTAGGAGCTGTTTTCTACTCCCTGCAGGATTTGCCCCTCTCAGCTGCACAGTTGTCCACTCCAGTCCACCTGCCTGAGCTACCTTCCAGTACATGCACGCCAGCTCGTTCCTGTACTGATCATGCACTATTGTAGCATTAGCCTTCTTCTCTTTAATAGCAGGCCAATCATACCAATCCATGGCATATTGCCATATCTGCCGCTGAGAGAAAGGGTTCACGTCATCACACCCTGGGAGCTCCCCAGCGGGCAATGCGTGGCAAACACCCTCGTGCGAGTAGTACGCCGCCACCTGGACGTACGTCTTGATGACACGTGGCGCGTTGTCGTTGTGCTTCGTGGCAACGCGGAAGGGCTGCGTGTAGGGAAGATGCACGCCGACGCGAGGAATCGGCGTGTGATTGGTCCATTCCAAGGCCCAGTGCACCTCATCATGAGCATACGCCCACATGTAGTTCCCAATGGTCGTGTGGGCGATTTGGGTCCGCTCAAACTTCGGTCCATGCTTCGAGAACCACTTGAAAGCCGAGTCGAAGCTGCCGCCCTTATCCTTGTGCAAACTCGCCACGTGGATCCTGAATCTCGGCAGCACGCTCGTCGGCATCAGAAATGGCAGCTGCACCATGAAATTGGCGAAGTACTTGTCTTCCCCAACGAAAAACTTTGTGGAGGGTAACCAGTGGTCCAGCTGTCGCTGCGCGCTGCCAATCACGTACGGTTTGCCGTCCGTCAGGTTGAACAGTAACCCGGGCGTTACTTTCATGTTGAAGATGACGTCATCATCAATCAAGGCCACAAAAGGGGCTGTCGTGTAATTGTCAGCCCAAAGGTAGCTCCACTGCTGCAGGATCTTTCCCGGAAGCTTCAGGCTGTTATGCTCATAGTAGACTTTGATCCACGTGGGAATGAGGTCTTCAGCCAATCGCTCGTCGTCGTCTAAGATCAGGATGACATCACCGATGCCACGTGGCCACATCTGATCGATGCTGTCAAAGAGCATCTCGAGCAGGAAGAAGCTGCTTGACACGTGGCTGCGGATTACGAGGTCCACGCGGCTGGGCCATAGCGATCTGCCAATAAGGAGCAGCAGAAAGACAACGTGGACGAAAAAATTTGGGTGAGATACAGAGAATATTGACTAAGAACGAGGAAAAAGAGCGCCTTAGAACGGCTGCCTGCCATTTCTGAACAGAAAGGGAAAGAAAAGGAAAGAAAGAGAACGAGAGTAAAGAGGTGCATGCCCTGTACGTACCGGTACGCATCGTCGTAGAGGCCGAAGAGCTCCGCCACGCAGTGACCCGTTCGCGAACGCCGCCTGCACTCCCTCCCGCCGCTTCCGGCGCCAACAACATCCGAGAGAGCATCACCATTATCACTGGTAGTAGTTGCCTTAGCAGCTGTGCTAGTATCATTGCAATCAGCAGTAGCGATAGCGGGACCATCTGGCTGCTGGTCAACAACATCTTTCCCAGCATTGCCACCGTCAGGCTCACTACTCGACGGCGTGGCATTGGTACTAGCTTCCTCGTAACTGGATCTGCCGGCGACGTCGCCCAACTTCTGACCTCGCGCGCTCGTCCCGAGCCCACCAGTGCTCCTCCCTGACGCTGAGTCGTTTGGCTCCTCTGACTTCACTGACTCTCCCCAAGACGCTGAGGTCTCAGGCATCGCCGTTCCCAGCACGATCTTAGCGCTGAACGCTGCTGCTGCGTCATCTCTGCCGGCGACTCGATCGTTCTCGTCGTTGCTGTGCGGCGGCGGCGATAGAGCAGCTGCGACGTCGTCGTGGTAGTCGTACGGCGCCGTCAGGAGCTGTCGCAGGCCCGTCGCACCACGGAGCCCTCGAACCGCGTCGTCCGGCGACGAGAAAGTCGTGCTTGTCGTACCGTGTCGCACGGCGGAGGCGAGGAGCAGCAGCGAAAGCGCCGTCGCGAGGGGGAGGAGGCAGAAGATGGCCTCTCGACGGGTAATCACAAGAAACGGCGGTGATTCCTTGCTGCTGCTACTCGCACTGCTACGACTCGTCGCCGCGGAATTCGGACTTCCTTCCTCATGAATATTCTTAATACTGCCGCTAGCACATCTGGGGGTGACTGAGCCACTGCTGCCGGTAGTACTACTAATGCTCAGTGCTAAGCCGCTGGAAGTACAGCCACCAGACTCGGAGCTTGTCGGGCTGTTGGATCGCGAGGTGGGTAACGATCGCGTGGATGGCGCTGGTGGCCAGGGCTCTACCGCCGCGGAAGGCGCTTCCACGGAGATGGATAGCGGGATAGCAGGGGGCATGATGACGATGGTGGCCGGATTTCGTCTCGGAATTGGTGATTCTGGATAATAGTACAACTCTCTTCCGCGGTAAAGGAAGTCTAGAAGTATTGGAACCAGCGGGGCTGTATTGGGACTCCTCGGGGAGACTTATGAGGTGACGCACGATGAACGTGCACTTGCCCATTCTGACTTCTGACATGGCTCTCAGATACGCCATGGGAAGAGTTAACGCTAGGGAGGAATTAACGCAGAAAAGAGACGTCAAGGGGGATTCAGGTTATTTCTCTTACCACCTGAGCGACTAGCATGGACGGAGAGAAGGTCAATCAGGTGATTCCTGGCTGTGAAGGATGGTTGGGACTTGCTTTCGATCATAATCGGCGCTCAAGCTGGAAGAGTCAACGGGGGTTGCACGGGGGCTGTTGGCCGACCAAAAATGACTAACCAAGACAGAAATGCTTCTCGTGGTCGGAAATGCTGCAAAGCCGCCAGAGGGAGGGGGGATATGAAGCAGCAGACAATCAGCGGCAAATCAGGGCATAGTGACGGTAGTGATTCTGGAAGGAACTAGAGCCAGTGTGGTTCGAGTGGCCTTGTTCTGTACATTGGGGAATTCTGGAAGGGCATGGCTCTGGCACCGCCTTGCTGAAATTTCTTGCAATGTCGGCGGGAGCGGGGGCGCCACGATTTGGTTGGAACGTCCCTGCTCGATAATTCCTCAGTTCGTGTCCAGAGCTGTTTCCATTTTGACCGTTTGGTCGGTTTGGAATGTTATCGTGAAAGGAAAAGGAATCCAGAAAGCTATCACCATGGAACGAGAGCATTTTCCCTGTGCTACTTATTACCATGTGCCTTTCCCTTATGCCATGTACTAGGCATTCTGTCAGTGTCATGACTCGATGGTGTTTAGGACGCGTCACCTTTCTTCGACCCCAGCACCGATCCTACGCAGGATCGTTTTGTAGCGGGGATAAGAAGGTAAAAACGAAGGGTTTTTTCGCTTAAAAGGAGAAACCCTTCATTTTTTCCCGTTTTATCCCCGCTATTAAACGATCCTGCGTAGGGTCGGACCTGGGATTGAACAAAGGTGAAGCGTAGTCTCGAAAACTGAAGGAAAGGGGCAATCGTAGTTGGAAAATCGGAAGTGGTCTTCCCGAAAACGTCCCTCGCGTAACCATTCTCGCACACTCTGGTTTCCAACAGCGATACTGTTATGAGTTGTAAAGGAGGGTGCGCAGAATAACGAATAACGAGAATGTGATTGAACAGACTGATCATACAATGAAGGCACACGCTAATGTACCGTAAGGCCCCGGATAGAAGCGCAGGCCTCGGATAAGCGCCGGCGCTTATAAAAGAATGACGGCGTTTATATCCGGTCCTCGATTATAAGCCCACCCCCTAAAAAAAGATGATTTATTATAAGCGCATGCTGTTTTTTCATTTGAAAACCTGACGAAATACATAAACGAATTTCACATTATCAGGGAAACGAACTACAAACTCGATTTCCCACACTGTGATCTCAACTTTTGCGCGTCTAGTCAGCATGTGCTGTCATTCTGTCAGTTTGAGTTGGCAGGGAATCACTCCCTGCCAAGTTGCGCGAGAATCAGATTCGCGACCCCATATGTTTTCGACTCGATTACAATCGGCAAAACGAGATCTACAGTTTGGTGTAAAACAGATAGAAAATATTTTTGCCATTTTATAAACGCCGGCGCTTATAAAATTCCTCGATTATAAGCGCACCCCCTAAAAAACAGTGTTTTTTTATACCCCCAGGGGCGCTTCTATTCGGAGCCTTACGGTAGTGGCTAGCCTAGCTAGGAGGGAACTTTGGGTTGTGAAAATGAAACGAGGAATGATTGAACTGAGCAGCATGAGAAGTACAAGTACCAAACCCTAAAGTGTTGTACCCCATATAAGCTACCCCACTACAGCCTACACAGACTATAGTGTATGAGTTTGACACACCCCCATAGGCAAAGTGGGGGAGAGCAAGGGGTCAAAAGACCAGTCAAGCAAAGCAAGGCAAAGCAAGCTCAGGGTGGATCACAACGTCACCACACATTCTGAGCACAAGTTCAAGGCCACAAGGCCAGTTCACATGCAAGATTACACATATATAAGGCTAAACAAGCAAGAGCAGGTATATATATATGTAACAGTACAAACAAGGTCAAGAAGTGAGCAAGTGAGGCAAGGTAGGCACAAGGCCCAGCTGAGTACAGAAGCGCTGATGATCACAAGGCGCGAGTGCCTTGGTGAAGATATCAGCAGTGTTGGCCTGAGAGGCCACGTACGCAAGTCGCAGCTGACCACGCTGCTGTAGCTCACGAGCTAAGAAGTAGCGAAGAGCAATGTGCTTCGTTCTGTGCTCCAGTCTCTGCTCCCGACACAAGGCCAGCATGGCCTTGTTGTCTACGTACAGCACTGGAGGAGAACGAGGCGGCTCTCCGAGGTCAGTCAGCAGGTAGGTGAGCCAGCGAAGCTCCTGTGCAGCCATGGCCCCTGCGTAGATCTCAGCCTCACAACTGGAGCCGAGAACAGAAGACGAGCGGGTAGCCCGCCACGAAACAGAGCCGGAACCAAGGCTGAAGGTGTAACCCTGTGACGACCGCTGCGTAGCCTGGTCGTCAGCCCAAGAAGCGTCTGCGTGCCCAGTGAGGACCACTGGACTCTGCCCTCCAAGCACAAGCCCCATGCCCGACGTACTGCACAAGTAGCGCAACACCCTCTTCGCTGCAGCCATGTGCTCCGGTCTGTGTCTCCCAGGAGCAACATAGCGTGCGAGAATGCTAAGAGGGTATGCAAGGTCAGGTCGTGTGCAGGTCATCAGGTACATGAGGCAGCCAACAAGCTCTGGGTACGGGCCACTCGACTCTACGGACTCATCCGAAGGCAGAGCTGAGAGCGAGTGGCGAGTAGGCAGAGGAGTGGCCTGAGGCGAGGAGTACGTGAAGCCGAAGCGCTGAAGGACCTGCTGCACCATGTGTGACTGAGTCAGGGTAATGGTGCGCTGTGCTCTGTCCCGGGTGATCTGCAAGCCAAGGTAGCTGCGCAGTTCACCCAGGTCTGTGCACGTGTGTCTCTTCTGCAGCTCGGACTTCACGTGGGCGAGTCCAGCAGTGTCAGCTGTGGCAAAGACCAAGTCGTCCACGTACACGAGGATGTAGAACGGCGGCAAAGAAGTGTCGGTGCGCAGAAACAGCGACGGGTCGGCAGTAGAGGGAGCAAACCCAAGAGCCGCAAGTGTAGTCCTCAGTGTGTCGTGCCACTCACGCGGTGCCTGGCGGAGACCGTAGACTGGCCGCCGGAGGCTCCACTGGGTGCCAGGAGGAAAGGTCCCAGTGAAGCCAAGTGGGCGGCGCAGCCAGATCTCCTCGTGCAGGCTGCCCTGCAAGAAAGCAGTGCTGAAGTCAAGAGAGTGCAGCTCGTAGTCACGGTGAGCAGCTATGTGCAGCAGTACCCGAAGAGTGGTCATCTTCGGGGTGGGAGAGAAGGTCTGAAAGTAGTCAACTCCCTGCCGCTGACTGAAGCCACGAGCCACGTAACGCGCCTTGAAGACAGGCGGAGAACCCGGCGGCCGCTTCACCCTGAAAATCCACATGCCACTGACGATGTTCGCCCCAGGCGGGGGAACCTGGTCAACGTAGGTGCCTGTGGACTTCCAGGAAGCCATCTCTGCGTCCATAGCTGCCTGCCACTGAGAGGAGTAGGGACCCTCTATCGCCTCCGCGTAAGAGCGCGGAGTCGGGATGTCAAGTGCATCCGGGTCTCCCTCAGGGGTAAGCAGTACGGACACGAGATGAGGTGAAGCAGCAGCCAAACACTGGAACTCCTCCTGCCTGTCCTCAAGGACGTCTGTGCCAAGGGCACACTCACCCCCGACGGACGGAGGACAGACAGACTTAGACTCAGCAACAAGACTAGCAGCGTAGTCTAGACGACAGCGAGCAGCAAAGTCGACGAGCTCAGCAACTAGGGCAGACGCAGCAGTGGACTCAAAGGAAGGGTCAGTGACAACAGTAGCAAGGAGACGCGTGACAGTCGGACTGGCAGCACGAAGAGAGTCCGACTCCGGGTCGGCAAGAGCAGGAAGAGAGGACTCTGGAGGAGAAGGCAAAGGGGCACGCAGAGGAGCAGTGGACGGATGCAGAGACATCCGGTGCGTGCCAGGGACAGGAGGAGGACGCTGACGCGAACCACGACCACTAGCGCGAGCAGCACGGACAGGCGACACAGGGCGAGACGCAGGCGCACGACGCTCAGCAAGACCTCCAGTAGGACCAGTGTAGGGAGAAGGAGCAGGCAGTGGGGAGGCCGGCTGTAACTGTAACTGCGACGGGACAGGCTGTGGACACTCTAAGGGAGGAGGAGGACCAGTAGAAGGCGGGATACCAAGAACCTGCTCAAGGAGTGGAACGAAGTACGGCCGAGGCCGCGCAGCGACTCCAGACACAGCAGGGACAGCACCAGTACCCCCAGTGGCAGCACCAGAGCCAACAGCACCGCCAGCTCCAGCACCCCCAGCAGCTCCACTAGCTCCAGGACCTCCAGCAGCACCAGTAGCACCCCCTGCAGGACCGCCTCCAGTACCGCCAGCAGTACCCTCAGCGCCAACACCCTCAGCAGCTCCAGCTCCAGTCGGACCACGAGAAGACGCAGTGGCCCCAGCTCCAGTAGTACCCGCAGGCCCAGCAGCTCCAGTACTCCCAGTACGAGCACCTCCGGGACCCGTGGTACCAGCACCCTCAGCAGCCGAAGAACCTCCAGCTCCAGCAGCACGCCTCCAGCGCCGGGCAAACCACTCACGCACCTCCTGTGGAGAGAGTGGCTCCCGTAGAGACGGAGCACCCGGAGAACCTCCAGGCCCAGCACCGCCAGACGCCACACGAGTAGGCCCAGCTCCCGCAGGCTCCGCAACTCCAGGCTGAGCACCCCCAGGCTCAGCACCCCCAGTCGTAGCACCCCCAGGCTCAGCACCCCCAGACTCAGCACCCCCAGGCGCAGCACCCCCAAGCGTAGTACCCCCAGGAACAGCACCCCCAGGCTCAGCACCCCCAGGCGTAGCACCCACACGCTCAGCACCCCCAGAGTCAGCACCCCCAGGCTCAGCACCCCCAGCAGCACCAGAGTCACCAGCTACCTCAGCAGGCTCGACTGCGTCTACCTGGGACACACCTGAAGGGGCAGGACCCTGAGGGGGAAGGGGGTCTACCGGGGGGGGACCTGGCACGAGGAAGAGCGATGGCGGGGGGAGGGACGGAGTGCGGTAGGGGAAGAGGCGGTAGTAGGGCACCAACTCGTCAAACGTGACGTCCTGGGAGGACAGAACACGGCGAGAGGTGGGGTGGTAGAACTGCCACCCTGGCGCGTCAGGGGGGAAGCCAAGGAAGACGCAGGGAGCAGCACGAGGGGACAGCTTGTCCGCAGACAAGTCGCGGACAAACGCCCGAGATCCCCAGACACGGAACGCAGACGCATCGCCAACCTTCCCCGTCCACAGCAAAGCTGGGGAGGCCTCCGGCATGGAGACCCTGGGCTGAAGGTTGATCTGATGCGCCGCGTACCGAACCGCAAACGGCCACAGAAAATGGGGGGCAGCCGCATGCATCATGGACGTACGGGCGACGTCCATGACCATGCCAATGCGGCGCTCAGCAATCCCATTTTGCTGTGGAGAGTCCGGAAGCGTGAAGGTCTGGCGGATGCCTCGTGCACGACAGTAGGCTCGCATAAGGCCAGAGGAGAACTCCCCGCCTCTGTCAGAGTGCAGACGCAGAACAGGAAAGTCCGAGCCGAAACTCTTCCTGAGCTGGAGACGAGCTGCGCGGATCCAGTCGATCAACACCTCAGTGACATCACCCTTGCTGCGCAAGGGGAAGACTGTGGTGTAACGCGAGTAGTCGTCAACCACCAGCAGGAAGTAGCGCTCATGACCCTGTCCACGGACGCGGGCTGGGCCCCACACGTCCATGTGAAGCGTCTGCACCGGGGCCTCTGTCGGAGGAAACTGGGAGGAGTGAGGGGCAGCACGCTGCCGCCCCTCGACACAGGGGACGTAGGTAGGGGCAGGCCCCGGAGGAAGGGGAGGGAGGGACCGGGGAAGACCAGAGACAAGGACACGAGAGGCCATGCCTCGGAGACAAGGCAGGGAGGGGTGACCAAGGCGGTGGTGCCAGAGGAGAGTCTCGTGAGACAGGAGGCGACACGAGCAGGGGGCAGACTCAGGACCAGACCTGGACGCTGCAGCAAACACATGACCCGACGCATCTGCCTGACCAGACGCAGTGACTGGAGGAGACTCAGTGGTCAGTGTGTACAGGCTCGACCCCGGCCGACGTGTAAACGTGGCCAAGTGTCGGCCCGTCCGAGCGTCCGTGCAGTGGGTCACTCGCTGGCTCGCAGGAGTGAACTGGTGAACCCCCGCATCCTGTAGGTCAGCACCACTCACCAAGTTCGTAGAGAACGAGGGGAGGTAAAGACCAGACAGGGTGCCAGAGGGGGCCACCGGACACGGGAGGGCAGTGGAGAAGTGTGCAAGGACAGGACCCCCAGAGGGGTCTGCCAGAGAGACTGCAACAGGCCGACTGAGCGGCGTGAGTGTGGTGCGGTCTCGAAAGAAGGAGCGGGAAGCCCCTGAGTCAAGGGTAAAGGTGTGGGAGGCCGTAGCCGACGCAGTACCTGAGAGAGCAGACTCACCAGCACCTGAGGAAGCAGACTCACTGGCACCTAGAGCAGCAGCCTCACCAGTACCTAGAGCAGCAGCCTCACCAGTACCTAGAGCAGCAGTACCAATGCCCGGGTCGGGCGGAAAACACCGGTAACAGTCACCCTCATCACTAATAGTCACAGCATACATGGCAGCAAGAATAGCATCATAAGCAGGATCAAAGATAGGAACCCCCGCCCTAGACAGCTCGCCCCAGCGAGGGATCTCAGTGGCCTCAGGGAACTGGTGACGCCAAGCGTCCGTCAGGCGGCCAAAGCAGCGCTGGGTGGAGTGCGAACCCCCGCACGGCTCACCCGCGCGGTCGCCGGTGCGCAGGACGTAGGTACACGGACCAGCACCCCCACCTCGCTGACGTGCAGCGTACCACTCACGAAGCTGCTGAGGGGGAGGGATCTCACGGGTGCGCTGCTGCTGCTGCTGCTGCTGGCACGGACCACCACCGGAGCCGACCCTCTGCGCAGCGCCACCCCGACCAGCTCCACCTCCTCCGCCGCTACCTCCTCCACCGCCGCCACCTCCGCCACCTCCGCTCCCACCGCCACCGCCGCCGCCGCCTCCACTGCCGCCACTGACGCCCCCACCCCAACCACCACCCCCACCGCCACCCCCACCCCCTCCACCGCCTCCACCGCCTCCACCGCCGCCGCCACCGCCCCCGCTAGCTCCTCCAGCTCCCTTGCCCCCCTTGCCCTTGCCAGTGCGGCGTCTCCCGCTAGGGGCAGACGCCGCACCGACCGACTCAAGACCAACGAGGTCGGCCGCAGCAGCAGAGGCAACAGAGGGCAAGAGGGGAGAGGGGGAGCACCCCTCAAGGACAGGGGCACGAGGGTCACCACGAGAGGCTCCTACAGCGACTATGCTCTTCTCTGCCGCTAGGAGGCGCTCCTCGAGGAGATCAACGGTGAGGGTGGTGGGGCAAACAGAGAGAAAGTGGTCCCTGACCGGGCGAAGGGTGTCAGGGAGCCGGGTGACTATGTAGTAGAGGGTGATGTACATAGGGGGGGGGTTCTTGGCGCAGAACTCAGCGGGAAGGGCAGCGCGGTAGCGAATGTCACTAGTGCGAAGGTGCGTAATGAGGTCAGCGACTGTGGGAAAAGCTGCGAGGTCAGGGAAGAGGTACGGCAGGATGAGGCGGCTAAGTGCAGCAATGGCAGGGGAAGAGTAGCGTGCAACTACAGCGTCGTACAAGGTCCTAGCACTCTTGTACTGGCTAAAGTGTGCACGCTCAGAGGTAGGCAAGTTGCGACGCACAGCAAGACGTGCAGCAGCATCGCGTGTGGCCCACTGTGAGCGAACAGTGGCGTCAGCATCAGCAGCAGGGGTAGGAGAGGCACCAGAAGTGAGGTCAAAGAGGGAGAGACCGTCTGCCCTATCGCACTGTAGGAAAAGCTGCAGGTCATCTACCGAGACGTCAAAGTCAATGGCCCGACCCTCAGCGTCAAAAGCGAGGACACTGGGGGTAGCCATGACAGCAGTAGACTAGCAGCACGAGCAGTAGGCTAAGGGCAGTGCAGTGGTAGAGGTGCTGCTCTTACCGGGCAGGCGAGAAGGACCGAGGCTCGCCGGCAGGAACAGGGCCGCGACGGCAGTGACCGGGTGTAGCGGACAGGGCGGCTCGGACGGCTCGGCGGCTCGGCGGCACGGCAGCAACAGCAGCTCGGCGGCTCGGGCGGCTCGGGCGGCTCGGGCGGCTCTGCGCCTCGGGCGGCTCGGGCGGCTCGGGCGGCTCGGCGGTTCGGGCGGCTCGGGCGGGTCGGCGGGAGCGGCGGCTCGGTTGCTGCAGGGACAGTGGCAGCTGCTGCTGCAGGGACGACGGCGGCGACTGCTGCTGCAGAGACTGCGGCGGCCGCTGCTGAAGGGACGACGGCGGCGGCCGCTGCTCCAGGGAAGGCGGCGGCCGCTGCTGTAGTGGGCAACGGCGGGCCGCAAAAGGGGGGGGGCCGTAAGGGGGCGCGTGAGGGGCCGTAAGGGGCCGCTAAGGGCGGCGCGAGGGGCCGCAAGGGCGGCGGCGGGGCCGAGGAGCGGCGCGAGGGGCCGCAAGGGCGGCGCGCGGGGCCGACGAGAGGCGTGAGGGGCCGCAAGGGCGGCGCGCGGGGCCGACGAGAGGCGCGCGAGAGGCCGCAAGGGCGGCGCGCGGGGTCGACGGGCGGCACGAGGGGCCGTAAGGGTGACGCGCGGGGCCGTAAGGGCGGCTCAAGGGGCCGCTAAGGGCGGCGCGACGGTAGGGAGGGCACTCGGGGCGCGACTCGGGCAGGGGCGAAGCGCGCTCCGGGCAGGAAAAAAATATCGAGGTGGGCCCTAGAGAGCGTTCCCACTAGGGAACCTGCTCTGAAACCATGTGAAAATGAAACGAGGAATGATTGAACTGAGCAGCATGAGAAGTACAAGTACCAAACCCTAAAGTGTTGTACCCCATATAAGCTACCCCACTACAGCCTACACAGACTATAGTGTATGAGTTTGACATGGGTGAGTGGGGTTGGGTGCAAGTTTGGCGAAGGGAAACGGCGAAGGCGACGCGAGGAGGCTCGACATCGTTGATGTCGGCCAAACGTGCAGAGTCTGAAAATCGGGGCTGTACGCAAAGCAGTCAACCCCGATAAGGAATTCGGGAAAATTCCTTACACTACCCCCCCCCCCCTCTGAAGAAAGGTGGTCAATATCCGCAGCTCCCTTCCGGGCGAGATAATCACCAATAAGCGTAGAGTCTTCAAGCGAAGCGGATGACACCCACGTGTCGTCTTCACTGGTGCGATCAGACCAACGGATGAGAAAATCCACGTGGCAACCAGCGGCATCCAGTCGTACACGATGCGCCAATATCTTGGACGGGTCGAGTGTCGCTTCTGGTACCGGACGTGCTGTTGGTGCAGCCTGTCGACGTGCAATGTCTGTCGTGGCTGGCACGAACTTGCGAAGTAAGATGACATAGAAGGCGTCATGTATACGCCAGTCGTCGAGTAGCAGCAGCTTCGCGGTGACAGGTGTCACCATCTTGATGATCTTGAAAGGCCCACAAAATCGTGGCCGTAATTTCGATGGGTCGGGCAGGCGCAGGTTCTGTGAAGAAACAGGAATGAATGATTGACTAGGAAATGAGTTGGGTACAAATATGAAACCCTAGGAAACTGTACCCCATAGTGTCTACCCCACTACAGCCTAAACAGGCTATGTGATTAATGATTGACACACCCCCATAGGCAAAGTGGGGGAGAACAAGGGGTCACAAGACCAGTCAAGCAAAGCAAAGTAAAGCAAGCTCAGGGTGGATCACAACGTCACCACACATTCCGAGCACAGGTTCAAAGGCCACAAGGCCAGTTCACATGCAGGATTATATATAAAAAGGTAAACAAGCAGGTGCAGGTATATATAGATCACAGTACAAGTAAAGTCAAGAGGTAAGCAAGTGAGGCCAAGTAGGCACAAGACCTAGCATAGTACAGAAACGCTGATGATCACAAGGCTGAAGTGCCTTAGTGAAGATATCAACAGTGTTGGCCTGAGAGGCCACGTAAGCAAGACGCAGCTGACCACGCTGCTGCAGCTCACGAGCAAGGAAGTAGCGAAGAGCAATGTGCTTCGTTCTGTGCTCCAGTCTGTGCTCCCAACACAAGGCCAACATGGCCTTGTTGTCTACGTACAGAACTAGAGGAGAACGAGGCGGCTCTCCCAGGTCAGTCAGCAGGTAGGTGAGCCAGCGTAACTCCTGTGCAGCCATGGCCCCTGCGTAGATCTCAGCCTCACAGCTGGAGCTGAGAACAGAAGACGAGCGGGTAGACCGCCACGAAACAGAACCGGAACCAAGGCTGAAGGTGTAACCCTGTGACGACCGCTGAGTAGCCAGGTCGTCAACCCAAGACGCGTCTGCGTGACCAGTGAGTACCACTAGACTGCGCCCTCCAAGCACGAGCCCCATGCCCGACGTACTGCACAAGTAGCGCAACACCCTCTTCACGGCAGCCATGTGCTCTGGTCGGTGTCTCCCAGGAGCAACATAGCGTGCCAAGATGCTAAGAGGGTATGCCAGGTCAGGTCGAGTGCAGGTCATCAGGTACATGAGGCAGCCAACAAGCTCTGGGTACGGGCCACTCGGCTCTACGGACTCATCCGAAGGCAGAGCTGAGAGCGAGTGGCGAGTAGACAGAGGAGTGGCCTGAGGCGAGGAGTACGTGAAGTCGAAGCGCTGAAGGACCTGCTGCACCATGTGTGACTGAGTCAGTGTAATGGTGCACCGTGCTCTGTCCCGGGTGATCTACAAGCCAAGATAGCTGCGCAGTTCACCCAGATCTGTGCACGTGTGTCTCTTCTGCAGCTCGGACTTCACGTGGGTGAGTCCAGCAGTGTCAGCCGTAGCAAACACCAAGTCGTCGACGTACACGAGGATGTAGAACGGCGGCAGCAAAGTGTCGGTGCGAAGAAACAGCGACGGGTCAGCAGTAGAAGGAGCAAACCCAAGAGCCGCAAGCGTAGTCCTTAGTGTGTCGTGCCACTCACGGGGCGCCTGGCGGAGACCGTAGACTGGCCGCCGGAGGCTCCACTGGGTACTAGGAGGAAACGACCCAGTGAAGCCAGGTGGGCGGCGCAGCCAGATCTCCTCGTGCAGGCTGCCCTGTAGGAAAGCAGTGCTGAAGTCAAGAGAGTGAAGCTCGTAGTCACGCTGAGCAGCGACGTGCAGCAGAACCCGAAGAGTGGTCATCTCCGGGGTCGGGGAGAAGGTCTGAAAGTAGTCAACTCCCTGCCGCTGACTGAAGCCTCGAGCCACGTAACGTGCCTTGAAGACAGGTGGAGAACCCGGCGGCCGCTTCACCCTGAAAATCCACATGCCACTGACGATGTTTGCCCCAGGTGGGGGAACCTCGTCGACGTAGGTGCCTGTGGACTTCCAGGAAGCCATCTCTGCGTCCATGGCTGACTGCCACTGAGAGGAGTAGGGACCCTCTATCGCCTCTGCGTAAGAGCGCGGGGTCGGGATGTCTGGTGCATCCGGGTCTCCCTCAGGGGCAAGCAGCATGGACACGAGATGAGGTAAAGCAGCAGCAAAACACTGGAACTCCTCCTGCCTGTCCTCAAGGACGCCCGTGCTAAGAGCACACTCACCCCCGACGGACGGAGGACAGACAGAGTCAGACTCAGCAACAAGACTAGCAGCGTAGTCTAGACGACAGTGAGCAGCGAAGTCGACAAGCTCGGCAACTAAGGCAGACGCAGCAGTGGACTCAAAGGAAGGGTCAGTGACAACAGTGGCTAGGAAACGGATGACAGTAGGACTGGCAGCACGAAGGGAGTCAGACTCCGGGTCAGCAAGAGCAGGAAGAGAGGACTCTGGAGGAGACGGCAAAGGGACACGCTGCGGCGCAGTGGAAGGACGCAGTGCCATCTGATGCGTGCCCGGGACCGCAGGAGGACGCTGACGTGGAGCACGACGACTAGTGCGAGCAGCACGGACAGGCGACACAGGACGAACAGGTGACGCAGGACGCGACTCAGGCTCACGACGCTCAGCAAGACCTCCAGTAGGACCAGCGTAGGGAGAAGGAGCAGGCAGTGGGGAGGCCAGCTGGAACTGTGACTCAGACTGGACAGGCGTTGGACACTCTAAGGAAGGAGCAGGACCAGAAGAAGGCGGAAGACCAAGAACCTGCTCAAGGAGCGGAACGAAGTACGGCCGCGGCCGCGCAGCACCTCCAGAACCAGCAGGGACAGCACCAGCACCCCCAGCGTCAGCTCCAACTCCAGCAGCACCACCAGCACCAGCAGCACCTCCAGCAGCTCCAGCAGCGCCAACTCCAGCACCCACAGGAGCACCGGCTCCAGCAGCACCTCCAGCTCCAGTACCTCCAGCAGCTCCAGCTCCAGCAGGACCACCGGAAGACGCAGCAGCTCCGGCTCCAGTACCTCCAGTAGCACCTACTCCAGCAGCACCGCCAGCTCCAGCTCTGCCAGCAGCTCCAGCACCAGTAGCACCACCAGGCCCAGCAGCTCCAGTACCTCCAGTACGAGCACCTCCGGGACCCGTGGCTCCAGCACCCCCAGCAGCAGCAGCAGCAGCAGCACTGGCAGCACCACCAGCTCCAGCAGCACGGCTCCAGCGCCGAGCAAACCACTCGCGTAGCTCCTGTGGAGAGGGTAGCTCCCGCCGGGACAAAGCACCCGAAGGACCGCCAGGTCCAGCACTGGCAGGCTCCGCACCCCCACTCTCAGCAACCCCAGGCTCAGCACCCCCAGACCCAGCACCCCCAGGCTCCGCACGCTCAGGCTCAGCACCCCCAGACCCAGCACCCCCAGGCTCTGCATGCTCAGGCTCAGCACCCCCAGGCCCAGCACCCTCAGGCTCCGCACGTACAGGCTCAACACCCCCAGAAGTACCAGAGTCAACAGCTACCTTGACAGGCTCGACTGCATCTACCTGGGACACACCTGAGGGGGCAGGACCCTGAGGGGGGAGGGGGTCTACCAGGGGGGGGACCGGGCGTGAGGAAGAGCGGTGGGGGGGGGAGGGGGGCAGCGCGGTAGGGGAAGAGACGGAACTACGGAACCGACTCGTCAAACGTGACGTCCTGGGAGGACAGAACACGACGCGAGGTGGGGTGGTAAAACTGCCAACCAGGCGCGTCAGGGGGGAAGCCGAGGAAGACGCAAGGAACAGCACGGGAGGACAGCTTGTCCGCAGACAAGTCGCGGACGAAAGCTCGAGATCCCCAGACACAGAACACAGACGCATCGCCAACCTTCCCCGTCCACCGCAGAGTAGGGGAGGTCTCCGGCATGGAGACCCGGGGCTGAAGGTTGAGCTGATGCGCCGCGTACTGAACCGCGAACGGCCACAGAAAATGGGGAGCAGCCGCATGGATCATGGACGTACGAGCGACGTCCATGACCATGCCAATGCGGCGCTCAGCAATCCCATTTTGCTATGGAGAGGCCGGAAGCGTGAACGTTTGGCGGATGCCCTCCGCACGACAGAAGGCTCGCAGAAGGTCGGAGGAAAACTCTCCACCTCTGTCGGAGTGCAGACGCAGAACAGGAAAGTCCGAGCCGAAACGCTCTCTGAGCTGGAGACGAGCAACGCGGATCCAGTCGATCAACAACTCAGTGACCTCATCCTTGCGGCGCAAGGGGAAGACTGTGGTGTAACGCGAGTAGTCGTCAACGACCAGCAGGAAGTAACGCTCGTGACCCTGTCCACGGACGCGGGCTGGGCCCCACACGTCCATGTGAAGAGTCTGCAGCGGAGCCTCTGTCGGGGGAAACTCGGAGGAGTGAGGAGCGGCGCGCTGCCGCCCCTCAACACAGGGAACGCAGTTAGGGGCAGGCCCCGGGGGAAGGGGAGGGAGGGACCGGGGGAGACCAGAGACAAGGACACGGGAGGCCATGCCTCGGAGACGAGGCAAGGAGGGGTGACCAAGGCGGTGGTGCCAGAGGAGGGTCTGGTGGGACAGGAGGCGACACGAGCAGGGGGCAGACTCAGGACCTGACCGAGACGCTGCAGCAAACACATGACTAGACGCAGCTACCTGACCAGACGCAGCAACCGGTGGAGACTCTGTGGTCAGTGTGTACAGGCTCGACCCCGGTCGACGGGTAAACGTGGCCAAGTGGCGGCCCGTCCGAGCACACGTGCAGTGGGTCAGTCGCTGACTCGCAGGAGTGAAGTGGTCAACCCCGCCATCCTGAAGGTCAGCACCACTCACCAAGTTCGTAGAGAACGAGGGGAGGTAGAGACCGGACAGGGAGCCTGACGGGGCCGCCGGACACGGGAGGACAGTGGAGTAGCGAGCAAGGACAGGACCCCCAGAGGGGTCTGCCAGGGAGACCGCAACCGGCCGACAGAGCAGCGTAAGGGTGGTGCGGTCTCGAAAGAAGGAGCAGGAAGCACCCGAGTCGAGGGTGAAGGTGTGCAAAACCTGAGCCGACGCGGTACCTGAGAGAGCAGACTCACCAGCACCTGGAGCAGCAGACTCACTAGCACCTAGAGCAGCAGCCTCAATGCCCGGGTCAGGCGGAACACACACGTAACAGTCACCCTCAGCACTAATAGACACAGCATACATGGTAGCAAGAATAGCATCAAAGTCAAGTTCAAAGATAGCTACACCCGACCTGAGGAGATCACCCCAGCGAGGGATCTCAGTAACGTCAGGGAACTGGGTACGCTAGGCATCTGTCAGGCGGCCGAAGCAGCGCTGGGTGGCGTGCAGGCCGCCACACTGCTCTCCACTGCGGTCGCCGGTGCGCAGGACGTAGGTGCAGGGACCAGCACCCCCAGACCCCTGGCGCCCTGCGTACCACTCACGAAGCTGCTAGGGCGACGGGGTCTCATGAGAGCGTGTCTGGTGCTGGGGTCCCCGCTGCACAGCTGCGCCTCGACCAGCTCCACCTCCGCCGCCGCCGCCTCCGCCACCTCCACCCCAACCGCCACCGCCACTGCTGCCTCCACCTCCACCGCTGCCACCGAAGCCCCCACCTCTGCCACCACCCCCACCCCCACCCCCTCCTCCGCCTCCACCGCCACTACCTCCTCCCCCGCCACCTCCTCCAGCGCCCTTGCCCTGCTTGCCCTTGCCGTTGCGGCGCCTCTCGCTAGGAGCAGACGCAGCGCTGACCAACTCGGTGGCAACAAGGTCGACAGCAGCAGCAGAGGCAACGGAAGGCAAAAGAGGAACAGGGGAGCACCCCTCAAAGAAAGGGGTACGGGGGTCACCACGAGAGGCTCCTACAGCTGTAATACTAGTCTCTGCTGCAAGGAGGCGCTCCTCAAGGAGATCAACGGTGAGTGTGGTAGGGCAGAGAGAGAGGAAGTGATCCCTGACCGAGC
Source organism: Closterium sp. Naga37s-1 (assembly GCA_947471745.1). Classification (NCBI taxonomy): domain Eukaryota; kingdom Viridiplantae; phylum Streptophyta; class Zygnematophyceae; order Desmidiales; family Closteriaceae; genus Closterium; species Closterium sp. Naga37s-1. Next base: position 3,767,974 of record CANJKZ010000069.1, read on the forward strand.
GAAGGGTGTCAGGGAGTCGGGTGACTAGGTAGTAGAGGGTGATGTACATGGGGGGGGGGGTTCTTGGCGCAGAACTCAGCAGGAAGCGCAGCGCGGTAGCGGGTGTCACTAGTGCGGAGGTGCGTAATGAGGTCAGTGACTGTGGCAAAAGCGGCGAGGTCAGGGAACAGGTACGCTAGCATGAGGCGGCTAAGCGCAGCAGTGGCAGGGGAAGAGTAGCGTGCAACTACAGCGTCGTACAGAGTCTTAGCACTCTTGTACTGACTAAAGTGCGCGCGCTCAGTAGACGGTAGGTGACTACGCACAGCAAGGCGGGCAGCAGCATCGCGCGTGGTCCACTGTGAGCGAGCAGTACTGTCAGCATCAGCAGCAGGGGCAGTAGAGGCGCCAGACGTGAGATCGAACAGTGAGAGACCATCCTTGCTATCGCACTGTAGGAAAAGCTGCAGATCATCTATCCAGACCTCGAAGTCAACCGCTCGACCCTCAGCATCAAAGGTAAGAACACTGGGACTAGCCATGACAGGAGCAGCAGCAGGCTCGCAGCAGCAGCAGTGCAACTCGGCTAAGCGACGCGGCTAGGCAGGGCAATGCGGCTCTGCAGGGCGGGCCGGCTCGGCGGTGCTCTTACCAGGGGCGGGGCCGGGGCAGGGCCGGGGGAGGGCCGGGGCAGGGCCGTAACAGGTCCGGGGCAGGGCTGCGACAGGTCCGGGGGAGGGCCGGGGCAGGGCTGCAACAGGTCCGGGGCAGGGCCGGGGCAGGGCTGCGACAGGTCAAGGGCAGGGCCGGGGCAGAGCCGGGGCAGGGTCGGGGCAGGGCCGGGTAGGACCGGGGCAGGGCCGGGACAGGGCCGGGGCAGAGCTGCGACAGGGCCGCAACAGGGCCGGGGCAGGGCCGCGACAGGTCCGGGACAGGGCCGCGACAGGGTCGGGGGAGGGCTGCGACAGGTCCGGAACAGGGCCGCGACAGGGTCGGGGGAGGGCCACGACAGGTCCGGAACAGGGCCGCGACAAGGCCGGGGGAGGACCGGGGCAGGGCCGAGGCCGGGCCGCGATAGGGCCGCGACGAGCGACGGGGCAGGGCCAGGGCAGCGCCGGGCGACAGGGCGACGGGCAGGGCCGGGCCGGGACGACGGGGCGACGGGATGGGCCGGGCCGGGGCGACGGGGCGCCGGGCGACGGGGCGACAGGCCGGGCCGCAACGCGGCGTTGGGCGACGGGGCAGGGCCGGGGCGGGGTCGCAACGGGGCCTCGAAGGGGGGGGCGTTAATGGGCCGCAAAGGGGCCGCGTAGGGCAAGAAAGGCCGCGAAGGGGCCGCGAAAAGCGAGGGCAGGGCAGAGCGCAAAGCGCGCTTCGGGCAGGTAGGAAAAAAAAAAATTAACGGTGGGCCCTTAGGAAGGAACGGTCCCGCTAGGGAACCCGCTCTATACCATGTGAAGAAACAGGAATGAATGATTGACTAGGAAATGAGTTGGGTACAAATATGAAACCCTAGGAAACTGTACCCCATAGTGTCTACCCCACTACAGCTTAAACAGGCTATGTGATTAATGTTTGACAGGTTCTTCGTGTCAAGTAGCACTAGTTGCCCAACTGCAAAGATGAGTCCCCGTCGTAAAAGGTCGGTGTATTTGCGGGAAGTGGTATTCGCCTTGCGAATTGGGTTCGCAGCTTTCTCGCGAACTTCCTGTAATTACGTCACAAATGTTTGTGACCGCGGGACCGGATTGTCGAGTGTAATCGTTGTAGGCACTATCGGGTCCATTCCGTAATTTAAAAAGAATGGGGAGCGATTAGTCATGCTGTACGGGGCATTGTTGAAGGCAAACTCCAACACGGCAAGCGAGTCTTCCCAGCGAGCAGGGTCGGAGCAGTTCGTCCTGATCAGCTACTCCATGGTCTAATTGGTCCGCTCGGTCTGGCCGTCCGTTTGCGGGTGGTATGCCGAGGAGAACTGTAGCTTCGTGCCGTACTGCGCTCACGTTTCCTTCCAAAATTTCGACGTGAATTTCGGATCTCGGCCGCTGATGATCGCCGAGGGAATTCCGTGCAGACGCACGACCGTTGAGATGAAGAGGCGTGCAGTTTCTTCTGCTGTGATTGTTGTACGACACGGTGCGAATGTCAAACATATATGCTATAGTCTTTCTAGGCTGTAGTGGGGTAGTTCATATAGGGTACAACACTTTTAGGTTTCCTACTTGTACCCACCTGCTTGCTAGTTCAGTCATTCCGCTCTTTACTATTCTGACAGCGAAGTGCGCCATTTTCGTGAGACGATCGACGACGACGAGAACAGCGTCGTTGCTGGACGGTCCAGTTGGCATTCCTGTGACAAAATCCATTGTCACTTGTTGCCACGGTCGTTCGGGTGGCTTGAGTGGTTGCAGCAACCCAGCTGGCCGTTGACGTGTCGATTTCATGGCTTGGCACACCCTGCATGAGGAAACATATCGCTGCACGTCGTTAGAGGAGCCAGGCCAATAATAGTGACGGTGCAGTAATTTATGGGTTTCATCAACCCCGAAATGTCTGAAGAAGTTGGAATCGTGGACCTCTAGGATAAGGAGTTCATGCAGCAGTCGGTAAGCGGGAACCCAAATCCGGTCAGTTCCGGCCTTTAGGTAATAATCCCATTTCTGCGTCGTGGCTTGCTGGTGATTTCCGGTCGTGAAGAACGGGTCCGTAGTGTAGCCGTGGGTGAATCATCCCGTAATTAATGGGTTCGAATGGTGAATAAGTACTGCAGCGGATTGTACTGTCGGTCGGGTCAGGGCGTCGGCGATGTTATTTGCCCCCTTCTTGTATGTGATGCAGTAGGTGAAGTGGCTCTCCATATAGTCCAGCCACCGAATCTGTCTCGGGTTGAGGTTGGGCTGAGCTCGCATGTATTGTAGGGACTTGTGGTCCGTGCGAACAGTGACGTCGGCGCCCACCAGGTAGCAACGCCACAGTTTAAACGCGTGTATAATGGCGAGCATCTCCTTGTCGTGAATCGGGTAGTTGCGCTCGGCTGCCTGCAGCTTGTGTGACTCGTAAGCTATCGACTGCAGCCCGTTCCCGAAATCTTGGATTAGTACAGCTCCGACGGCGAAACTGGAGGCGTCGGTGATGACTTCGAACGGCCTTGATGGGTCGGCGATGCGCAGCACGGGAGGGGAAACCAGGAAATTGTTCAACTCCTGGAAAGTCGCCTCTGCCTCCTCCCCCCACACAAAATTCCTGTCCTTGTGCAGCAGGTCGGTCAGCGGGCCAGTTATGTGAGAAAACAGGAATGAATGATTGACTAGAAAATGAGTTGGGTACAAATATGAAACCCTAGAAATCTGTACCCCATAGTGTCTACCCCACTATAGCCTAGACAGGCTATGAGATTAATGTTTGACACACCCCCATAAGCAAAGTGGGGGAGAACAAGGGGTCACAAGACCAGTCAAGCAAAGCAAAACAAAGCAAGCTCAGGGTGGATCACAACGTCACCACACATTGGTGCTGAGGGGAAGCACAGAACTCAGCAGGAAGCGCAGCGCGGTAGCGGGTGTCACTAGTGCGGAGGTGCGTAATGAGGTCAGTGACTGTGGCAAAAGCGGCGAGGTCAGGGAACAGGTACGGTAGCATGAGGCGACTAAGCGCAGCAGTGGCAGGGGAAGAGTAGCGTGCAACAACAGCGTCGTACAGAGTCTTAGCACTCTTGTACTGACTAAAGTGCGCGCGCTCAGTAGACGGTAGGTGACTACGGTGGAGCTACTGGTGCTGGAGCTACTGGTGCTGCTGGAGCTGGCGGTGCTGCTGGAGTAGGTACTACTGGAGGTACTGGAGCCGGAGCTGCTGAGTCTTCCGGTGGTCCTGCTGGAGCTGGAGCTGCTGTGGGTGCTGGAGTTGACACTACTGGAGCTGCTGGTGGTACTGCTGGAGTTGGTGCTGACGCTGCTGGTGCTGTCTCTGCTGGTTCTGGAGGCGCTACGCGGCCGCGACTGTACTTCGTTCCGCTCCTTGAGCAGGTTCTTGGTCTTCCGCCTTCTTCTGGTCCTGCTCCTTCTTTAGAGTGTCCACCGCCTGTCCAGTCCGAGTCACAGTTACAGCTGGCCTCCCCTCTTCCTGCTCCTTCTCCCTACGCTGGTCCTACTGGAGGTCTTGCTGAGCGTCGTGAGCCTGAGTCGCGTCCTGCGTCGCCTGTTCGTACTGCTCGCCCTAGTCGTCGTGTCCCACGTCAGCGTCCTCCTGCGGTCCCGAGCACGCATCAGATGGCACTGCGTCCTTCCACTGCGTCACAGCGTGTCCCTTTGCCGTCTCCTCCGGCGTCCTCTCTTCCTGCTTTTGCTGACCCGGAGTCTGACTCCCTTCGTGCTGCCAGTCCTACTGTCACGCGTTTTCTAGCCACTGCTGTCACTGACCCTTCCTTTGAGTCCGCTACTGCGTCTGCCTTCGTTGCCGAGCTTGTCGACTTCGCTGCTCACTGTCGTCTACACTACGCCGCTATTCTTGTTGCTGATTCTGAGTCTGTTCCAGTGTTTTGCCGCTGCTTTACCTCATCTCGTGTCCACGCTGCTTGCCCCTGAGGGAGACCCGGATGCACCAGACATTCCGACCCCGCGCTCTTACGCTGAGGCGATAGAGGGTCCCTACTCCTCTCAGTGGCAGGCAGCCATGGATGCAGAGATGGCTTCCTGGAAGTCCACAAGCACCTACATCGACGAGGTTCCCCCACCTGGGGCGAACATCGTCAGTGGCATGTGGATTTTCAGGGTGAAGCGGCCGCCGGGTTCTCCGCCTGTCTTCAAGGCTCGTTACGTGGCTCGAGGCTTCAGTCAGCGGCAGGGAGTTGACTACTTTCAGACCTTCTCCCCGACCCCGAAGATGACCACTCTTCGGGTTCTGCTGCACGTCGCTGCTCACCGTGACTACGAGCTTCACTCCCTTGACTTCAGCACTGCTTTCCTACAGGGCAGCCTGCACGAGGAGATCTGGCTGCGCCGCCCACCTCGCTTCACTGGGTCGTTTCCTCCTGGTACCCAGTGGAGCCTCCGGCGGCCAGTCTACGGTCTCCGCCAGGCGCCCCGTGAGTGGCACGACACACTGAGGACTACGCTTGCGGCTCTTGGGTTTGCTCCTTCCACTGCTGACCCGTCGCTGTTTCTTCGCACCGACACTTTGCTGCCGCCGTTCTACATCCTCGTGTACGTCGACGACTTGGTGTTTGCTACGGCTGACACTGCTGGACTCGCCCACGTGAAGTGCCTTCAGGAGTACGTGACGTGAGTACGTGGTGTCCTTCAGCGCTTCGACTTCACGTACTCCTCGCCTCAGGCCACTCCTCTGTCTACTCGCCACTCGCTCTCAGCTCTGCCTTCGGATGAGTCCGTAGAGCCGAGTGGCCCGTACCCAGAGCTTGTTGGCTGCCTCATGTACCTGATGACCTGCACTCGACCTGACCTGGCTACCCTCTGAGCATCTTGGCACGCTATGTTGCTCCTGGGAGACACCGACCAGAGCACATGGCTGCAGCGAAGAGGGTGTTGCGCTACTTGTGCAGTACGTCGGGCATGGGGCTAGTGCTTGGAGGGCGGAGTCCAGTGGTTCTCACTGGTCACGCAGACGCGTCTTGGATTGACGACCTGGCTACGCAGCGGTCGTCACAGGGTTACACCTTCAGCCTTGGTTCCGGCTCTGTTTCGTGGCGGTCTACTCGCTCGTCTTCTGTTCTCAGCTCCAGCTGTGAGGCTGAGATCTACGCAGGGGCCATGGCTGCACAGGAGTTACGCTGGCTCACCTACCTGCTGACTGACCTCGGTGAGCCGCCTCGTTCTCCTCCGGTTCTGTACGTAGACAACAAGGCCATGTTGGCCTTGTGTCGGGAGCACAGACTGGAGCACAGAACGAAGCACATTGCTCTTCGCTACTTCCTTGCTCGTGAGCTGCAGCAGCGTGGTCAGCTGCGTCTTGCTTACGTGGCCTCCCAGGCCAACACTGCTGATATCTTCACCAAGGCACTTCAGCCTTGTGATCATCAGCGCTTCTGTACTATGCTAGGTCTTATGCCTACTTGGCCTCACTTGCTTACCTCTTGACTCCAGTAGTCTTCAAGTCTTCAGTGACCAAGCCACCTCTGAAGCTCCTTATCGAGGTGCCCCTAAAACGAGGATGGAGTGTGTGAGGGAAAGCTTTCAAATATGGTCTGCTGGTGTGGGTCTTACCATAGATTCAGAACAGCCTTTGCGCCTTCTCAATGCTAGCCGGTGATTGCTTACACCGCAAAGGGGGTATTTAAGCCTACCCTTATTGTAAGGCTGTTTTAGCACCCATACCGGTATGTGTCTTGCTGTACAGTACATATCAACTTGCTTAAGCGAGGTACTTTATCGCATTTTTTCAGCAAGTTCTTTGTACCGGATTCCAACCAAGCATGCCTGATGCAATGGCTGCTACTCAACAAAGCAGTGTCTCAAGAGAATGAGCACAAAACCACTTTGAAATCCAATGCCGTAGCAGGTTAAGTCGAGTTAAAGGCTCAAAACACAGTGCAGCCATTCGCAGGCAGCCGTTGACTCGATTCAGATGTGGAGTTAACTCAGAACACGGCATAGCCATGAGCATGCATGGCTGTGTTGAATGCAGCACCATAGTGCCATGCTGATCCTGTGGATGGGGCATTAGCCACCTGCTTCACAGGCGTGAGTGGTTCTGTTGGTTCCAGGCCTGGCGGAATGTTGGGAAGGGGATGCGAGGAGAGCATTTTGATACCGGTATGTGGGAAAAGGGAGGATGGAAATGAGCTGTTTTTTAGATTTCTCTCAAAAACCAGGTTCCAGGCCTCGAGGAATGTTGGGAAGGGAATACGGGGAGAGGGAACAGAGATGTGCGAATGTGAGGGGAGAAAGGAGGATGAAGGAATTGGGGTGCAAAAGGGCAGTGTGCTGCCTGTGCATGCTCTACATATGTCAGATCATACTCTTAATAAGTCAGAACGCTTTAGACTTCCGTTGCGAAGCACTGCAAGAGGGAGCTTGTGCAAGTAACATAGCAAGTAAGGCATTGAGCAACAATGCAGGAAGCACTGCAAGAGGGAGCTTGTGCAAGTAACATAGCAAGTAAGGCATTGAGCAACAATGCAGGAAGCACTAGACATGGCAAGAAAGAAAGCAGGAAATCTGCTAAACCTGAGGTATGGATATCTTACCTAATCCTGAGGTGAGGAGGTGGAAGATGTAGCTCGCATCTAGACAAGCGTATGGTGCATCTTGGCCGTTCATAAGCGGAAACTTTTTGGAGACTTCCTGCAGGGGAATGCCGCATGTCTCCTCTGCTATCCGAGCGAAGTGTTGAGCGGTGATGCGAGCTGCGGTGGGTGCTGCCGTGGTTTCTGCAGTGGAGTTGTTGCGAGGGATCAGCCCGAACTGCTCATGAAGGGGATGGCGACACAGATGCAAACCACAGGAGAAAACCAGTGAGATTGTGGCAAGACATCGTGGAGAAGATCCAAGTAACCGGGGGATAGGAGGGCGTTTAGGAGATAACAAAGTTCTAGGAGTACTATGGGGATATAAAACCGGAAAAGACCCAGAACCGCGTTTCTCCCATGAGAACCGAGTTTCACCCATGAGAACCGAGTTTCACCCATGAGAACCGCGTTTCCCCCGTAATAACCGCGTTTCCCCTATAAGAACCGTATTTTACACCATCAGAACCGCTTCTTACTCCAAGCCCACTTGCTGTGCCGCGGCCAAATGAAGGAGCCGTGGCAACGAGCTGCTCTGCCCCTCCTCCTCTGCCTACACTCTCCATACCATCCTCCATGCCAGAATCATTCCTGAAATCTCTCAAAAAGGAACACAAGTACAGCCCACCTGTTGCCCGGCGTAAAAAAGAGCCGACGAGGCGGCGAGCCGCACTGCGCCCTCTCCTCCTCTGCCTCCTCCGTGTGCGCCCCGCAGCCCATCCAGCACGCCTGGCAGCAAGCAGGCCCGCCCTTGCGGGCACACAGGTGCCGCAGACCTCGGCATGGGCTCAGACAACACATGGGCAGATGCCGGGTGGCTGTCAGCGCTGCCGGTGCTGCTGCTGCTGCTGCTGCTGCTGCTGCTGCTGCTGCTGCTTGCGCTGGTGGTGGTGGCTGGTGCTGCTGCCCGCTGTAGTGCTTGAAGGGTGAGGGAGGAACAGAGGGCTGCCTGCAACGAGGCAGCGGTGCCGTCGCTGCTGGGCTTGGATGTGCCTGGAGAGGGGTGGGTGGGTGGAAGGGGTGTGGGGCAGGGATAAGGTATTGGTACTGCTGGTGGTGCGGGTGGTGCTGGCAGAAGCAGCTGCTGCCGCCTGTTGCAGGGCGTGGAGGGTGGCCTAGGAGCAGAGGGTGGCCTAGGAGCAGAGGGTGGCCTAGGAGCAGAGGGTGGCCTAGGAGCAGAGGGTGGCCTAGGAGCAGAGGGTGGCCTAGGAGCAGAGGGTGGCCTAGGAGCAGAGGGTGGCCTAGGAGCAGAGGGTGGCCTAGGAGCAGAGGGTGGCCTAGGAGCAGAGGGGTGCATGCAAGGAAGCAGGGGTGCCATCGCTGCTGTGCTCTGATGTGCCTGGAGAGGGGTGAGTGGTTGACGTGTGGAGAAAAAGGGGGCACATGGGTTGGATAGAGTTTGAGTTAACTGAAAAAAACAATTGAATGTGCTTACGAAGGCATGCAAAAGGCATGCAAAAGGCATGCAAAAGGCATGCAAAAGGCATGCCCGAGCCAGGCATCCGAGTGGAGCCAAGAGGTAATCTTAGATTTCTTGGGCTCGTTCAGCATGCATGCATGGCTGTGCCACACCAAGAGTTCCACGCACAAACCTGAAGCTGCACAGAATCCTACCATGAGAGCCCACGTGGAAGCATGGCCATACCATGAGAGCCCACGTGGAAGCATGGCCATACCATGAGAGCCCACGTGGAAGCATGGCCATACCATGAGAGCCCACGTGGAAGCATGGCCATACCATGAGAGCCCACGTGGAAGCATGGCCATACCATGAGAGCCCACGTGGAAGCATGGCCATACCATGAGAGCCCACGTGGAAGCATGGCCATACCATGAGAGCCCACGTGGAAGCATGGCCATACCATGAGAGCCCACGTGGAAGCATGGCCATACCATGAGAGCCCACGTGGAAGCATGGCCATACCATGAGAGCCCACGTGCATGCATGGATGGTTCTGGGTGTCGTTAGTTGCTTTCAGCACCAGCGCTCTCCCTGCCATCCGCCCATAGCCCTGCATGCTGGTGCCGTGGTGGGATGCGGTGCAGAGGGATGGGGATGGAGAAGCAGACACCGATTGGAGGAGAGAGACGGGGAGAGGGATGTGCTAAGTGACTACTGAGGCGCCTCACAATTCAACGTGCCTAAAAAAGTGGTTATTTGGGCATGTAGCTAGCCGTATCCTGCATCCTGTGCACACGCAACGTCAACACACACCGCCTCTCTTTTCTTATCCCTCTCCCTCTCAGCCTGCTGCCCTGCACGCACAGGCTATCATGTTACCACACCCCCCTCTACTCTCCTCTCACCTGCGCACATAGACGTGGTGGGTGCTTCCCAAACCGCTCAGTCTCCTCACGTGTCCAGCTGGCACCTTATCCGCCACGTCAGCAGGAACAGCATATGCCACGTGGACGCTGGTATTCCCCAGGTCCAAGACTGCCACTGTTGACTCCAGGTGATTTTTCAGGTGCTTTCCCAGGTTTCCCAGGAGATGGTTAACAGCTGTCTGGATAACACGGGGAAGGGGGGAGACAGAAGCACTGCCTTGATAAGCACTGCCATCCATGCACCATGCCATCCATGCACCATGCCATCCATGCACCATGCCATCCATGCACCATGCCATCCATGCACCATGCCATCCATGCACCATGCCATCCATGCACCATGCCATCCATGCACCATGCCATCCATGCACCATGCCATCCATGCACCATGCCATCCATGCACCATGCATGCACCATGCCATCCATGCACCATGCCATCCATGCACCATGCCATCCATGCACCATGCCATCCATGCACCATGCCATCCATGCACCATGCCATCCATGCACCATGCCATCCATGCACCATGCCATCCATGCACCATGCCATCCATGCACCATGCCATCCATGCACCATGCCATCCATGCACCATGCCATCCATGCACCATGCCATCCATGCACCATGCCATCCATGCACCATGCCATCCATGCACCATGCCATCCATGCACCATGCCATCCATGCACCATGCCATCCATGCACCATGCCATCCATGCACCATGCCATCCATGCACCATGCCATCCATGCACCATGCCATCCATGCACCATGCCATCCATGCACCATGCCATCCATGCACCATGCCATCCATGCACCATGCCATCCATGCACCATGCCATCCATGCACCATGCCATCCATGCACCATGCCATCCATGCACCATGCCATCCATGCACCATGCCATCCATGCACCATGCCACCATGCCATCCATGCACCATGCCATCCATGCACCATGCCATCCATGCACCATGCCATCCATGCACCATGCCATCCATGCACCATGCCATCCATGCACCATGCCATCCATGCACCATGCCATCCATGCACCATGCCATCCATGCACCATGCCATCCATGCACCATGCCATCCATGCACCATGCCATCCATGCACCATGCCATCCATGCACCATGCCATCCATGCACCATGCCATCCATGCACCATGCCATCCATGCACCATGCCATCCATGCACCATGCCATCCATGCACCATGCCATCCATGCACCATGCCATCCATGCACCATGCCATCCATGCACCATGCCATCCATGCACCATGCCATCCATGCACCATGCCATCCATGCACCATGCCATCCATGCACCATGCCATCCATGCACCATGCCATCCATGCACCATGCCATCCATGCACCATGCCATCCATGCACCATGCCATCCATGCACCATGCCATCCATGCACCATGCCATCCATGCACCATGCCATCCATGCACCATGCCATCCATGCACCATGCCATCCATGCACCATGCCATCCATGCACCATGCCATCCATGCACCATGCCATCCATGCACCATGCCATCCATGCACCATGCCATCCATGCACCATGCCATCCATGCACCATGCCATCCATGCACCATGCCATCCATGCACCATGCCATCCATGCACCATGCCATCCATGCACCATGCCATCCATGCACCATGCCATCCATGCACCATGCCATCCATGCACCATGCCATCCATGCACCATGCCATCCATGCACCATGCCATCCATGCACCATGCCATCCATGCACCATGCCATCCATGCACCATGCCATCCATGCACCATGCCATCCATGCACCATGCCATCCATGCACCATGCCATCCATGCACCATGCCATCCATGCACCATGCCATCCATGCACCATGCCATCCATGCACCATGCCATCCATGCACCATGCCATCCATGCACCATGCCATCCATGCACCATGCCATCCATGCACCATGCCATCCATGCACCATGCCATCCATGCACCATGCCATCCATGCACCATGCCATCCATGCACCATGCCATCCATGCACCATGCCATCCATGCACCATGCCATCCATGCACCATGCCATCCATGCACCATGCCATCCATGCACCATGCCATCCATGCACCATGCCATCCATGCACCATGCCATCCATGCACCATGCCATCCATGCACCATGCCATCCATGCACCATGCCATCCATGCACCATGCCATCCATGCACCATGCCATCCATGCACCATGCCATCCATGCACCATGCCATCCATGCACCATGCCATCCATGCACCATGCCATCCATGCACCATGCCATCCATGCACCATGCCATCCATGCACCATGCCATCCATGCACCATGCCATCCATGCACCATGCCATCCATGCACCATGCCATCCATGCACCATGCCATCCATGCACCATGCCATCCATGCACCATGCCATCCATGCACCATGCCATCCCATCCATGCCATCCATGCACCATGCCATCCATGCACCATGCCATCCATGCACCATGCCATCCATGCACCATGCCATCCATGCACCATGCCATCCATGCACCATGCCATCCATGCACCATGCCATCCATGCACCATGCCATCCATGCACCATGCCATCCATGCACCATGCCATCCATGCACCATGCCATCCATGCACCATGCCATCCATGCACCATGCCATCCATGCACCATGCCATCCATGCACCATGCCATCCATGCACCATGCCATCCATGCACCATGCCATCCATGCACCATGCCATCCATGCACCATGCCATCCATGCACCATGCCATCCATGCACCATGCCATCCATGCACCATGCCATCCATGCACCATGCCATCCATGCACCATGCCATCCATGCACCATGCCATCCATGCACCATGCCATCCATGCACCATGCCATCCATGCACCATGCCATCCATGCACCATGCCATCCATGCACCATGCCATCCATGCACCATGCCATCCATGCACCATGCCATCCATGCACCATGCCATCCATGCACCATGCCATCCATGCACCATGCCATCCATGCACCATGCCATCCATGCACCATGCCATCCATGCACCATGCCATCCATGCACCATGCCATCCATGCACCATGCCATCCATGCACCATGCCATCCATGCACCATGCCATCCATGCACCATGCCATCCATCCACATGATCCTCAACGCAACATGGCAACAACCACCCCATCTCATCCACATGCCCTCTCTCTATCTGCTTTCCACATCGCCCTCACAGCCTTCCCCCATCTCTCCCCCTCCCTCACCCCCACTTCGCCCCACCCACCCAGGCAAAGAAGCCCTCGTCAGAGTCATCAAGGTGTGCTCTTATTTGAGCCAACTCAAAATACACCTTCCTCCTCCCCCCATCTCTCCCCCTGCCCCCCCTCCCACTCACCCCCTCCTCGCCCCACCCACCCAGGCAAAGAAGCCCTCATCACTGTCATCAAGCATGCTGACGTCACCATGGCTGAAGGGGAACGGGTACTCCGTCAGCATTTGGCGGATCTGGGGGGAGATGAGGGGGATGGGGAGGGGGAAGGCGGGGTAAGGCCGGGGTAAGGGGGAGGAGGGTTCAGGATGGTGAAGGGAGCAGGATTAGTTCATCCGAAAGTTGAAGAGAGAAATAAAGGTGGGAGGGAAAAATGGAACGCAGACAAGGAATCATTGCTGCATTCCATTTTTTCCGAAAATGGACCTACTTCTAGTCGTTATTCTATTCTTGTCTGCTCCATCAGGCACGCCCCGTAAACGCCGCAAGGGATGCTGTGCTGAACACTGAATACCACGCCCCATCCCCCACTAGTCTCGTTTCGCCCCACCTAACTCCTCCCTCCCCCACTCTCCGCCTGCCGAAGACTCCTAACCCAAAGCACAAAGCCCAAAGCCCAAAGCCCAAAGTTCAAAGCCCAATGCCCAAAGCCCAAAACCGAGAGCCCAAAGCCCAAAGCCCAAAGACCAAAGACCAATGCCCAGAGCCCAGAGCCTCACCTCTGCAAGGATCTTGTCTGCCTGGTCTCCTAACAGCTGCCCCTGCCCTCCAGCGGCCTGCCATGCATACAGTCACATGCATGTGATACAGTCACCATGCAAAAGATGTGAGAAATCTCATAAGTAACATCACCACGCATACGATCACCATGCGATACAGTCACGCAGACATAAGATCACCAAGCCAGTATAACCACAATAAATCACATCAATTATCTTGCAAAAACGGAAATCAGCTCTTAAAGGGCAGGTCTAGTGCATGCCTAACTGGGTGCAACCAGCAACGTGCCCTCACGAGAATCGGTACAAATATCAGCATACCCTGACAAGAACGGGGGAAACCAGCAGCGTACCCTGACAAGAACGGGTGTGACTGGTCGAGAGAACTCGGGCACGGCTTTAAGTGCCTTCTTCATTAACGGTCGCAAGCTGCCCGCTGCTGCTGTGACATTATCCCCATATGCAACCAGCCCAGGCTTCACCTGCCATGGCAACAACCAGTGTGTGAAGAGGGTATGAGGAGAGCATGGGAGTGGCTTTAAGTGCCTTCTTCATTAATGGTCGCAGACTGTTCGCTGCTGCTGTGACATTATCCCCGTATGGACCCAGCCCAGGCTTCACCTGCCATGGCAAGGCAACCAACAAAACAGCATCGACGGGACGGGATTTGAGTGCATTTGCGAGCAGAGCAGTATATGCGAGTTAAGAAAGGAAGGAAGGAAGTATTTGCGTTGCCAAGAAAGCCCTCTACAGTAAAGAACAACGGAAAACTATCAATAAAAACTCTCGGAAATTAAATCAGCATTCGTGGAAGTGAGAAGGAAGTAATTTTTATAAACAAGGAACAAGGAACTCACCGAATGCACCACTTCAAAACCTTTCTGAATCTCCCCCAGATCCATCCGCGAATCGAATCTGTACACGTGGACGCTGCTGCTCTCCGTGCTCACAGCATCAACAACAACAGCATACGTGTCCCCCCCGCCCTCCCCACCACCACCACCACTGGTGCCGCTTTCACCGCCCGCCACCATTTTAATCGCCGTCACCTTCCCCTTCTCGCGCATGGTTCTTATTCTTCCATCGCGTGACGAAGCCTCGCGATCCGACGCGCTTCCGCCATGGCCGGAGGACCTGCCGTGCGCGCCGATTAGGGGAGGGGAGCCGTTGTCGTTGTCGGAGGCGGGGGTGAGGACGAAGACGAAGAGGATTAGTGCCACGAGCGCCACCGGAATCGCCGCTACGAGCGCGACGCGACGCGATCGCACCACGCGCTCTCGCGCGGAATCCTGCCGTCGCGCCACGACCATTGACGGGTCTAATTGGAACAAGTGGGATTTTTTTTTAGGATGCTAAAAAACAAGCTAGTCACGGGCAGATTCGTTGAACGATAGCAGCTTCCCGCGTCATGTTGACAATGCGACGCGACAGCACTAGCATGGCCACTGGAGAATCTACTAACAACTGATGTCTGACGTAATGCCTAGGACGGATCCTGTAGAAATTCAAACGGCTGGCCTCAAGCGGGTTACAAAGCTCTAGTTCGTCAAGAAACAAAAAGACTTCGTGAGCGACCCTACGAAACGGGAAAATTTGCGGACAACCATGGTTTTCGTGATTTGAAACACGTGCTCAAGAAAATAATGTAAAACCGAAACCACGATACGTTCGGACCCGACGCTTCGTGGCGATCCGAATTGAACCTCATGGTCGAATTAGAGACAAAATACAGCCTCAATGCTGAGTACTCTCCCCATTGATATCCCAGACCCGATAACGGTATTACCAGTAGATGACAAAAAACATACACCAAGCACTTACTACCAGCACTCTTTATGAGCTGTAATAATCACCAGGTGGCTTGTAGCAAAGTTTGAAGGCTGAGCAAGATTCAATTGTACAAAACATATAACTTGGGGGTTGAATTACGATGCTATGCAAAAACCAAGTGCGTTGTGCCAACCAAACACGCTGTGGCATAAATTGCTTATGAAAGCAACACATTTCTTCCTCAAGACCCTCCTACGGTATCTAGAGCCAGCTCAGTAGGCGGAATTCACGGGCATGGCATGGCACGATGGGCTCTTAGCAGCACCTCGATCCCTCAACCCCCCTCCATTCTTCCGGAGCTTCTGTAGGCAACTCCCCTGTCGCACCGTATGCATCACAACTCCAAGAAATCTGCTTCCCTGCTGCACACCGCCATGCTCTCCCTTCCATTCCCCACAGCCCACCAGCCATGCCAACTCCATCCACCTCCCAATTTTTTAGTCGACTCAAAAGTCACCTCATTTTTGAATCAACTCAAAACTTTCCTCCTCAGGCTACATCTTCTCATCCTCCATCCACCTCCCCATTTTCTGATCCGTTCACTTCAAAAGTACGCTCCTCCTCACATTCCTGAAGCCCCACAAATGAACCTCCACCAAACTCACTGTACCCATCCACCTCCTCATACTCCGAAATAATCACAACCGCGCACGGCACATTGCTCCTCCAGTGGTGTGCCAGGTCAGAGCAACCGACGTGGTCAATCTTGCTATGAAACAGCTCAAAAAAGACTCTACCCATCCTCCTCCTCATCCTCCTCCTCATGCTCCGATATAATCACCACCGCGCACGGGGCGTTCTTGCTGCAGTGGTGTGCCAGCTCAGTGTGGCTGACGTGGCCAATCTTGGACAGCACCTTCTGGATCGTGTTCTGCTGAGCTGGCTCGTGCCTGGAGATGCCACGTGTCGTCGCCAGCACGAGCACGTCCGCTGAAATCATGTCGCAGAAATTGACAACCGCTGATGCCACCGACTTGGAATCCAGTAGAGCCACCTCGAAACGCACCTGAGGGGAGGTGGGAAGGAGCAAGAGTGGGAGTGAGTGTTAATTGGGCAACAAGAGCACGTCTCCTGAGATCATGTCGCAGAAGCTGACGACTGCGGAGGCCACTGACTTAGAGCCACCTTGAAATGCACCTGAGGGGGGCAGGAGAGAAGGGGGAGAGTTTTGAGACGTCTCAAACACTTCTTTATCACGTCTCGTAACGCACCTGAGGGGGCCAGGGGATGAGGGGGGAGAGCACAAGCACGTCAGCAGAGATCATGACTTTTGAGGCGCCTTAAAAAGGGAGAAGGGGGGAATATAAAGGCGCCTAAAAAAAGGGGGAGAGCACGAGCACGTCCGCTGAAATCATGTCGCAAAAAACTGACTACTGCAGAGGCCAGTGACTTGGACTTCAATAGAGCCACCTCGAAACGCACCTGAGGGGAGGTGGGAAGGGCAGGGCGGAGCAAGAGGGGCACTGTGTGCTGTGCTGTGCTGCTTGGGTCTGTGCCTGGAGTCTGGAGATGCCATGTGTGGTGGCCTGGCCAGCACCAGCACAAGCACAAGCACACAGGCTGAGATCACCCCCTCCCCTTTCCTCTCCCTCACCTTCTTTTCAAGAGACCATCCATGCTCTGATGAGACAGGACAGCGCCTCTTCAGCATCCATGCTTTTACCTCCCCCCCGATCCCGTCCATCCCCCCAATTCCCTCCCCTCACCTTCTTCTCGATAGAAACCCCCACAAGCCTCGACAGAGCCTGCTTGGCGTCCCCATCCCACTTGGGTCGTTTCAGCAGCACGGGCGCCGTGGCCTCACCAATCACCGCCGTGCCCGTCCCGATGGTCGACACGTTGCTTACTGACAGCCCGTGCCCGCCCTGATCGTGCCTTACCATACGCCCCCTGCCCTCGCCTACCATCCCTTGCTCCTACCCCTGGTTTCTCCCCCCCTCTCTCCCTCCCCTCACAGCCTCGCAACCCACCCCCTCCAAATCCCCCTCTCCCCTCACCTTTTTCTCAATGGACACTCCCACAAGGCGGGAGAGCGCTTGTTTAGCGTCGCCGTCCCACTTGAGTCGTTTCAGCAGCACGGGCGCCGTGGCCTCATCAATCACCGCTGTGCCCGTCCCGATGGTCGACACGTTGCTCACCGACGGCCCGTGCCCGCCGCCGCCCGCGCTGCCCGTGGCAGTCATGAGCTCTTTAAGCGCCTGCTCGCGGTCGCTGCCGTCCGTTTCCTCGCCGTCCTTTATGGAGTCTGGAGAAAGAAGGGGGGGGGGGGGGGGGGAGAGGAGGAGAGAGGAGGAGAGAGGAGGAGAGAGGAGGAGAGAGGAGAGAGGAGGAGGTTAGTAGTCAGGGGGCAATGGGAATGGGAAAGAATGGCAGTCCGTGTCCTCCCCGCCCTTTATGAAGCCTGGACTGGATGGGGGGAGAAAGAGTGACGGGGAAAGGGAGAGGGAAGGGAATGTGGGGAACGAGGGGGTGGGAAGGGGCGCTGAAAGGGCTGCACCCTTATGGTTTTGAGACGTCTCAAAACTATATTACTATGGCTGAAGGGGCGCTGAAAGGGCTGCTCCCTTTTGGTTTTGAGACGTCTCAAAACTAGATTACTATGGCTGAAGGGGCGCTGAAAGGGCTGCTCCCTTTTGGTTTTGAGACGTCTCAAAACTAGATTACTATGGCTGAAGGGGCGCTGAAAGGGCTGCTCCCTTTTGCTCCTTGAGCGCCTGCTCCCTATCGCTGCCGTCCGTGTCCTCCCCGTCGCGCAAAGGGGGAGAAGAGAGGGGGTTGGTAAGGGGAAGAGGGGATGGGAGAGGGGGTTGATTGGTTTGCTCACGGTCGCTGCCGTCCTTGTCTTCCCCGTCCTTGTCTTCCCCGTCCTTGTCTTCCCCGTCCTTGTCTTCCCCGTCCTTGTCTTCCCCGTCCTTGTCTTCCCCGTCCTTGTCTTCCCCGTCCTTGTCTTCCCCGTCCTTGTCTTCCCCGTCCTTGTCTTCCCCGTCCTTGTCTTCCCCGTCCTTGTCTTCCCCGTCCTTGTCTTCCCCGTCCTTGTCTTCCCCGTCCTTGTCTTCCCCGTCCTTGTCTTCCCCGTCCTTGTCTTCCCCGTCCTTGTCTTCCCCGTCCTTGTCTTCCCCGTCCTTGTCTTCCCCGTCCTTGTCTTCCCCGTCCTTGTCTTCCCCGTCCTTGTCTTCCCCGTCCTTGTCTTCCCCGTCCTTGTCTTCCCCGTCCTTGTCTTCCCCGTCCTTGTCTTCCCCGTCCTTGTCTTCCCCGTCCTTGTCTTCCCCGTCCTTGTCTTCCCCGTCCTTGTCTTCCCCGTCCTTGTCTTCCCCGTCCTTGTCTTCCCTGTCCTTGTCTTCCCCGTCCTTGTCTTCCCCGTCCTTTATGGAGTCTGCAAAAGGGGGGGGGAGGAGATGGAGTTGGATGTAGGTGGTCAGGGGGTTAGGCGGATGGGAGGGATTGCGGTGCCCGCGGCCGCTGCCGTCCGTGTCCTCCCCGTCCTTTATGGAGTCTGGCCGAAGAGGGAGAGGAGAAGGTGGAGGAGGCGGGAGTGGGTGAAAGAGAATGCGGTTAATGATGGCAAGGGAACGGGGTCGATTGGAATGGGCTGGGGGAATGACTGGGCTGCTCGCGGTGGCTGATATCCATGTCAGGTCAGGCCCTCTACGCCCCTTACATGGAGTCTATGGGATGTGATTGAAGTAGTGTTTTGAGACGTAGAGGACCTGATGGAGTCTCAAAACACTACTTCAGTCAGGCCCTCTACGCCCCTTACATGGAGTCTATGGCGACTTGACGGGGGAGAGCAGGGAGGAAGAGAGGTGCGCGATGGGGGAGTGGAGGGGGGAGGGAGGGGGGAGGGGTGGGTTTGGGGGAGGAAGGGGGGATGAAAAGGGGAGGCAAATGGGGGTATTGGGAATGGGGGCTAGGTCAAGTTTGTGGCAACAGGGGTTGGAGGGGAGGCGGGGAGAAGGGGAGGGGAGGTGAGGGTGAACGGTGGTGGGAGCGCGGGGCATTTGCAATAGCTTAGAAACGGCAGTCGTTGGGCTGTTGAGTGCACCTCAGGTGTGGGCTGTGAGGGAACTTGAACGCTTGCCGGCTGGATGAAATCCAGGAAAGGAAAGTCGACCCTCCCTACCAATACATGTGAATAATTCATCCTAGGTTTGGGTATGGAGGGCAGATGGTGAGGGAGGGGCAAGCATGGGGAATGGAGGAGGAAGGAATGGGTGAGGGAGGAGTGAGGAAGAAGAAGTGAGGGAGTGAGGAGGGGAGAGAGAATAGTGAGGGGGGGAGAGAATAGTGAGGGGGAGCGAGTAAAGGGAGAAACGGAAGGGCCTGGCTTGCCTGCTCGGGGGACGCGGAGCGCGGACCGCCATGACGTGCGGTTGTGATAGAGAGCCACGATCAAACGGTCGTCGTGCTTCCGCATCCGCTCCTCCACGAAATCGCGCAGCGCGTCGATGCACATCTCGCAGCCGTCCATCGCCGCGACAATCGTACGGCCCTGATTGACGCTGAAGATGGTCGGCAGCCGATGCTTGGCCATCATCTTGGCTCGCGATACGAACCGCAACCGCGTGGGTCCCCTTGAAACGCCTCAAAAGGCCTTTTAACCGACTCTTATTTCAAAGCCTCTATCGCAACCGTGCGGGTCCCCCAGATATATCCAATCTCCACAAACGCCTATTAAGTACTGTGATTGCGCGGAAACCTACTATTGTCTTCGAGGCTAAAGAAGACGACTCGAGGCTAGCCCAGTTGCCGCCAGGCAGCCATGGCTGGTCCTGGGCGGCACGCAGGCATGGCGATCGGCCCGAATGTCACCCGAATGTCGCCTCCCAAAGACACTGAAAACAGCGAAAGGCCTGACCGCGGCTTCCACCGTCTGCTGCCGTCTTCCGGTAAAAGCGCAATGCGGCTTCTGTCGTCCGCCCGCGCAATGCGCAATGCGGAAACGTTGGCGGAAATTGGGAGAGGCTGGCGTTACTAGCGAGGTATCAGCAAGCGAGCACGCATTAGTACTTTGACCTGTTTACTAGCGGCAAGGTGACACGAGAGCGGTGGTACCCATGATACGCATTGGGAGATTTTGGAGCGCACAGTGTTCCAGCAGAGTTCGCTTCGCCTTGCACGCCCTGGGGTGGGGGAGGGCGCTCGAGCTAGGTCATAATGCCGGCTTGAACCTTGCCTTGCTAGCAAGGAACTGATATTTTCTCTCCTTTCCTAATCGGTAGCAGTGGCGTTGAAGCAGGGAAAGAAGCGCGAATACGCAGTTAAGTGGCGCGATTATTCGACTGCAGTGACGTAATGTTTTTGGCTCTGCGTTGCGGAGGAAAATAGGCGCTGAAGTTGGTGTGGCCATAAGGAAGGACTGGCAGAGATTAGTTGTTGAAATTGCTCGATATAAGAGTGACGAGGAACAAATGCGGTACAGCGAGGATTGTACGTGTAGATGAAGCGTGTAAATTGTACTCTTTGCGAGAAGTTTGTCTCTTTCATGAACCAATATGACATTTCCAATGGGTGAGACTAAAAACAATATATTATGCTTATAATCTTACCCGGGATCTCAGATGGATTCATAAATAGACGAGTAGGGCGTACCAACAATCTGCAAACAGAACGTAACAGAGCACAATAACAAATCGTAAACATTGCAGATTAGAGATCGCATATGGTTTCTTCTATAGAGGAGATCTCATTAGCAGATACTTTTCCTCCCAGAAGTTGCAGATTCTTCACAAGTGCCTTCCTCCGCTTGCTTGCATGCTCCATCCCCTTCACCACAAAATCAGCCGACGAATTTGACACGCTACTCCTGTCTGGACTCTTTTTTCCAGCTGTGATTGAATCCACCCAACTCCTAGTCATCTGACACGAAAGGCGCATCGCTGCAGCTCGGTCGGAGGTTTCAACCCAGACTAAGGCGCGGACTTGCGCCGCACTGTAGTCTTATTACTCAGTTCCGATCCATAATCCGCACGGTGAGCCTACAGGATCACGACGCGCCACTTTTCCATGGCGGCAGTCCCGGCAGGCCCGGTAGGGGCGCTGCCGTGGATGCGCGTTGCCTGCCCCGCGGCCGACCCTTCTAGCGCCGCTCCAACGGTCTCTTCCCCGCAACGCCTCGGATTCCGGCCAGTCGCGAGCGCGCAACGCGCAAGCACCGCGCGCGTCACCTGCGATAGATGTGCCCGCGTGTCGAGGTCTGGCCCTGGCGCACTCACGCCCTTGCGCCCGTCGCTCGCTCCTCTCTCGCTCGCGCCTGTCTCGCTCGTTCCTCACTCGTTCGCTCATCGCGCCCTGCCGCCGCCTCGCAGAATCCTCGCGCGTCGCCTCGCCTCTTCCGATCTGCGCAGGCAGGTCCTTCCGCCGCTTCCCCAGCTGCTCTCGCCAACCACAACCGCAGGGCGCAGACGAGTGGGTTTCGTTATTCGCAGCAGTGCCAGTAACGGGGATGCATCGGCCAGTTCCATCTGCTCGTCAGAGACGTCCGAAAAGCCAACGCTTTTAGCGAGTCCCGACTCTGTATCGGGGAGCGAAGGCTTATGGAGTGAAGGAGAAACTGTGTCTTTGAGTAGATCGGCCAACGGGAATGCTCATACGCTTATAGAAAATGCGGCGCTTGAGAATACGAGTTCAGAGAATGCGGCAGTAGAGATTACAATTTCGAAGAATACGACTTTAAGGTCTCGCACGTGGCACAGCGCGAGCCCGAATAGCGAGAGCGCCCGGAACCGTGCTTCTGAATCAGCGCAGACGCGGTCAGCGCAACTGCAGGCGCGGCCGCCGCAGCCCCTCCCACTGTTGGGGCGACCAACGCAGCCAGCGCAACAAGAGCAGGTGCAGGCGCAGCGGCAGGATCAGGGGCAGGGGCAGGGGCAACCAGCGCAGCGGCAGTGGCAGCGGCAGGGGCAGGTTCAGCGACAGGGGCAGGGGCAGGATGTGGAAACGCGGGGTCGTTATTCCCCGCGGCGGAGAGGTGGGCCGGATGGCCGTACGCGTTATTGGAGCTGGCGAGAGGTTGTATCGGAGTGGGCGGCGCTGGAAATGCAGAAGAAGCTACTTCTGACTATGCAGCGGCGAGCTAAGCCAGGGGACAGGGTTTTGGTGAAGAGGGTTTTAGAACGTAGGGGTTTAGACAATAGGGATTCGGGAAACGAAGGAAGAGGACGTGGAGCGGAAGGAGGAGGATTGGCAGGCAGACACGGGGCGAATGCTGCTGGTGCTGGTGGCGAGTGGGATGGGGAAGGGAGGAGGAGGAGAGAAGCGAGAAGCAATGGGGAAAGTGGTGAAGTGAGCGAGGACGAGAGGGAAGAAGAGGGAGAGGAGGATAGGGGGGAGGAGAGCAGGGAGGATGAGAGTGGGGAGAGGAATGTGAGGGAGCAAGCGGGAACATGGAAGGGGTGGAAGAGGTGGGAGGACAAGAGGCAGCGGCGCGACAGGGAGGGGCGGAATGAGAAGAGTGGTGACTGGCAAACGGAGGTGGAGGAGGACGAGGAGAGGTGGGAGGAGAAACGAAGAGGGGAGACAGGTGGTGCTGTCAGAGGTGGAGAGCGGGGTGAGGGAGACGCGGAGGGATTTTCTGTCCAGGTGGCTGCTCAGGTGGCGGCCCAGGTGATTGCAGCAGAAAGGAGTGGGGAGGGGCGGAGCGTGGAGGAGATTGTGGATGGGTGGAGGGGCAACCGTTACCACATGACGGAACTGGTGAGTGCCACGTGGCAGGATTCTTGTGTAACCCTCAATCTAAAACCCCAGAGCTTCAACACCAAACCCCAAATCTCGAATTCCAAAACCCCAAACTTAAACCTTCCGTCGCTCCTTGTGGCAGGCTCTGATTGGATGCTTCTGCACCCTGCTGCCACCGCCACTCTTCATACTACCCCTCCACCTCTTGCCCACCCTCCCACCTCATCCACCCCTCCTCACCGCGTACCACCGCACTCGGCAGATTGTGGAGCTGTGGGTGCAGCACGCCCCTGCGCTCTCCCTCAGGGTGTTTGATTGGATGCGCCAGCAGCCCTGGTGCCACCTCCCCCACCGCATCCCACCCCTCCTCATCTGAATTCTCCTTGTTTACATCACATGGCAGATATTGGAGCTCTGGATGCAGCACGCACCCTCTCTCTCCCTCAGGGTCTTTGATTGGATGCGCCAGCAGCCGTGGTGCCGCCCGCGCCTCGACTCCTACAGCCTCGCGGTTCAGATTGCCGCCCACTCCCGCATTTGGGGACGAAGCGAGGCGCTGTTCGAGGAGATGCAGGCGGACGGCGTGCGGCCGGACTCGTTTGTCTTTTCTGTGATGGTGCGCGTGCTGGCGCAGCAGGGGCGGTGGGAGGATGCGATTGGATTGGTGGAGAGGCGGGCGGCAGCAGTCGACCCGGAGCTCATGTCATTAGTGAAGTGAGTGAGGTGATTTGTCGAGTGGTCAAGAAAGCCTGCTTGCTGATTGGTCCACGTGGCATGTGGTTGTTGTCAAGATTGAAGATTCAGCATTTCACTCTGTCGTTGTTCTTCACGTAAGATTTATTTTTAGTATGAGATTGCATTCGCCAATGAGAATTGAGTGTAGCATGTCTCCTCTCCACTCTCCTACTTTCTCATCCATATCTCTGTCCTACCCATCTCCCAGGGTACTCCTTCACGACATGGCATGCTCGCCACACGCCGCCTCCCTCACAGCCGCCCTCCTCTCCTCTCTCTCCTCACTCCCCTCCTCCTCTCCCTCCCCCTCCGCCTCCTCCCGTCCCCTTTCCCCAACCCCTTTCTCTCTTGACCAAGAGTCATACCGACTCCTCCTCCGCTCCTTCTACTCCCACAACCACCTGCCTCTCATCCCACCAACCGTAGCCAGCATGATTCAAGCAGGCTATCTCCTCAGCCAATGGGATGCCGCCATGTGGCTCGAGGCCCTCGCTGCCCAGGGCGACGTTGCAGGGATCCGGGCAGCTGTTGGGGAAATTCTGGCGCTCGGGCTGCCCGAGCCGGAAAGTTTTCGGATGGCCATGGTTTTGGGATTTGCAAGAGCGGGGGAGATGGACCGAGCTTGGAGCTTGTTTGTAGGGGGGGAGGAGAGTGAGGGAGTGAGTGAGGGGGTGCAAGAGGGAGTGGCGAGCCAGGTTTCCCAGAAGCCACCTAAGAGGGGTGTGGAGCCGAGTCTGTATGTGATGGTGGTGGAGGCGATGGTGGGGGCGGGACGCATGGAACAGGCAGAGGCGGTGTGTGCGGAGTATGGGCGGGCGCACTTGGTCGCTGTGCAGAGGTTCAAATACGGGGTGAGTGGACGCTAGTATGCAAGCAGCACATCAGCAAGCACCACGTCAGCAAGCAGCACGTCAGCAAGCACCACGTCAGCAAGCACCACGTCAGCAAGCACCACGTCAGCAAGCACCACGTCAGCAAGCACCACGTCAGCAAGGACCACGTCAGCAAGCAGCACGTCAGCAAGCACCACGTCAGCAAGCACCACGTCAGCAAGCAGCACCTGAGCTAACCTAAGCTCAGTGGTCACCTGCCGTGCCACATTGCCCTGCATCACCCTCTGCTCGTCCCTGTCTTTCTCCCTCAGCCTTCCCTCCCTCATCATCCGCCCTCCTCCCTCCCCTCTCCTCCCTCCTCCTCCTTCCGCTCTTCCTCTTAGCCTTTTCCATTCTTGAAAAGCCCGTCCCTCTTTTCTTTGCCCCCTGTCCTTCCCCACCTGCCACCCCGCCTCCCCATCAGCGCCCCTACACTGTACTCCTGTCCGCCTACCTCCTGTCCGGCGATCTCTCGTCCTTTTCCCGCGTATGGACAGCAATGAGGGCGGGCGGCCGCCCGGTAGACAGTTACGTCCTTCGTCTGCTAGCCAAGGCCTGCGCGTCTGTGGGCGGGCTCAAGGGGCTGGCAGTGATGCTGTGGGCGGCAAGAGAGGGGCGGGAGAGGGAGGTGGGAGGGAGTGAGGGAGGGAGTGTGGGAGGGAGTGAGGAAGTGGATGGTCAAACGTGGGATGCTGCCGGGGCGAGAGGTGGAGCAAGTGAAGCAGTGCCAGAAGACAGTGTGACAGATGAAGCTGGTGCAACCAGTGCATCAGGTGCATCAGGTGCATCAGGTGCATCAGGTGCATCAGGTGCATCTGCAACAGCTACGTTGGTGGAGGTGGCAGAGTTGGCAGCAGGAGCTATGGTGGTAGAGGCATCCCCGGAAGAGGTAGAGGCAGCCGAGAGGCAGTTCCCAGTTCTCGCGGCCGAGCTGAGGGGTAGCGACAAGGCGCTCAGGGTAGTCGTCAGGTACCTGTTCAAGGATGCTAACGTGGCGGGTGGGGATGAAGCCGTGCCTGCTGACGTGGCGGCTGGAGATGATGTCGTGCCTGCTGACGTGGCAGCGAGTGGGGAGAAGGGGGGAGGTGACGTGGAGGAGGGTGGCGGGCACGGGGTTGCTGCGGTGAGAAGCGGATGGTCTGAAGAGCGTGTGGGTGTGCCAGCAGCAGCAGAGGAGCGTGTGGGTGTGCCGGCAGCAGGGCAGCAGCATGTGGGTGGTGGAAGGGGCGACGAGGCGTCAGAGGAAGATCATGTGGGCGAGGCTGGGCGGGACGTACTGGGGCACTCAGTGTGCGCGAGTGATGGGATGGTGGAGGGGGTGGAGGGAGCACAGAGAGAGGAGAAGGAGAGGGGACAAGAGGGGGATGCGGGAGAAGAGGGTGAAGGAATCAGGGAGGGAGAGGAAGGAGGAGCAGCAGAGGCGAAGGGAGAGTTAGAGAGAGGGCAGCGAGGCAGAGGAGGGCAGGAGGGGGAGGAGCGGATACCTTTGGGGGCTCAAGTGGTGGAAGTAAGGGGCGGTGCAGGGGCGGGAGGGGAGGGAGTGGAGGGAGTGGAGGGAGTGGAGGGAGTGGAGGGAGTGGAGGGAGTGGAGGGAGTGGAGGGAGTGGGAATGCCAGTGGCGGCAACAGCAGGGGACGGGACAGGGGCTGCAGCAGTGGCAGTGGCAGAAGCAGCAGGGGAAGGAGCGACAGACGATGTAGCAGTGGTGGCAGCAGTGGTGGTAGCAGGGGTGGCAGCAGGGGTGGCAGCAGGGGTGGCAGCAGGGGTGGCAGCAGGGGTGGCAGCAGTAGAAGATGATAGGGAGAGAAGAGAGATGGAAAGGACGGGAGGGGAAGGCGAGGGGTCAGTAGTGAGGAATGGAGGGGAGAGCGGAGGAGTTTCAAGTGGTGCTAATGGTAGCAACAGTGGCAGCAGCAGCAGCAGCAGCAGCAGCAGCAGTGAGAGCTTGGCAGAGCGAAGGCTGGCGATGGGATGGGTTGGGGGAAGGCGTGGGGAGGGCAGAGGGGGTAGAGAGGGAGGGAGGGGGAAGAGTGTGGATGGATCCAAGCTGAGAAGGCCAGTTGTGGGCGGCAAAGCGGATTCTGGTACAGTGCAGCACGGTGGCAGTGGGAGGGATGAGAGCCAACTAGGTGTAGTGCAGCAGGCTGTAGCAGAGGCGGCTGTAACAGAGGCGGCTGTAGCAGAGACGGCTGTAGCAGAGACGGCTGTAGCAGAGATGGCTGTAGCAGAAACGGCAGTAGCAGAGCGGGCTGTAGCAGAGCGGGATGTAGCAGAGACGGCCGTAGCAGAGCGGGCTGTAGCAGAGACAGCTGTAGCAGAGACAGCTGTAGCCGAGCGGGCTGTAGAGGCAGCTGTAGCAGAGACATCACGAGAGGGGGATTTACCTGAGGAGATGGTAGCGCAAGCGGGTGGGGGAGAGGCAGAGGTGGTGCACGGCGCTTCAACGAATGTGACTTCACCAGAGGCTGTGGGGATTGAGGCTGCTGCAGCTGCAGGGAGTGATGCTGCACCTGTGGGGATGGTAGAGCATGTGGTTGGGGGAGAGACAGCGGTGGTGGATGATGCTACAACGAATGTGACTTCACCAGAGGCTGTGGGGATTGAGGCTGCTGCAGCTGCAGGGAGTGATGCTGCACCTGTGGGGATGGTAGAGCATGTGGTTGGGGGAGAGACAGCGGTGGTGGATGATGCTACAACGAATGTGACTTCACCAGAGGCTGTGGGGATTGAGGCTGCTGCAGCTGCAGGGAGTGATGCTGCACCTGTGGGGATGGTAGAGCATGTGGTTGGGGGAGAGACAGCGGTGGTGGATGATGCTACAACGAATGTGACTTCACCAGAGGCTGTGGGGATTGAGGCTGCTGCAGCTGCAGGGAGTGATGCTGCACCTGTGGGGATGGTAGAGCATGTGGTTGGGGGAGAGACAGCGGTGGTGGATGATGCTACAACGAATGTGACTTCACCAGAGGCTGTGGGGATTGAGGCTGCTGCAGCTGCAGGGAGTGATGCTGCACCTGTGGGGATGGTAGAGCATGTGGTTGGGGGAGAGACAGCGGTGGTGGATGATGCTACAACGAATGTGACTTCACCAGAGGCTGTGGGGATTGAGGCTGCTGCAGCTGCAGGGAGTGATGCTGCACCTGTGGGGATGGTAGAGCATGTGGTTGGGGGAGAGACAGCGGTGGTGGATGATGCTACAACGAATGTGACTTCACCAGAGGCTGTGGGGATTGAGGCTGCTGCAGCTGCAGGGAGTGATGCTGCACCTGTGGGGATGGTAGAGCATGTGGTTGGGGGAGAGACAGCGGTGGTGGATGATGCTACAACGAATGTGACTTCACCAGAGGTGGTGTGGAAGAGGGCGTCCCCTTGCCTGCGCTTCCCCCCTCCCCTCCCATCAGGCGGATCCCTCATCCCTCCTTGCGCTCTTGTTTTCTCAAACCCTGTGCTCCCCCCCCCTCCCCCCATCAGGCGGATCCCGCCGCCCCTCCGCCCCCTCCGGCTGCATGGGGGCGTGTTCTCTCTGCCCTGCGCGACCCCGGGCAGTACGGGCAGCTGAAAGAAGTTTACCGGATGATGCTAAGCGCTTTGGAGCGGGAGGGGACTCAAGTGCGCTGGCATCAAGGGCAGGAGGGACAGGAGGAGGTTCAAATGCGCAGGCAGCAGGGGCAAGACGGGCAGGAGGAGCTGAGATGGGGGCAGCAGGGGCGGGAGGAGATGCAAGAGGGGCGGGAGGAGATGCAAGAGGGGCGGGTGGAGATGCAAGAGGGGCGGGTGGAGATGCAAGAGGGGCGGGTGGAGATGCAAGAGGGGCGGAGCATGAGTTGTTCTGCTGGTACTGAAGATGGGGGGGTTGACAGTAGAAGTGACACTAGAGAGGGTGACAGTAGAGGGAGGGGCAGGGGTAGAATTGACAGCAGCGGCAGTGATAGTAACGAGAGTGATAGTAATGAGAGTGTTACAGTCTTTACAGGAGGGTATGTGCTTCCATTCAATCTGGTGCTGATGTCAGCATGCAGGCGGGGAGCAGCTGATGACGTAGCAGCTGTTTTTGGTGACATGCTCAGTCATAACGTCATCCCGTCATGGGTATGTGATAGGCATTATGGGTATGTGATAGGCATTATGGGTATGTGATAGGCATCATGGGTATGTGATAGGCATCATGGGTATGTGATAGGCATCATGGGTATGTGATAGGCATTATGGGTATGTGATAGGCATCATGGGTATGTGATAGGCATCATGGGTATGTGATAGGCATCATGGGTATGTGATAGGCAACTCTACTTCACTGATCCCAAACCCAATGCCTCTGTGCCTGCCAGCCACCCGCTTCCCCCTAAAACTGCCAACCTTCTTGGTGCACCCTCTCCCCCCACTCCTCCTCAACCTCCCCCCCCCACGCCCCCACTCCCTCTCTGCCCTCTTCTCCCTCCCGAGCTCCCTTTACAGAGATCTCTACTCTTCGTGCTGAAGGGTGCATGTGGCCCCAACCAGCCGTTCCCCTCCCCCACGTCGCTCGTTGCCTTTGTTGCCTCTAAGGCCACTCAGCTGCCACCAGAGCCACACGCGTCTGATGAACCCGCGACAGCTGCCGCGGTTACATCTGATGCAGTTACGTCGGACAGGGTTACGTCTGCGGCGGCCCCGTGTGCCAGCTCAGCGTCGTCCGCGCATGACAGGTCAGCATCATCCACGCATGCCAGGTCAGCGTTATCCACGCATGCCAGGTCAGCGTCATCCGCGCGTGCTCGGGAGGTTCTGGAGAATATGGCAGTGCTGCTGATCGGAGAGCCGTGGGCCGTTGATCGGCTGAGATGGAGCGTGGAGATCGCAGAGTGCATCCAGAGGGCTCAGGGCAGCAGCCCCCTCCTTCTGCCCTCTCCTCTGGCACGACGATTCTTCTTTGCCTCTAGGAGCCTGCGGTTGGTTGGTAGGGAGAGGGACGAGGAGGGGGGTGATGAGGTGAGGGGAGACGCAGAGAAGCGGGATGAATTGAGGGGTGGAATGGAAGGGGAAGAAGAACAGGAGTGTGCAGGGAAGGGGAAAGAGGAGGAGGAAGGGGAGAATGGGTATGAAGGGAGAGGGGTAGGAGAAGAGGGGGAGCAGATTGAGCGTGGAGGAGAAGTGGGATTGGGTGGGAGTGATGCTGGTGTTGGTGCTTCAAAACGAACGCAGCTGTTGATTGGGGTGGTTCGGCCGGACGAGAGACGCGAGGAGGAGAAGTGGGAGGGAGGCTCGGTGGCCGTGCTAGGCTCGGCAGAGGCTCGGGAGGAGCTGGCCGATCGGATGGAAGCACTTTTAGAGGCCAGCACTGCTGCCCGGCAGGCTGCCTGGGAAGAAAAAACTGCCCGGCGGGCAGTTGAGCAGGCAGAGTGGGCAGAAAAACAGTTGAGTGTGAATGCAGAGTGGAGGGAGGCGAGGGAGAGGGAGAGGGGGGTGGCAGTGGAAAGGTGGGTGAAGGGGAGAGGTAGGGTGAAGAGTGTTAATGAGGCGTGGACTCAAGTGGTGGAGCGAGAGAGAGGGATCAAAGGAGGGGTTGACGGGGGAAGGGAGAGGGGGTTGGAAGGTGGGGATGAAAGGGGAGAAGAGAAGGCGATGATGGTGGGTGATGGGGGGTTTGATACGGTGAAGGGGATGATAGTGGGTGATGGGGGGTTTGAGAAGCGCATGTTGGAGAGGCAAGGGGAGGGGCGGGAAGGAGGAGGGGTGGGTGGAAAGAGAAGGGGAGATAGTGAGGAAAAGGAGGTGGAGGAGGAGGAAGGGGAAGAGGAGAAGGAGGGAGGCGCTCGGGAGGATAGGGGTGGTGTGGGGGCAACAGGCATGGGGGAGCGGAGGGAGCAGAGGAAACAGAGGGAACAAGAGGAGGAGAGGGAGGAGAGGGAGGAGAGGGAGGAGAAAGAAGCATGTGCAGTGGGGGTGGCGGAGCAGGTCAGGATGGTTGAGGTGCGACTGGTGAGTAACTCGACTTATGTGAGGGCCGTCGCTGAAGTGCTGTGGTATGGTGCGGTGGGGTGTGGCTCAGGGGGGTGGGGTGTGGTGTGGTGTGGTGCAGTGTGGCCTGGTGTCACGGGGTGTGGTTTGGTGTGGTATGTTCTGGTCTTGTGTCATGTCGTGTCGTGCCATCTTGTCTCGTGTTGTGTGACTTCATGTCATCCTGCCTTCCTCTTCTTGCGTACCCTTTTCCTCCCAGCCGTCGTGTATGAAGAAGTGTTTTGACTTGAAAAAACGCTTCTCAAAACACTTCTTCATCTTGTCTCGTGTTGTGTGACTTCATGTCATCCTCCCCTTCCCGTCCTTGCTTACCCTTTTCCTCCCCGCCGTCGCTCCCTACCCTTTCTCCCTGCCCTTCTCCCCACCAGTCGCACAGCATCCTCCCAGACCCAGCCTCTTGTGAGTCTCTCCTCTCAGCCCTTCGCATCGCCTCAACGCACCACCCTCAACGCCAACCCTCGCCCGACCCGTCCCCACTTCCTCCTCCTCCTCCGTCCTCCTCCTCCTCAGCGCACTCTCCTTCGACCCCGGCTCCCATCGCTTCCTCCGCAGTCCCTCAAGAGACGTCACTCCAAGTAACCACAACTCCCCCCCTGCCCACGGCGACTTTTCAGGCGCCTCAAACTTCGAACCTTGCTCCCATCACTTCCTCCGCAGTCCCTCAAGAGACATCACCCCCAGTAGCCACAACTCCCCCCCTGCCCACGGCACGGGCCATGCTGTGGCGCCTGGCGGGTGCTGGTGCTGCACTGTCCGCTGCTGCCTTCAACGAGGCCATTCGAGAGGCTGCTGAGTGCTGCGAGAGGGGCGATGAGGGGAGCGAGTCCGAAATGCCTTCAGCAGCAGCACCACCATCAGCACCATCAGCAGCAGCAGCAGCGATGGTGGAGGAGGTGGAGGGGCTTCTGCTTGAGATGCATCGACGGGGCGAGCTGCCGAACCAGGTGCGTGTGTGTTCATTTGTGGGTGTGTGTTGATGAGGTGAGTGACAAACAGCAGCAGCAGCATGTAGAGCAGCAGCAGCAGCAGCAGGAGCAGCAGCGATGGTGGAGGAGGTGCAAGGGCTGCTGCTTGAAATGCATCAACGGGGCGAGCTGCCAAACGAGGTGAGTGCGTGAGCACCCAGTGGAAGGTGTCTGCGTATCTTGAGACATGTTCCAGCGAGCAGCAGCGAAGGAGAATGTTTAGCAAATGAAAGACCGTTGTTGTAAAGAAATATAGCTAATTCGCGTAGGGTTCTGTTTAAACGGAGCTCTTCACTAAGCAGTGGTTAAAACACAGACACCAAACGAGGTCCCAGAGGTGTGTGTCTGCGTGCGCGCATTGCTCAATCACACAGCTGTCGAAATGCCCATGCACTCACCACAGTCCCGTTCCTCCTTCCACAATCACACCCTCCCCATCTCTTTCCCCTCCTCCTCTCCCCCTTCCCCTTCCTCGCTCACTCCCTTCCCTGTTAGATTATACTACTCTTCTGTATCCTGCATTGATCCTATAAACCCTAGGACAGAGATAGGCACCCAAACTATGTTTGGGTGCACAACTAGGGTTAACCCTAGTTGGGGTTTGGAACCCAACCTTGGTCCAATTATTGGCCCCCAAGGTTGAGTTGAGAGATTATTGGCCCCCCCCAATAATGTTGGCTCACTTTTGGCCAACATTATTGGGACCCCCCAATAATTCTCCAACCTAACTTATTGGTGGGGGGCCAATAATGATGACTAGGTACCCAACCAACCCCCCTCCCTTAGCTTCAACTATGTAAGCCCGTATGATTCCTAATTAACTCAATGGTTCAATTCTAACATGGTTATCAGAGCTCTTACGGCCAACGCCGCTCAAGATCCTAGGACCCCTCGTGCTACATAGCGCACCTCTCGCCGGCTCTGCCGCGCCTCTCGCGCCACTTAGCGCGCCTCACGCGCCACTTAGCGCGCCTCACGCGCCACTTAGCGCGCCTCACACGCCACTTAGCGCGCCTCACGCGCCACTTAGCGCACCTCTCCCCGGCTCTGCCGCACCTCTTGCGCCACTTAGCGCACCTCTCCCCGGCTCTGCCGCGCCTCTCGCGCAACTTAGCGCACTTCCGCCGGCTCTGCCGTGCCCCTCGCGCCATCTCGGCGCTCCCCCCCTCCCCTCGACCGTCCGCCGCGACGAACGCGACCGTCAGCCGCGGACGCGACGAACGCGACCGTCAGCCGCGGACGCGACGAACGCGACCGTCAGCCGCGGACGCGACGACCGCGACCGACAACCGCGGACGCGACGTCCGCGCCGACGACGAGGGCGGACGCGACGTCCGCGCCGACGGGCAGCGCGGACACAACATCCGCGCCGACGACGAGGGCGGACGCGACGTCCGCGCCGACGGGCAGCGCGGACGCGACATCCGCGCCGACGACGAGGGCGGACGCGACGTCCGCGCCGACGGGCAGCGCGGACGCGACATCCGCGCCGACGACGAGGGCGGACGCGACGTCCGCGCCGACGGGCAGCGCGGACGCGACATCCGCGCCGACGACGAGGGCGGACGCGACGTCCGCGCCGACGGGCAGCGCGGACGCGACATCCGCGCCAACGACGAGGGCGGACGTGACGTCCGCGCCGACGGGCAGCGCGGACGCGCCACCCGCGCCGACGACGAGGGCGGTCGCGACGTCCGCGCCGACGGGCAGCGCGGACGCGACATCCGCGGACAGCCGCCGCGGTCGGGACGAACGCGGGCAGCCGCCGCGGACGGGACGAACGCGGGCAGCCGCCGCGGACGGGACGAACGCGGGCAGCCGCCGCGGACGGGACGAACGCGGGCAACCGCCGAGGACGGGACGAACGCGGGCAGCAGCTACGGACGGGACGAACGCGGGCAGCAGCCGCGGACGGGACGAACGCGGGCAGCCGCGAACGCGACCAGACGGGGGAGTACCCAGCTGCGGACAGCACGCAACTCATCCCCACCACTGACCGCGCCGTCCCTCCGGACAGCGTCGTCACCTCTAGCACCTCCACCGTCCCCTCCTCCCCCCCCCCCCCCCCCCCCTCCCCCCCCCCCTCCTCCCTCACTCGTTATGGCAGACGAACCTTCGTCGCTTGAGCTCGCCTCGATTGACAAACTCGAGCTCCTCAACGGCACCACCGCAGTCAATTGGGTGTCGTTTGAGGAGAATCTCTTCACGTACCTTGGCTCCGTCCGAGTGGGAGATTATTGCCTTCTTGACGTCGTCCTCGAAACGCCTCACGGCCTCCCTCCCACCCCGCCCCCGCTCCCAGGCTCCTCCCCTCCTGACGCCCCACCACTCCCGACCGAACCCGCCCCTCAAGCCCCCATCCTAGGGGCTTGGGAGGATGACCCAGACAGGTGGGCTCGCACCCTCAACAAGTACAACAAGGAGCGAGACGACTACGTCATCAAGGGCAGAGCACACGCGGCTGCCGTCGCCGCTCACGAAGCTGCTACTGCAAAGCTTGCAGAGTTCAAAGCCATCTCCGAAGCATACTCTACTAACCTTCGTAAGCATCACTCCGATACTGCTGCATGGCGCATTGCTGACCGCCGTGCACTCACTGTCATCTTCTCGTGCGTTCCCTCCTCCCTTAAACGTGACCTTCGCCCTCCATCCTCCCCCTCTCTCTGGAAGTCTCTCTCCGCCCAATATGACCGTCAGGACTTACGCTCACTCCTCTCCCTCTTTCGCACCTTCCAAGACATCACCCTTGACTCCTCCCTCAATGCTGCCTCCTTCGCTCGGCGTCTCACGGACACTGCGCAACGCCTCAATGATCGAGGCATCTTGATCTCAGACACCCTTCTTACAGCACGCATCCTTGACTGCCTCCCACCCACCTATGACACTTACCGCATCAACTTCACCTCCCAGCACATTCGTCCTCCCCCTGTAGCTGTTACCATCGACTGGCTCCTTGACAGTGAGACTGACCTCCTGCGTGACTCTGCAACGGTCAATGCTGTTCACGCTCGCAAAGGAACCAATAACACTGGCGGAAGCAGCAGCAGCGGACCTGGACGTGGTTCATGTGGAGGAGGTCGAGGAGGCGGTCGCGGAGGCGGACGAGGAGGGCGCACTGGGGAACGCGGCGGACGTGGAGCAACTACTCCATCCACGGGTGGGTTTCCCCCGTGTCAGTACGTCATTCGTCAAGGCCCCAACAAAGGTCAGACCTGCAACCAGACCACTCATCCAACTGAAACGTGCTTCAAAGCCCTCACTGATGAATGGCTTGCACGCGGCAACACAGGTCCCCCTCCACGTTGGAACACTATCACCCCTCGCCCCACCCCTCATGATATTCGCACCCTCTCCACCTATGCACCCTCTCCACCTAACCTCCATAATGTCCTCGCTCAGCACCTCTCCCCTCACGTCCTCCAGCAAGTCCAACACCTTCTTCCCACACCCACCACCACCCCTACGCCCTCCACCCTCACCACTCCGCCTCCACCCACGCCCCCACCTCCAACCCCTCCCTCCCCCTATCCTCCTCTCTATCCTCCTCCTTATGCCGGCTGGCCCTACCCTCCCTACCCCCCATCTATGTATGGCCATAGAACTGCCGCAACTGCTGCAACTACTGAACAACCCACCTCCTCCTCTCACCCCCCCGGCTTCACACCGTTTCCTTCCACAGGCTTCATAGGTCATGTCACCACTGCTAGCTCTTGCAATAATCCTATGTATGCCAATGCTATTAATGAGTCCTCATTCCAGTACTCCGTGTCCTCCTCCTCCCAGCCCCTTGAGTTCATCCTTGACAGCGGTGCCACCCACACGGTCCTTCGTGATGCAGGCACGCTCCTCCCCCTCTCCACCCCCTCCACAATCTATGGGGCTGACTCAAGCTTTGCCATACAAAGCCGTTACACCTCCACACTCCCCTGTCCCTTCTTTCCCTCAGGTACTGTCACAGGTCTCTATGTCCCCTCCCTTCGTAACAACCTGGTTTCCCTTGGTGCCCTCTCAACGGCAGGTGTCACCGCCTTATTTCCTGGTCACGCAGCATATTGTGACTTATTTCATACCCCCTCCGGTCGCTTCCTCTGCCGTGTCCATCGGTGCCCCTCCACCCATATGTACACCTTCCGCATCCCCCGCCCCACCCTTCACCAACTCTCCACACCCCCCTCCCTTCCCCCTCCCCCTCCCCCTCCCCCTCCCCCTCCCCCTCCCCCTCCCCCTCCCCCTCCCCCTCCCCCTCCCCCTCCCCCTCCCCCTCCCCCTCCCCCTCCCCCTCCCCCTCCCCCCGCCCCTTCCCCCCCCCCCCCCATCGAACCCACCCTCTCCCTGTCACTGTCGTAATCTCACACACCCCACCATTCTCCTCCACCATCGCCTAGGCCATCCCAACTTTGCCACCCTTCGCCGATCCATCCTCACTAAACTCCTTGACGGTCTCCCCCTTACCCTTCCCCCCCTCCCTCCGTCCCCCTCCCCTCCTTGCTCAGTTTGTGTTGAAAGCAAGCTGAAGCAACAACCACACACGAGTAACCCCTCCTTTTCCCTCCAACCCCTTGACCTCGTTTACATGGATATGTGGGGCCCTAACACTTCCCCCACCAGGCAAGGACATCGCTATCTCCTGATCCTGGTGGATGATCACAGTCGATACTCCTCCGTCACCCTCCTTCGTACGAAGGTGGAGGCCCCGGCTGCCATCACTGCCTGGGCTGAACAAGCACGCAACCACTTCGGTCGCCCTGTTCGCCGCTTCCATTCCGATGGAGGCGGTGAGTTCCTCAACCACACCCTGTCCTCCTACTGCACCACTCACGGCATCCTCCACACCTACACTCTCCCTCACTCCCCTCAGCAGAATGGTGTGGCGGAGAGCCGCGT
This sequence comes from Closterium sp. Naga37s-1, assembly GCA_947471745.1. Taxonomy (NCBI): domain Eukaryota; kingdom Viridiplantae; phylum Streptophyta; class Zygnematophyceae; order Desmidiales; family Closteriaceae; genus Closterium; species Closterium sp. Naga37s-1. The sequence goes on from CANJKZ010000069.1 coordinate 3,804,451, forward strand.
GCGGGAGATCACCAAAACGGCTCGGTGCCTCCTCGTTCACGCCTCCTGCCCACCTTCTCTGTGGGGCTATGCCATCCTTCATGCTGCCATCCTCACTAACCTCTACCCCCACCCTTCCCGTCCCACCTCCACCCCCACCGAACTATGGACCTCCAGCAAGCCTGACATATCTCCTCTGCGCGTCTGGGGTTGCAAGGCGTATGTCCTCATACACCCTGCTGACCGCTCACGCGCACGTGGAAAGCTTGCGTCCCGCACACTCCCCTGTGTCTACCTTGGACACAACACCAACTCACCTGACTACCTTTTCCTCCACCCCCCCTCAGGCCGCCTCATCCGTAGTCGGGACGTGGTCTTTGACGAGGCCACCCCGTACTACACCTCCCCCTCCGCCCCTAACCCCCTTTCCCCATTTCCCCGGCCCCTTCTCTGGACTGACACCCTGCCCCTCCTCCCGTCCCCTGCCATGACCCCTCCCCCCCCTCCCCCACCCCTCCCCCCCTCTCCCCTCTCCTCCAGCTCCTCCGGCGACATCCTTAACCCACCCCCCCCCTCCCCCTCCCACTCCACTACCTCACCTTCCGCTGCAACCCACCTCCCTCCTCCTCCTCCCCCTCCTCCACCTCCCCCACCCCCTTCCCCTCCATCCCCCCTCCCCTCCTCTAATCCGGCCCCCCCTCCTCCTCCCCCCCCCCTTCCCCAGCGCCCCTCCCCTACCCTTGTCCTTCCACGCTTTCATCCACAACCGCTCCTTCATCGACGTCCCTCGCCCTGCCAAGACCAATGTCGTCAAAGGCAAATGGCTCTTCCGTGTCAAGCTTCTCCCTGGCGAAGACCCTGTTTACAAAGCTCGCTATGTGGCGAAGGGCTTCACGCAAAAGCACGGCTTTGACTTCTTCGAAACATACTCACCCACTGCTACCCCACCGGTCGTTCGGGTGTTCCTCGACTTCGTCGGCAGACGCGGCATGCTGTTACACTCCATGGATGTCACTACCACCTTCCTCCAAGGCGACCTACACGAACTCATCTTCATGGAACGCCCCAAAGGCTTCCACGCTCCACATGACCCGTCCACCGTTTGGAAGCTGCTCCGACCCGTCTACGGCCTCAAGCAAGCACCCCGGGAGTGGCATGCCAAGCTCTCTTCCACCCTTCGCGAGCTTGGTTTTCGCCCCTCCCGAGCTGCCTCCAGCCTCTTCCTTCGGACGACTCCGTCCCCTTTCTACATTCTCGTCTACGTCGACGACATGCTACTAGCCGCTGACACAGATGCTGAGATGCAGGAGGTCAAGGACGAACTACAGCGTCGCCTCGCCTGCAAAGACCTGGGGGAGGTCCGCAACTACCTTGGCATGGAGATCACCCGCGACCTCAAGGCTAAGACTATCTCCCTCTCTCAGTCCTTCTACATTGAGAAGGTCCTTGAGAGGTTTGGAATGTCAAAAGCCAAGCCCATCGCCACCCCGCTTGCAGTTGGGCACCAGCTCTCGCCCCCTGCCACCCCCACCGACTCCTCTAACCCCTATGCAGAACTTGTCGGGGCCCTGATGTACGCCATGGTCTGCACCCGCCCCGACCTTGCCTACCCAGTCAGTGTTCTGGCGCGATTCGTTGGTGTCGGCAGGCACACGGAGGAACACATGACGGCAGCCCGGCGTGTCCTACGCTACCTTCAACACACGAAGGATTACACCCTCACCCTTGGTGGAGCAGACCCGCCGGTTCTCACTGGCTTCAGCGACTCGTCCTGGGCAGACTCACAGCCTGATCGTCGCAGCTCACAAGGATATGGCTTCACCCTTGGGAGCGGCCTCATCAGCTGGCGCTCCACCCGCTCCTCCTCCATCGCCCTCTCCTCCTGCGAGGCTGAACTGTACGCGGTCACGATGGCAGCACAGGAAGCACGCTGGCTCAGCTATCTCCTCACAGACCTTGGCTCACCACAGCCTTGTCCCACTCTCTGGTGTGACAACGCCAGCACCATCCACCTCACCAAAGAAGTTGTGTTCCATGGTCGCTCCAAGCATATCGAGCTCCGACACTACTTCGTCCGTGATCTTGTCCAGGATGGCCACATTACCGTGCGCAAGATCGACTCTTCCTCCAACCCCGCCGACATATTCACTAAGGCCCTCGACCGCTCTACTCACTCGGCAATTTTGCCGCTCCTGGGCCTTGCTCCCCATGGTGACTGATTCAGGGGTTGCTGTCTTATCTCATCCAGGTTTATAGATCTATGCAGGCTAAGGGGTTGTGTTAGATTATACTACTCTTCTGTATCCTGCATTGATCCTATAAACCCTAGGACAGAGATAGGCACCCAAACTATGTTTGGGTGCACAACTAGGGTTAACCCTAGTTGGGGGTTGGAACCCAACCTTGGTCCAATTATTGGCCCCCAAGGTTGAGTTGAGAGATTATTGGCCCCCCCCAATAATGTTGGCCCACTTTTGGCCAACATTATTGGGACCCCCCAATAATTCTCCAACCTAACTTATTGGTGGGGGGCCAATAATGATGACTAGGTACCCAACCAACCCCCCTCCCCTAGCTTCAACTATGTAAGCCCGTATGATTCCTAATTAACTCAATGGTTCAATTCTAACATTCCCTCCCATCCCTCTCCTCTCTCCCAACCCGTCACAGGGCACAGTTTGCATGCTCATCCACCGTTTTTAGCACCTTTTTTCTTTTTTAGGCACCTGAGAAACGATATGTGACGAATTTTCAGGCACCTTAAGAATGGACCCATCCCCCCTGCCCCCCCACCTCTCACAGGACACGGTTCTCATTCTCACTCACGCGCTCGTGGGCCCGCCTCCCCTTCCCTTCTCCTCCCCTGCACGCCTCCTCTCCCACCTCATTCGCTTGGCTTCACTCCACCTTCCCTCCCCCACCTCGCCTGCTGCTGTCACCGCTGCAGCAGCACCAACAGCAACAGACCCAGCAGCAGCAGCGGCGACAGTGGGAGCATCGAATCCAGCAGCAGTAGCAGCAGCAGCAGCAGCAGCAGCAGCAGCAGCAGCAATCCCTGCGGGTTCTGTAGGTGACGCTTTGACCTCCCCTGTCTCCTCTCCTCTCTCCTCGCCCCTCTTCCACCGCCACCGAACCAACCTGATCTCCTGGACCGTCCAAGCCTGCTGCTCAGGCTCGGGTTCGGGCTCTGTCTCAGCCCCACTAGGTCCGGTGGACATGCCACGTGTCGCGTTCTCATTGGACCTCCTGCGGCTGCTGAGGCGAGAGGGGCAGGAACCCTCTGCTGCTGCTTGCTGTGCTCCGCTCGCTGCTCTGGTGGGGGAGGGGAGGGTGAGGGGAGAGACAGTGCAAGGTGGAGAGGGGAGGGTGAGGAGAGAGACAGTGCAAGGTGGAGAGGAGAGGGTGAGGAGAGGGGCGGTGGAGGGGGAAGACGTAGAGAAACGCGTGGGTACTGTTAGTGGGGCGATGAGAGGCTTAGAGGAGAGGGAGGAGGAGGAGGATTGGGCGGTGAGGGTGGCTTTACGGGTGGTGAAGGAGGCGGTGCAGGAGGGGTGGTTGCATGCTGGCAACATGGCTCTGGTGCTGCTGCTGGCACATGCGAGACGAGGGCTTCGAGAAGAGGTGAGGGCGAGGGGCAAGAAGTAAGAGTGTTTGACATGAAGCGTGGAGAGAATCATTTCATGGGGGGTGGTTGCATTGCATGCTGGCGACATGGCGCTGCGCTGATGCTGCTCCTGGCACATGCGAGACGAGGGTTTCAAGAAGAGGTAAGGGCGAAGGGAAAAGCGGGAGAGGGAAGTGGTAAGGAAACATAAAAGAGGTAACAGAAAGGGAGAAAGGGGGCAGAGAGGCTTCAAGGATCGTGTCAGTATTTTGTGAAAAACTCGTTGCTTTCGAGGACTCGTTGCTTTCGAGGACTTGTTGACTTTTTGAGTCGACTCAACAGTCACCTCGTAGGATCGTGTGAGAGAGTTTTGAAGGACTCGTTGCTTTCCCCTCGAGTGCCCTCCTTCCCTGCCGCTCTCCCCCCCGGCTGCCCCCCACCCCATCCCTTGCCATTGCCAGGCCGCCTCTCTCCTCCACTGCCTCTCACGTGCCAACATCCCTGTACCGGGCGGCGCACTGCTAGACGTGCTGCGGGCAGCAGCAGCACACAGGCAGGCGGACTTTTTTGTCTTCTTGCTGCGGGAGTGGGTAGCGGCTGATGTGACTGTATTGGGTGGCCCGTGGGCCCTAGAGGAGGTGCTGCAGCTGCTGCTGCGCTGCAGACGACCTCACCAGGTGAGGGTCAAGAGGGTGTGTGCCATGCTGTTATTTCTGCTGCAGCACCAGGTGTATTGGGTGGCCCGCGGGCTCTAGAGGAGGTGCTGCAGCTGCTGCTAAGATGCAGACGACCTCACCAGGTCAGAAGCATGCTGCTAGTGGTGCTAGTGGTGCTAATGCAGCTAATGCTGCTGCTACCGCTTCTGCTGCTGTTGCCACTGCCGCAGCTGCCACCTTTTCTCCCTTACTGTTCTCCTCTTCTCTCTGCCGTCACCACCCGGCCTCATCGCTCTCTCGTCACCACCTCCCCCCCCTTACTCCCACCCTCTGCCAGGCCGTGTCATGGTTCCGCTGCTGCTTGGGAGCGTACCCACACGCACCCCCGTCGCCAGCAGTGGTGGGGGCGCTGCTGCATTCCGTACCCCTGACTGTAACCCACCCCCCCCTCCGCATCCGCCACCACCTTCCCCTCTTCCCCCCTTCCCCCCTCTTTTCTCCCACCCTCTGCCAGGCTGTGTCGTGGTTCCGGCGCTTCCTGGGAGCGTACCCGCACGGCCCCCCCTCTCCAGCAGGGGTGCGCGCGCTGCTGCACTCTGTACCCCTGACCGTAAACTCTCCATTCCTACCACCTTCCTTCCCCTCCCCCCCTCCCCCCCTCCCCTGTCGCCCAGGCCGTGTCGTGGTTCCGGCGGTGTCTGGGAGCACACCCGCACGCACCCCTTTCGCCAGCAGTGGTGCGAGTGCTGCTGCATGCGCTGCAGAGGAGAAGCATGTGGCACGAGATGCTGGACGTGTTCGGGTCGCTACAACACTACCCGGGCTATCATGACAAGGTGAGGAGAGGCTTGGGGAATGCGAGGTGCTCAGGGGGTGTGGGGCCTGCTGCATGCGCTGCAGAGGAGAAGTATGCGGCACGAGATGCTGGACGTGTTCGGGTCTCTGCAAGAATTCCCGGGCTATCATGATAAGGTGAGGGGAGGATAAGGTGAGGGGAGGATAAGGTGAGGGGAGGATAAGGTGAGGGGAGGATAAGGTGAGGGGAGGATAAGGGAATGCGAGGGGTGCAGGGGGGACGGGGAATGGTTGTTGCATGCGCTGCAGAGGAGAAGTATGCGGCACGAGATGCTGGACGTGTTCGGGTCTTTGCTGGGCTACCCAGGCTATCATGACAAGGTGAGGGGAGGCTTGGGGTATGTGAGGCGTGCGTGCAGTCTACACTACACCACTTTCCTCCGCACGCTCCTCCACTGCTGCCAGCCCAAGCTCTTCGCAATGTGTGCATCTTTGTGTCTCGCATGTGTGTGCATGCATGACTCATGGCAGGTCACCTCCACCACACTCATCCGCACGCTCCTCCACTGCTGCCAGCCAAAGCTCGCACTCACCCTCTTCCGAGACATGCGTCCCTTTGCCTCTGCCCTCTTCCATGCACAGCAGATCAACTACACGACGGTCATCCGCACGCTCCTGCACTGCCGCCAGCCCAAGCTCGCACTCAACCTCGTCCGCAATGTGTGTCCCTGTGTCTATTGTATGTGTACACGCACATGCTCGGCCCATGGCAGGTCAACTACACGACGGTCATCCGCACGCTCCTCCACTGCCGCCAGCCAAAGCTCGCACTCACCCTTTTCCGAGACATGCTCACATCAGGGGTGCTTCAATGCGACACCCACGGGCGGGTGCTGACAGGCCGTGGTAACGACGCCACCCATGAGAGGCTGCTGCAGGCCGTGCGGCATGCGGCTTGCCTGGTTGGTGATAGAGAGGTGCTCGGCATGGTGGGCGGTGCTGCTATGGCTGCTCACAGCAAGACAAGGAGGGAGAGATTCAGACCCGATCCTCCTCCTGGGGTTGGGGATGAGACAGACTCTTCTCCAATGCCGAGTTCTCCTGATGGCCAAAGCTTGTGAGTGGTGTAGTTCACGGTGTACGACGGCCACGGGTCGGTGTTGGTAACCGACGGTACCGATGTGAGGTCGCCGCAATGCAGGCTGTGTGGCATGCAGCTCTCCTGGTGGGCGACAGGGACAGGGAGGTGCTCGGCATGGTGGGTGGTGGTGATGTGGCTGCTAGCAGCAAGACCAGGAGCGAGAGTTTTAGACAACCAGGGTTCACAAAGTAAGGCAGATCAGGTGTTGCGGGTAAACCCGAGAGATAAGTATTGGTGATTAGCACCAGCACTGTAGGGAGGGAGGTGTAATAATCTACCAAGCACTAGTGTTCAGCTTTCGGGTTGTATAGACAAGTGTTGGTGATTGGCTGCACTGTAGGAATATGAAGGTACCAAACCTAGTGTTCAGCTTTCAGTCTACTAGTAACCAGTGTGGTATAAATGGCATTGTCCGGTGCAAGAAAGTCCAAAGTGGTGAGCGTATTAGTGGATTAACTGGGTTGTGGAAATAATGTTTTATTTGGTCAAAGAATTTCCCAAGCGCAGTATAACGTTGTTGGTATAATCATCTGCCGAATCTGTGCCAAATTCGTTTCGGCAGAACGCCAGAGTGGTGGGTGGGGTAGAAACAGCCAACAGCCAGCCACACTTCTCCGTTTTGCGTGTCCGCCAGCAGAAAGGACTGTTGAGCTAGTCGACCAATCAGATGCACGAGAAAGGAAACCGCTGCTCGGATACGAACAACGGACGCAACTGGTGAAGTCAGAATGGGACTGGATGGGTGGGACTTTCTTCGAGTGAGCCGGTTTGACTGGCATTGGTTTGGCAGTGAAATTACCGGGACCAGGCATTTTCCCTTGATTCCCTGAACATTACGGCCTGCGTTTCGAGCAGCTCGACCATATAAAGTGTTATAGGCCTGGCACCCGTGACAGTTTAAGGGCCTCGTTTGGGCCTTCCCCTGAATCAAAGTTTTGGTTTCTGTTTTGAAGGACCCCCCCCACGCGAATTCCCGCCGCCATCCCCTCCCCCCCAACCCCCACTCCCCGATATTTTTGCCGACGGTGTTTTTGCGGACGATGCAGAGGCTGTAGGCGTGTAGATGAGTAGTTTGTGTGTACCTTTTTCCGGCTAAGTAAGAGTATTTTTTTCCCGTGGTACATTAGGGCCAAAGTACACTTTCATAAGAAGCCCTGATTTCAACTTTTGAATTTGGCCTACGCCCGTGAAAATCAGGGCAAGAATTCGAACAGCTCAGGACTCAAATTTTTTTGCCCAGGGACTTCGACAGGCCTGACCGGGACCAGATGTACTTTGTACGCCCCTCAAACCGATCTATTACCTGCGAACAGTATTGTAGACCGAAGTAGTATTGTTACTGCGGTCCTGCAGTAACAGCCATTTGCGGTGCCGGGCAGCTCACCATTCGGGGTGACGTCTGTCCCTTCTGACCAACAGCTAGCGCTGTGGGAAGTGAGGACCCATGAGTTATGACCATGGCTCGTGGCAACTGTGCAGTCCTCGTTCAAGTGTGCGTTTCCTTGCCGTTTCTAGCTCCTCGCACCATTCACAGCCTGACAAATTCCGAGGTACCCCCGAATGTAAGAGACAGCGTCGCAGTGTTCAATCGACCCAACTTTCATAAGAAGCGAGCTCGGGTCATCTTTTAGCATTGCCTTCCGAGTCGTTCCAAAACCATCCTCCATCGCACCGCGAAGTCCCGAGGATAAGACCTCGAGTTCGCCTGCTCCGCCCTCGATTGAGTTGCCGATTCTTGTCAGTATTGACCTCCAAAGCGCTTAGCAGCAACGCGTCGATTGGAATTCGACTCGCTCGGAGAACATCTCGGAAGTACGAGCTACGACACAAGCTACTTTGTTGTTTAGTAGGTCGCAATACGTACCAGATCCGCAAGGATCCAAATAGAGACCGTGAAAACTCTTGAGGCGACTCAAAAAGGGTAATTGCGATTAGCAGGTCGCATTTCGTGTACGTACCAGATCCTGAAGGATCCGAGTAGAGTCCCTGAAGGTCTCACCACATCGCGAACCAAGAAGAGCGCATTTGGAACGATGGCACCGCCGTTTAACTCCGGTACGACGAAGCTCGATACTCTATTCAGCGTGGGCGAGGAGCGGACGGTCGTACTCGCTATAGACACTTGCAAGTCGTGCCTTAACGCGTTCGACTCCCTCGCTGCCTCCTGCCACAAAACGCAATCATTCCTCCCCGCGAATCTCGCCGCTTCTTCTACGGAGTTCCAACTCAAACCGACGGACCGCCTTGTGGTGGTGTTCCACCACGCGAACCACACGCCCATTAGCATCATGACACGTGGCACTGGAAAGCTTCGCGACGGGTCAAACGACAGATTGAGCGACAAATCGAGCGACAGCCAATCGGAAAACAGCCCCGCGTCGCCGTCGACCCCGCGGTCCATCTTATCTGTGCTCCTGAGTCCTCTGGCCGCGGGAAGCTCGAAGCTCCGATCGACCGCATCCTGCGCCGACGACGGCGGGGACGACAGCGTCGCGCCGCCCAGGCTAAGTAAGCGCTTAACTCCCGTCATCGTTCTTCTCTTTACGAATATGTGTTAACGCCCTTCCTTCACCACCCTCTTGCCCCCGCCACCCTCTTCCGCTCCGCCTCGTCCTAACACCGCCCACTCCCGCCTTCCTCTCCACCCCTACAGGAAAGGCTTTTACCTCTGCTGCCATTTCTAACAATAGCCGACCTTGCTGATTCCTTATCCCCCTTCTTCCATCCCCCAGACCTCCCGCGTCATCAGCTGTGGCGGCCGCAGCTAAACCCTTCAAACGTGGTGCGGCAGATGCAAGAGGCGGGGCGCGCGGACGCGGCGCCGGTGGTGGTGATGGCGCTGATGGCGGAGCGCGAGGTTCGGCGCACGCTGGCGGAGAGGACGGCGTGGGATCGACGCACCAAGCGCGCGGTCATGCGCATGGCAGCTGTTGCGCGCGTGTGCAAGGTGAGGAAGGAGGGGGAAGGTGGGTTTGGTAGGGAATGCAAGGCGAGGGTACTGCGGGAGGTCGCCACGTGGGGGTGGTAGGGGCGTGCAAGGCGGAGATCATCTGGAACGGACGCTGGTGCTTCTATTGTTCAGGCACCTCCGAATCCGCGAGTCGGGGGCGTGCAACGTGAGGGGCATCAGGGTGATGGTGATGGGATTTGCAAGCTGCAAGGCAATGCGAGGTGCGCACAAGGGCGCAGCAAGGCAATGCGAGGCAATTGGATTGTGATGAAGGCGGTGCACGGTGGCACGGCTTCTGAGGGCCTGCCTTCTGACACATGTGCTCCGTGCTTGCTCTCATACTCTGCAGCATGCTCTCCACATTTCCTCCAATCCCCCTGGCGTTTTGCAGATTAGGTTCGAGGCCATCGACCTCTCAGACATCGCAGGAGAGCCGGACGGCAGCAGAAAACGGGACATTAATCCCGCCCCATCCTCGCAATCGCCGCCCTCACGATCTCCGAGAAAAACCTCTGAAAAATCACCGCCTTCGCAGGCACTCTCGTGGGAGGCAAAGGCAGAAGCGGTGATTCGGTTCTGTCGGCATATCAATGCGGAACTGCTGCTTCTCCCCTCCTCCCATGCGTGTAAAGCGCTCAACTTCTCTGGCAAATTCGCCTCCAATAATTTCACGATTCGCTGTGCCCGAGACGCACCCTGTCCGTTGATCAAGCTTGGAGCTGATATAGGTGGTGACCGGAAGGATGGGCAAACGAGGAGTTGCATAGGCCATGGATCGGTGACAGTGGAGGATAGTCAAGTGCCTCGGAGCGCCACGGTGGATGAAATTGCAATGTAACAGCACAAGAATCTGTACATTAAAGTTGTAAGGAATTTTCCCTAATTCCTTACTGAGTCACACTGTACGCGTACAGACCCCAACATTTCGGAGTTCAGGCTCGGTCCAACAACCTAGCCCTCCGAACCACCGTCGCGTCGCCTTCGGGTTTCCCAACCCCGAACCTGCACCCAGCCATCCGCGGTCCCGCGACCTCGACCTAGCTAGCAGTTGCTATATTAGTGCTAGGCTTCATTATTTGGTCAGTAATTGTTATCACTTCAGCGTTATTGAATCCTGCGCACTCTCTTCATTACAACTCATAACAGTTGGTATCAGAGCTACTTTCATAGGTTACCCTCACGTTTCCGGGGTAGTTTGTGTAAGGGGAAGCGATAGACTTAGTGGGCTGCAAAGCGGTCGGCCTGTGAAATAGGTACGATTATTTCACTTCGACTACGATAGCGTTTGCGCCTTCACTAAAAGTCATAAAAACCGCTAACCACCCCCTGCCCGTCCGACGAAGCCTGCGAAATATGGACCAGGCGGAGTTGAACGGGTTTATGCAACAATTTCGGGCGATGCAGGCTAACATGCAGACGATGTCTGTGGAGGTCGAACGCCTGAGGAAGGAAAACGCCAAACTACACCAGGCGCGTGGTGCAGCGCGCCAAGAGTCACCCGTCGTGGATGAAGCAAGTAGTAGCTCCACGCCGAACGAGGCCGTCTTCAGCGAGCTCGAGAGCTCCATGAATGATGCAGAAGAAGAGCGGGCGCAGCAGCAACAGTCGCGAGCAGTGCCGACACATGCACCAGCGACAGCAGAGGCGTCGACATCAGCAGCAGCAACAGTTCCAACGGCAGTGACAGCTTCAACAACTGTCAAGATCAAGCCGACGAACCCGCCCCCATACAAGTTTGTCACTGTTTCTGCATGGTTGTTTAGTGCGGAGGTGTTCTTTAATGCTGCGATGATTAACGATGATGCCACCCGCATTAATTTTGCAGTTTCACTGTTACGAGGACCTGCGTTGGAGTGGTGGCGACACACGCTGCAAACCGAGGGGACTTCGGTAGGGACAACACGTGCGAACGACGAGACCTCGACACCTGTCACGCAACAAGCAGCTTCGATTTTCGGAACGGCCACGATACGCACATGGAAGGAGTGGGGCGCCGCCTTGCGAGCCAGATTCGAGCACATATCCGCCTCGGACTCTGCCCGCATGAAGCTGCGTGCCTGGAAGCAGCTGACTTCGGTCCAAGACTACACCAGCACGTTCTGCAACTTGGCTGACCAGGTGGACGATATGAGCGACGCGGAGCGGATGGATCGCTACGTGGCGGGCCTGAAATACGAAATTCAATATGAGGTCCGACGAACGCGGCCATGCAGCTATAACGACGCCGTCCGAGAAGCTGAGTCAACGGATGCACTGATGCAGTGGGCGAGATCGAGCTCCCGGGAAGGCCCTCGATTTCGTGGATCGACGCAGCAGCCCACGATCAACGGTGTGGATGTGCCAAGCCGAGCCATTGGGCCGTGCTTTGCATGCAACCAACTGGGCCACCCGAAAAGAGACTGCCCGAAGCTGAAATAAGGAAAAAGGAACGACGGAGAAGGGTCGGGAAAAGAGACGAGTCAGTAGCAGGCGGGCGCCCTACTGACGAGACCCTGTCGCCCGACAATCACCATCCACACCGAGTTGTGGTACCGATCCGAGCTATCGACCGCAATCGGACGAATAACGTGGGTGAACACGTGGACCACCCTGTGCTGGTAGTAGGGAGGGTTAACGGTTACAAAATAAAAACATTCGTTGACGGCGGGGCTAGCCACAGCCTCATCAACTTGTCAACAGCCAAAAAAATTGGGGTGACGCTGACCAGGTGTCTGCCGGAGATTGACGCAAGGCTGGTGGATGGGACACCGCTGGCCATTCGAGATGAAGCGCGAAAAAATTGGTTAAAGTGCGGCGACAATTTTGGGTTCGGCATGAAGATGCTTGCGACGACATTGGACGGCTGCGATGTACTGCTGGGGCGAGACTGGCTGCAACGATACAATCCAATGATCGACTGGACAACGAGGGCATGCACCGTGCGAGGAAATACGGGGCATACGACGCTTCCGAAATGGACGGACCCGGAGCCGGTGACTACACGTGTCAACGCTGTCACCATGTGGCGAGCAATAAGCAAGGGGGCACGAGGCTACGCTGTACACCTGTACGAGGTAGCAACCTCCGAAAAAACTGCGGACATCGACACGCTCTGTAAGGCAGTTCCTGAGGAGCTGGCAAGCATCATTCGGAAGTATCCCGACATTTTCGCGGATGACCTGCCCGATGGCCTGCCACCTCAACGTCCGGAAGATCACAGGATATAGCTGGAACCCGGCGCGCAACCAACTGTTCGAACACAGTGGCGGCTCAGCCAACCGGAGCTTGCGGAGTTGAGGAGCCAGCTGGACTATCTTCTCGCAAAAGGCTTTATCTGGCCAAGCACGTCACCATTCGCAGCACCCATACTGTTCACGCCGAAGAAGGATCGAGCGCTGAATAGGGTCACGATCAAATCGCGTTACCCGATCCCGCGAGTGGACGACCTGCTGGACCAGCTTCGCGGGTCTCGCTATTTCTCGAAGATCGACTTGCGAGGAGGCTACCACCAAATTCGCGTGTTCGCCGATGACAGCCCGAAGACTGCTTTTCGCACACGCTACGGCAGTTACGAATACACCGTGATGCCTTTCGGCCTGACAAACGCGCCCTCGATGTTCCAGTTAACCATGAACGGGGTGTTCCGGGACATGCTGGATAAAAAAGTTATCGTCTACCTCGACGACATCCTGGTGTACAGCAAAACTAAGGAGGAGCATTTCAAGGATCTGGAGGAAGTGTTCCGGCGCTTACAACAGAATTGGCTAATTATGAAGGGCTCTAAGTGCGAGTTCCTCAAGCCGGAACTGGAGATTCAGGGGCACGTGGTTTCAGGAGATGGCATTATAATCGACCCTCGGAAGGTGGGCGCAATCGCTAAGTGGAACCCGCCGACTAACATCACAGAGCTGCAAAGTTTCCTGGGGTTTGTCAATTACGTCCGCCGGTTTGTACCCAACATGGCAGGGGTAACCAAGCCTCTAACCGACCTGCTGCACAAGGACACGTATTTTCAGTGGGAGGAGAGGGAACAATCTGCATTCGACACCCTCAAAAATATTTTGAGTTCACCCCCGGTCCTCCGCCTCGCCGACCCATCTCGACCGTTCGAAATCATAACTGACGCCAGCGATTTCGCTATTGGCGCCGTCCTTCTACAGGATTTCGGCAAAGGGCTGCAACCCATCGCGTATGAATCACGTAAGATGCAGCCACCCGAGCGCAACTACCCAGTCCACAAGAAGGAAATGCTGGCCATCGTCCATGCGTTTCGTGTCTGGCGCTGCTACTTGACGGGAGCCGACGTGACGATCACAACTGACCACAAATCGCTACAATCCCTACGAAGCCAACCAACACTCAACCCGCGACAAATCAGGTGGTTGGACTACCTGGAATCCAACTTCAGCTACACCGTCACGTACAAGAAAGGCGCCAACAACATCGCCGACGCCTTGACATGACCATCCATGCAAGCCGCAGCTGTACTAGTCGCCCGCACCAACCCGATTTTAACAGGACTATTCACCCACGGCCACACAATCGACAGGTTCTTCAAGACTCTTCACCAACGAGCTACGACACCACACGGGAAATATTACCTAAAAGCCGGTACGAACCGGATTTGGGTCCCGGCATACCAACCCCTCCGGGAGCTGCTGACGCAGGAGGTTCATGACTCCAACCTCTCCGGGCATTTCGACATCAACAAAACACTCAAACTGCTGCAGAGTAATTATTATTGGCCCGACATGCCAACGGACGTGCAGCGCTACGTGACAACATGCCCAACCTGCCAAGCCATGAAGTCGTCGCGACAACGACCAGCTGGATTGCTGCAGCCCCTCGAGCCACCCGAACGACCGTGACAACAAGTGACGATGGACTTCGTCACGGGACTGCCAGCTGGTGCAAGTGGCAACGACTCGGTGCTGGTCATCGTTGACCGATTCACAAAATGGCGCACTTTGCACCATGCCGAACGACGATCACAACCGAACAAACAGCGAAGTTGTTTATCTCCACCGTTGTACGCCTACACGGGTTACCTACGGCGATCATCAGCGATCGGGATCCGAAATTTACGTCGAAATTCTGGCAAGAGACATGGGCGCAGTATGGCACCCGTCTGCAGTTTTCATCGTCTTACCACCCGCAAACCGACGGTCAGATCGAGAGGACAAATCAGACCATGGAGCAGCTGATACGCACCAACTGCCCTGACCTAACCAAGTGGGAGGACTTGCTCCCGATGTTGGAGTTTGCGTATAACAACGCACCCTCCGCCACGACAAAACAATCGCCCTTCTATCTAAATTACGGGATAGACCCCGTGGTACCCTCATCCACGACCCCGGACAATCCGGTACCACGGTCGCATTAGTTCGTCACGGAACTTCAAGCAGCTCGCGACAAAGCAGCCGAGTTTATACGGAAGGCTAATACCGTCGCTAGCCGCAACGCGGCCAAACACCGAAGGCATGTACCCTTCCAAGTCAGGCATATGGTCCTCTTGGACACGAAGAATCTTCAACTGCCCCAGCCTGCGAAACTTCGCCCCCGCTACGTGGGACCATTTCGCATTACTCAGATGGTGACACCTGTCACGGCACGGTTATTGCTCCCCGACGACTGGAAGATACACGACGCATTCCACGTCAGCCTACTGCGTCATTACGATGCACCCCAGTCGCCGACCGTCGCCCGACCAAATATTGCGCCAAGTGTTCGACCTGTGGCAGAACCGACACTCGAGCCATTGAAGATTGTGAACCATCGCGTGGATCTAACGGCCTCAAGACGCCGCATCGTCGTCCTACTCCGCTGGAAAGATCGTACAAGCGACGACGACACCTACGTTGACGCTGACTCGCTACAGGGGCATCCGGTTCTGCAGGATTATTTGACTCGCTGGCGCGTCCCGGATATACACCACCTTTCTTAAAAGGGGGGGTAGTGTAAGGAATTTTCCCTAATTCCTTACAGAGTCACACTGTACGCGTACAGACCCCAACATTTCGGAGTTCAGGCTCGGTTCGACAACCTAGCCCTCTGAACCACCATTGTGTCGCCTTCGGGTTTCCCAACCCCGAACCTGCACCCAGCCATCCGCGGTGCCGCGAGCTCGACCTAGCTAGCAGTTGCTATATTATTGCTAGGCTTCATTATTTGGTCAGTAATTGTTATCACTTCCGCGTTATTGAATCCTGCGCACTCTCTTCATTACAACTCATAACAAAAGTCATATGTACAGGTATGGGCTATTCTTCTAACTTTGGTTGGGCGAGATCCCGTTGACAGCTACAAACAACCACTTCACTGTGGATAAGAACTGTTGAGATGGCATTATCTCGCTGTCTCAGTACGTAATAATATACTTGTATTGCTAAGAGCTACTGAATAATAATAAGAGAGAAGCAGACACGACCTCTCATCCCTTGCGTGTACCGGTATCACATTTATTGGCAAAAGTGCTTCGGTAGTAGCCCTCATTTCAAGTATTTTGGTGCCAACGGGACCCATGAAGTATTTTGTAGCCTCCCAAGTAGAAATGAGCTCCCTTTTTTCGCTCGTTTCTACCCCCCAGACCAGAGCCCCCCCTACAGAGTCGGTCGGGCTGGGTGTAGGCTGGTTGGGATGGGATGGGAGGGATCCGCCGTGGGTTTCGGGGCTCGTGCTTCCGTTGCGGCCAGCCGGGCCACGTGGCAAGTGCCTGCCCTAGGAACGGGCATGGTGGCCAAGGACCCGCTCCGGTGGTGTAGGAGCGGGCCATGGCACTAAGCGCTTGCGCTAGGCACGGTGCACTCTTGAGTTCGAAAACCGTGGGCAACCCTAGGGGTTTGCGATGGCAAGAGGCCAGCCCTAGTGAAGGGTAGAAATAGGCATTGGGCCTAGGATAGGGAAGGGGAAAAACAACCCCCTCGGTCCCATGAAGTTGGCCACTCGGTGGCGTGATGCATGCTAGGAAAGCATTGCTATGTGTGTTGGTTGATTAATAAATAACTCCTTCTGAAAGGCCCACTGATTTTGGCAAAGTCCCTCTAAAAAATCAAGAGGAGGTGCATATCAAGAGAGAGAGAGAGAGAGAGAGTGTGTGTGTGTGTGTGTGTGAGAGAGAGAGAGAGAGAGAGAGAGAGAGAGAGAGAGAGAGAGAGAGAGAGTGAGAGAGAACGAGATATAGCACGGTGGACAAGCATGTCCATGGTCCCAAGCATCAGCCTTCATGAACTAAAGAGCAAGAGAAAGAATGTGAGAGAGAAAGACACAGAGAGAGAGATAGATAGAGAGAGAGAGAGAAAGAGAGAGAGAGAGAGAGAGAGAGAGAGAGAGAGAGAGAGAGAGAGAGAGAGAGAGAGAGAGAACGAGATATGACGAGATCAAGCTCGATGGACACGTGTGTCCATGCTCCTAGGCATCAACTGTGAAAATAACGAACGAGAATGAGATGAACTAGCAGCAGGATGAGTACAAGTACTAACCCTGAGTTGTGTTGTACCCCATATAGGCTACCCCACTACAGGCTACACAATGTGCAGCATATAAGTTTGACACACCCCCATAGGCAAAGTGGGGGAGAACAAGTGGTCACAAGACCAGTCAAGAAAAGCAAAGCAAGCTCAGGGTGGATCACAAAGTCACCACACAGTCCGAGCACAAGCAAAGGGCCACAATGCCAGTTCACATGCAGAGTTATATAACAAGAACAAACAATACAGTGATCATACCCTAGCAAGTGCAAGCATGTAGGTATATATATAGATCACAGTACAAGCAGTAAGCAAGTGAGGCAAAGTGGGCACAAGGCCTTGCGGAGATAACTACTACAACGGGAGCTAGGCTACGGGCTAGCACGGGTGCTCGTGTGATCTCTGCGTCCGTTGGTCCTTAGTCGTTTTCCTAGTGCACACACAGCTCGCTAGTTCACAGGGAGAATTGGCAAGAGTTTCACTAGAGAAAGTTGACAACAATGGTACAATCAGGTTGGCAAGACAAGACTACATCAGAGCTAGCATTCAGGTCGGTCGACTGCCAGCGCAGCATGGTCGACCGCGTTCCAGCAGTGCAAAGTCGACGGCGTGCCAACGCTGCAGGTCAACGGCGTGCCAGCGTTGCTCCCGCAGAGCAGCAGCGCACCAGCTTCGCAGGTGCTCGCAGATGATTGGCGTGCTGAGCCTCGTCACCTGCACAACGCACACACCTAGTCATCCTCGTGCTGACGACTCCACCTGATCCGCCACGTCGACCTCGGGATACCACCACCGAGGTCAATCTCGCCAACATCGCCTGGGCGACCGTCGCACTCTTCTGCAGAACCTCGCCATCCCAGGTAAGCACGTCGACCAGGTGCTCCTGTATGTGCCCGTCGACCTCCCAAGTCGACGACCACCTCCATTCGACCACACCAGGTCGACCACACCCCTGGTCGACCAGGTCCAGGTCGACGTCACTCCTGGTCGACCAGCTCCACGTCGACCAGCTCCACGTCGACCAGCACAGTCGTCAGCTGACCACCCAAGTCGGCTGCCAGAAGTCGGCGTCACCAAGTCGGCGCCGACTTCTGGGCCGACCTCTTGAAGTCGGCGACCTCCCAAGTCGGCGACCTTGCAAGTCAGTGACCTTGCAAGTCGGTGACCTTGCAAGTCGGTGACCTCCCAAGTCGGCGACCTTGCAAGTTGGTGACCTTGCAAGTCGGCGCCGACTTCCAGGTCGACGTGCCACATCACCGACCACCAGTTGAAGTCATCCGCCGGCTTCCCAAGTCGGCGGCATTGCAGTGGCCCCGTGCAAGTCGACCAACCCCGTCGACCAGCTCGCCCAAGTCGGCGTCGCCCACTGCTGCAAGTTGGCTGTACCTCCCGTACACCCAACCACAAAGTCGGCTCCGCCCAAGCGAGGACGGGGGCCAACACACAACTCCCGTTGACACTCCCCTGCCGCGTTCACGCTTGGACCCCCAGCCTACACGGCAGTACTCCACAAAGAATAGCTCGTCGACGTGCACCCAACACATAGCACGTCGTCCACCGCACCAGCCATGCAAGAGGGCATGGCACCTACTGCTGCACTTCGTCAACTTCGTCGTCCACGTCGGCTAAGCGCATCTGGCCGATGGCGACGGAGCACCGGTTGAAGGCTGGATAGTGCAGCGCCTTCGTCAGGAAGTCGGCCGGCTGCTCAGCGGTTGGGATGTACCTCAGCGAGAACTTCCCGCGCTTTACCATGTGCTGCAGCCAGGCCTGTCGCCGCTCCATGTGCTTGAGGTTTCCCGTCAACCCCATGCCCTCGGCGACTGTGATGGCCGACTTGTTGTCCATCCGGAGAATGGTCGGCTTCCCAGCATCCAGCTGCTGGAATTCTGCGAGGAGGAAGCGAAGTCGATGTCCCTCCTTCCCGGCTTTCGTGGCCGCCACATACTCCGACTCGGTCGACGACAACGTCGCGCACTTGATGCGTTGGCTCGACCAGGAGACTGCGGCCCCTCCGTAGACGAACACGTAGCCGCCCGTGCTCGTTCTGTTTTGCTTGTCACCGGCGTCGTCAGCGTCCACGTAGCCGACCAGCTCCAGCGACTCAGGTCCACCGCTGAACTCCAGGGCGGTGTCACGCGTGTTGGCGAGATAGGCGAGGCAGCGGTCGACCTCGCGCCAGTGCTGGTCGCTCCTCACCGTGAGGCCGCTCCCCAGCTTGCTGCAGGCGAAGGCGACGTCCGGCCTCGTCGTTGTCGCCGCAAACTGCAGCGAGCCAACCTTCTGCCGGTACACCTCCTCCTGTCGCTCCTGCGCCTCCTCGTCGTCAAAGGTGAGCTCGGCGTAGGCGTCGACCGAGACCGGCGTCTTCGGGGTGCGCCCGGTCTGCTCCTCGTCGATGAAGCGCCTACGCAGCTTGTCGGCGTAGCCTTGCTGGTGCAGCCACAGCTTCCCCGCCGACCTGTCGCGGACGATCTCCAGCCCGAGGTACTTCTGCACCGGCGAGATCTCACGCAGCTCGAAGGCAGACTCCAGCAGCTCCTTCAGCTCCTTCAGCATCTCGGTGCTGCTGCTGGCGGCAAGCAGGTCGTCGACGTAGACCAGCACCCAGCAGGCCACTCCGTCCTTGCCAACCTTGAAGTACAGAGCCTCGTCAACCTGGCTCTTCTTCCACCCGGCGCCGACCAGCACGTCGTTGAGCGCCAAGTACCACAGCAGCGGCGACTGCTTCAGGCCGTACAGGCTCTTCAGCAGCTTGCACACCCGGCCGGTTCCGTCGTTGAAGTAGTCCGGCTGGGACATGTAGAGCACCCGGTCGAGCTTGCTCTGCAAGAAGGCGTTCTTCATGTCGAGCTGCATCAGGTTGAGGTTGAGGACGGCGGCAATGCTGAGGAAGATCCTCAGCGTGACGTAGCTGCCCACCGGCGCGAACGTCTCGTCGTAGTCAGCACCGTACACCTGCGTGAAGCCCTTCACGACCAATCTCGCCTTCTCCCGCTCGACGGTGTCGTCGACGTGGTACTTCGTCGTCAACACCCACCGGTTCTTCATGATGTTGACCCCCGGTGGGCGTTCGACCAGCTCCCAAGTGCCCATGTTGATGAGGCTGCGGATCTCCTCCTCCATGGCGGCCTTCGCCGCCGGGCCCTTCCAGCTCGCCAACGCCTCCTTCACCGTCATCGTCGAGATGTCCCAACGGTGTTCGGGGTCGGCCAGCATGTCGGGGTCGAGCTCCGGAAACTCCTCATCCTCCTCAGCGTCGTCGTACAGCAGGTCGTCGTCATCGTCCACGTCGTACACCGTGGTGAAGGCAGCGGGGACAAAGAAGTCCGGCGGCCTCCGAACTCTGTCCGACTTCCTGGGTTCCGGCCGAACTTCCACCACGTCACTCTTGGTGGACTCCCCGGCGTCCCCGGCTTCACTGCCCTCGTCGTCCTGCTGCACCGCGGTCGGCTTCCTGGCCGACCTCTCCCCTGTGGTCGGCTTCCCTGCCGAATGCTCGGTTGCCGACTGCTCCGTGGTTGGCTGCACTGCTACCTGCTCCCCTGTCGGCTGCTGCTCTTTGACCTGTTCCTCCCCTATTGACGTCGGCTTCAATCCCACGTCGACCTGCCGCTCGTCGTGTCGGCCACCGGCGATGCCCTTGGTCGGCGCCAAAGGCGACGGCCCACTACTCCCCTCATCGCCGGAGGCCGACACCGAGGTCAACCCGCGCAGGTCGGCCAGGAGCGGAGGGGCAGGGGCCGTAGAGGGAGGGGTAGGAGGGCTGACGTCCTCGACGTCCTCAGCAGCAAGCTCACCGACCTCGGCGAGCAGAGGAAGCGTCGCCGACGAGGTGTCGGTCGGCGGGGTGGACGGCGTGCAGCCGGACACCGGCCCGTGCTCTGACTTCCACTCGGCCCACGACATCGCCTCGTAGAACACCACGTCCGACGTGGTGACTACCCGGTTGGCGTCGACGTCGAGGAGCTCCCAGCCCTTGCTCGCCGCCGACACACCAAGGTGAAGGCCCCACCTGGCCTTCGGCTTCAGCTTCCCACCACGCTGCTGCTCGGGGACAAGGAACTGCGTCATGCAGCCCCATATCCGCGCCAGCGACAAGTCGGGCCTCTGCCCGGTCAGCAGCTGGTACGGTGTTGTCCCAGGCGGCAGCGTGGACCGCTCAAGGCAGTTGCGGACCCAGACGGCCTGCCGCAGAGCGAGGTGCCACCAGTGGTGCTGGACGCCCATGTGCAGCAGCATTGTCCACACCGACTCCACCACTGTCCGCATCTCCCGTTCCGCCATGCCGTTCTGCTGCGGGGTGTATGGGCAGGTCAGGTCGTGGACGATCCCCTGGATGGTGAACTTCTTCCCGAGGAACTCCCCTCCTCGGTCCGAGCGCAACTGCAGCACCGACTTCTTCGTCTGCCTTACCACCAACACCAGCCACTTCTGGAACTCCAGCAGCACATCCGAATTCTTGGCAACCGGCCTCACCCACACGAAGCGGGTCTTGCAGTCCTTGAGCAGCAGGAAGTACAAGCTGCCGTCCTTGGCAGCCACGCGGAACGGCCCGCACAGGTCGATGTGCATGACGGCCAGCACGTCGTTGGCGTCGGAGCCTTGGTCAGGGAAGGTGTGCCGCGCCAGCTTCCCGTCGACGCACGAGACACACGGTGAGTCGGCGCCTGTCGCCGACTCGAGGTCCAGCCCAATGCCGACCTCGTTCTTCGCCGAGCTCCGGATGGTGTCCATGCCGACGTGCGCCAGCCTCGCGTGCATCCGGTCCGGCGTCGACTTCGTCTTCGAGACGATCGCCCGCAGAGCCACAACCTCCGGCGCGGGCGACGTCGACCTCGTGGGGCAGGGACGCAGGTCAGTGCAGAGGACCCGCCCGGAGTAAGTCGCCCGGCCGAGCACCTCCCCAGCCGCCGAGACGAGCAGCATGCCGTCCCCGTCCTCCTGCAGCTTCACGCCGTGCTCCTTCAGCTGGCCGGACGTTAGCAGGTTCGCCCGCACACCCGGGACGTACAGCACGTCGGGGATGAGCACCCGCTTCCCAGCCTCTCCTTGCAGGGCAACGGTGCCACGGCCCTGGACGTCCTGCAGCGCCCCATTGAAGCCGCGCACATGCTTGATGGAGCCGCTCGGCTGCAGGTCGACGAAGACCTCCTTCGTCCCCATCAGGTGATGGGAGCAGCCGCTGTCGAGCAGGACCACCGCCGGGTTCGCCTGCACAGCTGCCGCCACCGCCTGGAAGTCCTCTCCGGCCTCCGGCGCCAACGAGACGGTCGGCTCCACGACGCCGACCAGCGAGCACGACGCCGTCTTGTCGTCCCGCACCTTGCCGCCTGCAGAGGAGTCGGCGTCCTTCGCCGAAGTCGACGTCTTGGTCGACTGCTTCTCCTTGCGCGGCTGGTTTCCTCCTCGACGAGGACGACGACTGCCAGACCTCCAGCGGCCTCCCTTGGTGTCGTCGTCGTCGGAGTCACTGCGGTCGGGGCACTCAAAGGAGAGGTGGTCGGGGTCGCCGCACAGCCAGCACTCCCGACGTCGACCTCCTCCTCCTCGACCGCTGTCCTTGGTCGGCTTCTTCTTGTCGACCTCCTTGGTCGACTTCCAGCCACTGCTACCACCGCCGCCAGACTGTCCGCGCTGCCCCGGTCGGCCTCCTTGCTTCGTCGGGGCGGCGAAGTTGGCCTGTGCCAAGAGCTCCTGGGACCGCTCGGCCTCCTGCATCGCCTCGTCCTGCAGGATGTACGAGGTCAAGTTGTCCTCGTTGAGCGTCGTCCTTGTGCCCGGCGCCATTGTCAGCCGCTTCAGGAGGTTGTAGTTGCTCGACAGCCCCTGCATAACGTGGGTGACGTACGACGCCGTCGGGTACTACGCGCCGGCCATCCTGATGGTGGCGAGAATTCGCCGGGTTCGGTTGCAGTAGTCGGTCGCCGTCTCCTCGTCGCCCATACGCAGGTGCGTCAGCTGTCCCTCCAGCTGGGCGATGATCAGGTCGTCGGTGACTTGGTAGGTCGACTCAATGAAGTGCCACGCCTGGTGGCCGGCGTCGAGGTACTCCCGACACCATTTCAAGGCGATCTGCACGCCTGGCGAGCAGCACCGCGAGATGACCATGAAGGTCAACAGCTGCACGGCGCGAAACTCCGCACGCAGGTCGGGGTCGTCCGGCGTGACCACGGCTCCTCGGGCAAAGTTGATCAGCCCGGCCATCTCCAGTTGGGGCTCGATGGCTTCCTTCCAGGTGAGAATGTCCTGTCGACCAACGAGCGGCGGGGTGACCAAGATCCTGTCCGGCGAGAATTTGAAGTGGCCGTAGCTCGGTGCAATCCCGCCCGCCGTCACCTGGGTCGCCGACATCGGCGACAATTCGCTTCGTCGTCCTCCGACGTCGCCCTGCGAGGAGCCTGCAGCCGCCGACGACTGCATCACTCGCGCCTGAACGCCGCCGACTTCATCGGCGTGAATCACACCTCTCTGCCTCGACGTGCCTCCCGCACTGCTGCCGACTTGGCCACCTCCGACGTTGACGCCCACGTCGACGCCGCCTTCGTTGGTCACCGGTCGAGGAGAAGCAGGTCGAGAAGGGGGATGCTCCGCTGCCCACACAGAGCGGAGTCCAGCCTCGATGACCGCCCAGGGTATCACCCCGTACTCCTGGGCCTCATGGCATCTCCTCGCATCCTCCAGCCGTCCCTCCAGGGTGTCCATCACCTTGGTGTCTCCTACGTGCACGTTAGGGACTGTACGGCTGCCGGCCTACAAACAACTTAGGTAAGTGACCTCTACGTCGACCTGACTGAAAGGTAAGTCGTGTGCCGTCCACGCTCACCGCACCATGCGGAGATAACTACTACAACGGGAGCTAGGCTACGGGCTAGCACGGGTGCTCGTGTGATCTCTGCGTCCGTTGGTCCTTAGTCGTTTTCCTAGTGCACACACAGCTCGCTAGTTCACAGGGAGAATTGGCAAGAGTTTCACTAGAGAAAGTTGACAACAATGGTACAATCAGGTTGGCAAGACAAGACTACATCAGAGCTAGCATTCAGGTCGGTCGACTGCCAGCGCAGCATGGTCGACCGCGTTCCAGCAGTGCAAAGTCGACGGCGTGCCAACGCTGCAGGTCAACGGCGTGCCAGCGTTGCTCCCGCAGAGCAGCAGCGCACCAGCTTCGCAGGTGCTCGCAGATGATTGGCGTGCTGAGCCTCGTCACCTGCACAACGCACACACCAAGTCATCCTCGTGCTGACGACTCCACCTGATCCGCCACGTCGACCTCGGGATACCACCACCGAGGTCAATCTCGCCAACATCGCCTGGGCGACCGTCGCACTCTTCTGCAGAACCTCGCCATCCCAGGTAAGCACGTCGACCAGGTGCTCCTGTATGTGCCCGTCGACCTCCCAAGTCGACGACCACCTCCATTCGACCACACCAGGTCGACCACACCCCTGGTCGACCAGGTCCAGGTCGACGTTACTCCTGGTCGACCAGCTCCACGTCGACCAGCTCCACGTCGACCAGCACAGTCGTCAGCTGACCACCCAAGTCGGCTGCTAGAAGTCGGCGTCACCAAGTCGGCGCCGACTTCCGGGCCGACCTCTTGAAGTCGGCGACCTCCCAAGTCGGCGACCTTGCAAGTCAGTGACCTTGCAAGTCGGTGACCTTGCAAGTTGGTGACCTCCCAAGTCGGCGACCTTGCAAGTTGGTGACCTTGCAAGTCGGCGCCGACTTCCAGGTCGACGTGCCACATCACCGACCACCAGTTGAAGTCATCCGCCGGCTTCCCAAGTCGGCGGCATTGCAGTGGCCCCGTGCAAGTCGACCAACCCCGTCGACCAGCTCGCCCAAGTCGGCGTCGCCCACTGCTGCAAGTTGGCTGTACCTCCCGTACACCCAACCACAAAGTCGGCTCCGCCCAAGCGAGGACGGGGGCCAACACACAACTCCCGTTGACAGGCCTAACACAGTAGCAAAGCGCTGATGATCACCAGGCGGAAGTGCCTTGGTGAAGACATCAGCAGTGTTGGCCCGAGTGGCCACGTACGCAAGACGAAGCTGGCCACGCTGCTGCAACTCTCGAGCAAGGAAGTATCGCTGAGCAATGTGCTTTGTTCTGTGCTCCAGTCTGTGTACCTGACACAAGGCAATCATGGCCTTGTTGTCTACGTACAGAAATGGAGGCGAATGAGGCTGCTCTCCCAAGTCAGTCAGCAAGTAGGTGAGCCAGCGTAGCTCCTGAGCAGCCATGGCCCCGGCGTAGATCTCAGCCTCACAACTGGAGCTGAGAACCGAAGACAAGCGGGTAGACCGCCAAGAAACAGAGCTGGAACCAAGGCTGAAGGTGTAACCCTGTGACGACCGCTGCGTAGCTGAGTCGTCAACCCAGGAGGCGTCTGCGTGACCAGTGAGGACAACAGGACCCCGTCCTCCAAGCACAAGCCCCATGCCCGACGTACTGCACAGGTAACGCAGTACCCTCTTTGCAGCATCCCAGTGCACCTTTCGGTGCCTACCGGGAGCCACGTAGCGAGCCAGAAGGCTGAGAGGGTAAGCGAGGTCAGGTCGTGTGCAAGTCATCAGGTACATGAGGCAACCCACAAGCTCTGGGTACGGACCACTCGGCTCTACGGACTCGTCTGAAGGTGGAGCTGAGAGCGAGTGGCTGGTAGACAGAGGAGTGGGTTGTGGCGAGGAGAACTGGAAGCCGAAGCGCTGAAGGACCTGGTCCACCATGTGTGACTGAGTAAGTGTGATGGTGCGCCGTGCTCTGTTCCGGGTGATCTGCAGGCCAAGATAGCTGCGCAGTTCACCCAGGTCAGTGCAGGTGTGTCTCTTCAGCAGCTAGGTCGTCGACGTAAATGAGGATGTAGAACGGCGGCAGCGAGGTGTCGGTGCGTAGAAACAGCGACGGGTCTGCTGCAGAAGGAGCAAACCCAAGAGCCGCAAGTGTAGTCCTCAGTGTGTCGTGCCACTCGCGAGGCGCCTGGCGGAGACCGTAGACTGGCCGGCGGAGGCTCCACTGAGTACCTGCAGGAAACGTCCCAGTGAAACCAGGTGGTCGACGCAGCCAGATCTCCTCGTGTAGGCTGCCCTGCAGGAAGGCTGTGCTGAAGTCCAGGGAGTGCAACTCGTAGTCACGCTGAGCAGCGACGTGCAGCAACACCCGAAGAGCAGTCATCTTTGGGGTGGGGGAGAAGGTATGGAAGTAGTCAACTCCCTGTCGTTGACTGAAGCCTGGAGCAACGTAACGCGCCTTGAAGGCAGGCGGAGAACCCGGCGGCCGCTTCACCCTGAAAATCCACATGCCATCGACTATGTTCGCCCTAGACGAGGGAACTGCGTCGACGTAGGTGCCTGTGGACTTCCAGGATGCCATCTCGACATCCATAGCTGCCTGCCACTGAGAGGAGTACGGACCCGTAATCGCCTCTGCGTAAGAGCGCGGGGTCGGGATGTCTGGAGCATCCAGGTCTCCCTCAGGGGCAAGCAGCATGGAAGCGAAATGAGGTACAGCAGCTGCAAGACACTCAAAGTCCTCCTGCCTGTCCTCAAGGACGTCCGTGCCAAGAGCACACTCACCCCCGACGGACGGAGGACTGGCAGGCACAGACTCAGCAATTAGAGCAGAGGCGTAGTCGAGACGGCAGATAGCAGCAAAGTCAAGCAGCTCAGCAACAAGAGCAGACGCAGCAGCAGACTCAAAGGAAGGGTCAGTGACAGCAGTGGCAAGGAGACGAGCAATAGTGGGACTGCCAGCACTCGCGCGGTCAGACGCAGGGTCAGGGACCTCAGGAAGAGAGGACTCAGGAGGTGCAGGCAGAGGAACATGCAGTGGAACAGAGGAAGGACGGAGTGCCATAGTGTGCGTGCCGGGGACAGGAGGAGGACTCGAATGAGGAGTGCGACGAGCAGTGCGAATAGGCGAGACAGGACGAGACGCAGGCTCACAACGCTCTGTAAGACCTCCGGACTGCTCAGTGTAAGGAGAGGGAGCAGGCAGTGGGGAGGCTGGCTTTAACGGCGGCTGCGACTGGTCAGGTGGTGGACACAGGAAGGGAGGAGGAAGACCAGTAGAAGATGGGACACCAAGAACTTGCTAAAGCAGGGGAACGAAGTACGGTCGCGGCCGCACAGTGTCTCCAGCACCTCAAGCTCCAGGGTCAACAGCTCCAGCTCCTGCAGCCCCAGCGCCTCTGGCGCCAGTGCCTCCAACTCCAGCTCCTGCAGCCCCAGCGCCTCCTGCGCCAGGGCCTCCAACTCCAGCTACTCCATCTCCAGCGCCTCCAGCGCCAGCTGCTCCAGGCTCCGTAGGGTCTCCAGCTCCAGCGCACCCAACACCACCAGTACTGGCAGCTCCAGCACCTTTGGTACGAGCACCTCCAGGACCAGTAGCCGCAGCACCTCCAGTACCGCCAGCTCCAGCAGTAACAGCAGCACCTCCAGCTCCAGTGTCTCCAGCCCCTACAGCTCCGGGAGCTCCACTCCAACGGTGTGCGCGCCAAACAAGCCACTCACGCAGCTGCTGCGAGGACAGTCGCGGGGAAGCACCAGCAGGACCTCCAGACGAAGCAGCACCCCGAGGCTCAGCACCCCCAGTCTCCGCACCCTCTGACTCAGCACCCCTAGGCTCAACACCCTCTGGCTCAGCACCCCCAGGCTCAGCACCAGCAGACCCAGCACCCTCAGACCCCGCACCCCCCGGCTCCGCACCCCCAGACGCAGCAAGACGCAGCACCTGGAGCAGCACCGGAGCCAACAGCTACCTAAACAGGCGCAGTACCAAGGAGAGGGTCTACCTGAGACACACCCGAGGGAGCAGGACCCTGGGGCGGGAGGGGGTCTACCGGAGGTGGACCGGGAGCAAGGAAGAGCGGCGGGGGCGGGGGAGGGGCAGAGCGGTAGGGGAAGAGATGGTAGAAGGGAACCGACTCGTCGAACGTGACGTCCTGAGACGGGAGGACACGGCGCGAGGTGGGGTGGTAAAACTGCCAGCCAGGCGCGTCAGGGACAAAGCCAAGGAAGACGCAGGGAATGGTGCGGGCGGAGAGTTTGTCCGCGGACGTATCGCGAACAAAGGTACGAGAACCCCAGACCCGGAACACCGACGCATCACCAACCTTCCCCGTCCAACGCAATGTGGGCGAGGTCTCCGGCAAGGAGACACGGGGCCAAAGGTTGAGCTGATGCGCAGCGTACCCGACCGCAAACGGCCACAGAAAATGGGGAGCGGCCGCATGGATCATGGACGTACGAGCGACCTCCATGACTAAGCCAATGCGGCGCTCAGCAATCCCATTTTGCTGAGGGGAGTCTGGAAGCGTGAACGACTGGAGAATGCCCACCCCACGACAAAAGTCCCGCAAGAGGTCGGAGGAGAACTCACCACCTCTGTCAGAGTGCAGACGCAGGACAGGGAGGTCCTGACCGAACCGCTCGCGTAGCTGGAGACGGACTGTGCGGATCCAAGGGATCAAGAAATCAGAGACCTCACCCTTGCTGTGCAAGGGGAAGACCGTGGTGTACCGCGTATAGTCGTCAACTACCAGCAGAAAGTAGTGCTCGCGGCCTTGTCCACTGACGCAGGCTGGGCCCCACACGTCCATGTGGAGGGTCTGCAGGGGAACAGTCGTCGGGGGAAACGAGGAGGAGTGAGGAGCGGTGTGCTGCCGCCCCTCGACGCAAGGAAGACAGAGCGGGGCAGGCGAGGGCGGTAAGGGAGGCAGAGACCTGGGGAGACCAGAGACAAGGAGACGGGAGTGCATGCCATGAAGGCGTGGCAGGGAGGGGTGACCCAGGCGGTGGTGCCACAGAAGAGTCTGGTGCGACAGGAGGCGACACGAGCAAGAGGCGGCTACCTGACCTGACGCGGACACCTGAGCAGACGCAGCGACCTAAGGAGGCTCGGTAGCCAGCGTGTACAGACTCGACCCTGGCCGACGAGTGAACTTAGCCAGGTGACGCCCCGTCCGTGTGCACGTGCAGATCGACACACGCTGACCCCCAGGAGTGGTGGTAGTGACCATCGCATCCTGAAGGGCAGCGGTACTCACCAAGTCGTAGAGAACGAGGGGAGGTGAAGACCTGACAGTGAGCCGGATGGAACCGCTGGACACGGGAGGACAGTGGAGGAACGGGCAAAGACCGGGCCCCCAGAGGGGTCAGCCAGTCTGAGCGGGACAGGTGCAAGGAGAGGAGTGAGAGTGGTGCTGTCACGAAAGAAACATTGCGAGGCGCCGGAGTCCAACGTGAAGGTGTGCAAGGCCTCAGCATGCGCAGTACCAGGGGGAGTACCAGACGCACTAGCACCTAGAGCAGCAGCCGCTATACCTGGGTCAGGTGGCACACACCGGTAACAGTCACCCTCAGCACTAAAAGACAAAGCATACATGGCAGAGAGAATAACATCATAGTCTAGGTCAAAGATAGCAACTCCCGACCTAAGCAACTCCGCCTAGCGAGGGCGCTCGACGTCGTCACCAAACTTAGCACGCCAGGCGTCGTCAAGGCGGGCGAAGCAGCGGTGCTCAGTGTGAAGCCTCCCGCATGTCTGGCCCGCACGGACTCTCGTGTGAATGACATACGGGCAGCTCTCACTACCCCCACCCAGCCCACTCTGAACCAACCACTCACTGTCCTTACTATTGCTCAGTAGGTACAGTTGCAGATCATCATGCCACGTGTCAAATGCAACCGGTCTGCCCTCCTGATCGAACGCTAGAACCCTAAGCAAAGCCATAGTGGCGCAGGACTCAGGAGCAGCAGTAGCAGCAGTAGCAGCAGGAGCAGCAGCAGTAGTAGCTAAGGGTCCAGGGGGCGGGGCCGAGGGGCCTAGGGGCCGAGGGGCCAAACACGAGGGTGGCGGGGCCGAGGGGCCGAGGGGCCAAGGGTCCTAGGGGCCGAGGGGCCGAGGAGACTAGGGGCCGAGGGGCCAAGGGGCGGGGCCGAGGGGCCAAACACGAGGTCAAGGGGCCAAGGGGCCTAGGGGCCGAGGGGCCAAACACGAGGTAAAGGGGGCCAAGGGGCCTAGGGGCCGAGGGGCCAAACAAGAGGGTGGCAGGGCCGAGGGGCCGAGGGGCCAATGGGCCTAGGGGCCGAGGGGCCGAGGGGCGGGGCCGAGGGGCCAAAGAGGCCTAGGGGCCGAGGTGCGCGGCTAGGGGCGACGGGGCCAGTAGGGCCGAGGGGCGCGGCTAGGGGCGACAGGGTCGACGGGGCCAACGGGGCCGAGGGGCGCGGCTAGGGGCGAAGGGGCCAGTGGGGCCGAGGGGCGCGGCTAGGGGCGACGGGGTCGACGGGGCCAACGGGGCCGAGGGGCGCGGCCAGGGGCGACGGGGCCAATCAGGGCCGAGGGGCACGGCTAGGGGTGATGGGGCCAGTGGGGCCGAGGGGCGCGGCTAGGGGCGACGGGGTCGACGGGGCCATCGGGGCCGAGGGGCGCGGCTAGGGGCGACTGGGCCAATGGGGCCAACGGGGCCGAGGGGCGCAGCTAGGGGCGACGGGGCCAACGGGGCTGAAGGGGCGCGGCTAGGGGCGACGGGGCCAACTGGGCCTAAGGGGCATGGCTAGGGGCGACGGGGCCAAATGGGCCGAGGGGCGCGGCTAGGGGCGACGGGGCCAACGGGGCCGAGTGGCGCGGCTAGGGGCGACGGGGTCGACGGGGCCAACGGGGCCTTGGGGCGCGGCTAGGGGCGACGGGGCCAACGGGGCCGAAGGAGCGCGGCTAGGGGCGACGGGGCCAACTGGGCCGAGAGGCGCGTCTAGGGGCGACGGGGCCAATGGGGCCGAAGGGGCGCGGCTAGGGGTGACGGGGCCAACGGGGCCTTGGGGCGCGGCTAGGGGCGACAGGGCCAACGGGGCCGAGAGGCGCGGCTAGGGGCGACGGGGTCGACGGGGCCAACGGGGCCGAGGGGCGCGGCAAGGGGCGACGGGGCCAACGGGGCCGAGTGGCGCGGCTAGGGGCGACGGGGCAAACGGGGCCAAGGGGCCGAGGTAGGGGCAGCGACGGGCCGGGGCCTAGGGGCTGTGAGCGACGGGGCTGAGGGGCCGTGAGCGACGGGGCCTAGGGGCCGTGAGGTGGCGCGACGGGCCTAAGGGGCGCGACGGGCCTAGGGGGGGTACTAGCAGCGTAGTTGGTGGTGGGCCCAAGAAACCCGCTATGATACCATGTGAAAATAACGAACGAGAATGAGATGAACTAGCAGCAGGATGAGTACAAGTACTAACCCTGAGTTGTGTTGTACCCCATATAGGCTACCCCACTACAGACTACACAATGTGCAGCATATAAGTTTGACATCAACCTCCAATGATCGAAGGGCATGTCCTATCGATTGGACGAGGAGGCGAGGCAAAAAAAAAAAAAAAAAAAAAAAAAAAAAAAGGAGGTTTTTTGCGAGGAGAGAAACAAGAAGCACCGGTGCGTACCCGACATAATCGTTGACATTTCGATAGATTGTCGATGCTGTTCACATCTTGATTAATGGTTGCTCGTACATGCACACGGATGCTTTGAAATGAAACACCCAATGATCACCCCATTTTGCCTCCACTACACAGGAGCACGACGGTGCGAGGTGGTATGCTACGACTGTCAGAATGTTATTGTCGAGCCTGTAGTGGGGTGCTCTATAGCGGGTACAACCCAACTAGGGTCTGCTATATGTATCCCAACTGCTGCTAGTAAAACCCTCTTCTTTTGCCTAAACTTCCTCTTGCCTAGCTAGGGCTTACCTAGCTATGGCTCCTCGTTCTACTTGTTCTCTCACATGGTATCAGAGCAGGTCGACCCCCTTGGGTCGATCCTGTGGGTGGGCCCGCCACCTAACTGCTTCCGCTGCTGTTCCGCTTCTAGCGCGCCTAGGGTGCGCGCTGTCTCCTTCCTGCCGTGCGCCCCGAGGCGCGCGGCGGTTTCGCGCCCTGGGGAGCCTGCGCGCGCCCCGCCCGTCCGTCGCGTCGCCCTGGGGAGCACGCGCGCCCCCCCCGCCCAGCTCGTCGCGGCGCCCTGGGGAGCCCGCGCGCGCCCCGCCCGTTCGTCGCGGCGCTCTGGGGAGCACGCGCGGCCCCGCCCTGCTCGCCGCGACGCCCTGGGGAGCCGCGCGCGCCCCCTGCCTGTCCGTCGCGGCGCCCTGGGGAGCTGCGCCCGCCCCCTGCCTGTCCGTCGCGGCGCCCTGAGGAGCCGCGCGCGCCACCCCCCCGCCCCGCCCGTCCGTTTTGGCGCCCTGGGGGTCGTGCGCCGTCCCTCCCCTCGCCGTCCCCCGCGCTCCTGCCCCTATCCCACCCGTTTTAGGGTTTTGGGGGTGAGGGGTGTGGGGGTGGCGGTTGTGGGGGTGTCGGTTGTGTGCGCCGTCCTCTACTCATCCTCCTCCTTCGTCTCCCACTGCTGCAGCTATCGCTGAGGGGGGTGGATGTGTGGGAGCCTGGGGTTTAGGGTTTAAGGGGGGTGCCGTGGGAGTGGAGCTAGGGTTTGAGCAGGGGGTGTGTGTCGAGGGTGTGGGGCAGTTGGAGGAGGTTGTGTGAAGGTAGCTGTCGTGTCGCCTGCAGCGCCTGTAGTCCGTCGCCCTTGCCTCGGTAGCCAGTGAGCCTGCTCCACCAGTCGCCAGTGGGTCCGTTGCTCCTGCCGCTCGTCTATAGCCGCGGAGCCAGTCACTCCCGCAGTCCGTCGCCCTTGCTTCGGTAGCCACCGAGTCAGCCGCTCCTGTGCCCGTGCCTCTGCAGCTTCAGTCGTTGCCTCCCATCTTCTCTCCATCCACAGTTCCTTCTCCTCCTCACTTGCCCGCTGTGATTAACTCTAGCTCTGCTTACTATTGTGAACTCCTGCTCTATGCCTGCTTGCTCATTGTGCTGATTACACCCCACTTTGGCTATGGGGGTGTGTCAGAATGTTATTGTCTAGCCTGTAGTGGGGTGCTCTATAGCGGGTACAACCCAACTAGGGTCTGCTATATGTATCCCAACTGCTGCTAGTAAAACCCTCTTCTTTTGCCTAAACTTCCTCTTGCCTAGCTAGGGCTTACCTAGCTATGGCTCCTCGTTCTACTTGTTCTCTCACAACGACGATCCGTATGAATTCGCCATTGCGGACAAAACTATTACACA
Source organism: Closterium sp. Naga37s-1 (assembly GCA_947471745.1). Lineage (NCBI taxonomy): Eukaryota > Viridiplantae > Streptophyta > Zygnematophyceae > Desmidiales > Closteriaceae > Closterium > Closterium sp. Naga37s-1. The sequence continues at coordinate 3,837,110 of CANJKZ010000069.1, forward strand.
GATGCGAGGTCGGCTTCGTGCGACCTTTGCGTGGTGGAGTTCATGGTGCCCCTGCAGCCTTGTCCTCTCCGTCATCGCCAAAGGCTACTGGCTGCCATGGAGCCACGGCCCACCACAGCCCTTCCACGATCGCAACCATGTCGGGGCAAACACGCATGCCACGTTCACACGTACCGCCATCCAAGAACTCATAGAGACCGGACCAGCAGTCCCGATGCCCGCAACGCAGCTTACGTGCATAAGTCCACTAAACGTGGTCGAGCAAAAAGACAAATGCAGACTCATTCTTGACCTGAGGAAAGTCAATGGCAACTTGATTGTCCCCAAGTTCAAGTACGAGGGGCTCAGCCGTGTGTCCGACCTGGCACGCGTTGGGGACTGGATGTTCATGCTGGAAGTTCCTTGGGTTCGAATTCGACAAGCGCACATACGTATTCCGTTCACTAACATTTGGCCTCGCGACACCTCCATTCGTTTTCACGCAGCTGATCAAACAGCTAGCTCGGCGTTGGCGAGAACAAGGCATCCGAGTCATACCTTACGTGGACGACATTTTATTTCCATGTCAGTCGAAAGCCCATGCGCAAGCAATCTGCCAGCGTGTGATATTGGACCTTAAAGAGGCAGGTTTTGTGATAAACGCGAAGAAATCACAGCTGTCACCATCACAACGCCTCCGATTCTTGGGTGTAGAACTTGAGACAGACACCGGCCGATTCTCCATCGGTCCCGACCGATGAGCCTCGCTACATTCAACCATCCAGAACCTCCTGAGCGCAAGCAATGCGTGCCGACCAGTCCCGGTCCGCCACATGGCCAGAATCACAGGCATGCTCGCATCAATGGGTGTCGCACTCGGCGCGACCGCTTGTGCATTCAGCCACGCCATGTTACAAGTGATCAACGATGCACCGTCATGGAAAAGCAGCGAGGTCATTCCCCCATCCGCAGCAGCGGAGCTACACTTTTGGCTTGAGGAGTTTGACCGGTTCAACGGTGCACCTTTTCACGTCCGGAACAGCTACGATGTAGTAATCCATGTGGATGCCATCTCTCACGGTTGGGGCGCCACTCTGACCACATTCCCTGGTGGCCGTGAAGAAGCTATCACAACCATGTCAGAGCCGCTACGAGCAACGTCTAGCACGCGGCGGGAGATCGAAGGCGTCCTTTGGGCGCTCCAAACGTACGCAAACAAGATCAATCAGAAACACGTTCTCGTGCATGTGGACAACCAGGGCGTATTCTTCATCCTTCGCAAAGGCGGCTCTCGTAGCCCCGACCTCACAACGGCCTGCAAGAGCATCATCCGTACATGCATGGAGCTCGGCACGCGCTTGATCATCGAATGGATTCCGCGCGAGCTCAACTCACACGCCGACGAGGTTTCAAAAATGGTCGACCACGATGATTACGCATTGAAAACGCCGTGGTTCCACATCTTAGAACGTCATTGGGTTCCCCACTCCATCGACCTCTTTGCCAACTCCCGCAACACCCAACTGTCACGCTTCTGCACAAAGATATTTTTATTTGGAAGCCATCGTAGTTGACGCGTTCTCGATCGCATGGACATCCGAAAACAACTTCGCTTTTCCCCCACCACAACTGGTCCCAGCTGTCCTACACCATGCACAACGCACCCATGCATCACTTATGTTGTTATTACCGCACTGGCCAGGCGCAAGTTGGTGGCCACTTTTGCAGCCCTCCCCATGCACTTGGGCCCCACACATCCACGCGCACATCCCCCTGACACACGGAAGCCAATGCCTAGATGTAGGGTCCCATGTAGGGTCCACTGCCTTCTCGGGCACGGGACTACAGCACAGCCCAATCATTGCACTGCGAGTGGTTTTTTACTAATTCATAGTGTATGCGCCTGTGTTCAGATTTGCTCCCGAAGCTACACGACCAACTGATTAACATGCTTGCACAATCCCGCGCTGACTCTACGATCTGGACATACGAACCATACTGGGCCAAGTTTCGAGCCTTTTGCAGAAAATTGCATCTTCCCTTTCTTCCAGCTTCTGACATGACCCTCGCACTATACCTGGTACACGCAATCCGACGCAAAGCCACCCTGACCGTAGTGCAGCTGACGTGCTCGGCAGTCGGCTTCGCCCATCGCATGACTGGGAGCAAATGCCTGACAATCGGACCATTCACCACCTAAGTGCGTGACTGTGCAAAACAACATTGCCCTCGCCCTACTCGTCCGAAGGAACCCGTATCGATCCAACAAGTCCGAGACATGGCCGAAAGTTACCTGCAGTCCGACGACCCTGCGGAATTCTAGAAAGGGTTAATCCCCATCCTCATGTACTCGGGATTTCTGCGATACTCCGATCTAGTGGCCATAAAGTGGCAAGACATTCAATTCGTCGAAGAGGTCATGTGGATCCTCATACCACACTCCAAGACTGATCACGCCGGTCATGGCACATGGATTCCCATTGCAGCAACAACGGACCCCTGTTACCCAGTGCGCTGTACCCGACGCTTCATCAAACTCACCGTTGATTCGCGTCTTCGGCCATGCTTCAACTAGCAAAGGTCAAGCGAGGCCACCTTCATACACTACAATCCGCAACTGGTGCAAGGAAGCCTTCGCAAAGGTTGGCCTTGGCGAGCTGCAGCTCGGCACTCACTCTTTCTGAAAAGGCGCAGCTACAGTAGCAGCCAACACTGGAGTGCTAGACAGAGTCTTCAAACGGCTTGGCAGATGGCGAAGCGACACAGCAAAGGAAATGTATGTCACGCCATACGTCGAGCCTCTCATCAAAGCCTCCCGCAACCTACAAGATCCGACGCATGCGGTGACTTCGGCACAACACACAGAGGCACTCGTACGTAACCGGAGGCCCCCGCTGCCTATGTCTCACAGACCCTATTTGTAATGAGAACGATGCCAATTGATAAGAATAAGAAAGCAAGCTTTCTCAATATTATAAATTTTAAACACACATTGTGTTTTTCAAAATTGTGTATTGTGAAAGCGAAGCTGCTTGTATTGCACAATTGTCATTGTCGAAGTGCGCTAAACGCCCTTCTCCAACTACAAAAACCGTGGGTTGGAGCTCATTTCCCTCCACCCACGTTTCTCTATTTTCAAACGGCTCACTCAACATTCCCACCACCCACCCCAGCGTAAACCGTTTTGCGCATGCCACTTGGATAGGGTATATCGTAGCTAGTGATATGAGCATGCACTAGCTTGTGTTCAATTGTGATGCAAATGTTGTAAACACCCATTTGTAATGAGAACGATGCCAATTGATAAGAATAAGAAAGCAAGCTTTCTCAATGTAACGCCTACTCTACCTAACTACTGCAGAGTTCCTAAGTCAACATCGAGAGAGTGCTCGATGAGAAGTGACGTGAAGACAATCAGGAAGGTTGAGTTGGAGAGGACGATTGGCTTTGGATTTCGAACCCTCAAACTTGAGGCTTGGAAACTTCCAACCCATCAAAGTGAAGATTGGAAAGGTTGGATTTCCAACCAATCATATTGTGCCAAATGTTGTTACAATCCATACAAGGAACCTAGCAACCATACAACACAATTAAGTTGGGTTTTCCCAACCAAACAAAGATGCCACATAGGCTCCAAGCCTAGAAACTCCCCAACCATGGAAGCCATGGTTGGGAAGAGCCCCAAGGGGTATTGTGGAAGGGGTTGAAGCTTTGAGGCTCATTCCCACTTCCTAACTCCAACTTACCAATTTGGAAATGAGATTTCTCGAAGTCATTTGGTTCTCATAACAAACTCTCCTACACAACTAGAATTGTGTTTACTTCAAGGACAAGCTCTACCAAAAGCTACATACCTACTTGCTAAAGCTTCATCAACCTTCTTCAAGCTCTCTTTATCCTCTCAAGTTTCAAGAGTATTATCAAGACTAGTTTATCCCTTAGTGGGATTAGTTTAATCTTGTGAGCCTTGTATCTTGATTTTATATATATTGTCAAGGATTTAATACACGGTTGCCCATTGTTGTAAGGGCCGTGGTTGTTTCATTGGTATCCAGAGCTATGGTTATCCTAAGCATAGTGGGGATTTTGCCCTTCGAGATTTTCATGTATATGTATATATATCTTGAAGTTGTGGTTTCTCTTTAAGAGAACACTCAAGATCAAGAAGATTGAAGAGTTCAAGATCTAGAAGGTCTACAACTGCAACTTCAAGCTAAGAAGAGAGATTTATATCTCTTACCCACCTTTTGGTGGAAGACTCTCTACTATTGAGTAGTGGAGTATAAACTAAGATCTGGAGGATTTGTTGAGAGTTATTCAAGTTCTTTTTATTGAGATTTGGATAGACCATGCCCTTTCACTTAGGTGATTGGGAGTGTTGGCAACAAATCTGTTACCTTTGGTAACCTTGATTTATTATGTAGAAGAAATTTATGTTATAATAATTTCTTGCTTTACCATTGAGGTGGTAAAATGAATTTCACATAATCAACCCAGATCTTTAAAGCTCTCTTAATCCTTTTGGCATCTGGCCAAGAAAAGGACATGGCAAGGGAGGAAGGGCTCACTGCACCTAATGAGGTAGTTAACAATGCTGCTGAGATTGACCTCAATCAAGATGAGGCAATGGCTGACATTGAGCTGGATGACATTGAGAACCTGGACCTGGAGGATGAGGATAACTATGTTGAACCTGATACCCATGTTGAAGCTAATAACCATGGTGAAGATGATAACCATGGTGAAGCTAATAACAATAGGGAGGAGGACAACATCGGTGAAAAGGAGAACACTGGTGATGAAAATGACTTCACTGAGGGTGAAGGCATGAGTTATCATATCTCAAAGGAGATTGTCCAAATCCAGGCTAAAGTGTCAACTCAGAATATCACCATCCTGCACCAGCAGAAGTCCATTGATGGACTCACAAGGCTAACTAACAAGCTTAAGGCTAAGTTGGGCGTTGTCACAAAAGAGGCTTGCCAATTCCGTCGCAACCTGGGCACTAAAAATCGCCAAATTGAGGAGCTTCAGGATGATTGCAACAAAATGCAAGCGTCACTTATCAAGCTCCATGAGCAGTTGAGGGAGCTTAAGAGGGAGGGCATTTACCAGCCTCCTCCTGGGCATAGGCCCACTCCTGCTGCTCAGCCGGCACCCGCTCTGCCTGCACCTCCGCCGGTAGGCGCTGCAACGGCTGTACATGAGCCACCTCCAACCGAGACCTCGCCCTTTGGATCTCTCTTGGCGCCTCTACCTGAGTTTAACCATAGCAAGACGGAGGTGCAGCCTTGGCTTGACCTGGTGAATGACACCATTACCCTTGCGAATGTGCGTCTTGAGGCTCGAGTTACTGCACCCACTCGTGCATTGGACGAGGTGGCCCGCAGGGCAGTGTATGGCGCTAAGAAGCAGGCGCAGGGACCGTTTGAATGGTCAGAGTTCTGCACCGCGTTGAAAGAGGCATTCATGGTCAAGAAGTCCGACCTGGAACTGCGCGGACGCCTTGAGAGTATCAAGTGTCGTGACCGTTCGGTGCACGAATATGCGGCCGAGTTTGAGGCTGTAGCACGCTTGCTCCAGAAGCCCTTATCTGAGGAGGAGATGACGCACGTCTTCATGAAAGGCCTCCCTGTCAAGCTGCAGCAGGCACACATGACCGGTGGCATGACCAATTGGACGACTTACAAGGAGATGAAGGAGTAGGAGATCAAAACTGACAACATCATTCGCACGTATATTTTTGGTCCTGCAAAGCCTGACCAGCAGCCCCGTGCTGAGGGCTCTGGTGGTCGTGGGAACCGACCCCAGAATGCCAACGGCGGAGGCGGTTGGAACAACAGCCTTTCCAGCAGCGTGATCACCAGCCTGGGCCACAGGCCAAGAGGCCTAACGGAGGGGGAGATCATGGCCTTAAAGCCGGACTTCTCCGACAAGCAGTGCAGAGTCTATGGAAGGATGGGGCACATTGAAAGGCAGTGCCGTGACAAGAACGCAATCAAGTATTATGGGAAGCCTAAGCCAGGCGGCGCTGGACCTTCTCGAAAGAAGGATTTTCATAAGCCCAACTAGGGTGTGGGTACCTAGTTGGAGGAGTAGATCGAGTGGATGAGGCATATGTACTATGTGATGATGATATATTAAAGCTAAAGAAGCTTGCTGATTGCAAAGTCTCTTGTTTGTTTGCCTCTTCCCTTAATAAAACCTCTGTTTTTTATCCTCGATCGTACCCACTTGAGAAAATTTCCATGGAAGCAATGCAGGATAAGTTTTCAATTATTTTATGTGGCTTGGACATTCTGCCTTCTGTCCTTGAAATTGTGAGTCGTTGCACTCAAGAGCACCCCCTGACTTCGGTCGCGTTGGTGACTCACACAGTGAAAGGCGAATTGTTCCATGCGCTTCGTGGATGGCCGGTCCTGACGGTGTGGGACAAGGGACACCAGGTGTGGTGGACCAACTCCCAGTCACATTGACGTGCTCGTCAGAACGTCAAGGTGTATTTCAAACCTTCGGCGAATATTGTGGCATGTCTTATTCGCCCAAAGCATCAACAAAATTTGTTGCTTGCGGGTAGCGTGAACGGGGAAAACGCAAAAATCCTTATTGAAACGGGTGCAACTGTTTCCCTCTTTGACAAAAAGTGGGTCATTGCACGCATGATCCTCGTTGAAGGACCGTCTTGCCCCATTCGCCTTGGTGATGATAGCATCATCACGAGCAAAGGGCAGACACGGATCAACATGGAGATTGAGGGATATCGTGAAGAAATTTGCGCATATGTGTTACCCCTTCTCGCATGCGTCGGCCTTGTTCTTGGAATAGATTGGCTTCGAGCGAATGAGGTCAAGCTTGATTTCCACGACAATACTGTCTCATTCTCAAAGAATGGTGACAATGTCATGTGGCAAGTGCCTAAGGAATTGATCACGATCGAGCAACACACGACGGAACGTCCCGATGAGAGTTTCGCGCTCGCAAACGAGTTTGGACAGCATGTTCGACAAGACGATACCTTCTTTGTGGTAAAGCTTGAGAATGCTGAACGCGAGATGCCTGGGGTCGAGGATTTCCCGCCTCAGATGAAAGCACTGGCGGGCGAGTTTGTGGAGGTTTTTGAGCCCATCCCAGATGGCCTTCCTCCGGACCGTGCTGTCGGTCACACCATCCCAGTGGAGCCTGGAAAACTCCCACCTTTTAGACCTCTGTATCGCCTAAGTCCAGCTGAGTACGTGGAGGCTAAAGAACAGATTGAGGAATATCTCAGGAAGGGATGGATTGAACCAAGTGCATCACCTTAAGGAGCGCCAATCCTGTTCGTGAACAAAAAGGGCGGAGGATTACGCATGTGCGTAGACTACCGTGCTCTGAACAAGATAACGGTGAAAAACAGATACCCATTACCAAGAATTGAGGATCTGTTTGACAAACTCCAAGGTGCCCAGTGGTTCAGCGCATTGGACCTCGCGCAGGGGTATCACCAATTGCGCATCACTGAAGAAGATGTACCCCAAACGGCTTTCCGATCGCCGTTTGGTCATTTTCAGTGGCGAGTGCTGAGCTTTGGCTTGACCAATGCTCCTGCCTCTTTTCAGAGGGCCATGAATGATGTCTTTCACGAGGCGATTGGACAGTTCGTTCTGGTCTATCTAGATGATATCTTGGTTTATTTCAAGACAGAAGAGGAGCACACGCGACACCTTAAGTGGGTGTTGGGGAAACTGCGAGAGCATAAGTTCTATGCTCGTTTGTGGAAATGCCATTCTACAAACGCGAGCTGGAATATCTTGGCCACCTCGCGGGAAATGATGGTCTCAAAGTAGACCCAAAGAAAGTTGTCGCAGTCCAGAACTGGCCGGTGCCACAAGATGTGGGTCAAATCAGGTCGTTTTTGGGACTAGCAAACTATTTTCGTCCATTTTTGCAGAATTATTCTACAATTGTTTCTCCATTGACGGCCCTCACTCGTAAGAGTAGTGCTTGGCAATGGACACAACAATGCCAAAAGGCATTCGACGAGGTCAAGCGAATGCTGACCAACGCTCCGGTACAGACAAAGCCCTATGAGGTTGTTACTGATGTTAAACTAATGAATGAGAATGGATGAACTAGCAAAGAGTTGGGTACAAGTACTAACCATAATTGGGTTGTACCCCTTATGGGCTACCCCACTACAGCCTACACAACTGTATATGCTATAATGTTCCGACACACCCCCATAGGCAAAGTGGGGGAGAACAAGTGGTCACAAGACCAGTCAAGAAACGCAAAGCAAGCTCAGAGTGGATCACAAAGTCACCACACAGTTCGAGCGCAAGCAAAGGGCCGCAAGGCCAGTTCACATGCAGAGTTATATAAAGAGAACAAACAATACAGTGATCATACCCTAGCAAGTGCAAGCATGCAGGTATATATATAGATCACAATACAAGCAGAGTCAAGCAGTAAGCAAGTGAGGCAAAGTAGGCACAAGGCCTAACACAGTAACAAAGCGCTGATGATCACGAGGCGGAAGTGCCTTGGTGAAGATATCAGCAGTGTTGGCCCGAGTGGCCACGTACGCAAGACGAAGCTGGCCACGCTGCTGCAACTCTCGAGCAAGGAAGTATCGCAGAGCGATGTGCTTGGTTCTGTGCTCCAGTATGTGCTCCTGACACAAGGCAATCATGGCCGTGTTGTCTACGTACAGAACTTGAGGCGAACGAGGCTGCTCTCCCAAGTCGCTCAGCTGGTAGGTGAGCCAGCGGAGCTCCTGAGCAGCCATAGCCCCGGCGTAGATCTCAGCCTCACAACTGGAGCTGAGAACCGAAGACGAGCGGGTAGACCGCCACGACACAGAGCCAGAACCAAGACTGAAGGTGTAACCCTGTGACGACCGCTGTGTAGCTGAGTCGTCAACCCAGGAGGCGTCTGCGTGACCGGTGAGAACAACTGGACCCCGTCCTCCAAGCACGAGCCCCATGCCCGACGTACTGCACAGGTAACGCAGTACCCTCTTCGCAGCATCCCAGTGCACCTTTCGGTGCCTACCGGGAGCCAAGTGGCGAGCCAGAAGGCTGAGAGGGTACGCGAGGTCAGGTCGTGTGCAAGTCATCAGGTACATGAGGCAACCCACAAGCTCTGGGTACGGACCACTCGGCTCTACGGACTCGTCCGAAGGTGGAGCTGAGAGCGACGGGTCCGCAGTAGACGGAGCAAACCCAAGAGCCGCAAGTGAAGTCCTCAGCGTGTCGTGCCACTCGCGAGGTGCCTGGCGGAGATCGTAGACTGGTCGGCGGAGGCTCCACTGGGTACCTGCAGGAAACGTCCCAGTGAAACCATGTGGTCGGCGCAGCCAGATCTCTTCGTGCAGGCTGCCTTGCAAGAAAGCTGTGCTGAAGTCCAGAGAGTGTAACTCGTAGTCACGCTGAGCAACGACGTGCAGCAACACCCGAAGAGTAGTCATCTTCGGGGTGGGGGAGAAGGTCTGGAAGTAGTCAACTCCCTGTCGTTGACTGAAGCCTCTAGAAACGTAACGCGCCTTGAAGGCAGGCGGAGAACCCGGCGGCCGCTTCACCCTGAAAATCCACATGCCATCGACTATGTTCGCCCCAGGTGGGGGAACTGCGTCGACGTAGGTGCCTGTGGAGTACCAGGATGCCATCTCGGCATCCATGGCTGCCTGCCACTGAGAGGAGTAAGGACCCGTAATCGCTTCTGCGTAAGAGCGCGGGGTCGGGATGTTTGGTGCATCCGGGTCTCCCTCAAGGGCAAGCAGCATGGAAGTGAAACGAGGTACAGCAGCTGCAAGACACTCAAAGTCCTCCTGCCTGTCCTCAAGGACGTCCGTGCCAAGAGCACACTCACCCCCGACGGACGGAGGACTGGCAGGCACAGACTTAGCAACTAGAGCAGAGGCGTAGTCGAGACGGCAGGCAGCAGCAAAGTCAAGCAGCTCAGAAACGAGAGCAGACGCAGCAGCAGACTCAAAGGAAGGGTCAGTGACAGCAGTGGCGAGGAGACGAGCGACAGTGGGACTGGCAGCACGAGCACGGCCAGACGCAGGGTCAGGGACCTCAGGAAGAGAGGTCTCAGGAGGAGCAGGCAGAGGAACACGCAGTGGAACAGAGGAAGGACGGAGTGCCATGGTGTGCGTGCCGGGGACAGGAGGAGGACGCGAACGAGGAGCGCGACGAGCAGTGCGAACAGGCGAGACAGGACGAGACGCAGGCTCACGACGCTCGGTAAGACCGCCAGGCTGCTCAGTGTAAGGAGAGGGAGCAGGCAGTGGGGAGGCGGGCTGTAACGGCGGCTGCGACTGGTCAGGCGGAGGACACAGGAGAGGAGTAAGGTCGGTAGAAGACGGGGTACCAAGAACCTGCTGAAGTAAGGGAACGAAGTACGGTCGCGGTCGCACAGTGCCTCCAGCACCTCCAGCGCAAGGGTCAGCAGCTCCAGCGCCTCCAGCTCGAGCTCCGGTAGCTCCAGCGCCTCCTGCGCGAGGGCCTACAACTCCAGCACCCTCAACACCACCAGTCCCGGCAGCTCCAGTACCCCGGGTACGAGCACCTCCAGGACCAGTGGCCGCAGCACCTCCAGCACCGCTAGCTGCAGCGGCAGCTCCAGCACCTCCAGCTCTAGCAGCTCCACCACCTCCAGCCCCTCTAGCCCCGGCGGCTCCACTCCGAAGGCGTGCGCGTCGAACAAACCACTCACGCAGCTGCTGCGGAGACAGTCTCGGTGAAGCACCAGCAGAACCTCCAGACGAAGCAGCACCCTTAGGCTCAGCACCCCCAGACTCAGCACCCTCCGACGCAGCACCCCCAGGCTCAACACCCTCAGGCTCCGCACCCCCAGTCCCAACACCACCAGGCTCAGCACCCCCAGTCTCTGCACCCTCAGACCCCGCACCCCCAGGCTCTGCACCCCCAGACGCAGCACCCCCAGACGCAGCACCTCGAGCAGCACCTGAGCTGAAAGCTACCTGAACAGGCGCATGACGAGGGAGAGGGTCTACCTGGGACACACCTGAGGGAGCAGGACCCTGGGGCGGGAGGGGGTCTACCGGAGGGGGACCGGGAGCAAGGAAGAGCGGCGGGGGCGGGGGAGGGGTAGAGTGGTAGGGGAAGAGAGGGTAGAAGGGAACCGACTCGTCGAACGTGACGTTCTGAGACAGGAGGACACGGCGCGAGGTGGGGTGGTAAAACTGCCAGCCAGGCGCGTCAGGGACAAAGCCAAGGAAGACGCAGGGGATAGCACGAGGTGAGAGCTTGTCCGCGGACGTATCGCGAACAGAGGCACGAGATCCCCAGACCCGGAACATCGAGCATCGCCAACCTTCCCCGTCCAACGCAGTGTGGGCGAGGTCTCCGGCAAGGTGACACGGGGCCAGAGTTTGAGCTGATGCGCAGCGTACTGGACCGCAAACGGCCACAGAAAATGGGGAGCGGCCGCATGGATCATGGAGGTACGAGCGACCTCCATGACTAAGCCAATGCGGCGCTCAGCAATCCCATTTTGCTGAGGGGAGTCCGGAAGCGTGAACGACTGGAGAATGCCCTCCCCACGACAAAACTCCCTCAGAGTGCACACGCAGGACAGGAAGGTCCTGGCCGAAGCGCTCGCGAAGCTGAAGACAGATAGTGCGGATCCAAGGGATCAAGACATCAGAGACCTCACCCTTGCTGCGCAAGGGTAAGACCGTGGTGTACCGCGAATAGTCGTCAACAACCAGCAGAAAGTAGCGCTCGTGGCTCTGACCACTGACGTGGGCTGGGCCCCACACGTCCATGTGGAGAGTCTGCAGGGGAGCAGTCGTCGGGGGAAACAAGGAGGAGTGAGGAGCGGCGCGCTTCCGCCCCTCGACGCAAGGGAGTCAAGTAGGGGCAGGCGAGGGCGGCAGGGGAGGCAGAGACCTGGGAAGACCAGAGACAAGAAGACGAGAATGCATGCCACGAAGACGTGGCAGGGAGGGGTGACCCAGGCGGTGGTGCCATAGAAGAGTCTGGTGCGACAGGAGGCGACACGAGCAAGAGGCGGCTACCTGACCTGACGCGGACACCTGAGAAGACGCAGCAACCTGAGGAGGCTCGATAGCCAGCATGTACAGACTCGACCCTGGCCGACGAGTGAACGTAGCCAGGTGACGCCCCGTCTGTTTGGATGTGCAGATCGACACACGCTGACCCCCAGGAGTGGTGGTAGTGACCATCGCATTCTGAAGGGCAGCGGTACTCACCAAGTTCGTAGAGAACGAGGGGAGGTGAAGACCTGACAGTGAGCCGGACGGAACCGCCGGACACGGGAGGACAGTGGAGGAACGGGCCACTACCGGTCCCCCGGAGGGGTCAGCCAGCCTGATCTGGACAGGTGCAGGAAGAGGAGTGAGGGTGGTGCTGTCACGAAAGAAATAGCGCGAGGCGCCTGAGTCCAACGTTAAGGTGTGCAAGGCCTCAGCAGGCGCAGTACCAGGGAGAGTACCAAACTCACTAGCACCTAGAGCAGCAGCGGCTATACCTGGGTCAGGCGGCACACACCGGTAACAGTCACCCTCAGCAATAACAGACAAAGCATACATAGCAGAGAGAATAGCATCAAAGTCTAGGTCAAAGATAGCAATCCTAGACTTCAGCAGATCTGCCCAGCGAGGGAGCTCGACGTCGTCACCGAACTCAGCACGCCAAGCGTCGTCGAGGCGGGAGAAGCAGCGGTGCTGAGTGTGGAGCCGCGCGCAAGTCTGACGAGCACGGTCACCCGTGCGAATGACATACGGGCAACTACCCCCAGACGCCCCATGTAGAAACCACTCACGAAGCTACTGGGGAGACAGGGTCTCGCTCCGACGCTGCTGCTGCTGACGCTGGCCACCCCCAGAACCGACACGCCGAGCGCCAGTCCCACCGCCACCAGTCCCACCGCCTCCGCTGCCGCCACTCCCACCGCTGCCTCCACCTCCGCCACCAGAGCCCCCACTCCCGCCACCACTCCCACCGCCGCCACCACTCCCACCGCCGCCACCACTCCCATCGCCGCCACCACCTCCACTGCTGCCCCCTCCGCCACTCCCGCTGCCACCTCCACCACCGCCGCTGCCACCACCACCACCCCTGCCACCCTTTCCCTTGCTGCTGCGGCGCTTCGCACTAGCAGAAGCAGCCCCGACGTCCTCAGGAACAGAGACGTCTGCAGCAGCCGCAGAGGCGTAGGAGGGGGCAAGGGGGGATGGGGAGCACCCCTGAAAGAAGGGCGGGTGCGGAGTGCCACGAGCAGCACCCACAAAAACTGCACTAGTCTCAGGTGCGAGGAGATGCTGCTTGAGGAGGTCAACAGTGAGGGAGGTGGGGTCAAGAGAGAGGAAGTGGTCCCTGACAGAGCGAAGAGAGTCAGGGAGGCGGGTGACTATAAAGTAGAGAGTGATGTACATCGGGGGCGGGTTCCTGTCAAGGAACTCAAGAGGAACGGCAGCGCGGTAGCGAGCGTCACTAGCGCGAAGGTGGGAAACCAGGTCCTTGACTGTGGTAAAGGCGGACAGCTCGGGGAACAGGTAGGGCAGAAGGAGGCGGCCTAGAGCAGCAGTGGCAAGGGAGGAGTAGCGAGCGACTACAGCGTCGTACAGTGCCTGTGCTGTCCTGTGCTGTCCAAAGTGAGCGCACTCAGCTAATGGCAGGTGGTTGCGGATGGCTAAACGAGCAGCAGCATCTCGAGTAAGCCACTGTGAGCGAGTCGAACTGTCGGCTGTGGCAGGAGGGGCAGTAGCAGCTCCTGACGCTAGGTCAAAAAGCGAGACACTGTCCTTAGAATCGCTCAGGAGGTACAGCTGCAGGTCGTCTAGCCACGTGTCAAACTGAGCCGGTCTGCCCTCATGGTCAAACGCGAGGACACGTAGCGAAGCCATAGCTGTGTAGTACGTAGGAGCAGCAGTAGCAGCTGTAGTAGTAGCAGTAGCAGCTGTAGCAGGAGCAGCAGGGACAGTAGACCAAGCGCTGGCTAGGTACTGGGCCGGGCGTGGGCTAGGTACGGGGCTGGGCGCAAGCTAGGTACAGGGCCGGGCGCGGGCTAGGTACGGGGCTGGGCGCGGGCTAGGTACGGGGCCAAGCGCGGGCTAGGTATGGGGCCGGGCGCGGGCTAGGTACGGGGCTGAGCGGGGCTAGGTACGGGGCCGGGCAGGGCTAGGTACGGGGCCGGGCGGGGCTAGGTACGGGGCCGGGCTGGGCTAGGTACGGGGCCGGGCGGGGCTAGGTACGGAGCCGGGCGGGGCTAGGTACGGGGCCGTGGCAGGGCTAGGTACGGGGCCGGGCGGGGCTAGGTACGGGGCCGGGCGGGGCTAGGTACGGGGCCGTGGCGGGGCTAGGTACGGGGCCGGGCGGGGCTAGGTACGGGGCCGGGCGGGGCTAGGTACGGGGCCGGGCGGGGCTAGGTACGGGGCCGGGCGGGGCTAGGTACGGGGCCGGGCGGGGCTAGGTACGGGGCCGGGCGGGGCTAGGTACGGGGCCCGGCGGGGCTAGGTACAGGGCCGGGTGGGGCTAGGTACGGGGTCGGGCGCTGGGCGAGTGACGGGGCCGGGCGCTGGGTGAGGGGCGGGGCCGAGCGCGGGGCTAGGTACTGGCCGATCGCGGGCTAGGTACGGGCCGGGCGCGAAACGGGGCCGGGCACGATATGGGGCTGGGCGCAAAACAGGGCCGGGCACGAAACGGGGCCGGGCGTAGGCTAGGAACGGGGCCGGGCGTTGGGCGCGATACGGGGCCAGGCGTGAGACGGGGCCGGGCGCTAGGCTAGAGACGGGGCCTGGCGCGATTCGGGGCCGGGCGCGACACGGGGCCGGGCGTTAGGCTAGGTACGGGGCCGGGCGCGATACGGGGCCGGGCGCGATACGGGGCCTGGCGCGAAACCGGGCCGGGCGCGATACGGGGCCGGGCGTGAGGATAGGTACGGGGCCGGGCGCAGGCTAGGTACGAGGCTGGGCGCGAGGCTAAGGGTTGACCTGGCCGGGCGCGGGCTAGGAACGGGGCCGGGCGTGGGCTAGGGGTCGACGGGCCGCATAGGCTAGGAGCGACGGGCCTAGGGGCGGTTACTAGCAGCGTAGCAGGTGGTGGGCCCGAGGAACTTGCTCTGATTCCATGTTAAACTAATGAACGAGAATGGATGAACTAGCAAAGAGTTGGGTACAAGTACTGACCCTAATTGGGTTGTGCCCCTTATGGGCTACCCCACTACAGCCTACACAACTGTATAAGCTATAATGTTCTGACAACTGACGCCTCATTGATTGGGATTGGGGCGGTCCTCTTGCAAGAAGGGAGACTAGTGGCATTTGAGAGTTGAAAGCTCTCCCCAGCAGAGCAGCGCCATACGACATCCGAACAGGAATTGTTGGCGGTCGTTCATACGCTACGAACATGGCGATGTTATCTGGAGGGTGTGGACTTTGTGGTTACGACCGATCACTGTCCAAACACCTACTTCTCCACCC
Organism: Closterium sp. Naga37s-1; assembly: GCA_947471745.1. Lineage (NCBI taxonomy): Eukaryota > Viridiplantae > Streptophyta > Zygnematophyceae > Desmidiales > Closteriaceae > Closterium > Closterium sp. Naga37s-1. Next base: position 3,852,537 of record CANJKZ010000069.1, read on the forward strand.
AAGCCACACTTACTTGACGTCAAGCCAGATGGGCGGAACTCCTTAGTGGTTTCACCTTTGATATTCGATATCGAGCAGGTTCGACGAACATGGCTGACCCCCTCAGCAGACAGCCGATAGGGGCAGCAATACGGCTAGACGACACCGAGGATGCAGCAGTATTTTCTGCTTGCTTTAGTGTCCTAGCAACGGCTCAAGTAAGTGAGATTACCTTCGGTGGTTTTCTGAAATGCATCCGCACAGGGTATCTAATTGACCCCTAGTTTCAGAACCCACGAAGAACGAAGGAACTCAAGTGGGAGCATGAGCTCTGGTGGCGTAAGGAGATTGTTGTACCTCACGTAGGTAACCTGCTGAACGATATTCTGGAAGAAGTGCATGCCACTAAGTACGGAGGGCACCTAGGGGTAAAAAATACCTGGTGGGCCTTGAGTGATGTGCGGGATTGGGCACCGAGGTCCAACAATTCGTGGCGCGATGCGATGCACACGCATGAAATAAAACGGACACAAAGAAGCCTGGTGGTCTGCTTCAACCGCTTGAAATCCTAGTATTTGTGGATCGTCTGACAAAGATGGTGCATTTCGTGGCTACGACAACTGACGTATCTGCGGACGATATGGCCAAATTGTTTGTGGCGCACGATTTCTGCTTACACGGGTTACCACGTGTCTTGGTGTCCGACTGAGATCCGCGCTTCACAAGCCGGTTCTGGCAAGAGGTTACACGGACACTAGGAACAAAGCTTAAGATGTCCTCAGTGTTCCGCCCACAAAAAGATGGGCAGACGGAACGAACAAACCGGACACTTGAACAGATGCTTTGTTCATTCATTGGCCCAACTCACGATGATTGGAACGAGTTGTTACCTGTCGTTGAGTTCGCAGTGAACAATCCAGTTCATGAGGGTACACATGAGAAACCTTTCATTATGAACCATGGTCGGCATCCCACAACACTTGCTACGCATGGGATCGGTGGATTGAAAATTCCAGCCGCTAAAGACTTTGTTGGCAAGCAACAAGAAGCGCTTAAGTCTGCTCGCCATTGGCTGCAACTCTCTCAGCAGCGTCAGAAGTCTTACGCCGACATGAAACGCCGGGAAGTCTCATTTGAGGTCGGAGACAAAGTTTTGCTGAGCACGAAGAACATTCATCTCAAAATCCCTGGAGCACGAAAGCTGTTCCCTCAATGGATTGGGCCTTTCGAGCTGATCAAGCGTGTTGGTGTGGTAGCTTACCAGCTTAAGCTGCCTGATACATTGCAGATTCACGTCTTCCATGTGTCTCTGTTGAGCAAGTACGTTGCAGAGGGCAAGTACTTGCCGCCACCATTAGTCGTCCTGGGGGAGGAACTGTTTTATGAAGTCAAACGAGTGCTGATGCATCGTGATCGACAGCGCGGCCGCAAGACAGTACGAGAGTTCCTCATCAATTGGAAAGGCTACGGGCCTGAACACAACTCATGGGAGCCAGAAGAGCATTTGACTGAAATTGCAGTTCAGTCATACATGGCAGATCTGGCCCGACGAGCTGCCGCACCGCCAGTGGAAGGTGTTGACCCTGGTCGTAATGTGACATGGCGTGCTCGAAGCGCTCGTCCTTAGAAGCACCCTAAGGCAACGGGGACGTTGCCACCTAGGGGGGAAGGAGTGTAACGCCTACTCTACCTAACTACCGCGGATTTCGTAAGTCAACATGGAGAGAGTGCTCGATGAGAAGTGACGTGAAGGCAATCGGGAAGGTTGAGTTGGAGAGGACGATTGGCTTAGGATTTCAAACCCTCAACCTTGAGGCTTGGAAACTTCCAACCCATCAAAGTGAAGATTGGAAATGTTGGATTTCCAGCCAAATACATTGTGCCAAATGTTGTTACAATCCATACAAGGAACCTAGCAACCATACAACACAATTGAGTTGGGTTTTCCCAACCAAACAAAGATGCCACATAGGCTCCAAGCCTAGAAACTCCCCAACCATGGAAGCCATGGTTGGGAAGAGCCCCAAGGGGTATTGTGGAAGGGGTTGAAGATTTGAGGCTCATTCCCACTTCCCAACTCCAACTTACCAATTTGGAAATGGAATTTCTCCAAATCATTTGGTTCTCATAACAAACTCTCCTACACAACTAGAATTGTGCTTACTTCAAGGACAAGCTCTACAAGAAGCTACATACCTACTTGCTAAAGCTTCATCAACCTTCTTCAAGCTCTCTTTCTCCTCTCAAGCTTCAAGAGTATTATCAAGACTATTTTATCCCTTAGTGGGATTAGTTTAATCTTGTGAGCCTTGTATCTTGATTTTATATTTATTTTCAAGGAGGATTTTATATATATTGTCAAGCAGCAGTAGCTTGCGGTGTTGGGAGCGGGAACAGGAACAGGAGCGGGAGCGGGAACGGGAACAGGAGCGGGAGCGGGAACGGGAACGGCACTTCTGTCGTGAGAATGCTGTTGTCTGACCGAGCGCTGGCATCTCTAGGAGGGGTATGTGATGTGTGGTGTGCGGTATGTGGTGTGTGCTGTGCGGTGTGTGGTGTGTTTGTGTCGTATGTGATGTGTGGTGTGTGGTATGTGGTGCATTCGGCTTGTTGTCCGTGTGCGTGCATGCGTGTGTGCATGGAATGGTATGAGGTCATGAAATAATATATATTTCATGCTTACAATAGTGTGTGAATGATGAGGCATGATTTTGAATGTGTGTGTCGAGTCAATAGCGAGGTATCGCTAGTCGCGTGTCACGTCGTCGTTTGCGTGTCGTGTGCGGTTTTCTATTTTGTCGTGTGTGGAACGTTCGGCGTGTCGCAGGTGTGCGCAGAAGACTTCCAAGAACTCAATGAAGAATTTATCTTGAAGAACCATAGCCAAAGTGGGGTGTAATCAGCACAACAAGCAAGCAAAGCAAAAACAAGCTCAGGGTGGTGTCAGAACATTATGTTTCTCTAGTCTGCAGTGGGGTACTCTGTAGTGAGTACAACCCTGTTAGGGTTTGTTATATGTATCCAACTGCTTGCTAGTGCAATCATCCTTTCTCATTTTCCTTCTCAATTCTCTCACATGGTATAGAGCAATATCGATCCTTCCTAAGGGCCCACCACGTTTACACTATTTTTTTTTTTTTCTTCCTACCCGAGGCGCGCGTCGCGCCTGCCCTTTACAACCTGTAGCGGCCCCCTTCGCGGCCCGTTAGGCCCGTCGCGGCCCCTTTCGCGGCCCGTTAGGCCCCCGTCGCGGCCCCTTCGCGGCCCATTCGGCCCCTTCGCGGCCCCCTTTACGACCTGTAGCGGCCCCCCTTCGTGGCCCGTTAGGCCCGTCGCGGCCCCTTTCGCGGCCCGTTAGGCCCCCGTCGCGGCCCCTTCGCGGCCAGTTAGGCCCCTTCGCGGCCCCCTTTACGACCTGTAGCGGCCCCTTCGCGGCCCATTAGGCCCGTCGCGGCCCCTTCGCGGCCCGTCCCGGACCTGCCCCGACCCTGTCGCGGCCCCGTCCCGGACCTGCCCTGACCCCGGCCCCCCGTCGCGGCCCCCCGAAGCGGCCCCCCGTAGCGGCCCCCTGTCGCAGGCCCCCGTCGCGGCCCCCCGTATCGGCCCCGTCGCCCGGCGCCGCCCCTGTCCCGAACCTGGCACGGCCCTGCCCCGACCCTGTCGCGGCCCTATCGCGGCCCTGCCCCTGCCATGCCCCGACCCTGCCCAGGCCCCGCCCCCCTCGTGCCTGCACCGGTGCACCGGGGGCCCGCGCACCGCCCCCCCCCCCCCCCTTTCCCGTCGCCTTACGAGGCGACCTGGGGGGGGCCGCGCGGGGCCGCACGCTGCCCCCCCCCCCCCCCCCCCCCCCCCCCCCCCCTCCCCCCCTCAGGTCGCCTCAACAGGCGACGGGAGGGGCGCCCTGGGGGGGGCCGCGCGTCGGAGCGGCCGCCCCTGGTGCAGCCGCCCCTGGACCTCAGGAGCCGCCCCTGGCCCCTGGAGCAGCCGCCCCTGGTGCAGCCGCCCCTGGTGCAGCCGCCCCTGGAGCAGCCGCCCCGGGTGCAGCCGCCCCTGGACCTCAGGAGCCGCCCCTGGCCCCTGGAGCAGCCGCCCCTGGTGCAGCCGCCCCTGGAGCAGCCGCCCCTGGACCCAGAGCAGCCGCCCCTGGCCCCTGGAGCAGCCACCCCTGGCCCCTGGAGCAGCCGCCCCTGGACCCCGCGACGCCGCCCCCCCCTGTGCTGCCCATTGCCGCCCGTTGCTGCCCGTTGCTGCTCTCCCCCCCCCCCCCCCCCCTTCTTCGTCTCCCTGCTGCCCGTGCAGCCGTGGAACGGAGGGTATGGGGGTGGCGGGTATGGGGGTGATGGGTGGTATGTTTCCCTTCCCCTCCTCCTCCTTTGTCTCCCACTGCTGCAGCTGCCGCTGAGGGGGGTGGATGCGTGTGAGCCAAAGGCGTGGTGCTAGGGGGTGACGTGTGAGTGAACCTAGGGGTGCAGCAGGGGGTGTGTGAATGGGGGGTGCGGCAGTAGAGGGAGGTTGGGTGGAGGTAGCCGTCGTGTTGCTAGCAGTGCCAGTAGTCCGGAGGTGCGCTTCCGGTAGCCCAGTGATGCCGCTGCGCCAGTCGCCCGTGGGTCCGTTGCTCCTGCCGCTCGTCTTAGCCGCGGAGCCAGTTACTCCTGTAGTCCGGAGGTGCGCCTCCGGTAGCCACAGTGCGCGCCGCTCCTGTTGCCCGTGTGTCTGCAGCTTCCGCCGTTGCCTCCTCTCTCCTCTCCTATTAGTCCAGCCTCCTCCTCCTCACTTGCCCTCTGTGAGAGCCTCTAGCTTTGCTTATTTATTGTGAACTTTAAACTGTTACTTCTTGTACTTGTGCTCAGAATGTGTGGTGACATTGTGATCCACCCTGAGCTTGCATTGCTTTGCCTGTTGTGCTGATCATACCCCACTTTGACTATGGGGGTGTGTCAGAACATTATGTTTCTCTAGTCTGCAGTGGGGTACTCTGTAGTGAGTACAACCCTGTTAGGGTTTGTTATATGTATCCAGCTGCTTGCTAGTGCAATCATCCTTTCTCATTTTCCTTCTCAATTCTCTCACAGGTGGATCACAATGTCACCACGCATTCTGAGCACAAGTACAAGAAGCAACAGTTTATAGTTCACAGTAGTAAGTAAAGCTAGAGGCTATCACAGAGGCAAGTGAGGAGGAGGAGGCTGGACTGATAGGAAAGGAGATAGGAGGCAACGGTTGAAGCTGCAGACACACGGGCAACAGGAGCGGCGCGCACTGTGGCTACCGGAGGCGCACCTCCGGACTACAGGAGTAACTGGCTCCGCGGCTAAGACGAGCGGCAGGAGCAACGGACCCACGGGCGACTGGCGCAGCAGGCTCGCTGGGCTACCGGAGGCGCACCTCCGGACTACTGGCACTGCTGGCAACACGACGGCTACTTCCCTTCAACCTCCCCCACTGTCGCACCCCCCATTCACACACCCCCTGCTGCACCCCTAGTACTACTCACACTCCACCCCCTAGTACCACTCCTTCGGCTCCCACACACCCACCCCCCTCAGCGGCAGCTGCAGCAGTGGGAGACGGAGGAGGAGGAGGAGCAGGGGAGGCCGCACACCCGCCACCCCCTACTAGCCACCCCCAAACCCTAACACAAGGTAGGGCCGCCGCAGGGCGGCAGCAGGGCAGGGCCGCAACGGGGGCGGCAGAAGGGCAGGGCCACGACGAAGACGGGGGGAGGGCCGCGACTGAGCAGGGCCGGGCAGTGCAGGGCCGGGACAGGGCCGGGGCAGGACGGCAGGGCCGGGCAGGGCCGCAACGAAGACAGGAGGGGCCGACGCGCGGCCCCCCAGGGCGCCGTGACGGGCGACAAAAGGGGCGACGCGCGGCCCGTCCGGGCCCCCCCAGGTCGCCTCGACAGGCGACGGGAAAAGGGGGGGGGGGGGGGGGTGCGCGAGCCCCAGGTGTGCCGCGACAGGCGACGGGAAGGGGGGGAGGGGGGTGCGCGAGCCCCCGGTGCGCCGCGACAGGCGATGAAACCGCCGCATGCCTCGGGGTGCACGACGGGCAGGGAACCGTCGCGCGCCACGGGGCGCACGACGGGCAGGCAGGGCGTCGCGCGCTCTGCAGGGCGGCGCGACGGGCAGAAAACCGCCGCGCGCCCCTAACGCGCGGCGGGAAGAAAAAAGGCCGCGCGCCCACGATAGCGCGCGCCCGAGGCGCGCGATAGGCAGTGATGGCAGCGGAAGTTTTGGTGGGCCCATCAACAGGATCGACCCAGGAGGGTCGACCTGCTCTGATTCCATGTGAGAAACTGAGAATGAAACAGAAAAGAGGGGTTGCACTAGCAAGCAGTTGAGTACATATAGCAAACCCTAGATTGGGCTGTACTCACTATTGAGTACCTCACTGCAGGCTAGACAAACATAACATTCTGACATCCTTCGCTACAGTCACTCACACTCAGTATCCTTCGCTACAGACACTCACACTCAGTATCTTTCGCTACAGTCACTCACACTCCGTATCCTTCGCTACAATCACTCACACTCATGTACCACCTGCCACATATGCTTGCAGCACCCTCACCTTTCCATCCTGCCTATTCCCCTCCCACTACTCCCCTCCCCCACCCTCCCCTCCCTTCCCCCCCACCATCAGGACACCCCTCTAGACTCCTGCCCTGGCTGCCCCGCGAACCTCTCTCTCCTCATCCCCCCCTCCTGCACCAACTGCCGCACCCTCCCCTTCTCCCACTCCCTCTCCTCCTGTGCCGCCCACCGCATCGCCTACGCCGCACTGCGCCGCCCGGACCACGACTTCACTGTGGCTGCTACAGTGCCGTCTGCCGCCCAGGCTACGGCCGGCATGTTCCATGAGTCACGGGCGCCACTGGTGCTGCAGGCAACACGGAAGAGGGGGGAGTTGGGTTGCGGGGGAGGGGCGTGGTGGGGGGGATGGACGGGGGGGAGTATCTGGGGAGAGGGTGGGGGAGGGAGCGGCATCTGGGGAGGAATTGACAGGGGAAAAGGGAGGAAGAAGTGGGGGAGGAGGAGTGGGTGGTGGAGCGGTGTGCTTGAGGGGGGGAAATGGGGGAGCGGCGGGATGGAGAGTTTGTGGTGGTGGAAGTGGGTGTTTGGAGGACCAGGAAGAAGGGAGCTATGTGCGCAACTGGAGGTGTGTGGAGTGAGTGAAGCAGTGGTGGGATGGGATAGGTGTGACGCGGGTAGAGTTAGATCAGAAATCTACCAAAAGGTCAGCCGCAATACCACAAGCGAATGTTCTTCTTCAACACCCCACCCCACCCCGCCCCACCCCACCCCACCCCACCCCACACCAACCCCTCAGATCGTGGAGTTGCTTGCTCTAGCCCACGCGCCCTCGCTCTTCTTTGTCCTCCACGATTCCCCCGAGGCCCGACTCCTCACGGCCCTCCACTGCTGCCAGGCTCTTCTTGCTCCCCCGGCTGCTGTGGAGCCTGCTGTCTGCCCACTAAGCACCACCTCTCACCTTTCCTCTCCGCTTCCCACCCCACCCCACCCCACCCCACCCCACCCCACCGCACCCAACCCCCTCAGATAGTCGAGCTCCTCACGCTGGCCCACGCGCCCTCGCACTTCTTTGCCCTCCACGATTCCCCCGAGGCCCACCTGCTCACGGCCTTAGCTGCTGCTGCCAGGGGTCCCCTCGGCCTCCCCCTTGCTGCTGTGGAGCCGGCTGTCTGCCCCTCACCCGTCTAGCCTGCGGTTTGCACAGCAGATGTTCATGGACGGTGAGAGATGGACGGTGAGAGATGGACAATGAGAGATGGACGGTGAGAGATGCTCGGTGAGAGATGGTCGGTGAGAGATGGACGGTGGGGGATGGACGGTGAGAGATGGACGGTGAGAGATGGACGGTGAAAGATGGCCGGTGAGAGATGGCCGGGGGAGATGGACGGTGGGAGATGCACGGGGTGATGCCCTCCCCATTTCTTCTGCCCTCCCCCCTGACAGAGAAGCTCGGGGTGATGTACTGTCAGGTACAGAAGGTGGCGTCAACGAGTGGGAAGATGTGGATGTGCAGCGAACGGGGCTTTAAGCACATCGCATTCTACTTCCACCCATCCCTCACAGCCGCCTGACCTCCCCTCTCCCTGCATTCCCCTGCTTCCCCCATCCTCCCTCCCCCCTCACAGAGAAGCTCGGCGTGATGTACTGTCAGATTCAGAAGGTGGCCTCAACGAGCTGGAAAATGTGGATGCGCAGCGAACGAGGCTTTAAGCACATCTCCTCCTACTTCCACACGCACCACGTGCCCATCAACGGGCTCACGCTCATGGGGCGAGAGATGGGCAAGGACGATGTGATGTTCCACGTGACTCGGGCGACCTGGTGAAGGTGGTGTTTGTGCGCCACTCGCTGCCACGGTTGCTGTCCGCGCACGGGGACAAGCTGGCTAATGGTGGGGAGAGCCGCAACGTCAGCATGTGGAACCAGGTGGGTTTCTGGGTTGCTGCACTGGGGGTGAAGGTGATGGAGGGGAGGTGGATCGAGGGGAGGTGCCCTATCGGTGTGTGTGTGGCGAGGCACGTATTCTGGTATTGTAATGGATGCTTGTCCGGATCTCTTAGTTCAAACCAATGGATGAGACAAGCTGGTTTTGGGAAATTTCAAGAACCAATCTGTCCAATCTGTGTTTGAACCATCGCATGATTTTCGAGGTGACTTTCAAGTTGACTCAAAAGTCACCAATCTGTGTTTGATCTAGATTGATGTGAATGTCCATATCTTGTTGTCCTGTGTGTGTGTGATGCAGTGTCGAAAGACCGCCTGCGTACGCCTTACATGCCTCTCTCCTTGTGATTACCGTGCAGCTGTTGTTGGGCCATGAGCGCTTGATGCGTCACGGGTATGCGGTGAACAGCACTGTGAGCTTCAAGGATTCCGCTCGCTTGGTGGTTGAGATTCTCCGAGAAATGGGCGGTAACGGGGATAAACATATTGCCACGCAGGTACGAAAGCAGACTTACCGTACATGACTGCATGTGACTGTATTGGACCTATAGCTTCCATTATCTTTGGACCTATAGCTTCCATTATCTTTGGACCTATAGCTTCCAGTATCCTCATTGTGGCTAAGGGACGGTAAACGTTCTTGTGATAATTCCTCGGTTGTTGACGCCTCTTTTCTTCTCTTTTTTTTTTTTTTTTTTTTTTTTTTTTTGTTCTCCTTCCTTTACATAATGGCGTGATTTCCCTTCGCATGTGTCCGCTGACCCTTCCCGTTCTTTCAATCCGCACGCTTGCAGACACTGCTGTGCGGACTGGACATGATCAAATACGACATTGCTGGCAAATATGAAACTCTGCAAGAGGACATGCTACGGGTGGTGAGCAGGCTGAACTGGTCGACGGAAAACGCGATGAAGATTTTCAAGCTGGGATCCAAATTCCACAAAACAAGGGCGGAGCAGCGCATGCGTGCGGCGTATGTTAAGGTACGGTCTAGCAGCTTTGCTGTGCATCTCTTCGCAGTGATTGGGTACAGTGCGTAAATGCCTTTCCCTTCTGTTTGGATTATCTGAAGTGTGGTAGTAGCGAACATGTTTGCTAAGAGCGTGTTCCTACACCTCGTATCAGACACACCTCGTATCAGCTTCGCGTGGTGAAATACGTTTCAGTGTGTTCAACTGCGGTTGGATGCGTTTTAGTGCGGTTCGACGCGAATCTGATACGAGGTTGCCTGATATGAGGCCGTAGGAACACGCTCTTACTCTTGCCTTTGTGCCGACTGATGGTCTTATGATCTCTCTTCAATGCTCCCCCTCACTGTCATGCCATGCCTCAGGACACTATCAAGATTGTGGAGTCAGCATATGCTGCTGATTTTGATATTGCATTGAATACCATTAGTTACAGTGTTTCTGATGTTCTTCAAGATATTGTAGGAGTAGCTGATGCTCCTGTAAAAGTGAATGGACTAGATGCCATTTGAATTGGTGGTAGTCATCAATTTATCAGTGCTCGCATACACACAGTGAGGAGCCGTATGAACGAAGACGTAGGAAGAGCAACCCACTCGGTTTAGCGCTGACATGCGCTAGCATCCAGGCCCTCAAGCATGCACGCACCTTCAAAAACCCTACCCCAAGGAAAATGAGCTACAAGTTTATGTTTTTTTCGTATGCAATAAATGCAACAGGGTAGTACGTGTATTGTGATCGAGTATGGCATTCATTTACACGTCAGCAGCAGCGTCTGACAATCCCAGGGCCTGGCTTTTCAACTTGTACCGAATTTTGTACCAGAGTACCGAAGCGAAGGGGCCCAACCATACACTCCCAGCCACCCACTTAGGGGTCTGGTAACCTATCAATCTTCACGGGGTCAAAGACGATATGATCAAGATACAGAAGGTTTGAATGCGGTTTGATTGATATCCTGGCGTTCCTTGAATGCAGTGTGGTAAGCGGGGTGAGGGCTGCTGCTTGAATTTGTGAAGTCTCATATTTTCCCTCTCAATCCTAAAGCTGGGCAATTATGGAAGCTCCATCAAAAGCCTCACCTAACAAGTTCCGAGAATAAAGACGTCCATAGCATATCTCCCCAATGATGCGCATCGATCTCTGCAAAGCCCTCGCCGCCATACCGTGTATGTCGTTTCGCATATGCGCCATCTAAAGCTCGCCTATCTAGGTTACAGACGTTGGTGTTCAGCTTGAGGGAATTCCGGTGTTGGCGTCAACCTGCTTGATCATGGGAATCAGGAGCAGAGGACCGTTGCCAGTTGGTCGTCACCGCGAATTGTGAACTCTCGCCATCATGGCTCCTAGGTTATCGACTTCGACATTTCCTTAATTTGACTAGGTCGCAGCCGCGTTGGTCGCAGCTACGTTGGTCGCAGCCGCGTGAGGTCGCAGACTGGGCCGGGCCGCATCTTGATTTCTAGAACGGCCCACTTTTCATCACCTCCCAGTCCGACTCAGCCGCCTGTCAGTTTGACTCAGCCACCCTTCAGTGTGACTCAGCGACGACTCTTTCCGACTCAGACACCCCTCAATCTGACTCATTCACCACTCTCTCCACGTCACATGACAGCGGCTAGGGTTCCCTCCAATCTCTTCCATGTACTCGGCAACACCAGGGTCGGGCCTACCTGTTACAGGGGCCGTTGGCGGGAGAACAGGGACAGGATTGCCCGTTACAGGGTTACCAGGCGGAATTACTGGGGGCAGCGCCACTGGGAGCACCAGCAGCACCAGCAGCAGCAGCGGCATCACCGGAGGTAGCGCCGCGTTTGCCGCTCCCTCCTCGTCCCTGCACCTCTCCCCGCCTTTCCCGCGCCCTGCTGCCTCTGCAACCGCCACCAGCACTACCATCAGCATCACCACTGGCACCGGCGGTGGCGGCGGCGGTGCGACCAGCGCGTCTTCAGTAGTCGAGGACCAAGGCGGCGGAACCGCGACAGTCGCGTCGGGGTTCTCCCCGCATGTCTTCAACATCCCGTCGGGCGGCGCGGCAGTGGGCGGAGGGACGTCCACGTGGCTGCAGGCGGACCATCCACATCACCACCAGGTGCTGATCCCGTCCGCGGCGCACAAGCGCGCCACGTTCGTCTCGTCCGAAGGCGCGCAGCTCGCGGGCGGAATAAGCGGCGGAATTGGCAGCGGGATAGGCGGCGCGAGCGCTGGATTAGGCGGGGTGAATCTAGGTCCCCCAGTTTCGTCTCCCACCCCCGAAGTAATCACAATCACAGTCCCGCCCGCATGGGACGACCCCGCTACAGCGTCCTCTTCTGGGATTGGTCGGCCGGGGCAGCAAACCCTAGAGCGCGAGCAGCCAATCCCAGCGCAGAGCTCGCGACCGTTACCCGAGGGGCGGGCGAAAGAACCCAAAGAAAAGGACGAGAAGGCGGAAGAGGATTGGCGGAGAGGGCGGGTGAAAATCCCACCACACGATTACAGCCACGTGTCAGCAGCGTCCCAGGGGCTGTACGCGTTTGTAGAGGGACTCGGTAAGCTACCGGGACGAGCTATAAATGCTATAGAGACGACGTTAGGGTTTCAGTTTTGGGGGGGTAGAAGAGGAGGCAGCAAAGGGGGAGGAGCGTCAGGTTCCAAGAGACCAGGCTTCAGACGAATCGGTTCCATCCCCAAATCCCCAACAATCACAAAAAACATAGGCAGCTTGACATCCCTAGCAGAAGCAGCCGCGTTATCCTCGCCCGTGGGTCCGTTGCTCCTGCCGCTCGTCTTAGCCGCGGAGCCAGTTACTCCTGTAGTCCGGAGGTGCGCCTCCGGTAACCACAGTGCGCGCCGCTCCTGTTGCCCGTGTGTCTGCAGCTTCCGCCGTTGCCTCCTCTCTCCTCTCCTATTAGTCCAGCCTCCTCCTCCTCACTTGCCCTCTGTGAGAGCCTCTAGCTTTGCTTATTTATTGTGAACTTTAAACTGTTACTTCTTGTACTTGTGCTCAGAATGTGTGGTGACATTGTGATCCACCCTGAGCTTGCATTGCTTTGCCTGTTGTGCTGATCATACCCCACTTTGACTATGGGGGTGTGTCAGAACATTATGTTTCTCTAGTCTGCAGTGGGGTACTCTGTAGTGAGTACAACCCTGTTAGGGTTTGTTATATGTATCCAGCTGCTTGCTAGTGCAATCATCCTTTCTCATTTTCCTTCTCAATTCTCTCACAGGTGGATCACAATGTCACCACGCATTCTGAGCACAAGTACAAGAAGCAACAGTTTATAGTTCACAGTAGTAAGTAAAGCTAGAGGCTATCACAGAGGCAAGTGAGGAGGAGGAGGCTGGACTGATAGGAAAGGAGATAGGAGGCAACGGTTGAAGCTGCAGACACACGGGCAACAGGAGCGGCGCGCACTGTGGCTACCGGAGGCGCACCTCCGGACTACAGGAGTAACTGGCTCCGCGGCTAAGACGAGCGGCAGGAGCAACGGACCCACGGGCGACTGGCGCAGCAGGCTCGCTGGGCTACCGGAGGCGCACCTCCGGACTACTGGCACTGCTGGCAACACGACGGCTACTTCCCTTCAACCTCCCCCACTGTCGCACCCCCCATTCACACACCCCCTGCTGCACCCCTAGTACTACTCACACTCCACCCCCTAGTACCACTCCTTCGGCTCCCACACACCCACCCCCCTCAGCGGCAGCTGCAGCAGTGGGAGACGGAGGAGGAGGAGGAGCAGGGGAGGCCGCACACCCGCCACCCCCTACTAGCCACCCCCAAACCCTAACACAAGGTAGGGCCGCCGCAGGGCGGCAGCAGGGCAGGGCCGCAACGGGGGCGGCAGAAGGGCAGGGCCACGACGAAGACGGGGGGAGGGCCGCGACTGAGCAGGGCCGGGCAGTGCAGGGCCGGGACAGGGCCGGGGCAGGACGGCAGGGCCGGGCAGGGCCGCAACGAAGACAGGAGGGGCCGACGCGCGGCCCCCCAGGGCGCCGTGACGGGCGACAAAAGGGGCGACGCGCGGCCCGTCCGGGCCCCCCCAGGTCGCCTCGACAGGCGACGGGAAAAGGGGGGGGGGGGGGTGCGCGAGCCCCAGGTGTGCCGCGACAGGCGACGGGAAGGGGGGGAGGGGGGTGCGCGAGCCCCCGGTGCGCCGCGACAGGCGATGAAACCGCCGCATGCCTCGGGGTGCACGACGGGCAGGGAACCGTCGCGCGCCACGGGGCGCACGACGGGCAGGCAGGGCGTCGCGCGCTCTGCAGGGCGGCGCGACGGGCAGAAAACCGCCGCGCGCCCCTAACGCGCGGCGGGAAGAAAAAAGGCCGCGCGCCCACGATAGCGCGCGCCCGAGGCGCGCGATAGGCAGTGATGGCAGCGGAAGTTTTGGTGGGCCCATCAACAGGATCGACCCAGGAGGGTCGACCTGCTCTGATTCCATGTGAGAAACTGAGAATGAAACAGAAAAGAGGGGTTGCACTAGCAAGCAGTTGAGTACATATAGCAAACCCTAGATTGGGCTGTACTCACTATTGAGTACCTCACTGCAGGCTAGACAAACATAACATTCTGACATCCTTCGCTACAGTCACTCACACTCAGTATCCTTCGCTACAGACACTCACACTCAGTATCTTTCGCTACAGTCACTCACACTCCGTATCCTTCGCTACAATCACTCACACTCATGTACCACCTGCCACATATGCTTGCAGCACCCTCACCTTTCCATCCTGCCTATTCCCCTCCCACTACTCCCCTCCCCCACCCTCCCCTCCCTTCCCCCCCACCATCAGGACACCCCTCTAGACTCCTGCCCTGGCTGCCCCGCGAACCTCTCTCTCCTCATCCCCCCCTCCTGCACCAACTGCCGCACCCTCCCCTTCTCCCACTCCCTCTCCTCCTGTGCCGCCCACCGCATCGCCTACGCCGCACTGCGCCGCCCGGACCACGACTTCACTGTGGCTGCTACAGTGCCGTCTGCCGCCCAGGCTACGGCCGGCATGTTCCATGAGTCACGGGCGCCACTGGTGCTGCAGGCAACACGGAAGAGGGGGGAGTTGGGTTGCGGGGGAGGGGCGTGGTGGGGGGGATGGACGGGGGGGAGTATCTGGGGAGAGGGTGGGGGAGGGAGCGGCATCTGGGGAGGAATTGACAGGGGAAAAGGGAGGAAGAAGTGGGGGAGGAGGAGTGGGTGGTGGAGCGGTGTGCTTGAGGGGGGGAAATGGGGGAGCGGCGGGATGGAGAGTTTGTGGTGGTGGAAGTGGGTGTTTGGAGGACCAGGAAGAAGGGAGCTATGTGCGCAACTGGAGGTGTGTGGAGTGAGTGAAGCAGTGGTGGGATGGGATAGGTGTGACGCGGGTAGAGTTAGATCAGAAATCTACCAAAAGGTCAGCCGCAATACCACAAGCGAATGTTCTTCTTCAACACCCCACCCCACCCCGCCCCACCCCACCCCACCCCACCCCACACCAACCCCTCAGATCGTGGAGTTGCTTGCTCTAGCCCACGCGCCCTCGCTCTTCTTTGTCCTCCACGATTCCCCCGAGGCCCGACTCCTCACGGCCCTCCACTGCTGCCAGGCTCTTCTTGCTCCCCCGGCTGCTGTGGAGCCTGCTGTCTGCCCACTAAGCACCACCTCTCACCTTTCCTCTCCGCTTCCCACCCCACCCCACCCCACCCCACCCCACCCCACCGCACCCAACCCCCTCAGATAGTCGAGTTCCTCACGCTGGCCCACGCGCCCTCGCACTTCTTTGCCCTCCACGATTCCCCCGAGGCCCACCTGCTCACGGCCTTAGCTGCTGCTGCCAGGGGTCCCCTCGGCCTCCCCCTTGCTGCTGTGGAGCCGGCTGTCTGCCCCTCACCCGTCTAGCCTGCGGTTTGCACAGCAGATGTTCATGGACGGTGAGAGATGGACGGTGAGAGATGGACAATGAGAGATGGACGGTGAGAGATGCTCGGTGAGAGATGGTCGGTGAGAGATGGACGGTGGGGGATGGACGGTGAGAGATGGACGGTGAGAGATGGACGGTGAAAGATGGCCGGTGAGAGATGGCCGGGGGAGATGGACGGTGGGAGATGCACGGGGTGATGCCCTCCCCATTTCTTCTGCCCTCCCCCCTGACAGAGAAGCTCGGGGTGATGTACTGTCAGGTACAGAAGGTGGCGTCAACGAGTGGGAAGATGTGGATGTGCAGCGAACGGGGCTTTAAGCACATCGCATTCTACTTCCACCCATCCCTCACAGCCGCCTGACCTCCCCTCTCCCTGCATTCCCCTGCTTCCCCCATCCTCCCTCCCCCCTCACAGAGAAGCTCGGCGTGATGTACTGTCAGATTCAGAAGGTGGCCTCAACGAGCTGGAAAATGTGGATGCGCAGCGAACGAGGCTTTAAGCACATCTCCTCCTACTTCCACACGCACCACGTGCCCATCAACGGGCTCACGCTCATGGGGCGAGAGATGGGCAAGGACGATGTGATGTTCCACGTGACTCGGGCGACCTGGTGAAGGTGGTGTTTGTGCGCCACTCGCTGCCACGGTTGCTGTCCGCGCACGGGGACAAGCTGGCTAATGGTGGGGAGAGCCGCAACGTCAGCATGTGGAACCAGGTGGGTTTCTGGGTTGCTGCACTGGGGGTGAAGGTGATGGAGGGGAGGTGGATCGAGGGGAGGTGCCCTATCGGTGTGTGTGTGGCGAGGCACGTATTCTGGTATTGTAATGGATGCTTGTCCGGATCTCTTAGTTCAAACCAATGGATGAGACAAGCTGGTTTTGGGAAATTTCAAGAACCAATCTGTCCAATCTGTGTTTGAACCATCGCATGATTTTCGAGGTGACTTTCAAGTTGACTCAAAAGTCACCAATCTGTGTTTGATCTAGATTGATGTGAATGTCCATATCTTGTTGTCCTGTGTGTGTGTGATGCAGTGTCGAAAGACCGCCTGCGTACGCCTTACATGCCTCTCTCCTTGTGATTACCGTGCAGCTGTTGTTGGGCCATGAGCGCTTGATGCGTCACGGGTACGCGGTGAACAGCACTGTGAGCTTCAAGGATTCCGCTCGCTTGGTGGTTGAGATTCTCCGAGAAATGGGCGGTAACGGGGATAAACATATTGCCACGCAGGTACGAAAGCAGACTTACCGTACATGACTGCATGTGACTGTATTGGACCTATAGCTTCCATTATCTTTGGACCTATAGCTTCCATTATCTTTGGACCTATAGCTTCCAGTATCCTCATTGTGGCTAAGGGACGGTAAACGTTCTTGTGATAATTCCTCGGTTGTTGACGCCTCTTTTCTTCTCTTTTTTTTTTTTTTTTTTTTTTTTTTTTTTGTTCTCCTTCCTTTACATAATGGCGTGATTTCCCTTCGCATGTGTCCGCTGACCCTTCCCGTTCTTTCAATCCGCACGCTTGCAGACACTGCTGTGCGGACTGGACATGATCAAATACGACATTGCTGGCAAATATGAAACTCTGCAAGAGGACATGCTACGGGTGGTGAGCAGGCTGAACTGGTCGACGGAAAACGCGATGAAGATTTTCAAGCTGGGATCCAAATTCCACAAAACAAGGGCGGAGCAGCGCATGCGTGCGGCGTATGTTAAGGTACGGTCTAGCAGCTTTGCTGTGCATCTCTTCGCAGTGATTGGGTACAGTGCGTAAATGCCTTTCCCTTCTGTTTGGATTATCTGAAGTGTGGTAGTAGCGAACATGTTTGCTAAGAGCGTGTTCCTACACCTCGTATCAGACACACCTCGTATCAGCTTCGCGTGGTGAAATACGTTTCAGTGTGTTCAACTGCGGTTGGATGCGTTTTAGTGCGGTTCGACGCGAATCTGATACGAGGTTGCCTGATATGAGGCCGTAGGAACACGCTCTTACTCTTGCCTTTGTGCCGACTGATGGTCTTATGATCTCTCTTCAATGCTCCCCCTCACTGTCATGCCATGCCTCAGGACACTATCAAGATTGTGGAGTCAGCATATGCTGCTGATTTTGATATTGCATTGAATACCATTAGTTACAGTGTTTCTGATGTTCTTCAAGATATTGTAGGAGTAGCTGATGCTCCTGTAAAAGTGAATGGACTAGATGCCATTTGAATTGGTGGTAGTCATCAATTTATCAGTGCTCGCATACACACAGTGAGGAGCCGTATGAACGAAGACGTAGGAAGAGCAACCCACTCGGTTTAGCGCTGACATGCGCTAGCATCCAGGCCCTCAAGCATGCACGCACCTTCAAAAACCCTACCCCAAGGAAAATGAGCTACAAGTTTATGTTTTTTTCGTATGCAATAAATGCAACAGGGTAGTACGTGTATTGTGATCGAGTATGGCATTCATTTACACGTCAGCAGCAGCGTCTGACAATCCCAGGGCCTGGCTTTTCAACTTGTACCGAATTTTGTACCAGAGTACCGAAGCGAAGGGGCCCAACCATACACTCCCAGCCACCCACTTAGGGGTCTGGTAACCTATCAATCTTCACGGGGTCAAAGACGATATGATCAAGATACAGAAGGTTTGAATGCGGTTTGATTGATATCCTGGCGTTCCTTGAATGCAGTGTGGTAAGCGGGGTGAGGGCTGCTGCTTGAATTTGTGAAGTCTCATATTTTCCCTCTCAATCCTAAAGCTGGGCAATTATGGAAGCTCCATCAAAAGCCTCACCTAACAAGTTCCGAGAATAAAGACGTCCATAGCATATCTCCCCAATGATGCGCATCGATCTCTGCAAAGCCCTCGCCGCCATACCGTGTATGTCGTTTCGCATATGCGCCATCTAAAGCTCGCCTATCTAGGTTACAGACGTTGGTGTTCAGCTTGAGGGAATTCCGGTGTTGGCGTCAACCTGCTTGATCATGGGAATCAGGAGCAGAGGACCGTTGCCAGTTGGTCGTCACCGCGAATTGTGAACTCTCGCCATCATGGCTCCTAGGTTATCGACTTCGACATTTCCTTAATTTGACTAGGTCGCAGCCGCGTTGGTCGCAGCTACGTTGGTCGCAGCCGCGTGAGGTCGCAGACTGGGCCGGGCCGCATCTTGATTTCTAGAACGGCCCACTTTTCATCACCTCCCAGTCCGACTCAGCCGCCTGTCAGTTTGACTCAGCCACCCTTCAGTGTGACTCAGCGACGACTCTTTCCGACTCAGACACCCCTCAATCTGACTCATTCACCACTCTCTCCACGTCACATGACAGCGGCTAGGGTTCCCTCCAATCTCTTCCATGTACTCGGCAACACCAGGGTCGGGCCTACCTGTTACAGGGGCCGTTGGCGGGAGAACAGGGACAGGATTGCCCGTTACAGGGTTACCAGGCGGAATTACTGGGGGCAGCGCCACTGGGAGCACCAGCAGCACCAGCAGCAGCAGCGGCATCACCGGAGGTAGCGCCGCGTTTGCCGCTCCCTCCTCGTCCCTGCACCTCTCCCCGCCTTTCCCGCGCCCTGCTGCCTCTGCAACCGCCACCAGCACTACCATCAGCATCACCACTGGCACCGGCGGTGGCGGCGGCGGTGCGACCAGCGCGTCTTCAGTAGTCGAGGACCAAGGCGGCGGAACCGCGACAGTCGCGTCGGGGTTCTCCCCGCATGTCTTCAACATCCCGTCGGGCGGCGCGGCAGTGGGCGGAGGGACGTCCACGTGGCTGCAGGCGGACCATCCACATCACCACCAGGTGCTGATCCCGTCCGCGGCGCACAAGCGCGCCACGTTCGTCTCGTCCGAAGGCGCGCAGCTCGCGGGCGGAATAAGCGGCGGAATTGGCAGCGGGATAGGCGGCGCGAGCGCTGGATTAGGCGGGGTGAATCTAGGTCCCCCAGTTTCGTCTCCCACCCCCGAAGTAATCACAATCACAGTCCCGCCCGCATGGGACGACCCCGCTACAGCGTCCTCTTCTGGGATTGGTCGGCCGGGGCAGCAAACCCTAGAGCGCGAGCAGCCAATCCCAGCGCAGAGCTCGCGACCGTTACCCGAGGGGCGGGCGAAAGAACCCAAAGAAAAGGACGAGAAGGCGGAAGAGGATTGGCGGAGAGGGCGGGTGAAAATCCCACCACACGATTACAGCCACGTGTCAGCAGCGTCCCAGGGGCTGTACGCGTTTGTAGAGGGACTCGGTAAGCTACCGGGACGAGCTATAAATGCTATAGAGACGACGTTAGGGTTTCAGTTTTGGGGGGGTAGAAGAGGAGGCAGCAAAGGGGGAGGAGCGTCAGGTTCCAAGAGACCAGGCTTCAGACGAATCGGTTCCATCCCCAAATCCCCAACAATCACAAAAAACATAGGCAGCTTGACATCCCTAGCAGAAGCAGCCGCGTTATCCTCGCTCCCGGACCCCTCTATAACGAGTACACCACCATCATCAGCAACAGCAACAGCAGCAGCAGCAGCTACACAGTCAATAGCTACCTTTTGGGAGCACCACCATCGAGTGGACGTGCAAACCCTAAGCGCCATGCTCTTTTTCGCCCTCGTCTTGATCCTCTGGCACCTACGGGGGTTCCGGTTCCTCTCAGTCTTCTACTGGTTTCCGCCTGACGAGGAGGATTACGAAACCCCCCCCGGGACCACCTGGGTGGAGCTGGTAGCTCTCTCTATCCTACTCCTCGGCGCTGCTGCTGCTCTGCGGTCCGCCTTCCCCCGTTTCTTTGATCGCCTGGCGCTGCTGCTGCACACCGCGTTCCCCCGCTCGCGGCTGTTGGTTAAAAGGTTGCAGAGAGTGAAACGGGTGGTGGTGAGGGCGGTGGCGGATGGCACCGGGTTTGGCAGGTTGGGAATAGGGGCTGGGCTGGGCCGAGGGGGCGGGGGAGGCGGAGGCGGAGGGGGAGGGGGGAGTATTCTCCCTTCCTGGGCGCATTACTTGCCGTTTGGGGGGCTGGGTGGGGGAGGGGGAGGGGCGGCAGCAGCGGCGGCAGCAGCAGCTGGAGCGGGGATGGGGTATGCGTCTGGCCCTCGGCCGTTCAGGCTAAGAGGCACAGGAGGCACGGGGAACTATTCTGCTCTGGATAAGAAGTTTGCGTCTAGTGGGGGCGGCAGCTGGGAGTATCTTGGGTACAGTCGTAGCGGCAGGGGCGGCGGGAGAGGGATCAGTAATAATGGCAGTGGTGGTGGTGGTGGGGATGATGGTGGTGGTGGCACCGGTGCTGCTGGTGAGAGAGAGAGAGATAGGGAGAGGGATCGTGAGGGTGGTTCGGATGGTGGGGGAGGGGAGGGGTCTTCCACAGCAGCCGCCGGGCCTGCTGGTGCGGCGGGCCTTTCGTCTCGTAGCGCCTCCCGGGCGGCATCTGGGTGCGGGATCCACGTGTATGCCAATGGGGACCGGTACGAAGGAGAATTTTACCAGGGCAGATGCTCGGGCAGCGGAGTATACATTTTCTCGGGCAGCGGGCGGTATGAAGGCGACTGGGTGGACGGAAAATACGATGGGTATGGGATTGAGACTTGGTCGCGGGGGAGTCGATACCGAGGCCAGTACAGGAAGGGGCTGAGGGAGGGGTATGGGGTGTATAGGTTTTATACCGGAGATGTGTTTGCGGGGATGTGGGCGAAGGGGCAGAGCCACGGGGTGGGCGTTCAGACGTGCGGCGATGGCAGCAAGTATGTGGGCGAGTTTGCTTGGGGTGCCAAGCATGGATTCGGCAAGTATACCTTCAGGTGAGACCACACGAATCATGCCTTGAGTCGTGTTGTGAGTCGACTCGAAAGGGCAGAGCCACAGGGCTGGCGTGTAGATGTGCGGCGATGGCAGCGAGAATGTCGGGGAGTTTGCATGGGGCGCCAAGCATGGGTTTGGCAAGTATACATTCAGGTGGGTGTGACAGCAGGGTTTGAGGTGAGAGCATGTGTTGAGGTGAGAGCATGGGTTGAGGTGCAATTTCACAATATAGTGAGTGTTGTGGCTTGACCATGATTTGACACCACACCCACACGCACACACTTTTTGTTTAACGTCTCCAAGCACACAAGGGCCTGGGGTGCGTAACCCCAGCAGCAACAACCGCTGCTACGATGGTGCTCCACAGTGCATTGAAAAAATTGTTCCCTGCTTATTTCCTCTTATCTCCTACACCATCCTCTTACCTCGACCGACCTTGTAAACCGACCTCCAAACACCCCACACCAGGAACGGCGGCACTCTTATGGGCGCATGCTTTGCTGACCGCATGCATGGGTACGGGGTATGAGGGCAGGCCACTATGGTCTCTCACCTCTTTCTTTCCTCAATCAACCCCCCCCACCAGAAATGGAGACACATATGCAGGAGAGTATTTCGCTGACCGTATGCACGGGTACGGGGTGTATGAGTTCAGCAACGGTCACCGGTATGAGGGCAGGCAGGCATGCCACGATGGTCTCTCACCTCATTCCCCAAACCACCCCCCCTTCCACCCATCAGGAACGGTGACACGTATGCAGGAGAGTATTTCGCTGACCGCATGCATGGGTACGGCGTGTACGAGTTCAGCAACGGGCACCGGTACGAGGGTGCATGGCACGAGGGGCGCAAGCAGGGCCTGGGCATGTACACCTTCCGCAACGGCGACATGCGCGCCGGCTACTGGCACCTTGGGGCCCTCGAGACCCGCAGCACCAACACCCTCCCTGCCTCTCCCACTGGGAGTGGGATGGGTGGGGGAGGGGCTGTGGGGGGTGGGGTGGTTGGGGGGAGTGGGGGGAGTGGGAGTGTTGGGGTTGGGGGTGTGGGTGGGGTGGGGGGTGGAAGTGGGGAGATTGGGACCGGGGGAGCAGCGGGTGCGTTGGGTGCTGGAGCAGGGGCTGGGGCAGGGGGTGGAATGGGGATGGCGGGTGGGGCGGCAGGAGGGGCAGGAGGAGGACCGGGATTGTCGACAGAGCTGGTGGCAGGAGGAGGGGGAGGCAGTGGGTTGGTGTCGCCGGTACGGACTCCTTTGTCTGCTGGTGGGATGGGGCTGTCCACGCCACTCACACCGCACACACCCCACTCGGCCTCGTCGCCCAACGCTGTCAACCACTCCCGCGTGCTGCATGCCGTTCAGGTGGGTGCTCGTGGTTGCTCGGGTGCCATATGTTGTTCAGGTAGGCGCTCAGGTGAGTACTCAGGTGGGTGCTCATATGTTCCTTAGGCACATCATGCTGTTGCTTCCTTACCGTTTCTCAGGACACTCTTGCTTCTCCCCTTCTGATCTGGTTTGTATCTCCCAGGAGGCACGCCGGGCAGCAGCAAAGGCGGAGAATGTGCTGAGAGTGGATGACCGGGTGTCTAAGGCAGTGTCTGCAGCAAATCGAGCAGCTGTGGCAGCTCGAGTAGCAGCTGTAAAGGCCAACCAAAGGGGGTCAAATCACTCATGAGTGTATGCTGGAGAAAATTTTCGTCAAGAGGGGTCAAATAACTAATTGAATGCTTTTCGGTGGCGCAGGAGTACCCTGCACTGAACCCATGAATTATGGTGTAGAGATCTATGTGTACTCATGGCTGAGGGAATCCCTTCATTTTGTGCTCGTATGAAAAAAAAACAGTGGCAGTGTACATTGATGACTTTATAGAGAAGTCCACCTCGTTTTTGCGCCTTGCGAAAACCGAAAATCGCGTGTTTCGGAACGGAATCTTAGGCTGCCCTCTGCACACCACCATTGTATCCTCAGGCCACAAAAGCATTTGATGTGTACAGTTGCGAACAAGAGGCTGCCACTGTTCACCACACATGTTAATCGCCGTGGCAGTCGCGAACAACAACAATGCCACCACAACAGAACTGCTCCCCAATCACCTCACTGCAGCAATCACCACCGCCTAGATGTTCGTTGAACCTCCTGGAACCGCGATGACCTCTGTTTGAATGGCAGTTGCTTTCCCTCTGACCCATCCTGCCCGCCGCGCCGCTACTTCAGTCGACCAATGGTGTCCGAATCTGTGCTGGTCGCTGCTGCCATGGGGTTGACGACGGAAGTTTTTTCGTTGCTGCAGTTGACCTTTCACGTGCATGTACTTGAAGGTGGTTTATTACACCTGAGTTTTCTCGTAATCTTTGATCTGGTCACGGACAATGGTTTAGGGCTGGGAGCTCGTGTATTTCTGTAACGGCATTGCTATATATTTGAATGGGTAACAACAAAACGCCGTTATTTGACAACACTGGACAATTACAAAACTCCACACACAAGTTTGAGTGAAACACCCCAGTTTGACATCCATCCACAAGTCACCCGCCTCACCTCACCTCACCACGCCTCGCCTCTGACTGGAGTGGCGTTGCGTGGCGTGAGCCTGTGGTTGGGAAATGCATTTGCCGCCTACATCACTGGCATTCTCCTCGTTTTCCTCTCGTCATTCAGCGATCCCATCCCATCCAAGCATCTCTCCAGTAACCCCCCCTACAGAAAAAACCCCAGCTCGAACTATCTAAACGGCAAAAGCCTCCCCATTCTAGCTGGCATGGCAAGCCACTGCTCCATAGACTACGTGTACATGATTGTACTACGGAGCTGAATGATCTCCTCTTTCCCATCCCTTGTGGAATTCTGCCGTTGACTCAAATGCTCAAAATCGTGCAGGCGTAACTCCCAGCATGATCCTGTAGAAACTAGTCTTCTCACGTCGGCTGATTACAAACGGGTTTTTCCAGCTTGGAGCATCTTGTTTGATACTTCTTTCCGACGTAGATAGCGCCTCAAAATCCAATTTCGCATCACCAACGAAACTGCGAGGTCGTTTTTATTCTCATCATTCCCTGAACTGAGCGTTACACTGTAGAGATCACATATCGTGGACCATCCATCTACGGCGTAGACACCATCTTCCTGTTGATGGCACTGTTTTCTGCCTGCAGCGGCTCGGCGCTTCCTTTTTTCCTAGGGCTGGGCTGTGCCACGTGTTCCTGCTCGTTCTGCACGGGCCTCGTGCTCGTCACGTGCGGCGACAGCCTCTCCTCGCCGCTCAGCGCCCCTCCCGGAGCACCGCGTGATAGCAAATCGTACGCGACGCGCAATTCCCTAAACGGAGCTTATATCGGAAGCAGCGCCGCATTCGACGGAGGCTCGTCGTTTGGAGGGAGCGATCTCGTTTTCTCAGCAGAACAGGTCAGCCGTCGTGATTATGTTCCAATTCCAGAATTACGCGGCATGTTGCTGCAGGTCTGGAAGCCCGCAGGTCTGGAAGCCAGTGGACGGTCCGTATTTGTTTCTGGCGTGCTGCAAACTATCTAACAGGTACGCGATCTCGCCGAAGAAAAACAAATATTCGTGAGGTTTCGTCATGGAATCCAGCTCGTCAGCCTCACGAGGAGACACGTGGCTGTTTTCTGCCATTCATCAAAACGCCTTGTGTTAACTGCACGTCGAGTTCCTTGTGCCATCGTCGCATGCCGCAACTTTCGAAACTTCTGAATGATCTTGAATCGACGAATCCGATCTAAACGATCTCTAGCCTCGGGCTTGAATTGTTGCGTCCCTTTCCCATCTCGACCCCCTACCCTCTGTACTCGCTTTCCTCACCCTCCCCTTCTCCCTCCCCTTTTTCCTTCCTCCGTCCCTCCCCTTCGCACCTTACCCTCCACCCCTTACGCACTGTCCTCTTCCCACAGCCGTGGACAGCGGATCAATACGCGGCGTATCTCGCGCGCGCTGCCCCGTCAACAAGTCGCATGTCGCGGTTAGCAAGCGATCAACATCATTCCCATTCATTACGGTCACCAGGCGCTCTCTCCCATTCGCTGCTGTCGCCGGCCTCCCGTGCATCGCCTCTGCACTCGCCGTCGCTCCAAGCGTCGCTGCTGTCGTCGCGGCAATTTCGATCCTTGTCGAGTTCATAAGCGTGGGGGAGCTACGACGAGGCCAACACACTGACCAGACACACGAGACAGGTACTTGGTCGCAACAGATTTCACTACTACTAACGACCAGGATTTGATGCTTGTGAAACTGACACTGTGTCTCTGAACCCGTTCCCTCTCTTCCCATCCACGCTACCCTATAAGACAGCCCTCCCCACCTCTCCCCCACTCCCTGTCGTCCTGCCTCTCCCAACCTCGTGCACACATTGCTCCAAGCCCCCTTGTCAGCGGCTCGCTTTTTTTTTTTTTCGTACGTAAGTTGCTAGACTTACAATGACTTCTGAGCCAGCTATGTCCAATTGTCGCTCCTATGCTCCCAGTGACTACTGGTTTCTAATCATGCACCTTTCTTCTGTCTCTATATTGCTTGCAGGTTACCCCCTTGTCAATCTAGCACACTTGTTGATTGTAGGTTTAACAGCGTGTGAAGTCAGATATTTATCAATAAGGCTGTATGCTATGGGCATCTCTGTAATATATACACCAATGAATCGGTTCATGTATTACCCCCATGTAATGAAACAAGGAACATGTGAGTGGAAATCTATGAGTCGGTTCCCTACCCCACCGATTTCTGGAAGTCTAACATCCAGAATGAATGTGGTTAGTTACTGTACCTGTGGATTATACATCTGCCACTTGTAGAGACCATTCACCCTGTTATGATGCTTCAATCAACACAGCCCCTTGGCCTTCCATCTGTGCAGATCAGAGAGCTTCGGGGCCAACGATATGGGGAGCACACATTACGTTAGCCGTCCATTTGTCGGAGATTAAGATTTTGTTGCCTTGGAAGCTGACCGAGGCTCCGCCCAAGTGATCATCTGGAGCCCCCAAACCGAGGCCTGGAGCCAGAGAGGTTGCTTGCTGCCATTCCCTTGGGAACTCCCATGACCCCAACCTCGGGAATCCCCAAGTTTGGTCTATCAGGCATTGCAGTCGGCAATTTCATCCTAGAACTCCTCCCCACCTGGTAAATAGGCACATACACCCTGTGGTGTGTGGTGTGGACATTCCCTTCGTTCCTGCAGATTCTACATCTCGCACTCTTGGCAACCTGAAAGCGTGAATGTAAACACCTCCATCTCCGTGGAAGAAATACATAAATATTTATTACTACGCGCTTTCCCGTTTTGTCTCTCGCTGGCAGAGAGCTTCTTTTCGCTCGTTCGCCTGCGATGTCGCAGGAGCTCGCGAAAACCGTTAGCATTCTGCGCGGCAGTCCGTCGATTTCGCTGCTCACCGTTCCCACCTCGCTCCTCCGCAATGGCAATGTCGCGCGAGTCCCTACCAGAGCGCCGCGATCTGTCAGCTCAGTGCGGTCCAGGAGTAGGAACATGAGCGCAAGAGCCCTTCAGGGAAATTCACATGGGGTTACTTGGGTGACTCCGTCGCTTCTTGCTGCCTCCGCCCCGTCCTCGTCCTCCTCTGCTCCCCGTCCTGCTCGCCGGCCAACCACAGCCGTCCGTGCGGGCCGTGGGATCAGCCACGTGGATGGCCTGGATCCGGAGGAGTTTAAGAACGCGCGAATCACGGTGACGGACGACGGGATTATCTTTTCCATGGTGGATGATGGTGAAGCGGATAGGGAGGACGAGGTTCCGGAGGAGTTATGGGAGAGGGAGGAGGGGACAGAGGGGGAGGAGAGGTCGGTTGTGGGTGGGGTGGAAGAGGAGGGAAGAGATGAGGGTGTGAGTTGGGAGGACGAGACCGAGGAAGATGAGGATGACGGGGGAGAGGCGGCGGCCGGAGTGATGCAGGAGGCGCAGAGGGTGATGGAAGAAGCGGCGAAGCTTCTCAGCGTGGCGGAACGACCCGTGGTTGATGTGGCCGTGAGTGACGATGAGGAGGAGGACGTGGGGGAAGCGGAAGAGGATAACGAGGTGGAGGAGGAAGAGGCGGAAGAGGTGGTAGATGAGGGAGAGGCGGAAGAGGAGGAAGAGGCCGAGGGGGAGGCCGTGATGGAAACGGAGGAGCAGGTGGGTGCACAGGACAGCACGAGGGAGGTGAAGGCATCAGAGGAGGAGGAGGCGCTTATTTATGACTCGCCACCGCCAGTGGACTTGGGTGTGGGTCTGGAGGGGATGCTCGGCGCCACTGCTGCTGGTAGCAGTCCCGTTGCTGACGGTGGCTACGGTGCTGAGGGTGAGCGGAACAGCGGGGGGGAGGTAGAGGCGTTGGAAGAGGCACTTATTTATGACCCACCACCGCCAGTGGACTTGGGTGTGGAACTGGAGGTGACGCTTGGCGACGCTAATGCTGCTGGTACCAGTCTCGTTGCGGACAGCAGCTATGGTGCTGGGGATGGCTTTAGTGCTGATGTGAGCTCTGTTGGTGATGTGAGCTACGGTGCTGATGTCACCTACGGTGCTGATGTCAGCTACGGTGCTGATGTCAGCTACAGTGCTGATGTCAGCTACAGTGCTGATGTCAGCTACAGTACGGATGTCAGCTACGGTGCTGATGCGAGCTATAGCACAGGCAGCAGCTACAGTGCTGGCATCAACACCAGCCTTGGCAGCAGCAATTTCGGGAGCAGCAGCACAGGTGGAGGCACGGAGGTGGATCTAGAGGAGGAGGAGAGGCGCGTGGCAGAGCGGCTCAAGGCCCTGGCAGGGATGGCAGTGGGTGGGGAGGTTGGAATAGCAGTGGGGGGAGAGGAGATAATAGCAGGGGTAGAGAGGGAGAGGGTGGCAGCGGTGGGAGATGTGGGGATGGGAGGCACAGGGGAGGAGGCAGTGGTAGGGTTGGAGAAATTGAGGAGAGAGGAGGCCGTAGGATGGCAGGAGGCAGAGCAGGCAGCGAGGATGGAGGAGATGCGTCTGAAAGAAGAAAGTGAAGCGGCTGCTGTAGCAGCACAGCAGCAGAGAGAGGCAGTAGCAGGAGGTGAAGCAGAACCAGCAGCAGCATCAGCAGCAGCAGCAGCAGCAGCAGCAGCAGCAGCAGCAGCGGCAGCAGCAGCATCAGCAGAAGCAGCAGCAGCAGTAGCATTGGCAGCAGAAGCAGCAGCCGCAGCAGCGGCGTCAGCAGCACAACGGGGGAGGGAGTTAGACAAGGCTGCAGCGAAGGAGAGAGAAGCTGCTGTGAGGGAGATGAGGGGAGGAAATCGGCAGGAGAAGCTACAGGCGCTGCAGGCAGAGCACGAGTTTGTCACAGCTAAAATGTTTTTCTACCCTGAGGCCGGGCAGGTCCGGGCAGGCGAAACTGTGGAGATTTTTTTCCACCGCCCGGCGAGCGCGCTGAAGGAGAAGGCTGGGATTTTTGTTGTTGGTGCCTTTAACGAGTGGCAGTGGGAGCCGTTTAAGTATGAGCTGACGCCTTCTAATGAGGTGGCAAATGACTGGTGGACGTGCAGCGTGACTATACCGAAGGAGGCCTATCAGATGAACTTCGTTTTCCACAGCAGTGACAACGTGTATGAGAACAACGAGGGACGAGATTTCTACATCTCAATAGATGGGGGCATGGTAGAGGATGAGTTTGAACGGTTTTTGAATGAGCAGAAGCAGAGGGAGGCGGAGGAGAGGGCAGCAGAGGAGGCAGAGAGGGAGCGGAAGGCAGAGGAGGAGAGGAGGGCTGCCCTGCTGCGAGCCCAGCAGGAGGAGGAACGGGCGACAGCCCGAGCTGTGGCTGATGAGGCTCGGCAGAGGCTCGGGCCGATCTGGGAGAGTGCAGGGGCGGGAGAGAAAGGGGTGTGGCGCCTGGAGGTGAAGGAAGGGGCGGAAGGGGAGGTTGAGAGGGGGTTGGTGGTGAGGGTGGAGTATAACCGGGCGGGTAGGCCTCTGGCAGGGGCGGGGGAGGTGTGGCTGCATGCAGGGGTGAATGGGTGGCAGGGAGGCGTTACTGTTGTGGAGAAACTGGAGCGTGTTAATAACGAGGATGGCGACTGGTGGGCTGTGGAAGGTGCGTGGTTGATGGTGGTGGATGAAATGTTTGTGTAAGTTTTTATTCTCAATAAGGACATCAGGGTGCAGACAAAACTCTTTGGTTGCATGGAAGGCTGCCAGCCAGCCTCATACACACTCACTTCCCTTCCCTCTATTCAAACCTTCCTACTTTCACCATCCCACTTTCACCATCCCACTGATGCAGTCACTCTGCCCCAAGCCGCTGTGGCGCTCAACAGGTTGTTTGCAGGTGGGCTATTGTTTGACACGTGGGCAACAATAGCAGCAAGACATGGCCCCCTATTCACCCCTTCCATTTCCCCCATCCCTCTAATGCAGTGTCTCTACCCCAGGACGCAGTGGCGCTCAACTGAGTGTTTGCGGATGGGCCCGTGGGGAGAGCGGGTGTGTGGGGCATCAGCAGCAACAGCAAGACCTTGACCTCTATTTACCGTCTTGCTCTTCCCCCATCCCTCTTATGCAGTGTCTCTATCCCAGGACACAGTGGCGCTCAACTGGGTGTTTGAATCGAACCTCTCCAAATGCAGCCCCCTATTCACCCCTTCCATTTCCCCCATGCTTCTGATGCAGTGTCTCTACCACAGGACGCAGTGGCGCTCAACTGGGTGTTTGCAGATGGGCCAGTGGGGAAAGCAGGCGCGTGGGACAACAACAGCCGGTGGGACTTTGCTGGGCGGATTGGCGATGCGATGAGGATTGAGGCCCTGTTTGAAGGCATGGCGGCGGAGTGCTTGCAACGGTTGGAGCAGGAGAGGGAGGAAAGGGATGCGAAGGAGGCCGAGGAGGTGAGTGGAGAGGGAGTTTTGGGGCGGTTATAGCAGAGAGGATTAAGGCTCTGTTTGAGGGCATGGCGGCAGAGTGTTTGCAACGGCTGAAGCAGGAGAGGGAGGAGCGAGAGGCGAAGGAGGCCTCGAAAAGTTTCTGTTTTCAGCTGGGAGCAGAAAAGTTTCTGTTTTCAGCTGGGAGCAGAAAAGTTTCTGTTTTCAGCTGGGAGCAGAAAAGTTTCTGTTTTCAGCTGGGAGAAGGCATCGATGTGGGATGAGGCAAAGTAATTGTGAATTGAGGTAGAAAAGCGAGGCCAGGCCCAAGGAGGCCACGCTATGCTTGGGGGAGAGGTCTTGGAGCATTTTCAAGACAGCTTGGAACTTTCTGACGGACTTGGCAATGCAGTGCACACCGTGGTCTGGGTTGTGAGGCGCCTCAAAAGGCGTGTTTGAAAGACTTACAGTTCAGTGCAGTGCAGACCCAAGCACACGTGCTCTTCGTTGGGCCAGCAAAACCGATCTCTATCATGTGTTCCCGTTTCTCCTTCTCCTTTTGCCCATTCCCCATTGCAGGCAGCGAGGCGTGCAGAGATCAAGGCAGCCATGAAGGCTCGCACCAAGGCAGTGTTCCTGCAGTCGCAGGCACACGTGTTTTTCACCGAGCCTGCAGAGCCGAGAGCAGGAGAGGCAGTGCGCGTGTACTACAACCCCAGCGGCACAGCGCTGCAGGGCAGAGAGAAAGTGTGGATGCGCGGGTCGTTCAACCGCTGGACCCACCGGTCCGGGTGCTTCCTTCCCATTCACATGCTGCCTGCTGAGAATGGCACGCATCTCGTGGCTGAAGGTGAGTGAGAAGTTTGTTTGTTAGACGCCTCTAGGAAATGGTATGAAATTATATCAACCAGTGGACCCATGCTGCCCGGGGTGCTTCCTGCCCCTCCAGATGGTGCCTACTGAGAACGGCACGCACCTCGTGGCTGAAGGTGAGGGGGAAGAGAGGGGTGCGGTGCTGAGGTGGGGTGTTGTTGCGTGCAGGGTGAAGCAGTGGCAGGTGTTGTGGAGCCCGGTCACCCATAACCCGCGCTGGGCCCTGTGCCACGTGATGCCTACCTATGGCAAGAATAGCAGCCACCCCTCATGCCTCTTGAGTGCCAGCTCACACTGACAGGGGTCACAGGGGTCACAGTTCTCACAGGGGTCACTGAACATACCCTCTTTACATATTTTGTGCCTGCATGCATTCACATTATATCACCCATCTACCCGATCTCCTGTCCACGTGCCTCGTCCATGCTCTCTGCTTGCTCTACGCTTTGTCCCTTGCCCTTTTTACTGCTTGTTTCCATTCACACACCCAAACCCCCCCCCACACACCAGTCCCCGTGCCTCAGGACGCGTACATGATGGACCTGGTGTTCATAGACAGCAGCGACCCCTCTACGTCCACATGCCTGTGTGCCTGTGTTCCTGTGTGTCTGTTCATTCACTGTCTACTACTGTGTGCGTGTGTGCATTCCCTCACCCATCTACCCCGCCAGTCCCCGTGCCTCAGGATGCCTACATAATGGACCTTGTAATCATGGACAGCAACGACCCCTCTTACCTCTCACTATCCTCCCTGCGCTGACTGCCTGTGTCCATGCAACCCCCCCTTCCACCAGTCCCCGTGCCTCAAGACGCGTACATACTGGACCTGGTGTTCATGGACAGCAGCGACCCCTCTACGGCCACGTATGACAACCGGGGCGGGCTGGACTACCACGTGCCCGTGGCTGGCAGCACTGCCAGGGAGCCGCCTCTCTACATCGTGCATGTTGCACTGGAGATGGCACCCGTTGCCAAGGTGAGGGAGAAGGGGGGTGGGGTTGGGTGGAGGGAGAGGGGGCTGGACTACCATGTGCCCGTTGCGGGCAGCACTGTGAGAGAGCCGCCTCTCTACATTGCGCATGTTGCTCTGGAGATGGCTCCCATTGCCAAGGTGAGGTGGGAGGGCGGTGGAGGGAGAGGGGACTGGACTACCATGTGCCTGTGGCTGGCAGCACTGTGAGGGAGCCGCCTCTCTACATCGTCCACGTGGCCTTCGAAATGACACCCGTTGCCAAGGTGAGATGGGGGAAAGAGGGGCATGGAAGGGGTGGGGGGAGAAAGGGGCTTGGGTGGGGTGGGTGGAGGGAAGAGAAGTCGTTAGGGAGTTTCCGTTGGGCTCGTTAGTGAAATGGAGCTGCCATGGAGGGGGTAAGGGGCCTGAAAAGGTTGCTCGGATCCCTTCCACCGGCTTGCGTGTCAAGAGTGAGTTTATGAGACGTCTCAATAACTCACTTTTTACACAGAGCAGTCAGATCCCTTCCACCGGCTTGCACTCAGACAAAGATGTCTGAACCATTTCTGCCGTCAGTCCATGACATCTTTTCCTTCCTCCAGTGAACCATTCTCTCTTCCATACCATCCCCGCTACCACCAGGTGGGGGGGCTGGGCGTCGTGGTGACATCGCTGTCTCGAGTCAAGCCATGAGGGCCTTTTGAACTGACTCGAAGGGCAATATACCATTCTGTCCTCTTCCCCATCCGTCCCTCCGTGCTGCCAGGTGGGGGGCCTGGGCGACGTGGTAACATCTCTCTCTCGAGCCACAATAGAGCTGGGTCACCGCGTGGAGGTGGTGCTGCCCAAGTACGACTGCCTCAAGTATGACCAGGTGAGTTGACGGTCTGGGATGCTGGGGCTCGTTAGCTTGAACTACAACTATGCTTTGAGGTGCATGATTGAGTGAGCTCTGAAGGAGCTGGGCCACCGCTTAGAGATGGTGCTGCCCAAATACGACTGCCTCAAGTATGACCAGGTGAGTCAGAAGCTCAAAGGGTCGTGGTTTGTGGTGTTTCCTCCACTGCCACCCGTGTCGAGACACACGGGAGCTGGGCCATCGTGTGAAGGTGGTGCTGCTGAAATAGGACTGCACCGTCCCGTCCCATGTGGCGCCCGCAGGTGCAAGGGCTGCAAGCGAGGGGCGACTAGCAGTGGGTAACTTCAAGTCAAGGTGCCTCAACATCGTGCTCTTTCCACATGCCCATGCTGTCCTGTCCTCCCCTGTCCTGTCCTCCCCTGTCCTGTCCTTCCCTGTCCTGTCCTTCCCTGTCCTGTCCTTCCCTGTCCTGTCCTTCCCTGTCCGTCCTGTCTGGTACCAACAGGTGCAAGGGCTTGAAGCAAAGGGCGACTTCGTGTGGGGCGGTGCGCGGTGGCTGGTGTGGCACGGCCGTGTGGAGGGCATTCCCGTTAACTTTCTAGAGCCGGAGAGCGGGTGAGTGCGTGTGTAGCTCCCTTTGTGCGCTTCAGACGCTTGGTCTGGTCGACTCGGACCCCCCCTCTCTCGCGGTGGCTGGTGTGGCACGGCCGTGTGGAGGGCATTCCCGTTAACTTTTTAGAGCCGGAGAGCGGGTGAGTCGCAGCTTTTCTTATGGGTTAAAGAGACAGGGTGTGTGATGCATCCCTGTGCTTTGCAGCATGAAAGGGAGTGAGTCACAACTTCTCCTTTTGGGCTTGAGGAACAAGGTGCGTGAAGCATTTCTGTGCTCTGCAGCCAGCCTGGAAGGGGATGAGTTACAACTTCACTCTTTGCGTATTTCATTGATCAAATAACGAACGCACACTTGTGTGTGTGTTTTCTTTCTTTCTTTCTTCTTGAATCTCTTTCTGATTTCTTTCTCCTCGCTTTCGTTTTGTTCTGTTAATCATTCTCTTTCTTCGGTTTTTTTTTTTTTTTTTTTCCTCATTTTTGTCTTTTCCTGCGGGTCCTCTCCTCTCCATCCCTCCCCCTCCCCACCCTGTCTTCCCCCGGGCAGGCTGTTCTGGGTGGGGTGCATCTACGGCCGCAAGGACGACGCTGCCCGCTTTGGCACCTTCTGCCATGCAGCTCTTGAGTTTTTGCTGCAGACGGGCCGCTCCCCGGTACGTCTGGCAGCAGGAGGCGTGAGCGTGACACACAGGCTAGTCCCTGATAGGGTGTTTTTGTGAATCCCAAAAGCTTCTGTCACACCGTCCTCGAGTTCCTGCTCTAGACAGGCCGCTCCTCCCCGCCCCGGTATGCACTGAGAATCCTACTGACCGAGGGGTGAGTAAGGGGAGGAGGAGGGTGTTAGCATGGGGTCATGGAGAGGGAGCAGAGGGAGCAGAGGGAGCAGAGGGAGCAGTACAGTGGACACGGACGGGGGGGGTGAAAGCAGGGATCTTGAAGCCTAATATCCTGATTTGACACGTCCCAGATTTCCCTCACTCTCTCTCCCTTCCCCTCTCTTTCTCCCCCTCTCCCCAGGACCTCTTGCATTGCCACGACTGGTCGTCAGCGCCGGTGGCATGGCTGCAGAGGGAGCAGTACAGCGGGTACGGAGGGGGCAATGCTCGCACGGTGTTTACAATCCACAACCTGGAGTTCGGGCAGGACATGATCGCCCGCGCCATGGCTGCCTGCGACATGGCCACAACTGTGAGTGCTCACTACTATATGTGTGTGTGTGGACCGCTGGGCGTGCTTGTAAGGAATGTGACTGCATTGAGTGGGCCAACACTCGCACGGTGTTCTCAATCCACAACCTGGAGTTCGGCACGACATGATTGCCCGCGCCATGGCTGCCTGTGATATGGCCACCACCGTGAGTGCTCTGTGCTGTGTTGTGCTACCTCTGGGTGTGTGTGTGTGTGTGTGTCTGGCACTGTGGAGCGTGGCTGTAGAGGGTGTGCCTTCCTCCTCTCCTCGATTCCCCTCTCCTTTGCCCCCGCTGCCCCCGCTGCCCCCGCTGCCCCCGCTGGCCCCGCTGCCCCCGCTGGCCCCGCTGGCCCCGCTGGCCCCGCTGGCCCCGCTGCCCCCGCTGGCCCCGCTGGCCCCACTGGCCCCGCTGGCCCCGCTGGCCCCGCTGGCCCCGCTGGCCCCGCTGGCCCCGCTGGCCCCGCTGCCCCCGCTGGCCCCGCTGGCCCCGCTGGCCCCGCTGGCCCCGCTGCCCCCGCTGGCCCCGCTGGCCCCGCTGGCCCCCTTTCCTCAGGCATCCCCCACATATGCGGCAATCAGTGGCATGCAGCAGTGGCGGCGGCGCTGAGGGAAAAGCGTCTTCTCACATCAACCCCTTTCTCATCACTACCCCAGCCACCCCCACCCTTCCCGCTCTCCCTCCCTCAGGTGTCCCCCACACACGCCGTTGAGATCAGCGGGCATGCAGCAGTAGCTGCACACAGGGCAAATCGTCTTCTGATTCACATTCCCCTCTCCCCGTTTCCTCTCTCCCCCCACCACAACTCCTCCCCACCCACACCAGGTGTCCCCACATACGCGGCGGAGATCAGTGGGCGTGCAGCAGTGGCAGCAGCACACACAGTAAAGCGCCTTCCCATTCCATTCCCCTCTCCTGCTTGTCTCCCCAACCCCCTCCTTCAGGTGTCCCCCACATATGCAGCGGAGATCAGTGGGCATGCAGCAGTGGCAGCGCACAGGGCGAAGTTCCACGGCATTCTGAATGGCATCGACCCCGACCTCTGGGACCCCATGGGCGATCCTTTCCTTCCTGTGAGTCTATTTTCTAGTCGACTTAAAACTCATCTCCTTCTGAGTCCACTCAAGCAGTGGCAGCGCACAGGGCGAAGCGCCTGAGAGCGCAAAGGGGCGAAACACTCATCAAGCACGCCCTCTCCCTTCCCCAACCCGCCCCCACTCCCTTCCCTTGCTCCTTGTTTCCTGTCTTCCCTATCCCCACCCCCTCCCCGTCCGCACCCATTGGCAGATGAAATACTCCGCCGCCGAGGTCGTGGAGGGCAAGCAGGCAGCCAAGGCAGAGCTCCGTGCCCGCCTCAACCTGCGCTCCTTCTCCCCTTCAGAGGACCGCCCCCTGGTGGGCATAGTGACGCGCCTGACAGCACAGAAGGGCATAGCGCTCATCAAGCACGCCCTGTGGCGCACATTGGAGAGGGGCGGGCAGGTGGTGCTGCTGGGGTCGGCCCCCGATGGGCGCGTGCAGGGCGAGTTCGAGGCGCTCGCGAGGGATCTGGGGCGGTCACATGGGGATATGGCACGGCTGTGGCTGTCTTATGATGAGCCCTTGTCGCACCTGGTGAGTGTATCACCTTGTAGGGAGCGCGTGTGGTGTGAGGCTGTGTGGGAGGCTGCGTGGGAGGCTGCGTGTGAGGTTGTGTGTGTGAGGCTGTGTGCTCATCAAGCACGCCCTGTGGCGCACATTGGAGAGGGCCGGGCAGGTGGTGCTGCTGGGGTCGGCCCCTGATGGGCGCATGCAGGGCGAGTTTGAGACTTGCGAGGGATCTGGGGCGGTTGCATGGGGACATGGCCAGGCTGTGGCTGACTTATGATGAGCCATTGTCTCACCTGGTGAGTGCCTCGCCATGTGGTGAGTGCGTGTGGTGAGTGTGTGGTGAGTGCGTGGGGTGGGTCGACTCACTAGATGCTCTTTTTTCTATGGTTTGTGGCATTCTCGTTTACCTAGCTTATGCAGATCCCTTTCCATTGCCTCTGCTGAGTGTTTTCTGTGTGACTCTGGTCCAACTATGTGGTCTCCTTCTCCTTCTCCCCCCTCTTTCCCCCTTTCCCAGCAGATCTACGCGGCCAGTGACATGAGTCTCGTCCCCTCCATCTCTGAACCGACCTATGAGGCACCTTAAAAGCCCCCAACCTTCATTTCTGTTTCCCCCCACCCTTCCCCCCCCCCCCCCCCGCCCTTTCCCCGCAGATTTATGCGGCCAGTGACATGATTCTCGTCCCTTCCATCTTTGAGCCGTGCGGGCTGACGCAGCTGGTTGCAATGCGGTATGGAGCGGTGCCAGTGGTGCGCAAGACAGGCGGGCTAAGAGACACGGTGATGGACGTGGACAGTGAGGAGGACAGGCAGCGGGCGGCAGAGAGGGGCATGGAGCCCAACGGGTTCTCCTTTGAAGGGGCCGATGCTGCTGGCGTTGACTATGCCCTCAACAGGTGGGCTGCTAGTGGGTGGGAGTCTAGTGTTTGTGCTCTGGTGGGTGTGATTCTTGTGAGTGTGGGTTCAGTGGGTGTACGTCCAGTGGGTATACTTTTAGGGGGTATGCGTGTAGCGGGTGGGCTGAGGGACACGGTGATGGATGTGGACAGTGAGGAGGGCAGGCAGAGAGCGACAGAGAGGGGCATGGAGCCCAATGGGTTCTCCTTTGAAGGTGCTGACGCTGCTGGGGTTGACTATGCCCTCAACCGGTATGTGTGCTGCTAGTGGGTGGGACTCTAGTGTGTGCGATCTTTCTACGTGGAGCTCCAGTGGGCTGTGAAGTTACTGGGTATGATTCTTTTGGGTATGCTTTTAGCGGTTGTGGTTCCAGTGGCGTTATGCTTCAAGTGGACTCTGGGCATTCCATTGTATGCCTTTCCGTTGTCTGAAGTGGTGCCTTATTGCATCTATTTGCATTGCAAGTACTCACCTTGTTCCCCCCTGTTTTTACTCCGGGCCCAACAGGCCAATTCCTGAGTGGTAGGGCCTGGAAAGAGGGGTGATGAAGCAGGACTTGACTGCCAATCCGATAAAGCGTGTGATCTCTGACTGGAATGCCCTCCAACCAATGTGCCTCATCGCACCTCCTTGGCAATTTGCACACCGCCTTCACCCCATCCCCTCCTCCCCTCTCCCAACTCCTCTCACCCTTTCTCCATGCCCATCAGGGCAATCTCGGGGTGGTACGATGGGAGGGAGTGGTGGCAGGGCCTGGCACGGCGAGTGATGGAGCAGGACTGGACATGGAACCGCCCCGCTCTTGACTACCTTGAGCTCTACTATGGCGCTCGGAAATAGGCAGTGTTAAGGCGGGGAGGCATGCCGCAGTTCTGCTCGAATTGCACCAGGCGGAGCGAGGCGAGTCATGGAGCGAACTGGACGTGGATCCGCCCCGCTCTTAACTACCGTACCTCGAGCTTTACTATGGCGCTCAGAAATAGGCAGTGTCAAGTGGTTTTCAATCTCGAATCGCGCCGGTTAGGCGAGTGATGGAGCAGGACTGGACGTGGAACCGCCGCGCTCTCGACTACCTTGAGCTCTACTATGGTGCTCGGATCGGAAATAAACAGACCTTGTTTATGTTATTATGTTTGGATTGGAAATATGTACCATGCATTTTTTATTTCCTGTAGTTTTGCTAGGATAGGTTTGGTGGCTGGCATGATGGTAAGCATATGCAATAGAGCGTCCTCTCTACAGTTATAGTCAGTTCTAGTACTAGAACGTAATTGTTTTGTAAGGAGTCCTGCGCTTGGTGCAAGAAGCCTTGTTTCTGGTGCAAATTTTGTCCGTGGTGCTTCTCATCTCATCTCATCTCACTACATTGCCATGTGGTGGGAATGAGAATGATGTCTTATCATACTGATGGGAAAACGGCCCACTTAAGGGAAGATGGTCCCCTGCGTTTCTAAAAAACCACGCTGCACACAGTTCACTGTACACGCCAATAAGGAGCGCTACCAACCCATTCAGAAAGCACATCAACTCCCCATTAACAACTACCACAATCTAATTCCATACACGCTCTCCCGATCCCCAACGTCCAACCCGCCGCACCAGCTTTGCCGTCTGATTCATCCTAGTCATCATCATCACTACCCCCCCAGCGTCTGCCAATGTCGTCATCATAGTCACTGTCCATGGCATACTCATGCTCAATATCATCATCTTCAGCCCCACTCTCCTCGTCCTCTGGTGCCTCCCCACCCGCCTCTTCTCTTTCCCCAGCCACATCGCCTCCCTCCTCCCCCTCTTCCTCTTCCGCATCCCCTCCCTCCTCTTCCTCCTCCCCCTCGCCCTCCTCTCCTTCATCCTCCTCTCTCCTTGCAGGAACCCCTCTCATGTCTCGGCGGGAGAGCAGAGGGCATTCACTGATATTGCACTCACGCAATGTTGGCATTCACTGATATTGCACTCACGCAATGTTGGCATTCACTGATATTGCACTCACGCAATGTTGGCATTTTCCGGAGAGAGGTGGGCAGCCGAGTCAGCTTCTTGCATATGATCACCTCCAGCTTCTCAAGCTTAGGCAGCCGAGTGAACGAATCTGGCAAGCTTTGCAACTGCTTCAGTCCCAGAATCAGCAACTTCTGGAGCCAAGACAGCTTCCATATGTCATCCGGAATGCTTGGGATTCCAAGCATGATGAGAGAGCAGGATCGTAGCTTGGGTAGATTAACGAACGACTTTGGAAGTTGCATTAGCTTGTAACAATCGATAATCTCCAGCGTCTCAAGCATCTTCAGCTGCCCGAGAGACTCGGGCAGCTGCCGCATTGAGATGAGGTTAACCAGCTGCAAGGTACGCAGCCCTGCAAGCCCCCCAAGGGTCTCGGGCAGTGCTTTCAGATGGTAGGCCGCATCAATCTTGAGCCTTTGCAGCTGCGAGAGTTGGGAGATGGAGTCAGGGAGAAGTTCAAGTTTGTACATTTCCAGGAGCTTCAACTGCGTCAGAGAGGACAGACAGCCGAGGGATGGACCAAAAGACTCCACATTAAGCGCTTTAAACTTGAGGCTCTGAATGGACGAAAGCAGAGGGCGGCTACTGCTGCTGCTGCCGGTAGTGGTCACAAATCCCCTGGCAGTTCGTCTAAGCACCTTCTCATCCCCTAGCACCCCACTTAGCGAACCACACCCCCGCACGTCCAACGCCAGCAGACAGGGCAACTCGAAGAGCGCCGGAGGGAGACATATCAGGCCGCCCATCCTAAAGATCCTAACCTCCTCGAGCTCCGCCAGCCGTCCGATTCCCTCTGGCAGGACCGTTACTTTAGGGCAATTTCCCACGTCCAGCCTGGTGAGGGAATCAACGCCAGAGAATGAAGCAGGAAGGGAGGATAAGCGTGGCATGGAATCGAGCGACAGCTCCTTGAGGCTCTTCAAGCAGCCAAATCCGTCCAGCAGCGCGCCCCTGACGCGTTTCGCGTGTACAATCTTCAGCGTTTCAAGAGATGCCAGGCCGGAGAAGGATGGGGGGAGGTGGGTGAGAACCGTGCACTCCAATAGAAGCAGATGGCGCAAGGAACGGAGACCCTTCCCCATGTCGTCTGGCAGCACAGTGAGGCACGGACAATCGTTATCTCCAGGTGCTCGAGAGAAGACAGCTGGGACACGGAGTCGGGAAGTTGCTGCAGCTGCCTACACTCCAACAATTTCAGCTCCCGAAGAGCTATTAACTGCCCGAATGTTTCAGGCAGGTGCGTGAGCTGTTGGAGGTCTTTCAGATACAGCTTCTCTAAAAACACCAGCTGACCAAACTCCTGCGGCAGATGTCTCAGATTCAGAAGATGATCGAGGGAAATCTCTTGAAGAGTGGTGTCCCGGGCGATGGAATCAGGTAAGGCTGTGAGACTTCGCAGATTTAGCACGAGTCTCCGAAAGCGTAGACAACTGCCCGAAATCTTCAGGCAGCACTGAAATTTGTCCCATGTCAAGGGTAAGTTCGGAGAGTGCAGGCAGGCGGGGAAGAGACACGGGAAGAGTCGTGATGTCCCTACAGTCCTTGATGAATAGAGCCTTCAGTCGCTGGAAATGCTCCAGATCAGCAATTAAGTCACGCATTCCCCTCACTTGAACCATAATGAGGGTTTCAAGCGCCCCCAGTTGACCGAAAACGGCCGGCGACTGAGGAAGAATGCTGCAATGTCGGAGCTCCAGGACGGCGAGAGAAGAGAGCTCGGTGAAAGAGGTCGGCAGCTGCAGCGTAGAACAGCGACTCAAGGAAAAACGGTTGAGAGCGGTAAGTTGCCCGAAAGATTCCGGAAGTGACGCCAAGCGGCTATGGTGGAGCTCCAGCGACGTCAAAGAAATCAGATTGCCGAAATTCTGAGGCAGAGCTTCGAGCTGATAAGTGTTCAGCACGAGCCTTTTGAGCAATTGTAACAAGGTCAGTGTGTCGGGAAGACGCATGACTCCACTTGCCACGAAGTGCAGGTGCTTGAGGGAAGTAAGTCGGCCGATTGACGTGGGAATGGCAGCATTCTTCGAGCAGTACACGTAGAGATCTTCCAGCCGCGTACACCCTTCGAACAGCGCAATGAGGCTCTTCTCGGTTACATCTCTTTTATTAGTCCAAGGTGACATCGTTTCGACATGAAGCTGGGTCAAATGGTGACACGTGCTAGCGAGGTGAGAGACTAAAAACTTGGAGATGGAGGTGAGGCTGCAAGAGGAAAGGATTAGCTTTTCGAGGTTAGGGAACGAGGATAGAAGTTGAACAAGCCGACGCGGATCCATACGGAGGCTATTGGGCAATCGGAGCTCGTATTGCACATGGCACGCGATCCGATGCCATTGCTTGCTAACAAGTGCGTGCTCTGGCAAGCCATCAGGTCGAACCAGAAAACGCAGGATCTGCGAAAGAAGCTCCTCAGGTAGCCGCTGGATCGGTGATCCGACTGGCATTGTGAAAGGCGGAGAAAATAAAGAATGACTAGCTGTTCTGCTTGTTGCTTCTGCTACTGAAGCAGGTATTGTCTATTAGCGAGGTGGTTGTGAGCCTGAATGGGTCAGGGAGGACTCGTGAAATTTATTTCTGTGGGGATGAAGAAGCACATACCGCTCAACCACGGCTGTTGCTCAACCACGGCTGTTGCTCAACCACGGCTGTTGCTCAACCAGGGCTGTTGCTAGGTCTAGCCTGGTCTGATCTGAACTCAACAAGAAAAGTGACACCGCACTCAACCGCTCGTTCTTCTCGTATCATTCCCGCCAGATGCTCCCCTCCCACGTAACACCGTACTTGCGAAATGGACGGCGACGCAGGGCACTACAGTATCTCGATTTGCGAGGCTCCCACAATGCCTTCGCGAGCCCCAAATGGG
Source organism: Closterium sp. Naga37s-1 (assembly GCA_947471745.1). Lineage (NCBI taxonomy): Eukaryota > Viridiplantae > Streptophyta > Zygnematophyceae > Desmidiales > Closteriaceae > Closterium > Closterium sp. Naga37s-1. Next base: position 3,894,271 of record CANJKZ010000069.1, read on the forward strand.
TGCCCCATAATGACACGACGTGGGCTTGTGTGCTTCCCGCCATAAAAGTGATGGTAGTGTACCCGTTTGTGGATGCGAATCCAGCAAAGTGTAAGAAAATTATTTAAGCAGTGAGTTGTTATTCGCAAATACGCAAGGAGTGTAAAGAATGAATGAGCCAAAATATATATTGCTTTAAAGGCCCGAAAACATTGAGTTTAAAGTTGCACCATGAAAATCAACAATGTTTGTGTATTTTGTGTACTAGGATTATACTGTTGGGCTGAGAAAAGCCCTTAGGATCTTTGCAGGACTAAGTTCAGAGTAGGATGATGTAATACCGGAAGCGTTTAAGTGAAGACTTGTGAACCACCTTGCACTAGTATGTGAGAGCAAAGTAGATTGATTAATAACAATGAGATACAAGCTTTTATAAGAATACAAGGGAATATGAAAGGTTATAACTGATAACCGTTTTACCATTGCTGTTGCGGTTCGATACAGTGACGACTCGGGCAACTGCTCAGTAGCGAGTCAGTTGTTTGTCCTTGCTGTCGCGCTGTACTTGTCAGGTCAAAGGTCGCTGACCTTTGACTTTCGCGTAACCTCCAGCAGTTGTTCAACCTCCGAGGGTTGACTCGCCGATGCTTCGATATGTTTGGCTTCGCTTCTGTCTCGGTGTTTCGACACGACAGAGGCGCTTTAAATTAATTGTTTCCAACACTCCCCTTCGCTTCTGGAGTGTCGCTGCTGGTGACGTGGCTCTGTCCAGTCAGCAGCATGCAATATTCGAACTTCGCCTTTCCGAGCTTCTTGGTCAAGTAATCAGTTGCCATCTCGGATGTGGGACAGTAAGACAGCTCAAGTCTCCCCTTCTCGATCTCGTCCTTTACGAAGAAATATCGCAGGGCGATATGCTTCGTCCTGTTCGCGAATCCGTTTTTGTTGGCTATGCGAATTGCCGACTGGTTGTCGCAGAACAAGGAGAAGCTGGGTAACTGAGCCAGTTTTGCTTCCTCCAGGAGTTCGCGAAGGTAGAGTCCTTCCTTGGTTGCTGAGCAGAGTGCGATATATTCGGCTTCAGCTGAGGAAAGAGCGATTAGTTCCTGTTTGCTCGACTGCCAGGAGATAGGTCCGATAGGCTCGAGGCGATAGATGTAGCCGGTACGTGAGCGTCTGTTGTCGGGGTCGCCGGCGTGATCGGCGTCGACATATCCGATTAACTTGGGCGTTGTAGTTGTGTTCTTGTAGTAGATCAGGCCGATCGTTGAAGTGCTTACGAGGTAGTGTAGAGCGCGGTCGAGTTCCATCATGTGTTCGGCTTCAGGCCTTTTGAGGTAGGTGGCGAGTTGACTTGCTGAGTATGATAGGTCTGGACGGCAGGTGACGGCCGCGAAGAGAAGGCATCCCAGTTTCCTCTGGTAGTCGCGTATCCCGGCGGGCTTTAGTGGAGTGGATCTTGCCTTGTTATTTCCTACCGTGTAGCGGTATGGCGTGGAGATGGTAGTTGGTGTGAGTGCGAAGCGTTTGGCGATGGTGTCGGCATATTTTGCGGCGTTGAGGTAGATCGCGCTTTCTCCTTCCTGGATGTTGAGGCCGAGGTACTGTGTGACGGTAGATGAGACTGTGAGTGTGAGGTCTTTCTGTAACTCCCCTTCGAACCAGGTAGTGACATTGTCGGTCGACCCGATGTAGAGTAGATCGTCTACGTAGACGATTAGTAGGATGTAGTCGTCGCCTTTCGTGAACCGGTACATGCCTTGGTCATGCGGTAGCTGCCGGAATCCGATGCGAGTAAGTCGGGCGTGTAGGTACTGCTGCCACAGTCTTGGGGCCTGTTTGATGCCATACAGTGACTTCAGCAGTTGACAGACTTGGTTAGGTTCTCCGTGGGAACCGTGTGGGAGTTCGACGTAGATTTCGGCGTCAACAGGTGCGTAAAGGAATGCATTGGCGACGTCGATTTGTCGCAGTTTCTTTTTCTTCATGGCGGCGATTGCAAGAAGAATCCGTAGTGAAGTGTGTCGGCTGACCGGGGCGAATGTCTCTGTGAAGTCGCGGCCATGCTCTTGGTCGAAGCCGCGTACGACCCAGCGTGCCTTGAATTTGTCAATGGTGCCGTCTGCTTTCGTCTTCACACGGAAGACCCACTTCCCAGTGAGTATGGTCTTGTTTCGTGCTACGCCGATAGGAACGACTTTCCAGGTGTTGCGCTCCTGCAGTGCTTTTAGTTCCTTGTCCATGGCTTCACGCCATTTTTCCCTATGCTCCCCCCCCAGAGCCTGCTGAGCTGTGGCAGGCTCCTTAGGAGTATCCGTGCCGTGGACCGCGGTGACGAGGCCGAGTATCTTGTCAGATATATATGCCTTAGCCTATGTAGGCTGTAGTGGGGTAGACACTAAGGGGTACAGCTTTCATATTTGTATCTCACACTTTCCTAGTTCATTCATTCCTGTTTCATTCTTCACATGGTATCAGAGCGGGTTCCCACATGGGACCGTTCCTTCCTAAGGGCCCACCATAAGTAACATTTTTTTTAGCTGCCCGAAGCGCGTCGCGCCCTGCCCTAATTTTTCGCGGCCCCCTAGCTGCCCCTACGCGATTCCTACGCGGCCCCTACGCGGCCCCTACCCGGCCCCTACGTGGCCCCCTGCGCGGTCCCTAATCCGCCCCTGACGCGGCCCCTAAGCCGCCCCTGACGCGGCCCCTACGCTGCCCCTGACGCGGCCCCTACGCCGCCCCTACGCGGCCCCTACGCCGCCCCTGACGCGGCCCCTACGCCGCCCCTGACGCGGCCCCTAAGCCGCCCCTGACGCGGCCCCTGCGCCGCCCCTGACGCGGCCCCTGCGCCGCCCCTGACGCGGCCCCTGCGCCGCCCCTGACGCGGCCCCTGCGCCGCCCCTGACGCGGCCCCTACGCCGCCCCTGCCGCGGCCCCTACGCCGCCCCTGACGTGGCCCCTACGCCGCCCCTGACACGGCCCCTACGCCGCCCCTGACGCGGCCCCTAAGCTGCCCCTGACGCGGCCCCTACGCCGCCCCTGACGCGGCCCCTACGCCGCCCCTACGCGGCCCCTACGCCGCCCCTGACGCGGCCCCTACGCCGCCCCTGACGCGGCCCCTCCGCCGCCCCTAAAAGGCCTCGGCCTCGACTCTGTCCCGGACCTGCCCCGGCCCCGACCCCGTCCCGGACCTGCCCCGGCCCCGACCCTGTCCCGGCCCCGTTGCTGCTCCGTCCCGGACCCTGCTCGGCCCCGACCCTGTCCCGGACCTGCCCCGGCCCCGACCCTGTCTCGGCCCCGTTGCTGCCCCGTCCCGGACTCTGCTCGGCCCCGACCCTGTCCCGGCCCTGTTCCGGCCCCGACCCAGTCCCGAACCTGTCGGCTCCGCCCCTGGTAAGAGCCTAGCCGGGCCGAGCCGCGCGGCCGAGCCCCACTGCGCTGCCGAGTCGCACTGTCCTGCCTAGCTCAGTTGCACTGCTGCCGCTGCTAGTCTGCTGCTGCTCCTATCATGGCTAGTCCTAGTCTTCTCACCTTTGATGCTGAGGGTCGAGCAGTTGCCTTTGATGTCTGGCTAGATGATCTGCAGCTTTTCCTTCAGTGCGATAGCAAGGATGGCCTCTCCCTGTTTGACCTTACGTCGGGCGCCTCTACTGCCCCTGCTGCTGATGCTGACAGTACCGTTCGCTCGCAGTGGCTCACGCGCGATGCTGCTGCCCGCCTTGCTGTGCGCAGTCGCCTACCGTCTACTGAGCGCGCGCACTTTAGTCAGTACAAGAGTGCTAAGACTCTGTACGACGCTGTAGTTGCACGCTACTCTTCCCCTGCCACTGCTGCGCTCAGCCGCCTCATGCTACCGTACCTGTTCCCTGACCTCGCTGCCTTTGCCACAGTCCCTGACCTCATTACGCACCTCCGCACTAGTGACACTCGCTACCGCGCTGCGCTTCCTGCTGAGTTCTGCGCCCAGAACCCCCCCCCCATGTACATCACCCTCTACTACCTAGTCACTCGACTCCCTGACACTCTCCGCTCTGTCAGGGACCACTTCCTCTCTCTTTGCCCTACCACCCTCACTGTCGACCTCCTCGAGGAGCGCCTCCTTGCAGCAGAGACTAGTATTACCGCTGTAGGCGCCTCTCGTGGTGACCCCCGTACCCCTTTCTTTGAGGGGTGCTCCCCCGTTCCTCTTTTGCCCTCTGTTGCCTCTGCTGCTGCTGTCGACCTTGTTGGCACCGAGTCGGTCAGCGCTGCGTCTGCTCCTAGTGAGAGGCGCCGCATCAGCAAGGGCAAGCGGGGCAAGGGAGCTGGAGGAGGTGGTGGGGGCGGCGGTGGTGGCGGTGGAGGCGGAGGAGGGGGTGGGGGTGGGGGTGGGGGTGGTGGCAGAGGTGGGGGCTTTGGAGGCAGCGGTGGAGGTGGAGGCGGCGGTGGCGGTGGCGGGAGGGGTGGAGGCGGCGGAGGCGGCGGCGGCGGCGGTGGAGCTGGCAGAGGCGGAGCTGTGCAGCGGGGACCCCAGCAGCAGCAGCGCTCTCGTGAGACCCCTTCACCCCAGCAGCTTCGTGAGTGGTACGCGGGGCGCCAGGGGTCTGGAGGTACTGGTCCCTGTACCTACGTCCTGCGCACCGGCGACCGCACTGGAGAGCAGTGTGGCGGCCTGCACGCCACCCAGCGCGGCTTCGGTCGCCTGACGGACGCCTGGTGTGCCCAGTTCCCGGACGCCACTGAGATCCCTCGTTGGAGTGATCTGCTCAGGTCGGGGGTAGCTATCTTTGATCTTGACTTTGATGCTATTCTTGCTGCCATGTATGCTGTGTCTATTAGTGCTGAGGGTGACTGTTACGTGTGTGTTCCGCCTGACCCTGGTATTGAGGCTGCTGCTCTAGGTGCTAGTGAGTCTGCTGCTCCAGGTACTCGTGAGTCTGCTCCTCTAGGTGCTGGTGAGTCTGCTCTCTCAGGTACCGAGTCGGCTCAGGTCTTTCACACCTTCACCCTCGACTCGGGTGCTTCCCGCTCCTTCTTTCGAGACCGCACCACCCTTACGCCGCTCAGTCGGCCGGTTGCGGTCTCCCTGGCAGACCCCTCTGGGGGTCCTGTCCTTGCTCGCTACTCCACTGTCCTCCCGTGTCCGGCGGCCCCGTCAGGCTCCCTGTCTGGTCTCTACCTCCCCTCGTTCTCCACGAACTTGGTGAGTGGTGCTGACCTTCAGGATGCCGGTGTTGACCAGTTCACTCCTGCAGGTCAGCGAGTGACCCACTGCACGTGTGCTCAGACGGGCCGCCACTTGGCCACGTTTACCCGTCGACCGGGGTCGAGCCTGTACACACTGACCACAGAGTCTCCTCCGGTTGCTGCGTCTGGTCAGGTAGCTGCGTCGAGTCAGGTGTTTGCTGCTGCGTCTCGGTCAGGTCCTGAGTCTGCCCCCTGCTCGTGTCGCCTCCTGTCCCACCAGACCCTCCTTTGGCACCACCGACTTGGTCACCCCTCCTTGCGTCGTCTCCGAGGCATGGCCTCCCGTGTTCTTGTCTCTGGTCTCCCCCGGTCCCTCCCTCCCCTTCCCCCGGGGCCTGCCCCTACCTGCGTTCCCTGCGTCGAGGGGCGGCAGCGCGCCGCTCCTCACTCCTCCGAGTTTCCCCCCACAGAGGCTCCATTGCAGACACTTCACATGGACGTGTGGGGCCCAGCCCGCGTCCGTGGACAGGGTCACGAGCGTTACTTCCTGCTGGTGGTTGACGACTACTCGCGTTACACCACTGTCTTCCCCTTGCGCAGCAAGGGTGAGGTCACTGAGGTGTTGATCGACTGGATCCGCGTTGCTCGTCTCCAGCTCAGAGAGCGTTTCGGCTCGGACTTTCCTGTTCTGTGTCTGCACTCCGACAGAGGCGGAGAGTTTTCCTCCGACCTTCTGCGAGCTTTCTGTCGTGCGGAGGGCATCCGCCAGACGTTCACGCTTCCGGCCTCTCCACAGCAAAATGGGATTGCTGAGCGCCGCATTGGCATGGTCATGGATGTCGCTCGTACGTCCATGATCCATGCGGCTGCTCCCCATTTTCTATGGCCGTTCGCGGTTCAGTACGCGGCGCATCAGATCAACCTTCAGCCCCGGGTCTCCCTGCCGGAGACCTCCCCTACTCTGCGGTGGACGGGGAAGGTTGGTGATGCGTCTGCGTTCCGTGTCTGGGGATCTCGAGCTTTCGTTCGAGACTTGTCTGCGGACAAGCTGTCCTCCCGTGCTGTTCCTTGCGTCTTCCTCGGCTTTCCCCCTGACGCGCCTGGTTGGCAGTTTTACCACCCCACCTCGCGTCGTGTTCTGTCCTCCCAGGACGTCACGTTTGACGAGTCGGTTCCGTACTACCGTCTCTTCCCCTACCGCATTGCCCCCCTCCCCCCCCCGCCGCTCTTCCTCGCGCCCGGTCCCCCCACGGTAGACCCCCTCCCCCCTCAGGGTCCTGCCCCCTCAGGTGTGTCCCAGGTAGATGCAGTCGAGCCTGTCGAGGTAGCTGCTGACTCGGGTGCGTCTGGGGGTGCTGAGCCTGAGGGTGCTGAGTCTGGGGGTGCTGAGCCTGGGCGTGCGGAGTCTGGGGGTGCTGAGCCTGGGGGTGCGGAGCCTGGGGGTGCTGGGTCTGGGGGTGCTGAGCCTGAGCGTGCGGAGCCTGGGGGTGCTGCTTCTGGGGGTGCTGAGCCAGGGGCTGCTGGGAGTGGGGGTGTGGAGCCTGCCGGTGCTGGACCTGGCGGTCCTTCGGGTGCGTTGTCCCGGCGGGAGCTTCCCTCTCCACAGGAGCTGCGCGAGTGGTTTGCTCGCCGCTGGAGCCGTGCTGCTAGAGCTGGAGGTGCTGCCGCTGCTGGAGGTTCTGCTGCTACTGGAGGTACTGGAGCTGGCGGTGCTACTGGAGCCGGTACTAGAGGTTCTACTTCTGCTGGGGGTGCTGGAGCCACGGGTCTCGGAGGTGCTTGTACTGGAGGTACTGGAGCTGCTGGGCCTGCTGGTGCTCCTGGTGCTGGAGCTGGTGGTGCTGCTGGAGTGGGTGCTACTGGAGGTACTGGAGCCGGAGCGGGTGTGTCTGCTGGTGGTACTGCTGGAGCTGGAGCTGCTGGAGGTCCTGGGACTGGTGGTGCTGCTGGAGGTGGAGCTGACGCTGGGGGTACTGGTGTTGTCCCTGTCGGTGCTGCGCGGCCGCGGCCGTACTTCGTTCCGCTCCTTGAGCAGGTTCTTGGTCTTCCGCCTTCTCCTAGTCCTGCTCCTTCCTTAGCGTGTCCTCCGCCTATCCAGTCCGAGTCACAGTTACAGCTGGCCTCCCCTCTACCTGCTCCTTCTCCCTACACTGGTCCTACTGGAGGTCTTGCTGAGCGTCGTGACCCTGAGTCGCGTCCTGCGTCGCCTGTTCGCACTGCTCGCACTAGTCGTCGTGTTCCACGTCCGCGTCCTCCTGCAGTCCCTGGCACGCATCAGATGGCACTGCGTCCTTCCACTGCGCCACAGCGTGTCCCTTTGCCGTCTCCTCCAGAGTCCTCTCTTCCTGCTCTTGCTGACCCGGCGTCTGACTCCCTTCGTGCTGCCAGTCCTACTGTCACGCGTTTCCTAGCCACTGTTGTCACTGACCCTTCCTTTGAGTCCACTGCTGCGTCTGCCTTAGTTACCGAGCTTGTCGACTTCGCTGCTCACTGTCGTCTAGACTACGCCGCTAGTCTTGTTGCTGAGTCTGCGTCTGTCTGTCCTCCGTCCGTCGGGGGTGAGTGTGCTCTTAGCACGGACGTCCTTGAGGACCGACAGGAGGAGTTCCAGTGTTTTGCTGCTGCTTTACCTCATCTCGTGTCCACACTGCTTGCCCCTGAGGGAGACCCGGATGCACCAGACATCCCGACCCCGCGCTCTTACGCAGAGGCGATAGAGGGTCCTTACTCCTCTCAGTGGCAGGCAGCCATGGACACAGAGATGGCTTCCTGGAAGTCCACAGGCACCTACGTCGACGAGGTTCCCCCTCCTGGTGCGAACATTGTCAGTGGCATGTGGATTTTCAGGGTGAAGCGGCCGCCGGGTTCTCCGCCTGTCTTCAAGGCGCGCTACGTGGCTCGAGGCTTCAGTCAGCGGCAGGGAGTTGACTACTTTCAGACCTTCTCCCCGACCCCGAAGATGACCACTCTTCGGGTTCTGCTGCACGTTGCTGCTCAGCGTGACTACGAGCTTCACTATCTTGACTTCGGCACTGCTTTCCTACAGGGCAGTCTGCACGAGGAGATCTGGCTGCGCCGCCCACCTGGCTTCACTGGGTCGTTTCCTCCTGGTACCCAGTGGAGCCTCCGGCGGCCAGTCTACGGTTTCTGCCAGGCGCCACGTGAGTGGCACGACACACTGAGGACTACGCTTGCGGCTCTTGGGTTTGCTCCTTCCACTGCTGACCCGTCGCTGTTTCTTCGCACCGACACTTTGCTGCCGCCGTTCTACATCCTCGTGTACGTCGACGACTTGGTCTTTGCTACAGCTGACACTGCTGGACTCGCCCACGTGAAGTCCGAGCTGCAGAAGAGACACACGTGCACAGACCTGGGTGAACTGCGCAGCTATCTTGGCTTGCAGATCACCCGGGACAGAGCACGGCGCACCATTACCTTGACTCAGTCACACATGGTGCAGCAGGTCCTTCAGCGCTTCGACTTCACGTACTCCTCGCCTCAGGCCACTCCTCTGTCTACTCGCCACTCGCTCTCAGCTCTGCCTTCGGATGAGGCCGTAGAGCCGAGTGGCCCATACCCAGAGCTTGTTGGCTGCCTCATGTACCTGATGACCTGCACTCGACCTGACCTAGCATACCCTCTGAGCATTCTGGCACGCTATGTTGCTCCTGGGAGACACCGACCAGAGCACATGGCTGCAGCGAAGAGGGTGTTGCGCTACTTGTGCAGTACTTCAGGCTTGGGGCTAGTGCTTGGAGGGCGGAGTCCAGTGGTCCTCACTGGTCACGCAGACGCGTCTTGGGTTGACGACCTGGCTACGCAGCGGTCGTCACAGGGTTACACCTTCAGCCTTGGTTCCGGCTCTGTTTCGTGGCGGTCTACTCGCTCGTCTTCTGTTCTCAGCTCCAGCTGTGAGGCTGAGATCTACGCAGGGGCCATGGCTGCACAGGAGTTACGCTGGCTCACCTACTTGCTGACTGACCTGGGAGAGCCGCCTCGTTCTCCTCCAGTTCTGTACGTAGACAACAAGGCTATGCTGGCCTTGTGTCGGGAGCACAGACTGGAGCACAGAACGAAGCACATTGCTCTTCGCTACTTCCTTGCTCGTGAGCTGCAGCAGCGTGGTCAGCTGCGCCTTGCTTACGTGGCCTCTCAGGCCAACACTGCTGATATCTTTACCAAGGCACTTCAGCCTTGTGATCATCAGCGCTTCTGTACTATGCTCGGTCTTGTGCCTACTTGGCCTCACTTGCTTACCTCTTGAGTTTGCTTGTACTGTGATCTCTATATACCTGCACTTGCTTGTTTACCTTTATATATGAACTTGCATGTGAACTGGCCTTATGGCCTTTGAACCTGTGCTCAGACTGTGTGGTGACGTTGTGATCCACCCTGAGCTTGCTTTGCTTTGCTTTGCTTTGCTTGACTGGTCTTTTGACCCCTAGTTCTCCCCCACTTTGCCTATGGGGGTGTGTCAGATATATATGCCTTAGCCTATGTAGGCTGTAGTGGGGTAGACACTAAGGGGTACAGCTTTCATATTTGTATCTCACACTTTCCTAGTTCATTCATTCTTGTTTCATTCTTCACATATCTGGAGGCCACTCTGTGTGTAGCGGGGGAGAGTTGTGTCCGCGGGATAGGCAGCTTCGTCACCTGTTTCTGGGTCAGGTATGAAATTGGGCCCTATGCGTTCGGCTTCGTTGGTGTTGACTTCTGCAGGTGTAACGTAACCGGTGTCGGCGAAGTCGAAATAAGTTTCGGCGTTGACGCTTTCGCGAGGATTCTCATCGTCCATCGGGATGGGCACGGAGCAGTATGGGAGTGGTCCTTCTTCTTCCGAGGCGTTATCCACGTTTTGCTCGTCCCAGTCAGCTTTGTCTGCTGCCGAGGCGAAGGCTCGATCACCACGGAAGCCACCTGTGAGGTCCCGGTCTTCTTCCAGGTTGGCAAGGTATGTCGGAAGGGTGAGTCGTTCGTAGAAAATGACATCACGTGCTGCTACTGTTTCTTTGGAGTGGAGGTCGAAAATCTTCCACGCGTTGTAATTTCTTTCGATGCCCGTGTGTAGTCCCCACTGTGCGCGTTGGGAAAATCGGCCGGCTCGTGCAGATGGGGGTCGGTACTGTACCATGCAGCCGAAAACTCTTAACATTTTTGTGCTGCCCTGTTTTCCTGTCCACAGCAGGTGCGGTGATGCGTTGTTCGGTAGTGACGACGACGAAAGCAAGTTGTGCAGCATGACAGCGTGGTCCATCGCGTCAGGCCACTGGTGATTGGGCAGTCGCATGCCACGCAGTAATTTGCGCATGGTGTTCTGGAGAGTTCGATTCATCCTCTCTGCCACGCCTTGCTATTGATGGGCGTAAGGAAGCGAGATGAGCTTCTTGATTCCTCTTTCTGCCAAGTACTGTTTGAACCTCTGTGAGGTGTATTCTCCTCCGCCGTCTGACTGAAGGCTTTTTAGTTTCACGCCCGATTCTCGTTCAGCTACTGGGAGCCAAGCGACGAAGGCCTCGAAAGCCATGTCCTTGCTTGGAAGGTTAAGGTGCAAAACGTAACGCGTAGCGGCATCGATAAAGGTGATGGTGTAGCTGTATGCTCCTTGTCCAGGTTCGCGATTGTACAGGATGTCGCTGTACACTTTCTCAAGTGGTGCGTAAGTTGGTGCGCTGGGATTGTGGTGAGAAGCGAATGGTCGATGCGGTAAGTCTGCTTCGGGGCAGGTAAAGCACGTTCCTCGAGCTCGTCGAAGTTCGCTTCCATCAGTTAGGAGCAGTGAATCTTTGTCGAGTACGCCTGCCCTGATTGTGTTGTTTAACACTGTGTTACTTGGATGTCCCATTCGTGCGTGCCAGATGTCTTCGCTAGCTCGATGGCCGGGTGAGCGACGGTACAAGTCGGAGTTGAAGTAGAAGCTTGCGTTGAAGTTTGCGCTTCGATGTACTTCTCGTGGGGTTGGGTTAAGCTGCTGCGCAGGAGTCGGTGGAGTGTCGTCGTTTTGAGTCGATGCAGTTGAGGGGCCAGCGATTGGTGTCGATGGTGCTGTTGCTGCTGCCGTTGTTTCTGCTGCTGTTGTTTCTGTTGCTGCCGATGTTGTCTCTACTGTCACCGAGTGTTGGATTGTCGCTAATGCTCTTGTTCGTTCTGCCTCAGGGATGGTGTGCGAGTACCAGAAGCCTTCTGGACTGAAGTCGGTGTCGAGATCCGGTGGATGTGTCCAGGAGGTGAAAGTGACAATCCCGTCGCTGTCAGCAGTGCCGAGATCTGGGACGAAGTCGAGGACGAATACGTTATTTTTCAAGACTGCTTTTCCGATGTAGAGACCGCCTTTGCCGTGGCATAACTTAAACGCCTGGGTGGTGCTGTCTGCTTCGAGGTGTATGCCCTTCGCCATCAGTTGGCTGACGCTCAGTTAGTTGTAACCGAGCCCTTCTGCTATTAAAACCTTCGACATATGTAGTATGACGTTTGTTTCTCGTGACTGAAGTTGCACTACGCCTTGTCGTCGTGTGCGCAGATTCTGATTGTTGGCGACGGTGATGACGACTGTGAGAAATAGTAGGCGAGAATGGTTTACTAGGAATTGACGAGGGGTACAAGTAGAATGTCGAGAGAAATTTGTACCCCCTAAGGCTAAACCCACTATAGCCTAGACAACTATAAACACATGAACTAAGCCTAGATATAACTAAGCATATATGTTTGACACACCCCCATAGGCGAAGTGGAAAATAGCCAGAACAAGCAATGGTCACAAGACCAGTCAAGAGAAGAAGCAAAGCAAAGCAAGCTCAGGGTGGATCACAAAGTCACCACACAGTCCGAGCACAAGCAAAAGGCCACAAGGCCAGTTCACATGCAGAGTTATATAAAGAGAACAAACAATACAGTGATCATACCCTAACAAGTGCAAGCATGCAGGTATATAGATAGATCACAGTATAGGCACAGTCAGGCAGTAAGTAAGTGAGGCAAAGTAGGCACAAGGCCTAACACAGTAACAAAGCGCTGATGGTCACCAGGCGGAAGTGCCTTGGTGAAGACATCAGCAGTGTTGGCCTGAGTGGCCACGTACGCTAGACGAAGCTGACCACGCTGCTGCAACTCTCGAGCAAGGAAGTATCGCAGAGCGATGTGCTTCGTTCTGTGCTCCAGTCTGTGCTCCTGACACAAGGCTATCATGGCCTTGTTGTCTACGTACAGGACTAGAGGCGAACGAGGCTGCTCTCCCAAGTCGGTGAGCAAGTAGGTGAGCCAGCGTAGCTCCAGAGCAGCCATGGCTCCGGCGTAGATCTCAGCCTCACAGCTGGAGCTGAGAACTGAAGACGAGCAGGTAGACCGCCAAGAAACTGAGCCGGACCCAAGGCTGAAGGTGTAACCCTGCGACGACCGCTGCGTAGCTGAGTCGTCAACCCAGGAGGCGTCTGCGTGACCAGTGAGGACAACAGGACCCCGTCCTCCAAGCACAAGCCCCATGCCCGACGTACTGCACAGGTAACGCAGTACCCTCTTCGCAGCATCCCAGTGCACCTTTCGGTGCCTACCGGGAGCCACGTAGCGAGCCAGAAGGCTGAGAGGGTACGCGAGGTCAGGTCGAGTGCAAGTCATCAGGTACATGAGGCAACCCACAAGCTCTGGGTACGGACCACTCGGCTCTACGGACTCGTCCGAACGTAGAGCTGAGAGCGAGTGGCTGGTAGACAGAGGAGTGAGCTGTGGCGAGGAGTACTGGAAGTCGAAGCGCTGAAGGACCTGGTGCACCATGTGTGACTGAGTCAGTGTGATGGTGCGCCGTGCTCTGTCCCGGGTGATCTGCAGGCCAAGGTAGCTGCGCAGTTCACCCAGGTCAGTGCAGGTATGTCTCTTCTGCAGCTCGGACTTCACTAGGGTCAGTGCCTCAGTGTCAGCCGTGGCAAAGACGAGGTCGTCGGCGTACACTAGGACGTAGAAGGGCGGCAGCGAGGTGTCGGTACGTAGAAACAGCGACGGGTCTGCTCTAGAAGGAACAAACCCAAGAGCCGCAAGTGTAGTCCTGAGTGTGTCGTGCCACTCGCGAGGCGCCTGGCGGAGACCGTAGACTTGCCGACGGAGGCTCCACTGGGTGCCTGTAGGAAACGACCCAGTGAAACCAGGTGGTCGGCGCAGCCAGATCTCCTCGTGCAGGCTGCCCTGCAGGAAAGCAGTACTGAAGTCCAGGGAGTGTAACTCGTAGTCACGCTGAGCAGCTACGTGCAGCAACACCCGAAGAGTAGTCATCTTCGGGGTGGGGGAGAAGGTCTGGAAGTAGTCAACTCCCTGTCGCTGACTGAAACCTCGAGCAACGTAGCGCGCCTTGAAGGCAGGCAGAGAACCCGGCGGCCGCTTCACCCTGAAGATCCACATACCATCGACTATGTTCACCCCAGTTGGGGGAACCTCGTCGACGTAAGTGCCTGTGGACTTCCAGGATGCCATCTCGGCATCCATGGCTGCCTGCCACTGAGAGGAGTAAGGACCCGTAATCGCCTCTGCATAAGAGCGCGGGGTCGGGATGTCAGGAGCATCCGGGTCTCCCTCAGGGGCAAGCAGCAAGGAGGCGAAACGAGGTACAGCAGCTGCAAGACACTCAAAGTCCTCCTGCCTGTCCTCAAGGACGTCCGTGCCAAGAGCACACTCACCCCCGACGGACGGAGGACTGGCAGGCACAGACTCAGCAACTAGAGCAGAGGCGTAGTCGAGACGGCAGGCAGCAGCAAAGTCAAGTAGCTCAGCAACGAGAGCAGAAGCAGCAGCAGACTCAAAGGACGGGTCAGTGACAGCAGTGGCAAGGAGACGAGCGACAGTGGGACTGGCAGCACGCGCTCGGTCAGACTCAGGGTCAGGGACCGCAGGAAGAGAGGACTCAGGAGGAGCAGGCAGAGAACACGCAGTGGAACAGATGAAGGAAGGAGTGCCATGGTGTGTGTGCCTGGGACAGGAGGAGGACGCGAACGAGGAGCACGACGAGCAGGGCGAACAGGCGAGACAGGACGAGACGCAGGCTCACGACGCTCTGTAAGACCTCCGGACTGCTCAGTGTAAGGAGAGGGAACAGGCAGTTGGGAGGCTGGCTGTAACGGCGGCTGCGACTGGTCAGGCGGTGGACACAGGAAGGGAGGAGGAAGACCAGTAGAAGACGGGACACCAAGAACCTGCTGAAGCAGGGGAACGAAGTACGGGCGCGGCCGCACAGTGCCTCCAGCACCTCCAGCGCCAGGGTCAACAGCTCCAGCTCCTGCACCTCCAGCGCGTCCTGCGCCAGGGCCTCCAACTCCAGCTACTCCAGCTCCAGCGCCTCCAGCGCCAGATGCTCCAGGCTCCGTAGGGTCTCCAACTCCAGTAGTAACAGCAGCACCTCCAGCTCCAGCGCCTCCAGGCTCGCCAGCTCCGGGAGCTCCACTCCGACGGTGTGCGCGCTGAACAAGCCACTCACGCAGCTGCTGCGAGGACAGTCGCGGTGAAGCCCCAGCAGGACCTCCAGACGAAGCAGCAGCCCGAGGCTCAGCACCCCCAGACTCCGCACCCTCCGACTCAGCACCCTCAGGCTCCGCACCCTCCGGCTCAGCACCCCCAGACCCAGCACCCTCAGACCCCGCACCCCCCGGCTCCGCACCCCCAGACGCAGCACCCCCAGACGCAGCACCTGGAGCAGCACCTGAGACGTCAGCTACCTGAAGAGGCGCAGTACCAGGGAGAGGGTCTACCTGAGACACTCCCGAGGGAGCAGGACCCTGGGGCGGGAGGGGGTCTACTGGAGGCGGACCAGGAGCAAGGAAGAGCGGCGGGGGCGGGGAAGGGGCAGAGCGGTAGGGGAAGAGACGGTAGAAGGGAACCGACTCGTCGAACGTGACGTCCTGAGAAGGGAGGACACGGCGCGAGGTGGGGTGGTAAAACTGCCAGCCAGGCGCATCAGGGACAAAGCCAAGGAAGACGCAGGGAATAGTGCGGGCGGAGAGCTTGTCCGCGGGCGTATCGCGAACAAAGGCACGAGAACCCCAGACCCGGAACACCGACGCATCGCCAACCTTCTCCGTCCAACGCAGTGTGGGAGAGGTCTCCGGCAAGGAGACACGGGGCCAAAGGTTGAGCTGATGCGCAGCGTACCGGACCGCAAACGGCCACAGAAAATGGGGAGCGGCCGCATGAATCATGGAGGTACGAGCGACCTCCATGACTAAGCCAATGCGGCGCTCAGCAATCCCATTTTGCTGAGGGGAATCCGGAAGTGGAACGACTGGGTGATGCCCTCCCCACGACAAAAGTCCCGCAAGAGGTCGGAGGAGAACTCACCACCTCTGTCAGAGTGCAGACGCAGGACAGGAAGGTCCTGGCCGAAACGCTCACGCAGCTGGAGACGGACTGTGCGGATCCAAGGGATCAAGACAGCAGAGACTTCACCCTTGCTGCGCAAGGGGAAGACTGTGGTGTATCGCGTGTAGTCGTCAACTACCAGCAGAAAGTAGCGCTCGCGGCCCTGTCCACTGACGCGGGCTGGGCCCCACACGTCCATGTGGAGGGTCTGCAGGGGAGCAGTCGTCGGGGGAAACGAGGAGGAGTGAGGAGCGGCGCGTTGCCGTCCCTCGACGCAAGGAAGACAGGGCGGGGCAGGCGAGGGCGGCAGGGGAGGCAGAGACCTGGGGAGACCAGAGACAAGGAGACGGGAGTGCATGCCACGAAGGCGTGGCAGGGAGGGGTGACCCAGGCGGTGGTGCCAAAGAAGAGTCTGGTGCGACAGGACGCGACACGAGCAAGAGGCAGCAACCTGACCTGACGCGGACACCTGAGCAGACGCAGCGACCTGAGGAGGCTCGGTAGCCAGTGTGTACAGACTCGACCCTGGCCGACGAGTGAACGTAGCCAGGTGACGCTCCGTCCGCGTGCACGTGCAGATCGACACACGCTGACCCCCAGGAGTGGTGATAGTGACCATCGCATCCTGAAGGGTAGCGGTACTCACCAAATTCGTAGAGAACGAGGGGAGGTGAAGACCTGACAGTGAGCCGGACGGAACCGCCGGACACGGGAGGACAGTGGAGGAACTGGCAACGACCGGGCCCCCAGAGGGATCAGCCAGTCTGACCGGAACAGGTGCAGGAAGAGGAGTGAGAGTGGTGCTGTCACGAAAGAAACAACGCGAGGCGCCGGAGTCTAACGTGAAGGTGTGCAGGGCCTCAGCAGGCGCAGTACCAGGGGGAGTACGAGACGCACTAGCACCTAGAGCAGCAGCGGCTATACGTGGGTCAGGCGGCACACACCAGTAACAGTCACCCTCAGCACTAAAAGACAAAGCATACATGGCAGAGATAATAACATCAAAGTCTAGGTCAAAGATGGCAACTCCCGACCTAAGCAACTCCGCCCAGCGAGGGCGCTCGACGTCATCACCAAGCTCAGTGCGCCAGGCGTCGTCAAGGCGGGCAAAGCAGCGGCGCTCAGTGTGAAACCGCCCGCATGTCTTGCCCGCACGGGCACCCGTGCGAATGACATACGGGCAGGTCTCACTACCCTCGCCCGCCCCACGCTGAACCAACCACTCACGGAGCTGCTGAGGCGTCTGAGTCTCGCTCCGACGCTGCTGCTGCTGCTGGCCCCGACCGCCACCAGGGCCTCCACGCTGAGGTCCAGACCGACCACCACTGGTCCCACCGCCTCCACTGCCGCCACCCCCTCCGCTGCCTCCACCGCCGCCACCAGAGCCTCCACCTCCGCCACCGGTCCCACCACCGCCACCACCTCCACCGCCTCCTCCTCCTCTACCGCTGCCCCCACTACCACGCCCACTGCCACCTCCACCACCACCGCTACCTCCTCCACTACCCCGGCCACCCTTGCCCTTGCTGTTGCGGCGCTTCGTACTAGTCGAAGCAGCACCGACGTCCTCAGGAACAGAGACGTCTGCGGCAGCAGCAGAGGCGAAGGAGGAGGAAAGGGGGGAGGGGGAGCACCCCTCAAAGAAGGGTGAGCGCGGGGTGCCACGAGCAGCACCTACAGCAACTGCACTAGTCTCAGCTGCGAGGAGATGCTGCTCGAGGAGGTCAACAGTGAGGGAAGTGGGGTCAAGGGTGAGGAAGTGGTCCCTGACAGAGCGAAGGGAGTCAGGGAGGCGAGTGACTATGAAGTAGAGGGTGATGAACATGGGGGGCTGGTTCGTGAGAAGGAACTCAGCAGGAACGGTAGTGCGGTAGCGAGCATCGCTAGTGCGCAGGTGGGTAACCAGGTCCGCTACTGTGGCAAAAGCCGACAGCTCAGGGAACAGGTAGGGCAGTAGCAGCCTGCCAAGAGCAGCAGTGGCAGGGGAGGAGTAGCGAGCAACGACAGCGTCGTACAAGGCCTGTGCTGTCCTGTGCTCGCCAAAGTGAGCACATTCTGTTGCGGGCAGGTGGTTGTGAATGGCCAAGCGTGCAGTAGCGTCACGAGACAGCCACTGGGAACGAGTCGAAACGTCAGCTGTGGCGGGAGGGGCTGGAGCGGCACCGGACACGTGGTCAAACAGTGAGACACTGTCCCGACTGTCGCTCAGTAGGTACAGTTGCAGATCGTCGTGCCACGTGTCAAATGCTACAGGTCTACCCTCCGGGTCGAACGGGAGAACTCGAAGCGACGCCATAGGGGCCAAACAGGGGGTCGGGGGCAGGGCTGGGTGCCTTGCTGTGAGGTGGGGCCGAGGAGCCTGGGGGCCGCGGGGCCAAACAAGGGGCCGGGGGGCGTAGGGGAGCCGAGAGGCCTAGGGGGGGCCGCGGGGCCTAGGGGGCCGAGAGGCCTAGGGGGGCCGAGGGGCCAAACAAGAGGCCAGGGGGCCGGGCGCCGGGCTCTGAGGTGGGGCCGAGGGGCCTAGGGGCCGCGGGGCCAAACAAGGGGCCAGGGGGCCGGGCGCCAGTCTCTGAGGTGGGGCCGAGGGGCCAAACAAGGGGCCGGGGGGGGCCTAGGGGGGCCGAGAGGCCTAGGGGGCCGAGGGGCCAAACAAGGGGCCGGGGGGCCGGGCGCCTGTCTTTGAGGTGGGGCCGAGTGGCCTAGGGGCCGCGGGGCCAAACAAGGGGCCGGGGGGCCTAGGGGTGGGCCGAGGGGCCTAGGGGGCCGAGGGGCCAAACAAGGGGCCGGGGGGCCGGACGCCGGTCTCTAAGGTGGGGCCGAGGGGCCTAGGGGTCGCGGGGCCAAACAAGGGGCCGAGGGGCCTAGGGGGGGCCGAGGGGCCTAGGGGGCCGAGGGGCCAAACAAGGGGCCGAGAGGCCTAGGGGGGGCCGAGGGGCCTAGGGGGCCGAGGGGCCAAACAAGGGGCCGGGGGGCCGGGCGCCAGTCTCTGAGGTGGGGCCGAGGGGGCCTAGGGGCCGCGGGGCCAAACAAGGGGCCTAGAGGGGCCGAGGGGCCTAGGGGGGGGGGGGGGGGGGGGGGGGGGGGGGCCGAGGGGCCAAAGCAGGTACAGGGCCGGGCGCTGGGCAGGTACAGGGCCGGGCGCTGGGCAGGTACGGGGCCGGGCGCTGGGCAGGTACGGGGCCGGGCGCTGGGCAGGTACGGGGCCAGGCACTGGGCAGGTACGGGGCCGGGCGCTGGGCAGGTACGGGGCCGGGCGCCGGTCTCTGAGGTGGGCCGAGGGGCCTAGGGGGCCGAGGGGCCAAACAAGGGGCCGGGGGGCCGGGCGCCGGTCTCTGAGGTGGGGCCGAGGGGCCTAGGGGGGGCCGAGTGTTGGTGCAACCCTACGGTTTGCACTCGGCTTGTTGTCCGTGTGCGTGAATGTGTGTGTGTATGGAATGGTATGAGGGCATGGGATAATATATATTTCATGCTTATAATTGTGTGTGAATGTTGAGTCATGATGTCGAGTGTGTGTGTCGAGTCAATAGCGAGTTATCGCTAGACGCGTGTTACGCGGTCGTTTGTGTCTCGCGCACGGTTTCTATTTTGTCGTGCGCGGTTTCTATTTTGTCCTGTGTCGAACGTTCGGCGTGTCGCAGGTGTGTGCAGCAGACCCATCAAGAACTCAAGGATGAGTTTGTGATGAAGAGCCCGAGCCTTGGTGTCAAGCCTCAAGTGATTTCGAAGCTTGCCAAAAGGGTACACCTCAAGATATTGAAGATAGTTACATTACTTTGTGTAGTGTAACATTTCACTTGGTGTAGGCCCTAGTGAAGGGTAGTTTCGAGACCCTTCGTGGTTGGGGATAGTGTGGCACTGTTCCACATCACTGTACCTCGGCTCTTGGGGTTTGTAGGAGCTGGGAGTCATTCCCAACTCGTAACTCTTCCTATCTTGTGTTCTAAGACTATAGTGGCTGCCATAGTACCATTCGTTCAAACCGACGCTGTGTCGTCAATTCTTTATCAAATCGTGCAATCTAAATTGCTAATTGTAGACGACGTGAAGACGCTCCAGATCCAATTTGAATCAAGTCATTTGCAGCTGTGAGCAGAACGCTATCAACGTTTGAAGCCGCTGTGCAGAAATCCGTCTGTGCTCTCTATCTTTCGTTTTAGGCACATTCAAGCCTATTGTGACTATAACACCGAGGGGCCTAGGGGGCCGAGGGGCCAAACAAGGGGCCGAGAGGCCTAGGGGGGGGGGGGGGGCGAGGGGCCTAGGGGGCCGAGGGGCCAAACAAGGGGCCGGGCGCCAGTCTCTGAGGTGGGGCCGAGGGGCCTGGGGGGCCGAGGGGCCAAACAAGGGGCCGCGGGGCCTAGGGGGCCGAGGGGCCAAACAAGGGGCCGGGGGGGCCGGGTGCTGGGCAGGTACGGGGCCTGGCGCTGGGCAAGTACGGGGCCGGGCGCTGGGCAGGTACAGGGCCGGGCGCTGGGCAGGTACGGGGCCAGGCACTGGGCAGGTACGGGGCCGGGCGCTGGGCAGGTACGGGGCCGGGCGCCGGTCTCTGAGGTGGGCCGAGGGGCCTAGGGGGCCGAGGGGCCAAACAAGGGGCGGGGGGGCCGGGCGCCGGTCTCTGAGGTGGGGCCGAGGGGCCTAGGGGGGGCCGAGGGGCCTAGGGGGCCGAGGGGCCAAACAAGGGGCCGAGAGGCCTAGGGGGGGCCGAGGGGCCTAGGGGGCCGAGGGGCCAAACAAGGGGCCGGGGGGCCGGGCGCCAGTCTCTGAGGTGGGGCCGAAGGGCCTGGGGGGCCGAGGGGCCAAACAAGGGGTCGCGGGGCCTAGGGGGGGGGGCGAGGGGCCTAGGGGGCCGAGGGGCCAAACAAGGGGCCGGGGGGGGGCCGGGTGCTGGGCAGGTACGGGGCCTGGCGCTGGGCAGGTACGGGGCCGGGCGCTGGGCAGGTACGGGGCCGGGCGCTGGGCTAGGTACGGGGCCGGGCGCGGGCCAGAGACGGGGCCGGGCGCTGGGCGAAGGAAGGGGCCAGGCGTGGGCTTGGTACGGGCCGGGCGACGGGCTAGGTACGGGCCGGGCGCGGGCAGGAGACGGGGCCGGGCGCGGGCTAGGTACGGGCCGGGCGACGGGCTAGGTACGGGCCGGGCGACGGGCTAGGTACGGGCCGGGCGACGGGCTAGGTACGGACCGGGCGCGGGCGACGAAGTCGACGGGGCCAGCGGGGCCGAGGCGACGGGCTAGTTACGGGCCGGGCGTCGGGCTAGGTACGAGCCGGGCGCGGGCAGGAGACGGGGCCGGGCGCGGGCTAGGTAC
Organism: Closterium sp. Naga37s-1; assembly: GCA_947471745.1. Taxonomy (NCBI): domain Eukaryota; kingdom Viridiplantae; phylum Streptophyta; class Zygnematophyceae; order Desmidiales; family Closteriaceae; genus Closterium; species Closterium sp. Naga37s-1. Next base: position 3,915,050 of record CANJKZ010000069.1, read on the forward strand.
GGGCCGGGCGACGGGCTAGGTACGGGCGACGGGTTAGGAACGAGGCCGAGCGCGGGACGGGTACGGGCCGATCGCGGGGCGGGTACGGGCCGATCGCGGGGCTAGGAACGGGGCCGTGCGCGAGGCTAGGTACGGGCCGATCGCGGGCGACGGAATCGACGGGGCGACGGGGCCGAGGGGCCGAGCTAGGGGCGACGGGCCAAGGGGCCGAGCCTAGGGGCGACGAGCCAAGGGGCCGAGCCTAGGGGCGACGGGCCAAGGGGCCGAGCCTAGGGGCTATGGGCGACGCCACGGGGCCTAGGCTAGCAGTTTCTTAGGTGGTGGGCCCATTAACGTTAGGATCCTAGGAAGGTAATGCTCTTAATACCATGTGAGAAATAGTCGGCGAGAATGGTTTACTAGGAAGTGACGAGGGGTACAAGTAGAATGTCGAGAGAAATTTGTACCCCCTAAGGCTAAACCCACTATAGCCTAGACAACTATAAACACATGAACTAAGCCTAGATATAACTAAGCATATATGTTTGACAACGACTTCGCGTTGAAGTTGGTGTTCACGTTGAACGAAGCGTCCTGAAGAGCACATATGTTGTCCACAGCAGCTGTCTAAGAACCACTTATCTTTCCCGGACGGCTCGCTTTGAGCGATGGCTGCATACGTCGGATTTGGTTGAAGTGACTCGCGGCGAGGCGTGCTGTTGTCGAGTTGCTCTTCCGGTGAGTAATGTGGTGGTGACTCTGTGATGCAGGAGTCGGTCAGCCGTGTCATGCAACTGACGATGTTTCTTGTTCCTTGCGCAGGTTGTCCCGTCGATGTTGTTGAGGCTTGTGCTTGAGAGGTCGAATTCGCTTGCGTTGAAGCAACTTGACTGCTTGAAGGGCGAAGCGGCCGGTTTGGGCAGTGTGTACGGGGGTGGCCTGACGTCTTGCAAAGGTGACAGAACGGAGGTACTGGTTTTGATTGATGCCGATAGTTGTTGTTATTGTAGCGCCGTTGAGTGTGGAATGCGAATTCGGGGACTGATGCCCTTTTCTTGTGTCGTTCTTCTTGCAGGTCCATATCCTGCTGCTCGGCGTGGATCTCGGCGCAGAGTGCTGCTTCTGATATCTTTCCGTGGGCTCGGAGTATGGCACGGGTGGAGCGCCACTGAGGACCGAGACCACCGATGATGACTGTGACGAAGGCGTCTTCTGAAATTGACCCTCCGCATCGAAGGAGTTTGTCGCGCAGTTCGCGACAACGGCTGATATACGCCATTCCCTTTTCGCCTGGTTTCATTTCGACTGTTGTCAGTTGCGCCATTAACCGACTTTGATTGACACTGTCTGTTGCTTGATACAGGTTCCTCAGGTGATTGTACGCGAGCTCTGCAGAGTTGCCGTATCCCCGGTAAGACCGTATATTCTGCTGCTGATTCGGAGTGATGTTTCTCAGTAGTATTGTGTACGCCATCATTGACTGATACGTGTACTGCTGCTTGTCGTACTGTGTGCCGTGTGTTGGATATGGCAGGGATCCATTGAAGAAGCCAAGGATCTGCGCGCCTTCCATCATTAGCTCGAACTCGAATGACCAGGTAAAGAAGTCCTTCCCGTCGAAAGGCCTTGTCGTTTGCAGTTTTAGGACGTGCGCGAACTGCGACTGGACTTGAAGTGCGTCCAGTGCCTTTTCTTGTCCAAATGCGGGCTGCGGGTGTGGCATAAAGCTGACGGAGCCACGCTGGGGCTCGTACGGAGCAAAGGTAGGCTGTTGTTGTTGATTTCCGCGCGCGTAGGATGATCCATCGAGACTCATCGGCGTTGCGTTGTTGTTGTTGCTGTTGTTTGACTGTGCAGGTGCCCCTTGCTGGTGTTGTTCGTAGAAGGACATGAAGGAGAAGAATTTCTCCATCATGTCTTGGTCGAAGGCCGCAGCTTGATTTGCGGGAGTTTCCGAAGACGCTGCCCTTGGTCTTGTTGCCGTACCCTCCTCTGTCTGTAGGCCAGAGGCAGGAGGTGGAGTAGGAGTAGTACCGGGAGAGCCGTTAGAGGAGCTTCTCTCCTTCTGCGTTGCCATGCCTTGTGATGTTGTAGGAGTTTGGATTGTAGTTGAATTTGCCCTGACTGCTCTCATACCATGTTGGGCTGAGAAAAGCCCTTAGGATCTTTGCAGGACTAAGTTCAGAGTAGGATGATGTAATAGCGGAAGCGTTTAAGTGAAGACTTGTGAACCACCTTGCACTAGTATGTGAGAGCAAAGTAGATTGATTAATAACAATGAGATACAAGCTTTTATAAGAATACAAGGGAATATGAAAGGTTATAACTGATAACCGTTTTACCATTGCTGTTGCGGTTCGATACAGTGACGACTCGGGCAACTGCTCAGTAGCGAGTCAGTTGTTTGTCCTTGCTGTCGCGCTGTACTTGTCAGGTCAAAGGTCGCTGACCTTTGACTTTCGCGTAACCTCCAGCAGTTGTTCAACCTCCGAGGGTTGACTCGCCGATGCTTCGATATGTTTGGCTTCGCTTTTGTCTCGGTGTTTCGACACGACAGAGGCGCTTTAAATTAATTGTTTCCAACATATACTATGTACTACACTATGGTTTAGCACAATCACTATAGATACAAACATACCGTTTGCAACTAGTGTAGCGAGGCAGGTACAGCATTCAGCACACCTGCAATCTTCCAGAACCTCTTGAAGATACTCTTTTATGGGATATGGTACACCAATACAGTTGTGCCTCACAAAAAGAATGCATCCCACTTTCGATTTTTGTGCCTGCAAATAATTTCCTGTCTGCTGACTAGCTGGAGGTTTATATTTCATCCTCCATGCGAAGATATTCACCTGCGACAGTTGGTGGGTATGGGGGAGAGGAGGGGGGGGTTGGAAGGGAACAGAAAACATGCGGGAACGCAAGGTGAGGCAAGGAGGGGTGGGCAGGGTAGGGAGGGGGGGGCAGAGTTCGCAGGGCAGCAGGATGCAATCAAGGCATGCAGCGACAGGATTGACGTGTTCCGCACAGCAGCGCAGCAGTGTGGTGCGGTGCGGTGTGGTATGGTGTGGTGCGGGGACTTCTCCCTCTTGCATCAACAAACACCTCAATGTGGTGCACTTGTGCAATCCCGATGAGCCCCATCTGCACCTGCCGGACCTCCACCAGGTGAACCTCCACCAGGTGAACCTCCACCAGGTGAACCTCCACCAGGTGAACCTCCACCAGGTGAACCTCCATCAGGTGAACCTCCACCAGGTGAACCTCCACCAGGTGAACCTCCATCAGGTGAACCTCCACCAGGTGAACCTCCACCAGGTGAACCTCCACCAGGTGAACCTCCATCAGGTGAACCTCCATCAGGTGAACCTCCACCAGGTGAACCTCCACCAGGTGAACCTCCACCAAGTGAACCTCCACCAGGTGAACCTCCACCAGGTGAACCTCCATCAGGTGAACCTCCACCAGGTGAACCTCCACCAGCCGGACCTGTGTCGGCCTGGTGGAAGACAATGATAGTGTTGGGGCCCAGTCGCCAGCACTCCTGTGTGGACTTGGCTGTATTGTGGTTCAGTGCAATGTGGTGCGGTGTGGTGAGGTGTGTCACGTGTGGACTTGGCTGTATCTACGAGCCCCACCTGTATCAGCCTGGTGGAACACAACAATGGCGTTGGGATCGAGTTTCCGGCACTCCTGTGTCGACTTGGCTGCCACTCCAAAGCCCAGAGGCACATCTGACATTGACAGCACCACCACTCCCTACCATGTGGTGTAAGGGAGGGGAGGGGATAAAAGAGGGAGAAGACGGAGAGGGATGAGAGGGAAGGGGGCCGACGGTAGGAAGGAGAGGGGCAGTGGGTGGGATCAGGTCGCTGGCGGCGGCACTCCTGTATCGACTTGGCTGCCACGCAAAAGCCCAGAGCCACGTCTGACATCGACAGCACCACCACTCCCTGCCGTGCATGGGAGAGGAGGGGAGTGGGGGTAGGGCGAGAGAGGGGGAAGATGTGGGAGGGCAGTTGGGATTTGAGACGCTGCAGCACTCGGCTGCCACGCCAAAGCCCAGCGGCACATCTGAGATCGACAGCACCACCACTCCCTGTCGTGCGGGGATGGGAAGAGGTTGGTGGGGGGGAACGGGGCGATGGGGGAAGGAGGGTGGGTGGGAGGCCTGGAAGGAGTGGGCAGCGGGACCCTGTTCAAGACACAACTAAACCCGTTCCCACACCCTACTCATGAGCCTCACTCTACCGCACTCCAGCCCTCCCACCTGGTTCTGCTGCGGGTCTCTATAATCCCCCAGCTTCCATCTCCCATCCTCAGCCTACTATGTTGGTTGGTGTTACTTTTGGGAATTAATTTGGGGATTCTCAAAAGTAACACCAGCATAGCTCCCATCTCCCAGGCCCATCCTACCCCAGCTCCCAGCCCCGCCCTATCCAATCTCCCAGCCCCGCCCTATCCAATCTCCCAGCCCCGCCCTACCCAACCCCATCTCCCAACCCCACTCTGCGCCATCTCAGCCAGCCCACCTGGTTCTGCTGAGTGCTCTCGGTGATTCTTCCCAGCCCGCTCTTGAGCACGTGGTTGCCGTACAGGAATGACATCTCTGCTGCTGGCTTCACCCACACCTGCCAAGGAGGCGAGAAGGGAGAAGAGAGATCACAGGGAGGGAAAGAGGGACAAATGGTGCTTAGTGATTGCCGTACAGGACAGAAATGACATCTCTGCTGCTGGCTTCACCCACACCTGGCAAGGGGAAGGAGGGGGGAGAAGAAGGTGTGGGGGGGGGGTGGTGAGGGGTGGTTGACTGTATGAAAGGGAGTGGCTTGGTGGTTGCCGTACAGAAATGACATTTCTACTGCAGGCTTCACCTACACCTGCAGAAAGGGACGGGGTGGAGGAGAGGCAAAGATTTAAGGTACCGACCAACCCACACCTGCCGGGTGGAAAAGAGGCAAAGGGGCAAGGCCAAAGACGGACCTTGCACTTGGCGTAAGCTGCGAGCAGGTTGCGTGCAGAAACGGTGATATGGACCGTGCCATACTTGGTGAAAGAAGCCATGCCACGCCAGGCCATTCCAAGCCACGCCAGAACAGCCCACCACCTTGCACTTGGCGTAAGCTGCAAGCAGGTCGAGCGCCGTGACTGTGAGACGGAAGCTGCCCGACTTGGTGAACTTGCCAATGCACGTGCCCAGTGACGCTAGGTGGTCGCGGGACACACTTGTTGCTCTCCGCATGATGGCCTGATGAGGGGGGGGGGGGGGGGGGGGGGGGGGGGGGGGTGTGACAGGTCGGGGCAGGGATAAGTGTGCTGCAAGCAAGGGTGGTGCTGCTGGTGAACTTGCCAATGCACGTGCTAGATGGTCGCGCGATACACTCGTGGATCTCCGCATAATGGCCGTATGCGGGCCCCGTGGGAAAAGATGTGCGGGGCAGATGAGATTTAGTGGGGAGATATTGTGACAGGGGGTCACGTGAAAGGTGACAATGGAAAGAGGCGCGAGGGGACACGCGAGCAATGACAGTCGAGACGAGCGGCCTCAGTGAGAGGGGCTTGAGGGAAAAATAGTGAGGTCACGAGGAGGGGGGCATCCCTTGAACCGCTGCAAATCTCTCAAAACCCTTCTTATACCCTTGTAAAACCTAAGTTAGCCCTCGCCCTCCAGCCTCTGCCATTCCCAGACAACCACCCTCAAAATTCTCTGGTAAACCCGGACAATCCTCGCTCTCCCCATAACCCCGCCCGTAAACCCTGACCAGCCCACCTCGCTGACATAGTACACGCGTTGCTTCTGTAGTCTCAAGCAGTAACCCCCAGTGGCGCCGCCCGGCCCTTCGGGCGCTTTGCGTTCGATGAGGTGCTTGATGTTGCTGCCGATGAACTTGTGAAGTTTCTCAAACACCGCCTGCGTTTCCTTCTCGTCCAACGGCCGCATCGTCACTCGTTACTGTAGCGAACGCCACCTGTGTGACTGTAACGGGTGTGCGCTTCTGTCTGGTCTTGGTGAAATGAATTGTGTCGAGGTACGCGTTTTTTTGTGCATGTGCAAGTAGCAAAGAATGTTGTCGAAACTAGCTGCGAGGAAACGGAATGGCGTAAAGCAACAAAAAAAAGGAGAGTTTTTGCTTTCACAAGAATGCCGCTAGGCAATCTCCGTCCTAAGACGTTTCGTGCTGTACAAGCATTGAAGGCCAATCACTAGAGGGTTCCAGCAGGCGTGGCTATGAAATCCGCTGAGAAATATGCCTTGTCTGAAAACCTTATGGAGAGAGTTGGAGTTAGGGCGCGTGTTATTTGGTGTAGTTCAAAAAAGACGTCAAACTTCGCGAATTTCGCCAGCGTATGTTTGCGACAAACGTGTATCCAAGTTCAGAGATTGATGAAACCGAAGGACAATGAACTGGGGTCGAATTTTCACGTGCTCGTTTATCCAAACGTGTGATACCCTCATGCACAGTGAATCTGCGACTTTTGCGAGGCTTACGAAAAGCACAGTAACACGTTAATGAATCCAGATTCGGTTACGAGATACTTCGTCAAGCCTGGTAATTCACGAAACTTTGGCGCGACTCGTATTTTACTGTATAGAGTTGAGCTTCGAAAGTCGAACTTTGTTGTGCCCCGTTCTTGATGTTATTTTGATGCTGAGATTTTCCCTCCAAAAGTCGAGATAGTCGACTACAGGCCGACCGAAGTTCAAACGGGTGATTTCGTGTTCTACAACAATTTCCAAGAGACACGGGCCCTTACGGGAGGGTGTGAAGGTGTGGTGGGGTGTTCCTGCAATTGTCTCCGTTTGCGCATGACATGATAAAATGACTACGTCTATTTGTTTGAGTGAGGCTCGGAACAATTCTTGTAGCGTGTTACGAGTGCAATTGAGTGAGCGAGCGAGGATTGCACTATCGAGGCAAGAATACAATGAGCGAAGGAATGGGCGAAGAATATATAGCGAAACTATAGTGGTAACGGTAATGTGTGAAAAATGGGGTGCGCGACGGGCCTAGCGCCGAGGTTGGGAATTGTCGAGGCGGAGGTCCGGAGCGCGGATTACCAACCGAACTGTGAGGTTGGGTCGCATCGTGAACAGTGGCGGGAATGGTGTCGAGGCGAATGTCGCAATTGGTAATGGATTGTTGTGGGGTGCTGTTGGCGGGAACAGTGGTGTGCGCGTTGAGCAGGGACGCGAAGTAAGGAAAAAGATTTTTCCTTACACTACCCCCCCCCCCCCCCCCCCCCCCCCCCCCCTCCCCCCCTCAAGGAGGCCTTTCTTACGAAAGGGCGTGTACATCCCTGAAATTCCGGCTGCACAGATACTCGGTGAGGACGGGGTGGTTTTCGATTCTGTCCAGGAGAACCCGATTGTCCTCGGTGGGCGTGTGGTCTTTCCAGCGGATCATAAATTCGACCCTTCGAGCTCCCCGTGGGTCACGAACTCGGTAGCTTAGAATCTTCTCGGGCGTGATGATTGGTTCTGTCGGTGGTCGTGTCATGCTGGCTGGGCGGTTTCGGGCCAGTTGGATAGTGGATGGGACCAGGGCCCTCGCTAGTCTCTGAACCCCCCTGAGGCGTCAGACGGGCCCTTCGGGCCCGTCTGACTGGTCAGAAAATTTTCACGCCCCTGTCTTTCGCATCAGAAATTCTAACATTACTTGGCTTAAAAATCAGATTTTGTAACCCGTCCCTACTGTAACTACAACTACTACTCAGCTATTCTCTACAAAGAAAACATATCAAGAATAACTATCTAGCTATCTGAGTCAGAGTCAGATGCCTCATTGTCACTCAGTGTAACAGTTGCACGCACATCCACTCCTTCATCCTCACTGTCGCTATCTACTATGTGAGTTTTGGCTTTCTTCCTCTTGGCTTCTCCGTCGTCATTGGACGGCGCTTTCTGAGCTGTCGTGTTAGGTGCTAGATCCTCCTTGTCTCCCTGCCTCCCTGCCGCTTCCGTCTCTGCCTCCCTGCGCTTCGCAGTTGCCACTCCACTGACTTCTTTGGCAGGGCGCCTCTTCTTTGCCCCGCGCCACAGCTTCACCACGTTGTCCCAGTCTGGTTCGTAGTCAAGCAGGGAGATGCACGTGAGGTCGGAGAGTCGCGCATTGCAGAGGTTGTTCCTGAGCCACGACTTGATTACGTTTTGGCGACTGAACCCTCGCTCGCACTCCACAGTGCTGAGCGGAAGAACAGCCACTGCCACCCAAAGTCGAACCAGATTGGGGAAAGAAGACTCCCAATCCCCGCTCCTGAGCATGTTCTTAAGTGCCACGTGGAAGGATTGATCCTTGTACTGTGACACCATCACGCGGGTGAAACGTGGAAGCTCCCGCTCGGCCTTCTTCCAGTTGACTCCTGCAAGCACACAGCACATCTAGTTAGCATCCCACTATGTAGACGGTTCGTTACACAAACAAGGGATTAGGGACAACGCGGAATTTGAAAACACGTACCTGGCAGAGCGCACTGCTCGGCGTTGAACATCTTGCGAAGGGAGCTGAACCACTCCGCGCACAGACGGTCGCGCTTGTTCACGCCATCCGGATAGGCGTCTGGCAGAAATAGCTTGGACCCAACGAGGGACTTCAAGCTTCGCATGCGGTACTGTAGCCTGCCGATCACCTCCTTCGCAAACAGGGTGGCGAGGGACACGCAGGACTCGACGTCACCCGAGGGATCCTCTTTCTTCTTCGCATCCAGCTCGTGCAGCTTGAAGGTGTGTTTGACGGCGTTGCCGTCTCCATCCATCCCCTCCACCTGGACCACCCGCTTGGACGGATGGGAGTGCGCTTCGAGGAAGGCAGTGAGGTGCTCGCTGTCCTCCGCGAAGTTCACCCCGTACTCCACATAGCGCGCGTTCAACTTCTCGCAGGTGTTTTGCACCTGCCCCATGACACGGGTGATGTCCACCTGCGACATCACGCACAAACACAATGTTAATCACTGACATTCGGGACTAGAGCGAATTTCAAAATCGGCGACCGTTAATTACACGCTCACCAATCGTCGCTGAAACCGCTTGTTGAGCTCGTTCAATTCCTTCAGGACATCAGCGAGAAAAAAAAGAAAGAAATGAAATTTGAGGCTCGTAACCAGGTGATACGTCGTGCTGTCTTTCTCGTGGAGCAGCACTATGGCAGCCGGCAGAACAGCGACAAGTCTCGAAACAGCATCGCCCCGCGACAGCCAGCGAACATCGAAAATCCCCTGCATCTCCAAGTTCGTGGCGTGAATCACGGTTTGCAGCTCGTGGAACCTCTGGTGGACGACGCAGCTTCCGCCAATGAGGGTCGCGATGGCGCGGATCCCTTGGTCGACGATGTTGAAGGCGGGGATGTTCGTCGCGGCATCCTTGGCTGCGAGAGCCTCTCTGTTAGATGATGGAAAAAAAAAACCAAGTGAGTAGGGGGAGATGTATCTGACAACAATACTGCAAAATTTGAAGTGCAAAATACCTCACCGGTGAGCAAGGCAATGACACGCGACAAGATGCGGAACTCGCATCTTCAGCTGAACCACCAGCCCATTCTGACTGCCCAGCATGACGTTCGCGCCATCCGTGCTGATGCCGGAGATCTTGTGCATGTCAACCCCGTTGCAGTCCAGATGCGCCAGCAAGACGGCGAGCAGAGATGAAGCGTCGCCCTTCTCCACGGTTAGGTGCCCGAAAAGCTCGGTCACCGCCTTCTCCTCCTTCATGAAGGTTAGGTAGACGATGAGATGCTTGCCCTTCCTCCGATCAGTCGACTCGTCGAGCTGAATCCCGAGAAAGGGCGACTCTTGGATGTATCGCATCTGACGGGCCTTCAGGTGCTGCACCATGGCTTCGGTCATCTCCCGAAACCCATATCTGCCATAATGAAAAGCACGACAATAAGTCAATGATGATGAGTACCTAAACATCACATCACGTTGCATTACTCACTCTGTCTGGTAGGTGCCGATGGCCTTGTCGGGAATGTTGGGGGTCTTCAGACCGTGTAGCAGGTGCACAAGGCCAACAAAGAGCGCAATAGGTGCATCCGACTTGCATATGAAAAGCACCACTAATAGAAGTTGTTTCAAACGCTCAATCTCCCCCACCCCGTCCTCATACTCATCAATCCCTCGTTGAGCAACTTTACCTCCTTCGGCTCGGGCTTTACGATCGAGGGCGTCCTGATGCTTGCGACTCAGACCATGCTTGCGCATGGTCTGCTTCTGGATGTCCACGCCACCCTCGCCCGCCTTGCCGTACTGCCAGTGTGGCGGTCCGTATCTGATGCAGACACTGCACTTCATGCACGGGCGACCATCCTTCCTTTGTGATATCAGCAGCCAGGGGAAACGACGTTGCCAGATGTCGGTGCACTTCTTCTTCAGTTCTTCGAGAAGCGTGTCAGGATCCGGAACCAAAATAGACGGCCTGGACGGCCCTGGATCCGAAGGCACCCTGCTCGTGCCAGTCGCTGGAGTCAGCGGAGTAGCAGCAGCTGCGGGAGAGGGCGACCTTCCTTGCGTGAGGCGCACATGAGGTACGCGAGTTCGAGCAAACCGAATAGTCGATTGAGTGAACTTCCCGAACTTCGGGAACCGGGAGACGCCTGCGCTTCGGACAGCACTGACCGTGGGAGTTGCGACGCGCCCGGTCGCTCTAGTGGGCGACTCTTCCACAGGCGGATCGCTCAGCTGTTGCCGCTGATTAAAATCCGGCCAGGGCTCCGTGCTTGCCGTTGGTTCGTTGTTGGTAACTGGGGGCTGCACAGGCGGATCTCTTTCAGGCGTGGCGGTAGGCGGACCGCCTCTCAGAAAGTCGAGACCAGTAAGTGGACGATGCGACCTAGCAGGGTCATCATCGTCCCTACAATCCATGGCTACAGGGCCCTAGGAGGATGTTGTCAAGACGGTAGAGAGAGCAGGGGAAAGAATTCCCCTGTGCTAGCGAGTGAAAGGAGCGTTGGAGAGGGAGGGGGAGCCAGCCGAGCATTATCAGCTGAACGAGGTGCATGCATGATCTTACAACGCACCGCGGTGCCCCACTCCATCCTTCGTCCAGCGGGACGTTGGGCAACAGTCGGTGCGAGTCGCGCGAGGCTCTGCAATCCACACAACTCATGCGCTGGCGTGAAAGTGGACCAATAACAGAAAGACTTGCTCCACTTTCGTCTCAATGTGGCCCAAGTTGGCCAGACGTGCGCCAGATTGCCAGCACTTGACTTCTGTCAGTGCGCTCCGCTGCGCTGTCACCGCAATCACGCATACAGGTCTACTGATCGTGCTGTGATTGGCGCAGCTAACCCATATCACGCGTCAATCACGGCAGATTGTATAAAAGTCGGTTTCAGACGGAACTGATACAAGTGCCTGGAAAATCAGAGGAATAGCTACACGCACGTCTTTTTCATCAGACAAAATGGGAATCTCATATCTTATTCATCAGATTTCCCAAACGTTCCATTTCTTAAAAATCAGATTACGTAAAAAAAATCCGTCTTATTCCTCAGAAAAACAGACAAAAATGTCTGATAGCGAGGGCCCTGGATGGGACGTAGGGGCGAAGCAGGCTAACGTGGAAGGACGGGCTGACGTACCAGTCAGCAGAGAGGAGGAGGTGGGCGGTGACAGGTGCGATCATGTGGCTGATGCGGAATGGCCCGCAATATCGGGGGCGGAGTTTCGGGGTTATGGGCAGGCGGAGGTTTTGAGTGTCGAGTAAAATTAGGTCGTCGGGCTGGTAAGTGACAGGTCTGTGGTGGCGGTCGGCGTTGCGCTTAGCGATGACGCTGGCCTTTATTATTGCCTCGGCTGCCCTGGTTCGTGTTGCTTGTAATATTTATGCGAACTGTTGCGCATGTGGTACTGAGTTGTCAGGATTCGGGGTCATAGGTATTGTAGGGTCTTGTCCGTAGTTCGGCTAAAATGGTGACTGTTGGGTCGTGGCGGATGGCGAGTTGTTGTACGCGAATTCGATGAGTGGCAGCTGCTATTCCCAGGTGGTCGGATCGTCGCACGTGGCTCGGATTAACTGTTCCATGGTCTGATTTGTTCGTTCCGTCTGTCCGTCGGTTTCAGGGTGGTACGAAGAACTAAATTGCAGTCTCATGCCGAACTGCTGCCACAGGTTCCGCCAGAAGTTGCTGGTGAATTTCGTATCGCGATCGCTAATGATCGCTGCTGGTATCCCGTGTAGCCGAACGATGGTGGCGATGAAGAGGCGGGTTGTTTCTTCGGCTGTGATTGATTTTTTGCAGGTTGCGAAATGTGCCATTTTCGTCAGCCGATCGACGACGACCAGGATCGCGTCGTTCCCACTTGCTCCGACCGGTAACCCCGTGACGAAGTCCATCATCACCTGCTGCCAAGCACGCTCTGGGGGTGGTATCGGCTGCAACTGGTATCGGCCTTTTCGGTTATGATTTCATGAGTTGGCAGGTGGGACACGATGCCACGTGTCGCTGCACGTAGAATTTCGGGCCAGTAATAGTACCGCTGCAGCTGCTGCCGTGTTTTTTCTACTTCGAAATGCCCTGAGGTAACTTCGTCGTGTGCCTCTTGTAGAATTAATTCCCGAAGTAACGTGTAGCTCGGTTCTCAGATTCGGTCGGTGCCGGCTTTTACGTAATAAACTCCTTTTGCTGCTGCGAACTGCTGCGAATTTCTGCCGGTGAAGAATGGGCCAGTCGGATAGTTGTGGGTAAATAGTCCAGTCAGTAGTGGGCTGGTTTGGGCGAGTAGTATGGCGTGGAGTTGGGCTGTGGGTCGGGATAATGCGTCGGCGATGTTCGATGACCCCTTTTTGTAGGTGACTTTGTAGTGAAGATTGGACTCGATGAAGTCGAGCCAGCGGATTTGTCATGGGTTCAGGTGGGGCTGTGCGCGGAGGTATTGTAGTGATTTGTGGTCTGTCCGTACTGTCACGTCGGCGCCTAAGAAACTCCGCAGCTCCGTGGTGTTCGTCGGGGGGTGCCACGCTTTTACCGTGTCCAGCTTCTTTGGGTCAATTTCAACTCCAGCCTCTGAAATAACGTGCCCCAAAAATTCTAACTGTCACAATAGTAGGCAGAACGAGGAGCCATGGCTAGGGTTTGGCTAGCTAGGCAAGAGAAAATAGGCAAAAGGAGAGGTTGCACTAGCAAGCAGGTGGATACATATAGGAAACCCTAAGGGGCCGTACTCACTATAGAGTACCCCACTGCAGGCTAGACAAACTAAACATTCTGACACACCCCCATAGTCAAAGTGGGGTATGATCAGCACAACAAGCAGCAGTTTATAGTTCACAAATATAAGCAAAGCTAGAAGCTATCACAGAGGGCAAGTGTGGAGGAGGAGGGACAATGAGAGGAGAGGAAGTAGTGGGCGGCAGCTGAAGCTGCTGGCACACGGCGCAACTGGAGCAACTGGCACACTGGCAACTGGAGCAACTGGCACACGGGCAACTGGAGTAACTGGCTCCGCGGCTAGACGAGCGGCAGGAGCAACTGACTCTCGGGCGACTGGAGCAACGGGCTCACGGGCAACTGGAGCGACGGGCTCACGGGCGACTGGCGCAACGGTCTCACGGGCGACTGGAACTGCTCGCTTCACGGCGGCCACCCCCCTTCAACCTCCCCCTTTGTCCCAAAAACTCCCGTTCACACCCCCTGCTCCACCCCTAGCTTCACTCCCACGACACCCCCCTAGCACCACTCCTTCGGCTCCCACACACCCACCCCCCTCAGCGGCAGCTGCAGTAGTGGGAGACGGAGGAGGGGGAGGAGGGGACGGTTCACACACCCGCCACCCCCATACCCGCCACCCCCATACCCCCAACGCAGGGCAGAAATGCGGGCAGCAGCTGGGGCGGCGTGTGAGCGGAAGCGGGGCGGTGCACGGGCACCCAGGGCGCCTCGACGAGCGACGGGAGGGGGCGACGCGCGGCCCCCTCAGGGCGTTGCGACGGGCGACGGGAGGGGTGACGCGCGGCCCCCCAGGGCGCCGCGACGGGCGACGGGAGGGGCGACGCGCGGCCCCCTAGGGCGCCGCGACGGGCGACGGGAGGGGGGGGGGGGGGGGGGGGGGGGGGGGGGCGACGCGCTGGCCCCCAGGGCGCCGCGACGGGCGACGGGCAGGGCGACGCACAGCCCCCCAGGGCTCCGTGACGGGCGACGGGATGGGGGGGCGACGCGCGGGCCCCCAGGGCTCCGCGACGGGCGATGGGCAGGGCGACGCGCGGACCCCTAGGGCGCTGCGACGGGCGACGGGCAGGGCAGCGCGCGGGCCCCGTGGGCGCCGCGTGAGGCAGTAAACCGCCGCGCGCCCTGAGCGCGTGGCGGAAAGAAAAAAGCGTCGCGCACCACGGGGCGCGCGACAGACACGAAAGCAGCGGAAGCTTAGGGTGGGCCCACAGGCTAGGATCGAACGAGCTCTTAATACCATGTCACAATAGTAGGCAGAACGAGGAGCCATGGCTAGGGTTTGGCTAGCTAGGCAAGAGAAAACAGGCAAAAGGAGAGGTTGCACTAGCAAGCAGGTGGATACATATAGGAAACCCTAAGGGGCCGTACTCACTATAGAGTACCCCACTGCAGGCTAGACAAACTACACATTCTGACACTAACCTATCCTGGAAGAATTCGCACTTTGATCCTTTGGTCAGTAGTATGTGCTTGTCTAAAACCGTAAATACTTCTTCTAAATCGGCTAAGTGCTGTTGCTTATCGCGACTGTAGACGAGAATGTCGTCGAGGTAAATTATCACGGATTTATCTAAGAGTGGCCTAAACGCCTCGTTCATGGTCATCTGAAATGTCGCCGGTGCGTTGGTCAGCCCGAAAGGCATCACTGTGTACTCAAATGACCTGTACCTAGTCCTAAATGCTGTCTTGGCACAGTCCGAAGGTTCGACCCGAATGTCAGTAGATCTGCACTGTGGATGCCCGATTGATCCTAAGGGGGTTACAGGCGCGTTCGCCTGGGGGGTTATGGGCGCACTCACCCGCTACTTAACAAGCTCTTTTATCCCAGTGGTATAGTGATTGAGATTTTGACATGTTATCAGAGCGGTCTCGGGTTTGAATCCCGCTGTATGCACATCTAGGCCGTTGCCGCTGTGCTCAGTCCTGGGCCTCCCAGTGTGGGGGGGTGTCAGTAGATCTGCACTGTGGATGCCCGATTGATCCTAAGGGGGTTACAGGCGCGTTCGCCTTGGGGGTTATGGGCGCACAAACCTGCTACACAAAGAAGCCCTTTTATCCCAATGGTCTAGTGGTTGGGATTCTGACACCGACTCTGATGGTAACCTCCCCGTAAGTCGATTTTCGAAAAGACCCGTGATATTCGCAGTTGATCTATCAGCTCGTCGACGCGGGGGATGGGGTATCGCGATTTGAATGTAACCCTGTTCAGTGCTCTGTAATCGATGCACATGCGAAATGCTCTGTCATTTTTCGGTGTGAACAGGATTGGTGTGGCGAATGGCGACTAGCTCGGTCGGATGAATTTTTTATCTAACAGGTAATCTAACTGCTTCCTCAGCTCGTCGAGCTCGGGCTGTGTCAGTCTGAACTGTCGTTGTACGGTTGGCTGTGCCCCGGGTTCTAATTCTATTTGGTGATCGTGTGCCCGCTGTGTTAAAAACAACAGTTGAAAGTTAGAAACGAGAAAAGAGAGGTTTTCACTAGCAAGCAGTTGAGTACATATAGGAAACCCTAGATTGGGCTGTACTCACTATTGAGTACCCCACTGCAGGCTAGACAAATACAATATATTCTGACACACCCCCATAGCCAAAGTAGGGTGTAATCAGCACAAGCAAGCAAAGCAAAAAACAAGCTCAGGGTGGATCACAATGTCACCACACATTCTGAGCACAAGTACAAGGCCACAAGGCCAGTTCACAGGCAGAGCAATAGTTCACAAATATAAGCAAAGCTAGAAACTATCACAGAGGGCAAGTGAGGAGGAGGAGGGACTATGAGAGGAGAGGAGGTAGGAGGAGACGGGTGAAGCTGCAGACACACGGGCAGCAGGAGCGGCGCGCACTGTGGCTACCGGAGATTGTAGCCTCCGGACTACTGGAGTAACTGGCTCCACGGCTAACTCTGAGTGGCAGGAGCAACGGACCCACGGGCGACTGGCGCAGCAGGCTCGCTGGGCTACCGGAGATTGTAGCCTCCGAACTACTGGCGCTGCTGGCGACACGACGACTACCTCCGTCCAACCTCCCCAAACTGTCCCACCCCCCCTTTCAGACACCCCCTGCGGCACCTCTAGCACTGCTTACACGCCACCCGCTTAGTACCACTCCATCGTCTCCCACACACCCACCCCCCTCAGCGGCAGCTGCAGCAGTGGGAGACGGAGGAGGAGGGGAGACCGCACACATCCTTCACCCCCATACTCGCCACCCCCAAACCCCAACACAGGGTAGAGCCGTAGCAGGGGCGGCAGCAGGGCAGAGCCGGGCAGGGCAGGGCCAGGTCAGGGCCGGGGCAGGACGGCAGGGCCGGGCAAAGCAGGGCCGGGACAGGACGGCTGGGCCGGGCAGGGCCGCGACGAAGACGGGAGGGGCCGACGCGCGGCCCCCTTCCGCGCGGCCCCCCCCGGGTCGCCTCGACGGGCGACGGGAAAGGGGGGGGGCGCGTGGCCCCCCAGGTAACCTCAACATGCGTCGGGGGGGGCGACGCGCGGCCCCCCAGGTCACCTCGACGGGCGACGGGGGGGGGCGACGCGCGGCGCCCCAGGGCGCCGGGACGGGCGACGAGGGGGGGCGACGCGCGGCCCCCCAGGGCGCCGCAACGGGCTACGGGAGGAGCGACGCGCGGCCCCCCAGGGTGCCTCGACGAGCGACGGGATGGGGGGGGGGGCGACGCACGGGCCCCCAGGGCGCAGTGTGCGAAAGCAAACCGCCGCGCGCCTCGGGGCGCACGGCGGGCAGAAAACCGCCACGCGCTCGGAGCGCGTGGCGGGAAGAAAAAACGTCGCGCGCCACGGGGCGCGCGACAGATAGGACAGCAGCAGCGGAAGCATTGGGGGGGACCATCCACAGGATCGACCCGTGAGGGTCAACCTGCTCTGATTCCATGTTAAAAACAACAGTTGAAAGTTAGAAACGAGAAAAGAGAGGTTTTCACTAGCAAGCAGTTGAGTACATATAGGAAACCCTAGATTGGGCTGTACTCACTATTGAGTACCCCACTGCAGGCTAGACAAATACAACATATTCTGACACGCTGAGGTGGCAGTCCCTCCGGTAAGTCGTCGGGAAAAATCACCGGGTACTGTTTCGACAGTTCCTGTAGTTCGAGTGGTACTGCCGCCAGTAGTTTCTGAAAATCGCTCGGCTGCTCTGCTTCTTCCACCATTGCGATATCCACCGCGTACACGTCAGCTCCAGTGGCGACAGCCCGTTTCATTGTGATGGCGTTGACGTGGACCGTTGAAGACCCAGGCGACTGCCAGCGAGGTAGTTCAATCCAGCTACCGCTACTTCACACAGTGCAGCTACCCGTCGTCTAGTCGATTCGCGGGTTGTATCGTCGCAGCAAATCACGTCCCAGTAAAATGTCGTGCCCATCCAATGTCGTCGCGAGCATTTCCTGTGTAAACCCCAAGTTCCCCCTGCAGCAGACTTTTACTCTCTCCACTTTTTCCCGTATGGCCAGCGGCGTTCCGTCAACCAAGCGTGCATCTATCTCCGGTAAACACCGGCTAAGTGCCAGTTGCAGCTTTCTTGTAGTCGCGGTATTAACTAAGCTGTGACTTGCGCCTCCGTCTATAAAAATATTCACTGCTGCTCCCTGCATTTTTCCGTGGATCAGTGCTGGGCAATCCGTCGTTGTACCCTCCTTATTCATCCGAGCCCGATCGATAGCGTGAATTGGTACTGTGACTCGGTGAGGGTCGGTGAGGTTGGGCGAGCAGGCAGTCTCGTCAGTAGTTGGCCCAACTTCTAGTGACTGCTAGCGTTTCCCGGCCTCTGAGACTCTCACCCCTGCTCTGTTCCGCGGCACCTCAGCTCCTCTGGGCATTCGCTCTTGCGATGACCCGGCCTATGGAAAGCAAAGCAGCTCCCCTTAAACGGTGCGGCAGCTGCATTTGTCGCAATGGCGTGTACGGTGGCGTGCTCGATTGGTCCCCGAGGACGTTGTCCGTAGTAGGACCCTGGTCTCGGCCGTCGCAGAATGTCGATTTTCTCGGTGAGTGCGAGGATTTCGTTAAAATTCGAGAGCCCGCGTAGCATGATTTCGTGCGAGATGTCCGGCTTTAGCCCTCCGATGTAGCAGTCCACCCGCTCCGCTTTGTGCATATAGCCGACTTGCTCGCATAATGCGAGAAAACCACTCGTGTAGTCTTGAACTGATGCGAGCTGCCGCCAAATACGCAGCTTCTGACGCGCCGAAATCGAAGCAGCAATCGGCTCGAAACGCGCTCGAAGCCCTGCGCACCACGCATCCCACGTGCTGTACTGGGCTGTCTCGCAGAATGAACTCCAGGTGACGGCTGGGCCCGTGGGCCCTTCCTATTGCGACGGTGGCTCGTAGGCGCGTGGCGACGTCACGATGACTCGCCACCAGTCCATGGCGGGGCCCCTCTGTAGCGAAACAGCGTAGCGAATCTTCGCTGCGTCCAACTCGACGTAATTCGCGTCGAAAAAGACGTTCATCGTGAAGACCCACGATTGAACCATCGGACATCCACGTTGGCTCGGGTCGAAACAGGGCGGACGCTGCGGCTTGAGTGGCATTGGTGCCGTGATGGCATACTCGCCATTTGTCGCTGCAAATTCCACGTGCCGACGGGCTTCGCGGGGCTCCCGCGGGCTTGGTGCGGCCTTGTTTCTCTCCATGCTAGGCATTGAGTGAGCGGCGCCCTCACTGGCTACGCCTGAGCGTTGTCCCACGCTGTCGTTCTGTGTTGGTGTACCTGATGAGATGATGATCGGCTCCTGTGATTGTGCAGGTGCATTGGTTGGTGCTCATGCATTTACTGTCGTTTGCTGGCGGGCGGAATCGCGTTCCGCCGTGAGAGTAGCGATTTCGAGGGCCGAATCTTCGAGTTGGCGTATGAGACGGTCGAGCTGCGCTTGCGTTAGTGTCGCGAGAGTAATTTCAGCCATGGTGGGGGTGTCGGGCGAGCTCAGCGAGAGCCTCTGTCGTGGCCGTGCGTGCTTACGAGAGAGCACTACGAGCGGCGGTGCTTGGTCGCTGAGAGACGTATATCCCCCCCCAGCAAATTGAGATAGTGGGAAGCGAAGGTATGGGTGCAGTCTGAGAGAAGATCGTAGGCTCTGATAACCAAGTGTTACGGGTGCAACTGAGTGAGAGAGCGAGGATTGCACTATCGAGGCAAGAATACAATGAGCGAAGGAATGGGCGAAGAATATATAGCGAAACTATAGTGGTAACGTTAATGCGTGGAAAATAGGGTGCGCGACGGGCCTAGCGCCGAGGTTGGGAATTGTCGAGGCGGAGGTCCGGAGCGCGGGTTACCAACCGAACCGTGAGGTTGGTTCGCATCGTGAACAGTGGCGGGAATGGTGTCGAGGCGAATGTCGCGAGTGGTAACGGATTGTTGTGGGGTGCTGTTGGCGGGAAGAGTGGTGTGCGCGTTGAGCATGGACGCGAAGTAAGGAAAGGGAAATTTCCTTACATAGCGACTCAACTGCAAACGCGTTAGGATTCTTGCGGGGATTATGAATTTGACAAGAATTTTGTGGAATGAGATCGACGGCTGTAAAAGATGTAGGCAGGGCTTAGGCCAAAAATCGACGCTCCATCCCAATCCCCCTCCGCCACGAAGTCTGGCGGTGGGAGGTGGTCCGGTCAGACGGCTGTGGCTGTGGGCGGTTGAACGGAAACAACCGCTGAGGTTGACGTTCCGCCAAGGTTGATGTCATCCTGGTGGGGTTGACATCCACCCACCGTTGCAAAAAAATATCCGGGCAGCTTGGAAAATAAGAGCATGCTGCAATATTCCCAGCAGAACCACCAACAGTAGCACATAATTTCACTGTATACCTCCACATTGTGTATGATATGCGCACGTGAAATTCACGCGAATCTGAGTGCTTCGTGCCCCATTTGGAAACAAAATGTCGGCGAGGAGGAAGCACGGCAAGGCAAGCCCAAGGTTGCGTTGAGGCCTTTCCCTCTTTAAAGCGACGGGCAACTTTTGGCAGTGTTGGGTTCAGAATTTTTTTTTTTAACCAGGCTTGCCAGCGCGAAAGTGCTGGCTGGCGAAAACCAGGTTTTCGTGCGGACACTTTCCATCCGCAGTAACAGTTCGCCAGGGTTCTGGGTTTTGGGTGGCAAATGTGCACCGTCGCTTTAACGTCACTTTTGCGCAGATTTTTCCACCCAGCGCAACGTCCGGGTTCTCTTGCGAATTCCGCTCGCTTACAGCACAGCAGCGGAAGCAGCATAGCACACCAAGCCAGTCTACGTCGCTGCGCGCCCCCTGTTGCGCCACCCCTCCCCCCCCTCCCCCCTTTCAGCCGGTGCCAGCGGGACTGGGCGATGGCGGAACTGTGGTGCTTGCTGACACAGCCAAGCAGTCACCTAGGTTTTCTCCCCCCTAGGTTGTGTCAGTCACCTAGATTCCTGTTGCTTGTTGGTGCCACACCGTGCCGTAAGGGCGTGTCTGAAGTGAATTTCGACGTTTGCCGACGAAACTTTCGTCGACGTTCCTTGACGAAACTCGACATCCGTTTTCAGCTGTGTTCACTTCAGACACCCACACGACAAAATAACCCACACGTGCCATAGGAACACTGTTATAAGTTGCCCATGAAAATTCGACGTGGAATTAACAGAATCATTCATGTAACTCAATTGTTTGCAATCTCGCGAATTTCGCTTAGCATAGATTGTTGCTGGTAACACCGGATATTCTACTGTCACATTGCCAGCGAAATTTCTCTAGCACGTGTCGCTCTCGTCTTAGTTCTTATTCACGTGTGTTTTGCCACAGCTATGCAGACATGGCGTGTCGAAGAATTGTTTTTGAAACACTCACTGACTACAGTGACTCAAACAGCTGCCCGGTATCACTGTTCGACATCCCTCGACATGTGCACGAACGTCGAGTTTCGTCGAGGGATGTCAGGCTGCACTTCAGACACCAACACGCGTGGGTCCCACGGATGAGTTTCGTCGACGAAATTTGACGAAACTCGACGTTTGCACTTCAGACACGCCCTTACAGATTATTGACTAGTACAGCTGGAGTGTCGATTATTAAACTATACCTAGCACAATTTGGTTTAGCTTCCTGTGTCCTAGTGTCACGTCACATTCAAGTCAGGCGGTGCCTAAGATGAGTACCCCTAGTTTTCGTCGCCGTCGTTTCCGATTAAGGCAAGCAGTCAAGCCCTTTCAAGATTGATGCGACTTGCCACACACGGTCTTTTAGGTTCTAGCCTCACTGCCCAAATACAACTATTAGAGCGTCGACTACTGATGGATACTCGACAACCCATTAGACCTATTAACGGTACGGAAGTTCTGGTTGGTATCGCTGACAGCCAATGGCCTTTAACGAATCCCCACGCGCTTCTTCCAGGAGATATCATTCTCAGAGTAGGCGACTCGGGGTCAAATCGTTCAGCATACGCTCCATTCGAGGACGGCATTAACCTCGTCAGGCGGGAGATTCTCTCATGGTCTCTGCGCGACGAGCTGAAGCAGAATCGCGTGCCGCTTCAAGTGCTTCGTGGGAATAGGTGAGAAACGGCGATCTTTAGGCCATTTGGACCTAAGAAGCTGGTGAAGGTCCGCAATCTAAGTCGATGCTTGCTGCCTTCGTGGTCTTGATCTGTGATTGTCTGGATCTTGATTCTAAATCAACAGTAGTCTGGAAGGCACGCCCTTCCTCCTACTTCCGCCCATCTTACTTTCGTCTTACCTCCATCTCACTTTTGATAACCTCCGTCTCACCTCCGTCCGACCTTCCTTACGCACTAAACACACTCATGCATTTCCGTCACCCTTCCATTCTCGCTTTCCAATCGGCGCACTTTACGTCTTCTCCGTCGTATCCTCTCTCTCCTCTTGCTTTCTCCCAACTTCATGTCGCATCCGCCTTTCATCTCTTGTTCGTGCTTATGCTTTGTTTCAGCCGTCTAGACATCTGGGCTCGAGTCACTCCGGCAGCGGCAGCAGAAGCCGCAGCGGCTAATGCCGCAGCTGCTGAAGCCGCACAAGGAGACGTCAGTTTCGACGGCAGTTACGACGACACCACCGCAAGCTTTGGAGCGGCCAGCTACCGGCTAGCCGGCACTTTTGAAACGGATTGCAGTTACGACGCCGGCGAGAACCTTCTAGAGGGCGTCGTTTTGTCCGAGGGCCGGCACGCGTTGTTCGCGCCGCTTGCAGCGTGGACGGAGGAGAGCATTCTGCGGCTAGAACGGATTAAAGCATACGGCGTGCTGAGGAATAACAAGCCTCGGCCAGTGGAGAAAGAGGAGCAGCGCAACAAGGAGCAGCGCAACAGGCGCGGCAATGACCTGTATTCCAAATTACCCTCTGCTAGTGTCAGGGCTCGTCGTGCGGCGGAAATCGGTTGCTGTTTCGCAGGCGGCGCGGGGTATAGGGAAGAGGCGGAAGATGGGGAAGGGGCGGAGGACTCCCTGCCGGCGCGCGAAGCTGTGGGGAAGCTGGCGGAAGGGATTGCGCGGCTACGGATGGGATGGGCGCGCGCAAGGGATGGAGCGGAGGAGGCGGAACGGGTCAGAGCACCGCTTCTAGCGCATGTGGTGCACCCAGCGGAGAGGGGGGACATTAGCGCGCAGGATGGCGGTCGCGGCGAAGTTGAGCGGTTGAAGAGGGATGGTGCTGGTATGCTCAGGGATGCCCGAATTCCTGGAGAACCTTCTTTCAATTCTCATCACAACGAGATCGAACCTGCCGACACTTCTGCCCCCAACCAATCGAGCTCTCTTACTGCCAGTGCCGACTCGCGCGCCTCCTATGGAACACGGAGTGCGACAGCCGCCACATCAGCAGCCGAGCCGCGGGTCGTGCTGCCGCACCTGTACTCTAAAGTGCCGGTTTCTGGGGAAGGCGATAGCGGAGCAGGCTGGGGTAGGTGGGAAGATGCAGAGACATGCATTCAAGGGGAGGACGAGGAGGGAGACGATGGGTACTGGCGTGAAAGAGCAGGCGACGCTTCTGCTGGTGGTGCTGGTGGTGATGCTGGTGCTGCTGGTGCTGCCGCTGGTGGCAGTGCTGGTCCGACGCTCGAAGAAGCACGTGACATGGGAGCGCGGACCAGACCGAGCTCTCCCACCCATCACACCACCACCCCTGCTGCTTCCACTATCCTCGCGACCGATGCCGCTGCTGCTGGAACTGCTGCTGAAGTGGAGGAAGCGGAGATGCAGGAAAGGTTGTGGGCAGGGAGGGCGGCGATAGCGCCAGAAGCCAGGCTGTGGCGGGGCCACGCATCAGGCATGCAGGCAGTAGGCATGCAGGCAGCAGGCATGCAGGCAGTCATGGCCAGCAGCATTGCAACAGATGGTGATACTTGCACAGACTCTCTCCCAGCAGGCTTACCTATCTTTCTCCACTCCGGCTGCCTACCTGCCTTCCTACCTGCCGCCCCGAACCTGCCTTCGCATGCAACTCCGGGTCCTGTGCTCAAGGTTCGGCGGCACTGTATTGCTGAGGCGGCAGAGAAGGACGACTCGGGCGGCAGCAGCAAGGGTCTGGGCGGCAGCGGGCCGGCATCGCTGTTCACCATTCTGATCATGCCGGCTGAGAGCGGGGGGAAGGAGAGCTGTCGATTCTTTGACGTCAATCACACAATCGACGTAAGTTAGTAGGGTCGTACGAGCGAGCGTTCTCTGGTTCTTGCAGTTTGCTTCAATCTGACGGTGTTATTTGTTTTTAAGCCAGCTTGTCTCAGAGTTGCAGGATAATGCTTGTAGCGTTTCAGCAGCTGTGTTTCTGCTGCAACGAGTCTCGCTCTGTGTTGCTTCTGTCTTTCTGACAACTCATCTCTCTTCTCATCCCCTCCCACTCCCACACCCGCGTTTTTTCCTCTCCAGCGTGCCCTGCGTTGGTTCGCCTCAGTGCGTGCGAGCGGGGCAGCACTCGAGCTGATGAACGCTCAAACCGAAGTCCTGCCGGTGCGGCTGGGCGGCATGGATGGCGACAAGCTCGCCAAGATGGCGCAGTACGGCAAGTGGACAGTAAAGACAAACGACGAGCAGCGCGGAGATCATATCTCGGTCCTACGTGCCGTCCGGCTCTGGCTGGTCCCGGATTCCGAGGTGGAACTTACCCTCGTGCTGGCGTCCGGCGGGGTAAATAACGCAGCGTGCTCTCCCGACTGGGGGTTACTTCTGGAACAAACCCCCGAGGGCGTGGTGCACGTGGTGGGGGTGAGGGGGGGCAGTCCGGCTGAAAAAGGAGGAGTAGCGATGCTGCTGAGGATGGCACGGGCAAAGAAACGGCTGCTGCTGCTGTCGAGGCTGCAGGGACAGGTGCTGCTGCCGTCGGTGATAGCCAATGGGCAGATAGACTGTGCTGACGTGGAGGCACTACAGGAGCAGCTGGTGCTGCAGGCGCATCTGCCGTCCATCCCGCTGCGCCTCACGTTTGCCCTGTGAGGAGGGGGCTATTGGCTCGATGGTGATCATGACATGGCTGAGAGATGATCCGGGGGAAGCTACTGCTGCGTGCAACTTAAGACTGGCTTCTTTTTCAGAAACTGTGGCGGTGGCAGCTTCTGCGGCTTTTGGGGGAAAGGAGGGGGGAGGGCTAGATGAGGAATTTCACAACCTACAGGCTTTTCTGATCAACATCAAGGGGCGTTCACACCTCCGGACTGGATTCCCTCGTAACCCTCCCACACTCCCCCATGCACACACACACACACTCCCACACTTTGTCTCCCCTCGCCTTTGCTCTTCTTCCCTCTCTTTTTCTTTCTCACTCCTCTCACCCCACCAGGTCGTCTCACCCCTCCACCTCTCTCTATTCTCTCCTTTTTCTTTCAGCTTAGCCTGGTCCCAATAACGGGCAGCCTAATCTTTTCATCACCTCCTGCTTTTGCTTTCATAAGTGGCTCCTATGCCCGTCCCACATGGAGGCCCCTCTGGTGCTCCAATAGAGCAAGTGTTCGAGCACTTATGAATGTAAAAGTATGAGGGTACATTCCTGTGGGGACACTTGTGTCTCAATCCCCGTTTTCCCGAGTCGCGCCTGTAAATTTGCCAAATGTTGTGTCACAAACAACCAATGTATCGCGACCCTGCGCGATAGATGGGCACAGCCAGGTGGGTGCGTACTATTGGTTGCGACCAATAGGATTGTGCCCACCCAGTTTTCCCGCCGGGCAGGGGGGCTAAACATATCGCACTACCTCGAGTATCGCGGTGGGCTTGCCACAGAAATGAAAGTTGCAATTTGGGCCACCCCACACACAACAGCATGTATACAACCACGGCTCCAAGTACAAAAACGCAAGCATCACAGAGCTAAACTGCACCACTGTCTAGCAACCATGGCATCGCCCCGCGAGGTGCCATTCCTCATGCGCCTACTTGTCGCATGGGTTACGTTCTACTACAGCATATTCATGGATGCCATCGCCAAGTCGGTTGGTGGCTTGCTGGAGGCGAACGTCTTCAATGACGAGGTGTCCTCGTCATCCAGCTCTCGCGCCTCCAACCGTACCGCAGAGCGGAAACGAAGGGCTGGGCTACGCCGGCGGAGATACCAGTTGCTGCTAGAGGACCTGGACGGCATGGGGGGGGATCAGTTCAGAGATATGTTTCGCATAAACCGTGGCATTCTCGAATACATTGTCGCCGGGATGACGCACTACATGCAACCGTACGTGGACAGGTACCTAATCAGTCATGAAGTGGCATGCCTTGTACCTATCAAATACCTCGCAAGTGGCATGTCTTTCGTAGACTTGTCCTCCGTGTTCGGGCTGTCCAAGACCCTGTGCCACATGCTTGTTGACGCGCTCCTCATGCATTTCCCGTCCGTCTTCAAGCAGCAGTGGGTCCACTTCCCGACCCGCGACGACCTCGACGAGATGGCTGCAGAGTTCCGCGCCATCAAGGGGGTACCTGCGGTAGTGGGGGCTATAGACGGCACACACATACCCATGAAGGGGATGGAGGGGCACAGGCAAGAGTACTACACGCGGAAGTCCTGTTACGCCGTCCAGTTGCAGATCACATGCGACGCGCGAGGCATCATATGGGACTATTTGATCGGATACCCGGGCAGTGCGCACGATCAGAGAGTGTTCATGAACAGCGCGTTACACGAAAGGTTGTACAACGGCGACATAGCGCCATACCAAATAGTGGGAGATGCTGCCTACCCACTCAGAGACTTCTGCCTGACCCCCCTACATGCTCCCCGTGAAGGCCTAATGGAGGACTGGGAGCAGTGCTTTAACTATTGCCAAAGCGCAACGCGCATGGCAGTAGAGCGCTGCATCGGCGCCTTCAAAGGCCGGTGGCGTCTATTCGCGGGCCGCAATGACTGCAAGCTCTGGCGCATTCTTGCAGGGGCGTCTTGTGGCGTCATCCTGCACAACATGTGCGAAATGATGGGCGCAGTAAGGCGCGTCAATGCATCGTGGGCAAACTTGCCCCGAAACCGGGACCCATGGTGGACTCGTGGCGCGGTAGCAGAGTTCATGTGGGAGCCATGTGACCCATGCACGCAAGAGAATCTTCGTGAAAGGCGCAAGCGGCTGGGCGAAGCTCTGGAGTCGTCTTACCTCACTCGGCGGCGCCGCGGACCCACACCTCCTCACCCGCATCTGGGTTAGAGGGGTCTTCGCCCGCCTGCCCGCGACGAAGCCAGCCGTCGTCGCCGCCTTCGGCGGCGTGCGAGTCGGTCATGTTGTCCGCGTGGGCAGGGATGTCGTCGCGGACATGCGGGGAGGGTGCGGGCTGCTGCACGCGTTCCCGAGCAATACGCGCGTCCTGATCCATCCACGCGCGGACGAGGCCTTCGAGCCTGCTCATGGCGTCTGAGTGGCAGCCTTTGATCGTCTCGCACACCAGCTTTGCAGCGGCCATCGTCGCCGTCTCTGCCACACATGGGCGCTTCGATGTAGGAGTTCCCTGTGGCGGCGGAGCTGCACACACGGTGGATGCACACGAACAGTAGACGAGGTGTTATGTACCCTAAACATTTTAATGATGTAATGTGTGCGTAAAATGTTGTCACAAAATGTGTCATTCAACAAACCCGCGAGTGCCACCGTTGATGCAACACATACATACCAGTGAATGTCGGCGTAGAGGTGCAGGGCGCCGAAGTGGACGGGACCGCGTACCCGCACGGCACGTTGACGTGTGCCGCACCGCCACCGTCGACGGCGTGAGGGTTGCCCACCGCCTTGTTGTTCTGGAAAAGCGCCATGTACGGGTACCAGTGGGGCTTGCACACGGAACCCTTGCCGCTCGCCTTTTCCCCCTTCTTGATCTGCTTGTACATGTTCACAAGATTGCGCCACTGCTTCTGAAGCGCGTTTACACCGCGCACCCAACCGGGATTCTCCTTCTCGAGGTGACGCGCGAGGCGGGCCCAGTACTGAGAGCCCTGCTTCCCGAGGAGGGGCCCGCGCTCGTCCTTCATGAACCACACGCTCCGCTTAACAGGATGCAAGTTACGGGTCTTGGCAGCGGCACGCGGAGGTTCCCCGCCCTTAGCAGCAGTCTTGGTTCCCGCAGCGGCAGACGCACGGCCGCGACGAGGAGCCGGGGACGCAGGCTGGGCCTCTTCGGGAGCGTCCTCGTCGTCATCGGCGTCCTCGTCGGCGTCAACTTCATCCTCGGAGGGGGACATGCCCTTGTCCTGCTCCTCGCCAGAGTCCGCGTCGTCTTCGCAGGCCTCGTCGCACTCGTTGTAATCAGAGTCCGCGGCGTCATCATCGTCATCGAAGGCAACATCGTCGTTGACGCGGGATGAGGCAACCCGGTCGGCATGACGACGTCCGCGGGTAGGGACATCGCGCGGGGCTTCGAACGAGGTGTCCCCCGCACCAGGCGCTCCTTCGGGCAAAGGGCCGGCGGGCTTGCGGCCGGCCGCGATTTGTTTGTTCATCCAAGCGATGTACGGGATCTCGTCGAGATCCCGCGGGCACAAGTCAACAGAACTAGCTACGCTCTTGCGCTTACGGGCCATGGCTACAGCGTGCCAAAGAAGACCCTGGCTAGACTTCGCAACAAGAAAGAGGAAGCTCGGGTTGGGAGAAGAAGAACAGATTGGAGCGGGAGAGTGCTGTCAGTGTGGTTGGAACGATGGGCAAACATTCGGGCAGGGATGTGACCGTGTGTGCTGAAGGACCAGTCATATGTCAGCCCGGGCAGAGCGGTTTCCATCCCCGCGCGGAAACGTGCCCAGTTCGGGCGTCCAAGTGCATGCTGTACAGTGTGAGATTTCGACACGCGTGCGATTTTCGGGATGTGACGGGGCCTCGTGTAACTCGTCCGCGACACAAGCGCAATTCACGCCAACCAATGTAAAATACAGTGGGACTCGCATAAGCGCGATCCGCTTTTGTGACAGGGCACGGTATATGCTGATTTTAGATGTCACAAAGTGATTGAGACACAAGTGTCCCCGCAGGAATGTACCCTGAGACTAAAGACAATTTCTTTATTGCACCATCCTTTCTAGCGATTTTTGTGAGTGGCTTTCAAATGCTGTTGCTTGCTCTTCAGCTAGCATATTGTTTCTACTTATCTGGGAACACACTATAATGAGTACAAGTCATTATCGTTATAAGCACGTTCAACAGACCAGCACCTACAAGACACACGAAGCAGGCGGCCCAAGCAGTCCAGCAAATGTTTCAGTTGCTGGTTCGAGGGGTCGTATATATAATAGGGTCGGACGCGGCTGTATGGGTTCTGGTCTAATATAGTACGGATGCAGTACAGTTGCGAGTTCACATTCGGTAAATCCTTGCTGCCATTCTCTGTTCTATCATAACTGCTGCCAAACTGTGGTGCAGCTAAAACCCTGAATGGAATCACTGAAATTGTCGTCAACTGTGAATTGTTTCACTTGACGATGCGCTGAGACATTATGCCTGAAAGCAAGAAGCAGCCAAGACGAGAAGCCGAGACCAGTCACCACAGCCAGCTCACATGCGAAGGAGCTCCGAGCTGCCATCGGCCCATGCGAAGAATTGCGACGAATGGAGTGGCGGTGAATGGAAGGCGATGAATGGAGTGGCGACGAATGAAGCAAGGCCTAGCCTATACCAGGCCCTTCTGGCAGTGGCCGCTACTACTCGTGAAATACACAGCATTTAAGCACGTCAGCTCACGTCACGTCTTGCCACGTGACGTCAGGCAGTGGGTCGTGCGAGCAGAAACGCCACGTCAGTCTGTCAGGAACCAGCCAGCGTCAGCTCGACCGTGACCGTCAAATGGACGGCAACGATGGCGACGGTGACTGGAACGACGAGCCGGCGCCATCAATCTCCACCACAGGTCCTCTTATCCCTTCATCGCCGCCGTCCGTTTCCATGATACCGGTGCTCTTTCAAGGAGTGAGGGTGTCGCCATGGCACGACGTTCCCCTGTATCCAGCCGACGACGAGGAATTAGGGTTGGACCCTTCGTTGGATTCGCACTCGCACTCGCACTCTGATTCGCACGCGCTCTCTGACTCGCCGGGTCCAGCTTCAGACCTGGTCGCTGAGTCGCTGGAATCGAGCTCGCAGCTGTCGCACGGTTCTGCGACGTCTGCGACGTCGTTTCGAATGATCTGCACGAACCCGGCAGGCAGGCGTCGCGTGCACGTGATTTCGCCAACGGACGGTCAGATCGTCGCCAGCTGCTGCGACAATACCGAAGGATCTGCCACTGCTGCTGATTCTGCCACTGATTCTGCCACTGACTTTGCTGCTGGCTCTGCTGCTGCTGGGTGCATTGATGACGCGAAAGGCTTCTCTGCTACGGTGGTTGATTTCCCCTGGAACTGCGGTGTGCTGCCGCAGACCGCTGCTGCCTCGTCAGCGGCTTCGCTGTCAGATGCTGACGTGTTGCTTCCTGTGGAAGTTGTGGACGTTGCGCCGTCTCTGCACTCCGCTGGAGATATTTATGAGGTGCGATTCGCTAGGCTGCTGCTCTTTACTTACCAGGCTAATGGTCCTGCTCTGAACGACTTGTGTACTTATGAGTCGACTCAAAGGCAGTCTCTGCACTCAGCTGGAGATATTTACGAGGTGCGAGCGAGCGAGGCTGCTGCTCTTTACTTACCAGGCTACTTGTCCTGCTCTGAACGACTTGCGTGGTGTCGCTTTTTTGTCCTTGAAAATCCACTCTGTTTGCTGTGATCAGATGCCGCGACAAATGCTTTTCAAGTCGTCAGTCACTTGAACGCAACTGCCATCCTTGCCTTTTGATTACTCCTCTCCTCACTGCCACCCTTTAGGTTTTGAGCACTCCTCCTCCCATCCCGCATTGTCACCCCACGTCCCCATCCTCCCTTTTCCCCTGCTGCCCTCCCCCACCGCCTCTCCCTGCCTCCCCCCTGTCTTCCGCCCCATCTGGTTCTTTCCCCCCCTCCCCCCACCAGGTGCGCGCACATGCAGTCATTGCCATTCCCAATCCGCTCACACTATCCGTAGCATACCGCCTGGTCGTGTCTGACGTCAGCGCTGAGTCAGCACCGTCTGAGCTGGACAGTAATGCGCTCATGGCAGTGCTTCAGCGTGTCTGCGCTTGGCTGGAGTCAACTGACACGTGGCTGCTCTCAGGCCATCCTGACGTGGCAATGCAGGCCACCGTGGACCCTGATGAGGTGGCAAAGGTGCTGGATGAGACCCACGTGGCATGGGCTGAGCTGTACGTGCTATCTCAGTCGTTCTTGCCCGACGCACTCCTTCTGTCACCCATACCCGAATACCCAGCACACACCGAACCCATTGCAGCAGCACCAGCAGCAGCAGCAACACTTACCCCCACACTCACACCCTCTCTCAAACCTGCAGCAGCACCCACACTCACTCCCACACCCACACCCACACCCACACCCACACCCACACCCACACCCACTCCCAATCCTACGCACTCACCCACTCCCAGTTCCTCGCTGCCTGATACCGCCACACTCCCACGCACACTTCCACTCACAGGCACTGTCCCTGCTTCTAGGCCTGGCTCTGCACCCTCTCGCACTCATGCTGCTGCTACTGACTCACCTGCAGCCACACATGCAGCAGCAGCAGCAGCAGCAAGTGGAGCAGAAGCAGCAGGGCCAACAGCAGGCAGGCCAGGTGATGACACAACCTCATCAGAAGCCCCTCCAGCCCTTGCAAGGCGCAGCTCCACAGGCGGCCGCTCTGCCTCCAAGGTCGGTCACTCTGCTAGCTCTCAACCTTCCGCCCCTCTCCCTTCCGCCCCTCACCCTTCCACTGGGTCACATATTTGTAGCGCACACAGCGGGAGTGCACACAGCGGGGGCGCACACAGCGGGGGCGGACAGGGCCGGGCCGGACAGGGCAGTGGCGCATATGGTGGGGACGCACAGGTAGGTGAGAGGTGGCGAAGGGCAGCAGCAGGGGCACGATCCATGGCTGTTGGGGCACGTTCCATGGCTGCTCCTGGCGGGGGGAGAGGAGGGGGCAGAGGGGGAATGGCTGGTGGAGGAGGAGGAGGAAGGAGGGGAGGGGTTGCTGGAGGGAGAGGAGGGAGAGGAGAGGGTGCGTCTGTGCTGAAGGGAAACATTTTGCCACAGCATGCAGCCAACGGCACTTCTTCTGCTGCTGCTGCCAGCTTTGAGCGTGAAACCGGTGCCAGCGCTGCCAGTGGTGCTGTGAGTGCCAGTGGATCTGGTCCCACTCCCAGGCCCTTAGCAGCTACCTCTTCTGCTGCCACAGCTGCTGCGGCGTCTGCAGCAAGTCCAGGGCCATACCATAGGCGGGCAGAATCCAATGGTGCCATACCGTTACACAGCCACCGGTTACCAGCAGCCGCCAGGTCACAGGGTGCTATTCCATCACAGCCCCCCCAGTCACCATCAGCTAGGTCACAGGGAGCGATTCCGTTACAGAGCCACTGGTTACCAGCAGCGGCTAGGTCCCAAGGGGCTATTCCGCTAGAAACCCCCCAGTCACCATCAGCTAGGTCGCAGGGATCGATGCCGTTACAAAGCTCCTGGTTACCAGCAACAAAGTCACAGGGGGGCATACCGTTACAGAGCCCTCAGTCACCATCAGCTAGGTCACAGGGAGCGATTTTGTCACAGAGTTCCCAGCTACCAGCATCTAGGTCACAGGGGGCCATACTGTTACAGAATTCCCGGTTACCTGCAGCTAGGTCACAGGGGGCTATTCCTTTGCAACCC
This sequence comes from Closterium sp. Naga37s-1, assembly GCA_947471745.1. NCBI lineage: Eukaryota > Viridiplantae > Streptophyta > Zygnematophyceae > Desmidiales > Closteriaceae > Closterium > Closterium sp. Naga37s-1. Next base: position 3,947,338 of record CANJKZ010000069.1, read on the forward strand.
CCCCAATCACCAGGTAGATCACAAGGGGCCATACCGTTACAAAATTCCCGGTTACCTGCAGCTAGGTCACAGGGGGCTATTCCGTTGCAACCCCCCCAATCACCATCAGGCAGGTCACAAGGCAGCATACCTTTGCAGAGCTCCCGGTTACAAGCAGCTAGATCTCAGGGGGCCATACCGTTACAGATCTCCCAATCATCAGCATCTAGATCTCAGGGGGGTATACCGTTACAGAGCCCCCGGTTACCAGCAGCAAGGGCACAGGGGAGCATAACCTCAGAAATTCAGCAATCGCCTAGACACATGTCCCATGAAAGGATGCAGTTACAGAGCCCGCGGTTACCAGCGGCACGGTCAGATGGTGCCATACCGTTACAGGGTGCACGGTTACCAGCGACAGGAGGAGGCAGGGTAGCAGCAGCAGAGCAAGGACGGGTTGTGGTGAAGGCAGCTTCGGAATGGCTGGAGCCCAGAGGGCGACACTACCGAGCAGCTAGTGCTAGCTTTGACTCAACCGCCACTGTCGGCCCTGCCACCACTGCTGCTGCTGCTGGTCCTGCTGGGGCAGGTAGAAGGGTTGTGGTGAAGGCAGCTTCGGAATGGTTGGAGCCGAGAGCACGGCACCACAGCGCAGCTAGTACTGGCTTTGGCGCTGCCACCACTGCTGCTGGCGCTGCTGCTGCTGGTGGTTCTGCTGGTTCTGCTGGTCCTGCTGTTTCAAGTAGGCCCGATTCTGAAGGCGTTGCTGCTGCAAATAGAAGTGGTGTTGCTGCTCCAAGTGCTGGCAGAGGGGCGGGGTGGGCACTGACGCGTTCCATGTCAGCTCGGGAAGGGCGAGCAGAGGGAGGAGAAGGGGAAGGCAGAGTAAGCGACCCACGGCCAGGCAGGGAAGATGAAGGCGAAGCAGGGCTTAACCCACTGTTAGCCCCCCCCACGTTGACAGAAGGGAGGGGAAGAGCAATTATGGTTGGTGGGAGAACGGCGAGCTCTCGCAAGCAGAGCCTTTCTATTGGGTGTGCCAGTGACCTCCTGCCGCACTCCTCGCCCCATGCTCCTTGTTCCTCAAGCCTTGGACACGATCACACCTCAGACAGTCACTTCCAGTACGGCCCAAACAGTCACCTCGTGTACAGTTCTCAGGCGCAACAGGCGTATGGCCGGGGTAGCAGCCTGCTGCCTGTGAGTGAGAGTGAGGTGGACGAGTTGAGCGCTGAGCCTTGCCAGAGATACGCAGGGAGCGGTGGGAGCGGCAGTGGAAGCAGCAGCTGTGGCGGTGGTTGTAGCAGCAGCAGCAGCAGCAATGGCACTGGCAGCAGTGGCACCGGCAGCAGTGGCACTGGCAGCAGTGACAACAGCAGCAGCAGGGCATACTGGCAGCATGAACCCTTACCCTCCAGGAACCCTGCTAGGATGGCAAGGCACAGTGTGGACTGGGCTCATGACCACCACTTCCAGCATCAGCAGCAGCAGCAGCAGCAGCAGCAGCAGCAGCAGCAGCAGCAGCAGCAGCAGCAGCAGCAGCAGCAGCAGCAGCAGAGGAGGGGTGCAGGAGTGGAAGCGCGATCCGAAGGGCACAGACCGCCACCATCGCCAGGGTCAGCTGCCCGGCACAAGGAGAGGGCGTTCCGACGTGCCAGCACTGATTTCAGTGACCGCACTGACTTCAGTGACCGCACGGGCTTGGGCCGCCACCACACAGGCTTGAGCAGCAACACGGCCTCGGAGGCGGCTGGGAGGTCTTGTTACAGTAACCGCGGAGCTGTGGCATCCTCAGGTGCACAGGAGAGTGCAGAGTTCAATGCACGCGGCATTGCAGCATTTGATGCACAGGGGGGCGATGCACCGGACTCACAGAGGGGGTTGGCATCACAAGTGGACGAGTCCATTCCGTTGCCTGAAACCACTCTCCGGCAAAAAGAAAGGGTGTTTCGGCGGGCAAGCTCAGACTGGAGTGACCGTGGTTACTGGGAGCCTGGCAGGCAGTCACATCATGACAATCACGAGGGGTAATGTTGGTGTTAGCGATGGCAATAGCACTCCCTCCATCAGTGTTAGTGGCATGGGTAGGTTATAGCTGAGAGCAGCCGAGGAGCAAGTAGCTACGTATCAGGAGACACGGCCCAGAGATTAGAAGTCACGACCCAGTTTATAAGTGGCAATGGTTACGTCATGCTCATAATCCAGTAATAAGGTCGCAATAGTCGCTAACCCCAATGTACAGACAGGTAGTTTTGAATGAGGGTGAGTAATGCAATTTTTATGCCAGGTCTATCCAAAGCTTGCTGCAAGTGGTTGTAAGGAGGGAGCTTCCGCCTCACAATATCTGCCATCTGTCAACCTCGTTCACCAATCCCTACACACTTTCTCCACCGCGTCGCCACGTCACGTCCCGTGGACCACCATCAGCCGAACCGTCACATAGCCCCCTTGTTCACTGGACGACGATCACCACCTCGTCAGCCCCTCGAAAGCCGACATAGCCCAGCTCCTCCCTGAGCGGGAATTTGGGAAATCGGTGATTTCCATCCGTCCATCTTCGATAATCTCGAGGTGGTGAGGTCAAATGACAGCCAGCCAGCCCAGCTGAGGGAGTAATCTTGAGGTGCCTTTTCTGAGGCACACTTTAGGCGGGCCGCCATCAGCGCAATGACCCTCAAGTTGCCACCAGCACACAATGCAACACAGTGTACACATTTTGTTTGTGCGATGTAGTCCATTTCAGTACGGTTCGAAGCGTTAGGATGTGGTGCTTGGGGTTCCCCACGAGAGATGCAATCAACGCCATGGTGTCTGACTGCTGACTGTCGTGTCGACGATGGCGTCTGGTGGGAGCTGACGGCAGCCTCGAGATACGCCAAGTTGGCGTCGAGTCCCCGAATCCACTAAGGACCACTAGCGGTTTCAACGGTTTCATGTGTCGATTATTGATCAGCTCGAGTCGCAGTGAGTTCATTGTGCTGCTGAAACCGCCAAAGGAGCAGGATCAGTGAATCAAACGCTGAGTTGAATTGATGACATTACGATAAAGGTCATTCGTCTGAGTTGGCGAGTCCGACTTGCGCGTTAACCAAATTAGCTTTTCACTGTTGAATGATCTCACGTTGCCTAATAATACCCCTTCTGTTGAAGTACGAGAGGCAAAGGTAAACTAGATTCGTCACTTAGTCCTCCAATTTGATCGTTCCTGATACTTCATTTCTAGAAGCAGTAGCTTGGTATAGAATCGGTTCCATTCGTCCAGCATCTCTTAGAACTGCTGCCGTCCCCTCAACATGTCAGCAACATCTCTAGTCTCACGGCCTCAAACTGCTGGTTACACCCGCAAGCTATGTACCAGCACCGCTCGCAATGACCGCACACGTCTTTCAGTGAACCATGCCGGAGTCAAATTTCCTCGCCGGCGAGCGTTTCGAGGAGTCAATGTCCGCTGCGATGCCAACGAGAACACGAAGAATCATGGATCCGTATTAGTCGACGAAGAGTCGGCTTTAAAGGAGGAGCTCCGGAAAGCGACGCGGTTCGAGAAGCGATTAGAGGCTCAAGTTGGTGTCCCGCAAGAGCTGGAGCTTTTCACGGGAGACGAGCTGCACTATGTAGAGACGTCCGATGGATGGCGACTCGCGCTCTGGCGTTATCTCCCTTCTGAATCCGTGTGTATTTCTTCCGTTCCTGGTTTCCAGACCCTTTTAATCCTCTCCTCTCTCTGCTTATTTTTTCTAAGAATGGCCGCTTCCGTCGCGTCGATGCCTCTCTTGCCTCAAGAAGATGAAATCCGCCGTATGATGTTATTTTTGTTGTTCTTGCTGGTGTTTGCGAATCAGGTTCCTCGGAAAGCTCATCCAGTCCTTCTCCTTTCCGGAATTGCCACCAATGCTCTCGGATACGATTTATCACAAGAGGTAACTACCTTTTCATTTCAGCCCTTGTAGTGAATGTCGTTTTTCCTCTGAGTATTTATTCTATGTTGCCTCTCTGATTTTCAAGGCAGACTCTGTTTGAGGGATCCCAAACATTCCACCCTGATTGACACGTCAACTGAGCCATGTTATCCTGCAGGTGTCTCTGGCTCGTCATCTGGCAGATCAAGGGTTCGATACCTGGGTGCTCGAGCTGCGTGGAGCAGGCTTAAGCCAGTCTCCTTTCTCTATAGCAGGGGCGCAGGGTTTGTCATCTGCCAAGAGTTCTGCTATTGGTCCTATAGAAGGACCCCCTATTACATTCGTTAATGGTTCTGTAAATGGCACGATGAACTCTGCCATTGATACTGGAAACTCTGTTAATGGGTTTCCAATTAACGGAGCTTCTACAAACGAGTATGCGAACGGAGCTAGTCCGAACGGCTCGGCTGTTAGTAGCAGCAGGAGAACAGATGGTACGACAAACGGCTCTGTGTTCACTCCGTTGTTTTCAAGTGATGACGAAGATTCAACAGCAGCTGCAGCAGCATCAACAACAGCAACAGCAGCAGCGGCAACAGCTGGAGCAGCAATTTCAGAAAGGCCTGCAACAGCAAGGGAGGATTCTTCAGAAGGTTTCAGCGTTTCGGGCAGCTTATCCCGAACCATGCAGCAGCTGCGAAATTATTTTGACCAGTTCACCCGTTCAGAACCAGCAATGGACCGCCAAGCACTCAGGCCAAAGCTAAAATCCGCAGAGATCAGATTGAGAGAAGCTCTGGACCATGCAAGCCTGCAGCAGCCAGTGGCGCTGCTTGACTTGCAGCACATACTCGTTCAGCTGCAGACCTGCAGTGACGTGGAGCTGACGTCATCTGGCGTGACACAGTTGAGGCGCGCTTTAGATTCCTTCTTCAGCGATGCTCAACAATCACCTGACGTTTCGCCTGAGGCTTTTGCAGCGATGAAAGATCTGGCTGATCTGGTAGGCCCACTGAAATCCGACACCACTCTCCCCACTGCCGCTGCCTCCTTCCTCCAGCAGACCACCCGGCTGCTCAGCAACAGCATCGCCTCTTCCAACCTCGAGAAACGGCTAGCTGAGCTTCAGAAACGGCTGGGGGAAATTGTGGAGTCTAGACAGGGTGTAGCGACGCCAGGAGTGGCTGAGCTCTATGAGCAGCTGATTGGTGTGATTCTGCAGACACAGGACGTGGCGAGCCTTGCCAAGGAGTATAACTGGGATTTTGACACGTATCTGTATGATGACCTGCCAGCTGCCATGCAGTATGTGCGGAAATGGTCCCGGCCGCATGATGGGAAGATCCTGGCCGTCGGTCATTCCATGGGGGGGATTCTGCTGTACTCGCGAATGGCTGCTCTGGGTAAGAGTCGTATCATACTGCCGGAGATATAATACCAATTTGCAGTTTTTATTCTCGTAATTCAGTGTATCCTTTCTTGCTCACCATCCCTCTCGCTCTCCCCCTCTCGTTCTGTATGAGACTGCAGGTCCAGATGCGGGTCTGTTGGGGGTGGTGACGGTGGCATCGTCACTCGAGTACTGGATGGCTAATTCCAGCTTGAAGCTTTTACGACCACTTGTAAGTGCTGCTGTTTCCAGCAATACCACCGTGCCAGTTACACAACCAGTTGCGCCACCAGTTGCTAGTTGCGCCACCAGTTGCGCCACCAGTTGCGCCACCAGTTGCGCCACCAGTTGCGCCACCAGTTGCGCCACCAGTTACACCACCTTTTACACCATCACGTGGAGGTCAACCCGAAATGAATCCACCAGCTCTTTTTCACATTCACACATGTTCTCTGTCCTCTCACGCGCCCCAGAAATCCTCTCCTGTCGTGCACCAGAAACCCTTTCATCTTTCACCCTCGCACCCTACTCTCCCGTCCCCGCCTTCTCTCATAATCCCCTTGGCTGGCCTTTCTCAGGCCCTCAATTTCCCAGTCCTCCCAGAGGCACTGCTTCCGCAATTAGCTCACATGTCTCCCGGCTCTCCTCCCCTGTCAGGCCAGCCCTGCTCGGGCCCTCAAATTCTCAGTCATCCCGGTGGCAGTGCTTGCGCGAGCAGCACTGTCCCTCGTGACCGTAGGCACCACAATAACCATGCTTCCCTCCCGTCCCCGCCTTCCCTCCCCATCCCAGTCCGGCCCAGCGCGAGCTCTCAACTTTCCAGTCATCCCGGTGGCAGTGCTGGCGCGAGCAGCACTGCCTCTCATGACCCAGCCGCCCTTCACGCTGGCGTGGGTGGCACACCAGGTGTCAGCCCGTGATGCCATGGACCCTCAGCTCTTTCAAAAGCTCATGCAGCACAACTTCTGTGAGTGGGGGGTGAGGAGCCACGGGATAGTAAGGCGTAGAATGGGGTATTATGGATTGGGGCAACTCAGTGGGTTATACACCAGGTCTCAGGCAGGGTTATCATGGACTCAACGCTCTTTTACGAGCTCATTTACAACAGCTTCTGCTTTTGCAGCAGCTCAACTCACATTCTTCCATTGTCTCTGTTTGCCATCCCCTCCAGGCACCAACCCTGTGAAGCTCCTGCTGCAGATGTAGTCTGTCTTCACGCCAGGCGGGCTGCGCATGAGCAACAACTCAACTTCCCATTTCCCCATTCTTCTATGTGTCGTTCCCCCAGGCACTATCCCTGTGAAGCTCCTGCTGCAAATGGAGTCAATCTTCACGCCAGGCGGGCTGCGCAGTCGCAGCGGGTCCATCTCGTACCTCAAGGGGCTGAGGGACTGCTACACGCCCGTGCTCGCCCTTGCTGGCGACTCCGACGGTGTCTGCCCACCCCTCCTTGTTACAGGTCAGTCCGTGCCGCTCTGGTTGTCATGTCAGAGATGAGTGTGCAACATGTAACTGCGGGTCCATCTCGTACCTCAAGGGGCTGAGGGACTGCTACACGCCCGTGCTCGCCCTTGCTGGTGATGCTGACGGCGTCTGCCCCCCGCTGCTTGTCACAGGTCAGTCAGTGCAGCTCTGCTCGTCCGAGGTCAGTCTCTGTAGTTCCCATGTTCCTACCACTTTGTCAGCCTGAAAGATCGTCACAGACGTGTTGTCAAAGTGACCGTTTCTCGAAATTTTCACCTTTGGAGTCGCCTCAAATGTTGTCCACGTATGTCCTTTGTAAAGCTGATTCTGACTCTCCTCTACCTCCTCTCTGACCCGTTTCCGATGAACGTGATGTGTGGGCTGCAGAAACTCTGAAAGCCATCCCATCTGCCAATGTTGAGTACCGGCTGTTTGGAGGGTCGGACAACCGTCGCTACGGACACTACGACATGCTCGTGGGCAAACATGTGAGTATTCGTGCTATGTGAATGATTATGACACGTGAGTCGTGCTATGTGAGTGGTTGTGACAGTTGAGCAATCGTGACATGTGAGCAGGCATGCCATGTGACTAACATAAGTTAGCATATGAGCAGCATCTAAGCAAGATGACCAAACCCTGTGACTGGAGTTTCACCACTTACACTAATGACATATCACTGCCGTGCTGTGCCATATGTTTTTCCGCATTCCAGGCACCAGAGGAAGTGTACCCTGTCATTACAGATTTTCTGTCAAAGACTGATGCTGCTAACGAGGAACCAATTAGGGCTGAAGACGAGTTTCCTTCCACAATGTCTGCCATGTCAGTTCAACAAGATGCTGGCATGCATGCAATATAACCACTGTAGATACGGTAGATGGCCTAGAAATTGCAGATTCCTTGTTCAAGTGTGCCTGAGCTTCTAAGGGCGGGTCAGGCATGCATTAGTTCATTTACCGTCATACATCATAACATCGCTGTTGAGACTGGTGGATGGCGGCTCAAAGAGGCAGAACAGGCTAACATCTTTTTTCACAAACCTGAAGTGAACTGACGGTCTGAACCCCAAGCCTGACCCACACTCCGGTGATCAGTCCAGAAATTGCTAAGGGCGTGTCCAGTTCGTTCATTTCGGGATTTTTCGTGCCAACGCACGTATCAAGGTTCAAAAATAACTACCGTACCTAGAAACGAATGCGTTGAGTGGAGTCCAACCATCCTGTAATTTCAGAAGCGCGGGCACATTCCCCGCCACACGAATCAACAGTGCTCTGACCACGTTGAAAACGAGGTAACAGTTTCCCTCGTCAATCATAGCTTGAAAATTTTTGTGCAGGCGCAGGGGGCGCTGGCGAGTAGAGCGAACCACTGACGAAATCGTGCAAGCGATACAAGGGAAACGAACTGTAGTGGCCAGGACGCGGTGCTGTACCCTTGTTCGCGTCCCTGCTGATTCCAGTAACGTGAGTCAGACGACTCTAGGTACGTGCATGGGGCGTGCCGTCTTGCGAACAGAAGCTGATTGTGTCCGCTGGACACGTTCAATAAAGGGTTACCACAAAAAATGTGGTAACTGAGGGGTTTACGAACAGTAAATGTACGAGCTGGACCCCCCCTAAAATTTTACTTCTTACATGTTAAACTGAGCACATGCTACAAAAGGTAATGCATCGACACATCTTTGATACCAAAATGGTATGATTCTTAAATCTTGGCTCGGACCTTACATCATTCAGGAGACACCCCTTCATGAATTCAGAAGGTTTTCTTTCGTTACAAAAGCAACACCCTCATTTGCAGAGGCAATCCCTGAAATCCCGCCTGGGAGTGTGCCAAGCAACTGCCACACCGCGCAACTGCAGTGCAACCTGCAGATACAAAAGCAAAACACTAACAGCTGATTAAGCACCGTCACGGGACCCATTGAAACGAACCGCAATATTCGTCAGTGATCATCCGACAAAATGTGGGGAGGGGGACAAAGGCACAACCACTTGATCAGCTGCGTGCCTGGGTATAGTTCCGCCCCGTTTGACCGTGCTCTAGGCGACCTTGAGCGCTGCATGTGCCACGGTAATCAGGCACACCAGTGACTCTAATTGAGTCGCCATGCAGAAACATTCAAACTCCGATTGACCACACCAACTAGTGCAGAGGAGCAATATAAACCGCGAAACAAAAATAGAGGAGCGTGTGATACGGACGGTAGCTTACCATTCAAGCGCATTCCAATTGGCCTGTTTTGCCGTATTCACGCTTCACCATGATCCTTGAACCCGAACTAAAAAGCCAAAGCGGATCTGAAGGGTGATTCGGATGGTCGTAAACAGTATCGAAGAAACAAAGACAGACACTCGTTTAGGATGTCTGTAGTGCAGTGACAGCTGAGCTGACAAAAACGAGCAGTAATAAACCAATGACTGGAGTGCAATAAGCAGTCTGTCGAGGGGTGACTAAGCCACCTCAGGAAGGAAATAGTGAGGTGGCATGTAATAGTGATGCCCTTTTGCCTACCCGGCCATTCATTTCGGAGGCTTCGAGCGCTGAATGAGTCACGTAATGGACCCTCCAGTGACTCTATAGAAGCCCCCACGTTACATACTTAAATTGAAGTCATTAGTAAAAACTGCTTCTGGCTCGATGCACTGTGAATAGCGAAATCCATGCGAAGAGAATGGGCGTAGGGGCCGTCGGACCCACCATAATCTTTGTCGAATTTCAGCGCATTTGTAGCCGCGCCTCAAACCTCGGGTCTCAGTTGGCGCTGTCATGGCCTCAGATGCACTCGGCCACTCAGCCTCCAGAAGGTTGCCCACTCCGCATCAACCGCATTCGTTGGGGAGCATCAGCCCCCACTTACTCAGCTACGGCATAGTGAAAGCTTCATCAAGCTTCCCAGCTCCTAGAAAGAACCCAGGAAAAGATGGTCGAAAAACAGAGTGCAGAACAGGAAATGGTGGAATAATGGAGATGGGGGGGTTTTGGCCTCGGCACAGCACGAATGCGGGAGCTGCTGTGGCGGATTGTGACAGTGACTGGATATAGTTGGCCTGGTGGCTTACCCCAATCTCGCACAGCATCACATCGTTGTCTGTACAAAAGCAGATTTGTTTCTCCGTCCCAGGCTGCATTGAAACACGTGGATTCGTTTTCTGTACAAGCCCGACACCTCCAATTCATGCATACTTGTGGTGTACATTTACCTGCAAAAACCCATATCAGCAGCAATGGGGTTTCTCACAGGGAGAATTGGAGTTCTACATTATATCAATCCAAAAAAAATCATTCTGATTTTATGTTCGGCTAATCAACTGATCTTAGCGTGCAATGGAGAATAGAGTCAATAGGGTTTCCTGTTTTGGCGTACGGATAACTTTTTATCAAACCATATAATTCACGTACAACACATGATACGGTTGGGTATGGTTCCACCAACTCCATTGCCACATCTCAGCCACCCTCCACTACTTTCCCAGACTATCCTTTGGTCAACCTGCTCCCGTCTCCTTGTCCTTTTTTCAAGCCCGCTCCCGGTCCACCCTCCAGTCTCTAGCACCTGCTGCATCACAAGAGGACCAGCGCTATCGTGTTTCTTAGGTTTCCGGGTTAGAAAGGAGAGGTGAGGCTAGAGGATTCTCATGTTCTTGCATGTGAGTTTGCATCAACCAAAGCTGGCTATCTTGTATGAGGTAACCTGTCCAATCTAAACCATTACATTTTTAGCTATGTTCTGCTATCGACGTTTCGAGCTCCAATCCTGCTCTTTTGTTTCTCGTGTGTTCCCCTCCGATTTTTCTTGTTGCGGGACGTTTTTGCGGAAACAGTGTACATTAAAATAAAATTAGTACCAACGAATCAGGTAGTGTTTCAACAACGTTACAGAACATGCCTCAGAAAGTGCACTGCAGTTTATTTAGGGGGAAACGACAGGAGTGTCTGCAAGAGAAAATAGAGGGCACCCAATTGTGATGCTCTCTGCTCCTGTCATCCTTATCTCCATCACCATTCGTCCTGAATTCCTGTTATCACTTATCACGTCTTCCATTACAGGCGTTGTTGCAGCCGCCTTGTCCCTGCCGGATTGACAAGCCTTCGCACTTGACCGTGTGCCAGTCCTTCACCGATTCAATCAGATTGCTGAATCCACTCCACAATATTCACTCTGAGTCTTTCCCATGAAGGGCGAAGGCAACGCCAGCTCTACAGGACCGGGGGCGATGCCGCCAAGGCCAGTAGACACAGCCTCTGCAGGTAACAGCCTCTGGTAGTTTTTGCGGCGACTCAGAAATCACATCCGCAGGTAACAGCCTCTCTGTACACCGCGCGTTCGCTCTACATCATTCATCCACGCTGCTCAGCTCATTATGTCCTCCCCCCACCCAACCCAACCCCCTCCTCTTCATCCCCCCTTGCCCCCACTCACTCCCTTTCCCCCCGATGTTTTCTTTCCTCACTCCAACCCAGCAGCTCCACCTGCAACGCCTGCCAGCAACCCATCAGCATCTCAAGCCCCAGCAGCACCAACAGCCACAGCTGCTGCTCCCACCGCGCCAGACAGCATTCCCAGGCCTCCTCCAAAGCCGTATGAGTCTGCTGCCGCACCAGGAAGCAGCCCTGCCAGCGTTTCCGAGCCTTTCGTCCCGAAGCAGCCGGTTCGGGAGGACATGGTTCGGCAGGCTGTGAGCTTCCTCTCCAACCCTAAGGTCCGGAGCTCCCCGGTTCGGTTTCGCCGAGCCTTCCTGGAGCGCAAGGGCATGTCGGCAGAGGAGATTGACGAGGCCTTTCGACGCTGCCCGGTGAGTTACTTGGTTCTGTTCTTCTTGGGAGGGAGAGGGGGAAAGGGGAGGGAGGAAATGGGGAAAGGGGAGGGAGGAAATGGGGAAAGGGGAGGGAGGAAATGGGGAAAGGGGAGGGAGGAAATGGGGAAAGGGGAGGGAGGAAATGGGGAAAGGGGAGGGAGGAAATGGGGAAAGGGGAGGGAGGAAATGGGGAAAGGGGAGGGAGGAAATGGGGAAAGGGGAGGGAGGAAATGGGGGGAAGGGGTACTAGAGGTTGGAGATGGTGGGGAGAAGGGCCGTGGGAGTATGTTCTGGACGGAATTTATATCGTCTGGAGCACGCACAGGGGTGACGGTTGTTACTGTTCCGATTCATCGCTCTTTCTTCTCGTCCTCCTCGCTGGGCTCCCTCCCCACTGCCTCACACACACCAGGACCCCTCAACAGGGTCAGAGGACGTGGAGGTGGGCTCGTCTTCCCAGCCTCTGCCTGCTGCTCGCAAGGCCCCTGCTGCTACTGCCACTGCTGCAGAGCCAGCTGCTGCTGCCGCTCCCCCTCCTCCTCCTCCTCCTCCTGCTGTTGCTCCTGGTCTGCAGCAGCAGGCACAGGCGTTTTCGTGGTCCAAGCTGGCAGTGGCTCTGGCTGTTGTGGGGGCGGGCACTGCCGGCACTTCTGCTGTTGCAAAGGTGAATCATTTGAACGGGATCATCCACTATTTGAGCTCCCACTTGCTTTCCTTTTCCGTCCGCATGTTCTCTCTCTCTCCCGGGTCTTTTTTCGAAGTATTTCCATGTGCGCTGTTTCCCCAAACTCCCTTTTTCGTTCCACGTTTCCGTACCGCTCTCCTCCCCTGCTTCCGTCGTCCGTCACCCGCCCGTGAGCGTTTCATCGTGCCTAATTTGTATCTCCCTGCCCCCCTGCCTGCCATGCAGCGTCTCGTTCTCCCTCGCCTCAAGACCTGGCTCCAGGAAGCTGCAACACAAGAAGCTTCCAAGAAAGGTACACACGCCAGCATGCAGGTTGTTTGACTTTACTGAGCTATCATTTGCCTCTCTTGTTTCCGCTTCTTTATTTGTCTTGGCTGGCACTTCCTTTCACTCATTGCATTTTTCCATGCATTCATGTGTGTCTCTGTGTGTGGTTGGTGCTGTGCTTCCGTGCATGATTGCTGTGCTTGTCTGCTCTGCATGTATGTGTGTCCGTCCTTCTGTGTGCAAGCAGGCAAGCGACGGAGCAAGCAGGCTGCAAAGAAGAGCAGCAAGGGAAAGAAGGCGAGCAGGCGACGAGGCCAGGGTACAGACCCAGACAAGCCAGAGGAGGAACGGGAGGATAGGAAGGAGGAGGTAGAGGCAGAAGAGGAGGGGAGCAGTGACAGCAGCAGCAGCTCCAGCAGTAGCAGTGAGTCAGAGAGCGAGTCAGAGACAGGGGATTCAGAGAGCGAGGAGGAGAGGGGGAAGGGGAGGAGGGGGAAAGGAAGGCGCAGTGGAGGGAGGAAAGGGAGGAGGGGAGGCAGGAGGGGGGGAGGTAGCAAGGATGGGTCCCAGGCGGCATTGCTGCGGGCATTGGAAGCCATGACTGCAGAGGTGCAGCAGCTCAAGGCCGCCAACGCTGCTGGTGCTGCCGGTGCCGGTGTTGTGGGAGCAGCAGCAGCTAGCATTGCTGCTGCGGGATCGGACATGCGCTCTGGTGAGTCCATCTGGCTGCCATCCGTCCAAGCGTGTGCACTTGGTGCTTTTTCTGAGGCCCATTATTTCAATAGCCCCTCCCACCCCTCCCCCCTCTCCCCCCCTCCCTTTCCCCCCTCTCCTGCTGGGCCTCCTCTGCGTTTTTCTCTTCCGTTTCGCCTCTCCTCCAATGCACAGCCTCTTCCTCTCAGCCTTGCGTGTTTCTTTTTCCCGATTAGGTATCTTTCAACCGAATCCGTTTCTCCATTTTCCATACCCACCCGCTTTGCATCCTCCGTTCAGCCCTTTCGTCTCGTCAGCCTACCCAACAGCAGCAGCAGCAACACAGTAACGACGCCTCATACGCCCAGCCCTACTCTTCTCAGTCCTACTCCCCTCAGCCATATTCCGCCCAGCCGTGGCGGCCGTCTAGTGCCCCTGCGCCCTCGTCATCCTCTGCTGCTCTGGGCGCTGGCGGCAGTAGCACTGCTTCTCCTGGTGCGCCTGGTGCGCCTGGTGCAGGTTCAGCTGGTGCAGGTTCAGCTGGTGCAGGTTCAGCTGGTGCAGGGGCAACTAACGGCCCTCCCCATCCCAAGTCCTTTTATGAGGTACGGGATGCTTTTGTTCAGCCAGGGTGGGTGCCTTGGTAGATACTTCATCTGTTCACCCCCCCCCCCCCCCCCCCCCCTTTTTTTTTTATACATTCTTTTGAGGTCGCCCTTTATACCGGGGAATTTTCGCCGTCACTGCTTATGAGGCGCCCCTAAACCCTATACTGGTTGGGTATCTAATGTGCTGTGCAGGTGATGGAAATGGTGAAGCGGGGAGAAACGCCACCAGGAATCAAGGTCCCTTCTCGCCTCACCTCTTAGCCAGACATGTTGCACGACGGCGCGTTGCCTCTCAAGCAATTTCGATTAAGGCTTGTTTTAATAGTATGATTGCGCAATGGGCATGACCAGAAAAAATATTCTGTTCATTTTTCCAATCGACATGGGCAATGGGCATGACGCTTTCTGGACTCCCCTTCCCTGCTGCACTGTAACCCGTTTCCCACCCCACCATGTGTGTGCTGGGCTCCCATCCCCGTTTCCATCCCCGTCCCCAGCCGTATTTTTGTCCTGCAGGACATCAATGACAAACCCCCCAATCCTGAGCATCGATGTGTATTTTGCGGCGCCTCAGAATACACCGCAGCAACTGCCTGCCATTGTGCCCTTTCCCTCGCCCTGCCCCCATTCTCATCCATCCCCATCCCCAACCGTATTTTTGTCCTGCAGGACATCAATGACAAACCCCCCAATCCTGAGCAGCCCCCATCGGACTCCCGCCTGGCACGCCCCCTCAAGGTATGCTGCCTTGCTCCCTGCCCAGACAAGCCACCTGACCTTCTCCTTATTCACCCGTTGCCCCATGGGAATTCGCCCCCTAATCTCGCTATCCTTCGCCCCCTAATCTCGCTATCCTTCGCCCCCTAATCTCGCTATCCTTCGCCCCCTAATCTCGCTATCCTTCGCCCCCTAATCTCGCTATCCTTCGCCCCCTAATCTCGCTATCCTTCGCCCCCTAATCTCGCTATCCTTCGCCTCGTGTGCGCGTCATGCCTCCTCCTGCCCCATCATACGCTCCCTGTAACTTATAAATCTTACCCCTGTTGATGTTTCCGCCTCCACTTTCCCGTTTCCCATGCTTTCCACTACCCTTCACCGCCCTCTCTCCCCCGGTTTCCTCTGCTGCCTCCCTGTCCCCTCTGCCTTTCATCCTTTGAAGTAGCCCTGGGAGTCTGCAGCAGCACAGCAGGGACCTGGCAGCACAGTGAGCACAGCACCATCAGCAGCAGCAGGAAGAGGAGGAGCAGTAGGATCATTAACCGGAACAGGAGCAGGAGCAGGAGTAGGAACAGGAGGAGGAGGGTTCCCAGCGGGGGGTCAAGCAAGCAGGCCACAGTCTGCTGGCATGAGCTCTGCTAGCCAGGCCTACCCATCCAACCAGCCATACCCATATGGACCGAACCAGCCTTACACAGCCAGCCAGCCGTACCAAACCAGTGCTCCGTACACGAGCAACCAGCCGTACCAAGCCAAGCAGCCTTACCAAACCAACCAGCCATACCAGCAGCAGCAGCAGCAGCAGCAGCAGCAGCAGTTTGGGCACCCGTCTGCTTACAACCAGGGCGCCATGGGTTCAGCTTATGGTGCTGCTAACGGGGGTGACTATTACGGAGGGATGGGCTATTCTGGTGTGAGTGGTGGTGCCGGTAACGGCTCTGTGGATGATGCTCCCTGGTCCCGCCGCCCGCCTGCCACGTCATCATCAGCTGCTGCTGCTGACTCAGCAGCCGCAGCCACTGCTTCTGGAATGTTTTCCGATTCTCCCAGTGGAGAAGCATCAGGGGGTGCAGCCATGGATACAGCAGGGGGAGCAACAGGAGGTATCTCAGGTGGCTCATCAGGTGTCCCATCAGGTGGACCATCAGGGGGCGCATCAGGTGGAGGGGGGTGGAGGCCACCAGCACTGCTGAAGCCAGTGCTACCAGAGGCAGCCACAGCCATCCTCCAGTGGCCTGCTGCCAGAGCGCCTAACTACTGGGGCGGCCCCGCTGCTGACGCCCCTGCTGACGCCCCTGCCGCTGCTGACCCGGCTGCTGGTCCTCCTGGTAACCCTGCTGTGGCGGCGGCGGCGGGGACCCTACCTGATGTCACCGCTGGTGTGGCAGATGCTGCTGCTGGCCTTGCAGGGTTTGGTGCATCTGTACCAACGTCTGCTGCTCCTAATGTTGCTCCTGCTCCTGTTCCTCTCCTTCTGCCGCCTGCTCTAGGTGTGCCTTCGTCTGCCCCAGCAGCACCTGCTGCTGCGCCGACTGTCATTGATGTTCCTGCAGCAACAGCGTCAGTGACTGATGTTCCGTCTGGGCCTGCTTTGGTGCTGGGAGGGCTGCAATCCAGCAATGGCAACGGTGAGGTGGCAGAAGGTGGGAGTGCAGGAGCAGCAGCATCAGAGGGAGTGAATGCAGCGTCAGAGGTGTAGCACCGGCTGTAGCAGCAGCTGCCACAGCAGGATGCTGCTCATGGTCAGTTGCTCGCATTCCTGGCACTGCCCTGGCACTGCACTGGCACTGCACTGGCACTGCACTGGCACTGCCCTGGCACTGCACTGGCACTGCACTGGCACTGCCCTGGCACTGCCCTGGCACTGCACTGGCACTGCCCTGGCACTGCCCTGGCACTGCACTGGCACTGCACTGGCACTGCACTGGCACTGCACTGGCACTGCCCTGGCACTGCCCTGGCACTGCCCTGGCACTGCCCTGGCACTGCCCTGGCACTGCCCTGGCACTGCACTGGCACTGCACTGGCACTGCCCTGGCACTGCCCTGGCACTGCACTGGCACTGCCCTGGCACTGCCCTGGCACTGCCCTGGCACTGCACTGGCACTGCACTGGCACTGCCCTGGCACTGCCCTGGCACTGCACTGGCACTGCACTGGCACTGCCCTGGCACTGCCCTGGCACTGCACTGGCACTGCCCTGGCACTGCCCTGGCACTGCACTGGCACTGCACTGGCACTGCACTGGCACTGCACTGGCACTGCCCTGGCACTGCCCTGGCACTGCCCTGGCACTGCCCTGGCACTGCCCTGGCACTGCCCTGGCACTGCACTGGCACTGCACTGGCACTGCCCTGGCACTGCCCTGGCACTGCCCTGGCACTGCACTGGCACTGCACTGGCACTGCCCTGGCACTGCCCTGGCACTGCCCTGGCACTGCACTGGCACTGCCCTGGCACTGCACTGGCACTGCACTGGCACTGCACTGGCACTGCCCTGGCACTGCCCTGGCACTGCCCTGGCACTGCACTGGCACTGCACTGGCACTGCCCTGGCACTGCCCTGGCACTGCCCTGGCACTGCCCTGGCACTGCACTGGCACTGCACTGGCACTGCCCTGGCACTGCCCTGGCACTGCCCTGGCACTGCCCTGGCACTGCCCTGGCACTGCACTGGCACTGCACTGGCACTGCACTGGCACTGCCCTGGCACTGCCCTGGCACTGCCCTGGCACTGCACTGGCACTGCACTGGCACTGCCCTGGCACTGCCCTGGCACTGCCCTGGCACTGCACTGGCACTGCCCTGGCACTGCACTGGCACTGCACTGGCACTGCACTGGCACTGCCCTGGCACTGCCCTGGCACTGCCCTGGCACTGCACTGGCACTGCACTGGCACTGCCCTGGCACTGCCCTGGCACTGCCCTGGCACTGCCCTGGCACTGCACTGGCACTGCACTGGCACTGCCCTGGCACTGCCCTGGCACTGCCCTGGCACTGCCCTGGCACTGCCCTGGCACTGCACTGGCACTGCACTGGCACTGCACTGGCACTGCCCTGGCACTGCCCTGGCACTGCCCTGGCACTGCACTGGCACTGCCCTGGCACTGCCCTGGCACTGCACTGGCACTGCACTGGCACTGCACTGGCACTGCACTGGCACTGCCCTGGCACTGCCCTGGCACTGCCCTGGCACTGCCCTGGCACTGCCCTGGCACTGCCCTGGCACTGCACTGGCACTGCACTGGCACTGCCCTGGCACTGCCCTGGCACTGCCCTGGCACTGCACTGGCACTGCACTGGCACTGCCCTGGCACTGCCCTGGCACTGCCCTGGCACTGCACTGGCACTGCCCTGGCACTGCACTGGCACTGCCCTGGCACTGCACTGGCACTGCCCTGGCACTGCCCTGGCACTGCCCTGGCACTGCACTGGCACTGCACTGGCACTGCCCTGGCACTGCCCTGGCACTGCCCTGGCACTGCCCTGGCACTGCACTGGCACTGCACTGGCACTGCCCTGGCACTGCCCTGGCACTGCCCTGGCACTGCCCTGGCACTGCCCTGGCACTGCACTGGCACTGCACTGGCACTGCACTGGCACTGCCCTGGCACTGCCCTGGCACTGCCCTGGCACTGCACTGGCACTGCACTGGCACTGCCCTGGCACTGCCCTGGCACTGCCCTGGCACTGCCCTGGCACTGCCCTGGCACTGGAGTGACTCCTCCAGCCCAGCAAGCATGAACTAGCATCAGTGGAGCTGGTGCTGCAGATGCAGTGGGAGTGTGCCAGCAGTGTGGCAGCTATTGAAGCAGATTATTGAGACGTCTCAAAGTCATCCCCGCTAGGCACTATAATGGTTCCTGCAGCAGGCATGGTGTGGTATAGGGAGCTGGTGCTGCAGATTTTGTGGGAGTCTTGCACCAGCGGTGTGGCAGCTATTGCATCAGCAACTGCTGTAGCCTCATCTGTTGCGGCAGCAACTGTTGTGGTAGCACATGAACAGACGGATGCAGGACACAGGTCGATGAGAGGGTGTCCGGAGCTGGATTGTTGCACAAAACCAAATCACTGTAAAGGTGGCAGGGTGTTTCTTTTTTGGTGACATTTTGTTTTTGTAAAAAAAGGGTATCAAATTCGATTTGATGCTTAGTTGGGAGGGAGTTGGCCATATGACATCGGGGGGCTGGTTTTGAGCCTGCAGTGTTGGTCGTGTAATGGCGAAGATTGAAGCACTAAATTACAGGAGGTTCGCGATTTCTTTGCTGTGGTGCTTAGTTAGTTAAATGCTTCTGTTGCTTTTCCTGGGGTGTATATTTTGGTCTACAACATTTTATAACAAGGATTTTCTCTGACGATTTATGAGATCGGGTTACCTGCACAGCACTCGCGAAAAAACAACATCTCCGCAGGCAGAACACCATCCCCTCGAGACTCACGGCGACGCTTGCAAACATCGCAGGGCCGTCGCCTGCCACGTCTACAGTCGCACACGTCACTCGCTACGCCCATGCGACTCACCTCGACAGTACCATCTCTTCGCCCATAATGGCATTCGCTCACGCATTTTCCCGTTATCGCCTGAATTGTCTTTTCCGTCACCGTCAGATCATCGTCGTCAACATCAACGAGCTGCCTTCCCCCTCCGCGTCCGCTCCCCCCGCCTCGCCAGCTCCGCCTTCCCCTCTACCCCGCTCTCGCTCCTTCATCCGCGCGCGTTCCGCCGCCAGCGCCCCATCGCCGCCCTCCCCACCACACCGAAGCCCTCCCGGGTCGCACCCGCCTCACCCGCCTCCTGCGCAACACGCGCCGCTTCCTTTACACATCCGCGCGACATGCCCCGCACTCCACTCTTCCCCGCGGGTAACCACGCGCGCAGCACCCGCGGGGGATGCGGAGGACCGGGGAGAAAGGGGCGCGAGCGGGGGGCAGCACCGCGGGATAAGCGGGGGAACGGGTCGCGGAGAACCCATTGCTGGTCTTGCAATGGCTGTGGATTTCGAGGCATGTGAGAGGGAGGAGGCGGAGTGTGTGGTGGTGGGCGCGGGGGTGGTGGGGCTGGCGGTGGCGCGAGCGCTGGCGGGGGCGGGGCGGGAGGTGGTGGTGGTGGAGGCGGGTGGGGCCGTGGGGGGTGGTATCAGCTCGCGCAACAGCGAAGTGATTCACGCGGGGCTGTACTACCCACGTGGGTCACTTAAGGTACGCCCCTCTCAGGATGATACTCGCTCGCTCAAGGGTTGTGCCTCATACTCCACTCCACACACGCATGCGTGCGTCACACACATAGTGGGTGGAGGCATCAGCTCGCGCAACAGGGCAGTAATTCATGCGGGGCTGCACTACCCTCATGGGTCGCCCAAGGTACATGCAAGCACTGTCATGCAAGGTGTGTGGAAGGATGGTGCTCTCTCGCTCAAGGGATACGCGCACATACTCCACACAAATATGGGGGTACTACTACGGTACTACCTGCCTGCCTGCACGGGTCACTTAAGGTACAACCTCCGTGAATGAGAAGCTCTGGGACGGTACCTCACGTTCGTGATATTGCTCAAGATACTCACAATGCCTTATGTCTTCGTGGATCATGCTCCTGCCTGCCGCCCATTCCATCCGCTGCTGACGTGGCAGGCACGGCTGTGTGTGGAGGGGCAGCGGCAGCTGTACGCGTTCTGTGAGGACAGGGGAGTGCCGCACCGCAGGGTCGGCAAGCTGGTGGTTGCCACGTCAGCAGACCAAGTGCCGCAACTGGAGAAGCTTAAGGCGAGTTCAACTGCTCTGCCGTGCTGCCATGCCCCCATGCCCCCACCCCCATGCTGTATGCCACCATGCCCCCATGCTGTATGCCCCCATGCTGCCAAGCTGCAACATCCCTTCATGCTGCAACCTTCACCCTCTCCTCCCTGTTCTCTAACCCCCAATGCCCGTTTTTCGGACTCACCGTTCCCTCTTCTCCTTAAGTTCTCCCACCTCTCACCTTCATCTGCCGTCCCGCCAGACCCGCGCATGGAGGGCAACGGGGTGGAGGGGCTGCGGATAGTGGGCCGGGAGGAGACTTGTTAATCTCAACTCAGTACTCACTGAAAGGTCCCATTGCATCCCATTGCTTGCCTCTCTATCGCCGTCCCGCCAGACCCACGCGGAGGGCAACGGGGTGGAGGGGCTTCAAATGGTGGGCAGGGAGGAGGCAAGCCGGATGGAGCCAAGAGTGGAGTGCCAGGCTGCGCTGCTGTCACCGCACACTGGCATCGTGGACTCACACACACTGATGCTCGCCCTTCAGGTGATGAGACGACTCTGCAGGCACGTTTAGTAGTGATGAGATGACTCTAGGGACACCTGAAACAGTGTTCAGCTGGGGTGAGAGAATGGAGCCTCGAGTGGAGTGCCATGCTGCGCTGCTCTCATCCCACACAAGCATCGTGGACACACATGCTCTCATCCCACACAAGCATCGTGGACACACATGCTCTCATCCCACACAAGCATCGTGGACACACATGCTCTCATCCCACACAAGCATCGTGGACACACATGCTCTCATCCCACACAAGCATCGTGGACACACATGCTCTCATCCCACACAAGCATCGTGGACACACATGCTCTCATCCCACACAAGCATCGTGGACACACATGCTCTCATCCCACACAAGCATCGTGGACACACATGCTCTCATCCCACACAAGCATCGTGGACACACATGCTCTCATCCCACACAAGCATCGTGGACACACATGCTCTCATCCCACACAAGCATCGTGGACACACATGCTCTCATCCCACACAAGCATCGTGGACACACATGCTCTCATCCCACACAAGCATCGTGGACACACATGCTCTCATCCCACACAAGCATCGTGGACACACATGCTCTCATCCCACACAAGCATCGTGGACACACATGCTCTCATCCCACACAAGCATCGTGGACACACATGCTCTCATCCCACACAAGCATCGTGGACACACATGCTCTCATCCCACACAAGCATCGTGGACACACATGCTCTCATCCCACACAAGCATCGTGGACACACATGCTCTCATCCCACACAAGCATCGTGGACACACATGCTCTCATCCCACACAAGCATCGTGGACACACATGCTCTCATCCCACACAAGCATCGTGGACACACATGCTCTCATCCCACACAAGCATCGTGGACACACATGCTCTCATCCCACACAAGCATCGTGGACACACATGCTCTCATCCCACACAAGCATCGTGGACACACATGCTCTCATCCCACACAAGCATCGTGGACACACATGCTCTCATCCCACACAAGCATCGTGGACACACATGCTCTCATCCCACACAAGCATCGTGGACACACATGCTCTCATCCCACACAAGCATCGTGGACACACATGCTCTCATCCCACACAAGCATCGTGGACACACATGCTCTCATCCCACACAAGCATCGTGGACACACATGCTCTCATCCCACACAAGCATCGTGGACACACATGCTCTCATCCCACACAAGCATCGTGGACACACATGCTCTCATCCCACACAAGCATCGTGGACACACATGCTCTCATCCCACACAAGCATCGTGGACACACATGCTCTCATCCCACACAAGCATCGTGGACACACATGCTCTCATCCCACACAAGCATCGTGGACACACATGCTCTCATCCCACACAAGCATCGTGGACACACATGCTCTCATCCCACACAAGCATCGTGGACACACATGCTCTCATCCCACACAAGCATCGTGGACACACATGCTCTCATCCCACACAAGCATCGTGGACACACATGCTCTCATCCCACACAAGCATCGTGGACACACATGCTCTCATCCCACACAAGCATCGTGGACACACATGCTCTCATCCCACACAAGCATCGTGGACACACATGCTCTCATCCCACACAAGCATCGTGGACACACATGCTCTCATCCCACACAAGCATCGTGGACACACATGCTCTCATCCCACACAAGCATCGTGGACACACATGCTCTCATCCCACACAAGCATCGTGGACACACATGCTCTCATCCCACACAAGCATCGTGGACACACATGCTCTCATCCCACACAAGCATCGTGGACACACATGCTCTCATCCCACACAAGCATCGTGGACACACATGCTCTCATCCCACACAAGCATCGTGGACACACATGCTCTCATCCCACACAAGCATCGTGGACACACATGCTCTCATCCCACACAAGCATCGTGGACACACATGCTCTCATCCCACACAAGCATCGTGGACACACATGCTCTCATCCCACACAAGCATCGTGGACACACATGCTCTCATCCCACACAAGCATCGTGGACACACATGCTCTCATCCCACACAAGCATCGTGGACACACATGCTCTCATCCCACACAAGCATCGTGGACACACATGCTCTCATCCCACACAAGCATCGTGGACACACATGCTCTCATCCCACACAAGCATCGTGGACACACATGCTCTCATCCCACACAAGCATCGTGGACACACATGCTCTCATCCCACACAAGCATCGTGGACACACATGCTCTCATCCCACACAAGCATCGTGGACACACATGCTCTCATCCCACACAAGCATCGTGGACACACATGCTCTCATCCCACACAAGCATCGTGGACACACATGCTCTCATCCCACACAAGCATCGTGGACACACATGCTCTCATCCCACACAAGCATCGTGGACACACATGCTCTCATCCCACACAAGCATCGTGGACACACATGCTCTCATCCCACACAAGCATCGTGGACACACATGCTCTCATCCCACACAAGCATCGTGGACACACATGCTCTCATCCCACACAAGCATCGTGGACACACATGCTCTCATCCCACACAAGCATCGTGGACACACATGCTCTCATCCCACACAAGCATCGTGGACACACATGCTCTCATCCCACACAAGCATCGTGGACACACATGCTCTCATCCCACACAAGCATCGTGGACACACATGCTCTCATCCCACACAAGCATCGTGGACACACATGCTCTCATCCCACACAAGCATCGTGGACACACATGCTCTCATCCCACACAAGCATCGTGGACACACATGCTCTCATCCCACACAAGCATCGTGGACACACATGCTCTCATCCCACACAAGCATCGTGGACACACATGCTCTCATCCCACACAAGCATCGTGGACACACATGCTCTCATCCCACACAAGCATCGTGGACACACATGCTCTCATCCCACACAAGCATCGTGGACACACATGCTCTCATCCCACACAAGCATCGTGGACACACATGCTCTCATCCCACACAAGCATCGTGGACACACATGCTCTCATCCCACACAAGCATCGTGGACACACATGCTCTCATCCCACACAAGCATCGTGGACACACATGCTCTCATCCCACACAAGCATCGTGGACACACATGCTCTCATCCCACACAAGCATCGTGGACACACATGCTCTCATCCCACACAAGCATCGTGGACACACATGCTCTCATCCCACACAAGCATCGTGGACACACATGCTCTCATCCCACACAAGCATCGTGGACACACATGCTCTCATCCCACACAAGCATCGTGGACACACATGCTCTCATCCCACACAAGCATCGTGGACACACATGCTCTCATCCCACACAAGCATCGTGGACACACATGCTCTCATCCCACACAAGCATCGTGGACACACATGCTCTCATCCCACACAAGCATCGTGGACACACATGCTCTCATCCCACACAAGCATCGTGGACACACATGCTCTCATCCCACACAAGCATCGTGGACACACATGCTCTCATCCCACACAAGCATCGTGGACACACATGCTCTCATCCCACACAAGCATCGTGGACACACATGCTCTCATCCCACACAAGCATCGTGGACACACATGCTCTCATCCCACACAAGCATCGTGGACACACATGCTCTCATCCCACACAAGCATCGTGGACACACATGCTCTCATCCCACACAAGCATCGTGGACACACATGCTCTCATCCCACACAAGCATCGTGGACACACATGCTCTCATCCCACACAAGCATCGTGGACACACATGCTCTCATCCCACACAAGCATCGTGGACACACATGCTCTCATCCCACACAAGCATCGTGGACACACATGCTCTCATCCCACACAAGCATCGTGGACACACATGCTCTCATCCCACACAAGCATCGTGGACACACATGCTCTCATCCCACACAAGCATCGTGGACACACATGCTCTCATCCCACACAAGCATCGTGGACACACATGCTCTCATCCCACACAAGCATCGTGGACACACATGCTCTCATCCCACACAAGCATCGTGGACACACATGCTCTCATCCCACACAAGCATCGTGGACACACATGCTCTCATCCCACACAAGCATCGTGGACACACATGCTCTCATCCCACACAAGCATCGTGGACACACATGCTCTCATCCCACACAAGCATCGTGGACACACATGCTCTCATCCCACACAAGCATCGTGGACACACATGCTCTCATCCCACACAAGCATCGTGGACACACATGCTCTCATCCCACACAAGCATCGTGGACACACATGCTCTCATCCCACACAAGCATCGTGGACACACATGCTCTCATCCCACACAAGCATCGTGGACACACATGCTCTCATCCCACACAAGCATCGTGGACACACATGCTCTCATCCCACACAAGCATCGTGGACACACATGCTCTCATCCCACACAAGCATCGTGGACACACATGCTCTCATCCCACACAAGCATCGTGGACACACATGCTCTCATCCCACACAAGCATCGTGGACACACATGCTCTCATCCCACACAAGCATCGTGGACACACATGCTCTCATCCCACACAAGCATCGTGGACACACATGCTCTCATCCCACACAAGCATCGTGGACACACATGCTCTCATCCCACACAAGCATCGTGGACACACATGCTCTCATCCCACACAAGCATCGTGGACACACATGCTCTCATCCCACACAAGCATCGTGGACACACATGCTCTCATCCCACACAAGCATCGTGGACACACATGCTCTCATCCCACACAAGCATCGTGGACACACATGCTCTCATCCCACACAAGCATCGTGGACACACATGCTCTCATCCCACACAAGCATCGTGGACACACATGCTCTCATCCCACACAAGCATCGTGGACACACATGCTCTCATCCCACACAAGCATCGTGGACACACATGCTCTCATCCCACACAAGCATCGTGGACACACATGCTCTCATCCCACACAAGCATCGTGGACACACATGCTCTCATCCCACACAAGCATCGTGGACACACATGCTCTCATCCCACACAAGCATCGTGGACACACATGCTCTCATCCCACACAAGCATCGTGGACACACATGCTCTCATCCCACACAAGCATCGTGGACACACATGCTCTCATCCCACACAAGCATCGTGGACACACATGCTCTCATCCCACACAAGCATCGTGGACACACATGCTCTCATCCCACACAAGCATCGTGGACACACATGCTCTCATCCCACACAAGCATCGTGGACACACATGCTCTCATCCCACACAAGCATCGTGGACACACATGCTCTCATCCCACACAAGCATCGTGGACACACATGCTCTCATCCCACACAAGCATCGTGGACACACATGCTCTCATCCCACACAAGCATCGTGGACACACATGCTCTCATCCCACACAAGCATCGTGGACACACATGCTCTCATCCCACACAAGCATCGTGGACACACATGCTCTCATCCCACACAAGCATCGTGGACACACATGCTCTCATCCCACACAAGCATCGTGGACACACATGCTCTCATCCCACACAAGCATCGTGGACACACATGCTCTCATCCCACACAAGCATCGTGGACACACATGCTCTCATCCCACACAAGCATCGTGGACACACATGCTCTCATCCCACACAAGCATCGTGGACACACATGCTCTCATCCCACACAAGCATCGTGGACACACATGCTCTCATCCCACACAAGCATCGTGGACACACATGCTCTCATCCCACACAAGCATCGTGGACACACATGCTCTCATCCCACACAAGCATCGTGGACACACATGCTCTCATCCCACACAAGCATCGTGGACACACATGCTCTCATCCCACACAAGCATCGTGGACACACATGCTCTCATCCCACACAAGCATCGTGGACACACATGCTCTCATCCCACACAAGCATCGTGGACACACATGCTCTCATCCCACACAAGCATCGTGGACACACATGCTCTCATCCCACACAAGCATCGTGGACACACATGCTCTCATCCCACACAAGCATCGTGGACACACATGCTCTCATCCCACACAAGCATCGTGGACACACATGCTCTCATCCCACACAAGCATCGTGGACACACATGCTCTCATCCCACACAAGCATCGTGGACACACATGCTCTCATCCCACACAAGCATCGTGGACACACATGCTCTCATCCCACACAAGCATCGTGGACACACATGCTCTCATCCCACACAAGCATCGTGGACACACATGCTCTCATCCCACACAAGCATCGTGGACACACATGCTCTCATCCCACACAAGCATCGTGGACACACATGCTCTCATCCCACACAAGCATCGTGGACACACATGCTCTCATCCCACACAAGCATCGTGGACACACATGCTCTCATCCCACACAAGCATCGTGGACACACATGCTCTCATCCCACACAAGCATCGTGGACACACATGCTCTCATCCCACACAAGCATCGTGGACACACATGCTCTCATCCCACACAAGCATCGTGGACACACATGCTCTCATCCCACACAAGCATCGTGGACACACATGCTCTCATCCCACACAAGCATCGTGGACACACATGCTCTCATCCCACACAAGCATCGTGGACACACATGCTCTCATCCCACACAAGCATCGTGGACACACATGCTCTCATCCCACACAAGCATCGTGGACACACATGCTCTCATCCCACACAAGCATCGTGGACACACATGCTCTCATCCCACACAAGCATCGTGGACACACATGCTCTCATCCCACACAAGCATCGTGGACACACATGCTCTCATCCCACACAAGCATCGTGGACACACATGCTCTCATCCCACACAAGCATCGTGGACACACATGCTCTCATCCCACACAAGCATCGTGGACACACATGCTCTCATCCCACACAAGCATCGTGGACACACATGCTCTCATCCCACACAAGCATCGTGGACACACATGCTCTCATCCCACACAAGCATCGTGGACACACATGCTCTCATCCCACACAAGCATCGTGGACACACATGCTCTCATCCCACACAAGCATCGTGGACACACATGCTCTCATCCCACACAAGCATCGTGGACACACATGCTCTCATCCCACACAAGCATCGTGGACACACATGCTCTCATCCCACACAAGCATCGTGGACACACATGCTCTCATCCCACACAAGCATCGTGGACACACATGCTCTCATCCCACACAAGCATCGTGGACACACATGCTCTCATCCCACACAAGCATCGTGGACACACATGCTCTCATCCCACACAAGCATCGTGGACACACATGCTCTCATCCCACACAAGCATCGTGGACACACATGCTCTCATCCCACACAAGCATCGTGGACACACATGCTCTCATCCCACACAAGCATCGTGGACACACATGCTCTCATCCCACACAAGCATCGTGGACACACATGCTCTCATCCCACACAAGCATCGTGGACACACATGCTCTCATCCCACACAAGCATCGTGGACACACATGCTCTCATCCCACACAAGCATCGTGGACACACATGCTCTCATCCCACACAAGCATCGTGGACACACATGCTCTCATCCCACACAAGCATCGTGGACACACATGCTCTCATCCCACACAAGCATCGTGGACACACATGCTCTCATCCCACACAAGCATCGTGGACACACATGCTCTCATCCCACACAAGCATCGTGGACACACATGCTCTCATCCCACACAAGCATCGTGGACACACATGCTCTCATCCCACACAAGCATCGTGGACACACATGCTCTCATCCCACACAAGCATCGTGGACACACATGCTCTCATCCCACACAAGCATCGTGGACACACATGCTCTCATCCCACACAAGCATCGTGGACACACATGCTCTCATCCCACACAAGCATCGTGGACACACATGCTCTCATCCCACACAAGCATCGTGGACACACATGCTCTCATCCCACACAAGCATCGTGGACACACATGCTCTCATCCCACACAAGCATCGTGGACACACATGCTCTCATCCCACACAAGCATCGTGGACACACATGCTCTCATCCCACACAAGCATCGTGGACACACATGCTCTCATCCCACACAAGCATCGTGGACACACATGCTCTCATCCCACACAAGCATCGTGGACACACATGCTCTCATCCCACACAAGCATCGTGGACACACATGCTCTCATCCCACACAAGCATCGTGGACACACATGCTCTCATCCCACACAAGCATCGTGGACACACATGCTCTCATCCCACACAAGCATCGTGGACACACATGCTCTCATCCCACACAAGCATCGTGGACACACATGCTCTCATCCCACACAAGCATCGTGGACACACATGCTCTCATCCCACACAAGCATCGTGGACACACATGCTCTCATCCCACACAAGCATCGTGGACACACATGCTCTCATCCCACACAAGCATCGTGGACACACATGCTCTCATCCCACACAAGCATCGTGGACACACATGCTCTCATCCCACACAAGCATCGTGGACACACATGCTCTCATCCCACACAAGCATCGTGGACACACATGCTCTCATCCCACACAAGCATCGTGGACACACATGCTCTCATCCCACACAAGCATCGTGGACACACATGCTCTCATCCCACACAAGCATCGTGGACACACATGCTCTCATCCCACACAAGCATCGTGGACACACATGCTCTCATCCCACACAAGCATCGTGGACACACATGCTCTCATCCCACACAAGCATCGTGGACACACATGCTCTCATCCCACACAAGCATCGTGGACACACATGCTCTCATCCCACACAAGCATCGTGGACACACATGCTCTCATCCCACACAAGCATCGTGGACACACATGCTCTCATCCCACACAAGCATCGTGGACACACATGCTCTCATCCCACACAAGCATCGTGGACACACATGCTCTCATCCCACACAAGCATCGTGGACACACATGCTCTCATCCCACACAAGCATCGTGGACACACATGCTCTCATCCCACACAAGCATCGTGGACACACATGCTCTCATCCCACACAAGCATCGTGGACACACATGCTCTCATCCCACACAAGCATCGTGGACACACATGCTCTCATCCCACACAAGCATCGTGGACACACATGCTCTCATCCCACACAAGCATCGTGGACACACATGCTCTCATCCCACACAAGCATCGTGGACACACATGCTCTCATCCCACACAAGCATCGTGGACACACATGCTCTCATCCCACACAAGCATCGTGGACACACATGCTCTCATCCCACACAAGCATCGTGGACACACATGCTCTCATCCCACACAAGCATCGTGGACACACATGCTCTCATCCCACACAAGCATCGTGGACACACATGCTCTCATCCCACACAAGCATCGTGGACACACATGCTCTCATCCCACACAAGCATCGTGGACACACATGCTCTCATCCCACACAAGCATCGTGGACACACATGCTCTCATCCCACACAAGCATCGTGGACACACATGCTCTCATCCCACACAAGCATCGTGGACACACATGCTCTCATCCCACACAAGCATCGTGGACACACATGCTCTCATCCCACACAAGCATCGTGGACACA
Organism: Closterium sp. Naga37s-1; assembly: GCA_947471745.1. Taxonomy (NCBI): domain Eukaryota; kingdom Viridiplantae; phylum Streptophyta; class Zygnematophyceae; order Desmidiales; family Closteriaceae; genus Closterium; species Closterium sp. Naga37s-1. Next base: position 3,977,759 of record CANJKZ010000069.1, read on the forward strand.
CATGCTCTCATCCCACACAAGCATCGTGGACACACATGCTCTCATCCCACACAAGCATCGTGGACACACATGCTCTCATCCCACACAAGCATCGTGGACACACATGCTCTCATCCCACACAAGCATCGTGGACACACATGCTCTCATCCCACACAAGCATCGTGGACACACATGCTCTCATCCCACACAAGCATCGTGGACACACATGCTCTCATCCCACACAAGCATCGTGGACACACATGCTCTCATCCCACACAAGCATCGTGGACACACATGCTCTCATCCCACACAAGCATCGTGGACACACATGCTCTCATCCCACACAAGCATCGTGGACACACATGCTCTCATCCCACACAAGCATCGTGGACACACATGCTCTCATCCCACACAAGCATCGTGGACACACATGCTCTCATCCCACACAAGCATCGTGGACACACATGCTCTCATCCCACACAAGCATCGTGGACACACATGCTCTCATCCCACACAAGCATCGTGGACACACATGCTCTCATCCCACACAAGCATCGTGGACACACATGCTCTCATCCCACACAAGCATCGTGGACACACATGCTCTCATCCCACACAAGCATCGTGGACACACATGCTCTCATCCCACACAAGCATCGTGGACACACATGCTCTCATCCCACACAAGCATCGTGGACACACATGCTCTCATCCCACACAAGCATCGTGGACACACATGCTCTCATCCCACACAAGCATCGTGGACACACATGCTCTCATCCCACACAAGCATCGTGGACACACATGCTCTCATCCCACACAAGCATCGTGGACACACATGCTCTCATCCCACACAAGCATCGTGGACACACATGCTCTCATCCCACACAAGCATCGTGGACACACATGCTCTCATCCCACACAAGCATCGTGGACACACATGCTCTCATCCCACACAAGCATCGTGGACACACATGCTCTCATCCCACACAAGCATCGTGGACACACATGCTCTCATCCCACACAAGCATCGTGGACACACATGCTCTCATCCCACACAAGCATCGTGGACACACATGCTCTCATCCCACACAAGCATCGTGGACACACATGCTCTCATCCCACACAAGCATCGTGGACACACATGCTCTCATCCCACACAAGCATCGTGGACACACATGCTCTCATCCCACACAAGCATCGTGGACACACATGCTCTCATCCCACACAAGCATCGTGGACACACATGCTCTCATCCCACACAAGCATCGTGGACACACATGCTCTCATCCCACACAAGCATCGTGGACACACATGCTCTCATCCCACACAAGCATCGTGGACACACATGCTCTCATCCCACACAAGCATCGTGGACACACATGCTCTCATCCCACACAAGCATCGTGGACACACATGCTCTCATCCCACACAAGCATCGTGGACACACATGCTCTCATCCCACACAAGCATCGTGGACACACATGCTCTCATCCCACACAAGCATCGTGGACACACATGCTCTCATCCCACACAAGCATCGTGGACACACATGCTCTCATCCCACACAAGCATCGTGGACACACATGCTCTCATCCCACACAAGCATCGTGGACACACATGCTCTCATCCCACACAAGCATCGTGGACACACATGCTCTCATCCCACACAAGCATCGTGGACACACATGCTCTCATCCCACACAAGCATCGTGGACACACATGCTCTCATCCCACACAAGCATCGTGGACACACATGCTCTCATCCCACACAAGCATCGTGGACACACATGCTCTCATCCCACACAAGCATCGTGGACACACATGCTCTCATCCCACACAAGCATCGTGGACACACATGCTCTCATCCCACACAAGCATCGTGGACACACATGCTCTCATCCCACACAAGCATCGTGGACACACATGCTCTCATCCCACACAAGCATCGTGGACACACATGCTCTCATCCCACACAAGCATCGTGGACACACATGCTCTCATCCCACACAAGCATCGTGGACACACATGCTCTCATCCCACACAAGCATCGTGGACACACATGCTCTCATCCCACACAAGCATCGTGGACACACATGCTCTCATCCCACACAAGCATCGTGGACACACATGCTCTCATCCCACACAAGCATCGTGGACACACATGCTCTCATCCCACACAAGCATCGTGGACACACATGCTCTCATCCCACACAAGCATCGTGGACACACATGCTCTCATCCCACACAAGCATCGTGGACACACATGCTCTCATCCCACACAAGCATCGTGGACACACATGCTCTCATCCCACACAAGCATCGTGGACACACATGCTCTCATCCCACACAAGCATCGTGGACACACATGCTCTCATCCCACACAAGCATCGTGGACACACATGCTCTCATCCCACACAAGCATCGTGGACACACATGCTCTCATCCCACACAAGCATCGTGGACACACATGCTCTCATCCCACACAAGCATCGTGGACACACATGCTCTCATCCCACACAAGCATCGTGGACACACATGCTCTCATCCCACACAAGCATCGTGGACACACATGCTCTCATCCCACACAAGCATCGTGGACACACATGCTCTCATCCCACACAAGCATCGTGGACACACATGCTCTCATCCCACACAAGCATCGTGGACACACATGCTCTCATCCCACACAAGCATCGTGGACACACATGCTCTCATCCCACACAAGCATCGTGGACACACATGCTCTCATCCCACACAAGCATCGTGGACACACATGCTCTCATCCCACACAAGCATCGTGGACACACATGCTCTCATCCCACACAAGCATCGTGGACACACATGCTCTCATCCCACACAAGCATCGTGGACACACATGCTCTCATCCCACACAAGCATCGTGGACACACATGCTCTCATCCCACACAAGCATCGTGGACACACATGCTCTCATCCCACACAAGCATCGTGGACACACATGCTCTCATCCCACACAAGCATCGTGGACACACATGCTCTCATCCCACACAAGCATCGTGGACACACATGCTCTCATCCCACACAAGCATCGTGGACACACATGCTCTCATCCCACACAAGCATCGTGGACACACATGCTCTCATCCCACACAAGCATCGTGGACACACATGCTCTCATCCCACACAAGCATCGTGGACACACATGCTCTCATCCCACACAAGCATCGTGGACACACATGCTCTCATCCCACACAAGCATCGTGGACACACATGCTCTCATCCCACACAAGCATCGTGGACACACATGCTCTCATCCCACACAAGCATCGTGGACACACATGCTCTCATCCCACACAAGCATCGTGGACACACATGCTCTCATCCCACACAAGCATCGTGGACACACATGCTCTCATCCCACACAAGCATCGTGGACACACATGCTCTCATCCCACACAAGCATCGTGGACACACATGCTCTCATCCCACACAAGCATCGTGGACACACATGCTCTCATCCCACACAAGCATCGTGGACACACATGCTCTCATCCCACACAAGCATCGTGGACACACATGCTCTCATCCCACACAAGCATCGTGGACACACATGCTCTCATCCCACACAAGCATCGTGGACACACATGCTCTCATCCCACACAAGCATCGTGGACACACATGCTCTCATCCCACACAAGCATCGTGGACACACATGCTCTCATCCCACACAAGCATCGTGGACACACATGCTCTCATCCCACACAAGCATCGTGGACACACATGCTCTCATCCCACACAAGCATCGTGGACACACATGCTCTCATCCCACACAAGCATCGTGGACACACATGCTCTCATCCCACACAAGCATCGTGGACACACATGCTCTCATCCCACACAAGCATCGTGGACACACATGCTCTCATCCCACACAAGCATCGTGGACACACATGCTCTCATCCCACACAAGCATCGTGGACACACATGCTCTCATCCCACACAAGCATCGTGGACACACATGCTCTCATCCCACACAAGCATCGTGGACACACATGCTCTCATCCCACACAAGCATCGTGGACACACATGCTCTCATCCCACACAAGCATCGTGGACACACATGCTCTCATCCCACACAAGCATCGTGGACACACATGCTCTCATCCCACACAAGCATCGTGGACACACATGCTCTCATCCCACACAAGCATCGTGGACACACATGCTCTCATCCCACACAAGCATCGTGGACACACATGCTCTCATCCCACACAAGCATCGTGGACACACATGCTCTCATCCCACACAAGCATCGTGGACACACATGCTCTCATCCCACACAAGCATCGTGGACACACATGCTCTCATCCCACACAAGCATCGTGGACACACATGCTCTCATCCCACACAAGCATCGTGGACACACATGCTCTCATCCCACACAAGCATCGTGGACACACATGCTCTCATCCCACACAAGCATCGTGGACACACATGCTCTCATCCCACACAAGCATCGTGGACACACATGCTCTCATCCCACACAAGCATCGTGGACACACATGCTCTCATCCCACACAAGCATCGTGGACACACATGCTCTCATCCCACACAAGCATCGTGGACACACATGCTCTCATCCCACACAAGCATCGTGGACACACATGCTCTCATCCCACACAAGCATCGTGGACACACATGCTCTCATCCCACACAAGCATCGTGGACACACATGCTCTCATCCCACACAAGCATCGTGGACACACATGCTCTCATCCCACACAAGCATCGTGGACACACATGCTCTCATCCCACACAAGCATCGTGGACACACATGCTCTCATCCCACACAAGCATCGTGGACACACATGCTCTCATCCCACACAAGCATCGTGGACACACATGCTCTCATCCCACACAAGCATCGTGGACACACATGCTCTCATCCCACACAAGCATCGTGGACACACATGCTCTCATCCCACACAAGCATCGTGGACACACATGCTCTCATCCCACACAAGCATCGTGGACACACATGCTCTCATCCCACACAAGCATCGTGGACACACATGCTCTCATCCCACACAAGCATCGTGGACACACATGCTCTCATCCCACACAAGCATCGTGGACACACATGCTCTCATCCCACACAAGCATCGTGGACACACATGCTCTCATCCCACACAAGCATCGTGGACACACATGCTCTCATCCCACACAAGCATCGTGGACACACATGCTCTCATCCCACACAAGCATCGTGGACACACATGCTCTCATCCCACACAAGCATCGTGGACACACATGCTCTCATCCCACACAAGCATCGTGGACACACATGCTCTCATCCCACACAAGCATCGTGGACACACATGCTCTCATCCCACACAAGCATCGTGGACACACATGCTCTCATCCCACACAAGCATCGTGGACACACATGCTCTCATCCCACACAAGCATCGTGGACACACATGCTCTCATCCCACACAAGCATCGTGGACACACATGCTCTCATCCCACACAAGCATCGTGGACACACATGCTCTCATCCCACACAAGCATCGTGGACACACATGCTCTCATCCCACACAAGCATCGTGGACACACATGCTCTCATCCCACACAAGCATCGTGGACACACATGCTCTCATCCCACACAAGCATCGTGGACACACATGCTCTCATCCCACACAAGCATCGTGGACACACATGCTCTCATCCCACACAAGCATCGTGGACACACATGCTCTCATCCCACACAAGCATCGTGGACACACATGCTCTCATCCCACACAAGCATCGTGGACACACATGCTCTCATCCCACACAAGCATCGTGGACACACATGCTCTCATCCCACACAAGCATCGTGGACACACATGCTCTCATCCCACACAAGCATCGTGGACACACATGCTCTCATCCCACACAAGCATCGTGGACACACATGCTCTCATCCCACACAAGCATCGTGGACACACATGCTCTCATCCCACACAAGCATCGTGGACACACATGCTCTCATCCCACACAAGCATCGTGGACACACATGCTCTCATCCCACACAAGCATCGTGGACACACATGCTCTCATCCCACACAAGCATCGTGGACACACATGCTCTCATCCCACACAAGCATCGTGGACACACATGCTCTCATCCCACACAAGCATCGTGGACACACATGCTCTCATCCCACACAAGCATCGTGGACACACATGCTCTCATCCCACACAAGCATCGTGGACACACATGCTCTCATCCCACACAAGCATCGTGGACACACATGCTCTCATCCCACACAAGCATCGTGGACACACATGCTCTCATCCCACACAAGCATCGTGGACACACATGCTCTCATCCCACACAAGCATCGTGGACACACATGCTCTCATCCCACACAAGCATCGTGGAACACACATGCTCTCATCCCACACAAGCATCGTGGACACACATGCTCTCATCCCACACAAGCATCGTGGACACACATGCTCTCATCCCACACAAGCATCGTGGACACACATGCTCTCATCCCACACAAGCATCGTGGACACACATGCTCTCATCCCACACAAGCATCGTGGACACACATGCTCTCATCCCACACAAGCATCGTGGACACACATGCTCTCATCCCACACAAGCATCGTGGACACACATGCTCTCATCCCACACAAGCATCGTGGACACACATGCTCTCATCCCACACAAGCATCGTGGACACACATGCTCTCATCCCACACAAGCATCGTGGACACACATGCTCTCATCCCACACAAGCATCGTGGACACACATGCTCTCATCCCACACAAGCATCGTGGACACACATGCTCTCATCCCACACAAGCATCGTGGACACACATGCTCTCATCCCACACAAGCATCGTGGACACACATGCTCTCATCCCACACAAGCATCGTGGACACACATGCTCTCATCCCACACAAGCATCGTGGACACACATGCTCTCATCCCACACAAGCATCGTGGACACACATGCTCTCATCCCACACAAGCATCGTGGACACACATGCTCTCATCCCACACAAGCATCGTGGACACACATGCTCTCATCCCACACAAGCATCGTGGACACACATGCTCTCATCCCACACAAGCATCGTGGACACACATGCTCTCATCCCACACAAGCATCGTGGACACACATGCTCTCATCCCACACAAGCATCGTGGACACACATGCTCTCATCCCACACAAGCATCGTGGACACACATGCTCTCATCCCACACAAGCATCGTGGACACACATGCTCTCATCCCACACAAGCATCGTGGACACACATGCTCTCATCCCACACAAGCATCGTGGACACACATGCTCTCATCCCACACAAGCATCGTGGACACACATGCTCTCATCCCACACAAGCATCGTGGACACACATGCTCTCATCCCACACAAGCATCGTGGACACACATGCTCTCATCCCACACAAGCATCGTGGACACACATGCTCTCATCCCACACAAGCATCGTGGACACACATGCTCTCATCCCACACAAGCATCGTGGACACACATGCTCTCATCCCACACAAGCATCGTGGACACACATGCTCTCATCCCACACAAGCATCGTGGACACACATGCTCTCATCCCACACAAGCATCGTGGACACACATGCTCTCATCCCACACAAGCATCGTGGACACACATGCTCTCATCCCACACAAGCATCGTGGACACACATGCTCTCATCCCACACAAGCATCGTGGACACACATGCTCTCATCCCACACAAGCATCGTGGACACACATGCTCTCATCCCACACAAGCATCGTGGACACACATGCTCTCATCCCACACAAGCATCGTGGACACACATGCTCTCATCCCACACAAGCATCGTGGACACACATGCTCTCATCCCACACAAGCATCGTGGACACACATGCTCTCATCCCACACAAGCATCGTGGACACACATGCTCTCATCCCACACAAGCATCGTGGACACACATGCTCTCATCCCACACAAGCATCGTGGACACACATGCTCTCATCCCACACAAGCATCGTGGACACACATGCTCTCATCCCACACAAGCATCGTGGACACACATGCTCTCATCCCACACAAGCATCGTGGACACACATGCTCTCATCCCACACAAGCATCGTGGACACACATGCTCTCATCCCACACAAGCATCGTGGACACACATGCTCTCATCCCACACAAGCATCGTGGACACACATGCTCTCATCCCACACAAGCATCGTGGACACACATGCTCTCATCCCACACAAGCATCGTGGACACACATGCTCTCATCCCACACAAGCATCGTGGACACACATGCTCTCATCCCACACAAGCATCGTGGACACACATGCTCTCATCCCACACAAGCATCGTGGACACACATGCTCTCATCCCACACAAGCATCGTGGACACACATGCTCTCATCCCACACAAGCATCGTGGACACACATGCTCTCATCCCACACAAGCATCGTGGACACACATGCTCTCATCCCACACAAGCATCGTGGACACACATGCTCTCATCCCACACAAGCATCGTGGACACACATGCTCTCATCCCACACAAGCATCGTGGACACACATGCTCTCATCCCACACAAGCATCGTGGACACACATGCTCTCATCCCACACAAGCATCGTGGACACACATGCTCTCATCCCACACAAGCATCGTGGACACACATGCTCTCATCCCACACAAGCATCGTGGACACACATGCTCTCATCCCACACAAGCATCGTGGACACACATGCTCTCATCCCACACAAGCATCGTGGACACACATGCTCTCATCCCACACAAGCATCGTGGACACACATGCTCTCATCCCACACAAGCATCGTGGACACACATGCTCTCATCCCACACAAGCATCGTGGACACACATGCTCTCATCCCACACAAGCATCGTGGACACACATGCTCTCATCCCACACAAGCATCGTGGACACACATGCTCTCATCCCACACAAGCATCGTGGACACACATGCTCTCATCCCACACAAGCATCGTGGACACACATGCTCTCATCCCACACAAGCATCGTGGACACACATGCTCTCATCCCACACAAGCATCGTGGACACACATGCTCTCATCCCACACAAGCATCGTGGACACACATGCTCTCATCCCACACAAGCATCGTGGACACACATGCTCTCATCCCACACAAGCATCGTGGACACACATGCTCTCATCCCACACAAGCATCGTGGACACACATGCTCTCATCCCACACAAGCATCGTGGACACACATGCTCTCATCCCACACAAGCATCGTGGACACACATGCTCTCATCCCACACAAGCATCGTGGACACACATGCTCTCATCCCACACAAGCATCGTGGACACACATGCTCTCATCCCACACAAGCATCGTGGACACACATGCTCTCATCCCACACAAGCATCGTGGACACACATGCTCTCATCCCACACAAGCATCGTGGACACACATGCTCTCATCCCACACAAGCATCGTGGACACACATGCTCTCATCCCACACAAGCATCGTGGACACACATGCTCTCATCCCACACAAGCATCGTGGACACACATGCTCTCATCCCACACAAGCATCGTGGACACACATGCTCTCATCCCACACAAGCATCGTGGACACACATGCTCTCATCCCACACAAGCATCGTGGACACACATGCTCTCATCCCACACAAGCATCGTGGACACACATGCTCTCATCCCACACAAGCATCGTGGACACACATGCTCTCATCCCACACAAGCATCGTGGACACACATGCTCTCATCCCACACAAGCATCGTGGACACACATGCTCTCATCCCACACAAGCATCGTGGACACACATGCTCTCATCCCACACAAGCATCGTGGACACACATGCTCTCATCCCACACAAGCATCGTGGACACACATGCTCTCATCCCACACAAGCATCGTGGACACACATGCTCTCATCCCACACAAGCATCGTGGACACACATGCTCTCATCCCACACAAGCATCGTGGACACACATGCTCTCATCCCACACAAGCATCGTGGACACACATGCTCTCATCCCACACAAGCATCGTGGACACACATGCTCTCATCCCACACAAGCATCGTGGACACACATGCTCTCATCCCACACAAGCATCGTGGACACACATGCTCTCATCCCACACAAGCATCGTGGACACACATGCTCTCATCCCACACAAGCATCGTGGACACACATGCTCTCATCCCACACAAGCATCGTGGACACACATGCTCTCATCCCACACAAGCATCGTGGACACACATGCTCTCATCCCACACAAGCATCGTGGACACACATGCTCTCATCCCACACAAGCATCGTGGACACACATGCTCTCATCCCACACAAGCATCGTGGACACACATGCTCTCATCCCACACAAGCATCGTGGACACACATGCTCTCATCCCACACAAGCATCGTGGACACACATGCTCTCATCCCACACAAGCATCGTGGACACACATGCTCTCATCCCACACAAGCATCGTGGACACACATGCTCTCATCCCACACAAGCATCGTGGACACACATGCTCTCATCCCACACAAGCATCGTGGACACACATGCTCTCATCCCACACAAGCATCGTGGACACACATGCTCTCATCCCACACAAGCATCGTGGACACACATGCTCTCATCCCACACAAGCATCGTGGACACACATGCTCTCATCCCACACAAGCATCGTGGACACACATGCTCTCATCCCACACAAGCATCGTGGACACACATGCTCTCATCCCACACAAGCATCGTGGACACACATGCTCTCATCCCACACAAGCATCGTGGACACACATGCTCTCATCCCACACAAGCATCGTGGACACACATGCTCTCATCCCACACAAGCATCGTGGACACACATGCTCTCATCCCACACAAGCATCGTGGACACACATGCTCTCATCCCACACAAGCATCGTGGACACACATGCTCTCATCCCACACAAGCATCGTGGACACACATGCTCTCATCCCACACAAGCATCGTGGACACACATGCTCTCATCCCACACAAGCATCGTGGACACACATGCTCTCATCCCACACAAGCATCGTGGACACACATGCTCTCATCCCACACAAGCATCGTGGACACACATGCTCTCATCCCACACAAGCATCGTGGACACACATGCTCTCATCCCACACAAGCATCGTGGACACACATGCTCTCATCCCACACAAGCATCGTGGACACACATGCTCTCATCCCACACAAGCATCGTGGACACACATGCTCTCATCCCACACAAGCATCGTGGACACACATGCTCTCATCCCACACAAGCATCTGTGGACACACATGCTCTCATCCCACACAAGCATCGTGGACACACATGCTCTCATCCCACACAAGCATCGTGGACACACATGCTCTCATCCCACACAAGCATCGTGGACACACATGCTCTCATCCCACACAAGCATCGTGGACACACATGCTCTCATCCCACACAAGCATCGTGGACACACATGCTCTCATCCCACACAAGCATCGTGGACACACATGCTCTCATCCCACACAAGCATCGTGGACACACATGCTCTCATCCCACACAAGCATCGTGGACACACATGCTCTCATCCCACACAAGCATCGTGGACACACATGCTCTCATCCCACACAAGCATCGTGGACACACATGCTCTCATCCCACACAAGCATCGTGGACACACATGCTCTCATCCCACACAAGCATCGTGGACACACATGCTCTCATCCCACACAAGCATCGTGGACACACATGCTCTCATCCCACACAAGCATCGTGGACACACATGCTCTCATCCCACACAAGCATCGTGGACACACATGCTCTCATCCCACACAAGCATCGTGGACACACATGCTCTCATCCCACACAAGCATCGTGGACACACATGCTCTCATCCCACACAAGCATCGTGGACACACATGCTCTCATCCCACACAAGCATCGTGGACACACATGCTCTCATCCCACACAAGCATCGTGGACACACATGCTCTCATCCCACACAAGCATCGTGGACACACATGCTCTCATCCCACACAAGCATCGTGGACACACATGCTCTCATCCCACACAAGCATCGTGGACACACATGCTCTCATCCCACACAAGCATCGTGGACACACATGCTCTCATCCCACACAAGCATCGTGGACACACATGCTCTCATCCCACACAAGCATCGTGGACACACATGCTCTCATCCCACACAAGCATCGTGGACACACATGCTCTCATCCCACACAAGCATCGTGGACACACATGCTCTCATCCCACACAAGCATCGTGGACACACATGCTCTCATCCCACACAAGCATCGTGGACACACATGCTCTCATCCCACACAAGCATCGTGGACACACATGCTCTCATCCCACACAAGCATCGTGGACACACATGCTCTCATCCCACACAAGCATCGTGGACACACATGCTCTCATCCCACACAAGCATCGTGGACACACATGCTCTCATCCCACACAAGCATCGTGGACACACATGCTCTCATCCCACACAAGCATCGTGGACACACATGCTCTCATCCCACACAAGCATCGTGGACACACATGCTCTCATCCCACACAAGCATCGTGGACACACATGCTCTCATCCCACACAAGCATCGTGGACACACATGCTCTCATCCCACACAAGCATCGTGGACACACATGCTCTCAATCCCACACAAGCATCGTGGACACACATGCTCTCATCCCACACAAGCATCGTGGACACACATGCTCTCATCCCACACAAGCATCGTGGACACACATGCTCTCATCCCACACAAGCATCGTGGACACACATGCTCTCATCCCACACAAGCATCGTGGACACACATGCTCTCATCCCACACAAGCATCGTGGACACACATGCTCTCATCCCACACAAGCATCGTGGACACACATGCTCTCATCCCACACAAGCATCGTGGACACACATGCTCTCATCCCACACAAGCATCGTGGACACACATGCTCTCATCCCACACAAGCATCGTGGACACACATGCTCTCATCCCACACAAGCATCGTGGACACACATGCTCTCATCCCACACAAGCATCGTGGACACACATGCTCTCATCCCACACAAGCATCGTGGACACACATGCTCTCATCCCACACAAGCATCGTGGACACACATGCTCTCATCCCACACAAGCATCGTGGACACACATGCTCTCATCCCACACAAGCATCGTGGACACACATGCTCTCATCCCACACAAGCATCGTGGACACACATGCTCTCATCCCACACAAGCATCGTGGACACACATGCTCTCATCCCACACAAGCATCGTGGACACACATGCTCTCATCCCACACAAGCATCGTGGACACACATGCTCTCATCCCACACAAGCATCGTGGACACACATGCTCTCATCCCACACAAGCATCGTGGACACACATGCTCTCATCCCACACAAGCATCGTGGACACACATGCTCTCATCCCACACAAGCATCGTGGACACACATGCTCTCATCCCACACAAGCATCGTGGACACACATGCTCTCATCCCACACAAGCATCGTGGACACACATGCTCTCATCCCACACAAGCATCGTGGACACACATGCTCTCATCCCACACAAGCATCGTGGACACACATGCTCTCATCCCACACAAGCATCGTGGACACACATGCTCTCATCCCACACAAGCATCGTGGACACACATGCTCTCATCCCACACAAGCATCGTGGACACACATGCTCTCATCCCACACAAGCATCGTGGACACACATGCTCTCATCCCACACAAGCATCGTGGACACACATGCTCTCATCCCACACAAGCATCGTGGACACACATGCTCTCATCCCACACAAGCATCGTGGACACACATGCTCTCATCCCACACAAGCATCGTGGACACACATGCTCTCATCCCACACAAGCATCGTGGACACACATGCTCTCATCCCACACAAGCATCGTGGACACACATGCTCTCATCCCACACAAGCATCGTGGACACACATGCTCTCATCCCACACAAGCATCGTGGACACACATGCTCTCATCCCACACAAGCATCGTGGACACACATGCTCTCATCCCACACAAGCATCGTGGACACACATGCTCTCATCCCACACAAGCATCGTGGACACACATGCTCTCATCCCACACAAGCATCGTGGACACACATGCTCTCATCCCACACAAGCATCGTGGACACACATGCTCTCATCCCACACAAGCATCGTGGACACACATGCTCTCATCCCACACAAGCATCGTGGACACACATGCTCTCATCCCACACAAGCATCGTGGACACACATGCTCTCATCCCACACAAGCATCGTGGACACACATGCTCTCATCCCACACAAGCATCGTGGACACACATGCTCTCATCCCACACAAGCATCGTGGACACACATGCTCTCATCCCACACAAGCATCGTGGACACACATGCTCTCATCCCACACAAGCATCGTGGACACACATGCTCTCATCCCACACAAGCATCGTGGACACACATGCTCTCATCCCACACAAGCATCGTGGACACACATGCTCTCATCCCACACAAGCATCGTGGACACACATGCTCTCATCCCACACAAGCATCGTGGACACACATGCTCTCATCCCACACAAGCATCGTGGACACACATGCTCTCATCCCACACAAGCATCGTGGACACACATGCTCTCATCCCACACAAGCATCGTGGACACACATGCTCTCATCCCACACAAGCATCGTGGACACACATGCTCTCATCCCACACAAGCATCGTGGACACACATGCTCTCATCCCACACAAGCATCGTGGACACACATGCTCTCATCCCACACAAGCATCGTGGACACACATGCTCTCATCCCACACAAGCATCGTGGACACACATGCTCTCATCCCACACAAGCATCGTGGACACACATGCTCTCATCCCACACAAGCATCGTGGACACACATGCTCTCATCCCACACAAGCATCGTGGACACACATGCTCTCATCCCACACAAGCATCGTGGACACACATGCTCTCATCCCACACAAGCATCGTGGACACACATGCTCTCATCCCACACAAGCATCGTGGACACACATGCTCTCATCCCACACAAGCATCGTGGACACACATGCTCTCATCCCACACAAGCATCGTGGACACACATGCTCTCATCCCACACAAGCATCGTGGACACACATGCTCTCATCCCACACAAGCATCGTGGACACACATGCTCTCATCCCACACAAGCATCGTGGACACACATGCTCTCATCCCACACAAGCATCGTGGACACACATGCTCTCATCCCACACAAGCATCGTGGACACACATGCTCTCATCCCACACAAGCATCGTGGACACACATGCTCTCATCCCACACAAGCATCGTGGACACACATGCTCTCATCCCACACAAGCATCGTGGACACACATGCTCTCATCCCACACAAGCATCGTGGACACACATGCTCTCATCCCACACAAGCATCGTGGACACACATGCTCTCATCCCACACAAGCATCGTGGACACACATGCTCTCATCCCACACAAGCATCGTGGACACACATGCTCTCATCCCACACAAGCATCGTGGACACACATGCTCTCATCCCACACAAGCATCGTGGACACACATGCTCTCATCCCACACAAGCATCGTGGACACACATGCTCTCATCCCACACAAGCATCGTGGACACACATGCTCTCATCCCACACAAGCATCGTGGACACACATGCTCTCATCCCACACAAGCATCGTGGACACACATGCTCTCATCCCACACAAGCATCGTGGACACACATGCTCTCATCCCACACAAGCATCGTGGACACACATGCTCTCATCCCACACAAGCATCGTGGACACACATGCTCTCATCCCACACAAGCATCGTGGACACACATGCTCTCATCCCACACAAGCATCGTGGACACACATGCTCTCATCCCACACAAGCATCGTGGACACACATGCTCTCATCCCACACAAGCATCGTGGACACACATGCTCTCATCCCACACAAGCATCGTGGACACACATGCTCTCATCCCACACAAGCATCGTGGACACACATGCTCTCATCCCACACAAGCATCGTGGACACACATGCTCTCATCCCACACAAGCATCGTGGACACACATGCTCTCATCCCACACAAGCATCGTGGACACACATGCTCTCATCCCACACAAGCATCGTGGACACACATGCTCTCATCCCACACAAGCATCGTGGACACACATGCTCTCATCCCACACAAGCATCGTGGACACACATGCTCTCATCCCACACAAGCATCGTGGACACACATGCTCTCATCCCACACAAGCATCGTGGACACACATGCTCTCATCCCACACAAGCATCGTGGACACACATGCTCTCATCCCACACAAGCATCGTGGACACACATGCTCTCATCCCACACAAGCATCGTGGACACACATGCTCTCATCCCACACAAGCATCGTGGACACACATGCTCTCATCCCACACAAGCATCGTGGACACACATGCTCTCATCCCACACAAGCATCGTGGACACACATGCTCTCATCCCACACAAGCATCGTGGACACACATGCTCTCATCCCACACAAGCATCGTGGACACACATGCTCTCATCCCACACAAGCATCGTGGACACACATGCTCTCATCCCACACAAGCATCGTGGACACACATGCTCTCATCCCACACAAGCATCGTGGACACACATGCTCTCATCCCACACAAGCATCGTGGACACACATGCTCTCATCCCACACAAGCATCGTGGACACACATGCTCTCATCCCACACAAGCATCGTGGACACACATGCTCTCATCCCACACAAGCATCGTGGACACACATGCTCTCATCCCACACAAGCATCGTGGACACACATGCTCTCATCCCACACAAGCATCGTGGACACACATGCTCTCATCCCACACAAGCATCGTGGACACACATGCTCTCATCCCACACAAGCATCGTGGACACACATGCTCTCATCCCACACAAGCATCGTGGACACACATGCTCTCATCCCACACAAGCATCGTGGACACACATGCTCTCATCCCACACAAGCATCGTGGACACACATGCTCTCATCCCACACAAGCATCGTGGACACACATGCTCTCATCCCACACAAGCATCGTGGACACACATGCTCTCATCCCACACAAGCATCGTGGACACACATGCTCTCATCCCACACAAGCATCGTGGACACACATGCTCTCATCCCACACAAGCATCGTGGACACACATGCTCTCATCCCACACAAGCATCGTGGACACACATGCTCTCATCCCACACAAGCATCGTGGACACACATGCTCTCATCCCACACAAGCATCGTGGACACACATGCTCTCATCCCACACAAGCATCGTGGACACACATGCTCTCATCCCACACAAGCATCGTGGACACACATGCTCTCATCCCACACAAGCATCGTGGACACACATGCTCTCATCCCACACAAGCATCGTGGACACACATGCTCTCATCCCACACAAGCATCGTGGACACACATGCTCTCATCCCACACAAGCATCGTGGACACACATGCTCTCATCCCACACAAGCATCGTGGACACACATGCTCTCATCCCACACAAGCATCGTGGACACACATGCTCTCATCCCACACAAGCATCGTGGACACACATGCTCTCATCCCACACAAGCATCGTGGACACACATGCTCTCATCCCACACAAGCATCGTGGACACACATGCTCTCATCCCACACAAGCATCGTGGACACACATGCTCTCATCCCACACAAGCATCGTGGACACACATGCTCTCATCCCACACAAGCATCGTGGACACACATGCTCTCATCCCACACAAGCATCGTGGACACACATGCTCTCATCCCAC
This sequence comes from Closterium sp. Naga37s-1, assembly GCA_947471745.1. Taxonomy (NCBI): domain Eukaryota; kingdom Viridiplantae; phylum Streptophyta; class Zygnematophyceae; order Desmidiales; family Closteriaceae; genus Closterium; species Closterium sp. Naga37s-1. Next base: position 3,995,662 of record CANJKZ010000069.1, read on the forward strand.
ACAAGCATCGTGGACACACATGCTCTCATCCCACACAAGCATCGTGGACACACATGCTCTCATCCCACACAAGCATCGTGGACACACATGCTCTCATCCCACACAAGCATCGTGGACACACATGCTCTCATCCCACACAAGCATCGTGGACACACATGCTCTCATCCCACACAAGCATCGTGGACACACATGCTCTCATCCCACACAAGCATCGTGGACACACATGCTCTCATCCCACACAAGCATCGTGGACACACATGCTCTCATCCCACACAAGCATCGTGGACACACATGCTCTCATCCCACACAAGCATCGTGGACACACATGCTCTCATCCCACACAAGCATCGTGGACACACATGCTCTCATCCCACACAAGCATCGTGGACACACATGCTCTCATCCCACACAAGCATCGTGGACACACATGCTCTCATCCCACACAAGCATCGTGGACACACATGCTCTCATCCCACACAAGCATCGTGGACACACATGCTCTCATCCCACACAAGCATCGTGGACACACATGCTCTCATCCCACACAAGCATCGTGGACACACATGCTCTCATCCCACACAAGCATCGTGGACACACATGCTCTCATCCCACACAAGCATCGTGGACACACATGCTCTCATCCCACACAAGCATCGTGGACACACATGCTCTCATCCCACACAAGCATCGTGGACACACATGCTCTCATCCCACACAAGCATCGTGGACACACATGCTCTCATCCCACACAAGCATCGTGGACACACATGCTCTCATCCCACACAAGCATCGTGGACACACATGCTCTCATCCCACACAAGCATCGTGGACACACATGCTCTCATCCCACACAAGCATCGTGGACACACATGCTCTCATCCCACACAAGCATCGTGGACACACATGCTCTCATCCCACACAAGCATCGTGGACACACATGCTCTCATCCCACACAAGCATCGTGGACACACATGCTCTCATCCCACACAAGCATCGTGGACACACATGCTCTCATCCCACACAAGCATCGTGGACACACATGCTCTCATCCCACACAAGCATCGTGGACACACATGCTCTCATCCCACACAAGCATCGTGGACACACATGCTCTCATCCCACACAAGCATCGTGGACACACATGCTCTCATCCCACACAAGCATCGTGGACACACATGCTCTCATCCCACACAAGCATCGTGGACACACATGCTCTCATCCCACACAAGCATCGTGGACACACATGCTCTCATCCCACACAAGCATCGTGGACACACATGCTCTCATCCCACACAAGCATCGTGGACACACATGCTCTCATCCCACACAAGCATCGTGGACACACATGCTCTCATCCCACACAAGCATCGTGGACACACATGCTCTCATCCCACACAAGCATCGTGGACACACATGCTCTCATCCCACACAAGCATCGTGGACACACATGCTCTCATCCCACACAAGCATCGTGGACACACATGCTCTCATCCCACACAAGCATCGTGGACACACATGCTCTCATCCCACACAAGCATCGTGGACACACATGCTCTCATCCCACACAAGCATCGTGGACACACATGCTCTCATCCCACACAAGCATCGTGGACACACATGCTCTCATCCCACACAAGCATCGTGGACACACATGCTCTCATCCCACACAAGCATCGTGGACACACATGCTCTCATCCCACACAAGCATCGTGGACACACATGCTCTCATCCCACACAAGCATCGTGGACACACATGCTCTCATCCCACACAAGCATCGTGGACACACATGCTCTCATCCCACACAAGCATCGTGGACACACATGCTCTCATCCCACACAAGCATCGTGGACACACATGCTCTCATCCCACACAAGCATCGTGGACACACATGCTCTCATCCCACACAAGCATCGTGGACACACATGCTCTCATCCCACACAAGCATCGTGGACACACATGCTCTCATCCCACACAAGCATCGTGGACACACATGCTCTCATCCCACACAAGCATCGTGGACACACATGCTCTCATCCCACACAAGCATCGTGGACACACATGCTCTCATCCCACACAAGCATCGTGGACACACATGCTCTCATCCCACACAAGCATCGTGGACACACATGCTCTCATCCCACACAAGCATCGTGGACACACATGCTCTCATCCCACACAAGCATCGTGGACACACATGCTCTCATCCCACACAAGCATCGTGGACACACATGCTCTCATCCCACACAAGCATCGTGGACACACATGCTCTCATCCCACACAAGCATCGTGGACACACATGCTCTCATCCCACACAAGCATCGTGGACACACATGCTCTCATCCCACACAAGCATCGTGGACACACATGCTCTCATCCCACACAAGCATCGTGGACACACATGCTCTCATCCCACACAAGCATCGTGGACACACATGCTCTCATCCCACACAAGCATCGTGGACACACATGCTCTCATCCCACACAAGCATCGTGGACACACATGCTCTCATCCCACACAAGCATCGTGGACACACATGCTCTCATCCCACACAAGCATCGTGGACACACATGCTCTCATCCCACACAAGCATCGTGGACACACATGCTCTCATCCCACACAAGCATCGTGGACACACATGCTCTCATCCCACACAAGCATCGTGGACACACATGCTCTCATCCCACACAAGCATCGTGGACACACATGCTCTCATCCCACACAAGCATCGTGGACACACATGCTCTCATCCCACACAAGCATCGTGGACACACATGCTCTCATCCCACACAAGCATCGTGGACACACATGCTCTCATCCCACACAAGCATCGTGGACACACATGCTCTCATCCCACACAAGCATCGTGGACACACATGCTCTCATCCCACACAAGCATCGTGGACACACATGCTCTCATCCCACACAAGCATCGTGGACACACATGCTCTCATCCCACACAAGCATCGTGGACACACATGCTCTCATCCCACACAAGCATCGTGGACACACATGCTCTCATCCCACACAAGCATCGTGGACACACATGCTCTCATCCCACACAAGCATCGTGGACACACATGCTCTCATCCCACACAAGCATCGTGGACACACATGCTCTCATCCCACACAAGCATCGTGGACACACATGCTCTCATCCCACACAAGCATCGTGGACACACATGCTCTCATCCCACACAAGCATCGTGGACACACATGCTCTCATCCCACACAAGCATCGTGGACACACATGCTCTCATCCCACACAAGCATCGTGGACACACATGCTCTCATCCCACACAAGCATCGTGGACACACATGCTCTCATCCCACACAAGCATCGTGGACACACATGCTCTCATCCCACACAAGCATCGTGGACACACATGCTCTCATCCCACACAAGCATCGTGGACACACATGCTCTCATCCCACACAAGCATCGTGGACACACATGCTCTCATCCCACACAAGCATCGTGGACACACATGCTCTCATCCCACACAAGCATCGTGGACACACATGCTCTCATCCCACACAAGCATCGTGGACACACATGCTCTCATCCCACACAAGCATCGTGGACACACATGCTCTCATCCCACACAAGCATCGTGGACACACATGCTCTCATCCCACACAAGCATCGTGGACACACATGCTCTCATCCCACACAAGCATCGTGGACACACATGCTCTCATCCCACACAAGCATCGTGGACACACATGCTCTCATCCCACACAAGCATCGTGGACACACATGCTCTCATCCCACACAAGCATCGTGGACACACATGCTCTCATCCCACACAAGCATCGTGGACACACATGCTCTCATCCCACACAAGCATCGTGGACACACATGCTCTCATCCCACACAAGCATCGTGGACACACATGCTCTCATCCCACACAAGCATCGTGGACACACATGCTCTCATCCCACACAAGCATCGTGGACACACATGCTCTCATCCCACACAAGCATCGTGGACACACATGCTCTCATCCCACACAAGCATCGTGGACACACATGCTCTCATCCCACACAAGCATCGTGGACACACATGCTCTCATCCCACACAAGCATCGTGGACACACATGCTCTCATCCCACACAAGCATCGTGGACACACATGCTCTCATCCCACACAAGCATCGTGGACACACATGCTCTCATCCCACACAAGCATCGTGGACACACATGCTCTCATCCCACACAAGCATCGTGGACACACATGCTCTCATCCCACACAAGCATCGTGGACACACATGCTCTCATCCCACACAAGCATCGTGGACACACATGCTCTCATCCCACACAAGCATCGTGGACACACATGCTCTCATCCCACACAAGCATCGTGGACACACATGCTCTCATCCCACACAAGCATCGTGGACACACATGCTCTCATCCCACACAAGCATCGTGGACACACATGCTCTCATCCCACACAAGCATCGTGGACACACATGCTCTCATCCCACACAAGCATCGTGGACACACATGCTCTCATCCCACACAAGCATCGTGGACACACATGCTCTCATCCCACACAAGCATCGTGGACACACATGCTCTCATCCCACACAAGCATCGTGGACACACATGCTCTCATCCCACACAAGCATCGTGGACACACATGCTCTCATCCCACACAAGCATCGTGGACACACATGCTCTCATCCCACACAAGCATCGTGGACACACATGCTCTCATCCCACACAAGCATCGTGGACACACATGCTCTCATCCCACACAAGCATCGTGGACACACATGCTCTCATCCCACACAAGCATCGTGGACACACATGCTCTCATCCCACACAAGCATCGTGGACACACATGCTCTCATCCCACACAAGCATCGTGGACACACATGCTCTCATCCCACACAAGCATCGTGGACACACATGCTCTCATCCCACACAAGCATCGTGGACACACATGCTCTCATCCCACACAAGCATCGTGGACACACATGCTCTCATCCCACACAAGCATCGTGGACACACATGCTCTCATCCCACACAAGCATCGTGGACACACATGCTCTCATCCCACACAAGCATCGTGGACACACATGCTCTCATCCCACACAAGCATCGTGGACACACATGCTCTCATCCCACACAAGCATCGTGGACACACATGCTCTCATCCCACACAAGCATCGTGGACACACATGCTCTCATCCCACACAAGCATCGTGGACACACATGCTCTCATCCCACACAAGCATCGTGGACACACATGCTCTCATCCCACACAAGCATCGTGGACACACATGCTCTCATCCCACACAAGCATCGTGGACACACATGCTCTCATCCCACACAAGCATCGTGGACACACATGCTCTCATCCCACACAAGCATCGTGGACACACATGCTCTCATCCCACACAAGCATCGTGGACACACATGCTCTCATCCCACACAAGCATCGTGGACACACATGCTCTCATGCCACACAAGCATCGTGGACACACATGCTCTCATGCCACACAAGCATCGTGGACACACATGCTCTCATGCCACACAAGCATCGTGGACACACATGCTCTCATGCCACACAAGCATCGTGGACACACATGCTCTCATGCCACACAAGCATCGTGGACACACATGCTCTCATGCCACACAAGCATCGTGGACACACATGCTCTCATGCCACACAAGCATCGTGGACACACATGCTCTCATGCCACACAAGCATCGTGGACACACATGCTCTCATCCCACACAAGCATCGTGGACACACATGCTCTCATCCCACACAAGCATCGTGGACACACATGCTCTCATGCCACACAAGCATCGTGGACACACATGCTCTCATGCCACACAAGCATCGTGGACACACATGCTCTCATGCCACACAAGCATCGTGGACACACATGCTCTCATGCCACACAAGCATCGTGGACACACATGCTCTCATGCCACACAAGCATCGTGGACACACATGCTCTCATGCCACACAAGCATCGTGGACACACATGCTCTCATGCCACACAAGCATCGTGGACACACATGCTCTCATGCCACACAAGCATCGTGGACACACATGCTCTCATGCCACACAAGCATCGTGGACACACATGCTCTCATGCCACACAAGCATCGTGGACACACATGCTCTCATGCCACACAAGCATCGTGGACACACATGCTCTCATGCCACACAAGCATCGTGGACACACATGCTCTCATGCCACACAAGCATCGTGGACACACATGCTCTCATGCCACACAAGCATCGTGGACACACATGCTCTCATGCCACACAAGCATCGTGGACACACATGCTCTCATGCCACACAAGCATCGTGGACACACATGCTCTCATGCCACACAAGCATCGTGGACACACATGCTCTCATGCCACACAAGCATCGTGGACACACATGCTCTCATGCCACACAAGCATCGTGGACACACATGCTCTCATGCCACACAAGCATCGTGGACACACATGCTCTCATGCCACACAAGCATCGTGGACACACATGCTCTCATGCCACACAAGCATCGTGGACACACATGCTCTCATGCTCGCTCTCCAGGTGATGGGACGACTTGTGACGCGCAACCGACTCTTCTCATAAGAAAATGATAGATTATCGTCCCCACCTGTCGTGCATTCTCACTTCCAACGTCCCTCACACTTATTCCCCTCCCTCTCCCCTTTTTCTCTCCGCCTCTCCATGTGTTTCTTTCTCTGCGGCACCAACAGAGCAGGCAGAGGCAGAAGCAGCAGGTGCCGTATTCGCTTTCAACTCAGCCGCAGTGGGCATTCAGGCCAACCCAGCTGACCGCTTCCCACTCCTCACCACCATCCGAACATCCTCGCCTACCAGCAGCAGAAGCACTGCCACTACTACCACCATCACCAGCAGCAGCAGCAGCAGCAGCAGCAGCAGCAGCACCAGAACCACGTTGCTGTGCTCGCGCTATTTAGTGAACGCAGCTGGGCTCGAGGCTGTTCCTCTCGCTCATCGCACCCACCTCACAGAGGCTCCCATCAAACCGCAACTGCCACCCCTCCGCCTCCCTCCTCTCTACCTCGCTCGCGGGCATTACTTCGCCCATTCTGGCCCACCGCCCTTCTCCCGCCTCGTGTATCCGCTGCCGGAGCCGGGGGGCCTGGGCGTGCATGCCACGGTGGACCTCGCCGGTCGAGTGCGGTTCGGCCCCGACGTGCAGTGGTTGCACGCGGTGCCACTCTCTGCTGCCCACGGCATGCCCGTCAGGTGTGCTTCTAGTTCAAGACACTCATCACCTGAGTCGGCTTATATTATACACTGGTATTATCGGGCCAGTCTTTAGCGGACTCAAAAGCCAAGGGGCCTGCTTGGGCGTGCATGCCATGGTGGGCCTGGCCAGTTGAGTGCGGTTCGGCCTCGTCGTGCAGTGGTTGCGCGTGGTGCCGTTCTCTGCCTCTCACGCCACAGCCTTTTACTTGTGATTTGCAAGTTCTGCCCTTCACTGGAAGGGGGGTGTCTGCACACTGTCTGCACACTGACTATCCACCTCGCATCTGCCCCAAACTCTCCACCCCTCACCCCAACTCGCACGGCAGCTACGACTCCTCACTGGACCCTGCACGGGCCGAATCATTCTACACGGCGATCCGCAGGTACTGCCCGACACTGCTATATAACACTCTGCATGCCTCCTCACCCCTTACCACCCCCCCCCAACCCCCCTCAACTTCTCCCCAATCCTCCCCACGGCAGCTACAACTACTCAGTGGACCCTGCAAGGGCCGAGTCCTACTACTCCGCGATCCGCAAATACTTCCAACGTGGAGGGCGGCTCTCTGCATGCCTCCTCACCCCTCACCACTCCCCCCAACCCCCCTCAACTCCTCCCCACGGCAGCTACAACTACTCAGTGGGCCCTGCAAGGGCCGAATCATTCTACTCCCCGATCCACAAGTACTTCCCTTCACTGGAGGCTGCCTCTCTGCATTCCTCTTCACCCCTCACCACTCCTCCCAACCCCCTTCAATTACTCCCATCCGCAGCTACGACTACTCAGTGGACCCTGCAAGGGCCGAAGCATTCTATTCGGCGATCCGCAAGTATTTTCCGACACTACAGGGCGGCTCTCTGCATGCCGATTATGCCGGCATTCGCCCCAAACTCACTGCTCCAGGCGACCCTGCTGCTGACTTCTTGATTCAGGTGAGAAGGGCGGTGAGATGTGTGGTGGAGTGGGCGATGTGTCAACGTTATTCTCTCTTCGCTTGTCATTCATTCTGGATTTGAATACTAACTACTCGGAATGCGCCAGCACCCGTGATTCAACCTGTACCCTCCTATTGCGAGTGTGCCTGCCAAGAGTAACAGAACAGACCCATGCTTATCCTATTGCGAGTGTGCCTGCCTTATCCTCCTCGCTTGTAATTTCCCAATGCTGTCAACATTCTGACTCTCCTTATCCATGTCATTTGCCTTGTACCCATGTCAATCATGCCAACAGACTCATGCTACACATGGCATGCCAGGCCTCATCCACCTTCTCGGCATAGAGTCTCCAGGACTCACCTCGTGTCTTGCCATTGCCAAGTATGTGAGGAGCCTGCTGTAGGGTGTGCATGCCCGTCGTATGTTAGATGCTGCTATACAGTCCCCCGGACCGGACTCACTTCGCGTCTTGCCATTGCTGTACCGTATGTGAAGACCAACCTGTTGTAGCCTGGTGCCTCTTCCATATTTCCTGCTCTTGACCTCTCTGACTCTGCCATGATAACATGCTTTTGAGCACACATGAGCAGCACAGCATGTCATGCCGGGCCTCATCCACCTTCTTGGCATGGAGTCTCCAGGGCTCGCTTCGTGTATTGTTATTGCCGAGCATGTGAAGAGCCTACCAGTACTTCGACATTCCCGCCACATGCCGCTCTGAAGTCTAGTTGATCAATGCGCTAGTTGCTGGTTGTGATGTGAGCCACTGTGTCGTTTTGTCATTCGGTTGATTCCCACGAGCCATTGGATCAGGACGCGGCTAAGTGCTAGATCGGAGGAACATCGATCCTCACGGCCTCACAACCGCGCTAGAAAACGATCCTGAGGCAATCGAGCCTTCACCTTTACCGAGTCCTCAGGTGTTTGTCTTTCGTACCGTATGTTCTTTCTCGTGAAACTTTACATGGCAGAGCTGTCAGTAGGCCCATGTTAAAATTGTTCTCATAACCGGAAATTGATACACTTCACACACAGCCTTACTAGAACTAGAAGGGTGGAAAAGCATTTGGCCAGAAACGGACTGTGGGAGGATGAAACGTGTGGATAATGTGGATGGGAAACAATAAATGAGCAGTGGCGATGGTACATCCATAAAGAGTATATACATGGATGGATTGTGCACGTACGTACCAGATTCAGGCATATGCATCAGAATATGTACAAACTCACGTGTATAATTCACATCACATACGGTGGTCAAACATATGGTACACATAGTAAACACAACAGACAAAGATAAACACAGAACAAAGGTATGGTAACACACATCAGACGAATGCACAGTACACACACAAAGAGAAGGCACACACACGAAGACACAATGTACTCCAATGACAACAATGACAACCACATGCTGTACATACTCCATCCATACCCATAAATGAGGATGCTTATGCATGGAAAGCTACAAGGATGACACCCAAGGGTGCAGCGGGGATAGGCAGTTTGAGAAGTAAAATCAACCAATAAGGGAATGGGGAAGAGAGGGAGACATGGTGGGGAGAAGGAACGGGGAGGGAGACATGGTGGGCAGAAGGAACGGGGAGGGAGACATGGTGGGGAGGGAAAGAAGCACAAAAGGCGAGGAACGGGGATGGAAGATAGGCGGAAGGGAAGAGAGGAAAGGGAGGAGGGCTCAAGGAGGGAGAATGGGGGAGGAGGGAGGAGGAAGGCGGGCTAAAGGAAAAGGCGGTCACGAAACGAGTGGGCTCCCAACGACAATCCCAAGGTGCAAGGTCGGTCATCACAGGGGAAAGGGAGAGAAGGAAAAGGATAAGAGGAAGGGAAAGAAGTGGAAGGGGGATGAGGGAGTGTGGATAGAACAAAGGTGGGTAAACCCCCTAAATTCCATCCACTCCCTCATCCCCCCACCACCCCATTCCCCTTCTCTTCCCTCCTCACTCTCTCCCTTGAACCCTTGGATGCGCCAAACCCCTGTACCCGTTATTGCCTTGGTGGTGTGCACTAAAGCGATTTGCTTTAGTAACTCAAACAGCCGCGCATGGCTTGCCCTACAGAGAAGGGTTACCAGCTTGGCTGCCAATGAGAACACGGGTTGCGCCCAACGTTCGTGCATTACCAGAGAAGGGCCAAAATCGGCCAGACAAGGACAACAATAGCCACATCAACACAAAACGGGCAGCAGACGCCGATCAAGAAACGTGAAACTAGGAAGCAATTAAGAGGCGATCAATGCGCTTAGTAGATACGGAGGGGCTTGCCCATCGTGCTCTTGATGTACAGCGACTTGACCTGTGGGAGCGCGCAAGGGAAGAAGAGATGGAGAAAGACGGAGGGGGGTAAAGGAGTGAGACGGGGAGGAGACAACCCAAAAAAGTGGACACTGAGAGCGCCAGAGTCAGGAAAAAGCCAAAAAGGTTTAGCCGAAAGATACATACGTTCTGCCAGTTCTTGAGAAGCGAGACGAGGAAATTGACGGAGAGCTGCACGTTCTGTAAAATCTCAACAACACTACACCTTGTAACGAACCCACGGGGCACAGAGCTACTATCGCGTACGTACGTTCTGCCAGTTCTTCTTGAGCAGCGAGACGAGGAAGTTGACGGAGAGCTGCACGTTCTGGAAGATCTGCTTCTCCTCCATGTCGCAGTTGCCCACCGCGATGCCCATGCACAGCACCTTCTTCAGCTGGAACTTGATCGTCGACTTCGCCTCCAGCAACTGGTGCGAGAGGGGAGGACAATGGAGGGAACAAGGGGGAAAGAAACGGAAGGCAACGGGGGAGAGGGGAAGAGGGGTGCGATGAGCCAACCGCAATGCCCATGCACAGCACCTTCTTCAGCTGGAACTTCATCGTCGACTTTCGCCTCCAAAAGCTGTTGGTGAGGACGGGAGGGAGGAGAAGCGCAGGGGAGAAGGGGAGAGGATGCCATGAGTGCAACGCAATGCCCATGCACAGCACCTTCTTCAGCTGAAACTTGATCGTCGACTTCGCCTCCAGCAGCTGTTGGTGAGGACGGGAGGGAGGGAACCAGAAGGTGCCCTTGAGATTATGGCCTTAACGCCAGGAACACATGGTACCCTTAACTCTTAACGAGTTCTGGACCCTAGCCTTGTATCGCGTACGAAACCCTCACCTTGCTCTCGAGAGGCTCGTGGTGAGTGCAGAGCGTGGGGAACTTGCCGGCCTTGTTCAGCCCGGGGCCGAGCAGCCTGGGGATCTGCTTGATGATGGCCTCCGACGCCAGGAACGCGTGGTACTTCTTGGCGAGCTTCTTGACGAGCTTCTTGTTCTTGTTCATCTTCTTCAGCGCCTCCACGCCCATGCAGTCTAGACTGATCTTCTCCGCCTGTTGGGAGGGAAATTGGATAAGGAAAAGAGGGTTACTTCGCCAGCCCTCTTCGCCTTTCGCCAGCGCTTCTTGACGAGCTTCTTGTTCTTGTTCATCTTCTTCAGTGCCTCCTCGCCCATGCAGTCCAAGCTGATCTTCTCCGCCTGTTATAAGGAAAGCGGAACGCGTGAGAGAGGAAGCATTAAGGGCCTCAACGCTGTCAAATTCGTCGCCAGCTTGCCCAAACGCAAGCATCGCAGCTGTAAAGGACCCATTCCTTCAATGCGCTGCGACACGCGGTTCGAGAGGACAGAATTCTCACAGCATGCACAAGAAGCACTTGAATGACCTATATGTGATCTTCCAAACGTCAAGCCACACCCCACCTCCTCGACGTGCTGGCTATCTCCAGCATGGACACGCGGTACTTTGAAGCGACCCGTTACTAAACTATGTTTCATAGCACACTCCGACGGCTGGACAAATCTACCTCAACACGTGCTGCGTATCTCCGAGCATGCACACCCGGTGCTCGGATCGACCTCTTACGTATTCAAACAACGCACCTCCTCGACATGCTGGGCATCTCCGAGCATGCACACGCGGTACTTGGGGCGCGGCACGTGCGGCAGCTTGACGGAGCCGCTGAAACGCTTGTCCTTCTGGGGGTCGTAGTTCTTAAGCCCGATCTGCAGCTCGATCGTCTCCGAGAACTTGCGGTTCTTCTCCTTCGAAGCCGTCAGCAGGTTCGTAATCGCCTCGCGCAGCACATCGCTCTGCAGCTTACTGCGGCGCGCAGGGGGGGGGACGAGGGTGATACAAACGGCACAGTGTGAGAACAGAGAGTGATTAGCCCGTGGTTCGAAATCGCCTCGCGCAGCACGTAGCTCTGCAGCTTACTTTTGCGCGCAGGAGGGTGATGATGATACAAAGAGCACAGTGCAACAAAAAGTGATACGCTCGTTGGCGGTTCGGATGAAACTATTTAAAATGTAAATTAGGGAGGCAAACTATTCGACCCAGGGACTACCACCATCATATTTCTTGGTGAATGACTCGCAGGCAACGAATGCTGAATGCTATTTGCTCGTAGATATTACTGACCTCATGGTGGCCCGCTACAAGGGACGAAGTGGTGCAAGAGAGGTAGCTTCCAGAGGGGAGAAAGGAACATCGTGAAGTAAGGTGACGACTGAAATAGGAGAGGGAGTGGAAACGGACGGAGGTGTCACTGAAGGGACGGACAGGAGGAGATTCGACAGTTTTGGAAGGATGTGTAATTGAGTTCGACTAATAGACTTGTTACCTGATCATGCTCCAAACGAAGTTGCTATTATCAAGAATGTATGTTTCAGGGCTTCGTTTTTCAGCATTGAAGCTTGCTTCAAGTGCGTGCAGAGTGGGATGGAGTTTCCGATTGATATATGACACGTAAAGATGGTTCGTTTGTCTGAAATCGTTATAGAGGCTGACTAAAAACAGTCGATTTTCCGTGGCACTACTGGAGGCTCGGAACGTAACATGGTGCCGCATGACCGCACTTTACAGAGGGTCTTAGGTTGTTGACGTTTGATCCCGGGCAAACCGACAGCCCTGGGCCGGACATCGCGCATTTTCCCCTGATGAGGACACCGTACCTGTCGGCGCGAAACAAATCCCACAGCCCGCGAGTGGGGTGCGTGCAACCAACCAGGGCAAGAGCCCACTGTCGAGCCGCGCTAGACCGCTTACCAGATCTGTGCCGTTGATGGTTTCTTTCCCCAACCATCGCGTAAACGGACGGTTATCAGAAGGGCCACCTGACCGACCACCTGTCCCACAGCCCCACCACTTCCAGCGAATCGCCAGCCATTCCATCCCACGTCGGTGCTGCTGAAGCGGCCGAGCGGGAGCTCCCCTTGCCCAACGTGCCTGCCTTGCCACACTGCCCGTCCGCTGCACACAACGTGATGTGATAAGTTCGGTGACAATAATTCAATCCCCCAGATACATCTGCTACCCAATCAAAACCTTCTCAAAACTAGCCGAACCGATTAAAACAAAAGCATTGCTCTGGCTTTGCGTGACATCGATCACACCTCAATATAAAGTGTCTCGCCGTAGCTCTATTCAGTTTGCAGTGTCATCACTCAAAGGCTCTCCATAACGCTCTCAGCTATCATCGTTCCTCATTCCACCATTTTCTATCATTCCTTCATCTCCTCCTGTTTGCTGTTGCTTCGACTCAACGCGCCTTCCTTGCCTCCCTCGCCACATTTCAAGATGGCGATCCGATCTGTTCGACTTCTACTGCTAACCGTCGCGCTAGTCTCGCTAGCGTCAACGGCGGCGGCGGCGTACAACGCGGTGGCGGGCTTGAAAGCGATTGAAACCGCGCTGAAGAATAAAAACTACCAGTCCGCCCGTCACGCTCATGAAGACTAGCCGTAAGTGACACGTCAAGTCGAACGCAAGACCTGCACTCGCTGTGTATCCTGTAAGGCGTTTTGAACAGCAGAAACGCAGTGAGCGTCACGACAGGTCGAGAGCGACACCAGCACAGGTCGACAAGTCGACAGGCCGGTGTTTCACTCGACTCGGCAAGAGGTCGTTTCGAGTGGAGCTGCTCTTAAGCTGCCGGTTCTTAATAGTTTACTTATGGGTTCCACTCACTACTCGCTCGAAAGCCCTGATCCGGAAACGTAATGTGTCAAGTTCGGCAGAAAGCTCGCAGCAACTTTCCGTTTACATATTAGGTGAATCCGTAAGCGGTACTTGTTGCGTGGATAATTTCACAGCCTACTAATATCGTTACTGCCTCCGGCTCGCTAGCAGTAGTCAACGACGCATCGACTCTGAGTGACGAGCGATGGTGCGTCGCGTTCTGTCGTGTTTTCCAAGCAAACGTAGCATCATGTGGGTCTTATCCATGCTCTCTCATAGCCATTTCGTTATCCATCGTTTCGTTATCCGTCTTTCGCACCCCCTCCTGTTGTATCCATCCGGTCACTTGTAGATGAACGCAAGTCAGTTGTGAAAGTCACTACATGCCCACAAACACAAACTGCATCTGTCGTCACTCATTCCTTCGCAATGACAACGTTGCCCCTGTAACACGTGACGCTGCATCCGCTTCCTATTTTATATTCACTTTGTTCGAGCTCCTCTCACCATTTCTCCCTCACCCCTTTCTCTCTTCTTCCCTCCCCTCCTCTCTCTACCCTCCTCTCTCTCTCTCTCTCCCCTTCTCTCTCCCTTCCCTCCTCTCGTCTCCCCTCGCCTCCACTCTCTTCTCCCCTCCCCTCCCCTCTCTTCTCCCCTCCCTCCTCTCTCTTCTCCCCTTCCTCTCTCTTCTCCCCTCCCTCCTCTGTCTTCTCCCCTCCCCTCCACTCTCTTCTCCCCTACCCTCTGTCTTCCTCCTCTCTCCTCTTCACGCCTTCCTCCCCATCCCTCTCCCCTTTCCTCATTTTCCGCCTACAGAATTCAACAACACGCTCGTCACAATTCTGCCCAAGTACAAGGTGACGCTTCTGGTGGGGCAGACCAAGGCGTTCGGCAAGCTAAGCAACTGGGCATCGATCAAAAAGAATGCGCACACGGGATTCCAGATCGCCGCGTTTAACATGCTCGGCGACCTCCACACGAAGAAAGCCATGCAGGGTTACCCTGTGGGCAAAACGGTAGGCTCCGTGATCAAATTTCTGTCTCGCTTGGAACTTTTATCTTTGGTGAGTTTTTTACTTCAGCTGATTACTGTAGAACTGTTACTGACGTGATAGAAAATTGCGGTGTTGCGGCGGTGTTACAGTTCAGTACGGGAGACTACAATTACCTCCAAACGAAGCTCAAGTCCGCTGGCAAAAAAATCATGCTTGGGACTTCAACCAGCAATGGGTCTATTGTTGATTGGACACTCTACATGGATGCGCAAGTGATCATCCACGGTGTAGACACCGTTATCATGCCGCCCAAGTTCAAGTAAAGTGTTTTAAGACTATTTTTACTGGTGTACTAGTATTACATCTTCCATAGGTTGAGGTTAATAAGTTGCTGCTCTATATGTTGGTGCCGCTACAAGTGCCATGCTTACTTGCCTATCGTGTAATAAAGGTTGTGGATATCTGTAGCATGAGTGGTGCTGGCTGTGGATATCTGTAGCATGAGTGGTGTTGGCTGTGGATATCTGTAGCATGAGTGCTGCTGGCTGTGGATATCTGCAGCATGAGTGGTGCCGGGTGTGGATATCTGTAGCATGAGTGGTGCTGGCTGTGGATATCTGTACCATGGGTGGTGCTGGCTGTGGATATCTGTAGCATGAGTGGTCTTGGTTGTGGATATCTGTAGCAAGAGTGGTGTTGGCTGTGGAAACCGCATCTGTAGCTCAAAGCAAAAGGCATACCTGAATACAACCACGGTAACATCGGCCAAGGTACGGTACCGGTACCGATACCGGTACCATTCCCAGAGGACCTTTCATCAGCTTCAGCTTTCCACGGAAGTTTGGTGCATCATGGTCACCTTCTACAAAAATTAAAACAGAAAGGGGATCATTACCCCCACGTGGGGCCTTGGGGGATCAGATCAGAATCAACAACATACGTACAGTAGCATGGGCTTTATCACACTGGTTAGGAACCAACACACAGGATAACTAATATTATTTATACAGCAAAACAAAACATGCATTAACAGTTTGGTGCCAGAGTGGACAGCCATTGCAGATGGAGCTATTCAGTAAATGTAGGGATCATAACGTTGTTGAGACCATGGATTGCCACGTGAGGGTCTTGATACACATTGTTCACCTTCACAAAGGCGCCCCCATGCATGCCCGGAAGCAGACGGAGCTATTCAGTGAATGTGGGAATCATAACGTTGTTGACGCCATGGATTGCCACGTGAGGGTCTTGATACACATTGTTCACCTTGACATAGGCGCCACCGTGCGTGCCCGGCTTCCCAAATTGAGCGAGCTTTGTCGGGAACCGCCGGACCTTGAAATCACCATGGCCAGTCACAATCTGCATCACATGGCGGATGAAAAAGCATGGATGTGGATGGGAGGGGAGAGAAGAGGAGGGGGGAGAGGAGGAGGGGGGGAGAGGAGGAGGGGGGGGGAGGGGAAGGGGGAGAGAAGTTGGGTAGAAGGGGAGCTAGAGGTGAGGGGTGTTAGACCAAGTTTATGTGCACTATATAAGCTCACCAGCATGTTGTAGGGGATTTTCACGAGCTCCTTGTACATGTAACGGCCCGCCAGCATGTGGGACTTTTGAGTTGACTCAACAATAACCTCATGATGCTCACCAGTGTGTTGTAGGGGATTTTCACAAGCTGCTTGTACATGTAACGGCCCGCCAGCATGTGGTACGCGAACACCTGCCACATCTTGGCGGGGTCCTTGCGGATCAGGTTTCGCGTGTACGCGCTGAGCTTGTTCCACCCGGTGTTCATCGGCAGGAGCAGCGTCGCGTGCGATGTAGGCAGCTTCTCTAGAAGAGTGTTGTTGAATCCTGAACACGTAGTAAACACCACAATAACGAGGATCAGTGACTGACGGAAATTTTAAAATGAACAATGAAGCAACATATGGAAGTAAATTGGCCAAACGAAAAACAGTGTTTGCCACGTGTGGTGCACAATGCATTCTCGAAGCGCCTCAGTTTTCGCCACGTGCGCACTCACCGCATTCCCTCATGTACGTAATCGTCGTCGTCATTTTCTTCCTCTTAAGAGCGGCCTCAATCTGTTTTAGCGCGTTCGCCGGATTGTACTGCGCGCGCGCTGCGACGAGAGCGCTGAGCAGCAACACCGCGAGGAGCACCACCGGACCGTTGAGCCTTCGCGTCTCCATTGCTGCCGGGTAATAACGTTTCCAAGGCGCCTCGGATGTTACGATAAGGAGTCTGAAGGGTTACCGTTCGAGTGCGACGTGTGAGCTACCCTAGTTATCAACTCTGCTGTGTTATCGTTAATTTGAATGGAAATTATAGTTTCGAAGGACGGGTGAAAACGGAGTCGGGGGCTCGCTAAACGCTCGGGGGTGTTCCTCAATTAACTACTCAGCGCGTGTCTGCAAGTCTAAGATTACGGAGGGTGATCCTGGTTCATCAGAAGTGATGCGAAAAGGTTTACACTTGCCTACACTGGTTTATCTCCTGCTTTGTCTACTTCCTTTCGATGAAGGCATGGGGTGGGGAACAACACGGGGATGAGCTTCTGCGGAGCGGAGCAGCACTGGGGGTGGTTTAGAGGAACACATCCTTCACCTGTATCCTTGCTTCACCCATGCATTCTGAGGGTGGTGGTGCATGTAGGGAGGGAATTGAAGCACACTTCGCGCCATGTCAGGCTGCCCCTTCCGAGCCGCGAAATGCTCTTGGCACTGGAAGGAAATTGTGCATCAGATCCACGTCAGCTAATGCAATTGCGGTTACGAATGAGTGTTCAGTTTCACGGGCCGCACAGCCCTTTGTGTCAGCAACGTCAGGTCCGTTGTGGAGGGCTGGTTGGTGGAGGTGTGGACAGAGTCAACCAGTAGTCCCATTGATGCTGTTTCATTGGCAGGCTCCGACCATTTTCATACTCTACTGCAGGGCTAGTAACGATGGAGCAATCGAAACGCACTCCTGATGCAACCACCTGAACCAGATGCCAGTGGCAGAAGAGCACCAAAAGTTCGTTACAAGCGTGACCGTCAACACCACACCTCCTGATTCCTTCCCTAACATATCGTACACTGAAGTGATATGTACCATATCGTCATTTTAATTTAACTGTTCTAAAACTGGTCTCACTACAACCTCTGCTATCCAAGTACAAATACATAGCACACAATCTATTAAGAAAACTTTTCCATTACTACGGTATGCAGTCCATGGAGGGCAAATACTCTAGCCTGAATCACCAACCTCTACAGCACAATACACCTAAACCCCCAATAGTCACCATCACTTGAAATCAGGGACAAGCACATTGTTGACCCCATGTACAATCACATGACCGTCTTGGAAAATTTCCCCTATTTCGACAAATGTTCCCCGATGTTGGCCCGGCTTGGCATACTGGGGGTCCTTAGTGGGCAGGCGGCGGATGAACTGTTTTTTCATCCCTGTTGGTAACTGCATAATGAGGAAAGGACGGGGGGAGGGAATAAGAATGAATAAGGTGCAAGCACGAAAGAGTGTACGGTAGCATACAGAACCGAGAAACGAGACAGTGCATGCAGGGAAGCTGCAGTACAGATCCTGTTGTGAAGGTAGTGTACGAAGTTTCAGACTAATTAGTATCTAGGACGAATACAGGAGGTGACAAGTGTTGCCATCGTGCTCCGAAACGAAACCCCGAGACCACACACCTATATGCCACGCGGATAACCATGCGAGCTGCACTGCACTACCCCTAACAGCCACGGCATGAAAAAAAAAAAAAAAAAACACATTAGGGATAACCATGGCATGCATAAACACGGACCTGTGTTCCAGGCGGATACCACGCGAGCTGCACTTTGGTGTACCGCTCCGCGATGAAATGATAGGCGAAGATTTGCCAGAGCCGCGTGTTGTTGCCTCGGATCTGCCCGCGCGCCCACGCGCTCATCTTGTTCCACCCGCTGTTGATTGGCACCAGAAACGTATACTTGCTGTTGGGCAGCTTCTCCGCAAGAGTGTTGTTGAAACCTGCCCGTCCGCACAAGGGAGAAAGGAACAAAAACAGGGAGTGGTGCCGGACCAGTGTAACAGGAACTGCAGCATTAAGGAACATGAAATCCAGGGTAGCCATTGAGAAGGAAGCCGCTGGAAACAGACTCGATCGTCACGACAACAAGAGGGTTTCCGGTGGATTATCTAAATATGAACGGCTGAGATTAAAGGCCGAGTTGTACATAACTTCGCTGAGAAAAGGTCTGTCAGGGAAGGACCTTGCGAGGTTACCGAACAGCCCTTGTCTCATCGACCTTTCGCAACTGGGACTTGAAGCCTGTCCCGCCCTGATGTGTCAGTCAGCAAAATGCTTACACCGGTATCTGCCAATTATAGCCGCCTGCTCTACCATATGGGACGCTTTTACTGCAGCCACCATCGTACATCTAGCTCGATATGAAGACAAACGAGTTACAACCAATATCAGCATCTCGTCAACCAGTGTCACATGCTTTTGCCACTCAGACACTTGGGTTGCTCAAAGTGGCACGTTACTAGAACGCTTGGACTACCTAGGGTGCACGAGCGGCACGTAAAGACTCGCTACGGGGTCGTCGTTTGAGGCGTCTCAAACAAAAGTCGTCTCTCTCTGAGGCACCTCAAGGAAGCTATCTAGGGCATACGGGAGTCGCTTGAAGACTTCTTACGGGGTCGTCTCAACGTGAACCATTTCCAAGGAGTACGACGCATGGTCTGCACGCTTACCGCTTTTTCTTAAGTACGTGATGGCCGTCGTCAGCCGCTTCTTCCTCAGCGCGTTCTCTATAGCGCGTACGGCGAACTTCCCCGAGTACTGCGCGTACGCACTCGAGGCGGATGCGGAAACGAGTACAGCGACGACGAGAAACGCGATCAGCGGCGAACGGGACGACGACGACGTCGCCATCGCGACGCTTGCAGCAATCCGGAAGCGCGCTCGGAAGGAGGATGGGAATGGATACTATCCCGGACGAAGGAACCTCTTGCAGGAGAGAGATAGACCTGAAAGCGACTCGGAAGTTTGCTTGAATTCAAACTATACTATCCTTCCAGGCGATGCGGTGCGTTGACCGAATAGCAGGTTCTTTGCAATGCTACCACTGGTCTGTCCCAAACACCATGGGTGCAGCGGAAGGGAACAAAATTGCGATGGATGGTTGTTCTGTTCGACGACTTCGGCTATCATGCTGTGGTTGAGCAAACAGGAGCACGTTGCGTACGAGATGCGACGAAGGTCGCGAGGACGACAAATCGACACGGATTTCGGGAGGAGAGGCACATGCAAATGAAATGCGTGCGTCTTGTGGGCGACGTCCGAACATCGCGCGCGCTTGTTGTTTGGGGCCGGGGGACAGATTTGGGTTCGGTTCGGTCGGGGGCCTCTGTCGCAAAAGGTTCGTGGCACCGACTTGCTTGAGCAAACCAGCCTCGTGCGACTAGTTCCATTGGTGGGAACCCTGCACGCACGATTCGAGAACGATAGTCGTGGGCTAATGGAATTTGGAGAAGACAAGGATGCGCTGGCAGAGAGGTCGTTGGTTGGTTGCACTTCTGTGTGCCTGGGCGAAAGGTGCGGGGGCGGGGGACCAGCCGGTCAGGTGTTTTCGGTCTGGTTAATCGGGCTGTGTTGAGAAACGCCTATCTTGCTCCACCTCGTCAGCCTATCTGCGATAAACACGTCTGTGAAGAAAGTCGCTCAGGTGGTCGCCCAGGTTTTGATCCCAGGAAGGTGAAGTTGGTGTTCTGGAGGCGCAGGGGTATCGTTGACGGAGTCAGACTTACAAAGAGGCCAACAAATCACAACCATTAGTGTAACGTCGCCCAGCCACCCTGGCATCACCGGTCAACAACGACCTTGCCCAGAAGAACACACATGTCCCCGCCAGAACGAAATGCACCGCAAGTACTGTAATGATACACCACGATTTCTCTTTTAAGGATCCCGTATTCGAGATTTGCATGTTTGTGTCCCATGTAGAAAACTCAGCTTGTTGCCCATTATTTTCCTCTTCCTGCACCTTTTGACACCCCTGACCAAAAACTTCTCTTGCACATTTTGCTCTGATAGTGCAATCCTAGCTCATTTGTTCAAATACACTGATAGCTTAGTGATACAATCATTGTGACCTAGATAAATGCTGATAATTAATAATAATAACCATACATATGTCTGTATCCCAGTTTTCCCAAGCCTTCCCATATTTTAGCGCCTCCAACGGCAGAGGCCCTAACATCCCCTCGTTTTGAAAACGATGTCACTGTCTCAAGCCTCTCAGGTCCCTTCATATCCAACCCAACTGCACCTGCACCCCTGTCACCAGAGCTCATACCTTCATCCCCACTGGAAAATGGATTCCGGCTCTTGTACCCTTCCCCCTTGCGTGTCTCTTGTTCCTCCACCCCCTGCCCTCCAACCACCCCACACACGTCTTCCTGTTGCTCTGTATCCAGCACTACTCCTATTGTCCTCCTCTTCCTGAAGGGACTCCCCTTCCTCCGCGCCCTCTCCTTCTTCCCCTCACCCTCCCCTTCTCCCCCGCCCTCCTCCCTCCTGCCCAATCCCATAGCCCTCTCCTCTTTCCTCGCTGCATCCTCCCTCCGAAGAATCTCCTCCCTTGCACCCTGATCGGTGCTCCCAGGAGAGCCCACTGCTCTCCCTCTAACAGCACCCCTCATGTCTTCTCCAACCGCCTCGTGCACAAGCTCGCCCTCTGCTGCCACACCCCCATGCCCACCACCACCACCACCATGCCCACCAGCGGTGCCCTGCACTGTCTCAGAAGCTTCCCTAGGCGACTTGCTCTTGCAGAGAATCGACTGAACCCTAACCCCTTCCGTTTCCCCACGCGCATCTCTCTCCCCCACCCTCCCTGCTGCCTCCGCCTCAGCCGGGCCAGCCCGCCTCCCGCCCCTCTTCTCCTTCTTCAGGCTCGGCGATCTCCGAGGCAGGCTCGGGCTCCTGGCCTCAAGGCTCGGGGTCCTAGCCTCAAGCCCCAGCAAGTCTCCTTCAACCACGTCACCACCTGGAGAGAGGGACTCAAAGACTGGCTGCCGCATCATCTGCTTCACCACCTCCGTTGACTGCATTGACTGGCTTGACCGGTTTGACCTGGTTGACTTGGGAGAGTGCTCGTCCTCCACTGGGGAGCCTCGGGCCTTCCTGCCCTTCCTCCGCTCGCCCTGCTGTGTGCTGCCAGGGCTGCACCCGCCCCCCTTTCCCTCCCCCCTCCTCGCCGTCCCATTTCCTCCCTTGGCCTGCAGATTGTGACCATCAGGCGATTGCTCCTCCCCACCCCTTTCCTCCTTCTCCACTCCCCTGCTACCTCGCGTTTTGTGGTTGGTGTCTCTGCTGCTCCTGCTGTTGTTGAGTCGCCTCCTAGGCTTCAACCCCCACTCGCTTTCCGTTGCTCCCACCCTGCTCTCTCTCTTCCCCTCTTTCCCCCCCTCGTTCTCCTTCCCTCTCTCCTCTTCTCTCTCAACCTTCCCATCCTGTTTCCCACTCCTCGAATCACCATCACCCCTGCTCCCCCTCCTGCCCCTGCTGCCACTCCTGCTTCTGCTGCTGCCACCCCCCTTGCTTCTGCGCCTCATCCCACTGCCTCTGGACGCTGCTGACGTCACGCTGCTCCCAGCTGACGTCATGGACGCCGTTCGTCTCGGTACAGGCGATCTCCCTCTAATATGACGTTCCATGTCTCCCTCCTTCCCTCCCTCATGCCACATTTCCTCTTCCTCCTCCTCCTCGTCGCTCCCTGGCCCTTGAAACACCTCCCACTCCCCACTCGTCCACGTCCCCTTCCTCCCCCTCTCCCTGCTCTTGCTGCTCCTCCTCCCTCCTCCCCCCCTGCTGCTGCTCCGTTCCCCTCTGCTGCTGCTCCTCTTCTGAAGCTTCCCACTAGCATCACCACAGACGGATTCTTCCACTGCCTCCCTCCTCCCTTCCCTTCCTGCTTCCAACCCTCTCTCCTCCAACGCACCTTCCCCTCGCCCTCCTTTCCCTCCTGCCCTCGCACTCCCCTCAACCAACACTAGCTTCTCCTCTGTCTCATAGCTAGTTGCACTGCCCCAGTTGCCGTTCCCACCACCAGCATTGCCAGACCCTGTGCCATTACCATTCCTCCCACCACCAACAGCACCACCAGCACCACCACCAGCAACCACTAGCTTCTCCTCTGTCTCATAGCTAGTTGCACTGCCCCAGTTGCCGTTCCCACCAGCATTAATGGAGCCTGTGCCCTTCCCATTCCTCCCTCCACCATTGCCATTCCCCACACCATAATCCTTCCTTCCATCGCCCCGACCAGCACCCCCGCTCGCCCTACTCATTCTCCCCACCTCTGCCTGTTCCTGCTGCCTTGCAACATGAGTGGCTGACCCAGCGACACGCGAAGGCGAGGGAGAGGGTGAGCGAGCAGACGCGATAGCAGCAGAGAGATGAGAAGCAGCAGAGCGCGGAGCAGCAGGAGAGTGCGGAGAGAAAGGAGAGCGGGGAGCAGCAGAAGGAGAGGGAGGGGCAGCAGGAGAAGGTAAGCGGCCAGTGGGAGAGGGGGATCTGCTCCGCTTGCCATCGGGCACAAGGAGCCACTTCAACGGAGAAGCGAGCATGCTTATAGGGGAGACGGTGCGCCTCAGCGAACGGTTGGAGGTGCGCACAGGGGAGACGGGGGAGGTGCTCCGAGTTGAGGGGTGTGTGGGGGAGGTGCGTGTAGGGGAGGTGCGTGTAGGGGAGGTGTTTCTAGTTGAGGCGCGTGTCGGGGAGGTGCGTTTAGGGGAGGTAGACCTGCTCTTGGGTAGCGTTGACTTGGTCAATGCAGAGTTGACCTGAGCGGACTTGCCAGCAGGCGAGCACAGCGCGGATTTCGGCGAGTGGAGCGTGGCTTTGGGCGGGTACAAATGGCTGAAGGGGGAGGTAGATCTGGGGGAGGTGGATCCAAGAGGGGAGGTAGGCACATGCAGAGGGGAGGTAGGCTCATCTAGAGGGGAGGGGATCTTGAGAGGGGAAGTGGAGCGGCGTCTGCTGCCTGGCAAAGCTTGCTCTATGGCTTTTGCTAGCACGCTGTCTCCTCCCGGTTCCCCCCACCTCTTCCTCTGCCTCCGCCCACTGCTGCGCTCGCCTACTTCCCGCTCTTCCTCTTTCTCCTGCTCCTGCTGCTGCTGTTTCTGCTGCTCCCGCTTCACCTGCTGCTGCTGCCATAACTGCTCCTCCTTCCTCGCCCTCTGCTCCTTCTCCCTCCCCTCCGCACCTTCATCCTCCATAACCACTTCCATACCCTCCTCGGAATCAGCACAAGAGCTTGACACCAGCGAAGCCGCGTAAACTCCCACCCCTGCATGAACACCAACCCCCGCTTCCCCTTCGCTTACCAGTTCCTTCTCTGTATCCACTACCACCTCCCTTTCCCCTTCTTCCTCCTCCTCTTCCTCCTCCTCGTCCTCCTCCTCTTCTTCCTCCTCATCCTCCTCTTCATCCTCACTCCAATCAGACCCGTAACTGTCATCCCCATGCCGTTCCACTACTTTCTCCCCTTCGTACCGACCTCCACCCCTCTCCTCTCTTACACAACCACGCACTGGAGCAGCAGCAGCAGCCGCTTTGGTCCCATCAGCAGCAACAGCGGCTGTCTTACCAGCAAAAGCTGCAGTAGCCACAGGGAAAGAAGCAGCAGCAGCGGCAGCAGGGGCTGCAGTAGCAGCAGCAGCAGCAGCAGCAGCAGCAGTGGCGACAGGGGAGGCGATAGCAACGGTATGGGGCATAAGGGCAGTCGAGGAGGGCGGAAGGGACTGGGAGGTGAAGGGAGATGAGAGGGACGTGAGAGAGCCCAGAGAGAGAGATATCTTACTGCCGTCTGATGGCATCGTCACCGCTGCTCCAGCTGCACCAGCTGTAGCAGCTGTAGCGTCTGTAGCAGCAGCTGTACCTGTTGCAGCAGTAAACCCTGTGGCGTTAGCGAGTGCAGCGGCAGCAGCAGGACTCAACCCATGGGGCCCTGCCCTGCCTGCAACATTCTGCTCATGCGCCCCCTGTCCCCCTGCTCTTATGTAGCCTTGAAACGTCTCCAAGCCGGCCTCATGCGCCCCCTGTCCCCCTGCTGTTATGTAGCCTTGAAACGTCTCAAAGCCGGCCTCATGCGCCCCCTGTCCCCCTGCTCTTATGTAGCCTTGAAACGTCTCAAAGCCGGCCTCATGCGCCCCCTGTCCCCCTGCTGTTATGTAGCCTTGAAACATCTCAAAGCCGGCCTCATGCGCCCCCTGCCTATTCACTGCTGCGTCTGCTGCGTACGCGTTGAGTTCACCTGAGAAACCTGGTAATTCACCTGAGAGGGCTGACGCCGCAGCAGTGGCCCCACCTGAGGAAAGAAAGCTGGTACAGCTTCTGTCGTCCTCTGTGGCACTCTTCTCCCCCCCACCCACCTTCCCACCCTCACCCCTCTCCTCCTCTTCTTCTTCTTCCTCCTCCTCCTCCTCCTCCTCCTCCTCCTCCTCCTCCTCCTCCTCCTCCTCCTCCTCCTCCTCATCACTACCGCTACCACTCTCACTGTAATCGCTCTCACTCTCCTCCTCGCTCTCTTCCCCCTCGCTCTCCTCCTCACTCTCCCCCTCCTCGCTCTCCGCCTCACTCTCTTCCCCCTCACCCTCCCCCTCCCACTCCCCTCGCCCTCCACCCCCCACAGCAGGCAGGGAGGAGCGGCTACCAGCACCAGCACCCGCCGCAAACCCGGGCGTGTCAACAGAGCTTCGGCAGGACGCCCCTCGCACCAGTGTAAGAGAGCTATCCGACTCCCCCACCCCCCTCCTCCTCGCCCCCACGCTCTCCCCTTCTGCTACTGCTCCCCCTGCCCCTCCCCTCACACCCTGGCTCACACCCAGAGAGAAACTATCAGAGGGCGGACAGGGGGCAGAGGGAGGGGTGGGGTCAGAAGGACCAGAGAGAGGAGTGGGGCCGGAGGGAGAGGGGGAGGACCCAAAGAGGAGGTCCGAGATCCGGGCGGCGGTGGGGGTCATCATTGTCGCTGCTGCCACTGCTGCCGCCCACAGCGCTGGCTTTTCTTCCGGTCCTGCTGGCAGTCCAGCTGGCGAAGAGAGATTGGCCAGTCCGGGAGTTGGGGTACTAGCGTGGGGAGTGGTGGGAGCAGCAGAGGTTGGCGCAGCAGGGGGGGGTGTGGAAGGGGGCATGGCTCGGAGAGGTGCGGCAGGGGGAGTTGTGGCAGGGAGCATGGCGTTAGCAGCAGTGCGGGGAGAATCGCCCTTCTCTGAGCTCTTCTTTTTCGCCCTCGCTTCAGCTTCATCTCGCTGGTGAACCTGCTGCGCCGCTGTTACTCGCTGTTGAACCTGCTGCGCCGCTGTTACTCGCTGCTGCTCGAGCTGCTGCTGCTCGTGTTTTGGTCGGTTCGCTGTCTGATAACACTCTGTTTCGGGAGAAGCTGCTCTTGCCTCTAACGGGTCCACCTGTAACGCGGATGCTGCAATGGGAGCGCCATGCTCTTGCCAGAGCAAGGCATCAGCAGGAGGAGGGGAGAGGAAGGGGTTTGTGGGATGCAGAAGCAGCTCGTCCTCACACGCCCCCATAAGAGAGTGCCCTTGCAGTGCCCCCTTCTCCGCGCTCACTCCTCCCTCCTCCCACACGCCCACCGCCCATGCCGGTTCGTCTATCGAGGGTGACTCTATCAGGTTCCCTGCCGTCCCATCCAGCCACGCTTCCACTGCCGACCCGTGGTCCACTGCTGCTGCTGTCTTTACTCCTGATGCCTCCGCTGTTGCTGCTGCTGCTTCCGCTCCTGCTGCTGCTGCTCCTGCTGCTGCTGCTCCTGCTGCTGCTGCTGCTGCTGCTGCCGCTGCACCCATGTCACCACCAGACGTAGCAGCAGCGGCAGCACGAGGAGTGGCAGAAGCAGCAGCACCGGCAACACCAGCAGCATCACCAGCATTAGGCACAGCAGTACAAGGGGCATTGGCAGCACTTACCCCCACAGCACTCTGACATGACTGTTCCTGTGACCCTTCCATCCCGGCCAGCGTCCACACTCCCTCTCCGTTTACTACTCGCCACACCAAAGCAGGCCCGCTCCTCCTCTCACCGCTCTTTACCGCACTGCCTCCCGAACCTGATCGTTCCAGTCCCACACCTCCCGCCACAGTCGTCCCAGCCTCCACACTCCTGCCTACACCCTGCTCTCCCTCCTCCGTCTGTCCCACCTGCTTACCCTGCTCCGCCTGTTCTCCAATCCCCTCTCCTCCGGTATACACCCTTCCATCCTTCCCAGCAGCAGCAGCAGCAGCAACACCACCACCACCTCTTCCATCAACCTTACAGCCAATCCCAGCCTGCAGATTCGCCACGTCATCAACCGACTCCCACGGCAGCGGCATCCCCTTTATAGGCGGCGGCCTCATCTTCTCCAGACTCGCTCGCCCGCTGTACACTGGCGGCCGCGCGACGGCTCCTGGCGTGGCAGGCCGAGCCGGCAGGACAGGGCATGCTGACGTGGCAGCGGGACGAGGAGAGGCAAGAGCTCCTGGCGCCACTGCCACATCAGCTTCCCCAGCAGCACCACGTCCCCCACCGCCCTCCCTGTGACTGTTCCCTTTCGAAGGGGAATCAGATGCCCAAAGGGGGGGCAGGACGGACAACCCATCACCACCACTCGCATTACCCCTCGCATCCCGAACGCCTGCGCTCCCCCTATCTTGCACACGCCCTCTCTCTTGCAACCCACTCGCTCCTTGCGGACTGTCTCGTTCGTGCAAACCGGTCAATCCGTTCCCAGGTTGCTTATTCTCCCTGTTCTCCCTATTCTCCTTCTGCCCCTGCGCGTGCTGCTCCCCTCCTCGTCCTGCCTTCCCTGCTTCCACGCCTGCTGCCGCTAGACCTACCGCCGACCCCTCACCTACCACTCCTGCTCCTCCTCCTCCTCCCCCTGCGGTTCCAACTCCCCTGAGCTCTGCGTTATCAGCCATCCCCGCTAAACGCATCCCCATCATCATCTCTAAGCTCGAGATGGCGTTCTCGGGGTTTCCAAACGTGTTTATGATGGTCCCGGGCACGGCTGCCGGGAGGTTGCCCACGTCCTGGAACGGTAAGCGTGAGGCGCTGGTAGCTGGTGTGAGAACGCACCCCTGCTGCTGCTGGCTCTTAGCTAAGTGCATCTCGTAACCGCACGCGCGAAGATAGAGCACCTGGAGACAAAGGAAAGGGGCGAAGTGGAGGGGGGAGGGAGAACAAGAGGTATAGAGGACGGGGGATGAGCAAGAGTGGGTGCTAGCAACTGGTGGGCCGGTGACACCTGACAAAGAAGGGGGTAGGTTAGCATAGTAAGGACCTTCTTTTACTTCAGCGAAGCCCATATATGGTAACCCCACTTTACCTCATCTCGCAGCTTCTTCGCCTCCTCCTCGTGCCTCGCCACCCGCCGCCTCAACTCCGCAACCTCCAGTCTCAACTCGTCCAGCTCCTCGCTGCTCTCCGCGATTCCCGCGCCAAACCCCATCCCGCCACGTGGCACTCGCACGCACGTGCTCTCGCAGGAGCCCACGGAAGATCCGGCGGCTCTCGCGGATTCGCTGCTGCATGACGTGTCCTCCTCATCCTCAACCTCTTTCTTGAATCGCGCGACTTGCCCCTTCTCCCCTTCTCTCCCACCAGACCTACCCGTTCCGCCATTGGTATGATGACTAAGCGGCTTCACGGGACGCGACGCGACAGGAGCAGCAGGCCCAACTACGGCTGCAGCGGCGATGGCGGTCGCGGCGGCCACGTCAGCATCCGGCGTGACGGCTTTAGGGTGGTGAAGATGCGGCGGGTGATTTAGCTGGTGACTATGTCGTATATGCTTAGCTTCAGTAGCACCAAGAGGAGGGAGAATCCCTTCCGCTGCGGCTTTGGCTGTAGCGGCTGCTGCGGCGGCTTCTGTGTTTGGGTTTGGCTGCGAGAATGACTTATCCGGCCACGTGGGCCCGTTGGCTGAGGAAAACGGCTGACGTGGATTCGGGGATTCGTTGGTTGGGAAGACACGGGTCCCACCGGTCGAGAGAAGAACATTTTTCTTGCCCTGGGAGGAAGGAGAATTATCCTGCATGGACGAGAAGCGAGAGAGAAAGAAGACAGCAACAGTTGATTTTCCAGTCGGCTTTAGGAGGAAAATCGACGGGCAGCATGGACGGGACGTGTGTGTGAGAGGATTGAGAAAAATCGACAATAACTTGGATCCACTACGCAAGAAGATTTTGGATCTAAGAGAATGAAGGAAAAAACACATCATACTAATGCGAGTTATGAGATTGCTCATCTGCGAGGATTGACTGCAGGAGGAAAAAGAGAATTATCAATCAATGCCTCACCCGCTTGGCGGTCGTGAGACGGTCGCCGTCGTAGTCTCTGTCTTCAAGGGTCGCCGCGGCCATTCGCAGGCCTTCGTGCGACTTGAGCGATTTCTGGCGACCGTCTGCGAAAGAGCTGGAGGCCTCTACGGGGAGCAAGCGAGCATCTTGCCTCCGTGTTTCCCGCCTTTCGCCTTCTTGCTGTGCCACATGGTGCCACCGAAGCAAGCGAGCATCTTGCCTCCGTGTTTCCCGCCTTTCGCCTTCTTGCTGTGCCACATGGTTCTGTATTAATCGATTAACTAAAGTACGTTCGATATTATAAAATACAGATGTTCGATCGGATTTAATATCTGACCATCCGATAGACCTACGCGAACAATAGAGTAGCTTGGACGCCTAGCTCCCCTTAGGACTGCTTGACTAATGCGTGCTTGACAATAGTACCGCCTGCTCCGTCGGGTTACTAACAGAAAACGTCAGCATGTCAAATGCCATCCGAGCAAACAAAGGCGACTAAAATGTGTGTTCCGTCCTGCTAGACTCTATGGCCAAGTCTAAGAGGAGGTACTCAGTAAACTCGTGGGAATCCCTGTGCACTGAATGAGCGAACAGTTCGCGCTGGTGGCTCGGTATGGCGCATACCACAAATGACGGAAAGACAATCCCAAGGTACATGGCGAATCCTACAGGCGGTGCGGTGCGCGGGGAACGAAGTCACTCCCAAGCAGAGTGAACTGGGGGACCTAAGGAACCGAGCCGGAGCTCCGACAGCCTCCGTCGAGCCAAATCGTACGGACAGCACGGGGTGCGACGGCGTCGGCGCCCCTACAAAGCTGACGTCCAGTCCCGTGGCTTCAGTCTCCTCTCCAGAAACTGCAGTTATATTTGCTCCGTTTGCGAAACTGACGGACGCGACGACGGGACGGGAACTGCCTAGGGACGATATGGTAAGGGTTCCGTTCCGTCCAAACCTTGGGCAGCTCAGCTGCAAATGGAGGGAGCTTTGGTAAAAAGATTCTTCAATTCGTGGTTTGGATGGAGGGAAAATGGCCGTGGCGCGGCACATCAGAGCTGCAGGGGCGCGCGACGGAGTCGGTTCAAAAGTACGCGCCTTTTTTCGCACACCCCCTGGGAGCTGCCACCCAGGCCAGGCCACCGAGATTGTCAGAGCACTCTAAATTTGAATTGCAACTGTAGCAAGAAAGCACACGAGCTTTGACTGATAAGGTATCTGTGAAATTCAACACAAATTCAATGCAAAAGCGCACATAAGTGTTAATAACAATAGGACGTCATATAAGAAAGGATCACAAATTTCGTCCACCACTTTCAGAAAATTTGGTCGGGTGGGATGGGATGGTGTGCTCTGCAAAGCGGTTTTGTACTCCTCACCACTCAAACGCAATTCACCCTTCTGTAAACATCGATACAGGAACTGGAAACTTTGAAAGGACACGCCGTTCTGATGATGGCAGATGAATGGGATGGATGGGATGCTCAATCCATTCCCTCGTTGCTCTCCCATTTCCTTTCAGCCGCCTTTTTGCAGCCGTCACACGTCACGTCATAGTTCCGGCACTCCTCGAGGTCGCGGTCGAATCAATGCACTCGCCACTAACTAGCCGTCCTACCCCTTTGAAACCTGTGGACCCTGTGTTGAAACCAATCTCCCGAAACGTCTCTCTCCTGTCCAAATGTCAACGGCTCTCCTTTACGACTGTTTGGGAGCGTCGTTTGACGACGTCAGCCGTACGTCGTCCGTTTCGCGACGTCGATTTCACGACGTCAATTCCTGTCGCGTCAAGATGCTGCCACACCGTCACCCGCACAGCCGGCACTATGGATCATCACGAGTCGCGCTGACGTGCCGCCTCCGTAGACCTCATCTGATCCTTCCCATGCCCAGCGTCAGCTGCAGATCCCGCAAGACAAATTATATAACAGTCGCGAAATTTCCTGCAACTCTCGTCTATCATTAATTCGTTCCGTTTGAAGACCTTCTGCTATCTTACCGTCCACAACTACTTCCTTATTACCAATCGTTTCCAAACGCAAGTCAATGGCTTCCCGCGCGCTCGCGAGCAACGAGGAGCTGTGGCAGCGGGCGAGCAAGACGGGCACGGGACTGAGTGTTACCACGCTGCGTTTTTCGCGAACCATTTCGCTGGACCAGGTGTGCTGGACGCTGTTGCCTCCTCTTTGTGTTTTTCACCCACCGGCACGTTTCGTTTCACCCCAAATTCGAGTTACAAAAGCTCTGCAGAACATGCTGCGAAACCATGCCTTACGGGCCCTACGTTCACTTCCCCCACCCAGGTTGCAGCGGCAGCTGCACTGGCCGCGTCCCAACACTCCATCCTGGCCGCCAGGGTCATACAGGCGCACAACCCCAAGCCGCACTGGGAGATCCGCGTGGCTGCTGGCTCCCAGCAACGCTACCCCCGCCTTGTGTCTCACGGTCTCACCTGTCTCACGTCCATTTACTCCTTTTCCCCTTCAAAAAAATCAGGTCAAAACGGCAGCAGCATTGGCTGCGTCCCGCCACCCCATCCTGGCGGCCAGGATCGTGAGGGTGCAAAAGCCCAAGCCGCACTGGGAGCTCCGCGTGTCTGGGGACGCTCCCCCTGCTGTCCCCGTGGCTGCGCGCTCGTGGCACGACGTGCTGGGCGTTGATGGGGCGAGCACGCTGGGCGCTAGTGAGTCGGAGGAGGCGCTGAGGCTGGTGACTCAATTGGAGATGAACACGCCCATGTCCGCCGTGGTGGGGGAGAAGGATGAGGAGCCGACTGATGTGTTCCAGGTGAGTGGCTTTCGAGGCAGCCTATGGCTTTGGTGTTCCCCTTAAGGTAGGGTAGTGACTGGAAGGAGGCGGTGGTGAATCTCGCCCTTGTGGTCTCAATGGTCCTTATGAGCGATTCTTGAGAGCTCTCAAGATCTAGTTGTGAGGCGCCTCAAAAGAAGGGCTCTCAAAGGTAGTGATTCACTGCACAGGAGGGAAGCTCATTGCCTCTCGGAGTTTCCTCTTTTATGTGCTCGTCAGCACCCTCTCCTCCCCTCCCCTTCCCCTCCCTCGCCTGCCACAGGTCCACGTGTACCCCTCAGAGCTCGCCACGTGTATCGTGCTGAGAGGCCACTGTGCAGCCTTTGATCGTTCCTCCGCTCTCTCTGTCACCCGCGCCTTCCTCTCCGCCCTCGCGGCTGTGCTTTCCGGCTCTGCCCCCTCTTCCCCTACCTGGTACGCCCCTTCTCTTCTGCACCACCTGGTAGTACACGCCCCTCACTCGCCAACCTTGCTTGCATACCTCTCCTTCTCTCTGCTCCCTCTGCTTCTCTCTGCTACCTCTGCTTCTCTCTGCTACCTCTGCTTCTCTCTGCTACCTCTGCTTCTCTCTGCTACCTCTGCTTCTCTCTGCTACCTCTGCTTCTCTCTGCTACCTCTGCTTCTCTCTGCTACCTCTGCTTCTCTCTGCTACTTCTGCTTCTATCTGCTACCTCTGCTTCTCTCTGCTACCTCTGCTTCTCTCTGCTACCTCTGCTTCTCTCTGCTACCTCTGCTTCTCTCTGCTACCTCTGCTTCTCTCTGCTACCTCTGCTTCTCTCTGCTACCTCTGCTTCTCTCTGCTACCTCTGCTTCTATCTGCTACCTCTGCTTCTCTCTGCTACCTCTGCTTCTCTCTGCTACCTCTGCTTCTCTCTGCTACCTCTGCTTCTCTCTGCTACCTCTGCTTCTCTCTGCTACCTCTGCTTCTCTCTGCTACCTCTGCTTCTCTCTGCTACCTCTGCTTCTCTCTGCTACCTCTGCTTCTCTCTGCTACCTCTGCTTCTCTCTGCTTCTCTCTGCTTCCTCTGCTTCTCTCTGCTACCTCTGCTTCTCTCTGCTACCTCTGCTTCTCTCTGCTACCTCTGCTTCTCTCTGCTACTTCTGCTTCTATCTGCTACCTCTGCTTCTCTCTGCTACCTCTGCTTCTCTCTGCTACCTCTGCTTCTATCTGCTACCTCTGCTTCTCTCTGCTACCTCTGCTTCTCTCTGCTACCTCTGCTTCTCTCTGCTACCTCTGCTTCTCTCTGCTACCTCTGCTTCTCTCTGCTACCTCTGCTTCTCTCTGCTACCTCTGCTTCTCTCTGCTACCTCTGCTTCTCTCTGCTACCTCTGCTTCTCTCTGCTACCTCTGCTTCTCTCTGCTACCTCTGCTTCTCTCTGCTACCTCTGCTTCTCTCTGCTACCTCTGCTTCTCTCTGCTTCTCTCTGCTTCTCTCTGCTTCTCTCTGCTTCTCTCTGCTTCCTCTGCTTCTCTCTGCTACCTCTGCTTCTCTCTGCTACCTCTGCTTCTCTCTGCTACCTCTGCTTCTCTCTGCTACCTCTGCTTCTCTCTGCTACCTCTGCTTCTCTCTGCTACCTCTGCTTCTCTCTGCTACCTCTGCTTCTCTCTGCTTCTCTCTGCTTCTCTCTGCTTCCTCTGCTTCTCTCTGCTACCTCTGCTTCTCTCTGCTACCTCTGCTTCTCTCTGCTACCTCTGCTTCTCTCTGCTACTTCTGCTTCTCTCTGCTACCTCTGCTTCTCTCTGCTACCTCTGCTTCTCTCTGCTACCTCTGCTTCTCTCTGCTACCTCTGCTTCTCTCTGCTACCTCTGCTTCTCTCTGCTTCTCTCTGCTTCTCTCTGCTTCTCTCTGCTTCTCTCTGCTTCCTTTGCTTCTCTCTGCTTCCTCTGCTTCTCTCTGCTACCTCTGCTTCTCTCTGCTACCTCTGCTTCTCTCTGCTACCTCTGCTTCTCTCTGCTACCTCTGCTTCTCTCTGCTACCTCTGCTTCTCTCTGCTACCTCTGCTTCTCTCTGCTACCTCTGCTTCTCTCTGCTACCTCTGCTTCTCTCTGCTACTTCTGCTTCTATCTGCTACCTCTGCTTCTCTCTGCTACCTCTGCTTCTCTCTGCTACCTCTGCTTCTATCTTCTACCTCTGCTTCTCTCTGCTACCTCTGCTTCTCTCTGCTACCTCTGCTTCTCTCTGCTACCTCTGCTTCTCTCTGCTACCTCTGCTTCTCTCTGCTACCTCTGCTTCTCTCTGCTACCTCTGCTTCTCTCTGCTACCTCTGCTTCTCTCTGCTACCTCTGCTTCTCTCTGCTACTTCTGCTTCTATCTGCTACCTCTGCTTCTCTCTGCTACCTCTGCTTCTCTCTGCTACCTCTGCTTCTCTCTGCTACCTCTGCTTCTCTCTGCTACCTCTGCTTCTCTCTGCTACCTCTGCTTCTCTCTGCTACCTCTGCTTCTCTCTGCTACTTCTGCTTCTATCTGCTACCTCTGCTTCTCTCTGCTACCTCTGCTTCTCTCTGCTACCTCTGCTTCTCTCTGCTACCTCTGCTTCTCTCTGCTACCTCTGCTTCTCTCTGCTACCTCTGCTTCTCTCTGCTACCTCTGCTTCTCTCTGCTACCTCTGCTTCTCTCTGCTACCTCTGCTTCTCTCTGCTACCTCTGCTTCTCTCTGCTTCTCTCTGCTTCTCTCTGCTTCCTCTGCTTCTCTCTGCTACCTCTGCTTCTCTCTGCTACCTCTGCTTCTCTCTGCTACCTCTGCTTCTCTCTGCTACTTCTGCTTCTATCTGCTACCTCTGCTTCTCTCTGCTACCTCTGCTTCTCTCTGCTACCTCTGCTTCTATCTGCTACCTCTGCTTCTCTCTGCTACCTCTGCTTCTCTCTGCTACCTCTGCTTCTCTCTGCTACCTCTGCTTCTCTCTGCTACCTCTGCTTCTCTCTGCTACTTCTGCTTCTATCTGCTACCTCTGCTTCTCTCTGCTACCTCTGCTTCTCTCTGCTACCTCTGCTTCTCTCTGCTACCTCTGCTTCTCTCTGCTACCTCTGCTTCTCTCTGCTACCTCTGCTTCTCTCTGCTACCTCTGCTTCTCTCTGCTACCTCTGCTTCTCTCTGCTACCTCTGCTTCTCTCTGCTACCTCTGCTTCTCTCTGCTACCTCTGCTTCTCTCTGCTACCTCTGCTTCTCTCTGCTACCTCTGCTTCTCTCTGCTACCTCTGCTTCTCTCTGCTACCTCTGCTTCTCTCTGCTTCTCTCTGCTTCTCTCTGCTACCTCTGCTTCTCTCTGCTACCTCTGCTTCTCTCTGCTTCTCTCTGCTTCCTCTGCTTCTCTCTGCTACCTCTGCTTCTCTCTGCTACCTCTGCTTCTCTCTGCTACCTCTGCTTCTCTCTGCTACTTCTGCTTCTATCTGCTACCTCTGCTTCTCTCTGCTACCTCTGCTTCTCTCTGCTACCTCTGCTTCTATCTGCTACCTCTGCTTCTCTCTGCTACCTCTGCTTCTCTCTGCTACCTCTGCTTCTCTCTGCTACCTCTGCTTCTCTCTGCTACCTCTGCTTCTCTCTGCTACCTCTGCTTCTCTCTGCTTCTCTCTGCTTCTCTCTGCTTCCTCTGCTTCTCTCTGCTACCTCTGCTTCTCTCTGCTACCTCTGCTTCTCTCTGCTCCCAGTGTCGCCCGTGCCTTCCTCTCTGCTCCCTCTATGTTGCTCTCCCATCCCTCTTCATCTCTCCCATCTTTTCCCCCCCCTCTGCCCCCCCTGCTCCCTCTGCTCCCCCCATCCCCTTGCCCCTCCTGGGTCCGCTCTTCCCCTCAATTTCCCCCAGGCCCAGCACGGGAGTGTCTCTCCCCCCGTCTCTTTCCTCCCTGATGCCCAAGGGCGCGCAGGCGAAGGGATTCTTCACCAAGATGGTGGACGCCGTGGGGTATGCGGCCTCCTCGCACTCCGCCGTGCTGCCCTTCCAGCCGGGCTGTGCTGACTCCCGCAGGAACCACTTCCGCTCTGAGATCATTCCCATCCACCTGTTCCAGCAAGGTGCGTAGTTGGGTGGGTGTGTGCTGACTCCTGCAAAAACCCTAGGTTGGAAGGGGGGAAGTGCAAAGGTTCGAGGAAGCTGTGCTCCTATTGGGCGGAGGCTGGCAAGTGAAAAAAGGGATCATTCCTTGCTAACAAGGTAGAATGACAGGGCCAGGTGGCGCTCTATGCACTTTGAGCATGAGTGCTACCTGCCCTTCCAATTCTTTCTTCTCTTCCTATGCACTTCGTTTGTCAGCCCCTGCTCCAACACTAGCACAGCCTCCTCAAACCGTTGGGTTTAGGGTGCCATGGGGTGGGCCGTAGGGTGGGCCGTAGGGTGGGCTATGCCATAGGGGTCCTTGCTGCCTACTCCCACTCCGCAATGCTGCCCTTCCAGCCCGCCTAAGCTGATTCTAGGAAAAACTGGTTCTCACTCTCCCCCTTACCCATACCCCCTCTTCGCAACTTCCCCCCCCCTGTGTCCATTCAGAAACTGATGCTCTTAAGGCAGCATGTGAGGCGCGGGGTAGTTCTCTGTACGGAGTGCAGTGTGCCGCGGCGCTCAAGGCGGCTGCAGAGGAGCTGAAGCTGAAGAAGGACGAGTCTTTTGGCGTCACCAGGTGGGTGGGTGGCTTGGGCCAAAAAAGCACCATCTCACAGCACCTCACAGTACCGCACAGCACATCACAGTACCAGCAATTGTCAAGCCTCGCTGTACGGCATGCAGCATGCTGCAGCGCTCAAGGCGGCTGCAGAGGAGCTGAAGCTGAAGAAGGAAAAGTCGTTTGGGGTCACCAGGTATGTGGGTGGCCCAGGTCCACGCAGCTCCACCTCACAGCACCGCACAGTACCTCACAGCACCAACTAACGGCAAAGCCGGTTGTATGGCGTTCAGTGTGCCGCTGCGTTCAAGGAAGCTGCAGAGGAGCTGAAGCTGAAGAAGGATGAGTCGTTCGGCGTCACCGGGTGGGTGGGTGACAGCACCACCTCACAGCACTTGACAGTACCGTACCTCACAGTACCGCACAGCACATCACAGCACCATCTGTATGGCATGCAGTGTGCAGCTGCGCTCAAGGTGGGGTGTTTGACTCGGGTTTGCCTCTCAACCACTCCTTTCCTTTCTTCTCTACCTCCTTCCCTCCACTCTCTGCCTCCTCTACCATTCCAACAGTCTCATTGACTGTCGTCAATACTGCGACCCCACTCTCCCCTCTTCGGCCATCGGGGTTTTTGACTCGGGGCTGCCCCTAAAGCACTCCGTCTTGTCCCCTCCCCCTCCTTCCCTCCTTTCTCTGTCTCCCTTCCCTCCAGTCTCATTGACTGTCGTCGGCATTGCGACACCCCTCTTCCCCTCTTCGGCCATCGGGGTGTTCGACTCGGGGCTGCCCCTCAAGCACTCCCTCCCGTTTCCCTCCTTCCACTCCCTTTACTCCCAACAGTCTCATCGACTGTCGCCAGTACTGTGATCCGCCCCTTGCCCCCTCGGCCATTGGGGTGTTTGACTCGGGTCTGCCCCTAAAGCACTCCTGCTCGCACGCCTCCTCCCTTTGGGACATTGCCGGGCAGCTCACGCAGCAGGTGGCGACTGCGGTCAGCAAGGGAAAACATTTCTCGGAGCTGCCCGTGCTGGAGATGCTGTTTGGCACGGTGAGTGATTTTTCGGTGGAACAACAGCTATAGAAACATCCAGTGATTTTTTGGTGGGACAATAGCAATAATAACATCCAATGTAGTTTTTTTGGCTCTTTGTCTATGTCTTTCACAGGTGCATGATCAAATTGTCTCACTGCATCTGCTGCTTCTGTTTCGCTCTTCCTCAGTCCTCCGTCCGTCGGGGGTGAGTGTGCTCTTGGCACGGACGTCCTTGAGGACAGGCAGGAGGACTTTGAGTGTCTTGCAGCTGCTGTACCTCGTTTCGCCTCCTTGCTGCTTGCCCCTGAGGGAGACCCGGATGCTCCTGACATCCCGACCCCGCGCTCTTACGCAGAGGCGATTACGGGTCCTTACTCCTCTCAGTGGCAGGCAGCCATGGATGCCGAGATGGCATCCTGGAAGTCCACAGGCACTTACGTCGACGAGGTTCCGCTATCCTTGCCCCACCCATTCCCCACCACAGGTGCTCAACACGCCCTTCCCGCACCTCCCTCCGCACCTCCCTCCGCACCTCCCTCCTCACACCGCCTTCCTGTTTCTCTCGCCTTCCTTTCCCTCTTCCCATCCCCCCTCCCCTCATTTCCCCACCCATTCCCCACCACAGGTGCTCAACACGCCCTCCCTGAGCCCAGAGCACTCTCTCCGCACCTCCTTCCTCACTTCACTGATGGCCCACTCCCCCTCGACCTCACTGCACCACACAGTACTATTAACCACTGTCATCTCCCCCCCCACCTCCTTCTCCCCACAGGTCCTCAACACGCCCTCCCTGAGCCCAGAGCACTCTCTCCGCACCTCCTTCCTCACTTCCTTCACTGATGGCCCACTCCCCCTCGACCTCACCACTGCACACGGCACTAGTAATGGCGCTACCAACGGCACCGCTGCCAACCGCACGAGCAATGGTACCGGTGACCTGGCTCTGCTGCAGCTGGACGGGGTGATGGGCCCTCTGGTGGCAAGTCACGGCATCGGGCCCTGCATTGGCATGCCTGATTTCATCAAGGTGCGTAGCCTATGCCCACAGGGCTGTTTTGCTTGCACGCACACACCAAGAATGTCGTTTGTTCTGTCTCTCCCTGTTTGAGGAGTTGTAAGAATGCAGTCTTATTGGTGATTTGAGCCGACTCAAAACAAGAGGAGCTGTAAGGTTGCAGTCTAATTGGTGATTCTATCCTTTTCCTCCTCCCTCTTCCTCTGTGACAGGATGGGGCACTGCAGCTGCTGCTGGTGTACCCTACCCCGCTCTACTCGCCTGCCCAAATGGCCCAGTTTGCTGTCCTCGTTAAGAACAACCTCCTTGCAGCTGCAGCTAACCAGGATGTGTAGTTTAAGTTGGTGTCTTGCCGATCAATACTTGTGATGCATCGCAATCAGTGGCACATTTGATTTCAATAACGGGGAAAAAACGAATCAACACAGACAGCAGCCAAATGTAATGTGTGTTTAGCTATTGAAGCATACAATGCAGCGAGGCAGTACACCCTTTGACAATATAAATTAGCAAGTAAGCATTAGCTTCAAGGCCACAGCTACATGGTCGTGTGCTAACAGTTGAAAGTATACTAAGGACCACTACATAGAGTGCAAGAGAGTTTCAAAACCTCACTTCACTCTCAATCCATGGCAGGGTATCACCAGTCATTAGCCTAAAGCTCCTGTGTCGTATAGGCGTGTTCGTGTTTGGGTGTAGGTGAATGTGTAAATAGAACCTGTTATGGGGAAACAGAGAGGGACACACGAGAGGGTGTAGGGGAGTAAGTAAAGAGCTGAGCACACGAGAGAGCAATGAGGCAGTGAAGCAGAGGAAGGCAAATAAGGAAAAAGAGAAGGTGTTGAAAACGTAGCAGGATGAGTTGATGAGAGGAATGAGAGGCATAGAACCAGGTACTCATGCACAATTGTACACTTGTGCACATGCACATAGACATGCATACCAAGCAGTTAGCCTCTGCGACGCTGTTGTCTGATCTACCAGCATCACCCATGCTTCGCATGCCCCCCCTGCTGCTGCTGCTGCTGCTGCCGCTGCTGTCCCGTGTGCCGCCTTCCGCTGCTGTGGACTCCCAACCACTCAGCTGTACCACCAGCAGTACCACCACCACCACCACCACAACCACCACCACCACCACCACCACCACCACCACCACCACCACCACCACCACCACCACCACCACCACCACCACCACCACCACCACCACCACCACCACCACCACCACCACCACCACCACCACCACCACCATCACCACCACCACCACCACCACCACCACCACCACCACCACCACCACCACCACCACCACCACCACCACCACCACCACCACCACCACCACCACCACCACCACCACCACCACCACCACCACCACCACAACCACCACCATCACCACCAGCACCGGCACCGGCACCGGCACCGGCCTTACCACCCCCATCCCCACCGTTGCCAGCAGCAGCAGCAGCACGGTGGTCCCAATCCGCCCCCTGCCACGGCATCCTCGCCTCTATGCGCTTCTGCATGGCGATCAACGCAGACACAGGCGTCCACCCCTCCTGCCCCTTGGCACCAGTATCATCAGAATCAGGCATTTGACTAGTGCTGCCACCACCGTTGCTGCTGCCACCACCGTTGCTGCTGCCACCACCGTTGCTGC
The DNA here is from genome assembly GCA_947471745.1 of Closterium sp. Naga37s-1. NCBI lineage: Eukaryota > Viridiplantae > Streptophyta > Zygnematophyceae > Desmidiales > Closteriaceae > Closterium > Closterium sp. Naga37s-1. Next base: position 4,036,301 of record CANJKZ010000069.1, read on the forward strand.
TGCCACTACCGTTGCTGCTGCCACCACCGTTACTGCTGCCACCACTGTTGCCATGACCACGGTTGGTCCCGCCCCTGCCAGTGTGGGCAGAAGCGTGTGTGCCGGCAGTGCTGCTGCCGCCAGTGCCTGCATGGGCAGCGGCGTGGCTTCCACCAGTGCCGCTGCCGCCACTGTCACCACCCCTGCCAGCATGGGAAGCAGCAGCAGTGTGCGTGGCGAGTCTGCTGCTGTCAGCCACGGCCAGCAGCTGCTGCCACATGTCCTCAAACCTCACCCCCTCGCCCTTCTGTTGCTGCTTCTGCTGCTCCTGCTTTCCACCTTCCTCTTCCTGTCCTTGCTCCTGAGTCTTTCAGCGTCACGAGGTGGGTGCCCCGCTCAGGCCCACACAGCACCACCTCACAGCACCACCTCACAACACCACCTCACAGCACCAACTCACAGCACCTCGCGGCACCGCAATGTAAAACCGTTGTCACGACCAGACGTCATTCTTTTGTTGTGGCCATTCCACATCTCGCCCTTGTTTCTCCTATCGTTTCCTTCCCATCCCCCTCCAGCCTCATCGACTGTCGTCAGCACTGCGACCCGCCCCTCCCCTCCTCGGCCATCGGGGTGTTCGACCCGGGGCTGCCCGTAATGCACTCCTGCTCGCACGGCCCCTATCCTCTTCTCCCGCACTGGTTCATTCACTTCCTTTCATTTTTCCCCTCACTCCCCAACCCCCTCACTCACTCCCCAACCCCCCCACTCCCCAGCCTCATCGACTGTCGTCAGCACTGCGACCCGCCCCTCTCACCTTCGGCCATCGGGGTGTTTGACTCGGGTCTGCCTCAACCACTCCTTTCCTTTCCCCTCTACCTCCCTCCCTTCGCTCTCTGCCCTCCCCCCTTCAGCCTCATCGACTGTCGTCAGCACTGCGACCCGCCCCTCTCACCTTCGGCCATCGGGGTGTTTGACTCGGGTCTGCCCCTAAGGCACTCCTGCTCGCACGCCTCCTCCCCGTGGGGCATGCCGGGCAGCTCACGCAGCAGGTGGCGACTGCGGTCAGCAAGGGAAAACATTTCTCGGAGCTGCCCGTGCTGGAGATTCTCTTTCGTACAGTGAGTGATTTCTTTGTGATTTCTTTTGAGGCGCCTCAAAACTGCATAAGCCAATGGTTTTACTGCATCTGCTGCCTCTGTTTCCGTCCTCTTCCTCACGACCATCTTTGCCCCAAGATCCTCCCCCTCCTTGCGTACTCCCACCACTCCTCTTCCCTCCTAGCCTAGAACTCTCCCTGCGCACCTCCTTCCTTACCACCTTCCTCTTTCTCTCGCCTTCCTCCTGTCCCCTCTCCGCCTCCCTCATTCCCCCACCCATCTCCCAACCACAGGTGCCCCCTCCCTGAGCCCAGAGCCCTCCCTGCGCACCTCCTTCGCTGATAGCCCACTCCCCTTTGACCTCACTGCACCACACAGCACTACTAACCACTGTCCTCTCTCCGAACCCCCTCCCTCACAGGTGCTCAATACGCCCTCCCTGAGCCCAGAGCACTCCCTGCGCACCTCCTTCCTCACCGCCTTCACCGACGGCCCTCTCCCCGTCGACCTCACTGCACCACACAGCACCACTAACAGCAGCACCACCAACGGTACCACCAGTGGCAGCAGTGCCGCTGCTGCTGGCGGGGACTTGGCCCAGCTGCAGCTGGACGGAATGATGGGGCCTCTAGTCTCCAGTCACGGCATCGGGGCCTGCATTGGCATGCCTGATTTCATCAAGGTGTGCTGCCCATGCCCGCAGGGCTCTTTTGTTTGTTTGTGCACACCATGCATTTTTCTCGTTCTTTTTCGTCTTCCGTTTTGGGGTGCCTAAAAAGGAGACCCTGTTTGTGTGTATCTCCTCCCCTCAAAATGTATCTACTGGACTCGCCCTCCCTGTGACAGGATGGAGCGCTGCAGCTGCTCCTGGTGTACCCTACCCCGCTCTACTCCCCTGCCCAGATGGCCCACTTTGCTGTCCTCGTTAAGAACAACCTCCTTGCAGCTGCAGCTAATCAGGATGTGTAGTGTTATTCCGCAATGGTGGTGTACCTGATCAATGCTATGTAATGCATTTTGCTTAGTGGCACGGATATTGGGGCTTGTGGTACAGCACAGTTGATTATAACCAAAAAAAAAAAAAAAAAAAAACTAGAATCAGAAGACAGTGGCCAATTGAATGTGCTAATAGCTACTGACGCACACAGTGCAGCGAGACAGTACACAGTTCGGCATTATAAATTAGCAGGTTAGCTTTAACCACAAAACCGCACCTAGTTGGTCTTGTCACGTGCAAACAGTTGAGCGTATACGAAGGACCACTATATAGAGTACAGGAGGATTTCAAACCATCTCTGACTCTCAATCCATGCCACAGCACCATGAGTCTCATTCGCCTAAAGCTCTCATGGCGTATCGACGTGTTTGTATGTGGGTGTGGGTGGGTGTGGTAGTGCAGGTCTGGTATTGGGAAACAAGGAAGAGGGACAAGGGGAATAGAGTGGAGAGCTGAGCACACGGGAGTGCAACGGGGAGAGCAACGAGGCAGGGAAGCGAAGGAAAGAGAGGGGGCAGAAGCAACCACACAGGAACGAATTCGAGGACGGCTGTATTCGAGAAGCAACCACACAGAATTCTCAAGACTTCTGCACTAGTGCACATGCACATGCACATGTCTTCTTAGTGTGTGCTGAGAACATACATGCAGTTGGTGAGCATGCCGCTCGTTTAATCCACCAGCATCAACCATGCCTCCCATGCCCCGCCTGGCCCTGCCCCGTGTGCTGCCTAATACCGCTGTGAACTCCCAACCACTCAGCTGTGCCACCACCACCACCACTAGCAGCAGCACCACCGTTGCCACCAGCATCACCACCACCACTAGCAGCAGCACCACCGGTGCCACCAGCATCAGCAGCATCAGCAGCAGCAGCGGTAGCACCCTGACCGGCAGCACGGTGGTTCCCATCCGCTCCTTGCCATGGTATCCCCGCCTCTATGCGTCTCTGCATGGCAATCAACGCGGATATCGGCGTCCATCCCTCCTTAACTGCTGCACCTCCCTCTACCGCACTCCGCCCTTCCCCACCCCCACTCCCACCCGTGCCCGCATGGGCAGCAGCGCGGGTGCCACGGCTGCTGCTGCTACTAGTTCTGCCGCCACTGTTGTTCCCCCCAGAGCCCGCATGGACAGCAGTGTGGGTGCCGCCAGTGCTGCCACCACCACCGTTGCCACCACCACCGTTCCTGCTCCTGCGTGAGTGGGCAGCAGCGTGGGTCCCGCCAGTGCTGTCGCCACCATTGCTGCCGCCACTGTTCCCGCCCGTGCCTGCATGAGTAGCAGCAGCGTGGGTGGCGAGTCTGCTGCTGTCTGCCACGGCCAACAGCTGCTGCCACTCGTCCTCAAACCTCACCCCCTCGCCCTTCTTCTGCTGCTGCTGCTTTCCCTCCTGATCCTTCTCTCCCGCTTGCTGCTGCTGCTGCTGCTGCTGCTGCTCAGTTTTCTCCTCCTCCTTTCCCTTCTGTACCTGCTGCGCCGCTTCCTCCACCGTCTGCTGCGGCTCATGCTCGTGCTCTTGTTTCATCTCAACCTGCTTTGTACTCGGCTGCTTCTTCTTCTCCCCTCCGCCGCCGCCACTCCCACCATGACCACCGCCACCACTGTTCCCCCGCGCCTCTTGCCCTGCCCCAGCAGCTTTGCTCTTGCGTTCTGTATTCATCTTAAACACGTTCTTCCCCCCTTTGCTATTGCCGCTCCCACTGCCGCCGCTGCCGCTGCCGCCGCCACCACCACCCCCACTGGTGCTGCTGCCGCCTTTGCTGCCCGTGCTGCTTGCATGCGTGTGCCCTCGCCCTTCATTCGCCTTCCCCTTCCCTTCCTGGCTCACCTCCACATGATAGCTGCTCTCCTGCACCCCTCCCTTGCTGCCGCTGCTGCTGCTGCCCCTGCCCCCGCCACGCTCGCTGCCCGTGCTGCTCTTGCTGCTTGCATGTGAGTGCCCTTGCCCTTCACTCGCCTTTCCCTGTCCCACTTTCGTCATCTTCAAATGATAGCTGCTCTCCTGAACACCTCTCTGCCACTCGTCTAGATCCACCACGCGCCCTCCCACATGCTCCTTCCATGCATCCTTCCCCTTCCCTCCCTCACTCTCGCTCCCCTCCTCCTTCCCCTTCCCTCCCTCACTCTCGCTCCCCTCCTCCTTCCCCTTCCCTCCCTCACTCTCGCTCCCCTCCTCAGTCCCCTCCCCCGCTCCTGCTTTCTCCTCCGCACCATCGCCCTCTGAACTTTCTCCTGAACCGTCACCTGAAGTTTCACCTGAAACCCCAGATTCTCCTGACCCCGCGGATTCTCCTGACGACCCACCTGAAGCCTCATCCAGTTCGGGCCAAAGCGCGCTCGTGTGCTCGCTCGAGTCACCACTCTCTCTGGGCTTTTCACCTGACTCCTCCCCTGACTTTTCTCCTGAACTCTTCCCTGATTTATCAACAGTAGACACTTCCTCCGAGCCCTCAGTTCCATTTGCTTCTCCACTCCCTTCCCCGTTTCCCCCTCCCTCACCTCCTACCCCTGTCTTGCCATTGCCACTGCCACTGCTGCTGTGACTGTTACTGTTACTGCTGCTGCTGCCGCTGGTGTTGAAATTGGTGGTGCCGGTGCTGCTCTGCGCGTCAACAGTGCCAAGCCTGCCGTCGCTGCTGTAACCACTCTTGAAACTGGCACCTTCGGAATCAGCAGCATCAGCACTGCTCCGTTTACTGTCACCACCGGTAGCACCATCAGCAGCACCACCGCTAGCATCAGCATCACTTGCACCACCACTAGCACCAGCACCATCACCACCACTACTGCCATCAGTATCGCCGCTGTCTCTGGCAGAGCCACCAGGCTTGTCAGCAACCTTGAAGTCACCATAATCATCGCTGCTGCTGCTGCTGCTGCTGCTGCTGCTGCCACTGCTGCCGCTGCCGCTGCCACTGCCGCCAATGGTGGTACTGCTGAATCCGCCAGCACTGTTATAACGGCCTCTCGCCTCACCACTAGTAGTAGCACCTCCCATACCAACCCCACTAAACCCACCAGTACCATCAGTGCCACCAGTTTTGCTGCCAGCGCTGCCGCTGCTGCCACCACTGCTGCTGCTGCTGCTGCCGCTGCTGCTGCCGTATCCGCACATTCCTAGCTGGCACGCCGAGTCAGCAGGACACGTGTTGTAGCAGCCGCCGCAGTGACGTGGATCGTCCATGATGCTGACGCACGCGCCGTCGCAGCAGTGGTGGCCCGTCGGACACGCCGTGAGGCAGTTGCCGCAGTGGAACACGTCGCTGCGTAGGTTGCGGCACGCGCGTCTGAAGCAACAGAAGGGATGGGAAGGAGGGGTAGCGAGGGGGGAAGGAGGGTGAGGGAGGGGAAAGGCTAGTCACGCCGTGAGGCAGTTGCCGCAGTGAAACACGTCGCTGCGTAGATTGCGGCACGCGCGCCTGGGGGGGGGGGGGGGGGGGTAAAAGGGGAAGGAAGGGAAGAGGGGAGAAGGATGGAGAGGGAGGTTGAGGGAGGGGGGAGACGGTCGGACACGCCGTGAGGCAGTTGCCGCAGTGGAACACGTCGATGCGTAGATTGCGGCACGCGCGCCTGACGGGGGGAAAGCGAAAAGGGGAGGACGACGGGGGGGAAGAAAGGGAGAGGGAGGGGAGACAGAAGGACACGCCGTGAGGCAGTTGCCGCAGTGGAACATGTCGCTGTTGCGACAGGCGCGACTGAGGAACGGAGGGATGAGGGAGAAAGGGGGTAGGAAGGGCAGCGGTATACTGCGTGTTGTACTGTACTCACCCGCAGCAGACATCGAAACCGGGGTTCTCCTTAGCGAAGATGAGACAAACGGTCTGGTTACCCAAGCACTTCTGCCCGCGCTTTAAATGATGCCCCACGCCCGACGGGTGGTGCCCGAACAAGAAAGTCCCGTCCGCCTTCCGCGGATGGTGCCCTCCGCCGAACGGCGCGCGCCGCTCCGCGCTGGCGGCGCCCGCCCCCGAGTGGCGGCCACCGCCGAACCAGTGGTGCCCAACAGAGGCGGTGTGGTGGCCGAGGCGCGGGTGGTGCCCCGTGAACGGCCCGTGCATCCCCTTGGGAATGTCGAAACCCTTGGGAATGCCGAAACCCTGCGGCTCGCTCGTGGTGGTGTCGGCTCCCCCGTCAATCTCAGCCGTTGATCTGGTGGTTGTGGTGATCCGATGGTGGTGGCCTAGGTTCGGATGGTCGCCCGGTTTCCTGGAAGGTTCAGCGTCGGTTTGTGCTGCTTTCCGTCGGCTGAAAAGAGCGCGGCGGAGGGACGAGATGGCGGAGGCGGCGGAGGAAACGGCGGAGGATGCGGCGGAAGATGCGGCGAGAAAGGAGGGCAGCGGAAAACGGCCTATCCCCCTGTTGGCGCCACCGGGATTCGCGAAGCGCGAAACCTTTGAGGAAGTGAAGGGCAGCTTGTTGGGCGATCGTATTCGGATCTTAAAGAGCTTTGGCCTTCCTCTGCTGCCACGTGGACGTGGAATATCCGGAAGGAGATCATCTGACGTGGCTAAAGAGTAGGATGGCAGGAGAAAAAGGATGCATATACACGATAGTACTAGCGCCGCGACCAAGCTTCGAAGCGTCTTCATGTTTGCGCGATCCGACTGAATCGACGATATCCAGTTTGAGCGTCTTCTAGAAAGTTAAGCCTCGATGGCTTTCTCCGCGTTCGCGCGGCGAATACATGCCGGCTAAATCCTAGGTGCAGTCGTTAGTAGTCAATCACACGACGTCTCATTGCGGTTATCGAGGCAATTGTTAGCGCGGTAACTACTCTAGCTAGTGAAGGCTCCCAGTCGGCACCTTGGTAGGGTATTCGCGCTGGCTCGAGTCATGAGAGCAAGCCGGTCAATAACTATATCTTCTTGCCCGCTACCTGTCTTGCACCAGGCCGTGCAGACCGATACTCCTGTTGGCCGTAAGCAGTCTTAGAAATTTCTGCTATGCGGACTGCTCTCACTCAACCGTGTGGCGTCGCGGTGAAGCGATTAACTATTACAGGGCGATTATCTTTCCCAAGGGGCCACTGTACAAGCGACGAGTGATAACCTATGGTGACAGCTAGAGCATTCTAAAGCGCTAAGACATCTGATGTCACTACGGCAAGTAAGTGTTGAACATTAGAGGAGTGCAGTGGGTGTGGGCAATGGTGCTAGTGGCGCGGGTGGGATGGAGGGGCCGTGTGGCGTGGTGTGCTGAGCTGCGATGCAACGACTAGATCGAATCGTGCGCTGCGTGCTGGGTGCTGTCGTTTACTCGGCCGCAAACAACTGTCTGGCTGGGTGAGATTCGCTCGACCTGCTCAAATCGTGGAAGCAGTGAGGCAAATATGGGCGCGAATAAGGATTACTAGTAAATGGTTATGACAAAGAAGCGTGGGAGGAGAAACACATGGGTTAGGAGTTTTAGGGTGGTAAGGTACGGTACGAGGCTAAACTGTAGTGGTCGTTCGGAGGTGGTGGGAAGGAGAGGAACGTTCGAGATGATGCGGGCGAATTTTCGAACTTGTCATTGTTCGGTGAAGCAATTCCCACTCCCCCAACGTCTGTTGACAAATGTGCAATTGACATTTTGCGCGAAATGCGACTCGACATTTCAAATAAACACGACGCGATTCAGTCGCGGCTTGAGAGCTGGTGCTGAGGTGGCTCTACATTGTGACCGTCCATGCTCTGGTACCGTTGGGTTTGTGAAGGACACGTGGCAAGACTGCTGAAGGGTTGATGCCCACGAACGGCGACGGCTGAGCGGCAAGAAGACGATTGCCGACAACAAGATGGTGGGCTTCGTGATTTTATTGCTGACGGGGAGCACGTGCGAAACTGATCGAAATCGGTGACTGGCAGTCACAGCCTCGCAGCGAACCTGGCAAGTGATGAGAGGCAGAACATCGCAACAAAAGATCTCGCACTCCATTGTGTTACACATGAGATCTTTTACTCTTAAGGCCTTCACAAACTGACGCCAGTTTGTGACTAGCTCCTACTGGTTTCGGGAAAGAAAGTTTTAGGGTTGATCCCTTCGGAAAATGAGTCCAGGTTCCCTATGGGTTTTATTTTTTTCTGCCCTGCGTTCTCTAATTTTCTCGAATTTGTGACACGTGGGTGAATGTGGGACCGAGTTCTGTGCTTTTGACATAACTACCTGTCTGAGGGTCAGAGGGGCGGAAAGTGCCCGGAACTAGCAATGTAGTTCCCTCGAAAGCGCAGGCTCGCTAGTAGAACCCCCGCCAAAGCTACTTACCCAACCTGTTTTCCAGCGTTGACTTCCGTTGAGTAATTCGGGTGTTGCCCAGGCACCCAGCGTATGCAGTATAGCTGGGTCAGATACTTCTTCTAACGCGGATGCAAAGAGACCTGTTCTCTCACCATAAAAAATACTGAGCTGGAGTCCCTAGCGAAGCACCAGAAGTGGTTCTAGTCCTTCATCCCAGGAGAAACTAAGAAGCAAGGCGCATTTGTTAGTTATCCCGGTCAAGCGCCGGGCGAGTCGAAATGCTAGGTCTTGCTGCTACCGGCGTGTCGTCGTCGCTTCCTCCGGGAATATCGTCTCGTCAGAAATCTGACGTGTCATGCGGATCTCCGCTTCAGTCTGACGTGTCGAGAGCATCATCATCCGTTTCACCGAGCGTCACCCTTTCTGGCGCTGCGATCAGCGATGGACGCATCGTAGGGTTACCATTTCGCTCCGACCGGCTGCGAACATCGAAAACCTCGTGTCGCGCTTGGACTAGTTCGCAAAACGGGTTTTCGACAACGAGCTTGCAGTCACCGTCAACGTCGCAAAGACGACGAACATCGTCTACGCATTACCGACGCGACAGAAAGAGCTATACAGTAGCAGCGGCATCTGCTGCTGCTGGAGCCGGATCATCCGACGATTCAGACGAGCCCGTTTTCATTTTCACGAACCCGCGACAATCGCCAGACGTCGCGAAGGTTCTTCGCCACGATTCGCGCGTCTCCGCCGCTGCCGCCGCCGCTTCCGCTGCTGCTGCTGCCGCCGCCGCCGCCGCTGCAGCAGAAGATGTTGCAACCGCTACGCAGGACGCTCTAGAAGCCGGCGCGTCCTCCGCGACTGGCGCCGCGAGCGGCGGGGCGGACGGGAAACGATCAAGCGCGCAGACGAGCGCGCAAGCGGCGGCAGTGGATCAGCTACTAACGGGGCCGCCCAGACGAATAGTACCCATAGTGCCGGACGACCATAAGAGCGGTAGGCAGGGGGGGGGTAAGGGGAGAGACACGGACGGGGGAATGGGGTCGAGGGGGAATGTAGGGGAATGTTGGGGAATGTTTGGGGGGGAAGGAGTGATTTAGTGCCCAAAATGCCGGACGACCGTCGAAATGATGACGAGCCGCAGTGTTGGCAATGTGCTGCTGAGACAACTTGAAGGGGTTTTTGTGCCTGGGTTTAGGACAGAGGGTTTGAGACGTAGTGTGTGATTGGAAGTTACTACCCTAATCGGTGAAATCAATTTTGCATGCATCCTCCTCCTGCTCGTCCTTCTCCTCCTCATCCTTTTCCTTCTAATCCTTCTAATCCTCCTCCTCCTCCTCCTCCTCCTCCTCCTCCTCCTCCTCCTCCTTCACCGTCCGACCTACTCCCCCCAGGCTACGTGGAGCTGATAAGGCAGCCGAACGCGGGCAAGAGCAGAGCACGCTGCTGAACCGCCTCGTCGGGCAGACGCTCTCTTCCCTCTCCCACTCGCCTCTCCTTCCCCTTCACCCCTCCTCACCGCTCTCCACCACTCTTCACCTCCCCTCACCCCCAGGCTATGTAGCACTGATAGGGCAGCCCAACGCGGGCAAGAGCACGCTGCTGAACCGACTGATCACACTCGCCTCCCCTTTCCCTCACCGAACTTCACCTTTCCTCACCCCTCCGCACCGCTCTTACCACCGCAGGCTACGTGGCGTTGATAGGGCAGCCCAACGCGGGCAAGAGCACACTGCTGAACCGACTCATCGGGCAGAAACTGTCGATCGTCACTCAGAAGCCGCAAACCACCCGCCACCGCATCCTGGGGCTCGTCTCCGCGCCCGCGTACCAGGTGGGTGGTTGAGAAGGGTGGGGAGGGAATGTTGTGTTCAGTAAACGTACCAGGTGATTGGGCGTGGGAGCACACACATGGAAGCCGCAGACCACCCACCACCGCATCCTGGGACTCGTTTCTGCCCCTGCCTACCAGGTGAAGTGAAGAGGGGCGAGTGGGGAGGTGGGAAGGGAGTATGTCTGCACACAGGGAGGGTTCGAAGGGATATAGGGAGGCGTGGCGTGGAGCACACACAGAAGCTGCGGACGATTTCAGAGGCGCCTCAAAAATCGATACTGGGAGGCGTGGAGCGCACAGAAGCTGCGTACCACCCAACAGGTTTCTCTGTAGGTGTTGTCCCTTCGTTTTCTACCTGCTTCCTCCCCTCCCCCCCCCTCTCTTCTTGTCCTTGCAAGCAGATCATCCTGTAGGACACTCCCATCGTGCTCTCAAAGGTTTTGAGACGTCTCAAAACTCCCATCGTGCTCTCAAAGGGAGGTCCTCCCGTCGTGCTCTCAAAGGGAGGTCCTCCCGTCGTGCTCTCAAAGGGAGGTCCTCCCGTCGTGCTCTCAAAGGGAGGTCCTCCCGTCGTGCTCTCAAAGGTTTTGAGACGTCTCAAAACTCCCATCGTGCTCTCAAAGGGAGGTCCTCCCGTCGTGCTCTCAAAGGGAGGTCCTCCCGTCGTGCTCTCAAAGGGAGGTCCTCCCGTCGTGCTCTCAAAGGGAGGTCCTCCCGTCGTGCTCTCTAAGGGAGGTCCTCCCGTCGTGCTCTCTAAGGGAGGTCCTCCCATCGTGCTCTCTAAGGGAGGTCCTCCCATCGTGCTCTCTAAGGGAGGTCCTCCCATCGTGCTCTCTAAGGGAGGTCCTCCCATCGTGCTCTCTAAGGGAGGTCCTCCCATCGTGCTCTCTAAGGGAGGTCCTCCCATCGTGCTCTCTAAGGGAGGTCCTCCCATCGTGCTCTCTAAGGGAGGTCCTCCCATCGTGCTCTCTAAGGGAGGTCCTCCCATCGTGCTCTCTAAGGGAGGTCCTCCCATCGTGCTCTCTAAGGGAGGTCCTCCCATCGTGCTCTCTAAGGGAGGTCCTCCCATCGTGCTCTCTAAGGGAGATCCTCCCATCGTGCTCTCTAAGGGAGGTCCTCCCGTCGTGCTCTCAAAGGGAGGTCCTCCCGTCATGCTCTCAAAGGGAGGTCCTCCCGTCGTGCTCTCAAAGACGCAGCACAAGCTCCATTCCATCACCTCATAATGCATGCACGCTGTGCCCCTCCCTGGAGTCCGCTCTTTCTTCCCTCCTCCCTCCTTTCGTTACAGATCATTCTGTACAACACGCCTGGCGTGCTGTCCAAGTCAATGCACAAGCTGGATGAGCTCATGATGCAGGCAGTGCGCACTGCCACAGTCAACGCTATCCAAGTCGTAGCACAAGCTGGTCAATCTCGTGATGATGCAGGCCGTGCCCCTGCCTCCCTTGTACACTCACATTACCTTTGTTCCGCACCCCTCCTCCCCACTCCCCCAACCCCCTCCCTCCCCTCTCCTTTGCAGATTATTATCACGACACACCCAGCGTGCTATCCAAGACGCAGCACAAGCGGGACCAATCCCATGATGCATGCTGTGCCCTTTCTCTTTCCATTACCTTTTCAGGGTATTTTTGAGAATTCTCAAAAAGTGTATCTTTGAGAAATCTAAAAAATACCCTTCTCTTTCCATTACCTTTTCCAATTGGGTCCCCCTCCCCTTCTTTGCCATCAAATCATCCTGCACGCCATGATGCCCCTGCTGAGACCTCGTGATAAAAGATGACCTAAGGATGCCCCATGGCTCTTCTCTTCTCCCACCCAATTTCTTACAGATCATTCTGTACGACACGCCTGGCGTGCTCTCCAAGTCAATGCACAAGCTGGACGAGCTCATGATGCAGGCAGTGTCCCTCCCTCCCTTGTGTCCCCTCCATTGTCATCTCACCACTGCAGATCATTCTGTACGACACGCCCGGGGTGCTATCCAAGTCAATGCACCAACTCGATGAGCTCATGATGCAGGCAGTGCCTCCCCGCCTCCCCCTTGTTCTGTGCCCCTCCCTTCTTCCCTTGTGTTTGTGCTTGCTTCCCCCTCCCCCCTTCCCTTACAGATCATTCTGTACGACACGCCCGGGGTGCTCTCTAAGTCAATGCACAAGCTGGACGAGCTCATGATGCAGGCGGTGCGCACTGCTACAGTCAACGCCGACGCTGTTGTCCTCGTTATAGACATCACCCAGGCGCCCCAAGAGGTGCGTCCAGCCATCTTAAAGGCATGCATCACCACTGTCAATTCGGACGCTTTTGTCCTCATAGCACCCAAGCGCCTCAAGAGGTGCGCTGTGCTTTTCCTCAAACGTAGCTTTAATCTGATTTAACTTTCCTCAGTATGAGCATGTGTGGTCTGCGGAGGATGTGGACTGATGGTCCATATGGGCCCTCAGAATTGACTTATCAGGCCTTTCTGTGCTCCTTATGCAGGTATCGAAGCTGCTACTAGAGGGGATGGAGAGTGCAGTGGTGCAAAAGAAGCCGACCCTCATAGTGCTGAACAAGAAGGACTCGCTCAAGCCGGGGGAGGTTGCCAAGAAGCTCAAGGTAAGTGGCTTTTGAGAATTCTCAAAAGAAACCGGGCACTTGAGCAGATGGGATGGGGTTTGGACCCTCATATTGCTGAACAAGAAGGACTCGCTCAAGCCGGGGGAGGTTGCCAAGAAGCTCAAGGTAAGTGGCTTTTGAGAATTCTCAAAAGAAACCGGGCACTTGAGCAGATGGGATGGGGTTTGGACCCTCATAGTGCTGAACAAGAAGGACTCGCTCAAGCCGGGGGAGGTTGCCAAGAAGCTCAAGGTAAGTGGCTTTTGAGAATTCTCAAAAGAAACCGGGCACTTGAGCAGATGGGATGGGGTTTGGACCCTCATAGTGCTGAACAAGAAGGACTCGCTCAAGCCGGGGGAGGTTGCCAAGAAGCTCAAGGTAAGTGGCTTTTGAGAATTCTCAAAAGAAACCGGGCACTTGAGCAGATGGGATGGGGTTTGGACCCTCATAGTGCTGAACAAGAAGGACTCGCTCAAGCCGGGGGAGGTTGCCAAGAAGCTCAAGGTAAGTGGCTTTTGAGAATTCTCAAAAGAAACCGGGCACTTGAGCAGATGGGATGGGGTTTGGACCCTCATAGTGCTGAACAAGAAGGACTCGCTCAAGCCGGGGGAGGTTGCCAAGAAGCTCAAGGTAAGTGGCTTTTGAGAATTCTCAAAAGAAACCGGGCACTTGAGCAGATGGGATGGGGTTTGGACCCTCATAGTGCTGAACAAGAAGGACTCGCTCAAGCCGGGGGAGGTTGCCAAGAAGCTCAAGGTAAGTGGCTTTTGAGAATTCTCAAAAGAAACCGGGCACTTGAGCAGATGGGATGGGGTTTGGACCCTCATAGTGCTGAACAAGAAGGACTCGCTCAAGCCGGGGGAGGTTGCCAAGAAGCTCAAGGTAAGTGGCTTTTGAGAATTCTCAAAAGAAACCGGGCACTTGAGCAGATGGGATGGGGTTTGGATCCTCATAGTGCTGAACAAGAAGGACTCGCTCAAGCCGGGGGAGGTTGCCAAGAAGCTCAAGGTAAGTGGCTTTTGAGAATTCTCAAAAGAAACCGGGCACTTGAGCAGATGGGATGGGGTTTGGACCCTCATAGTGCTGAACAAGAAGGACTCGCTCAAGCCGGGGGAAGTGGCCAAGAAACTCAAGGTAAGGGAAGTTGACAATCAGTACCCGAGACTGTCAGCACCAGCCAGTACCAACCAGTAGCAGTCAGCACCAGCCAGTACCGTGATGGCTATGAGCACCATGGGCGTCAGATTGTGAACCAATGTGTTGTGGTCGTTCCCTCGCCTTTCCACCATTCCTCCTCTTCTGTGTGTGTGACGGCAGTGGTACCAAGAGGCGGTGGCAGCGGATGGCCACACGGTGATTGCTCTGAGCGCCAAGAGGGGCGACGGGGTGGATGGGCTGCTGTGCTGGCACACGGTGATCGCTCTAAGTGCCCACCCTCCTCTCACGCCCTGTGTGCCTCCTCCATCCCACCAGTGGTATCAAGAGGCAGTGGCAGCGGACGGCCACACGGTGATTGCTCCGAGTGCCTGCCTTGCCTCGGAATCCAGTCTGTGAACCAAACGTATGCCTTGCCTTTCCACCATTCCTCTACTCTCCTCTCCCTCTGTCCCGCTGTGATGACTGCAGTGGTACCAAGACGCAGTGGCAGCGGACGGCCACATGGTGATTGCGCTGAGTGCCAAGAGGGGAGACGGGGTGGATGGGCTGCTGGCATGGATGCTGGATAACATTCCCCAAGGCCCTGCTTACTACCCCAAGGTGACTAGATCACTGCTTGTCTTCTCAGAGCTCTGCTCTCTAGGTGCTTAGAGAGGATGCCCGCTGACTATTCTCAAGGCTCCTGCTGAGAGAGTTAGTCTTGGAATATAGGCTCAGGGAGGGTGGGTGCATGGGCTGCTGGCGTAGATGCTGGATAACATTCCCCAAGGCCCTGCTTACTACCCCAAGGTGACCAGAGATCTGCCTTACGGTTTCTAGATAATTTTGGCTTGGTACCTCAAAGTGAGGGCAAAGTGAGGGCAACCTACGGTTTTTAAGGCCATCCCACGCCGCACCCCACACACGGCACACGCCTCCTCTCCCACCAGCACGTGGTGCGCGAGCTGCCAGAGCATTTCTTTGCAGCACGGCAGAGTACCACACCTCCACACCCATACCACCCATGCCATGCCGCACCCCACCACACCTCACCCCACACCTTCCCATGCCATCCCACATCTCTCCCATCAGCACGTGGTGCACGAGCTGCCAGAGCATTTCTTTGTGGCGCCTTAGTGAGAATACCACAGCTGTACCACGTGCCATCCTACACCTCTCCGCACCCCACCCCGCACCTTCCTCTCCCCCACACACGCCTCTCTTTGACCAGCACGTGGTGCGCGAGCTGCCAGAGCGGCTCTTCGTGGTGCTTCAAGATACCACAGCACCACAGCCAAACCATCCATGCCATGCCACCCTACACCCCTCCCACCCCACCCCACCCCACCCCACCCCTCCCAGGACGTGGTGAGCGAGCTGCCAGAGCGGTTCTTCGTGGCTGAGATAGTGAGAGAGAAGATTCTGCTGCAGTACTCGCAGGAAGTGCCGTACGCCTGCCAGGTGTGTGTGAGAATACGAGCATGGGGTATGAGGGTCAGGGCATGGGGGTCAGGGCATGGGGGTCAGGGCATGGGGGTCAGGGCTTCGTGGCTCAGAGATAGTGAGGAAGAAGATTCTGCTACAGTCCTCTCAAGAAGTGCCGTGTGCTTCCCAGGTGCACTGAGAGGGGTTTGGGTGGGTTCAAGAGGCGAGGGGGTGGGGTCAGGTCAAGGCATGGGCATAGGGGTCATGTAGGTGGCATGGGGGATGGGGATTGAGGGATGGGCCATGGGGTGCATGCATGGGACATGGGGCAGGGGGCACGGAGCATGGGACATGGGGCACTGGGCAGGCGTGGGGTTAGGGAAATGGGGCCTTTTTCTAATCTTACAATGTTTTGGCATGACATGGCAATGATGGCATGGCACTGATCGCATGGCACTCATGACACTTTCTGACCTGGCACTTCTGACCTGGCACATCTGACCTGGCACATCTGACCTGGCACTTATCTTATGGCACATCTGACCTGGCACTTATCTAATGGCACATCTGACCTGGCACTTATCTAATGGCAGGTGACAGTGAGGGCGTTCAGGGAGAGGGAGAAGGCAAAGGACTACATCAGCCTTGATATCATGGTGGAGCGGGACAGTCAAAAGGCGATTCTGCTGGGGAAGGTGAGCCAAAAGGGGTGAGGGGGTATAGGGAGAGGGGAGAAGGCAAAGGACTACATGAGTCTTGATATCACGGTTGAGAGAGACAGCCAGAAGGCCATTTTTCTGGGGAAGGTGAGGTGTGAGGAGTGAGGGGTGTGAGGGTTGAAGAGTATGTGCATGTGGGTCAAAGGAAGAGGGAGAGGGAGAAGGCTAAGTGTAAAAAGTGAATTTTTGAGACACCTCACGGGACTACATCAGCTTAGACATCATGGTTGAGAGAGACAGACAGAAGGCGATTCTTCTTGGAAAGGTGAGCTGAGAAGGGGGAAGAGGTGTATGCGCATGTGAGTGAAAGAAAGAGAGAGAAGGAAGGAGTGATGGAGGAAGGGAGGGTATCATGGTTGAACGGGACAGCCAAAAGGCGATTCTTCTGGGGAAGGTGCAGAAAGAGTAGAGGGAGTGAGGGAGCGAGGGAGTGAGGGAGCGAGGGAGTGAGGGAGCGAGGGAGTGAGGGAGCGAGGGAGTGAGGGAGCGATGGAGTGAGGGAGCAAGGGAGTGGGGAAGTGAGGACGGAGGAAAAAAGGGGCTACTGTAAAATGAGCATCATCATTGGGTGGGAGGGAGAGGAAACACCAGAACGTCATTTGGCTGACGGTTTCCATTACAAGGTGTGAGGCGCCTCAAAAGCCCTTGCACCTAGAGATTACCTAAATCATCTCATGCATCACAATACCACTATCTTTTGAGACGTCTCAAAAGTCATCACAATACCACCATCATCTCATGCTCCCATCACATCCCTCCCTCACTTCCCCACTTCCGCCACCATCCCTCCCTCCCCCGTCTCTCCCTACCCTGTCCCTCCTTCCCCCACCCCTTTCTCCCCCATCCACCCGTCCACCATCTCTCGTTTGAATGCGAGCGCCTCAGGAAGGCAAGCAGCTGAAGGCACTGGCAACTGCAGCTCGGATGGACATAGAGGAGTTTCTGGGGCGAGAGGTGTTCCTCGAGGTGAGGCGTGCTGCTTTGGCAGGGTGGAGATGGGTGGAGATGGGTGGTGGAGATTGGCTGTCAGGGTTTTTGCACTAAGCTCGGATGGACATTGAGGAGATTTTGGGGCGAGAGGTGTTCCTGGAGGTGAGAAAGAGGAGGCAGTGCCTCCATCCGGAGGTGAGAAAGGTGAGTTTGGAGATGCCTCGAAAGACATGAGGCAGGTGCTTTGAAACCCGGAAAAATAACTCCTTCGGTCGAGAGGTGCAGTGCTGCGCCATCCCCACCTCCGTCCCTTGCTCCCTTCTCCTCCCCGCTAACTCTACCATGCTTTCTCCGCACTTCTCCCCATCTCTGCTCCACCTCCCTCTTGCTCAGATTCGGGTGAAGGTGAAGGAGAAGTGGAGGCAGGACGAGGCGCTGTTGAAGGAGTATGGGCTGGACGTGCGCAAGAGAGGCTCCTGGTACTGACTGCTGCTCGAGGGATGCAGGACTAAAACTGAGAAATGTGATATGTTCAGTGCGTTTTTTTCTGTAGTGCTTCTGCTACGTGATGGCAAATGATGGCAAAAATTGTACTGTATTTGGTGCTAGCCCTTGCACAATATTGATTAGTTGGCTCATACAATAAAGGCCTTTCAGGGTGAGGTGGTCACGTCCAAAATCCGATAGGCTGGAAACTCCCTGGTGGGATGGAACCTCTAGGGTGAGATGGAAACGTTTGAGGGGCCAGCTAGCTGTCGGTTTGACCTGTCAGTCATTCAACAGAGACGTTCAGAGGATTCTCTTGGAGGCCCCAGTTGTCAGTGCGTGCAGGCAATACTGCCTCTCCCTTGAGCAGCGGCAACACCCCAATACCGGTACCATCCTCTGTTCTTGGTCTAACACTCATCTGGTCATGGTCCCATTCCCCTGCTTCTCTTGTCAACAACTGCTGCTGCTTCCAGATGGAATACCTTATCACTGTCCTCGTACCGGTATTGCTCTGCAACCAGCTTGCCATGGCCCTGCTTGTCTGCTCTACTCGCCCCACTCTCATCAACACCTCGTGCTGCCAGCGTGGACGGCTGACCACCAGCACCCTGCTGAAATTCATCAAAGTCCTCTCCCTCGCCTCCGGCGCCAGCACCAGGAGCCGAAACACCAGGGATATTGTGAAAGTTGTGCTCCTGCTCCCCAGTGCTGTCATACTGGTATCGGTAACCCTGAAGAGATGGAGCAGCTTCCTCCCTCCAGTCATCTTCATAGTCACTTGTGGTCCCAATGCCAGCCAGACTGACATCACCTGTGATTTCCATGCTGATGTCATGTGCAGCCCTGATGACGTCCTCATAGTCCAAATCCCCATCTTTCGCAATCCTGACAGTGACACCCCTCCTTTCTCTGGAACTCATCACAGTTCCCATTGCATCCACTGCAACAGCGTTCTCGGAATCGCGATCCTCCTTATAATCTTCATCTTGGTCCGCTTGTGTACCAGATGCTTGAACTGTAGCTTCGCTACCACGCATCCCCTGTCTGTTTGTGCTTCCTCGACTTCCAGTGGGTACTCTCCATTCCACAAGCTCAGACAAATCGGTCTCCTCTTCTTCAGCCATTTCATCTGTCGTTGGCATTTCATCCGACGCTTCTCCTGAAACATAGCCTGATTCTCCAATCAATTCTTCACGCGGGGAAAAACGACTATTATTCAAACCATTGTCCTCATTCTCACCTTCTGATTCAGGAATAATTTCGTCGTCCGAGAGGCTGTCCTGGTAATTCGTCAACGCGTTGCTACGACGTCCATTCACGTCATACAGGAAAAGTTCCTTCTGATTTCGACTTGAGACGACAATCTCCGCTGGACGATGAAGCGGGAGAATCGTTTCCCAATCTATTTCCCCGGGTGTATCCGACTCAACCATGTCTTCCGAGTCGGACTGTGACGTCGCATTATCACCATCCACTAGAGTAAGCTCGACAAGCTCTGTTGGATCCAACGGGTCAAAGTGATTCGCGGGTTTCACCTGAGCAGGCGTTTTACCGACAAACGATCTCCTTCCGTGCCTCCAAGCTGTTGCTCCGACGCCCAGACTCCCCCAAACCTCTGGGTCATCCGTAAAATACTGAATTCTTGCGGAGCCTTTACGGTGAACAAGGTGGAGATAGCGAGCCGTCGTCACAGTGGCAAGGAGAGTCGTGATAAGAAGGGCGTAACTAAGAGGACTGGCCATTTACAATGATGACTAAGCAAGAACATAGCAACCGACTAAATACGACCACCTTAGCCATTTTCCCTTCTGCCATGGCTGCTAACAGCGAAGCAGACTACGCGTTTTCCTTGGGTTTGCCATGTCGCCCGCCAAATGAGGTTGGCAAGGAAGCGCTGAACTGGAGATTTGATGCTGGCGCTTCGCGACGCAATCACAAGCAAGCAGTTTGTCGCAGACGTCGTAGGAGGGGCGCGCCTTTACGGCACACGCAGTCATCGAATAGAGGTGTGGGCTTGTTGGTCGGCGAGAGTAACCAAGTTCGCAAAAAGCTGCTAGTGTCAGTTCTCTCGCTTGCGAGTGGCTCGTTTGGGGCAGACAGAAGCACCTCACAACTAGATCTCTGTTTATCACAAAATTGAGCTGGTTGAAACTGTTTAGGAAGGATATTCCTTGTGCCCTAACCATGAATGATTCGAAGGCTAACTAGGAGCCAGATGTTCGTAACTTGTCACCTCTCTTTCCATCAACTCGAATCCAGGATTAACGCAGAACCACAGCCCAACACCCAACCAACAGAGACCCATGAGTCACTCACAGAACACAGAGAAAGGATAGAATGGCACAAGGGAAAGAATCACGACAACGGGTGAGTGAGTAGCAAGAAACGGGGAGGGACAAGGAGAACGGTGAGTTGGGGAAAGAGATAGTGAGGTGGGGAAAGCGAAAGTGAGGTGGGGAAAGAGAAAGTGAGATGGGGAAAGAAAAGAGGACACAAGGAACCGAAGGGGGCAAAGAAAAGGAAAGGGACGGAAATCACGGAGAGGTGGGAGTGGCTAGAAACAGGGGGGACAAACAAAGAGACGGGTGAAGGAGTGAGAAAGGGAGGAAAAGGGAGGGAGCAAGGAAGGAAATAGGCGGGAGGAGAAGGAAAGAGGAACGAGGGAAACAGGGAGAGAAAGTGAGGGGATTAGACACCGAGGACGAGAAGGTGACACTGAGGTTGGCAACGGGGGGGGGGGGGGGAGGGGGTTGAGGTGAGGAGATGGAGAGCACAGGCGCTCGGGGTAGACAAAAGCAGGGTACAGGGAGGACGGACGAAAGGAGAGAGCTAAGGGAAAAAAAAGGCGGCACACAGGGTTCCCCATAGCAACCCTAACGACGTCCAAAGTCGAGACCCATCCTCACTTACGCGCATTCATCCCTAACACCACCCCACACCCTTTTCACACAACCGTACCAATACCCTCCCAACCGTATATCACTCTTTTCATAGAACTGTGCTCAGCGCTTGCTGGCATGCACCTCAAAAAGAAAGAAAGAAAGAAAAAAAGCACACGTCCGCACTGTCCACTCGCCTGTCTGGTGCTCCATCCGCCTCTGCGACCTCTGCCAACCTCTGCATACCTTTCCGTACCCCCGCGCTTGCAAGTAAAATATTCGTGTTCCCGACGAGAGCACTCGTTCCACTGTCCCCTATCCTGCTCGACCCACCTACCTGCCCACTCCTCTGCCTGAACCTTCCTAGAAACCCCTCAACGGCCAGCCTTCACCACAAGCCGGCAGAACACCAACACTAACAACTGCACCTCACAGACGACTTATTAGACTCTACCTGGTAGCGCCCTATCCTGCAGAAGTTCGCCATTATCCCATCCCAGCCCCCTCTCTTACATTCTCTGCACCCTGTCCCTCTCACCCTCTGAATCCTACACCACGTGAGAATGTGCCAGCGGAAAAAATGAAATCGGAAGCGTGAGAGTGCACAGCCCACCTTATGGAGCACAGACATGCTAGGATGCTTGATTGCTTGGATGCTTGAAAGATGAGATGCTAGTACTGAGAACAGTCACCATGGCCGCGGCAGGTTTAGGCCGCTGCCAGTGACGCACGGGCTACGGCAAAGGGAATCGGTATCTTGTATCAGGAAATATGTACCCATTATGGAGGAACTCGTAACAAGCAAAGCAACCGACCAGTAACCTACAGGTAACCAGCCGATCAGCAGCATTGCAGGCCTAGTCCCTACTCCTGGATCCCTGACCGAGCTGAACGAAACCCTAGCCGCTGCCTAGCCGTCAACTTTACGCCGTCAATTGGACAGCACCGCCGGCCTCCTTGATCCGCCGCTCCGCCAGCTTGCTGAACAGCTTCGCCTTCACGATCAACGGCTGCGATGGCAGCTCGCCGGCGCCGAGCACCTTGAAGAACCCGAACTTGGTCACGTCGAGCACGGGAGCGGATCCGGCACCGCTGGCCTTCTCCTTAACGTCGGCGGGAACCAGCGACCAGAGCTCGTTAAGGTTGATGTGTGGGCAATGGAACTTGTTAATGGACTTGTGGAAGTAACGCATACCGACTTTGCCGAAGTAACCCGGATGGTACTTGTCCATCATGATCCTGTGGTGGTGCATGCCTCCGGCGTTACCGCGACCACCGGGATGCTTTCTGTGCTTGCCGATACGGCCATGGCCGGCGCTCACGTGGCCGCGCTTTTTGCGGTTCTTCCTCAGAGAAGTCGTCATGGTGAATCGAGGAAAAGAGGGGAAGAGGAGAGACGGAGGTTGCCCTGAAAACGTAACCTCGAGAGGTGGGTGGGGAGGAGGGGAGGAGTGGAGGGGAAGGAGGAGCAGGAGGAGAGCAAGAGGAAGGCCGGGATGGGAGGAGGGAGGGAGGGACCTGTCGCTCCAATCAAATGGGAGGGGAGGCGCAGGGGGGCAGGCGCAAACGTCAGCAGGGGAGGGGGGCAGGGGAGAATGTGCGGGCGCGCATCCGAGTGACAGGTTCGGGGTCGAAGGTGCAGCGGGACGCTGGGGCTCCATTTCGGCTGGGAGCGAAACGAGTCTGCCAGAGGTGGTGCAAGGCCCGATGGGTTTTGGTATGGTTGAGGCCATGGCGCTTGGTGGTAAGCCACATGTAGTCGAGTTGCGAATTCCTGGAGTGTAGTTACGAGTTTATATCAAGATGTACGCTCAAGTATTTCCTCTTTCTGACTAACCTTTGACAGGAGGTCTATCTGAAGCATTTCCTCACAATCCACGGACTATATCTATCATACGTTAATACGGTAGTGACCCCAGCCTTTAGAACTCCTCAATTGGCAATCACATTTTTATTTCAAGAATTTAGAAAGCACTCAAACCAGAGTGCATCCAGGAGGTGCACACGATTCTGCTTTCATACGATGCCATTCCATGCCACCATCATATAGAACGTTGGGTTGGGAGTGCTTTAATGTGACCAGAACATTAAAATGATATGTTTTCTTCCTATATCTAGTCAGAGGCAGCCTCATCAGTGCCCTCCTCAGCAGCATTCTTCTTCTCGTTTTGCACATAGATGAAGCTCTTGGAGCGGCCTGTAAGCACTGACTTGGCAAGGGACAGAGCCTTGAGAGCCTCGTCCCGAGCCTGAGCCTTCCACACAGCCCGGCGGACCTTGGTCTTTGTCCGAGAGGTCCTCTTCTTCGGCACTGCATGGGGAGGTGGGGGGGAGCCAAGAGCATGACACAGTTTGAGAACATGACTTTCAAGACAGCCAAGAGCGAACACAGTTTGGACTCTAAACATCGGCTACATTCAAGAGGTCATGTCTGGCACTACCCAGCAAGGATGGAAGCAGCAAGGTGCTGAGAAGATAGAGCTCCATGAAAGTGAAGGACAGAAACATGGATTCTATTCTTGCTGACTTGTCTCCTCAAGAATTGTCCAGGAACGAGGGGAGAATCAAGGGCGTTGAGGACATGAAGTCCAAGAGAGCGAATGATAGACACACTCGCTGGTGAGGATATGCTGGCAACCTAGTGCTTATGGATCGGGTTAACGAAAGCATCATCAAATTCCAACTCAATAAAGTGGCTTCGGCAGGCACGTAACCGGCTCAGGATTCACCAGCCTTTCTCTATGAAGAAAGTACACGGCCTTCAACTGCATCCACCAGACGTCACATCAGCAAATATGAGGGTCCGGCATATCACGGGATGGATGCCCGTTCAGATAGCCCCTAGGAACTAAAGGAGGGGAGTTTGAGCAGGACAACGGCCACCACATTAACCTTCGTGCAGTAAAGATCTTTAAGGAAAGAAGGCTTCTCGACGAGGACGTGAAGGGGACTTGGGGGTTAGGAGTTTTTTTTTTATCGTCGAATGTCAAATGTGGCCTGTGCATTTGGTATCAGACTCACGAGCGTCTTCTCTTTTTGTTTAAGAAGCGGCACGAAAGCAAACTACGGGGGAGACTAGCTGTCAGCATTAGGGTAATCGCGACTATACCCACCTGCTATGACTACAACGCTGCAATTTTGCTCGATCTCCTGCGCGCAGCCGCCCTACAGCGCACCGCCACGTGCAAACTCGAACAAACTACGAAGGTGACTGGAAGTCAGCATTAGCGTGCATTTGACTCTACCCACCTGCCATGACTACAAGGCTGCTGTTTTGCTCGATCTCCTGTGCGCAGCCGCCGAACAGCGCATCGCCACGCGCAAACTCAGAGCCGCAAGCGGACACGCGGACACTCTCGCATCCGAACCCCCGCGCGCACGTCAGCTCAGTCGCAATGCCCCTGGAAGCAACGCTAGCCCTAACGGTCGCCTTGCTGGCGATTTGCACTGACGACAGAGACGCAGAGACAGCAGCAATGGAGGCCATGGCTGACCACACTAACCCTGCAAAATTAACGAGGGTGAGCTAAGAAAATATTAGGTCACAGCCTCAGGGCTCACAGCAGCACAGGAGGACGAAGAAAAGCTCTCCTGAAGTTAGTCGAAAAGAAAGCAGGTTTGAGACCCAGCAAGCAGCCTAAGCGCGAAAACATTCAGGTAAGGGGAATATTGCGGAGTTCAAAGGATTAAAGATAAGTAAAAATACGTTTCTATGCGGTGCAGCTGGGAGTAGAGGGAGAAACATAAAGATGGGCAGGATGGAGTGATGCTGGCGTGGCGAACAGAAACGGATGACGGGTTGGACAGGCCCAGCGTTGTGCTGACACGTAATAAAGCTCGCGAAGTATTCTGAAAAGGTAACCAGCGCATATTCGTTACATTACGAGTAGGAGTTTTCTCATCCGTGCTAGATTTCATGCTATGGACAAGTCCTGTTAAGGAAAATTCCTTTTCCTTCCTTCGCGTCCCTGCTCAGCGCGTACAACACTGACAGCACCCCACAACATCCCGTTACCACTCGCGGCATTCGCCTCGACACCATTCCCGCCACTGTTCACGATGCGACCCAACCTCACGGTTCGGCTGGTAACCTGCGCTCCGGACCTCCACCTCGACAGTTCCCCAAACCTCGGCATCAGGCCCGTCGCGCACCCCATTTTCCAACGTTACCGTTACCACCGTAGTTTCGCTATATATTCTTCGCTCAGTTCTTCGCTCATTGGATCTTGTCTCGATAGTGCAATCATCGCTCGCTCACTCAATTGCACTCGTAACACTTGGTGGTTATCAGAGCCTACGATCTTCTCTCGGACCGCACCCACACCTTCGCTTCCCCACTATCAAGTTTTTTGGGGGGGGTATATGTCTCTCAACGATCAAGCACCGCTGCTCGTAGTGCTCTCTCGTAAGCACGCACGGCCACGACAGAGGCTCTCGCTGAGCTTGCCCGACACCCCTGCCATGGCCGAACTCAACGTCGCGACACTGACACAGGAGCAATTAGATCGGCTCATGCGCCAACTCGAAGAATCGGCGCTTGAAATCGCCACACTCACGGCGGAACGCGACTCCGCTCGCCAACAATCGACAGTGAATGCACCACCGCCAACACACGCACCTGCACATTCGGAGGAGCCGATTGTCATCTCCTCCGGCACACCGACACAGAATGACAGCGTGGGACAACGCTCAGGCGCAGCCAGTGAAGGCCCCGCTCACTCGATGCCGGGCATGGAGAGAAACAGGACCGCACCAAGCCCACGGGAGCCCCATGAGTCCCGTCGGCACGTGGAATTTGCGGCGACAAGTGGCGAATACGCCGTCACGGCACCAATGCCACTCAAGCCGCAGCGTCCGCCCTGTTTCGACCCGAGCCAGCGTGGGGGTCCGACGGTTCAGTCGCGGGTCTTCACGATGAACGTGTTTTTCGACGCCAATTACGTCGAGTCGGACTCAGCGAAGATTCGATATGCTGTTTCGTTGCTGAGGGGCCCCGCCATGGACTGGTGGCGAGTCATCGTGACGTCGCTACGCGCCTACGAGCCACCGTCGCACGAAGACGGGCCCACGGGCCCAGCCGTCACCTGGGGTTCATTCTGCGAGACAGCCCAGTACAGCACGTGGGATGCGTGGTGCGCAGGGCTTCGGGCGCGTTTCGAGCCGATCGCGGCTTCGATCTCGACGCGTCAGAAGCTGCGCACTTGGCGGCAGCTCGGGTCGGTTCAAGATTACACTAGCGGCTTTCTCGCACTATGCGAACAAGTCGGCTATATGCACGAGGCGGAGTGGGTGGACCGTTACGTCGGAGGGCTAAAGCCGGACATATCGCACGAAATTATGCTACGCGGGCTCTCGAATTTCAACGAGATCCTCGCGCTCGCCGAGAAAATCGACATCCTACGGCGACCGAGACCGGGGTCCTACTACGGACAACGTCCTCGGGGACCGATCGAGCACGCCACCGTACACACCGTTGCGACGAATGCCGCTGCCGCACCGTTTAAGGGGCGCTGCTTTGCTTGCAATAGGCCGGGCCATCGCAAAAGTGAATGTCCAGAGGAGCTAAGGTGCCGTGGAACAGAGCAGGGGCGAGAGTCTCAGAGGCCGGGAAACGCCAGCAGTCAGTAGAAGTTGGGCCAACTACTGACGAGACTGCCTGCTCGCCCAACTTCACCGACCCTCACCGAGTCACAGTACCGATTCACGCCATCGACCGGGCTCGGACGAATAAGGAGGGTACAGCGACGGATTGCCCAGTACTGATTCACGGGAAAATACAAGGAGCAGCAGTGAAGATTTTTATAGACGGAGGTGCAAGTCACAGCTTAGTTAATACCGCGACTGCAAGGAAGCTGCAACTGACACTTAGTCGGTGCTTACCAGAGATCGATGCACGCTTAGTTGACGGAACACCGCTGGCCATACGGGAGAAAGTGGAAAGAGTAAAAGTCCGCCGTGGGGGGAATTTCGGGTTTACACATGAAATGCTCGCGACGACATTGGATGGGCACGACATTTTACTGGGACGTGATTGGCTGCGACGATACAACCCGCGAATCGACTGGACGACAGGCAGCTGCACTGTGCGAAGTAGCGGTAACTGGGTGGAGCTACCTCGCTGGCAGTCGCCTGAGTCTTCAACGGTCCACGTCAGCGCCATCACGATGAAACGGATTGTCGCCGCTGGAGCTGACGTGTACGCAGTGGATATCGCGATAGTGGAAGAAGCAGACAAGCTGAGTGATTTTCAGAAACTACTAGCGGCAGTACCATCGAAACTACAGGAACTGTTGAAACGATTCCCGGGAATCTTCCCTGACGACTTACCCGAGGGACTGCCACCTCAGCGGGCGCACGATCACCCAATAGAATTAGAGCCCGGAGCACAGCCAACCATACAACGACAGCTCAAACTGACACAGCCCGAGCTCGACGAGCTAAGGAAGCAGTTAGATTACCTGTTAGAGAAAAAGTTCATCCGACCGAGCTCATCGCCATTCGCCGCACCGATACTGTTCACACCGAAAAAGGACGGCGGGTTTCGCATGTGTATCGACTACCGAGCACTGAACAGGGTTACAGTTAAATCACGATACCCCATCCCCCGCGCTGACGAACTGATAGATCAACTGCGCATAGCACGAGTCTTTTCGAAAATTGACTTACGGGGAGGTTACCATCAGATTAGGGTCGAACCTTCGGACTGCGCCAAAACAGCTTTTAGGACTAGGTACGGGTCGTTCGAATACACGGTGATGCCTTTCGGGCTGACCAACGCACCGGCGACTTTTCAGATGACGATGAACGAGGCGTTTAGGCAGCTCTTAGATAAATGCGTTATCATCTACCTCGACGACATCCTAGTCCACAGTCGGGATAAGCAACAGCACTTAGAAGACTTAGAAGCAGTATTTACCGTCCTTGACAAACACAGACTACTGACAAAGGGTTCCAAGTGCGAGTTTTTTCAGGACAGGCTAGAGTTTTTGGGGCACGTTATTTCGGAGGCTGGAGTTGAAATCGACCCGAAGAAATTGGATACGGTAAAAGCGTGGCACCCCCGACGAACATCACGGAACTGCAGAGTTTTTTGGGTTTTGTTAATTACGTGCGCCGGTTCGTCCCCGACATGGCACGCTTAACGGCCCTGCTTACGGATTTGCTGAGGAAGAGGGTCGCTTTTACGTGGGGGGAGAAAGAGCATGCTGCCTTCTCCACCCTAAAAAATGTTCTCTGTTCACTGCCGGTACTGCGCATCGCCGACCCACACCGCCCATTCGAAGTGGTTATTAACGCAAGCGACATCGCCATCGGAGCCGTACTGCTACAGGACTTCGGCAACGGGTTACAGCCCATCGCCTACGAATCACGAAAACTGCATCCGCCCGAGAAGAATTACCCGATACATGATCGCGAAATGCTTGCGATCGTGCATGCGTTCAAAGTGTGGCGCTGTTACTTGACCGGCGCTCACGTGAAAGTACGGACAGATCACAAGTCACTACAGTACCTCCGCGCACAACCCCACCTCAACCCACGACAAATCCGCTGGCTCGACTACCTCGAGTCGAATTTTCACCACACGGTCACCTACAAAAAAGGGGCGTCGAACATCGCCGACGCATTAACCCGACCCACAGCCCAAGTTCACGCCATACTACTCGCCCAGACCAGTCCACTGTTAACAGGCCTATTTACCCACGGTTACCAATCTGATCCATTTTTTACAGGCGGAAACTCACAGCAGTTTGCACCAGCAAGAGGAGTCTATTACGTAAAAACCGGCACTGATCGCATCTGGGTACCGGGCTACACACTTCTACGGGAATTACTGTTGCAGGAGGCACACGACGGAGTTACCCCAGGGCATTTCGGAGTAGAGAAAACACGGCAGCAGCTGCAGCGGTACTACTACTGGCCCGAAATGTTGACCGACGTGCAACGACACGTGGCATCGTGTCCCACCTGCCAGGTCATGAAATCATCACGGAAGCGGCCGGCAGGACAATTGCAGCCGATACCACCCCCAGAGCGTGCTTGGCAGCAGGTGACGATGGACTTCGTCACGGGGTTACCGGCGGGTGCAAGTGGGAACGACGCGATCCTGGTCGTCGTCGATCGACTGACGAAAATGGCACATTTCGCAGCATGCAAGAAATCGATCACAGCCGAAGAAACAGCCCGCCTCTTCATCGCAACCATTGTTCGATTACACGGGATACCAGCAGCGATAATCAGCGACCGCGATACGAAGTTTACCAGCAATTTCTGGCGGAACCTGTGGCAGCAGTTCGGCACGAGGCTGCAGTTGAGTTCTTCGTACCACCCCGAAACCGACGGACAGACAGAACGGACAAATCAGACCATGGAACAGTTAATCCGGGCCACGTGCGACGACCCCACCACCTGGGAACAGCAACTTCCACTAATCGAATTCGCGTACAACAACTCGCCATCCGCCACGACCCAACAGTCGCCATTTTACCTGAACTACGGACAAGACCCTACAGTACCCATGACCCCGAATCCCGACAACCCGGTGCCACGAGCGCAACAGTTCGCATAAAATTTACAGGAAGCTCGAGCCAGGGCAGCAGACGCAATTAAAAAGGCGAACGTTATCGCTAAGCGCAACGCCGACCGCCACCGCCGACCAGTCACTTACCAACCCGACGACTTAATTCTACTCGACACTCAAAACCTCCGCCTGCCCATAACTCCGAAACTCCGCCCCCGACATTGTGGGCCATTCCGCATCAGCCACATGGTCACACCAGTCACCGCCCACCTCCTCCTCCCCGCTGACTGGTACGTCAGCCCCTCCTTCCACGTGAGCCTGCTTCGCCCCTACATCCCATCCACCAGCCAACTGGCCCGACATCGCCCAGCCAGCATGACCCGACCACCGACCGAGCCAGTCATCACGCCCGAAAAGATTCGGAGCCATCGAGTTCGTGACCCACGAGGAGCCCGAAGGGTCGATTTTTTAATACGCTGGAGAGATCGCACACCCACCGAGGACAACTGGGTTCCCCTGGACAAAATCGAAAACCACCCCGTCCTCAACGACTACTTGCGCAGCAGAAATTTCCGGCATATACACGCGCTCTCGTAAGGGAAGCCTCCTTGAGGGGGGGGGGTAGTGTAAGGAAAATTCCTTTTCCTTACTTCGCGTCCCTGCTCAGCGCGTACAACACTGACAGCACCCCACAACATCCCGTTACCACTCGCGACATTCGCCTCGACACCATTCCCGCCACTGTTCACGATGCGACCCAACCTCACGGTTCGGCTGGTAACCCGCGCTCCGGACCTCCGCCTCGACAGTTCCCCAAACCTCGGCACTAGGCCTGTCGCGCACCCCTTTTTCCCACGTTACCGTTACCACCGTAGTTTCGCTATATATTCTTCGCTCAGTTCTTCGCTCATTGGATCTTGTCTCGATAGTGCAATCCTCGCTCGCTCACTCAATTGCACTCGTAACAAGTCCTAACATAAAACATTCTATGGTTTTGATAGATTAGAACTAAAAAAAGGCCAATGGCTTTGTTATATGAGATATTTATACATATGGTAGTTCGGCATCCTAGCGCATTGCCTCCTCGAAGTATCGCTGGAATAATTTGACAAACCCAGCAATGAACTCTTGTGAAAACAAAGGAGACACAAAGTTAATGTAGATATGGAGCTCGCCATCCTGAAACAAGCACAAGCGACACATCAAATTAGGAACAGCAAGCAAATCCACGTGAGTCAAGTGTTTGCAAGTTCATCATACATGGTACTTACACACAGAGCATCCCCAACGGATATGCTTGGGCCGACACCATGCGTTGCAAAGATCGGCCCAACAAACCCCTCCAGCTGAGGCGCCAAACCCTCGTTTCCTCCTCCAACAACCCCATCCGCATGTCCCTCCTCCTCATTGGCCGGCCAATCCATGGGGAAGGGCGACTCGGTGATGGCAGACATGAAGGAGGTGCGCAGGGAACACTCGGGGGAAAGCGTTGGAGTTTTCATGGCCTGGGAATGAGACAAAAGAGAGTGGGGGTAGGCGCGGAGGGGGAAGGAAGGGCAAGGGTGACTCAGTGATGGCAGACATGAAGGAGGTGCGCAGGCAGCACTCGGGGGAAAGTGTTGGAGTTTTCATGGCCTGGGACTGGGACGAAAACAGAGGGTGTGGGGTGCGAGGCGAGAGGGGAGGAAGGTGGTGAGAAAATGAGTTGCCCGCCCCGCCAGTCCATGGAGAAGAACGACTCGGTGATGGCAGACATGAAGGATGTGCGATGGGAGCACTCGGGAGACAGCGTTGGAGTCTTCATTGCCTGAGGATGAGACAAATAGAGGCAGTGGGGGATTGGTGGGAAGGGCAGACATGAAGGAGGTGCACAGGGAGCACTCGGGGGAACGCGTCGGAGTTTTCATCGCTTGAAAATCAGACGAAAGACGAGCGTGGGGGGTCGGGTCGGTGGGTTGGGAGGGGGACGGTGTGGCAGGAAGGGGATGGGGAAAGGGAGAATGTTGGAAGGACAAAATCTGGTGCGGAGGGGGCGTTTCAGAGAAAATGGAGGGGCGATTCGGAGAAAATGCAGTTGCTTTGTTTATCTGTCGCGAGATGTGAGATGCAGAATGCTGGTGGCCTGATGATATGCAGCGCAGATGGGATGAGAAAAAGAGATCAGAATCGGGCCTGGTTGAACCCAGGCATGCACACTCGATCCCACCTCGTTGGCTGAGGTCCCAATGCTGTGATGCACAGCCCGCAACGTGCATGGAAGGGTGCATGTTGTGCAGGTGAGGTGAGGTCATACTTGTGTTACTCTTGAATTTCTTCAAAGCGAGACAAGCGTTTGACAGTAAGTTAAGAGAGCATGGACCCGTGCTGACATGCTGATGTGGCAACACATCAGCCGGAACCTTCCAGCTGAGGTGGCATCTAAAAGACGAGAATTGAGTTCTCACGGTAGAAAAGAGCAGCTCCAGCACGGGCATGTCAATAAACTGTTTCTTCTGCCCGACGGCAGTTGCCAGGTCAGCATCTACAGTGCGAGCCACGTCCCAGAGGGGTAGGTCCTGATTGGCCGGCTGCTTGAGCGGCAATCCCGAGGTGAACACACCCATGGCGTCGGGCGGTAGAGGCGGGTCCAACAGCGGTCTGCAGTTCATGATGCTGGGAGAGAGAGAGGGGAGGGAAAGGGCTCAGGGACTTGCTACAAAGTCAAGACCAATCCCGAGGCGAAAACCCCCATGGCGTCGGGTGGCAGAGGCGGATCCAGCAACGGCCTACAGTTCATGATGCTGAGGGGAAGATGGGGGGCTGAGGAGAAGAGGGGTTGAGGTTTCAGAGGCTTACAACAGAGTTAATGTTTATCCCGAGACGAACACTCCCATGGCGTTGGGCGGCAGAGGCGCGCCCAACAGAGGCCACATGAGTTATAGCCCCTTGGCGTTCAGTTCAGCTTTGAGACGTCTCAAAACAGAGGCCACATGAGTTATAGCCCCTTGGCGTTCAGTTCAGCTTTGAGACGTCTCAAAACAGAGGCCACATGAGTTATAGCCCCTTGGCGTTCAGTTCAGCGGTAGAGGCGGGTGCACAAGACAGTTTTGAGACGTCTCAAAGCCCCATGGTGTTCAGTTCAGCGGTAGAGGCGGGTGCACAAGACACCTGCAAATCATGCTGCTGCTGCGAGAGAGAGAGAACAGACGGTGACGTGGAGGAGACTTTTTTGAGGCGCCTCAAAAGACGGTGATGGGGAGGAGCCCAGGGAAGGGGAAGGAGGAGAGGGGGATGGGATGCAGGGCATGATGCCTGCATGCATGGGGTTTACACAAGCACACATACATATGGGCACGCACACGTACATACGGGCACGCACACATACGAGTGTGCTAACTATTTGGAATCCCACACCTGGTCACATTAAACGTCTCTGTGCGACTGCCCAGCTGCTTTGCATCCGCCACGGCCTTTAGTGCAGCGGCACACTGGAGGCTGAAGAGTGAGCAGGAGCGAGAGGCGAGAGCCGAGAGGAGGCTGGTCGTCTCTGATGGATGGATGGGAGGCAGAGGAGAGGGAGGAAAACGTAAGGTGGAGAAGGGGGAACAAAAGCATCTGCCCCGGCTTTGAGTACCGCTGTGCAGTCGAGGCTGAAGAGAGAGCTCCAGACATAGCTCAGTGAGCCATGTCTGGATCTCGGCTGAAGAGAGAGCAGGAGCAAGAGGCGAGGGAAGAGAGGAGGCTCGCTGTCTCTGTTGGGTTGAGTGCATGAGCGGCAGCAGAAAGGAATGGAAAATGGGGGATTGGAAATCCTTGAGTGCCACTGCACTGCACACTTGAGGCGATTTTCGAGACGAATTTTGAACAACTACAAAATAAGGCTGAGGAGAGAGCAGGGGCGAGAGGCAAGGGCGACGAGAACCGAGCTTGCTTGTCTAAGCGCAGGCGGGAGGAGGAGGAGCGGAACTGGTTCGTTTTGGACGATTTTTGAGGCGCCGCGAGAGGCAAGGGCGACGACGAGCACTGACCTTGCTTGTCGAAGCGCAAGCAGGAGAAGGAGGAGCGGATCTGGTTCGCTCTGCAGTCAGCACGACCAGGCTGGAAGGGCGCGTGTGAGGAGACCATGGCATTGCACACATAGGCGAAGGCGTCTCAAAGGCCAGGAGATTACCTTGCTTGTCGAAGCGCAGACAAGTGAAGGAGGAACGAAATTCGTTCTTCCTGCTGTCCGCCCGGCCAGGCTGGAAGGGCGCATGGGAGGAGGCCATGGCATTGCACACATAGGCGAGGGCGTCTCAAAGGCCAGGAGATTACCTTGCTTGTCGAAGCGCAGACAAGTGAAGGAGGAACGAAATTCGTTCTTCCTGCTGTCCGCCCGGCCAGGCTGGAAGGGCGCATGGGAGGAGGCCATGGCATTGCACACATAGGCGAGGGCGTCTCAAAGGCCAGGAGATTACCTTGCTTGTCGAAGCGCAGACAAGTGAAGGAGGAACGAAATTCGTTCTTCCTGCTGTCCGCCCGGCCAGGCTGGAAGGGCGCATGGGAGGAGGCCATGGCGTTGCGCACATAGGCGAGTGCGTCGTAGGCCTGAGAGAGGCCCTTGGACAGGTAGGAGCGGGTTTCAGCGGGCTTGGGGATGAGCGAGGAGAGAGGAGGCGGGAGAGAGACGGCTTCTGAGTCCCTGCAAGGGAACAAGAAGACAGAGGGAGTGGGCGGGAAGGTAGTGGGGTGCCACGGGAGTTCATTGAGAGAGGTTTTTGGAGGAAGCTGCACACATAGGCAGCTGCACACATAGGCAGCTGCACACATAGGCAGCTGCACACATAGGCAGCTGCACACATAGGCAGCTGCACACATAGGCAGCTGCGCACATAGGCAGCTGCACACATAGGCCAGAGTGTCGTAGGCCTGAGAGAAGCTCTTGGATGACTTTTGAGGCGCCTCAAAAGTCGTAGGCCTGAGAGAAGCTCTTGGATGGGTAGGAGCGGGTTTCAGCGGGCTTGGGGATGAGCGAGGAGAGGGGAGGAAGGTAGTGGGGTGACACTTCATGTTCCGATTTCACGATTTAGGTATGTCACCATTTCATGTTCCGAGCCGAGTCATTTCATCAAGGAGAGAAACGGTCTCTGAGTCCCTGCACGTGGGACGGGGGAGGCAAGTGGGGGGAGATGTCAGTAGGACGCAAGAGGCAAGTGGGGGGAGATGACAGTAGGACGCGGGAGGCAAGTGGGGGGAGAAAGCAGTTAGGGAAGAAGAGGATACCTTTCGGGACAATAGAAAAGGTGGGGCGTTACTCGAGCATGGTGGGTGGATTTCTTACTCGACTCAAAGATCGAGAAGTTGAGTCGACTAATATATTGCGTTGAGGGGCCATTGCAGATGTAAGGCTGGAACATGAAATCGTAACATACCTTGATGACTCGGCTTGGCGTGCATCGGCAGGTAGCGAGCGGTGCAGAGTGGAGACGAAGGCTACAGCCAGCTGGCGCACGGCTGGACGGTCCAGCACAGTCAGACAGGCAGACGGGTGTGTGCCGTACCTTGGGGATTCAGAAGGTTGCGAGCGGTGCAGGGCGGAGACAAGCGCCACTGCCAGCTGGCGCACGGCTGGACGGTCCAGCGCGGCTCGATGGCAGCGCAGAGCAAGACAGGTGGCGTATGGGAGATGGTACACGTGGATCTGTGGGATTGGGGGATACGGTACAAACGGGGGAGGTGGTACACGTGAATCTGACCACTGAGAGCAGAAGACGAGATGGGAAGGGGGAGGGAGTGAGGGAGACGGGCAGAGAGGGGGGATGGTTGGGACTGGAGGAATCAGAGATGGGGAGAGAAATATGACACTTGGTTTGCCGCTATTAACGCTTCAAACATCAGGACAGAATCGAGGGAAGAAACTGGGGAGAAGGACCGGTTGGGAAGAAGAAGAAGAAGAAGAAGAAGAAGAAGAAGAAGAAGAAGAAGAAGAAGAAGAAGAAGAAGAAGAAGAAGAAGAAGAAGAAGAAGAAGAAGAAGAAGAAGAAGAAGAAGAAGAAGAAGGAGGAGGAGGAGGAGGAGGAGGAGGAGGAGGAGGAGGAGGAGGAGGAGGAGGAGGAGGAGGAGGAGGAGGAGGAGGAGGAGGAGGAGGAGGAGGAGGAGGAGGAGGAGGAGGAGGAGGAGGAGGAGGAGGAGGAGGAGAAGAAGAAGAAGAAGAAGAAGAAGAAGAAGAAGAAGAAGAAGAAGAAGAAGAAGAAGAAGAAGAAGAAGAAGAAAAGCAAAGAAACAAACCAACAAAGAGAAAAATTCACTAAGTAGCAGCAGCAAGCTCAGGGCCTTCGGGAATAAACGAGGAGCACCCCCTCATTACCTGCAGGGCGTCTGCTGGTGCTTCACCATGCGCTGCGGTGATTGGCTGGTTCAACTCCATCTCCACTATTCTGTGCAGCTCCTCCGCTTTCACAGCAGCGCCCTTGAACTTGCCGGTCACCTTGATTCCACCACTATAATCCACTGCACTAGCTTCTAGGAATTCACCGCCCTCATTACCGCCATCACCATTACCATCAGCATCATCACCATCCCCATCCTCTGCATCCTCAAACGCGTCCTCCTCTTCCTCTTCCTCCTCCTCCACTTCCACTCCTCTTCCGTCCGCCACGTCTGCTGCAGATAACTTCTTGAATTCTGCTTCCATTGCTGACGTGGACTTCTCACCCTCACCACAAGCATCCCCATACACGTCACTCCCTTGGAATTTCTTCGCCACGTCAGGCTCTTCCCGGTTCTCAAGGCTGCTGGGGTCGTTGTCCAATGGCGCAGCAGCCTCCCAAGCTGCCACGCCATCAATGCTTCGGGCAGCTACAGTGATTGGTTTCGGGTCACGGCACAAGTGCAGTTCAAGCGGACCGCCGGTTTTACCCTGCCCGACAACTCGGGCAAGCAGGAGAGGAAATTTCGACCCAAGCTCCTTCGCTGCTTGCTGGACCTTCTCAAGAGAAAGCTGCCCGGAAAATTGTAGACCGACGACGCCGAGCCCGGTTCCCGTCTCCATCGCGCGACACCAAAGCTCTTCGTCTGTGGAGAGCGGGCGACATGCGACGGGTCCCTGCGACTCGCATGTCGCAGAGCCGCAGGCCGCGACCTTCGTCACGCTGCTGGTCCAGAACATTATCAGAGATTACTCGACCAATTATACAGATTGAAGCCACGTAATGTAATCAGACGGTCTAACCGTGAGATTCCTAAATCTACCGATGGTGTAATATTTTCTTGAGCTACTAGAATTGAGCTGGAAGCATGTGCCTGACTAGCCATTCATGGCGTGATGCGCTAGAGGTTGCCGCATCGGTTCAGTTGCGTATATTTCTTTGCATTTGTAGTCTACATACAGAACAAAACGCCCCAACTGAATTCGTAGGATGACTTTTTACAGTTCTTTTCTGACTCCCGAGCATCTCGAGGTTTTTCACATCATAATGAGCACATGACATTTTTTAATAGCTACAGTACGGTAATGAAAGTTGAACTTCGGTTGTGTGACATAACAAGGAGTGATCGAATCACAACCTTGAACCCCGCACTTCAAATTCTGGTCAGCTCAGTTATCTGAAATCTTCTTTTTCCTAGCCAATGATTTCTAGGGAGCTATCAGGCAGCTGGCTCTTAGAGTGGGTCATTCTCACCCCAACCGACGTATGCCATAGCTTTCGCATTGCCCCTAACTGCTGATCATCGATCGTGTCCTGGTCACGACCTGAACGCCAGACTTACTCACAAAACATAACCGAGTATTGACTCTAGGTTCATTACGCCTCAACATCTCAGGATCCCTATTCTTGGAACCCCCTTTCTCCTTTTGATGATTTGAAGCCTTGTTGTGATTCTTGCCAACCTTCCGCGTTGGAAAAGCGTGTTTATTTGGATCGGACGGCGGGGAATCAGCCGGCTACTCCTGATCGAACGATCGAGATGTCGTTTTGGGGTGCGTCGCTGAGATGAGTTTGACTGAGTTTGACAGAGAGTGATTGTTGAGACTGTGAAGAGGGTTTCTGAGAGTGTGAGGAAGGTTCTTGGAAGTGCGAGGAGGGTTGTTGAGAATGTGAGAGGGGTTCCTGAGAGAATCTGGTAATTCTTTCTTTCTGGGTGTGCTTCTTCTTAGTCTTATTTTGTTCTTCTGCTGCAGTTTCTGCTTCTGTTGTTGCTGCTGCCACTAGCATTGGTGCTGCCATCCCATTCACTGACTTTGCTACTGCCACTAACGGCTGCTCAGCAGCTGTTACTGCTGCCATCTTCCATTACCAATGGGTGCTTCTCTCCCATTCGCTGCTGCTGAACTGGCTGCTCGGCAGGTGTGGAGGTGAAGGCGGGAGAGACGGTGGTGGTGGATCCCACAGAGCATGATTTCGACTACATACACCTGTCCCAGGTACCACCTGCGTTGCACTGCATGCACTTGTCCCAGAATCCCAGATACTGAGAGTTCTCAACTTAAAAAAAAAAAGGCCTGAATCGTCTCAAATTACGGTGGTGGTGGATCCCACAGAGCATGACTTTGACTACATACGCCTGTCCCAGGTACCACCTGCACTGCACGAATCTCCCAGGCATACTGCGTGCGCGTGTCCCATTTACTCCTTCACTACACTGCACGCACCTGTCCCCGGCACACCGGCACACATTTGCAGCTGCCCACTGCCAGGCGAGTCTGGGCGAGGCGGCCAAGGACCACGAGCAGGTGGTGCTATAGGTCAGCCAGGTGGAGTTCCACAAAGCCTCTGATGACCCTGACAACTCTAATAATGATGATAATGTTAAACCCGTGTGGAAATGGAAATCCTCCCCCTGCTCGCATGCAATGCAACCCACGTCTCACCCACTTGATGCCAGGCGAGTCTGGGTGAGGCAGCCAAGGACCACGGGAGAGTGGTGCTCAAGGTGCAACAGGTGGAGTGGAGTTCCCTGAAGACTCTGAAGGCTCTGATGACTCTGATAACTCTTGATCATGACGCCGGCAAATGATGATATTGTTGGCCTATGTCTTCCTCCTTTCCCTTCTCGCATTCGCTCCATGGCTAACCCTCTTCACCCCAGGCGAGTCTAGGCGAGGCAGCTAAGGACCACGAGCGGGTGGTGCTCAAGGTCAGGCAGGTGGAATTCCCCGAAGACTCTGATGATGACGATAGTGATGGCAGTGATGACAGCGAGGATAGCGATGATAGTGAGAACGGCAAGGGCAAGGCAGGCAAGGGAAAGCTGTCTTCAAAGTCGTTTGCAGTGGGGCCGGAGGTGGTGGTGGGCGTGCTAGTGAAGGGGCGGGTGGACTTCGCAGCCATGGACCACATCTTCGACCGCCAGTTCAGCCTGGCCCACACGGGCAGCCACAGCGTGTTCTTCTCGGGATATAAGACCTCCGATGCTGCTGGTGTTGACTCCCTGTATGGTGAGTGATTTTGTGGCGACTTCTTGTACGGGGAGGCCTCCCCCCCCGTGGCCATGTGAGCATGCGTAGGCCATATCTTTGACCGGCAGTTGAGGACGAGATTTTTTTTTTAATCTCTGCTTATGTGCACACTTGGTGTTGTGCTGTGCAGATGAGGACGAGGAAATTGAGGAGGATGAGGAAGAGGACGAGGAGGAGGACAGTGATGATGATGACGATGAGGAAGAGGAAGAAGAGGACGAGGCGATGGAAGGCAGTGACGATGAGGAAGCAGCGGCAGCAGCCATGGCAGGTGAGCTGGGAAGGGACTGAGGCAGTACATGTGCCATATGCTTTAAATTACAGCAAATAAGGCAATCTTGGAGTAACAACGTTGGTTAGCAGTACCATTTCACTCCGCATGACTGTGTGTGTGGTGGGGTAAAAACTGGACATGGCCTACGTCTGCGGTTTTGTGATTGGAAGGTCTGCCATTTACTTCAACCGGAAGGCATTCACTATCTCGTTACCCCCCTCGTCTTCCATCTCCAGCTGAGAAATCGTCTAAGGGAATGGCGGCGGCTGCAGCGGCTGCTGTTGAGAAGCGAGGTGAGATTCGTCTCCCTTCTTTCTCTGTTGCTATTGACACATTTTTTAGAGTCTCTTGTGAGGGTGTCAGTGCACTGCAAACCTTTTTCCGTTTCCAGCTTCCGTCCCTCACCTTCCTCCCACACCTGTTTCTCCGTCGGCCATCGCCCATTGCCCATCGCCCATCGCCCATTGCCCATCGCCCATTGCCCATTGCCCATCGCCCATTGCCCATTGCCCATCGCCCATTGCCCATTGCCCATCGCCCATTGCCCATTGCCCATCGCCCATCGCCCATTGCCCATCGCCCATCGCCCATTGCCCATTGTGTTTTGCCATTCCCCACTGCCATCCGCCCCAAGCCTGCTCGCCTTGCAGCGATTAGACGTCTCAAACCCCTGTTACCCATTGCCCTGCCCACCACCCTCAGAACATGCCCCCAAATATTTTCTGCCCTTGTTCTGCTGCAGCACGCATCAAGTCAGGAAAGAAGGGCACTCCAGTGCCATCCCCAGCAGGGGGAAGAGGGGCAGCAGCAGCAACGCCAGCAGCAGCAAAAGCAGCAGCAGCATCAAAGCAAGGAACTCCAACGGCGGCAAGATCGGAAGGCAAAGATTCCGCACCGCGGAACGGGAAGGAAGTGACACCAAAGAAAGAGGTCAGTTCATTAAAAAAAAAACACAAAAAAAGGTTCAGCTAAGAGTCGACTTTTGAGGTGCCTCAAAAGTGGACCCACTCTTCTCTCAGTAAGAATCGGAGAAGAAAAAGGTGGGTGGGTGAAGCAGGAGATGTTATAGCAAAAAAAAAGTGGCACCGTACATGCAACTGGGGAATGAGAACCAGATGTTCATGTTTGCGGCCCAAACTTAGAGCACTGTGCATTAAAAAAAAAAAAAAAAAACCGCCCAATCATCATATTTCAACACATTGTTAGCTCACATGATAGCAGTGACTGTCTGTACACTGTGCTGCGCATTGCATGTCCATGCAACTCCTGCCACCTTCAACGCAGCAAATGGCATGGTGTTTCTGCTCTTATCCCTCCTTCACCCTCCCTCACACGCCCCTCTATCAGCCTGTGACGGGCAGCAAGCGGGCATCAGTGAGCATCGTCACTCCGCCCTCCTCGAAAGGCAAGGGGGAGAAGACTGAGCGGAAGAAGCCTCGCCCTGACACCCCCGCTGCCGTCAAGACTGCAGGTGGGTGCGGGAAGTGTGTTTGCGACGGGCTGCAAACGGGCAGCAGTGAGCATCGTCACTCCGCCCTCCTCGAAAGGCAAGGCGGAGAAGACCGGTGAGCGTAAGAAGCCTCGCCCTGAGTCCTGACACCCCGCTGTCGTCAAGACAGCAGGTAGGGTGCGGGGAAGGTGGTGGTTAGCTCAGAAAATTTGTAAGCGCCCCGCGCCCTGGATATCATGAATACAATAAATGGAATGAGGGAAAAAGAGGATGGGGTATTGAGCTTTGCCTCCCTTTGCCCTGTCAGTGCTGGTACTGTCAAGACAGCAGGTGGGGTGAGGGAAGAAGATGATGCGGTATTGAAGTTATGAGAGTCTTGGGCACCTCTCGCTCTGACAGTGTTTGAGAATTCTTAATAGTTGCTTTCTTACACCCAAATTTCCTAACACGGTCTTTTGCTGTTGCTATTGTGAGCAGCCAAGGTGAAGCCGCAGGCAGCTGTCGCAGCAATCTCTCCTCAAGCCCAGAAGGTACTGGGAAGGCTCACGCTCTCTCCATTCTGCTCCAACTCCTTTCTTAACTGATGTGTCACAATGCTCGGCAAATTGAATCCGAGTCTCTTCAAGGTCGACTAATATTTCACCCTTATCTACCGTTCCCCCTCCCCACCCTGCATGGACTGCTTTGTGGACGGCTCAAGTCACCCACCCCTGTCCCAAACACTTCGCCATCTACCCCTAAATCAGGCTCCTTCCCATGCACGGCATGTTCTAAGTGAGTCCCATGCACTTTGTTTGTTCTGTTTTGTTCTGTACTGTTCTGTTCTGCTTGATCTTTTTTACACTCCTAGTGCCAATGCCAAATTATTCTTCCCTCTTTTGTTCCAAAATCAACGTCTCTTGTATTACAGGAGATTCACGTCTTCTGATTCCTTAGCAAACCATGTCAAGGCGAAGCACCGCACAGGGAAATAGCGTAGCAATTTTGGTGTTCTAAGTTCCTAAATGTTATCACAGGTTCGTTATCTTCGCGCTTCTGTATACTCAAAAGTCACTCATACAGCAACAAAGTGATAATACAAACAAAACGGAAAAGCACAAGCGGGTTTAACGGCTTTCCGTCTCCAGAATTCAACACAAGCACAGCTGCGTTTGTTTTCGGTTTCATTTCACCCCTAGGCCTGACGGGCACATGAAGTGCGAGTTTTGGTTTGGTGTCCCAATCACCCCTTTGTCGCCATTCATTTTGCACTACCCTCATTCAACGCACGAAGGTGAGTGTCCAGGGGACAAACTGATGCTTGGCGGGATCAGAAAGTGCCGTCTCTTTTGTCACGACGGACCCTGATACGAAGGGTTATTCTTGTGGAGCCGCTGAGGTCAGAGTATCCGACAATTACATAATAGCATCTGTCGTGCTGACGTGGCTGGACGTGTTGTTCTACCTTGTAGGGTACACGATTATGACATGGGCATTCCCCGTGCTGGGTAGGGCGGTGGTGTGGTGATGGAATCCTTTCCCGCAGAGACGGCACGGCGGTTACCCTGCGGAGCGGAGGTGAAGGTAAGGGGGAGTGGTGAGGGAGGGGATAACATTGGGATCGGGGAGACACACTGCCTGACATGCGCCTTGGCTTTTGCTCCCTGCTGTGTCGTGCGGCAAACATACCCCTCCCACGCCACCGACAGCTGCTGTTTTGCACCAACCTCAAGGCCTCATCTGTCCGTTGAAAAGGACCATTAACATCTCGACCGTTCAACTCCCTACGACGTCAGGCACACCCTGTAAGGATTCGCGATTTCTGTCACTGTATCGAAATCGGAGCTGGTAACCAGTGTCGTCAAAACCGAATTCTCAAGTGGCGACTTGCGCCAGAATCCACAATGAGTTGCGCCTCTCTAACACCTGTTCGCCCTCAACCCTAATTTCCACCCTTGCCCGCAGAACATCCTCCCCTCCTGCGCTCAACTTCCCCTCCCCACCCCCCCTTCCCTTTCGCGTCCCCTTCCACGAACTCAAGATGGCGCTACAGCTTGGCAAGATCAAGGATCAAGGGTCCAAACTCAATATGCCACCGTATATTACCCCGCAAAGTATTTAGTAAAACCTACAGAACCATCTCCAACCCTGTCAAAACACGATCCCGAGGGCTATCGACTCTGTACGCAGCCCCTTTTGTTCTTTCTTCCCTTCCCCATTCCCTTCCCCTTCCCCTCATCCTTCTGCGTCCCTCATCAAACCCTTCCCCATCTCCCATCCCTTGCGCGCCCCCCATCATATCCTAGTCCTTCCGCCACCCCACCCTCCCAACGTGCGCAAATTGCCTGACCCATTGCTTCCCCCGCCTGCATCGGAAGCAACCGCCTCCTCCAAACGCCATGGCTCCCATCCCTACCTTCTCTTATTGCTGCTTGCTGCTGCCTGCTGTTGTTGCTGCTCCATGTTCTTCACTGGTCGCTTGCAACCTCCCAACCTTTTTCACATGATTCCCACTGAAGGTAACAGCCACGTTTCAGCTGCAGCAAGCGCAAGATAGTAACTTCAGTCAAGCCGCACAGCGTGTAATCCGCGCAGCAACAGCTAGCTCGGCTGCGCTAGGTAAAATAGTAACTTCAGCGTGTAACCTTCGTAGCAACTGCTAGCACGGCCGCGCTCGCTAGTTTCTTCCAACCATACTTCACAATTTCGTATAAATATGGAGTCATCTACAGAAGCGAATGAAGAAACAGCTGATACATGCGATTGATTAGAGCTCAGATTCGCATGTACGACAGACACAAACGGTCTTTTTTCGCACTTACGGTAGGCCTGTTATACTCTCGCTCGGCTGTTTTTCCATTAACGACCTTTGCCGCTGTTTGATTTGGCCTACGTGCACTAGTGCACTAGCCGTGTATTTTAGGGTTCCAGCGTTCTTGGATGAATCGTATTCGTCTACTTCCGGGTTCCATGCAGTTATTGGCGTAGATGACATCCTAGCCGTACATCTCGCCGTCCACCTCTTTTCTCCCAGGCAGCCGCGAATCCCGGCAACCGCGTCCAGCGGGGCCATGGGTTCGCGAAGCAGCTTTGGCAAGTCCGGAATCTCCTTTTTAACAGGCTGGGCAGTTTTCCTAATATGCTCACTACTATGCGCGCATTCGCTGCTCGCCGAAAGCACCAACACCGCCAGTAGCGCCGATACCGCTGATAGCTCACGGCTCAACAGCTTTGCTCCCTGGAGAGACTTTTCATCGCTCTTATCAAGATTGAGACCCAGATTCGGACAGAGATTCGGACATTTGCTGGCGTTTTGGGATGACACGTCAGCAGTTGCGGTTAGAACTGTGGAGGGATCAGAGGGAAACCAAAAGGCGGCGGAGTTAAGGAGTAGCCGTCATCTCCTCCGTCTTTTGGTCTCGACGCCGCAGCCGTTAACAGCTAAGGCCGTGACGGGCGCTGTTGGAACCGCCGTGAAATCCGTTGTTCAAACCGCCGTGAAAGCTGCTGCGGGTAAATTAGTGCATAAACCTGTCGCGAAAGCAGCCGCCCCGGCTGGTCCCAAGGTTGCGCCTAAAACGGCGAGCACCGCTGCTAGAGCGCAGCCGATGCATAAACGCGGCGAGAAAAACGAACGAGGAGATGGCGGAAGAGGCGGGGACAGAAGAGACGGCGGGAAAGGCGGAGGCGGAAGAGAAAGCGGAAGAGGCGGAGACGGGAGAGGTCCTCCTTGCGACCCGAACAGGAACCCTAGGAACTGTAGGAGCTGGAAGGGCCGCGGTTGGCCGGAATCGCAGCAAGGGAGAAACAACGGGGGAGGCGACGACGACGACGGGCCGTACGGCGACGACGATTACGACGATAACGACGACTATGCGACCCCGACGCCCACGCCGTCTCCGCCGCCGCCGCCGCCGCCGGGGGAGGAGATGGAGAGCGAGGACCGGTGGTGGGAAGGCGGGCGTGCGCACGTGATGTGTCACGACCGGGAGTGCACGCGGAGCAAGTGGGCGGGATACGTGCCGGATGTTGCGGGGACGGGCAGCGCGGGAACGGGCGGCGCGGGGAGCGGCGTGGCGAGCGGCGCGTGGGTGCCTGGTATTGGTTCGGGCGGGCCGACGGAGGCCGTGCGACTGGGAATGGGCGACAGTGCGACGACGACGACGGCGATGTTTGAGTCGACGACGACCCCGCCCATCCCGCCTGACGCCGTCGCGCTGGGGTTCCCCGCAGGACAGGTGAGACGTGCGAGGGGTGCGGGGAAGGAGCGGAAGGTCGGTGTGGAACTAGGAAGGACCGTGCAAGAGGGAGAAAGGGTCGGCCGAGGTGGGGTTGGTGGGGGATTGATTGAGGATGGCGGGTGCGAGTGAACGGGGTCGGCACATTGTTCTGTGTTGCTACCCCGCCCAACCTTTGTCTCGCCCAACCTTTGTCTCGCCCAGCCTTTGCCTTGCGTCCCCTTTCTGCCCTCTCCTTACCCTTCCTCCTTTCCCTTCTTCCGCCTCTCCACCCTCCCCTCCG
Source organism: Closterium sp. Naga37s-1 (assembly GCA_947471745.1). Classification (NCBI taxonomy): domain Eukaryota; kingdom Viridiplantae; phylum Streptophyta; class Zygnematophyceae; order Desmidiales; family Closteriaceae; genus Closterium; species Closterium sp. Naga37s-1. Next base: position 4,080,767 of record CANJKZ010000069.1, read on the forward strand.
TCCGCCCCAGGCCATACTGAACGCGTCCCTGGGCGTCGTGACCGCAGGCGCCCTCAGCGCAGGGGCGTGACTCGTATGTTTTTTGCTCCTCCCTTTCCTCGCTCTCATCATTCCTCTGTCCCCCCACCATCCCCTCCGTCCACCCCAGGCCATGCTGAATGCGTCTCTGGGCGTGGTGACATCCACAGCAGCAGCAGCCGCTGGTGCAGGCGTGACAGTGACGGTGTCTTACAACATTCTTGTCGTTCCAGTCGACACCACCACCGACACCACTACTGGCACTGGAAGCACTGGTATCACCGGCAGCACCGGCAGTGGCAGCACTGGCAGTGGGGGCACTGGCAGTGGGGGCAGTGGCAGCACTGGCAGTGGCAGCACTGGCAGTGGGGGCACTGCCAGCACCGGCAGTGGCAGCACTGGCAGTGGGGGCACTGGCAGCACCGGCAGTGGCAGCACTGGCAGTGGCAGCACTGGCAGTGGGGGCACCGGCAGCGGAAGCACTGGCACCACCTGCAGTGGGGGCACTGGCAGTGGGGGCAGCAGTGGCACTGGGAGCACCGACAGCGGCACCACCACCACAAGCAGCGCTGGTAGTACCACCAATCCTGCCAGCACCAGCAGCACCGACAGCACAGGCAGCACAGGCACCAGTACCGACACCGGCAGCACAAGCAGCACCAGAAGCACTGGAAGCATTGGCAGCATCGGAAGCATCGGAAGCAGCGGGGGCAGTGGCAGCACCACAAGCAGTGGGAATGCAAATTCCAACACAGAATTTGACACCACCAGCAGCGGCAGTACTGCCTCCGGTGGTGCCTCGGGTTTATCCTCGACTTCTGGTTCTCCTTCCGTCTCTCCCAATCCATCCTCTTCCCAGACTTTTTCCATAGCTGCGGTTTCAGGCAGCAGCGCCGCTGTCAGCTCATCTGGCAGCAGCACCGCTGCCAGCTCATCAGGCGGCAGTTCAGGCTCAACAGTTGCACAGGGAAGGCAGTTACTCCAACCCTTCACACCAACCCGATGGTTCTTAACCGGTCCTGATGCCCGCGCCGCTGCTGCTGCCACCGGCAGTTCCAGCGCAGCTGCTGCATCTGCCATGTCAGCTTCCAAGCCTGCCGCTGCGTCAGCTTCGAAGTCAGCGTCCACGTCAGTATCAGCGTCGAAATTCGCGGCAGCAGCGACGGGGGCAGCGGCAGGGGGCGTGGCGAACGGTGGTGTACCTTCCGCCACCCCGCAGTGCCAGGATGGCCCCTATGTGAGCGCCGCCTTGATCCCCCTCGGCAAGTGCAAAGTGAAGGCCACTGCCACCTCCAAACTTGTCAGGTAAGGATTTTCCCTCCAGCTTGATCATATGCATCGGCCTTCGGAGCGAAGTTAGTAGTTACGTATGCATCTTATATACACATACCTATGCCTCCATGATGCTTCTTAAAGGCACATATCTTGTCTTTTCCCCTGTCGAGTGTTTTGTCACTAGTTGAGGAATGCATGTTCAAATTTGACAAGTTCACTCTTGAACGGTTTCTTGTTTCCACCCCCTCCCCCCCATGTCCCGCCTCTATGCAACTTTTTACCCAGGATAAGCAAGGCTTGGTATGCCAAGCTGTCATATGGGGAACCCTCTGCTTCTGGATCATCGTCAGTGGTCTATGTAGGCTGCCAGCGGAAATACACTTTTCAGGTGCCCAATTTTCAGGGCCAGGTGCGCCAAGGCCCGGTCACACTGCGCGTGTGCCAGGCGGGCACAGCCAAAGCATCCACCTGTGGACCGGTTACTATGACTTCAGCAGTACCTTACTGTGGCTAGCAAATTGACCAGTTTGCTTCCATATACGTTTTAGTGTATCATAGTAGCTGATTGGTGGTGGTGATGCAATGCAATGTCACCCACAATTTTATATTCCGTTCTTTTACATTTCAATCACTACGCAAACCTGTAAGGAAACAAAGCCAGGTCTTGTAAACATTTGGGTGCAGTCCGTACACCCAGTGCAGCATATGGGTGCGACCAAAAGCGCGTTTGCTCGAATGAATTTCTCGTGGGTGTAGCATTTCATCTGGTGCGCACTGCGCAGTCTCCACCCTCCACGAATCTCGCAAAGGAATCGAGTTTGTCCCGTGAGCACGGGAGTACTCACTTGAAGATCACACGACATTGTGAACGTTCCGGGTGATGTAAATATCTAGACTTTGAAGTTTCTCGACCCTCAAATAGCACATGATATCGAAACTTGTTTCTCCACCTGCAGCCAGGTCTGGACTCGAGTAACACGTGGCTACAGCCGAACGGGGTTTAACAAGCCCTACAAAATTCGCGGCGCCGCACTCGGGGGCACGTAACGCGACTCCAAATGTCGCCCCCCTATCCACCACTCCACTTCAGTCTCATTCGCCTCGTTCTTCCCTTCCCCATCCCTCGCCGCCATCCACCTTCATTGCATTGCATGTGGCACTTGGCATGACCTCACCTCGACCTGCCATCCAGGCTCCACCGAATGGCACCTCTCTCTGCATCCTACCAAACCATCTGAACCGTAACTAACCCATACATCACCAGCTGCTCCCTCTTTCTCCCTTCACTTGCACCATCGTGACAAATTCATGAGTCAACCAGCTCGTCTCATCAGCACCCTCATTCCCCGCTGCACGACAACCATCCCTCTGCCCTTTCTCCACATTCAATACAATGGCGTTGCTTGTCGTGTCAAGTTCCGAGTTTCCTACCTCTCCTTCCGTTTCGGGCCTTTAGGGCTAGCGGGTCAACAGACTAGCGGGCACGCGAGAAGCACCAATCTTTGCAAGCGCCTGTTTGTCGTTTTGCAGATGGCCGCGCAGGAGACTCTGCGGCATGACCGCAGAGATGTTTCTGATCTCTCTTCACAACACTAGCAGAACAATTTCGACGAGTGATTTCTCGCCGTATCGCCTCCCCCGTGTATTCTTTACCCTTCTGTTCCCGAAGTAGCACTACGAGCTTGCAGTGCTGACGGGCTATGGCCTCCGGGGCTTGGGAGTCGAACGACCACTGGCGGATTGAGATGCTACAGTCGTAGCTTGTAGAACGAATATGCGCGGCTCGTAGATTAGATGTGAGCCTAGGGGCGCTTTATGTCCGATGCTACGGTAGTGACGTGGCTCACTCTTGGCGAGCAGGGATTTGCTATTATCTAAAGCCAGAAACCGACTCGCTAACGCGTATAAAGGATTAAATATAAGATGGCACGCGATCGCCGAAAGTGGCTCTTCCAAAGTCAAATGTGGATTCTAATCTCCGTTATTGTAGCCCCGCATATAGTCTCCATAGCCACGGCCACGGCCTTCGATACTAGAACGCCGGCCGCAGAAACCGTTGCAGCAGAATTGGCGCGCGGTGGGAGACACCTTCTGCCTTGGAGCGTCAGCATCGTATTTAATCGCCAACGACGGCATGAATTAGCTGCTGATGCGGCTGGCTCATTTGCTGCGTCTGACGTTGCTTCTGCGTCTGTTGATGTCGAACCGAAGCAGTTCAGTTTGGAAGGAGGCTCGGTGCGGAGGACGCTCGCTACAGTCACTACTAAAACAGCCGGTGGCAGCAGCGCCGGTAGTAGCGGTGGTATAATCGGCAGCAGCAACAGTAACAGCAGCACTAGCAGCAATAGCAACAGCTCTGGGAATAATAGCGATTGGCTTAGGAACAATGCAGCGGGCAACTTTAGCAGTAATAACGGGGGTAATAAGACGCAGCCTGTTGGTACCAACAGCGGAGGTTCCACTAGCAGCGGAGCGGTTAATAAATGGAACAGCAGCGACAGCAACAGCAACAGTAACAGTAATAGTAACGGTAACAGCTCAAGTGTCGGCGTGGACAGCATGATTGTAACGGTAACGCCGACGATTCCGGAAGACGCGGTAGCCACAGGCCTGCCGGCTGGCAAGGTACGGCCGTCTCTGTAGACTGCAAGCCGTTTGCGAGCTGGTTAACTGGCGTACTTCGTGTGTTTTTGAGGCCAATGTAAGGCTTGATAAAGTGATACTCGGAAAGTACACTCCCCTTCTTTCACGAGCTACTAGTCACGTCTAGGTTCATAGCTTATGGTTTGTCGCTTTCCCAACTCCTCCCGTGATGGTTTGCCATGGTCCGTCCCAAGCTCTCCCTTCGCTTGCCTCCCCTCCTCCGCGCTCCCACCCTCTCCTCTCTCCTTTTTCCCCTCCCCCCTTCCTCCTCTTTCCTTCCCTCTCCCCACTGCCCCCTCTCCCCGCGCCAGGCGGTGGTAAACGCCACGGTGGACATTCAGGAGGAGCCGTCCTCGAATGGCACCGCCACGCAGCCCGTGGTACGCGCCGCTGCCGTCCTCGTTAAAGTGTTTAGTTTGTTTCTCCGCTTATATCCAACGATGGTGACGCTTTCCGCAGTGGAGAGAGATAGGGAGCCGATGACACAAGGAACGAACAACATTGTATAGTCAACTCGAGAATTTCTGAGGCGCCTCAGAAAGAGATAGGGAACTGATGACACAAGGGACCAAGAGCGAAGGATGAAAGAACACGAGATTACGATGCGACAAAAAGGCAGAACTGGGACCAGAAAGTTGTGCCATCTCACTTCATCGCACCACACCAGCTCGCATCCCTCTCCCTCCTCTCCAGCTCACCCTTCGCCCCTCTCGCTTTTCGCCCCGCTTGTTCCACGTTCCTCGCATTCAACCGAACCACACCGCCACATTCCTCTCCCTGCGTTTCGGCCCCCTCTGCCTGTGCCTGTCAGGCCGTTTTCAACTACGACGCCTTCTTTCTCCAACTTCCCAACACCTCCCCCACCCCTCCTCCTCGCACTCCTCCCCCCTCTTCTCCCTCTCCCCCTCCTCCCTCTCCTTCCTCTCCCTCACCACCAACTCCCAAATCACCTTCGACCCTTTCCTCCTCTTCCTCCACCTCTCCTCCCCTTCCACCTACTTCGGGGACCCTCTTATCCGACACGTCAGGGCCCCCTAACGACCCTCCCGGTTCGGGGCAAACTTCAGGTTCGGGAGGTGGGCCTGCAGGTTCTTCAGGAGGTTCCGGAGGTTTGGGAGGTGGTTCGGCAGGCTCGGCAGGGGGACCTGGTGGTTCGGGAGGGAAGGATCAGAGCAAGCCTCAAAAGCCCTCGTCTCCTCCCTCGTCCGCATCTCCCTCCCTCCCTTCTCCTACTCACTCTACTCCCCCCTCCCCTCCGAGTAAGCCTCCATCCTCCAAATCCTCCTCCCCATCCTCTTCACCTTCCTCCTCTCAGTCCCCCTCTCCTACAAAAAAACCGCCTTCCGCTGCATCTAAGCAGCCGTTGCCATCGCCCACCAAAGCACCCTCTGCTTTCCCTGCTGCGCACCCCAAAGGAAAACCCTCCAAACCCAAGAGCCCATCCTCCCAATTCTTCCCTTCCTCTGATCCCAGAAGTAACGGCGTTAGCAGCAGCAGCAGCAGCAGCATGAGCAGTGGCAGTGGCAGCAGCAGCAGCAGCAGCAGCAGCAGCAGCAGCAGCAGCAGCAGCAGCAGCAGCAGCAGCAGCAGCAGCAGCAGCAGCAAGCCCAAAACCACCACCAGGTCATTTTCTCTCGCCACCACTGCCTCTGTAACCACACCAGTGGTAACCACAACAACTGCAACCCCGTTATCTGGGGAGGAAGAAGAGGATGCGGAAGCGGAGACGCAGCTGCAGCAGCAGGAGCAAAGGATCCTGGAGTGGCATCGGCAGCAGCGGGAGAAGCAGAGGGAGAATCCGCAGGTGCTGGCAATGGCCATGGCGGACCAAGCTGCATCCAAGTTCCCCTCCTACACGCCCTACTGCTCTGCTGGGCCCTATGTCACGGCGGTTCTGATACCATTGGGCAACTGCCGCGCTGTCCCACGAGGCAACAACGCCAGAATCGTCAGGTGAGGCGCTGCTTTGGTTGCTGATGCTGTTGGTTTGGAGCGGAAGCTGTTGGTTTGGTGCCGAGGCTGTCAGGTAAGAATAAAGTTCTTGCAGTCAAGCTCCCCTCTCACACGATCCAGACATCGCCTCATCACACGCGGTAAGAATAAAGTTCTTCCAGTCAAGCTCCCCTCTCACGCGCCCTATTGCTCTGCCAGGCCCCTACGTCACGGGGACCACTCGTCCCACTCTGCTGGGGGGGGGGCGTGCTGACACCAGAGTGTTTTTGAGAAATCATTTTTAAGATTCCCGTCCCACTCTGCTGGGGGGCTACCATTGGGGAACTGCCGCGCTTTTCCCCCTGGCAACAACGCCAAGATCGTGATCTAAAACACTGGTTTGGGTATTGAGGCGAGGCTTTGAGAGAGAGGTGCGGAGTCCTTATCGATCAATGCACTTCCACTCCCCCCACCCTCCCCTTTTTACTCCCCTACTCATCAACCCTCTCACTCTGTCCTCTTCACCCGCCGCTACTCCACCTCTCCCTTTCCCCTTCCCCATCATTTCCCCCCACTTTTCCCAGGGCCGGCAATTCTCGTTTTATCCGTTTGGACCTTGGGCGGCCAGTGCGGGGGTGTCAGCGCTCGTACCGCTTCCAATTGGTCAACTTCCGAGGGCGGGTAGTACGCGGCCCTGTCACTCTCCGCGTGTGCCGTGCTGGCAAGCCTGGAGCTGCCACCTGTGGCCCTGTTACAGTCACATCTGCAGTGCCCAGCTGCTAAAAGACGGGTGCTTGTGGGGGTGGGTGGGTGGATCGATATGCATGTGAAAAGGTGGTTTGTGGTGAAAACAAGGGTTAGCTGTGGGAAGCAACTGGACGTGGGAAGTGTACTCTAGCAAAAGTTATATGTTTGGAGCACATTGTTAACAAAAGGGTCTCAGTCAACCTTGTGTGTTTTAATCTCCCTAAACAATAAATGGTGTTACTGTATTAGATTTCGTTGGCGACATAGACAACATTGAGGTTTACGTCTTTCATAAATTTGGTACAGTAAATAGCTTGTAACAGATAATTGGTGAAGAACTAGAGTTCTACATCTCTAAAGTACAAGCTCATCTGCTTCAAATGTTAGCGCGTCTGACTGAGGACGATGCATTCCACTCCCTCGCTGGCTTCACTGTCAGCAGCTCCTTCCCGCCATGCATGAACGGTACAAAGTTCGTATGGGCAACGGGTCAGTCATCTAATCAATTTTGGGGCTGGTCAGCTGACTGTCGTTTATTCATACCCCCATATAGGAGGCCCATTCGTTGAACTCTTTTTCCCAAATCACTCAGCAAGAAGAATGCGTGGTGAGGTTAGCTTTATGACAATAGTTGCCTACTTGCCATGCACAAGGACGCATTGTTGTTACTAGTGCATTCCTGAAACCTGGACTACGAGTTCAGGTAGAGGCTATATCATGAAATCGAGTTAGGTTGGGGAAGAGTGCCTGGAAAATCAGGTCACAACTGGCGGGTTTGCTGCTTTGCTTGGCTTTCCAAAATCGTCAGAGGTGATCTGTGCTTGTCGGTGCGCCGCGGGACTCGTCTTCGATGTGGCTGCTCATCATCTTGTCAGTTTTCCCCCGACCTACTCAGCATGATCACAGTCTGCTTGACCTGCTCTAGTTTCTAGTTTCACAGCTAGCCCTTTTAGAACCTATGCTAGGTTTTTGGCTCTGCCTAAAGCTTCTAGGCCAATTCAAGCTAAGAAATCATGGCCGTCATTTTGAATTGTTTGGCGGATTCTCGCAACGTCGACTACAGATCCTGACCGATGAATCGTCAGATCCCCACTACGTGCATTGGCTCTCGATTTCTAGTGGTCAGTAGGGGCCCGCGTTACGTCGAAAGGTTGACAGGTTCAGGAGCGGTTCGAGTGGTTCGACCATTCTGACCAGTTCGACAGGCTCCTCAGCTTTGACTCGCGGAAAGGTTCGAGTGATTCGACTGGTTCGACCGTTTCGGGTGACTCGAGCGGTTCGACAGGTTCCAGAAGTTCCGTGACGACCGTGACGACTTGTAAGTTGATCAAGCAAAACTTCAGACGTTTTGGTAAATGGGCCCGGTCGTCGCGCTCCTGTACGGCTTGCAGGTGGCGGGCGTGTTGCTGCTGCTCCTCCACACGTACGGCTGGTCCGTCGCCGCCCGCAACCGCCGCAAGTCCCTCGATCGCCTTCGTTTGCGTCGTAGCTCGTCCGCCGCGAAACAGCCTCCACGCGCGACGCGAAAGCGCGGCGCGCAGCAACCAGGTGGAGATATTATCTCTACTGACGATGGCGATTACAATGCGCGAGCCACGGCGATCATTTCAAGTGGTAGCACGACGGGAAGCGCGGAGAATTCCCTCTGCCCGCATTGGCCGGCGGTGGCGGTGGTAATGCCCGTGCGAGGTTTTCACGCGCACACGGCGAGCAACTGGGCGACGCACATCACGGCGGATTATGCGGGCCCCGTGGAGTTCCTCATCGTCGTGGAGAGCGAGGCGGACCGCGCGTACCTCGAGGCGTGCAAGCTCGCAGCGCGTTTCAACGCTGAGCATAAAGGGGGGAGGGAAGGTGGAGCGCAGGGGAAGCAAGGGAGGGTGCAAAAGGAGGAAGGCAGGGGGCACGGGGGCGCAGGCGGGGGGGAAGGAAGGGAATCTATAGATTCACCCAGAGGGGGAGCTGTATGGTCATGGGAGGTGGTATGTGAAGGGGAGACTGCAAAAAAAAGTGGCGTTGCGTGCAGGCAGCAGGGGGAGGTGCATCTGAGGAAGGTTCGTGTGGTGGTAGCTGGCACCTCTACCACATGCAGCCAAAAGATCCACAACCAGCTGGCCGCCGTCGATGCCGCCCGTCCGGAAGCAGAGTTTGTCCTCTTCCTGGACGACGACGCGAGAATGTACCCAGAGGCGATCACTTACCTCGTAACAGACATGCTTCGCCGACCCGACACGTTCCTTGTAACGGGTTACCCGTTTGACATTCCGAACCCGGGGTCGCTGTTTTCATACGCGGTGTTAGGGTTTCATCTGGTCCCACTGGTTAATTTCTCGTATGATGCGGGCACAGAGTATATCTGGGGCGGGTGCATGATGTTGAGGCTCGGAGATTTCCGAAGCAACAGGCTCGGCATGGTGGATGTGCTTCGGAAGGGAGGGTACTCGGATGACATGACGCTAGGGGCAGTGGGCAACAGCATACGGAGCAGCAGCGGCAACAGCAGCAATGGGAGCAGCAATGGGAGCAGCAATGGGAGCAGCAATGGGAGCAGCATAGACAGGAAGAGCAGCAGCAAGGCGTGCCAAGAGGAATCATCCCAGCTGATTGCTCAGGAATGTGAGAAGCGGGAGCAGCAAAGCGGTAGCAGCGTTCCCTGCAGGGCCTTGGATTGTGCACAGCGTCTCAGGCTAAGCAGCCTCGAACCCAACAGCCCCAGCACCCCCAGCAACCCCAGCACCCCCGGTAGCAGCGACCCGCCAATGCTATCGCCAGCCTACGCGCTCCTGGCACACCCCCTAGACCCGCACTTCTCTGCCATTCAGTTCTGGAGCTACCTGCGGCGGCAGCTGTTTGCACTCACCACATACTTCTCCCCACTCAACCGTCGCCTCAACCTCTGGCTGCTGCTCATGGGCATGGCCTTTAGCTCTGTCATGGCTGGATCGATGGCTGTCTCACTTTCGTTCCTGGTGCAGTATTTCTTGCCTTGGATGGTTAGTTCTGCTGCAGTGGTTTTGGCCGGAGTCCACGGGGGTGTGTCGCTGGTGGCTGCTGCTCCCGTGTGTAACGTTCCTGTGATCGGTGTGGTTTGCCGTGTGCTGCCGTTCAGTGCTGCTGCTATTGCCACGTCGCAGATTGGCGTAGCTGTAGAAGGAGGGTCAGCAACATCAGGAGCAGCAGCACCACCACCACCACCAGGAGGAGCGACAGCAGCAGCAGGAGGAGCAGCAGGTGCTGCCACTGATGCATCTCCTGCATGCCCTAGTGGGTTTGCCTTAGCTCAAGCCAACACAACATGCAGCATTCTGAGTGTCGGAATCTTACCAGAAGCTGTCTCATCGCCAGCAGCAGCAGCAGCAGCAGCAGCAGCAGCAGCAGCAGCACAGCTCTCCGCAACCAACACACTAGGAGTTTACTTGAAGCACCCTGCTCTCCTCCTCCCCCTCCTTCCCTCACTCCTTCACCACACCATCACCCACCTCTCCCACCTCCCTCTAGCCGTCTCACTCGCCCTGCTCCACTTCGCCTCCTTTGCCCTCGCCTCTCTCGCCCTCCGTGCAATGATTGCCGCGCACATTCAGACCTGCTGCTTTCTGGACCCTCAGGCTCCCTTTTGCCCAGATCGTGCAGCTATAGCGGTGGTGGATCGAGGGAAATGTGACTGTAGAGAGTGGCAGTACGCGCTGTGGCGCGTGTGGGTTGGGTACCTTATACACAACAGCATGTACCCCTTTTGTGCCTTGCTGACTTGCTGGGTGCCATACATAGATTGGGCCGGTATATGTTATAAGCGGTGTTCTGGCCGAATTACCAGGGAGTAGGGCATGTATAAGGGCCTACTGGTAGCTCAGATAGTCATCCCTCAGTGTCCTTACAGCCCATAAGTAAGACTTTTCTTTCATTCACATAGGTTAGTGTGATGCAGGGTAGAGCTGAAGGGGTGGATGGAAACAGGAAGCTTGGTTGCTTAGAAAATGGAAACAAGGGAGGTGATAGAAAAAAACAGCTATTATTTGGAAGGGGCTGAGCTTGCCCCATTATTTGCGCTTGCTTTGGTAAAGCTACGCTTGCGCAACAACGAATTTGCGCTTATGGGGAACGTGCAGTGCAGCGATTACGTTGTCGGACCCAGGGAGCGACACCGTGAAGAAATCGTCCGTAGTCGCATTCACCTCTGCGACCTCGTTAACAGTTGCCATTGTTTCTGTAGCAGCAGGCTTTGCGACTTCCGGGGCCTCCGTGGCGACAACGGTCAGCCCCTTCATCTCGGGCACGCCATACGCGGTAATAACATTATCGGAACCCGGAAGCGACATCTGAAATGAGGTGACCTTTTTCTTATTTCCACGGATGTTGAAGGCCTGAATCACATTGTCGGAACCGGGCAGCGACACGGATGCAGTGCTGTCGTCAGCAGAGGAAGCAGAAGCAGACTTGGGGGATAGCGAGGCGGTAGCAGTGGTGGCAGTGGCTGTAGCGGTGGTGGTGGTTGAATCGCGATCCGACTCGTCGGTAATCGCCACTACGTTGCTCTTCCTGTGGGGCACGTTGCGGGCCCAAATCTCGTTGTCCGAACCAGGAAGCGACACGTGGAAGGTGGAATCGTCCTGGGCCTTGGTCACCTTTTCGTCGTTCGCGACGACGACGCTCTCCTCCTTCGTCGCCTCCGCCTGGAGCGCGTCTACGTCCGTTGCGACGACGACGCTGCGAGTCGCCAGCGTCGCAGGAACGCCGAATGCGACGATCTCATTGTCGGAACCCGGGAGCGACACGCTGAAGCTGCTCCTGGGCTTGGAAGCCACGTGGCTTCGGGGCTTGTGGATCGCGGCGATGACGTTGTCAGAACCAGGCAGGGAGACGGACGTGAGACTGGCCTCCTCGTTCTCTTCGTTGGCGATCAGTCGCGAAAAGACGTCGTCGTCATCGTTGTCGTCACTGTTGTCTTCGTTATCGTCGTCTTCGACGATCATGTTGTCGCCATTGTCGTCAGTGTCGTCAGCCGGTTCGGCGATTTTCGCCGGCTTGACGTGCACGCGGGAGATGATCAGATTGTCGGATCCGGGGAGCGACACCGCCACGTCAGCGGGATCCACGTCCTCCTCGAACGGAGCGACTTCGGGCGCAACGACGACAGTGGAGCTCGTTGGCTCGAGAGCTGGATGAGACGGGAATGGGATTATTCGTGGAAGAGAATTGAATGGGTGTGCGAGATGCGATGAGAGTGGATGCGCGATGGGGATTGGATGCGTGACTCGCAGTAGGGAAAGGCAGGGTGCCAGGCGATCTCGGAGACAAGTGCAGCTGAGTCACTTGCGGAAGACGTCCGAAGTGTGCGGCAAGACTGCAATCAACCCAACGGCGAACGGAACGACAATGGTGGGTGATTGGACAATGGCGGAGGTGTGATAAGCTTTCCTAGTCGGCGCTTGATGAGTCGAGTGCTCACCTTGGGAGTCGTCGGATTCGGAAGCGGAGGGAAGGATGGCGCCTTGAGCGCCGTCGTTCCAGGCGGACATGGCCATGCGGAAGAGGCTCGACGCGGAGAAGGGCGATTGGCTCTGCGATGCGGTTTCTGCGCTAAGAGTCGAGGGGGTGATTGGCCGAGCACCGTGAGTGATGGTCGCGCTAGCAAGCACGCAGAGAACGAGAACGGATACCACTTTGTGAGCCATGGTGTTTCGTTTTTCAGTGCTTGAGTGAACGCGCAGATTCAAGCGACGGCCAGAGCTGTGGGGACTAACGTGGTGCGGAGAGGAGCTAGGAGCAGGGTTGCTAGATGAATATTTGAAAACGTGCTCCACGCTAGAAGGCACTGGAATGGAGTGAGAAATTATGTGGATGAGGTTGCTTCGGCTCGACTTTATATGGTGTGGAAATAGGATGTGCCTGCAGGTCTTGCCAATTTCGAGAGGAGCATCACTCACTGTGCTGGGAAGAGTGACAGGGTCACAGAGGGAATCCCTCTGTGGGGAGTTTGCCGCAATGTGGCCCAGCGACATGACGATTTGCGTGAGGGACGATGGGCTGTGCTGGTCAGGTGAAATTCATGGCGCCATTCGGAGGAGGAAAATTTGCTGGCGAAAATCCAAATTCTCACGAGCGAAACGAAGTCCACAACGGTTGCCCTGATAGTGGCCATTGGATGACGTCGAAGCGCACTAGGAGCAATCCGGCGGGCCTAATGCGCCCACTCGCTAACATGTTGGCCCCATAGATGGCAAGCATGGGAACAGGTCATGGCTGCGTCGCTTTCTAGAGCGTACGAGGTGCACGTAGTTTTTCCGTTGTAAGGTTGAAGTGATTAGACTCGTTCTAAAATATATGCATGCAACTCTACTAAAGAACGCTCTTCAGACAAATACATTTGATTTAAGCAAAGCATAACGCGAGCTGACAACAATTTGACTGTCGTCGTCGTCAGCCAGTTCGGCTTCCACGCCCTCAGAAAAACAATTGACCAATCCCTGGAGTCTACATAGCACTGTGACGTGGAACAGCGTACCCGGAACTGTAGAGCGCCAAAGTTGAAAAGATCACAGATTCACTCAACTCTGCATGCGCATTACAGCACATCGGTTTCTAAGGGCGTGTCCTAGCTCGGGTCAAGAATACTTGTCGGGTCATCCAATTTCTTGGAGGACCAATAGGGTGCATTTCAGCTACACTACTGGAATACCACTGGTTTTCCAAGAATCTAGGATGACCGAAACAGTATTTCTGACCCTAATTAGGACACGCCCTAAAAATGTTCCTTTAGGAACGTGTCTGAAATGAACTGCTGGATCTCCTCCCGCTTCCGCCCAAAAGCCTGAAACGCCTTGAACATACAGGTCTTGGTGCATGCTACCACTACCAACTTCATTTGCTCCTCTTCCCTTGCTACTCACAATTCCTTACTAGCTTTCCTCTATGCTTCCTCTGATCAACCAGCTTTTTCTCAGTAAGGCAAGATGACGTGCCTGGACCAGGCCCTACTTGATCCGCAAGCACCGCGCGCTACTATCACCTCCGTTCCCTGCCGTCCCGCATTCGCCATTCGGAGCCACCATGCGAGTCGCGACAGGTTGGAGCAGCTCTGCTCGCGAGTTACAAACGCCGCCCTCCTTTGCCATCGAGATGCTACATCAGATCCCACCGGATATTCATATCCAGTCGACTCGTTCTCAAAGAGAATGTCAGATAATGACGGCTTGCACCTGGAGGGTTCTTCGGATCCCGTTCTTTGCTTACTCCAAGAAAGTCACGATCTTGATGAGTTTGACGGCTTGGGTTGTTTCGCCGTCTCCCTGCCGACGGAAAACGTGCTCGCGACCAGCCTACCCCCTGACGGCTGTCTGTTGGAGTTGACGGCGAGGGGGTTGGAAGACATTCTGGCGACACGACTTTCGGCAGCCGATCTGGCAGGAACGTCAGATTCTGTTCCCGTGCCGACCAGTCGAATCGCCTGTGAACTTGCCGCTACCGTTGCCGCTGACGTGGGAGAAAACTCGGCCAATGAGGATCCCGCCAGCGTGTCGGATCCCGACAGTGATTGGATCATGCGGTCCCGCGACTGGCTGCTTGAAGCGCGGGATTCGCTACTGGAACTCAAATACGAGGTCACGGCATTCACGACTCGCGAAGTACGAATGGTGTTTGGCCCAGGAATATTTGGGGCAGTGAATGCAAGCAGAAGAGCCATTTTAGTTTGAGCCATCTTCTTTCAACGCGATCCACGTAGCGCGTCGGCGCCTTCATCCCTCCCTTCCACCTCCATGCACTCACTCCTCCTTTCCCTCTTACCTTCCATCTTCCTCCTCCTCACCCTCCTCTCCCCCCCTTTCGCCCTCCGCCCCCCTTCCCCCTCCGTCTTTCCCTCTCCCGTTCCTCTCCCTCTCCCCCGTCCCCCCTGTGCCTGCAGGGGTTAGACCTTTGGTCGCTCGCCGCGCGCGCAGTGTGCCAACCCAGTCCCCTTCCCCCCTCCCCTTTCTACTCCCTGTCCTCACTTCCCCCCCCCCTCCGCTCCCCCATTCCCCCCGTGCCTGCAGGGGCTGGACCTTTGGTCGCTCGCCGCGCAGTGCGCCAACCCGTACGAGCTCCTTGCTGACGTGACATCGCTAAACCCCAACCCCGGAGCGGCGTCTTCAAACTCCGCGTCGGCCTCTGGAATTCCGCCCTCCTCTCTCGGCGCTTCCCCCCAACCCAGTTGCGCTTCCCTGCAACCCTTAAGCGCGTTCCCCCACGCCCCCGCCGCCCCGCGCGCGATTAGCCGCGCGTTCTTCAAAATGGTCGAAATGACGCGTTTGTTTCGCCTGCTGGGGGGAGCAAAAGCGGGAAGCGCTTCCCCGGATCTCCCCCCGGAGGTTTCAGCTTCCCCCGTTTGCCCTCCTCCGCGCACCTGTGTGAGGGGCCGGGGGGGTTCATTCAAGCGGTGCAGCTGCTGCTGGCGGAACAGGGGGGGGGAAGAGGGGGGGGAGTGGCGGAAGGCGGAAAGGGAGGGGGAGCGGATGTGGAAGTGGAGTTGGCGGGTCGTGGTTTGCAGCACCTGTGGTTCGGAATCACTCTCCGAGGCAAGGCGGCTGTTGGCTCGGCTGCTGTTGGCTCGATTGTTGGGTCGCCACCTATTGGTTCGGTTGCAGGTTCGGGAGTATGTGTGGGGCTGGGTGGTGGTTCTGGTGTAAGTGTCGGTGAAGAGGGGTGCAGAGCGGTGGTACAAGGGCATGGGGGGGGGAGGGGACGGGGGAGTGTATTGGGTGGGATGGGTCAAGGAAGAGGGGTGGGAGGAAGGGGAAGAGGAGAGTGGGGAAGAGGAAGGGAAGGCGGAGGAAGAGGAGGGAGAGGGGAGTGGGGAAGAGGAGGGGGAGGACAATGCGGGGGAGGAGGAGAATGCAGAGAAGAATTACAGAATGGTAGAGGGGAAAGGAGATCACGGGCAATTCCTGTGCCAGCTTCCGTCAGGGGGGGCAAAGGTGGGGGCAGGAGCAGCAGGGGTGGGGGAGGGAGTGGCTGCAGCAGCAGCCCTGGCAGCAGCAGAAGCAGCAGCAGCTGGGGCAGCTGGGAAAGTAGCAGCGGTGGGAGCAGCAGGAGCGGCAGCGTTGAGTGGAGAGAGCATCCGCTGCATTGGAAGGAACAACAGCAGCAACAGCATCAGCAGCAACAGCCGCAGCAACAGCCGCAGCAGCAATGGGTACAGCGTCAAAAGCAGCAGCACCAGCACCACCGGCAGCAGCAGCAGCAGCAGCAGCAGCAGGAGAAGCAGTGCGACTCGCAAAGGACAGTCGTTGGCTCGGCAGGGACTGGCCCGGCAGGAGTTGGCTCCGGAGGAACTGGCTCGGCAGGAGTTGGCTCCGGAGGTACTGGCTCGGCAGGTGATGGGCGTGCAGGTGTTGGTTTGCTTGGGGCAAGCGGTTGTTCGGTCAGGGAGGGGGAAACGCACCAAAGGGAGCAGGGCGGGCGACAGGGCGGGCGACAGGGAGGGCGACAGGGAGGGCGACAGGGAGGGGAGCACGGAAGCATGCAGGAAGAGGTTAAGGGAGGGATGCAGGGAGAGGGGATTAAGGCCTGCAAAGCACGGAAGAAGAGGGAGAAGAAGCGGTTTAAGCAGCAGCAGGTGACAGGGCAGGTGCAGCAGCGCTCGCCTCTGCGCCCTGTCAACCAGCATCCCCCTATGCTGCCTGCTACTGCCCATTCTCCCAGCACTGCCGTCCTCTCACCTCTTCCTTCCGCCCACCCTTCCGCCCACCCTTCCGCCCACCCTGCTACACACTCTGCCCCTTACTCTTGCGCCCACTCTGGCCCGCACCCTGCCCCCTCTGCCGCCTCTGGGCATGCACCCGACTTTGTGCTGGGGCTGCTGGGAAGGCAGGGAGGCGAGCAGGGAGGACGATGTGTGGAATCACAAGGGAAGCAGATTTGTAATGGTGGTGCGGGTATCCTGGGCAAGTATGGTGGTGCAGAAAAGGAGGGGGGATGCAGTTTTGATGGCTTAAAGGAGGTGGAAGAGGAGGGAGAGAGAGACGAGAAGGAGGACTGTGCCCTCTGCAGTCCTCTACACAGCTCTGCTTCGTTAGAGTCACCCTCGTTACAGTCATCCTCGTTACAGGCATCCTCGTTACAGTCACGCTCGTTACAGGCACAACCTGAGCTGCTCCCACAGTCGATCGTTTCGCCCCCCATCAGCTTCCAGGCAGCTTCCTTCCTGTCCCACGGCCACGTGCTGTATGGCACGGACGGCACAGGAGACTTGACACGTCATGCCAACGTGGCAGCCTTCGCTGCTGACGTCATCAGGGCCAGCCACGTGGACTGCCAGGCTGGCAAGGCTGGGAAGGCGGCAGAAGAGAATGAGGAGACACGGAAAGAGGTGCTGCTGCTGGATAGCTCAGTGGACTGCCAGGCTGGCGAGTCAGCGATGGAGGGAGGGGCGGCGATGGAGGGATGGGCGGCGATGGAGGGAGGGGTGGCAGTGGTGACAGCGGACGGCGGGTTGGACAGTTCAGTGGACTGGGACCGACAGGAGGCCGTGCATGCCCGCCTTGTCTTCTGCCAACTGCACGCCGCGCTCAAGCTGCTGGTGAGATGTGTTGCCTTTTGATGCGCCTCAGAAATTGTGTTGGGTCGTTGCTGGTTGGTTCAATGACCCTCCTGGGAGGCCATACGCTGCCGCCTCGTCTTCAGCCAAGTGCATGCCGCGCTGAAGCTGCTGGCTTGTGAGCTATCAACCACGTCACTCCTGTTTTGAGTTGACTCAAAACAGCTATCATCCACGTCACTCCTCGTCCTCTCCTTCTGCTTCATCCACCCTCTCATTCCCCCACATTCCCTCTCCCCCAACCCTTCTCTCCCCCTCCTTGCTTCCCCCCCCCTCTCTCCCCACCAGGCGCCAGGAGGCACGTTTGTTCTCAAGCTGCTGGGCGGATCGCTGCTCTCTACAGCCTCGCTCCTCGCCCTGCTCGCCCTCTCCTTACGCTCCATCCACCTCGTTCGCCTCCGCTCCTCCCGAGCCTGCAACGCCGAACGTTACGTGGTGGCTCGGGGATTCAAGGGGAGGAAAGCACCCTCTCAAGCCACCACCTCACAGGGCATAAATGCGACCTTTCAACCCTCCCCCTCTTCCTCCGCCAACCCCACTCCTGCCGCCACCTCTCCTGCGTCCACCTCTCCCTCCTCCACCTCTCCCTCCTCCACCTCTCCCTCCTCCACCTCTCCCTCCTCCACCTCTCCCTCCTCCCCCTCTCTCTCCCACATTCTCCTCGACTTAGACCGCATATCACTCCAATGGGAATCTCTCCCTCCTCCCCTCTCCTCTCTCCTCGCCCCCGCCCTCACTCTCCCCCTCTCCGACTCCTTCCTCCGCGCCCTCCTCTCCTTTGAAGCATGCATGCAGCAGCAGCAGGCTCAGGCCATGGGGAGAGCGCTGCTTATAGGGGAGCAGCTTGTAGAGGGTATACCGCGAGGGCCTGCGAGGAAGAGCAAGTGTTATAGGAAGAGGAGGGTGCTGTGGAGGGAGGAGGGGGAGATGAGGAGGAGAGGGTGTGTGCTGGCGAAGGCGCTTGGCCTGGGTGTGAAAGAGGGCATGGAGTGTGTCTGATTAGTCTAGGAGGAGAGGAAACCCTAAACTCTCCTCCCCTCTCCCCTCTCCTCGCGCCCGCCCTCACTCTCCCCCTCTCCGACTCCTTCCTCCGCGCCCTCCTCTCCTTTGAAGCCTGCATGCAGCAGCAGCAGGCACACGCCATGGGGCGCGCGCTGGTTATAGGGGAGCAGCTTGTAGAGGGGATACCGAGAGGGCCGGCGAGGAAGAGTAAGTGTTATAGGAAGAGGAGGGTGCTGTGGAGGGAGGAGGAGGAGATGAGGAGGAGGGGGTGTGTGCTGGCCAAGGGACTTGGATTGGGAGTGAAAGAGGGCATGGAGTGCGTTTGATTAGTGTTGTGTGTAGCCTGTATGCAAGTATTTCAGCAGCAGTTGTAGCAGCAGCAGCCACAGCAAGTAGAGGGCATCGAGTAGTGCGCATATGATAGCAGCTTGTAAAGGGGATGCGGAGGAGCAAGTGTTGTAGCCTTATAGGAAGAGGAGGGTGCTGTGGAGGGAGGAGGGGGAGATGAGGAGGGGGTGTGTGCTGGCCAAGGTGCTTGGTCTGGATGTGAAAGAGGGCATATAGTGTGTGTGTGTGTGTGTGTGTGTGTGTGCGTGCGTGTGTGCGTGCGTGCGTGTGAATAGTACTGTGTGTATTTACTGTGTATGTAAACTAGTAACAGCAGCCGCAGCCAGCAAAGGGCATGGGTTTAGCGCTGCTTGTATGGTTGCAGCTTGTAAAGGGAATACGGATTAGTAGCTTTTGCTACATAAAGAGGAGGTTGTTGTGGAGGGTGAAGAGGTAAACGAGGAGGGAGTGTGAGCTCGCCAAGGGCATTCGCTTGCCTCGGGTCATGGGAATGTGTGATTTGCCTTCTTCCTGCTTATGCAAGTACTAGCTTGTGGAAATAGAGGTGGGCATGGAGCAAGCTTGGTAAACAGCTTTGGGTGATGTGTTTATTGTAGATTTCATTTAGGGCATGTTTAGCAGCAGTAGAAAACAGATGCCAAGAGGCTAAGGTTCCTAAAATACCGTAGCTGCACATTGTATCATGGTTATTTATGAGAGATTTAGTTTCTCAGACATGGTAAGTGAAGTTGCATCACGTATGCAAAGCGACAATTCTTACACAATCGAAATGATATATCACCGAGTAGATGGAGCTGTATGTAACGAGGATTTCCTCCTCCATCCCCACCTCCCTCCCCCGCCGCCGCCACCACCACCACCACCACCACCACCACCACCACCTCCACCTCCGCCAGGAGAGCACCTCCGTCTTTTGAGGGCAGAAGTCGAGATTCCAGCGTCCGACTCTCGTAATAACTGGGTCCAGCTCGAACCTCTCGCGTTTCACCTCTGAAACGATTCTCACTTATTTCATTCCGCATTGGAATTCCAGAAGCGAGTGAGAGCAAGGCTGCGTCTGAGGCAACCTGCCCTTCGGTCCGCGTGACTTTCGCTGACACAGCTTCAAAGCGCGTGCGAGCCGATTTAGCGCAGCCGTTTATGTGGTAACCCGATATTAGCGAAACGGCTCATGTGGTAACCTGATGGTACATGCCGTCTCGCTTTTTGAGGCGTCGTTGAGGCGGACCTAAAAATAAGAGAAGCGACTTCTGAGTTGAGTCGAACATCACACCATCCGTCACCAGACGTCTTCTCTTTCCCGTCCAGAAACATTCTTCTCGCGAACGTCGCCAGCGCCGTTCGCGATCGTCGCGATGGCGAGTCAGAAAACGGTGACGACAGTGATCCGGCTGGTGATCAACGCGGGCCAGGCGAAACCCGCGCCGCCCGTGGGACCCGCGCTGGGGCAGCACGGGCTGAACCTCATGGCGTTTTGCAAGGACTTCAACGCGCGCACGCAACACATCAAACCGGACGTCCCCGTTCCCGCGCTGATTACTGCATACTCGGTGAGTTCCCGTGCTGCTTGCTGCAGGCACCACGGGTTGAACCTCATGGCGTTTTGCAAGGACTTAAACGCGCGCACGCAACACATCAACCGGACGTGCCGATTCCCGCACTCATCACTGCATACTCGGTGAGTGTCTGTGCTGCTTGCGGTCAAGCCGGACGTGCCTCAATTTGCTCCCACCCTCATGGCGATCTGCAAGGAATTCAACGCGCGCACGCACGTGGTAGGTACCTAATGAAATTCTGTCGCGTCCGTGGTAGGTACCTAATGAAATTCTGTCGCGTCTGTGGTAGGTACCTAATGAAATTCTGTCACGCCTCAGATTTTTTTTTCATTGAGTGTCCGTGCCACGGACATTAAACCGGGGCATGCCCATTCCCGCACTGGTTACCGCGTACTCCGTGAGTGTCTGTGCTGCTTGCAACCAAACCATCCCCTGCCTTTTCTCATCCCTGATCACCGCGTGATCAGTGCTGCGCTGCTCATTACTGTGCCTTCCCCTATCACGGCGTGATTGCTGCCAGTCAGCACCTCCCTTATCTTCTCCATTGGGATCGCTCATATTACTTCACAATGCTACCCTATCCTCTCCCCCTCCCCCACCCACCCACCCACCCACTTCCCCCCTCATTTTCACCTCCCTTATCTTTTCACCAGAATCGTTCACCTTACTTCATCACCCCCCTCTCCTCCTTGCCCCTCCCCCAATCAACATTTCCCCCTCTCCTTCACCCCCCCCCCCCCCCCCCCCCCCCCGTGGTCCTCCTTTCACCAGGATCGATCGTTTGATTTCATTATCAAATCTCCGCCCACGTCCTACTTCCTCAAGCGGGCGGCGGGTCTATCTCTAGGCGGCGGGGAGGCGGGGCATCAGGTGGTGGGGGAGGTGTCGTTAAAGCACGTGTATGAGATCGCCAAGATCAAGCAGCAGGACCCCGGGTGCAGCTACATCCCTCTCGAATCCATCTGTCGGTCGATTATAGGAACAGCTAGGTCCATGGGGATTCAAGTTAAGAAGACATTAGAGGTCCCCAGCACTAGCAGCTGATTAGACCAGGGTGGATATGGTTGGAACAGTTCCTATCCATAACGACTACTGTATGTGGTGTGGTGGCATGGAGTTTCCAAACAGCAAGGACTCCTAGGCCAGGATACAGCAGCAGGATAAAGCAGCAGGATAAAGCAGCAGGACCCCGGGTGCAACTACATCCCTCTCGAATTCATCTGTCGGTCGATTTTAGGAACAGCTAGGTCCATGCGTGCGGATCCAGGTGAAAAAACCACTAGAGGTCCCCAGCACTAGCAGCTGATTGAATCAGGTTGGTTTCTGCTGGAACAGATTATTTTATCCTCAGAAACAGTGAGGTGCTGTTGTGTTCCAAACAACAAGGTGTAACTTTTAGACCAGGATCAAGCAGCAGGACCCCGGGTTCAGCAACATCCCTCTTGTGGGAGTCTTATCTGTCGGTAAATAATGGTTGCGGTTAGGTCCATGGGGATTTTGGTAATGCGATCCATAGTACTGGTAGGTGATCGGCGTGTTGTGGACATGGAAATCAAGGTACCGTATCACCCCGGATAAAATCGCAGGCCTATTAAAAGCGCATGCGCTTCTATCTGGAGCAATGAGCTTATGCCCGATCCTCAATTATAAGCGACCCCCCTTAAAAAACATGATCTATTATAAGCGCATGTTAGTTTTCAAATTGAAAAACGGTCAAATTACTGTAACGAAGTTCACTTTAGGAGGCGATGAGTTGAAAATCAGATTTCCTTCGCGTTCAAACCCGGCTGCGCGTCCAGTCAGCAAGTGCTGTCAGAAGCTCCTAGTGACTCATTTTGAGTGTATGTGCTAGCAGGGAATCTTTCCCTGCCAAGTAGCAAGAGTTTTTCACCCACAACCCTGTTTCAAATCGACTCGATTGGGTGCGCAATGACGCGAACTACATTTTCTTGCTATTAGTTTAAAATTGTATATTTGTGATTTTATAAGCGCATGCGCTTATATTTTTAACTCAATTATTAGCGCACCCCCCTGAAAAATCATGTTTTATTATAAGCGCAGGTGCATTTATATCCGGGGTGATACGGTAAGGTACTTTCAGCCGCTAGAAACCTGTATGCCAATTATCAAATTTGGCAGGCGCCTGAAATAAAACAATATGGCTTCATCAGCCAGACCATGGGTGTTGCCGCATCAGCCTGAAATTTGGGTTCTAACGTTCCATCACTACAAGCAAACGACCGGTAAATCCCATTACGGTATATCGCTTCAAATATCAATGGGAAACTCAATACAATCATAGGCCAAACAAGGCATGAGGTCCAGACTGTACTCTATATGCAGCTTCTCAAATGAGAAGCTTCTCAATGGCGTCCTGCAGGACAAACAAGAAAATAATTAAATCCGATTTGAACCGAACCCTCTTCAGGCGGTCAGGAAATAAACACCTAGCACGCGTGCATGCACGCAGCAGGAAATAAATTTACGATCAGATGGTCGGAAAATGGTAGAAAGGAGGAAGCTTTGATTTACCTTGAGGTTTTGGATCTGCGACTTGAGCTGGCTGCCCTCGTTGGACGTGACGGAGCACGCGATCACAGGCCGCGACACACCGCACGCGCGCCCAAGAGCCTCCCGCGACGGAACGAACACGTACGGCACGTTCTGCTCGCAGAGGATACGCGAGAGGGAGGGGCGTGGGGGACATGAGTCGGCAGTGAGGGGGTTTGGTTGGGGTAGGGAAGGGAGGAAATGTTGAGGGAGATATTAAGGAGCAGGAGTGATAACAATAATCAGGCATTGAATGAGGGGACAGGTAGGAGCACGGGTGGTACGCGAGACAGGCGCGAGACGCAAGAGACGCACCTTGTCCTCGGCAAGCAGCGGCAGGTGCAGGACGCACCAGGCGTGACAGGTGTGCGAGACGCAAGTGACGCAAGAGTCGAGACAAGCGCAAGATACTCAAGAACGCACCTTGTCCTCGGCGAGCAGCGGCAGGTGCAGCAGAATCTCAAGGGGTTCCGCGTCGGCCGCCATGACGACGAACTCCGAGATGCCGCGGTTCAGCGTCTTGGTCGCTGCACATGCGGTGAACGCGCGGACACGGAAAGACGGGAAGAGCGGGATACGTTGAGTTTTTTGGACGGCTCACGGCACGAACGTAAAATCCGGGGAAACGTGAAGACGGTGGGAGGGGAAGGTGGGGGATTGGGAGAAGGAGGGAGGGCGAAGGAGGGGGGGGAGAGGGGGCAGGTGAGAGGAGAGGGGGATAGAGGAACGGACCGATGGTACCCCGGCGCTGAGCAATCTAAGCGCACGCTGAACGGGCAGAAGGAACATAAACCCTTGGGACACTTTAAACACTTGCAGACGGCCAGCATAGACCGGCGCAGCTCTGGACCTGAGCAGGAGACGAAGGTAAAACCGCCATGTCGCGGAACTCACCTTCATTCGCTCCCTTGCGAAGCTGCTTGTAGTTAGAAGCCTGCTGTACAATATCGAGGATGGTGATGGTCAGCTGCGCATCAGCCAAAGGGTAAGCCTTCGGATTCACAGCCTCAGAGCCCTGCGAGAAGAACAGAACGAAGACGTTAAGGCCGCTGCGAAGAACCCCGCAAATCGACTCTTAAAACCGGTGCATTGGCCCAACGCTAAGGTTTTAGAAACACGAGCAAAGCCGTGAAATTCGCGGCAATTCCATTCGTACAGTAGCGGTAAAAAGGAAGAGCGAGGAGGCTACTCACCATGGCTAATCCCTGGCCGTGACCCGGGGTGACTAGGTTCAAATGGTGGCGGGAACTGAAGACCAGAAACTCTGGTAACACCTTGGCTTTAGCGAGGCGAGAAGCAGAAGTGCTGAAGAGGTTTTGGCGAGGAATAGATATGGCAATTGGAGAGAGCTTCGAAAAAGCCAAGTCCGCCCCCACTATCGAAATGTTGGCTCTAACGAAGGGAGTTGTGACGAATTCGTAGACGAGTTTGATCTCCCGTGTAAGCTATTCGCTCGGTTATTTCTATGTGTGACTATTTCTTGCGAAGTGTAGCGTAGCATTCAGGCAATTGCGACTGCTTGGCAGCCTGACTCCGAGCAATCAAACCAAGCTGGTTTCGCCGGACCGCTCTGACACAAACGGCTTCTTTTGGCAAGCTCGCTTGGGAGTTATCCCATTTCCAAACCTCACTCCCGCCACTCGCCGTTCGTCTTCCAGCCAAAAGGAACCACCAGACAGCTACGGAAATATACCGAACCTCACTGTGGCTGGGCAGGTGAGGCATAATTATGCTCCCTGGTGTTCCAAGCCTGCTGAGGCTCGGTTTGCGGTGACATGATGTGAGCGTGTCGAACCTGTACAAACACCTCCAACAAAGTTCTCTCCCCCGATTGACCAACCTAGAGAACTCCGAGCACAGACCAACATAGAGCACAGAGTTGAGTTCTGGACTGGATGATAAAGCAGGAACATATGTTATCAGTCCATCAGGAGCCTCGTCATTATTTATCATCAATGATATCATAGCGTTTGACCGTTTGTAAGACCCAACCTGGAGGATAAGAACCATTCAATCAGCTACTGCCAGATTCTGGCCATGGCGTTTTCCCAGTCTGAAGCACGATGCTGTTTGCCTCGTCGGAATGGTGGAATCTCATGCTAGTTTACTCACCTCTCTGGTCATTCTAGTTAGACAAGCTATTTATTAGCCTTCTCTGTAGTTCTGGCATGTTCGCTGCCTCTTTACATCAACAACATACCCCATACATCAGCAGCAGCAGTCATGGTCGCTCCTTCGTCAGTCCTCAGTCTGAAAATGATTCGCAACGCGACATGGGCCAGGCAGAAGCAGGACGAGCCGTCGCCAACCCCGTCTGCTCGCCCGGAACGCATGCTGTACGCCTCCGTGCTACCCTTACTCTTGAGATGCCTCTGAGGTCTACCTCCAGTCGTAGTTTCAAGACTCTGAGAATTCTCCCGCCTCTCTTACTGTGAACGCGCGTTGTGATCCTGGAACTTGTCCTGACGTTTGATCGCTCGTACCGCGTTTGAGAATTCGCGTTTAGCTCCTCTGAACCTTTCAAAAGCCAGTTAGTTACCAGCCTTGACCATTCGCGTCCCCTTTTTTTAAGACATTTTCCGAAGCCAGTTAGATACCAGATACTAGAAACACCATTATCCAGCTTGTTCCTGTGTGCTCTTCCCTTAAGTGCATGTCTATAATTCTTTGTGCTGTATTAGTCAGCGCATACCGCAAACACAGAAAATACAGATTTCTGAGTCGACTCACTCAGAAGCCACCAGATGGGACGTCGTATGTTATATTGGACATCGCATTCTTGTCGCCGGGTCGTGCGTAAATAGACTAGCTTGGAAGCTGAGTCATTGTGATCGGCATGTGCACAGGCCCGTGTGAGAGTGTGTGTGCATGCGAGCATTCGATTATGTTTGTCACTTACACATGCGGCACACCGGGGGTTTGTCACTGACGCGTGTGCCTCTTCATGCTGTTGTTGTTGGTGTGATGGCACGATGGTGTGATGGTGTGATGGCACAATGGAATGATGGGACGATGGGATGAGGGCACGTTGGTTTGATGGCCCGATGGTATGGTGCGATGCCGTTGCTGCCCCGCCATGCATCAGGGACATGTACGGGTTCGCGGTGCAGCCACAGTACGTGGACGTCTACAAGGCCTACGTTCCCGTCTACCATGTACGTTCCACATGCCTTCCGCCCGTCATAGGCTACTCAGCCGTGTACCCATGCCGTGAACAGTTGCCACGACCTGCCCTTCCATACCTTCCTTGTTCTTCTGCCCATCATCCCCTCCCATCCCCTCCTTCGCAACACCCTATGCCCAC
The DNA here is from genome assembly GCA_947471745.1 of Closterium sp. Naga37s-1. Taxonomy (NCBI): domain Eukaryota; kingdom Viridiplantae; phylum Streptophyta; class Zygnematophyceae; order Desmidiales; family Closteriaceae; genus Closterium; species Closterium sp. Naga37s-1. Next base: position 4,106,712 of record CANJKZ010000069.1, read on the forward strand.
CGTCACTTCTTCCCCAATCCCCCCTCCCTTCTCTGCCGTTCCAGGACGAGGAGACAGAGCGGTCGGGTAGGTGGGACTCGTTCCTCGGCGCGCGCGACCTGCCGTTCCTTCCGCCCTCCCCTGCGCCGACCCCCGCGCCTGCAGCAGACGTCCCCTCTGGCGAAGGCGCGGAAGAGGGGGGCGGGGAGGGGAGGTTCCGCTCAGGGTTCAGGGAGGAGCTGTGGGCTGTTGAGCGCGTTCTGAGGGGCGCTGCTGCTGCAGGCGCGGGAAACGCAGGGAGTTCGGGAGAAGGGGGGAGGAGTGAAGGGGATTTTGGAGGAGAGAGGGGAGGAGAGAGGAAAGGAGGAAGGGGAGGCGAGGTGAGAGGTGAGGAGGGAGGAGAGCGAGTAGGAGAGAGCAGCGGGGAGGGCAGCAGAGCGGGCAGAGGAGAGGCGGTAGGAGACGAGCGAGGAGGAGGTGTGGGAGAGGGAAGAGAAGGGGGAGGAGGCAAGGGAGTGGGAGGGAGCGTGGTGACTGAAGAGGCATGGAGGGCGGAGCTGACTTCCCTAGTGATGGGGGGCATACCCATGAACATGCGGGGCGAGATGTGGCAGATCTTCGTGGGGGCCGGGGCGAGGAGGCAGGCAGGCGTGTATGAGGCGCTGCTGAGGGATGCGGGCAGGGAGGAGGAGCACAGGCCCAACAGCAGCCTGGCGGAGATCACAGCGCGGATCCATGAGAGGGACGCCGAGGTCGCATGCACCGTGCAGATTGAAAAGGTGTGCTGTGCAGAATGATAACGCATTGGGTCGCTGCTGTCCTCGTTGCTGTCTTGGTTTTTCTGCTCTCACGACTGTTACCCGTTGTGTCCTCCCCGTAGACCCCCCCCTGCATATTCCCCGCCCACACTGCCTTAGAGTTTTGAGTCGTCTCAAGCCCCCCCCTGCATGTTCCCCGCCCACACTGCCTTGGACGCCAAGGGGCGGAAGCTCTGCTCGGCTGTCGTTGCTTGAAACTCCTCTCCCAGTTCTCCTCCTCCGATTTCCCCGGTCTCCTCCTGCGCCCCCCCGCCTTGAAACTCTAGGATCTGCCGCGCACGTTCCCCGGGCACCCTGTGCTGGACGCCAAGAGGCGGGACGCGCTGAGGCGGCTGCTGGTAGCTCCATTCCTGGTACTCCCCCACACGCTCCCCCCCCCACTCCCCCACCCCGTTCCGCATCCCCCCAGGACCTGCCTCGCACCTTCCCCGGGCACCCTGCGCTGGACGCCAAGGGGCGGGACGCGCTGAGGCGGCTGTTGGTGGCGTACTCACGGCGCAACCGCGCTCTGGGGTACTGCCAGGGGATGAACTTCCTCGCTGGCCTGTTGCTGCTGCTTATGCCCGAGGAGAATGCCTTCTGGTGAGGCTGGGTGGGGTGCAGAGGTGTGCGAGGTGGTGTGGAGGGGCAACCGCGTGCTGGGGTACTGCCAGGGCATGAACTTCCTGGCGGGGCTGCTGCTGCTGCTGCTCATGCCCGAGGAGAACGCCTTCTGGTGGGTGGCAGTTTGGGGGGGATTCGTGTGCTGCTGGTGGCGTACTCGCGGCGCAACCGCGCTCTGGGGTACTGCCAGGGGATGAACTTCCTGGCGGGGCTGCTGCTGCTGCTCATGCCCGAAGAAAACGCTTACTGGTGGGTTGCAGGGTGTGGAGGGAGGGCAGGGAGGGAGGGATGCATGGCAGGTGGTGAGCATGGGGTGGAATCTGGTGTGTACAGAGGTGTAGGGGGGCAACCGCGCTTTAGGGTACTGCCAGGGCATGAACTTTTTTGCTGGGCTGCTGCTGCTGCTCATACCCGAGGAAAATGCCTTCTGGTGGTTGGATGAGTGGGGAGATCGAGGGCAGCGAGGGAGACATGGTAGGATTTGTGCAAGGAGGGAGTAGACGTGTGGTGTGGAGTGGCGAGAAAGGAGAAGAGTAAATCGTCTTGCATTTCCATGCTTGGTTTTCTCATATTCCTGATTTTCTTGGATGCACTTCCCCCCCCACCCCCGTGCTTCCTCCGCATTTCCTGTGTGACAGGACACTTACAGCAATAGTGGACGAGTTGTTCCGAGGGTACTACTCTGACGAGATGGTTGAAGCTCAGGTGGGATGGGGTGGGGACAGGTGGGATGGGGTGGGGACAGGTGGGATGGGGGATGGGAACAGGTGAGATGGGGACGTTCCTATTGAGTCAACCCCTTACCTCTCGGGACGCTGACGGCCATAGTGGACGAGTTGCTCTAAGGGTACTACTGACGAGATGGTTGAAGCTCAGGTGGGATGGGGTGGATGGGATGGGGGACAGGTGGGCGGAGTGGTGGGTAGGCATGGGTGAGTGAACAGGCACGGGTGTGTGAGCAGGCATGGGCATCAGGTCGCGGGGTGAACAATCATGGATGAGGATCAGTGGCTTAGCGTTGGTGGGTGCGGTCGATAAGTGGCATCATGTGACGCTGCTGCTGCTGCTGCTGTTGTTGACAGGCGTTTTTCCTGCCATTGACTGCCCCCTGCATTCCCTCTCTCACCAGGTGGACCAGCTTGTGTTTGAGGACCTTGTGCGCCAGAACTTCCCCAGACTCGGTAAGTGATGATGCCTGCTCGCCAGGCAGGCAGGCATGAAGTCAGCCAATCAGGCAGGCAGGCATGAAGCCAGCCAGTCAGGCAGGCAGGCAGTCAGGCAGTCAGGCAGTCAGGCAGTCAGGGAGGCAGGCAAACAGGCAGGCATGCTAGTCATCAGCGCTAGGGTCGGTTAGGGTATGAATGGGAGGGCCATGTCAACACTCGGTAGTACTTATCAATATGCCATACCTTACCTTTCACGCATGCACTCACTCCACACTAACCCATTGCGCACACGCCCATTCCATACTCTCGCTTACTCAGCTCTCTTATTCCACACAACCCCTCTCATGCAGCGGAGCACATGGACACAATGGGGGTGCAGATCTCATGGATCACGGGGCCCTGGTTCCTCTCTGTCGATCTCAACGCCCTGCTTTCACACGCGCCCACCCACTCCACCCTCGCGCCCACCCTCCACACTCTCTCCCCACGCCCTTGCAGCGGAGCACATGGACACAATGGGGGTGCAGATCTCATGGATCACGGGGCCCTGGTTCCTCTCTGTCTTCGTCAACGTGCTGCCCTGGGAGAGCGGTAAGGACTGGCAGGGAGAGTGGTGAGAGCAAGGCCTTGTCGTCTCGTCTCCTTTCTACATCTCTGCTCTCTTATCTCTCTGCATCTCTCCTTCTCTCTCTCCAGGCTAACTATTCTTTCCCGTCTTACACGAAGTTCACATTGTGACACCCTTCTCTCGTTGTCTTACTCTGTCTCGTCCTTTTCCTCTCGGTTGAACCCCTCCTTCCCCCCCGTCAACCGCAGTGCTGCGGGTGTGGGACGTCATTCTGTACGAGCGCATCACAGCATGCTCGCATGCCCTTCTTTTTCCCCTCTGCTTCCCCCCTTCCCACCTCTGCTTCCCCTTGCCCCCTCTGCTTCCCTCCTGTCATCTGCACTGCAGTGCTACGGGTGTGGGACGTCATTCTTTACGAGCGCAATCGCAGCATGCTCTTCCGTACATGCCTTGCCCTCCTTGACATGCACTGTACGTGCGGTGCTGTGCTGTGCCGTGCGGTGTGATGCTGTGCTGTGCTGTGCTGTGCTGTGCTGTGCTGTGCGGTGCTGTGCTGTGCGGTGCGGTGCTGTGTGGTGCTGTGCTGTGCGGTGCGGTGCTGTGCTGCAATCGCAGCATGCTCTTCCGCACATGCCTCGCCCTCCTCGACATGCACTGTACGTGATGTGCTGCTGTGCAGTGTGTTGTGCTGTGCTGTGCTGTGCTGTACGGTGCCGTGCGGTGCTGTGATTGCAGCATGCTCTTCCGCACGTGCCTTTCCCTCCTCGACATGCACTGTACGTGCTCCGCTCCGCTCCCCTCTTCTCTATCCCCCTCCGCTTCGCTCTGATCTGCACTGTTGTATGCCTGTGCTGTGCTAGCTAGCATAGCGTGTTGCCACTTCAATCCGTGGCAGCGTCCACGCTTTACCCATCTGTTTATTTAGTTCCAGGCATCATACTCTAACCCTTTCCCCGAACCCTCAGCCCTTCCCATCCCCACCCTACCCTCCCCCAGCCATGCTGCTGCTGTCGATGCAGGAGACGGGCGACATGATGTCAGCGCTGCAGTCCATGGCCGCATGTTGGCATGGCATCTAACCCCACCCCTCCCCCCGTTACCCTTTCCCTGCCCAGCCACGCTGCTGCTGTCCATGCAGGAGACGGGGGACATGATGTCAGCGCTGCAGTCCATGGCCGCATCCACCTTTGACAGCACGCAGCTCGTGCTCTCCACGTGCGTGGGCTATATGGACGTGAATGAAGCCATGCTCGAGGTACGTGCATGTGCTGCTGGTACTGCAGCTTGTGCTGCTGGTACTGGTGCTGCTGCTCGTGCGTGCATGCACCACCTTCGACAGCACACAGCTCGTGCTCTCCGCGTGTGTGGGCTACATGGACGTGAATGAAGCCATGCTGGAGGTACGTGCGTGTGCTGATGGTACTACTGCTCCTTTTGTTCTGCTGCCATGCACTAGCTCGTGCTCCCCGCGTGTGTGGGCTACATGGACGTGAATGAAGCCATGCTGGAGGTACGTGCGTGTGCTGATGGTACTACTGCTCCTATTGTTCTGCTGCCATGCACTAGCTCGTGCTCTCCGCGTGTGTGGGCTACATGGACGTCAATGAAGCCATGCTGGAGGTGAGAGGTGATGGTGGTGCTTGTGCTGCTACTGTTGCTCGTAGTGCTGCTTGTGCTGCTACTGTTGCTCGTAGTGCTGCTTGTGCTGCTACTGTTGCTCGTAGTGCTGCTTGTGCTGCTACTGTTGCTTGTAGTGCTGCTTGTGCTGCTGGTACTCGTGCATGCAGCACCTTCGACAGCACGCAGCTCGTGCTCTCCGCGTGTGTGGGCTACATGGACGTCAATGAAGCCATGCTGGAGGTGAGGCGTGTTGCTGCTGCTGCTGCTGCTGTTGCATGCTTCTGCAATGCCTCCTCTCCCCCCGTCCTCCCACCCCCCACCCCATCTCAGGATCTGCGCACCAAGCACCGCCCCACGATAACGCATCTGTGGACGAGAGGAGGGAGGTGCTCAAGTGCTGCCGCAGCACCCGCACTGCAGTGCCACTAAGAAAGATCTTCCACATCTCTTCCCCACCAGGCCTGCCCCCAGGACCTGCGCACGAAGCACCGCCCAACCATAATGCACCAGGTGGACGAGAGGCGAGAGGTGCTCAAGCGCTGCTGTATAAAAAGTCTCCCATCCCCTCCCCCCAACTTAGGATCTGCGCACCAAGCACCGCCCTACGATAATGCATCGGGTGGACGAGCTAAGGGAGGTGCTCAAGCGCTGCCGCAGCACCCGCACTGGCACGCACTGCTATTAAGAAATATACTCCACATTTCCCCCCCCTCAGGACCTGCGGACCAAGCACCGCCCTACGATAATGCACCGAGTAGACGAGAGGCGAGAGGTGCTCAAGCGCTGTCGCAGCACCTGCACTGCCAAGATCCACGCCGAGGCGCTGGCCGTTCTGCAGAGGCTTGCACCACACAGCACCGCGCTCGGCTCCCCTCTTGGCCCGTCGTCCTCCAAAGCCTCCCCGCTGTCCATCCCTTCGTCGTTTGATGACTCAGTGCTGCCCTCCCCCTCCCCTGCCGCTAGAATGGGGAGATTAAGAGCCTTTGGGGATGAAGGGGAGAGGAGGAGGGAGGGGAGGGAGAAGAAGGGGAGGAAGGAGGGACGAACAGGAGGAAAAAGGGAAGGGAGAAGGGCAGGGGGAGGTGCAGGGGGGAGGGTAAACAGTGCTGGTACTGAGAGGGCTACTAACGAGAACGGAGATGGTGACACTAGTGGGGGGGGATTGGCGCCAGGAGACGTGTCCTCATCCTCCTCTGCCTTCTCCTCCCCGTCCTTCACTCCCCCAGACTCCCCTCTTGCAAGCTTCAAGCTACCCAGTCGCCGTCCCCCACCCGTCTCCTTCCCCCCACACACTCTCCTGCATCCCCTCCCTCCTCCCCTCCCTCTCACTCGCTCCTCCTCCCTCTCGCGCCTCTCCCCACCTGCTGCTCCCTCTTTCCTCATCTGCCCTGTTCAACCGCTGCAGTTCCCCTCACACGCCCCTTCCCATCCTAACGAATCAACCGCAGCTAGTGCCGAAGCTGGCGCCGAACTGACAGCAGCTGGTTCGGCAGAGGCTTGGACTCAGCTGGCCCTCCCAGCCTCGGTGGTCGAGGCTCTGGATTCAATGCTGGGAGGAGGGGAGACGGAGGTGGGGAGAGAGGGGGGAGAGACAGGAGTGAAGGGATCGCAGCAGATGGTGAGAGGGACACTGAAATGGACCCATGGGGTAGTGCCAGGTGGCAGGAGCTCGTTGGCCCACCTCGCCCACATGGTCATGCTCATGGGTCGGTTTCAGCATCAGCGTCGAAAGCTGCAGTTAGGCGAGCAGGAGGAGAAGCAGAGAGGGGAGCAGTGAGAGGAGTGGGAGAGTCGGGGGGAAGTGGGACAGCAGCAGCTGTAGCAGCAGCACTGGCATCGGTGGCGGAAGGGAGAGAGACGGATGGAAGAAACGCTTCTGCTTCTTCCACTGCTGCTGCTGCAGCTGCTGTTGCTGCTTCTGCTACTGCTGGTACCATTGAAACGGCTCCCAGCAGTTACCTGCAGCGGATGAAACGGTCTCCTGAGCTGCTGCTGCGAAGCGGTTCCTTTGCCCCTGGCAGCGGCAGCAGCAACCGCATGAACCCGGTTCCATCCCTTGCGCTGGATGCGAGAGATGAGAGCTCGAATGCTGCCGCCACCGCCCCTGCAGGTTCTGCCGAAGCTCCCACCACCACTGCTGCTAGTGTCGCTGCTGCTGTCACTGCTGTCAGTGCAAGCAGCTCTGCCACCACAGGCAGCAAGATCAAGAGCAAGAGCAAGAGTAAGAGCAAGGGTTCGTCACAGATAGAGTCAGATCTGTCCCCCACCTTCTCGCCCCCCTCCTCCCCATCCTCCCCCCCCACATCCGACTTCTCCCCCCCGTCGCCCGGCTCTCCTTCAGTTTCTTTGGAAGGGGATGGGTTGTTTCAGGACGATGAGGGTACAGGGAAGGAGAAGGGGAGGAGGGGCGAGAGGAGTGGTGGGAAGGAGCAGGGAGAGACAGAACGGGAAGGCAAGAGGGACAAGGGAAGGGAGAAGAGGCGAGAGGAGGGAAGCAGAGGGAAGGAGAAGGGGAGAGCGAAGGAGGGAAGGGGTGGTGATGCAAAAGGGGGTGGTGTTGTTGATGGATGGGTGTCAGAGTCGTTACAGTCACATTTCCGACAATCACAGTCACTTTCCGGACATCAACCCAGTGCTGGGAGGGGCGCGGGTCATAGCAGTAAAGGGGCGAGCAGTAATGGGGATGGCAGGGAGTGGAGAGCGGCGGGAGGGAGAGGCAGGGGCATTCGACCACACAGCTTAAACGAGAGGCGAAGCCCTGGGCTGGGCATGGGCGGGGGCATGGGCATGGGAGTGGGAGTGGGAGTGGGTGGTGGAGGGGAGGGGTATCCCCCTCCTCACCACCATACGGACAGGGCCGGTCTTGCTGCTCCGATTCGGGAGTCCAGAAGTCATGCTGCTGCTCACAGTGGCACTGGTTCTAGCGCTGGTTCTGGTAGCAGTTTTGTTGGTGGTGCTGGTGCTGGTGGTGGTGTTGGTGGTGGTTTTGGTGGTGGCAGTGGTGGTGGGGAGGCAAGGGTGCATGGGAGGATAGGCAGGACGAGCAGTGCGGATGTGTGGAGAGTGGCAGAGAGGGGTGCTGGTGGGAGAGGAGGGGGTGGAGAGGAGCAGGAGGAACGAAGGGATGGGGAGGGGTTGGGAGGCGTGGAGGGGGGGAAGGTGGGTGGGGAGAGCAGAGGAGGGCGGCACGTGCGGGTGGAAGTGGCGACAGAACTGCAAGCACAGGTGCGTTGTTTCGAAAAATCTCAACAGAAAAAACTTTCGCTTGCTGACAGAGCTCCTGGCACAGGTGAGTTGTTTCGGGAAATCCAGGGAGAAGCTTCTTTTTTATTCTCTCTCTAATGGCCCTTTCATTGATAGTTAAGGTGAACAGACATGCAAGGTATAGGTATCACACAAGTAGGGCTAACACATATTACACTTCCTACTCACTCCTCAGCTCAGCACCCTCTAAGCAAGATCCAGTGCATGATCAAGAACCAAGAGGCAGTCCCAAAGGGACGGGGCCTCACCCGCTGTCTCTAGTAGCGGGTTTTCTACCGCTGCTGCTATGTTGCACTTTTCCAGGTACCCAATCGACTGCCCCTTTTGAAGAGCCACCGACCAGCGCTGCCGGTATTGATGTAAGAGCTTGGCAGCTTGGTAGGTAGGAGGATGGCTCGGCGTTGAAAACCGCCGTGCAGCCGTTTCTGCGAGCAGCCGTTTCTGCGAGCAGCTTCAGGAAGTCAACTTGTTTTGAGACGTCTCAAAACCAGCCGTCTCTGTGAGCAGCTTCAGGAAGTCAACCGACTCGGGGCATGGGCACCCATATGTCTCGACCGCGAGTGGGAAAAACTTCACCCACTCTGGGCGGTCCTTGTAAAGGCCGTGTTTCTTGTCTGCCGCTTCCCGTGCCGCCCACCCCCGCCCCTTGGTTGCGTTCTCATCGCGGGTGCTGATGGGATCTGTTACCGTCACGTCACAGATGTAGACGGTGCCGGTAGAGCGGTCACGTAAGGCTAGGTCCGCCTTCTTCTCCTCCAATGGGCTGAAGGCGGCTGTTTCAATATGCACCATGAAGCCAGCATCTTGCGCCATCCGTTCGCATTCGTCTCTAGGTTCGTTGTGTGTGTTGGTACGCCCCCTCCCTGTACCGCACCGTAGCAGATGATTCGGGAGCCGTTTATCAAGGATTTTCACTTTCTTCGAGCAGTTGCAAACCCTGGGAGCTGCAAAGGGGAGCCCCAGCCGAAACTGGAGCGCGTTGGCATAGTGGGGAGCCTCAAGGCATAGCGAGGAGAAGAGAGGCACAGCATTTAACCAATCTCCCGCCCCGCACCCTGACAGGGACAACATCCGCTGCGTGTGACCATTGTTGGGGCTCGGGCCCAACCCCTGCACCTCCCCCACCTGCACAGCATAGCGCTGGTCCTGAATAGCCATGGCCAGCCCATGCTGCAGCTTTCCTGCAGTTGGAGCTGTTCTCTCTGCTTGCAGAACTTCTTGGGCTGGCAGTGGAAGTTCCTCCTCGCATTCCGCTAGCCATTCAGTCAAAGGGGAGGTCTGAGTGTAGGGGCCGCGCATCAGCTCGCGGGTAACCTCCAATGGGCCGGTGCACTCGCTGTCCAGTGAGTCAAGCAGGAGCTGCGCCTGCGTGTAGCTGGCGAGGAAGCTGTAGCGTCCTTCCACATAAGGGTCTGTCAGCCCGAGGCCACCGAGCGACACGGGGAGTGAGGCCTGCGCCCATGTGCATGATGTTTCCTCGTCTCCGCGCGGGTGGTTAATGCCACACGCTGTTAGGAGTGTTTCCAGCAGCCGCCGTCCCCAGTCAGACCACTCCTCCTTGGGCAGAAACGGCAGTGGAGTCATGCGAGCTAGGTAAGACACTCGGCGAGAGATGCACCGAGACAGCAGCAGTCCCGCTAGCTGCGGCTCCATCCGCTCAATCAACCCCAGCGGCGCACCCATCGCCTCTAGGCTGGACCGTACGAAGGCGGAGGTTGCCGTGGGGGTGCCGATGTAGCTGCCCAGCACTTTCAAACCGTTGCTGCTGGGTGGAACTCCTTCAGGTAGGCGACAATCCATGAGCGTCCTGCCTGACCATGCCCCGCACTTGGCAAGATTGCGGCTGAGCCCGATTTCTGCCAGGCGGCCCGTGAAGTGGTCAAAAGCAGCTGCGCACGACGACGGCTCTCCTAGGAAGGTGACGTCATCCGCGTAGGCCAGGCAGATGACCTCTGGGTGTGCCTCCGCAGCTGCCTCCAAAGCTGGGTGCATGGCAGCGACAAAAAGAAGGGGGCCGAGGGGGTCCCCCTGGCGGACCCCGGTTTCACTGTGCAAGGGCGGGTGGTCAAAGGCTGCGTTCAGGTGCAGTGTGGAAGGTTGGCCGTAGGAGAAGCGTACCAATGGCAGCAGTGGTTCTAGCTGTGAGCCTTTCAGGGCCGTCGCAATGGCGTGGCGGTCAACGCTATTAAACGCGTTAGCCAAGTCAGCCTGCAAGACCAGTGCGTCCTGGTTGGCCGCGGTGACAGAGCTCCAGGCACAAACAAGTGAGGCGCAGTGCACGCACAGATTCGACGGCTGTTTGGAACAGTCGTCACACCCATCTGAGACATTCAGCAGTCGTCACACCCATCTGAGACATTCAGCAGTCGTCACACCCATCTGAGACATTCAGCAGTCGTCACACCCATCTGAGACATTCAGCAGTCGTCACACCCATCTGAGACATTCAGCAGTCGTCACACCCATCTGAGACATTCAGCAGTCGTCACACCCATCTGAGACATTCAGCAGTCGTCACACCCATCTGAGCCATTCAGCAGTCGTCACACCCATCTGAGCCATTCAGCAGTCGTCACACCCATCTGAGACATTCAGCAGTCGTCACACCCATCTGAGACATTCAGCAGTCGTCACACCCATCTGAGACATTCAGCAGTCGTCACACCCATCTGAGACATTCAGCAGTCGTCACACCCATCTGAGACATTCAGCAGTCGTCACACCCATCTGAGACATTCAGCAGTCGTGCTACAACATTCTTTGAATCGTCACTGCTTGTCCCCGCCCACCCACGCACCCACCAGGTGGCGTGGCTGAAAGAGCAGCTGGTGTTTGCACTGGAGGCCTGGGATGAAGCCATACTCAGGTGCTCCTCAGTCGTGCTACCACACTCTTCAACTCGTCCCCGCTCGTGCCATCCCCCCCCCCCCATTCCCTCCCTCCACTAGGTGGCGTGGCTGAAGGAGCAGCTGGTGTTTGCACTGGAGGCGAGAGATGAAGCCATCCTCAGGTGAGCCGCCGGGGATGGTGTGATGCGGAGCGGGGTAGGGTGGAGTACGGTTGAGTAAAGTGGAATGAGTGTGCCTCGCAGTTGCGTTGCACTCGGTCTTGCCCATTCCTGTGCATTTCTACTGCTGCGTGTTGCACTTCAGGTGTATTTTGAGGCGCCTCAAAATACATTCCTGTGCATTTCTACTGCTGCGTGTTGCACTTCATACCCCAAGCCTTTGTGTGTATCCTGCTTTTGCCCGCGATGTCTCATGCCCCCCATGGCATGCCATGCATGCAGGGCGGAGGCATTGCAAGCAGCCATGGTGGAGATGGGGCAGTCCACCACCAACCAGACGCTCGCTGCTAAGGTAACCCTAACGTTCGAATGGCCCACTGTGAAATTGGCCCGAAAAGGTAACATCTGCAGCGCTTGCTTCTTGTGATCTATGTTGCCCATGTAACCTTGTTCCCCTCCCCATGCCCTGGTAGAGCCGCTTTTTCAGGCCCCTCAAAAAGGTAATTTGTGGAGCACTTGCTCAAGGTGAATTCTGTTGCCTCATGTTCCCTCTTCGTGCCCAGGCAAAGGCACAGAGGAGGGAGATGGCGCAGGGACGGTGGGGATTCTATTGATTTTGTCCCTCTTCCCCCGCCCCCTCTTTCCCCACCCCCCTTTTTCCCCTTTTCCCCACACCCTCTTCCCGTTCCCCTTTCCCCTGTACCACCTCCCCCTGTTCTCCCTCCTTTCCCCCTGTTGCTCCTTCCCCCCTCCCCCCTCAGATTGATGAGCTGGAGAATGCACTGAATGTTGCCCTGAGGCAGATTGACACGCACAGGAGGGAGATAGCGCAGCAGCAGCGGGCCATGGAGGCACAGCAGGAGGCGTCCACTCGCTTGCTGTTGGAGCAGCAGGAGGAGGCGGCACGGGCGCTGGTGGAGGCGGTGAGGGGCAAGGATGCGGAGATGGAGAGGGAGATGGAGAGGGAGGCGGTGAGGGGCAAGGACTTCCTTGATTTCACCATTCTTGTCCCTCCCCTGTTACCCCTTTCCCCTGTTGCCCCTTCGACCTCTTCAGATTGACAAGCTGGAGAATGCGCTGATCGTGGCGCGGAAACAGATTGACACACACAGGAGGGAGATAGCGCAGCAGCAGCGGGCCATGGAGGCACAGCAGGAGGCGTCCACTCGCTTGCTGCTGGAACAGCAGGAGGCGGCACGGGCGCTGGTGGAGGCAGTGGGGGGCGAGGACGCGGAGATGGAGAGGGAGGTGGGGATTGGGGTTGGGGCTTCACTGGTTTCTTACCCCTGTTCCCCTTTCCCCTGTGCCACCTCCCCCTGTTGCCTCTTTTCCCTCCGCCTCAGATTGACGAGCTGGAGAATGCACTAATCGTGGCGCGGAAACAGATCGAAGCCCACAGGAGGGAGATCGCCCAGCAGCAGCGAGCGATGGAGGCACAGCAGGAAGCGTCCACTCGCTTGCTGCTGCAGCAGGAGGAGGCGGCGTCACGCGCGCTGGTGGAGGCGGTGAGGGGCAGAGATGGAGAGGGAGGTGGGAGGTGGGGCCTCATTGATTTCACTCCTGTTTGCCCTCCCCCTGTTCCTCCTTTCCCTGTTTGTCCCCTCAGATTGATGAGTTGGAGAACGCACTGATTGTGGCCCAAAGGCAGATCGACACGCACAGGAGGGAGATCGCCCAGCAGCAGCGAGCGATGGAGGCACAGCAAGAAGCTTCAACTCGCTTGCTGTTAGAACAACAAGAAGAAGCAGCACGGGCGCTGGTGGAGGCGGTGAGGGGCAAGGATGCGGAGATGGAGAGGGAGGTGGGGGCGCTGCTGGGCGCGCTGAGGGGCAAGGAGGAGCGCATGCGGGGGGAGATTGAAGAGTTGCAGGACAAGATGGAGGAGAGAGATGCGGAGATTGGGCGGCTTGCAAGGGTGAGTGGGTAAGCGGCGCCTAGGTGGGTGGGTGCATGAGAGGCTAGGGTTGTTGGATGGGTTGTGGCGTCGCTGGGTGCGCTGCTGGGAGAGCTGAGGGGCAAGGAGGAGCGCATGAGAGGCGAGATTGAGGCGCTACAGGACAAGGTGGAGGAGAGGGATGCGGAGATTGGACGCCTTGCAAGGGTGAGTGGGTAAGCGGTTTGTTAGGGTGAGTGAGTGGACGGGAAGAGAGTGCTTTTTGAGTTGACTGAGACGGCAAGGTGGGAGAGGAGAGACGTGGGGAAGGTGGGGGCGCTGCTGGGAGAGGCTATAGCGGGCAGCCAAGGACATGGAGGACATTATAGTGGCCAATGCACATCCAGGCCGTCTATTTCACTCAGTTCACCCCCCCACCCTCACCCCCCGTTCTCTTCGTCATGTGCATGGAGCAGAGGTTGGAGCGGGCAGCCAAGGACATGGAGGACATTATAGCGGCCAACGCACAGCAGGTGGAGACGCAGAAGAACGTCATTGAGATGCTCGCGGTATGTCAAGTGGTGCAGTGCTGCACTGTGTGGTCTGGTCTGGTCTGGTCTGGTTTGGGGCAGAGGTGCAATGCACTTTTCTCTGCTGTAGTCTGGGGTGGTAACAAAGTGTCATAGATTCTAGTAGCCATTGTCATGGCATGCGCAGTGTCGCATCCTTTCCTTCCCCTTTCCCGTTACCTCCACTCCCCATTCCCCTGTCCTTTCCCCACTCTCCTCTTTGGCTCCTGCTCCTCCAGGAGAGCAGTCGGGACGTGTGGCAGAAGCTGCCAGCATTTTTTAGGCGACTCAGAGCTTGTGTTGTGTTGTGTCTCATATATCCGATCATGCGCCTGATAGGTCATCTCCCCCTCCTCTTCCATCGCACAGGAGAGCAGCCGCGACGCTAGGCAGAAGCTGGCAGCCATGGAAGAGAGGGCGCTGGCAGCAGAGAGGTCAGTGGGTCGTGCAAAGCTGAGTTCGGTTCTTTAATGAGTGGGATGAGAGGATTTTTTTGGCGCCCTGCATTTTGCTGGGCTTGAGGACCTGAGTTAGATTCCTGAAAGGGCATGAGTGGGAGTATTTCACTGGTGCAACCAGCTCCTTGTTCATCCGCTGCTGCTGCCTGCTTGCTCTTCCCACCCTGCCTGCTTTAACCAACCTGCCTGTTTGCCTTCTGCCCTCTCATGCTCATTTGCCTTCCTCCTCCCATCTTCTCTCCCTGCCGCAGGATGGTGGAAACCTTCGTGGAAGCTTCCTCCCTGGAGGAGGTTCAATCGATGGTGGATGACATGCCAGCTGTCTCTCCTGGGTCTCTTGACACGTCACCTTCTGTATTCGCTGACGTCAGCATGAGAAGCAGCCAGCAGCAGTCTTGCCACGTCAGATGCTGAGCTGGAGAGAATGACAGCGGCGGCACTTGCGATTGGGAGCGGTAACAGAGGTAACACGCGGCAATACATGGGCAACCACCATCCTTCATCGTCGAGTTATATAATCGCACAGGGAGACTCGCAGCCATTGGTGCAACAGCAGGAGCAGCCGTACGGGAATCATCGGCCCCGCACAGCTCCTGCTAATCGCCAACCGATAGCAGTCAGGTCACTTTTTGAAGGAATATCGGGAGCGTTTAGCTCTAGAATGGGGGGAGCTGTGCCAGGTGCAACATCCCTACCAAGGACTCAACCCTGACAGAAAGAGAGGAATTGTGCAAGCAATGTGGAAGTATTTATGAGATGTTACAATTTTCGATTTTGCCTTCAACCTCCCTTATTTTCAGGTTTTATCACAATAACGCGGATGTTCCTCACGAGCCCCCGATTCCTTGTGCACTGAATTTGTTCCGCCCCGATTTGTTGCGCCTGAGGCACCAGGCTTTCGCCCTTGCGCGCATCACCAGCCGTAAGCGCATTTTCACTTTCCGCCAACGCCCCAAATACTGCCAGCTTTCGCTGAATCTGGACCACCATGCAGGCTTCTGTTTACGATTTTCGCTTGTTACCACTTCGAATATTGTTCAACAAGAACCAGCACACAAATCTCGCCTCCGCGAAGATCTTGGAGATTCCGCTTGCAGAAGGGAGGGGGCGAATTCAAATTCGTCCCTCGCTGCTCATCTTCCCTTTCCTCTCATCCAAGAACCCGACCTCAGAATTTCAGATTCTCGAGAGACGGTCTATTTGGGAGATCCTCCTCTGCCCCTTTCGCACGCGCGCAGGACCTCTCTCGTCACTCTCACTCTACATCTGCGCCGCCGCCGCCACCGCCGCCGCCCCGGCAATCGCCGCCATGGGCTTCTCAATCTGCGCCCGTCGCGTCGCTCTCTGCTGCCTCTTTCTCGTCGTCGCCGCGCCGTGTATGCTGACGTCAGCGCAGTTCCCCATCCCCTCGCAGTACGACGGCTTGGTGTACGGTGCTGACGTCAGCGAGCGGCAGCCCGTGCTGCTGGAGGCCTTCTTGGATCTGACGTGTCCGTCCTGCCAGAGCGCGTGGCCCGTGTTGCGCCACGTGGCGAAGTTCTACGGGACGAAGCAGCTCCGATTTGTCGTTCATCTGTTTTCTAACGCGTGAGCTTCGATAGCCCCGTTTTGAAAATTCGTCAAGGTTCTAAAGCAGTCGGCCCCTTACTTCCCCTTTCCCCAAGCTTACCATCCTTCCGCCTAGTCCCCTCGCTCCGCTCGTTCTTTCTCCCGCACCTTTGAGTCGACTCAAAAGTCACCTCCTTTCCCTTTCCCAAGCTTACCATCATTCCGCCTAATCCCCTCGCTCCGCTCCTTCTTTCTCCCGCACCCCCCCTCACTCCCTCCCCTCTCCTCCCACGTAGCTTCCATCACAACTCCTACTTCGCCTCGCAGGCCACCAGCGCCGTCGCGGCCATCAACGGCTCGCTCACCTCCTCTCCGTCTCTCTCTTTCCCACCCCACACTCCTCCTCTTCCCCGCCGCCTTCCCCCCTCCCAGTTTCCACCACAACTCCTACTTCGCCTCGCAGGCCACCAACGCCGTCGCAGCGATCAACGGCTCGCTCGCATTCGACTGGATCGACGGCGTCTTTGACGCGCAGGACGACCTGTCGCTGAGCGCCACGTGGCAGAAGACGCCCGAGCAGGTCGCGGCGCAGCTGGCGCGGCTCGCGTCGGAGCGCCTCGGGATTGACGAGGAGAGATTCAAGGGGGCATTTTTGGATGCTGAGGTGGAATGGCGCACTCGACTCGCGTTCAAGGTGTGTGGGTGACCGAGTGAGTGTGATATAGGGAATGGGGAAAGGTGGGTGAAGAACGAAGGGGGCTGACTGGACTAATTATTACTGAACCTCTTCTTTCCCCCCTCCCCTGTGACTTTTGAGTCGACTCAAAAGTCACCTCAAAGGGGGCTGACCGGACTATTCATGACCGGACCTCCTCTTTCCCCCCTCCCATGAATGTGCAGTATGGGTGCTCGAGAGCAGTGGTGGGAACGCCAACCTTCCTGCTGAATGGAGTGGCAGTGCCTATAGCTGCAGCCGAGTGGACCATCTACGAATGGCGCGCCCTCCTCGACCCCCTCGTTGCCCCGTCTGTCCTGGATTCGCACTCTCACTCCCCTCGAAAGCTGGCGCTCGAGTGATGCTAGTCCCACTCCCCTGGCTGGCACTCATAGAAGCAGATACAGTGTTCCTCAATTGAGGCAGGTGCACTGTTCCTTAGTCACTATTTTCTGTCAGAATACTGAACGATAATGAATGAACTAGGAATGAGTTGGGTACAAGTACTAACCCTAATTGGGTTGTACCCCTTATGGCCTACCTCATTACAACCTACACAAATCAACACAATAACATTTTGACACACCCCCATAGGCAAAGTGGGAGAGAACGAGTGGTCACAAGATCAGTCAAGAAAAGCGAAGCAAGTTCAGGGTGGGTCACGAAGTCACCACGCGTTCTGAGCACAAGCAAATGGCCACACGACCATTTCACATGCAGAGTTATATAGAAGAGAACAAACAGTACACTGATCATACCCTAGCAAGTACAAGCATGCAGGTATATTTATTTATATACATATATATATATCACAGTAAAAGCAAAGTCACGTAGTGAGCAAGTGAGGTAAAGCAGGCACAAGGCCTAAAACAGTACAGAAACGCTGATGATCACCAGAATGAAGTGCCTTGGTGAATTTATCAGCAGTGTTGGCCCGAGTGGCCACGTAAGCAAGACGAAGCGGACCACGCTGCTGCAGCTCTAAAGCAAGGAAGTAACGCAGAGCGACGTGCTTCGTTCTGTGCTCCAGCCTGTGCTCCTGACACAAGGCAATCATGACCCTGTTGTCTACGTACAGAATTGGAGAAAAACGATGCCGCTCTCCCAAGTCGGTCAGCAGGTAGGTGAGTCGGCGTAACTCCTGTGCAGCCATGGCCCTTGCCTAGATCTCAGCCTCACAACTGGAATTGAGAACAGAAGACGAGCGGGTAGACCGCCAAGAAACAGAGCCGGAGCCAAGGCTGAAAGTGTAACCCTGTGACGTCCGCTGCGTAGCCAAGTCGTCAACCCAAGAAGCGTCTGCGTGTCCAGTGAGGACAATTGGACCCCGTCCTCCGAGCACGAGCCCCATGCCCGAAGTACTGCATAAATAGCGCAATACCCTCCTAACGACCTCCTAGTGCTCTAGTCGGTGTCTCCCGGGCGCAGCGTAGCGTGCCAGGATGCTAAGAGGTTAGGCAAGGTCAGGTCGAGTGCAGGTCATCGGGTACATGAGGCAGCCTACAAGCTCTGGATACAGGCCACTCAGCTCTACAGACTCGTCCGAAGGTGGAGCTGAGAGCGAGTGACCGGTACGCAGAGGAGTGGACTGTGGCGAGGAGTACCGGAAGCCGAAGCGCTGATGGACCTGGTGCACCATGTGTGACTGAGTCAGGGTAATGGTGCGCTGTGCTCTATCCCGGGTGATCTGCAAGCCAAGATAGCTGCGCAGCTCACCCAGGTCAGTGCAGGTGTGTCTCATCTACAGCTCCGATTTTACAAGGGCCAGTGCGTCAGTGTCAGCAGTGGCAAAGACCAAGGCGTCGACGTACACGAGGACGTAGAACGGCGGCAGCTAAGTGTCGGTGCGCAGAAACACCGACGGGTCAGCAGTCGAAGGAGCAAACCTAAGAGCCGCAAGCGTCGTCCTCAGTGTGTCGTGCCACTCGCAAGGCGCCTGGCAGAGACCGTAGACTGGCCGCCGGAGGCTCCACTGGGTACATGCAGGAAACGACCCAGTGCAGCCAGGTGGGCGGCGCAGCCAGAACTCCTCGTGCAGGCTGCCGTGTAAGAAAGCTGTGCTGAAGTCAAGAGAGTGCAGCTCGTAGTCACGCTGAGCGGCGATGTGCAGAAGTACCCGAAGAGTGGTCATCTTCGGGGTAAAGGAGAAGGTGTGGAAGAAGTCAACTCCATGTCGATGACTGAAGCCTCGTGCAACGTAACGAGCCTTGAAGACAGGCGGAGAACCCGGCAGCCGCTTCACCCTGAAAATCCACATGCCATCGACTATGTTCGCCCGAGCAGGGGGAAATGCGTCGACGTAGGTGCCTGTGGACTTCCAGGATGCCATCTCTGTGTCCATGGATGTCTGCCACTAAGAGGAGTAGGGACCCGTAATCGCCTCTGCGTAAGAGCGCGGGGTCGGGATGTCTGGTGCATCTGGGTCTCCCTCGGGTGCAAGTAGCATAGCCACAAGATGAGGTAAATCAGGTGCAAGACACTCAAAGTCCTCCTGCCTGTCCTCATGAACGTCCGTGCCAAGAGCACACTCACACCCGACGGACGGAGGACAGTCAGACTCAGACTCAGCAACAAGACTAGTGGCATAGTCGGGACGACAGGTGGCAACAAAGTCAACAAGCTCAGCAACTAGGGCAGACGCAACAGCGGACTGAAACGAAGGGTCAATGTCAACAGTGGCAAGAAGACCAGGGACAGTAGGACTGGCAGCACGAGCTAAGTCAGACTCAGGGTCAGGAACGTCAAGAAGAGAGGACGTAGGAGGAGATGGCAGGGGAACTCGCAGTGGAACAAAGGAAGGACGAAGTGCCATAACGCGAGTGCCGGGGACAGGAGGAGGATGATGACGAGGAACACGACGACCAGTGCAATCAGCACGAACAGGCGAGGCAGGACGAGACTCAGGATCACGTCGCTCTGTAAGAGAGTCTGTCTGCTCAGCGTAAGGAGAAGGAGCAGGCAGTGGAGAGTCTGGCTTTAACAGTGGCTGCGACTGGTGAAGCGGAGGACACAGCAAGCTAGGAGTAAGGCCGGTAGAAGACGGGAGACTAAGAACCTAGCGAAGGACCGAGTGAGGTGGCGGCAGAGATGAAGACGGCGGCGGAACAAAAAATGGGCGCTGCTGCACAAAGCCTCCAGCACCAGGACCGCTAGCTCCAGCACCCCCAGCGCCAGCACCTCCAGCTCCAGGGTCTCAAGCTCCAGCTCCTCCAGCTCCAGCGCTAGTGCCTCCAGCTCCAGAGTCTCCAGCTCCAGTGCCTCTAGCTCCAGCGCCTCCAGTGCCAGTGCCTCCAGCTCCAGCGCATCCAGCGCCAGGGTCTCCAGCTCCACCAGTAACTCCAGCACCTCCAAGACTAGTAGCTCCAGTACCTCCGGCTCTTGTGCATCCAGCGGCAAAGCCTCTAGCTCCTGCAGCGCCACTCCTAAGGCGTGTGTGATGAGCAAACCACTCGCGCAGCTGCTGTGGTGAGAGATGCTCCCGCCGAGGAGACAGTCGTGGCGAGGCACCCACAGGACCTCCGGCATACTCAGTACCCCTAGGTTCAGCACCCCCAGACTCCGCACCCTCAGACTCAGTACCCCTAGGCTCTGCACCCTCAGGCTCAATATCCCCAGGCTCCGCACCCCCAGGCTCAGCACCGTCAGACTCCACACCCTCAGACTCAGCACCCTCAGGCTCCGCACCCTCAGGCTCCGCACTCGCAGGCTCAGCACCCCTAGAGGCAGTACCCCCAGACGCAGCACCTCTAGCAGCATCTGAGTCTACAGCGACCTCGACAGGCACAGTCCCGGGGAGTGGGTCTACCTGAGACACACCTGAGGGAGCAGGACCCTGAGGGGGGAGGGGGTCTACCGGAGGGGGACCTGGAGAAAGGAGGAGCGGCGGGGGAGGAGGGGGGGGGAGGGGGGGGAGAGGGGCAGTGCAGTAGAGGAAGAGACGGTAAAAGAGAACCGACTCGTCAAATGTGACGTCCTGAGAGGGGAGGACACGGCGCGAGATGGGGTGGTAAATCTGCCAGCCAGGCGCGTCAGGGGGAAAGCCAAGGAAGACGCAGGGAATAGAGCGGGAGGAGACCTTGTCCGCAAAAGTATCGTGGACAAAGGCACGAGAGCCCCAGACCCAGAACACCGACGCATCGCCAACCTTCCTCGTCCAACGCAGTGTAGGCGAGGTCTCCGGCAAGGAGACACGGGGCCAGAGGTTGAGCTGATGCGCAGCGTACCGGACCGCAAACGGCCACAGAAAATGGGGAGCAGCCGCATGGATCATGGAGGTACGAGCCACCTCCATGACTAAGCCAATGCGGCGCTCAGCAACCCCATTTTGCTACGGGGAGGCCGGAAGCGTGAATGACTGGAGAATGCCCTCCCTACGACAAAATTCCCGTAAGAGGTCGGAGGAGAACTCACCACCTCTGTCAGAGTGCAGACGCAGGAAGGAAGGTCCGCACGGAACCGCTCGTGGAGCTGGAGACGGACTGCGCGGATCCTAGGGATCAAGACATGAGGGACCTCACCTTTGCTGCGCAAGGGGAAGACCGTGGTGTAACGCGTGTAGTCGTCAACAACCAGCAGGAAGTAGCGCTCGCGGTCCTGTCCACTGCCGCAGGCTGGGCCCCACACATCCATGTGGAGAGTCTGCAGAGAAGCAGTCCTCAAGGGAAACGAGGAGGAGTGAGGAGCGGCGCGCTGCCACAAAACCTGGGAAGAAACCGGGGCAGGCGAGGGCGGGAGGGGAGGTAGAGACCTGGGAAGACCAGAAACAAGGAGGCGGGAGTGCATGCCACAAAGGCGTGGCAGGGAGAGCTGACCAAGGCGGTGGTGCCATAGGAGAGTCTGGTGCGACAAGAGGCGACACGAGCAGGTGGCTGCTACCGGACCTGATGCGGACACCTGACTAGACGCAGTTACCTGAGGAGGCTCAGTAGTCAGTGTGTATAGACTCGACCCAGGCCGACGGGTGAACGTGGCCAGGTGACTGCCCGTACGTGTACACGTGCAGATCGACACACGCTGACCCCCAGGAGTGGTGGTAGTGACCATCGCATCCTGGAGGGCAGCGGTACTCACCAAGTTCATAGAGAACGAGGGGAGGTGAAGACCTGAGAGTGAGCCAGATGGAACCACCGGACACGGGAGAACAGTGGAAGAACAGGCAAGAACTGGGCCCCCTGAGGGGTCAGCTAGTTTTACCGGAACAGGTGCAGGGAGTGTAGTGAGGGTGGTACTGTCGCAAAAGAAATAGCGGGAAGCACCTGAGTCAAGCGTAAAGGTGTGCAAGGCCTCAGTAGGCGCAGTACTAGGGAGAGCAGACTCACTAGCACCTTAAGCAGCAGCCTCTATACCTGGGTCGGGCGGCACACACAGGTAACAGTCACCCTCAGTACTAACAGACAAGGCATACATGGCAGCAAGGATAGCATCATAGTCAAGAGCAAAGATATCAACTCCAGACCTAAGCAGCTCTGCCCAGCGGGGGCGCTCAGCCTCGTCGCCAAACTTTGCGCGCCAAGCGTCATCAAGGCGGGAGAAGCAGCGGTGCTGAGTGTGAAGCTTCCCGCATGTCTGACCAGCGCGGTCACCTATGCGAATGACATACGAGCAACGAACACTACCCCCAGACGCCCCACGCTAAGCAAACCACTCACGAAGCTGCTGAGGCGTATGGGTCTCGCTATGACGCTGCTGCTGCTGCATCTGGCCACCGCCAGAACCTCCCCTTTGAACAGCTCCACCCCGACCGCCACCACTGCCGCCACCACCACTCCCACTGCCGCCACCACTGCTACCCCCACCCCCACCGCTGCCACCACCGCCGCCACCGAAGCCCCCACTCTCGCCACCACTCCCACCACTGCCACCACCTCCGCCACCTCCACCGCCCCCACTGCCTCCACTGCCTCCACCACCACCACCCCCGCTGCCACCGCCACCACTCTTGCCACCCTTGCCCTTGCTGCTGCGGTGCTTCCCACTAAGAGCAGAAGCAGCCCCGACATCCTCAGCACCAAGGATGTCAGCAGCAGCAGCAGAAGCGTAGGAGGGGACAAGGGGGGAGGGGGAACACCCCTCAAAGAAGGGTGTGCGAGGAGTGCCACGAGCAGCACCTACAGCAACTATGCTAGTCTCAGCTGCAAGGAGGTGCTTCTCGAGCAGGTTGACAGTGAGGTCTGTAGGGTCAAGAGCGAGAAAGTAGTCCCTGATTGCGCGAAGAGAGTCAGGGAGGCGGGTGACTATGAAGTAGAGAGTGATGTACATCGGGGGGGGGGGGGGTTCCTGTTTAGGAACTCGGCTGGGAGGGCAGAGCGGTAGCGAGCGTCGCTAGTGCGAAGGTGGGTAACCAGGTCCTCGACTGTGGCAAAGGCTGACAGCTCAGGAAACAGGTAGGGCAGTATAAGGCGACCGAAAGCAGCAGTGGTAGGGGAGGATTAACGAGCGACTACGGCGTCGTACAGGGCCTTAGCAGTCTTGTGTTGGCCAAAGTGAGCGCGTTCGGCTAACGGCAGGTGGTTGCGAACGGTAAAGCGAGCAGCAGCGTCACAGGTAAGCCACGGTGAGCGAGTCGCACTGTCAGCTGTGGCGGGAGGGGCGAGAGAGGCTCCAGACGTGTGGTCAAACAACGAAAAGCTGTCTATAGAGTCGCTCAGTAGGTACAGCTGTTAAGTCGTCGAGCCACGTATCGAACTGGATTGGATGGCCCTCATGGTCGAATGTGAGTACACTGAGAGAAGCCATAGCGGGCAGAGCAGGGCGGCGCGCGACCAGCAGGGCAGAACGCAGGCAGGGCGGCGCGCGAGCACTAGGGAGGCGCGCAGGGCAGGGAGAGGCGGCGCACGGCTAGGGAAGAGAGGTGCGCAGCCAGGGCAGGGCAGGGCGGCGGCCAGTAGGGCGGCGAACAGCAGGGCGGGCAGCAGCAGGGCGGCGCGAGCAGCAGGGCGGCGCGCACCAGGGCTGTGCGGGCAGCAGGGCGCCGGCCAGCAGGGCTACGCGCAGCAGGGCGGGCAGCAGCAGGGCGGCGCGCATCAGGGTGGCGCGCAGCAGAGCGGTGCGGGCAGCAGGGCGGCTCAGCGCGGGCAGGGCAGAGCGACGCGCAGGCAGCAATGCGGCATGCGGGCAGCAGGGCGACGCGACGGCCAGCAGGGTGACGCGACTGACAGGGCAGGGCGACGCGACAGCAGGCAGGGCGACGCGACGGGCAGGGCAGGGCGACGCGACAGCCAGCAGGGCGACGCGACAGGAAGGGCAGGGCGATGCGACTAGTGGGGCAGCGCTCTGTGGTGGGCCCTAAAAAAAATCGGTCCTAGAACAGGACCTGCTCTGAAACCATGTCAGAATTCTGAACTAGAATGAATGAACTATGAATGAGTTGGGTACAAGTACTAACCTAATTGGGTTTGAACCCCACTACAGCCTACACAATATAAGCAATATAACATTTTGACATTTCCACTCCTCAAGGAAGTGCATTCTTGGGTGTGGGTGAATGGCTCCTTTCCTTGCAAGATTCAGAGGATTCAAAGCTTGAGAGAAACTCGAGAGGATGTGATGAGAGGGGCCACAGTGGGCTGTTGGAAAACCTGGAAGGTTCTTCTCGTGTTGCGCCCCAAGCTGGTATGTTGGGGGAATCTGTGGTGTGGTGTGCCATGATACCAACGCTGACCTGCTGTTCCACCTGTATTCTAGTGCCTTTGTTTTATGCTGTCAACGTTGTTGGTACAAAACAAACCCTTGCCTTCAAAGGCCTGGCCAGTTTACGGTAGTCCTTGTCACTTCCCGAAAACATTTGTACCGGTACCGATATTATGCCTTGATGGTATTCTGCTCTGATGCAAAACACGAGAAATGGTGTCACATTGGGTCTGCCAGCACCAGACGTAGCAGGTTGGGTCGGTCCTGCCGAACCTTGGTGCCAGCTCCGTACGAGGCTCGGCATGGGCGGCAGTCAGGCCAGGGGGTCCAGGTGTGGGTGATGGCAGCAAGGAGGGCTGCGCCTGTGGGGGTGACGAGTTCGCCCTTGCACCCTGCTGAAAACGTGGGGATATTGGCCCTGTTGTGAGGAGGAGGGGGGTGGGGGTGGGGGCATGGCAAGGGCCCGTCAGGCCAAGGGGTGCAGATGTGGGAGATGGCAGCGAGGAGCATGCTTATGTGGGGGTGACGAGTTCGCCCTTTTGGCCTGCTGCAAACGTGGGGAAATTGGCCCCGTTGTGAGAGGGAAGGAGGAGGAGAAGATAGAAGGAAGGGAAAGAGTACATGGAAGGGAAAAGGGGGTCCAGGCGTGGGTGATGGCGGCAAGGAGAGCCGCTCCTGTGGTCGTGACCAACTCGCCCTAACACCCTGCAGCGAATGTGGGGATAGACGCTCTGTTGGGAAGGTGGCGGTGGATGGAAGGGGATAGAGGGTTTGCAGTGACAAAAGATGATTGGGCTGACTCAACAGCACAGAATCGTGAGTGTGGCCGGGGCAAGAGCGGGCAGGGAGCCATGTGGTGACTTCAACTCAACAGGGTAACCTCTCTGTGTTGGTTGGGTTGACTGGATCGACTGAGTTGACTGGGTTGAATGGGTTGACTGGATAATTGACTGCATTGACCGGATCGATTAAACCGACTCACCGGCACAGGATCTCGAGAGTAGCAGGAGCAGGGGAGGGCAGGGGGCCGTGAGCAGCGCCAGCGATGATGCCCCGTGCCATGGGTAGGGGCGAGGCTGCTATGTGCGATGGTGCGAGGTAGTCAATGGCTGCTGCTGCCGCCAACATGTCCACTATGCTGTCCACCGCTCCTACCTGCATGATAGGTGTCATCGGTGCATGGGTGGTATGGGCATGTGGGTGCATGAGTGGAAGAAAGAAGAAGAATCCACGCACATCTGCTGCTGCCGCCACCATGTAAACTATGCTGTCCACCGCCCCCACCTGCAGCAAGAACAACATGGGAACACAGGGGCATAGGTGCATTTGCACAGGTGCATGATCATCTTATACATACATTACACCTCCACATCACCATCCCCATCACCATCACCATCACCATCACCATCACCATCACCATCACCATCCCATCCATCACCTCATGGAAGTGAACGTCATCCACGGCCATGCCATGCACACACGCCTCCGCCTCCGCTAGCAGCCGAAACGCCCGGCTGGCAATGGCCCTGGCGCCACGTGGCAGGCTGCTATTGGCCAGCAGATGGCGGATGGCCGCGTAGTCCCTGTATGGCTGGTTCGCCCCGTCATCCACCGAGAAGCTGCCAGGAAAATGCGAGAAAGGGTAAGAGGAAGGTACCAGGAAAGTGGGAAGAAGGTGTATGTGCATATGTGATGATGATGATAGAATAAGCCAAGCTGACATGACATCCAAGAGCCTTCATACAGACGATGGTGGTAATGTGGTGGTACACACGGTGCTGCCTGCCTTCATACATACATCCAAGCAGCAGAGCAGAGTGTAAGGACATTCATATCTCAAAACAATAGCGGATCGTTGAGTGGCTTCCACCCGCACGTGACATGAGAGAGTCCCATCGCCCCCACTGTCCGGTTCTTTCACAGCTGTCCAAGACTTACAGCAGAGCAGTAATAGCGGATCGTTGGGTGGCCTTAACCCGGCACGTGGCACGAGACAGCCCCATCGCCTCCTCTGCCCCCTCCATCACTGTTGTCGGCACTCCCAAGTCCAGCAGTGCTGCTATCAGCATGTTCCCTGCGTCAATGCTATTATCACATGAGACAGCACTTACAGCGGAGCAGTGATAGCAGATCGGTGAGTGGCCTCCACCCGGCATGTGACATGAGACAGCCCCATCGCCTCCACTGCCCCCTCCACCACTGTTCTCGGCACGCCTAGGTCCAGCAGTGCTGCTACTAGCATGTCCCCTGCATCAATGTTGTTATCACATGAAACAGCACTTACAGGGGAGCAGTGATAGCGGATCGTTGGGTAGCCTCCACCCTGCGCGTGACATGCTTCAGCCTCATCGCCCGCACTGCCCCCTCCACCACTGTTGTCGGCACGCCCAAGTCAAGCAGTGCTGCTACTAGCATGTCCCCTGCTGCCCCCGCCACGTGTGCGTCTATGAACAGAAGCTTCCCCACACCTTCCCCGCGTTTCAGTGGGGGGTTACGTGGGCGCCACGTGGATGGGAGGAATACCGGTTGATGCGGTGAGGATGGGTGGGAATGTGGTGCTCGTAGGTGCGGTGATGAGGGGGGAGTGTGCGAGGAGGTGGGAGGGGTGGAGGGTGGGGAGGAGCCGTGACTGTGCACAGGGGTCTGGGTGTGGGCTCGTGAATGTGTGTGATGGCCATGCCCATGCTCATGCCCATGCTCATGTGAATGTGAATGTGAATGTGAGTAATGCCCATGCCCATGCCCATGCCCAAGCCCATGCCCATGCCCATGCTCATGCTCATGTGAATGTGAATGTGAATGATCTTGGTCATGTGAATGTGAATGTTTATGATGATTATGATGCTGATCATGTCTACGATGGTCATGATTCCGGTCATGTGAATGTGTGTGATGGTCATGGTCATGGTCACGGTCATGGTCATGGTCATGGTCATGGTCATGGTCATGTGAATGATCGTGTGAATGTGTGTGATGGTCATGGTCACGGTCATGGTCATGGTCATGGTCATGGTCATGGTCATGGTCATGGTCATGATCATGGTCATGGTCATGGTCATGTGAATGATCGTGTGAATGATCGCGTGAATGGTCATGGTCATGGTCATGTGAATGATCGTGTGAATGGTCATGGTCATGGTCATGGTCATGGTCATGGTCATGTGAACGTGTGCCATGCCCATGGTGATGATCTTGATCATGGGTATGATTCTGGTCATGAATGTGAGTATGAGCATGAGCATGTTCATGACCAAAAGGCACGTCGTGAGCGTGACTATGCCGAACGGCACGAGCGCGTGAATCTGATTCATCAACGTCCGCATTCTCTACAATCACGCCAACATGGAGTCCCTCCCCTTTGCCTTCCGCTTCCTCCTGAACTTTACTCTCATACCCTCGCGAATGTTGCTGCTTATGACCCCTGACGAGCACTTTCTTATATCGAATCCCCTTCGCATTATGCAAGTGCTTATTCCGGTTGTGGTAACAAATGCCTGGACGAACGGCGCGCTGCAAACCGCGATGTGTGCCGGAAATTTTGGGATCGATTGCCACGAGATTCCAAGTAACATTCCTCGACCGGATCGCGTCGCGAGTGAACCCTAACGACGTTCGCGACGACGGTGTATGCATGCTCGCTGAGGTCGACGACCGGACCTTGAATATCCGCGAATTAATTACGACCTTTGCGTCGGAATGACACCAACACGGTAACGAGGTGGAACCCATTTCGACCAATCGCAGAATTGCGTGGCCAATGCGAGTAATGTGCAGCTTGGAGACGCGATAGGCTGCTCACAGATCATAGCATACTTAGTTATCGTGAAGATAATCTCGATGTCAGTGCCATGTGATCCGTGAGATGTCTTATGCTCTGCATTACAAGTTCGGCAATAAGTTGAGATAAAACAATCAATTGTCCATTATTCAAATTCAAATAGTACGGTACAATGTTCTTCTTTTCATACCAAACCCTTATCCACCACACAACCTGAACAGCTGTAGATGGATTTGGACTAGCATTTTTCATTTCTTAAACCTATCTTTCGTGCCAGCCAACGTAGAGATGAGAAGGTAAGAACTCTAAAATGCAACATCCACTAATTGATTCTTGAACATATGCTCTATTCCCTTTCCCATTGCCCCGTGCCCCCCTCCCCCTCCCCCCCCCCCCCCCCCCTCCAGACACTTTACCCCGCCCTGCTACATCACAACCCTAACTCTACTCACATCGCCCACTAACCTACCGGTATATCCGAACAACTATATTCCAGCCCGCCATTGGTCCCGAGGGCAATGAATCCAACCTCCAGATTCCTCTAGGTTCTGGGATGGGGAGGAGGGGGGCGCATGGCCCTGGCAGGGCAGCAGGAGGAGGTGCTGGGGGGGTTGGGGCCGGTCTTGAAGACGACGTAGCGGCGGGCCTCGGGGTACGTGGGGTTGTTGTCGCCGGGGTTGATGTTCAGCACCGTGCCGCCCTGTGGGATCTGAGCTGTCAGGATGGGCAGCCGCACCCAGCGGTTCTGAAAGAACGCCACCGCTTGCTGCAGAAACGGGAGGGGCCACACACAAAGCACATCTCATGACGTGTGAGGAGAGAGAAATTCCAGCAAGTAGGCGTATACGAGGACTTTTGAGGCGCCTCAAAAGGGGTGTAATTTGACAACGGGAAGTGTTCCCTGCAATTTGTAAGACCCACTTTGTGCAAAGACCCACCTGACTGAAGGACCGCACGAAGACCCGCGAGCTGTTGCCCTCGGAGGTGATGTAGAACTGGTTACCAGCATCGCACGGGCCCGTGAGCGCCGTGGTGCAGAAGAAGGTGGCGATGCCCGTGCTGGAGATGGTCACCCCGCTGCCCTCCTTCACCACCACTGCTGGGCTGATGGCGAAATCACCAGCAGTAGCATTGGGCGGTACGATGCTGGATTGGGATGCACACACAGGGGGGAGAGCAAAATTTTTAGTCAATTTGGTGGCGATGCTCGAATCGGAGACGGTCTCTCTGCCTCCCTCCTTCACCACATCTGGTGGGCTTATCGCAAAGTCGCCTACGATAGCGTTTGGTGGCACGATGCTGATTTGGGAACCGGAGGGGTTGGAATGGCAAAGTAAACACACCATGCTTTGCTAGACACCGTTACCCCGCCGCACTCCTTATCACCCACTGGCGGGCTTCTCGTGAGATTGCTCGTAGTGGCGTTGGACGGCAAGATGCTGGAGGAGGAGAGGGGATGGTGAGGAGAGTTCTGAGTTCGATCAACAGAGCCTCTGTTGATTGAATCAACAGGACCAACAGACCCTGAGGGCCTCTTGGTTGCTGCGCTGTACCCAAGACGGTCGCAGCGCTGCCATCCTTCACCACCGAGAGAGAGCTTCTTTAGAAGTCGCCTCAAGCAGCGCTCGGTGGCACGATGCCGTAGGTAGAGGGGTCTGACCATAATAATCCGTACTAAAGAAAACGATCAGAAGAGAATACAGTCCAAATCGCTCTTGAAATCTTGAAGGAAGAAGGCAAAGTAGAGTAGACACTGTACCACGCCACAATAGCACTAAACGGACAATTCCAAGGGACATCAGACGATTTCTTTCAGAAACAAGGAGAAGTACTAAAACTGAACGAGCAGACAAAGCAACTATTCATACTATAGTAGTAGTGACGAATGATAGGCAGGAACATTCACCAGGAATCGTGCAAGTGAGAACTCACTCGAACGTGGGGATGGAGTCAAGGGAGCCCTCGAAGGCGAAGTCGCAGCCGTCGAGTGGCCCTCGGGGGCCCACCTGGCACTGCGCAGGGCATGTCGGCTGCCCCACCTGCTGCAGCCCTCGCCTGCTTGACAGACCGGAAGTTCCGGCGCCATTTGCGCTACCTGAGATGGAGATTATCAGAGGAATCAGGAACGCTAAGAGGAGAACCATGGTGGTGCGGATAGCTGTGAGGGCTCTGTGGATCCTTCAAGGATTCGAGCCACGGGTGGGAAAGGATTCGCAAGGGATCCGGGAAAGGAAGACGGGTTAGAGTGGGAAACGGCAGGCCTTTTCAGCGGGAATATCAGCCCATGATGTAGATGATTCAGGGAAACGACGCGAGAAACTAGAAGCGGCACGCTATCGCGTGCTTTCGTGTTCCCGGTCGGTGGCACAACTGGCGGCCATAGCTGTGAATCCTGGCGTGAGAATGAGGTGATGGGTATGGAACAAGTGTCACTCGGCAGCTATTCCAGACTGGAAGCTTGTTTGAAATTGTTGAGATTGCTTCCGAGTCGCACATTTGACATACGAGCCGCATGCTGCTGGAACGAGGCGAGCTGCTGTCACGCGAATTAGTTATTGCAGCTTGTAGAAAACACAAGGATGGTTGAATGGTGGCACAATCTGAAGGCCCCCTCTTTTTATAGCGCGTAAAGTATCACAGCTTGTGGTCAACCACCATCGCAGGTCCCCAAGTCCATTCCACGATTCACCCACAATCTCCGCTTTTCGTCTACACCCCAGAAACCATCCTACCCATCTCTATTCGAAATAAACGAGTGTGCTAAAGTAGAAATCATCATCCTTCACTTGCACCTTTTATCGAGGACATATCTCCAACCTTCGTCTCCCACCTTCTCCTCTCAGCTCCCTCCCTTGCCCTGCCCTCCCCTCCCAGCCTCCAATTCCCTCTCCACGCTAACCCTAAAATCTCCTCTCCCACTTTCTCTTTCTCCTTTCCCGCGTAGTCTTGTCCCTTCTCTTCCTCCTCCCCACACGTCACCATGGTGAGCAATGCGTCAGGGACGGCATAAGCCGTTAGTGCAATTCGATCGTGTCGCGTGCTCCGTTTCGTCTTGCAAAGTGCCGCTAGTGATAGCTTGTGCTTCCAGAACTGAAGTTCGAGAGCAAAACGTCCCCCTTCGCAACATATTTCTCGCTCCTTCACTGATCACTGCCCGCGCTGACTGCTCTGTCGCTGCCTAGCGATCGCCATCTTATCCGCAACTCTGCGTCTGTGTTCATATCAATCCGTTTCCTATCGGTCTCATCCCGACTTCATTCGTCTCGTCCCAACTTCGTCTCATCGCGATGACATTCGTGTGTTCTCGTGTGCTCTCGTGGTGCAGGTGAAGTACGCGAGGGAACCCGCCAACGCCACCAAATGTACGTTCTGTCTTAGGCTCTGCCTGTAGACTCCACGGCATCGCATCTCGTGTCCCTGCAACACATTGCTACCCCGAATCTTCGCGACTTAGATCTAGTGGGCGATTGATCGGCGCCCCGCGTTTTTCATGTAGCCTTTGGTCGCCGTCTCCTTCGTTCGGCTAGATAAAGTGATTCTCAGAGCTCGTTGTTGGATCGTGTCGATAGCGACCCCGGCCGAATTTGGACAGATAGTCACTCTAGTGCCAAGCATTCGAAGGGCATGTGGACGATTCTAGTCGAGCGCGCCGCGATTTGGAGTCTCGGTTGTTCATTATGTGATAGGCGCTCGTCCAGAGTCGGCATGTCAAAGCACGACGCGCACTTTCCGCGGGCAGCGGTCGGGTTCAGGTCTAGACTAGCAAATTAACCCAGGAATGACGGAGGCGTCTTGGTGAAGGCAGATCACGGCATGCCAATCCATAGAGACAGGTTGACTCAGATAGCTGCTATTGCGCGGGACAGGTTGGTGTACGTTATAATCTGGTGTTAAGTACGATACGTTCCTACGTGGGTAGCGTTAGGAACGAAGTTTTGCCATGTCATGATGCAAATACTGGGCGACCTTAGTCCTGAAGCCACATTCGGTTCGTCGTCGTCTCACGCCTCCCTTCCGCTCCCCCATTCTTCCTTCTCCCGTCCCCCTCTCTCCTCCCTTCTTCCCTTCCCCTGCTCGTCTGTCTGCATTTTTGGCACCCCTCTGCGCCCCTCTGCGCCCCTCTGCCCCCCCTGTTCGACTCTGGTTGCAGCATGCAAGGCGAGAGGCTCATACTTCCGCGTCCACTTTAAGGTATCACCCGCTTCTCGTCATGATTGGCTTCCAGCATTCCTTGTGTTGGATTTCCTGCTTGCTTAATACAATCACACTTCCTGTATCGATATAGCACAGTGATCCCCCCTCCCCCTCCCTTCCCCTCTCCCTTCCCTTCCCCCCCCCCCTCCCCCTCCCCCCCCCCCCCGCCCCCCTCTTCCTCTCTCCATTCCCTTCCCCCGTCCCTTTTCCAGTAGATGAGACCACATATTCCGTGTAACCATCGTTCCCTGTTGCCCTCCTTTTTTTTTTCCCTTGCCGTTCCCCTCCCCAAACCGACTCCCAACGCACGGATTGATCAAGGCTCGCGCCTCCTTCAATCCACACCCCCGTCCCCCTTACTCTTTCCCATTTCCTTTCCCCCTTGTTTGCCCCTCCCTCGCATCCCTCCCCGCTCTTCCTCCTTTCCCCCTCCTCCCCCCCACCACCCCCCCTACTCCCTCATCAGAACACGCGCGAGACAGCCCAGGCGATCAAGCACCTGGATCTCACCAAGGCGAAGCGGTTCCTCGAAGACGTGATCGCGCACAAGCAGGCCGTGCCGTTCCGCCGCTTCTGCGGCGGCGTGGGGCGCACGGCGCAGGTGAAGCTGGTCCACACCAACGGCCAGGGCCGCTGGCCCGCCAAGTCCGCGCGCTTCCTGCTCGACCTGCTCAAGAACGCCGAGAGCAACGCCGAGGTACGTCTCTTCTGTGTTACCGGTCGGTGCTCGTCGGTACGCGGCGGTACTGAGGACGTGTGTAGGTCGCGTCCTTCTCGACCTGCTCAAGAAACGCCGAGAGCAACGCCGAGGCCAGTGGCGCGTAGGGGCGCGTTGCAGGCGCCTAACTTGGAGTCTGCTTTATGCTCGCTCGCTTTCTGCTGATCCTGCTCACGAACCCCCGAGAGCAGCCCTGGGGTAGGAAGTATAGCTGATTGGGGTTCAGGGGTTGTTCTGCAGAGGAGCGGGCCTAGTGATCGGAAGCTGTGGACCGTTCGATTCTTAGTTCGTGACGTCAGTATGTGGGGTCACGGGCCCTGTCGCGCAAGGCTGCACATTAGCAGACTGCGTTCTTGGGGATGTTGGTAGAGTGCCGTAACGGTTCTGTGCGTACGGGTTGCGTGGCGCAAGCGCAAGCGGAAGCGGTAGCGTTAACGGAAGCGGAAGGGAACGCGGCACCGCTGGCGGAAGCTGTAGGGGGGTTAGAGGCGGAAGCGGACGTGAAACGGTTGTGAAAGAGGAACTTGTAGAGTGGTGCCGCTTCGGTTTTAGGAACGGTGAAGAGGGAGCGTGGGACTAATGGGCGGAAAAGTGGTTCGAGACGTCTTAAACTGGAACTGAGTGGAAGCGGTGGTGGGAGAGTGGGCGACTATGCCTGGAGGCCTTAGCAACGGAAAAAAAGAAGAACGGGACTGGGACTGAAGGGTGGCACGCGGGGCGACTCGAGAGGGGCAGGTTTTTAGAACGTCTGGAATCTTATGTTTCAGAACGTGACTTTCTCGAATACGTTTCAGGATCTTGTATGCTTGTTGTACCGGACACGTGAACACTGGTCAATCGGGATTCTAGAAAAGACCCTCTTTCGTGCTTCCTAGTCCATTCACCCCTTCACCTCCGTTTTCCGCGCCCTCTCCCCGCCCTCTCCACACCATTCCCCCATTCGCCCCTCCCCGCGTTCTCTCCGCCATCAGGTGAAGGGGCTTGATGTGGACTCGCTGCACGTAAGCCACATTCAGGTCAACCGCGCGCCCAAGCAGCGCCGCCGCACGTACCGCGCGCACGGTCGCATCAACCGTGAGTGCTTAGCCCCTCCCCACTGCGCCCCTCCCCCACTGCACATCCCCCCTCTCCGTGCCCCTTCCCCACTTCGCCCCTCCGCCACTGCGCCCCTCCCCCACTGCGCCCCTCCTTCACTGCGCCCCTCCCCCACCGCGCCCCTCCGCGACTCGCGATGCCCCTTCCCAGCCTTTTTTGCCTTCCACACGCTCGTCCCTCCTCCCACCCGCTCTTCCCATTGCCCAGCCCACCCTGCAGTCTCTGCATCCCATCCCTGCCATCTTTAAGCCCCTGTTCTTTGATCTCTAATGCATATGTCCAAGTTTTTCGCCATTTCAAATTATGCAGCCCACACCCCTGTCCGTCCCTGCAACCACCTGAAAGCTCAACTGTTAGTTACACCCACCCCTGTTAGTTATACCCACCCCTGTTAGTTATACCCATCCCATTTCCTGTCCTTTCCCTCCCCTTCCTTCCTCTTTCCCTTACTTACTGTCTCTTCTCTGTCCCTTTGGTTCTGCGCAGCCTACATGTCGTCCCCGTCCCACATTGAGTTGATTCTCTCAGAGAAGGAGGCGGAGGTCAGGAAAGAGGTGAGGCTTCATGCACATTCACAGAAAGTATGCTGGAGCAGGTATCTCAAATATTTAAGGTGTTGAGATGTTTTAGAGTTTTTTCAGAAAGGGTTGTCTAGGCAATGAGAAGGTTTGCAGCTCGTTTCTGCATTGGTTAATATTTTCTTTCCTCTTTTTTTTTTTTTTTTGTAACAGGCTGAGGAGGGTAGCCGCAAGACGAAGAAGCAGAGCAGGCTCGCAAACTAAAGCCTTGACTAGATGTGGCCAGCATCTGCAGCAATGCGTCTAGGTTGCAACAAATGTATGGTGGTTGCTTGCTCATGTGCCTTGATGTCTAAATTTGTTGGAAGAAAATCATTCTGCCAAGCCAATTTGTATGTAGAAGCCAGAGTTTCACAACACGTAGCCTGAATAGACAGGAACATCGGGGCCACAGAAAAGTGGAGCTGCTTGTTCCGTGAATCCACAGAATAGGCTAACAGCTGGTAAATTTGTCGCTTTTGTCCCGGCCAGCCAAATGCAGAGGTACGCGGAGTATTGTAATTTTTACAATACAACGCAGTGTCCCTTTTTCTTCGGTTGCAATGTTTAGCGGAGGCCGACCCACACTAAGGGCGGGTTATAACCACTCGTTAGCATTCTGTCGTCATGACAGAAAGACAGCTGGACTGAAAACAATTTCAGTGTCGAGGATGTTGTTGAAAAACAAAACCAGCATTGCTCGTCATTCTCCTCCACTCGATGCCTCGGCGAGTCAGATTTGCAGAAATGAGATAAGAATCACTGTCTTGCCCCTTAGCTGATTCAGCAAAGCGATTCCGCACTGTAAACTGCACCTAGTTCGCGGTATCTTAAAGCCAGGATCTCAAGTAAGAGCAATTGGCTTCAATTGCAAAACACTTGCAGCTCGAGTCACCCTGTTTGTTTAGGCGAAATCGAGTGGTTGGGTTGGAGGTTCAGTGTGCGACTGATCCCCGATTTGCCCGTGAATCTCAATTGCAAAACAAATTGCTGTGCATGAGATTTTTCGGCAAGTGAGACACATTGCTGGGAAATGAGCTTCGGAACCCAACCAGATTTCCGTGCCTAGTTGGTTCGGAAGTTCACTGCGATTTTTGTTTGCTTCGCATCCCTCGTTTCAGCTCTCGTCAACTACTCTACCTCGTCAACCAATCACAGCCTAACACAATTCACCAGCCAAACTACTTGAGATCCTGGCTTTAACCGCGCCAAAATGGGTAGCAGGATTTTGGATTGTCTGGCAATGGTGAAGATAAAGGTGCAAAATTTAGGTCATTATTTTCACCACCAAATATCTGAACTGCATGAAAAGTTTTGACATTACCCCTCAAGAGGAACATTGTGGACCTTTTCACCATCTGGAATGTTCGAGTGTCGAGAAAGCAAAATCATCGACGGTGGAGATTCTCTCATAAATAGTCCGATGGAAAAGTTGCTTGCCCTATGCACGGCGTCAGCTGAAATATCAAAAAAAGGTTCAGCAGTTCCCCAACTTGGTTCGGCGAAGTATGAACAGCGATTTCTGGCCACCCAACGGAAAACGCCCAGCATGCCTACAAACGTGGTTAAGATACCGGCGGTTAATTTACCGCGGACCAGGTGTATACCCTCGCGCCTACACGCGTTATCACCGCCAGCACATATGCGTAATCACCAACATAGCCATGAGCACAAGCTATCCAACGATGAGAAAAGTACAGCAGCACAGCCTTTGCCTCGCCAGCAAGACCACAATGCTGAGCAGGGTTACAGTGGTATCGGTTGACCTCCTCGGACTTGGGAAAAACGTGGCGCGAATACGTCCGTCCCCATGGCCGACGAAGCCAAACAGAGAAAAGGGCTGCTTTGGAAAGCGCTGCGCCCCGCAGGTTCTGCCGCATTCGATGAGCAGAGACGACAAGCCACGAAACTATATGATCGCAGCTCATCGGCTCTAAGCGTATCATACTCCAGTAGTAGTAGTACCTACTTTCGATCGAAACCATGGCTGCGACAACACCTGTCCCCGCTCTGTTGCTCGTCCTGGTGCTCACGACAACAAGCTCCTCAATCGTTCGCGCGCGATGGCTGCCGTCCATGCACAGCAGCTCCCAGAGAATACCGCACTTACCCGCATCGGCAAGCACTAATACTCCACCAAATGCGGGCACTGCCGCCAATCGCGGCGGCAATGTCGCAAAATGTGTCGCCGCGGGGTTGAGCGAGCTCTCCAGCTTCCACGGAGCGTCCAGTCGCGTGTTTTCGACGCGAAGCGTTTTCATGGCGCCCGGAGCGGACGAGTGGACGTCCTTCGGGCCTCAGGATAAAGCGGACGCCCTAAGACGCCTTAGCGACTCAATCCCTAATCCGTCGTTCGCTGTCCAGTCCGTTACATCGTATCGCCTCCTCAACAGCCTCTACAAGCCCGCGGATCACGGGCTTGTCGTCATTGGATCAGTCCATTCGTCCGCACCTGGCGCTGAGTCTGGAAGTGAAAAAATCGGAGGGCGGTTCCTCACTTTCTGGGACCAAGTTTGGCCGGCTGAGGACGCTTATAACGAGGATTGCTCCAAATGGGGGCTCAGCTGGCTGATGTGGCAAACACGCGACGAGAACGGCCTCCCCGCGAAAAGGGTTCCTTTCACTGCTAACGTTTCCGCCGATTCCTCCGTCTCTCCTGACCTCGGAATGGCAGCGAAGCCGTCAGAACAACCGGCAGCAGAACCGGCAGACGTCACTCCAGACGTTCTGAGAATGGATGACGATTTCGGACACCTGGACGACGTCAAGTCGGCGCAGAGCAGCAACGAGGAAGCTCGTAACGGGGACAAGCACGAGACGCCAAACGAGCCTTCGCAGGTGAAGGCGACGCTGGGGCAAGTCGAGGAGCCGCAGCAGTCGGATGTGACTTTCTACGTCCAGACGGCGTGGAGTGCGTTCGTGTCTGCTCTCGCGGCTGATGACGTGGCGTCGGCCTCGTCTATCCTGTTCGGTCCCGACGCCGTGACGCTCATGGCTCCTGGTGCTGACAGCATCACTCTAGCAACGGAACTGGAGAAGGCAAACCTGCTCAATGTAAGCCCACCTTCCCCATTTTGCTCTATGGTCGTTACAAGCTCATCACACTAAGCTCCCTCTTATGAGGGATGCCAAAATCTGTTGTATTTGTTTTCTTTTCCAGGAGCATTTGTGTATCGATGTCTCAAAAAATTCGGCTTTGGACATGCAGGAATTGAAGGCATCGCACCTATCACTCTCGGTGATGGTAGAGGAAGTCGCAGTGCTGCAAGGAAGCGAGTCCACGCAGAATTCAGAGTCATCAACCATCAGTGCTCTTGTCAGATCGACATACAGCATCGCAAATGCTCAAGGTACGTGAAAGCAGTCTAACTGCATACATTGCACGACTTGAAATTCTCAAGTGGAAGCCATTTTCTGACACTGCTGTTATTTCATTGCTGGTTCAACCACTTGGCCTGTGCAGGCATAGACGCGGAGCACGGAAAGAGAGTGGAGCTATGGCGGGCAAGTGCTACTAATGAGCGAGAGTGGCACTTGTCATGGTCCATGTGGAATGGAAATGGCCATGTCCTTACAAGGGAGGAGGCCATGGCTGCCTACGAAAACGATAAGTTTGTTCCAAACGAAGACCACAACCAAGTATTTTCTAATCTGTAGACAGATGAATCAGATCCATTACAATTAGCTTCTGGGGTGTGAAAGTACCTATATTGCTTTACGAGTACCATTTGTTTTATTTATAGGTGAAATGTGATATTTATTCATTTATTGTCTTTATTCTGAGAGTAGGTGTAGTGGGCGAGCTGAATCACAGCCATATTTATGATTTCGCTCCCAATTTCCACCGACATCGAGATGAGGTGGGTCAAAAGGATAGAGCAGGGGGAAAACCGTCTTCAGAAGTGGGTCAAAGTGGAAAGGCCCTCCCCAGCTGGCATTTTCCCTTTTCCACAACCCATCCCTCCATCCAGACTCCCATCAATGCCGTTCCTCGTTCCTGGTTCCTGGTTTTTGTACCTGGCGGAGAGCAAGCAGGAGAGGGCTGCTCGGTTGAGGTCAGGCCACTGTACTGTATGAACAGCAGATGAAGGATTCCGTCTCGTGTGGAATGTGAGGTGGAGTGTACCCCCGCGAGTTCCAGCCATACATTCTAGTCAGCCATTGATTGACCTTCACCTACAACGCATTCCTGTACCCAGCCTGCTCTAAAATGCATGGCGGTGGGATGCATTCCAGAACCGAAGGCAAAGTGGGGAGGGAAGAGCGGGAGCAGGAAACCTGGACCTGCCGGCTCCCCAACTCCGTAAGGACTCCAGAATTTCCTGGCGCCGTGTGCGGCGAGATCGAACCTCATCTCACGATGGTGATCAAGCGCAGGAAAACACACGCCGCCAGGGCATTGTGTTGCATACAAACCATTTGGCAATGAACAGCCGCAACAGAGAGACTCTTTCTGCTCTTTCTGTTATTTCAAAGGCCAATCAACAATGGCTGCTAGTTCGTTTCCCGCTTTGCAGCTTCCCTTATTAGCAGTGGTCATCTTCATCAGCAGCTTCACCCATGCACGCACCCTGCCGTCCGTGCATTCCGGCGAATCGCCTGGAAATCAGAAAGTCACGTCGCAATCTGTCGCCGCAAAGTGCGTTGCGGCGGGGCTGAGCGAGATCTTAAGCTTTCGCGGAGAGTCCAGTCGCCGCGTCTTTTCGCCGCGGACCGTTTTCATGGCTCCCGGAAAAGCCGAGCAAATTCTGTTCACGCCCCGAGATAAGGAACACGCCCTGAGACACCTTCGCTGCGCGACGTTCACTGTCGAAACTCTTCACTCCTATCGCATCCTCAACAGCCTTTACAAGCCCGCAAATAACGCCCTCGTCGTCCTCGGCTCGCTCCAATCGGCGCCAAGCCCGGCAAATATTCAAAGTGACAACAACGGGGGGAGGTTTCTTGCATTTTGGGAGCAGATCACACGGACCGAGGATGATACCGACCAGGAGTGCTCTGAATGGGGCATCAACTGGCTGATGTGGCAAACACGCGACGAGAAAACGCGAGGCGCGTCGAAAAGTGTTCCTCTGACTGCTTCTTCTGCGAATGCATCCGTAATTGCTGACGCCAAAAGAGCAGCTCTGGCGTCAGAAAAAACGGAAGCGGAAGCCAGGAATCGCATTCCGAGCGTTCTTAAAATGGATGACCATTTCGGCCACCAGGACGAAGTCAGAACGGCGAGAGACAACGAGGAATACTTGAAGGGAAAGGCAGGTCGTGACGAGGAGCCGCAGCAGAGAGACGTGCGTTTCTACGTTCAAAAGGTGTGGAGTGCGTTTGTGTCTGCTCTTGCGGCTGATGACGTGGCGTCGGCCTCGTCTAACCTGTTCGGTCCCGATGCCGTGACGCTCATGGCTCCTGGTGCTGACAGCATCACTCTTGCGACGGAGCTACAGAAAACGAACCTGCTTAAGGCAAGCCCCCTATAGTTATTTTTTTTGCCTGTCCGACAATCCGCTGTTCTGATTCACATTCAGAACCCTAATGTTTTCTTACCAACTTCGTTCTTTGGACGCGCAGGAATTCAAGTGGTCGCAGCTGTCGCTGACGGTGAGCGTGGGGGAAATCGTGGTGTTACAAGATGCTGACACTAAGCTGATCTCCGGTTCGCGATCGTATGCCGCCCTCGTGCGATCGAACTACACGATCGTAGACGACCAAGGTGCGTAAGCATTGCCGATTCTACTCGCACTCGGAATGACTGCTGGTTGAAGCCGGCGGACAGACAGCCAACGCCTTTTACACATTTCTTTATAGACCGCTTCATACAGCGTTTATCTAACCGCAACCGCACTCTTGTGAGAAGAAACGAGGAATGAAATGACTAAGTGAAAGTTGGGTACAAGAAGCAAACCCTAGAAAACTGTACCCCATATGTGCTACCCCACTATAGCCTACAGTAGCTATGTCATATAAATCTGACACACCCCCATAGGCAAAGTGGGGGAGAACAAGGGGTCACAAGACCAGTCAAGCAAAGCAAAGCAAAAACAAGCTCAGGGTGGATCACAAAGTCACCACACATTCCGAGCACAAGTTCAAGGCCACAAGGCCAGTTCACAAGCAGGAGTACACATATATATATAAAAAAAAAGGCTAGACAAACAAGAGCAGGTATATATATATGTAACAGTACTAGCAA
This sequence comes from Closterium sp. Naga37s-1, assembly GCA_947471745.1. Classification (NCBI taxonomy): domain Eukaryota; kingdom Viridiplantae; phylum Streptophyta; class Zygnematophyceae; order Desmidiales; family Closteriaceae; genus Closterium; species Closterium sp. Naga37s-1. The sequence goes on from CANJKZ010000069.1 coordinate 4,147,058, forward strand.
GGTCAAGAGGTGAGCAAGTGAGGCAAGGTAGGCACAAGGCCAAGCTGAGTACAGAAGCGCTGATGGTCACAAGGCGCAAGTGCCTTGGTGAAGATATCAGCAGTGTTGGCCTCAGAGGCCACGTACGCAAGACGCAGCTGACCACGCTGCTGCAGCTCACGAGCAAGAAAGTAGCGGAGAGCAATGTGCTTCGTTCTGTGCTCCAGTCGCTGCTCCCGACACAAGGCCAGCATGGCCTTGTTGTCTACGTACAGCACTGGAGGAGAACGAGGCAACTCTCCGAGGTCAGTCAGCAGGTAGGTGAGCCAGCGAAGCTCCTGTGCAGCCATGGCTCCTGCGTAGATCTCAGCCTCACAACTGGAGCCGAGAACAGAAGACGAGCGAGTAGCCCGCCACGAAACAGAGCCGGAACCAAGGCTGAAGGTGTAACCCTGTGACGACCGCTGCGTAGCCTGGTCGTCAGCCCAAGAAGCGTCTGCGTGCCCAGTAAGGACCACTGGACTCTGCCCTCCAAGCACAAGCCCCATGCCCGACGTACTGCACAAGTAGCGCAACACCCTCTTCGCTGCAGCCATGTGCTCCGGTCTGTGTCTCCCAGGAGCAACATAGCGTGCAAGAATGCTAAGAGGGTATGCAAGGTCAGGTCGTGTGCAGGTCATCAGGTACATGAGGCAGCCAACAAGCTCTGGGTACGGGCCACTCGACTCTACGGACTCATCCGAAGGCAGAGCTGAGAGCGAGTGGCGAGTAGGCAGAGGAGTGGCCTGAGGCGAGGAGTACGTGAAGCCGAAGCGCTGAAGGACCTGCTGCACCATGTGTGACTGAGTCAGGGTAATGGTGCGGCGTGCTCTGTCCCGGGTGATCTGCAAGCCAAGGTAGCTGCGCACTTCACCCAGGTCTGTGCACGTGTGTCTCTTCTGCAGCTCGGACTTCACGTCGGCGAGTCCAGCAGTGTCAGCTGTGGCAAAGACCAAGTCGTCGACGTACACGAGGATGTACTTCAAGGCGCGTTACGTGGCTCGTGGCTTCAGTCAGCGGCAGGGAGTTGACTACTTTCAGAGCACCAGCACCAGTAGCAGCTCCAGCTCCAGAACCCCCAGCAGCACCAGTAGTACCCCCAGCAGGACCGCCTCCAGGACCGACAGCAGTAGCCTCCGCGCCAACACCCGCAGCAACTCCAGCTCCAGAAGTACCCGCAGGTCCAGCAGCTCCAGTACTCCCAGTACGAGCACCTCCGGGACCCGTGGCACCAGCTCCCTCAGAAGCAACAGAACCTCCAGTACCCGCAGCACCTCCAGCTCCAGCAGCTCCAGCAGCTCGCCTCCAGCGCCGGGCAAACCACTCACGTAGCTCCTGGGGAGAGAGTGGCTCTCGGCGAGAGGGAGCACCCGGTGAACCGCCAGGCACAGCACCACCAGGCGTAGCACCCCCAGGCTCAGCACCTCCAGGCGTAGTACCCCCAGTCTCAGCACCCCCAGACGCAGCACCCCCAGGCTCAGCACCTCCAGGCGTAGTACCCCCAGGCTCAGCACCCCCAGTCGTAGTACCCCCAGACTCAGCACCCCCAGGCTCAGCACCCCCAGGCTCAGCACCCCCAGGCGTAGCACCCACACGCTCAGCACCCCCAGAGTCAGCACCCCCAGGCTCAGCACCCTCAGCAGCACCAGAGTCACCAGCGACCTCGACAGGCTCAACAGCGTCTACCTGGGACACACCTGAAGGGGCAGGACCCTGAGGGGGGAGGGGGTCTACCGGGGGGGGACCTGGTACAAGGAAGAGCGGTGGCGGGGGGAGGGACGGAGTGCGGTAGGGGAAGAGGCGGTAGTAGGGGACCGACTCGTCGAACGTGACGTCCTGGGAGGACAGAACACGGCGAGAGGTGGGGTGGTAGAACTGCCACCCTGGAGCGTCAGGGGGGAAACCCAGGAAGACGCAAGGAGCAGCACGAGGGGACAGCTTGTCCGCAGACAAGTCGCGGACAAACGCCCGAGATCCCCAGACACGGAACGCAGACGCATCGCCAACCTTCCCCGTCCACAGCAAAGCTGGGGAGGTCTCCGGCATGGAGACCCTGGGGTGAAGGTTGATCTGATGCGCCGCGTACCGAACCGCAAACGGCCACAGAAAATGGGGGGCAGCCGCATGCATCATGGACGTACGGGCGACGTCCATGACCATGCCAATGCGGCGCTCAGCAATCCCATTTTGCTGTGTAGAGTCCGGAAGCGTGAAGGTCTGGCGGATGCCTCGTGCACGACAGTAGGCTCGCAGAAGGCCAGAGGAGAACTCTCCGCCTCTGTCAGAGTGCAGACGCAGAACAGGAAAGTCCGAGCCAAAGCTCCGCCTGAGCTGGAGACGAGCTGCGCGGATCCAGTCGATCAACACCTCAGTGACATCACCCTTGCTGCGCAAGGGGAAGACTGTGGTGTAACGCGAGTAGTCGTCAACCACCAGCAGGAAGTAGCGCTCGTGACCCTGTCCACGGACGCGGGCCGGGCCCCACACGTCCATGTGAAGCGTCTGCAGCGGGGCCTCTGTCGGAGGAAACTGGGAGGAGTGAGGGGTAGCCCGCTGCCGTCCCTCGACACAGGGGACGCAGGTAGGGCCTGGCCCCGGAGGAAGGGGAGGGAGGGACCGGGGAAGACCAGAGACAAGGACACGGGAGGCCATGCTCCGGAGACGAAGCAGGGAGGGGTGGCCAAGGCGGTGGTGCCAGAGGAGAGTCTCGTGAGACAGGAGGCGACACGAGCAGGGGGCAGACTCAGGACCAGACCTGGACGCTGCAGCAAACACCTGACCCGACGCAGCTACCTGACCAGACGCAGGGACTGGAGGAGACGCAGTGGTCAGTGTGTACAGGCTCGACCCTGGCCGACGTGTAAACGTGGCCAGGTGGCGGCCTGTCCGAGCGTCCGTGCAGTGGGTCACCCGCTGACTCGCAGGAGTGAACTGGTGAACCCCCGCATCCTGTAGGTCAGCACCACTCACCAAGTTCGTAGAGAACGAGGGGAGGTAGAGACCAGACAGGGTGCCAGAGGGGGCCGCCGGACACGGGAGGACAGTGGAGAAGTGAGCAAGGACAGGACCCCCAGAGGGGTCTGCCAGGGAGACCGCAACTGGCCGGCCAAGCGGCGTGAGTGTGGTGCGGTCTCGAAAGAAGGAGCGAGAAGCCCCCGAGTCAAGTGTGAAGGTGTGGGAGGCCGAAGCCGACGCAGAACCTGGGAGAGCAGACTCACCAGCACCTGAGGGAGCAGACGCACCTAGAGCAGCAGCCTCGCTAGCACCTAGAGCAGCAGCCTCACCAGTACCTAGAGCAGCAGTCTCAATGCCCGGGTCGGGCGGAAAACACCGGTAACAGTCACCCTCATCACTAATAGTCACAGTATACACGGCAGCAAGAATAGCATCAAAGTCAAGGTCAAAGACAGCTACACCCGCCCTAGACAGCTCACCCCAGCGGGGGATCTCAGTGGCCTCAGGGAACTGGTGACGCCAAGCGTCCGTGAGGCGGCCAAAGCAGCGCTGGGTGGAGTGCGCACCCCCGCACTGCTCACCCGCGCGGTCGCCGGTGCGCAGGACGTAGGTGCACGGACCAGCACCCCCACCCCTCTGGCGTGCAGTGTACCACTCACGGAGCTGCTGAGGGGAGGGGACGTCACGAGTGCGCTGCTGCTGCTGCTGCTGCTGCTGCTGCTGCTGCTGGCGCTGACCACCACCGGAGCTGACCCTCTGCGCAGCGCCACCCCGACCAGCTCCACCTCCTCCGCCGCCTCCTCCTCCACCGCCGCCACCTCCGCTCCCTCCGCCACCGCCGCTGCCTCCTGCGCCTCCACTGCCGCCACCTACACCTCCACCCCCGCCACCACTCCCACCGCCACCCCCACCTCCTCCACTACCTCCACCGCCGCCTCCACCGCCCCCGCTAGCTCCTCCAGCGCCCCTGCCCCCCTTGCCCCTGCCAGGGCGGCGTCTCCCGCTAGGGGTAGACGCTGCCCCAACCGACTCCAAACCAGCGAGGTCGGCCGCAGCAGCAGAGGCAACAGAGGGCAAAAGAGGGGAGGGGGAACACCCCTCAAAGATGGGGGTGCGAGGGTCACCACGAGAGGCTCCTACAGCGACGATGCTCTTTTCTGCTGCTAGGAGGGCCTTCTCGAGGAGGTCAACGGTGAGAGTGGTGGGACAAACCGAGAGGAAGTGGTCCCTGACTACGCGAAGGGAGTCAGGGAGACGGGTGACTATGTAGTAGAGGGTGATGTACATGGGGGGGGGGTTCTTGGCGCAGAACTCAGCAGGAAGCGCAGCGCGGTAGCGAGTGTCACTAGAGCGGAGGTGCGTAATGAGGTCAGCGACTGTGGGAAAGGCAGCAAGGTCAGGGAAGAGGTACGGTAGCATGAGGCGGCTCAGTGCAGCAGTGGCAGGGGAGGAGTAGCGTGCAACTACAGCGTCGTACAAGGTCTGAGCACTCTTGTACTGGCTAAAGTGCGCACGCTCAGAGGTAGGGAGGTGGCGACGCACAGCAAGACGTGCAGCAGCATCGCGCGTGGCCCACTGTGAGCGAACGGTGGCGTCAGCATCAGCAGCGGGGGCAGGAGAGGCACCAGAAGTGAGGTCAAAGAGGGAGAGGCCGTCTGCTCTGTCGCACTGTAAGAAAAGCTGCAGGTCATCTATCCAGACGTCAAAGTCAATGGCCCGACCCTCAGCGTCAAAAGCGAGGACACTAGGGGTAGCCATGACAGCAGTAGACTAGCAGTGCAAACAGTAGGGCGAGGGCAGTGCTGTGAGAGAGGCGCTGCTCTTACCGGACAGGGCGGTTCGGGCGGCTCGGCTGCAGGGCGGCTCGGCGGCTCGGCGGCTGGGCGGCTCGGCGACGGGGTGGCTCGGCTGCTGGGCGGCTCGGCTGCGGACAGGGCGGCTCGGCGGCTGGGCGGCTCGGCGGCTCGGCTGCTGGGCGGCTCGGCTGCTGGGCGGCTCGGCTGCTGGGCGGCTCGGCGGCTGGGCGGCTTGGCTGCTGGGCGGCTCGGCGGGGCCGCTGAGAGGGCGGCGTCCGGGGCCGCTGGGAGGAGGCGGCGGGGCCGCAAAGGTAAGTGGCGGGGCCGCGGAGGTAGGTGGCGGGGCCGCGAAGGTAGGTGGCGGGGCCGCGAAGGTAGGTGGCGGGGCCGCACAGGTAGGTGGCGGGGCCGCGGAGGTAGGTGGCGGGGCCGCACAGTGAGGTGGCGGGGCCGCGAAGGTAGGTGGCGGGGCCGCACAGGTAGGTGGCGGGGCCGCGGAGGTAGGTGGCGGGGCCGCACAGTGAGGTGGCGGGGCCGCGAAGGTAGGTGGCGGGGCCGCACAGGTAGGTGGCGGGGCCGCGGAGGTAGGTGGCGGGGCCGCACAGTGAGGTGGCGGGGCCGCGAAGGTAGGTGGCGGGGCCACACAGGTAGGTGGCGGGGCCGCACAGGTAGGTGGCGGGGCCGCGGAGGTAGGTGGCGGGGCCGCGGAGGTAGGTGGCGATGGGCACGACGGGCGCGACGGGCGCGACGGGCGCGACGGGCCGAAAGGGCGGCGCGACTCGGGCCGGCGCAAAACGCGCTCCGGGCAGGAAAAAAAAAAATTCGTGGTGGTGGGCCCTAGGAATCGTTCCCATTAGGGAACCTGCTCGATACCATGAGAAGAAACGAGGAATGAAATGACTAAGTGAAAGTTGGGTACAAGAAGCAAACCCTAGAAAACTGTACCCCATATGTGCTACCCCACTATAGCCTACAGTAGCTATGTCATATAAATCTGACATCTTGCTTCATGGCTTGGGACTTGCAGGTTTCAGAGTCGAGCACGGAAGGAGAGTGGAGCTATGGCGGCCGAGTTCTACAAACCCACGAGAGTGGCACCTGTCATGGTCTATGTGGAATGATGATGGTGCTGTATTCAGGAGGACGAGTGGAACTGCTGCATCATAGCACCGTTTACTGTATTCCAATATGTTTTCTATCTGTTACGAGTGCAATTGAGTGAGCGAGCAAGGATTGCACTACGGTGAAGACAAGAATACAATGAGCGAAGAATGATGATGGTGCTGTATTCAGGAGGACGAGTGGAACTGCTGCATCATAGCACCGTTTACTGTATTCCAATATGTTTTCTATCTGTTACGAGTGCAATTGAGTGAGCGAGCAAGGATTGCACTACGGTGAGACAAGAATACAATGAGCGAAGAACTGAGCGAAGAATATATAGCGAAACTACGGTGGTAACGGTAACGTGGGAAAATGGGGTGCGCGACGGGCCTAATGCCGAGGTTTGGGGAACTGTCGAGGCGGAGGTCCCGAGCGCGGGTTACCAACCGAACCGTGAGGTTGGGTCGCATCGTGAACAGTGGCGGGAATGGTGTCGAGGCGAATGTCGCGAGTGGTAACGGAATATTGTGGGGTGCTGTCGGTGTTGTACGCGCTGAGCAGGGACGCGAAGTAAGGAAAATGAAATTTCCTTACACTATCACGCTTCTTACATGCTATATGCAGTTAGTGACTACAAAGCACATATAGATCCTTTATGAATGACATTTAGATGTGACCACATAATCCTCACAACCAATATTTCAGCACCATATTTTATAATCAGCCTCTTGTAACCTATGTATCGCAATAGATTAGGCGGGTTTTTGCTATAGAGAAAATATTCTCAGAATAGCAGGCAGAACTAGGGTTTAGCTAGCTAGGCAAGATAAAATAGGCAAAGGAGGGGTTTGAACTAGCAAGCAGATGGATACATATAGGAAACCCTAAGGGGCCGTACTCACTATAGAGTACCCCACTGCAGGCTAGACAAACTACACATTCTGACACACCCCCATAGTCAAGGTGGGGTAAGATCAGCACAACAAGCAGCAGTTTATAGTTCACAAATATAAGCAAAGATAGAAGCTATCACAGAGGGCAAGTGTGGAGGAGGAGGGACTATGAGAGGAGAGGAGGTAGTGGGCGGCAGCTGAAGCTGCTGGCACACGACGCAACTGGAGCAACTGGCACACGGGCAACTGGAGCAATTGGCACACTGGCAACTGGAGCAACTGGCACACGGGCAACTGGAGTAACTGGCTCCGCGGCGAGACGAGCGGCAGGAGCAACTGACTCTCGGACGACTGGAGCAACGGGCTCACGGGAAACTGGAGCGACGGGCTCACGGGCGACTGGCGCAACGGTCTCACGGGCGACTGGAGCTGCTGGCTTCACAGCGGCCACCCCCCTTCGACCTCCCCCTTTGTCCCAAAACTCCCGTTCACACCCCCTGCTGCACCCCTAGCTTCACTCCCACGACACCCCCCTAGCACCACTCCTTCTGTTAGAATAGTGAAGGAAGGAATGAAAACAGAGAAGAGGAGTTTCACTAGCAGGCAGTTGAGTACATATAGCAAACCCTAATAGGGCTGTACTCACTATAGAGTACCCCACTGTAGGCTAGACAAACTACACATTCTGACACACCCCCATAGTCAAAGTGGTGTATGATCAGCACAACAAACAACAGTTTATAGTTCACAAATATAAGCAGAGCTAGAGGCTATCACAGAGGGCAAGTGTGGAGGAGAAGGGACTATGAGAGGAGAGGAGGTAGTGGGCGGCAGCTGAAGCTGCTGGCACACGGCGCAACTGGAGCAACTAGCACACGGGCAACTGGAGCAACTGGCACACTGGCAACTGGAGCAACTGGCACACGGGCAACTGGAGTAGCTGGCTCCGCGGCTAGACGAGCGGCATGAGCAACTGACTCTCGGGCGACTGGAGCAACGGGCTCACGGGCAACTGGAGCGACGGGCTCACGGGCGACTGGCGCAACGGTCTCACGGGCGACTGGAGCTGCTGGCTTCACGACGGCCACCCCCCTTCAACCTCCCCCAACTGTCCCAACCCCCCTTTCACACACCCCTCTGCTGCACCCCTAGCTCCAATCCCGTGTCACCCTCCTAGCGCCACTCCCTCGGCTCCCACACATCCACCCCCCTCAGCGGCAGCTGCAGCACTGGGAGGCGGAGGAGGAGGAGGAGGAGCAGGGGACGACTCACACACCCGCCACCCCCATACCCGCCACCCCACACTTGCACGAGGACAGGAGGCGGCAGGGGCGGCTCGCGGGCTGCAGGGGCGGCTCGCAGGCGGCAGGGGCGGTTCGCGCGCTGCAGGAGGGGCAGCACGCGAGCCCCCGAGGGCGCCTCGATGGGCGACGGAAGGGGGGGGGGGGGGGCGCGGGCCCTCAAGGGCGCCACAACGGGCGACGGAAGGGGGGGGGGGGGGGGGGGGGGCGCGCGCGGGCCCCTCGAGGGCGCCACGACGAGCGACGGGAGGGGGGGCCGCACGCGGGCCCCTCGAGGGCGCCACGACGGGCGACGGGAGAGAGGGCCGCGCGCGGGCCCCCGAGGGCGCCACGACGGGCGACGGGAGGGGGGGGGGGGGCGCCGCGCGGGCCCCCGAGGGCGCCACAACGGACGACGGGGGGGGGGGGGGGGGGGGGGGGGGGGGGGCGCGCACGGGCCCCCGAGAGCGCCACGACGGGTGACGGAAGGGGGCCGCGCGCGGGCCCCCGAGGGCGCCACGACGGGCGACGGGAGGAGGGGGCCGCGCGTGGGCCCCCGAGGGCGCCACGACGGGCGACGAGCAGGGCAGCGCGCGGGCCCCCGGGGCGCCGCGTGAGGCAGTAAACCGCCGCGCGCCTCGGGGCGCACGGCGGGCAGAAAACCGCCGCGCGCCCCGATCGCGCGGCGGGCAGAAAACCGTCATGCGCTCCGAGCGCGTGGCGGGAAGAAATAACGTCGCGCGCCACGGGGCACGCGACAGACAGGACTGCAGCGGAAGCAGGTGGGCCCACAGGCCAGGAGCGATCTCGCTCTGATAGCATGTTAGAATAGTGAAGGAAGGAATGAAAACATAGAAGAGGAGTTTCACTAGCAGGCAGTTGAGTACATATAGCAAACCCTAACAGGGCTGTACTCACTATAGAGTAACCCACTGCAGGCTAGACAAACTACACATTCTGACACCTTCGGCTCCCACACACCCACCCCCCTCAGCGGCAGCTGCAGCAGTGGGAGACGGAGGAGGAGGGGACGGTTCACACACCCGCCACCCCCATACCCGCCACCCCCATACCCCCAACGCAGGGCAGAAACGCGGGCAGCAGCTGGGGCGGCGTGTGAACGGAAGCGGGGCGGCGCGCGGGCCCTCAGGGCGCCTCGACGAGCGACGGGAGGGGGCGACGCGCGGCCCCCCCAGGGCGCCGCGACGGGCGACGGGAGGGGCGGCGCGCGCCCTCCTAAGGCGCCGCGACGGGCGACGGGAGGGGGGGGCGACGCGCTGGCCCCCAGGGCGCCGCGACGGGCGACGGGCAGGGCGACGCACAGCCCCCCAGGGCTCCGTGACGGGCGACGGGATGGGGGGGCGACGCGCGGGCCCCCAGGGCTCCGCGACGGGCGACGGGCAGGGTGACGGGCGGACCCCTAGGGCGCCGCGACGGGCGACGGGCAGGGCAGCGCGCGGGCCCCCAAAGCGCCGCGTGAGGCAGTAAACCGCCGCGCGCCTCGGGGCGCACGGCGGGCAGAAAACCGCCGCGCGCCCTGAGCGCGTGGCGGGAAGAAAAAAGCGTCGCGCGCCACGGTGCGCGCGTCAGACACGAAAGCAGCGGAAGCTTAGGGTGGGCCCACATGTTAGGATCGAACGAGCTCTTAATACTATATCAGAATAGCAGGCAGAACGAGGAGCAATAGCTAGGGTTTAGCTAGCTAGGCAAGAGAAAATAGGCAAAGGAAGGGTTTGCACTAGCAAGCAGGTGGATACATATAGGAAACCCTAAGGGGCCGTACTCACTATAGAGTACCCCACTGCAGGCTAGACAAACTACACATTCTGATATATATGACCTTACATCGTCGTATAATATGTTTGATGTTGCTATTATTAAAATAATGAGCACTATTAGCATTTTTTTGTCATTATAATCAGGCACAACTAGATATGGTCGAGGAGGATCCCCATCAAATGAGGAGTAAATTTGTGGATACACTTTCCAGCACTGAAGGTACCCAGGCTAAAAGGTAAGCAGACTGCAAAGTTGTGGGCTGGATAGTATTTGAATTTGTAACATGCCCATCGCTTTTTGGCGTACAGTGAGTGCTGCTTCACCTCACTCAGAATTTGGGATTTCACAGGATTAAGCTTTGTCGTTCACGCACGATCATATGGCTGACGAGACTCTGTAGACGGCGAATCTCTCTACGCTGTACGAATGGACGGAGGTTCTCCACATCAGCTGAAGGAGAGTGGTGAAATGTTGAGAACCAAACTTTCTCTCCAATCAAGGAGGCTCAGCTCAGCGGTGCCCTTGCGTTCCAGTGGTTTTTATGCAACGCACTGTGCATTGGGTACAGTGGAAGGTTATGAACGACAAAATCCATTTCCATGTTGAAGCTGAGACAATTTCCGCGGGGTTGGGGCAGGAGCAGCGCAGCAGACTGAAGCGGAGAGTGGAAGCGAGTCAGGGAAGGGAAGGCGTACTTGTGAAGGGAGGTGAGGGACATGAGGGAAGCAGAATGGTGGGGTGAGTAGAGGTGAGGTGAGGTGAGGTGATTTAGTGGAGGGAGTGGGAGAGGTAAGTGTGAGGGAAATGAAGAGAATCGGGCGAGAAAATGGGTGGCAGTATCTCCTCGCTCATCCAGTCACGCACAGTGTTATCCTCCTGCGCTTCGCCGATTGAGCCGGCTGCTTGGCTAGCGAATGGAGCTGAACGGAGAGCCATGCACCCGTCTCGTCTGGCTATAGCCAACGAACCGTCACTTGAATCGACAACTCATTTCCTGTTTCGCGAGTTGTGTTCTTCCCCCTTGAAGCGATGGCGGCCGCCAACTCGCTTCCCGCTCTTCTGCTTCTGTTCGTCCTCTCCAGCAGCGTCACATTCGCTTGTGCTCGCCGGCTTCCGTCCGTGCAGAGTCAGCCGGAATCAGATTTTGCTGCTGCGAATGCACTTGCTGCTAGCGGGGTTGCGACCGCAGCCAATCGCGGCGGCAATGTCGCAGAATGCGTCGCCGTGGGGTTGAGCGAGCTCGCCAGCTTCCTTGGAGCGTCCAGTCGCCGCGTCTTCTCGCCGCGAAGCGTTTTTATGGGACCTGGAGCGGAAGAGCTGGTCTCCTTCACCCCTCGAGATAAGAGACAAGCCCTGAAAGAACTTAGCGGATCAATCTCTAATCCGACGTTCGCGGTTGAGTCTCTCACCTCGTATCGCCTTTTAAACAGCCTCTACAAGCCCGCGAATCACGCGTTGGTCGTCCTCGGCTCGGTCCACTCAGCCGCGCCAGGCTCTGATCCCGGAGGTGACAATAATGAGGGGAAATTCCTCGCATTCTGGGATCAAATCCAACCTTCGGACAGTGATTCCGACGACTGCTCCCAGTGGGGTGTCAGCTGGCTGATGTGGCAAAACCGCGCCGCCAAGGACCTATTCAAAAGGGTCCCGTTCACGGCTACGATTTCTGCAGCTTCTTCCGTTTCTCCTGACGCCACGACAGAGCTTCCGGCGGCAGCGCAAGCGGCGACCGACGTACCAGAGGTTCTTTTGATGGACAATGATTTCGGACACCCGGACGCAGTCAAGGCGGCGCAGAGTCAGAACGAGGAGGCTGAAGCGCACTCTAGCGAAGACCAGGAGGCGAATACGCGGGATCTAGGGATGGCGCCGCAACAATCTGAAGTGCATTTCCACGTCCAGACGGCTTGGAGTGCGTTCGTGTCTGCTCTCGCGGCTGATGACGTGGCGTCGGCCTCGTCTATCCTTTTTGGTCCTGAAGCTGCGACGCTCATGGCTCCTGGTGCTGAAAGCGTGACTCTTGCGACGGAAAAAGAGAAGGAGAACCTGCTCAATGTAAGGAATCCGAACTCAGTCCCTGCTCTTGTCGTGAATTTGAGACGAAGGAGGTATAACCTGCATCCCGCAATAACCAAGTTGCTTTCTCTCCATTTGTTATTCTCCTCAACTACTTTACTAAGCTTGTGCCATCTGATTCTCCTTTCCTCTTCCAGGAATTCAAGGCGTCACACCTATCGCTGTCCGTGACGGTGGGGGATGTCGAAATTCTGCAAGACGAAGGCTCAAAGTCGTTCGCCGCTCTCGCGCGATCAACCTACAGCATCGCTGACGCCCAAGGTACTTGGATACACGTTATTTTGAGCCAGAGCAATTGAAAGGTTCCTATTTCATCCAGTTTCTTTCTATTGGTCGCAACCTTCGCCATGACCCAGCTCCGTTGGTGCTTGTTGCCCCCGTTTCGTACGTCCAGGTGTTGAGGTTGAGCACGGAAAGAGGGTGGAGCTATGGCGCCCAAGTGGTGCTAACGGGGGAGGGTGGCATCTTGTATGGTCTATGTGGAACGATAACGGCCCTGTGCTCAGTAGGAAAGAAGCCATGGCTGCTTACCAGAACGATAAATTTGTTCACCAAGATGACCCCGTGACCTCGAATTTATAAGTATCAATCTGGTTCCATGCCTCGTTTCCACACTCCATGTGTTGTTTGTACTATCTGGATATTGCTGTTTCTAACGTTGTAAGTTGAGAACCAATTATCTCTTTTGATGACTGGATTGCTATGCAAACGCTGTAACGTTGTGGAAGTGGGAGGCTTAGCTGCCATAACACTCATTGAGACATGTTGCATTAACGAGTTTCAAATTAGTCCACGTTACAAATCGAGTAACCAGCCTTGTGGTCGTCACACAGAATGACAGGAGTGTGTCCACCGTGGCATTCGCGATAGAATCTACAAAATTCCAGTCCAGCAAAATGCTGTTTCAGTGCTCACATGTTTCGTATGGCCCAACACCCTGTTGGCTCACAGCCTCACAGCCCCACGCTGCCATGGGATCTTTCGCTTCTTCACCAGTTTGGGGCTGCGTGGCACAGGAGTCCACGCTTCGCCAGCGGAGGATATGTCCAAGCCACTCCTCATGGATCAAGAAAAACGCTGGCGTGGCAAGTCTCTGCCACATGTTCTGCCACGTGGATAAACAAAGTTCCTCCAGCTATTTTCCCCAGCCCGAATCAGGGACAATCAGCGCCAGCGCGCAGCAACTTCCGCCACTCCCGTGAGTGCCACCAGAACCACCAGCGTCCTGCCTGATCTGTCCGCAAATCTTCCGCCAGCGCCAGGTGCGCGGAGCGCGCCATGGGAAAACTTTTCCCCTGGCGCCGAGTGTTCCAAACCAACCAATCCATACCACGGCGCATGGCATTCCAATCCAAACCAGGCTGCTACACCGCATGATTCTGTTCTGACCATCCATGGCTGCTTCTTGAAAGGAACCAGAAATCCACAGCTGTTCGAGGCAACCAGGGCTGCTTCTCAAAAGCGTCAAATTTCTCCAGATTGCACTAAACGCGCTGAGTAGCGAGCCTCGCTTCACTTTTACGAATTCCACCTGCGAGTCTCTGTTTCCACCTGCATCACATTAGCCATGGCGACCGTCACCATCCCCGCCGCTAAGGCGTCGCTCGCGCCCGTCGTGCGCAGCGAGAACAAGTCGGCAGGCGCCGCGAAGGTCGGATTTGCTTCGTCTGGCCTTGCTGGAGCTCGCCTCACCACCAAAGCGCCTCGTGCTGCCAAGCAGGCTGCCACTAGCGCAAGACCCGCCGCTCCTCGCGCCGTGATTGACTCCAGCAGCGCCAAGGATGTCTGCATGGACCCTGACGTCAGCCAGGTCAGGCCAGAATAGAGACGCGTGAATCTGATCGTATCTAGGGCAATGGCGCCATCGTCTGTAGCTACAAGGATGTCTGTATCGTCGTGCCTGTAGATTAGTCGAGCTTGACGGGTGTCTTTGCCTGACACGTGGCACCATGTATCGCTTCCGTGTCCATGACATCACTCAGACGGTCGCTTTGTAGAAGTCTACTTTCGACATTCAGTGGCGGTCTACGTCCCACGTCCTTAATGCATCGGATGCATTGCTACACCACTTTGTCGCATTTGCCTGTTCGCTTAAATGTTGTCTGCTGCAAGTCCCTGGCGACTTTTTCGTTGTGACACTGCTTGATGTAGGCTTCCCGACGCAAATTATATATATAAAAAACTAGCCCGATTTTTCTCCTTAGTGCTCCCAACATTGCTATCTCCCTATCTTTATTATGTCCCTGCTGTTTTCCCGTTGTTTCCCTCCGCCTTTCAGAGCGTTCTCGGTATCATTCTCGGCGGCGGTGCCGGCACTCGTCTCTACCCGCTCACCAAGAAGCGCGCCAAGCCCGCCGTGCCTCTGGGCGCCAACTACCGCCTGATCGACATTCCCGTTAGTAACTGCATCAACAGCAACATCGTAAAGATCTACGTGATGACGCAGTTCAACTCCGCGTCGCTCAACAGGCATCTGTCGCGCGCGTACACGAGCAACATGGGTGGTTACAAGACGCAGGGCTTCGTCGAAGTGCTCGCAGCGCAGCAGAGCCCCGAGAATCCCAACTGGTTCCAGGTAAGCAACACTTCGGGCTCATTTTTTTAATACAATATCCAGGTAAACGATATCTGGGATTCTTCAAATATCGAGTGGCCGGTTTCCTCTTGGCCTTCGACCGAGTGTGATTTGCGAACCGAAATTTGAGCCCAAATCTGCTCAAGCTTGGCGCGGAGTCAAGAGGGCAAGCTCGTCTGAAGGATGCGCGCGCACTGACAGTGGCTGGCGTTGACGTTTGCGTCGTCTGTATAATGACCTGGATTTGGGTAGACTTGCAGGTTCGGATGCACCGGGCAAGGCAGCGGGTGCGGGCGTGCTGTTTCGAGCCAACCAGGATCGCGCGATGCGGGACAACGAGTTTTCGTCGCCGCGTGATGTCGGCCTCGCACGCCCTGGCTGCATTTCTCCAAAAAGCTCGGGGATTACGCATGAGCGGGCGACCACCTGTACCGCATGGACTACCATCAAGCTGCTCGCACCCTCACCCACTCTTCCCTTCCTATTCCTTCCCATCCCGTGCGGAAGAACCAGTGGGAGCTGCATCGACGGCCAGGATTACCGCACGGACTATCATCGTACCAGCGATTCACCACGTCCCCTTTCATGCCTCCCTCCCTCCCTCCCCGTCGTCTTCCCGCGCTCCCTCCGCAGGGCACGGCGGACGCGGTGCGGCAGTACCTGTGGCAGCTGGAGGAGCAGAACGTGCAGGAGTTCCTCATTCTCGCGGGCGACCACCTGTACCGCATGGACTACCAGCGCTTCATCAAGTGCCACCGCGAGAACGACGCCGACATCACCATCGCCGCGCTGCCCATGGACGAGAAGCGCGCCGAGGCCTTCGGGCTCATGAAGATCGACGACACGGGGCGGATTGTTGAGTTCGCAGAGAAGCCCAAGGGCGACGCGCTCAAGGCCATGCAGGTCCGTCGCGGTGGTGTGTGACGGTGTGGAATGGTGCTGTGAGCTGTCTCTGAGTTGATTATTGGCTGAGAACCTCCTTCCCCTCCACCTTATCCCCCTTCCCGCGCCCCACGCTCTTTCCCCCTCTGCCTTTCCCCCCACGATGCGCCAACGTGCAAGGAGTTGCCGTGTATCACATTGATGGGCATCCGAGCCGCTCATTACATAGCTGCGTCGATGGGCGTCTAAGTCGTCACCAACTCCGTCTTCCCGTTTCTCCTCGCATTCGCCTTCTTCCCCTCCTCCACCCCCCTCCCCCCTACCCCCCTCAACCCCACCCCTCTCTTCCGCTTCCCCGAATCACCGCAGGTGGACACCACCATTCTGGGTCTGGACGCGGAGCGCGCCAAGGAGATGCCGTACATCGCGTCGATGGGCATCTACGTCATCAGCAAGGACGCCATGATCCGCATGCTCGCCGACGACTTCCCTGACGCCAACGACTTCGGCTCGGAGGTCATCCCTGGGGCCTGCGCCAAGGGCGCCAAGGTGAGCGCTTCAGGGGGTGGGGAGGTAATTTCCGGCGCGTGCGCCAAGGGCGTTAAGGTGAGCGCTCAGGGGATGGCCTGTGGGGAGCCCAAGGTGAATGTGTCAAGATGGTTAGGCGAGAGACGGAAGGGAGAAGGCGAATGACGTAGGCAGCAAGGTGTAGCATGAGGGTAGTGAGCTTGGGAAACTCGAAAGCTGGAGGAGGTAGGCTGAGAATGAGAGCTGACGATGGAGGTCGCAAGGGACGCTTAGGAGACGCTGGAGATGAGGTGGAGCCTCCAGTGCTCCTTATGATAATTTCTTTCTGCCTCTTGGTCCCATCCATCCACTCTAGCCCCACCTGCAGCCTCCTTTTGCCCACCGTTTCTCATCATCCCCTGTTCCGGTTGGTCTCCTCTTCATCCCTTCCTCCAAGCACCATGTCCTGCGTTGAGCACCGTGCAAGCCTTTGTATATGCTGGGGGTAGTGAAGGACATTCTTATGACTAAAGTTTACTGCATCCCCGGCCGCTCTCCTACCTATTTTCTCCCATCACCATCCTATACGAGGGCCCCTGGTTGGTCACAGTGGGCCTCAAACAACGGCATTTTTTCAGTACTAGCCTTACTCACAATGTTTTCTCCATCTCCATCATTATTCTGATGTCTCGTTACTACCCAGGTGCAAGCGTTCCTGTACGACGGGTACTGGGAAGACATTGGAACCATCGAGGCCTTTTACAACGCCAACCTCGCCACCACGCAGCCCGACTCGCCCTTCAGCTTCTACGACCGCTCTGCACCCATCTACACCCAGGCGCGCTACCTGCCGCCGTCCAAGCTGCAGAGCGTGGATATCTCAGAGAGCGTGATCGGCGAGGGATGCGTCATTGAGGTGAGAGCCGGGTGGTTCGGAGGTTTGAAAGCATTGCACCCATTTACATTCAGGGGCGGCGCATGCTGCTCTTAAAGCTGCAGTGCGTGGATATCTTGGAGAGCGTCATCGGTGAGGGATGCGTCATTGAGGTGAGGGTGCTGAATGGTTGAGATCACATCAGTGAAGGTGGGAGGGGATGAGTGAGATGAGAGTGATTCACAAAGGCAGCATCAGCAGTGCACCCATCCACACCCAGGCACACTTCATGCTGCCATCTGGTTCTGCTGCAAATCAAGGCGAGTCTGGAGGGGTTACTTGCGTTGACCGGTGGTATGTTCTTTGAAGGCGATGGCTGTATCCACCACTGCCACCAGCTGCATTGAACAGTAGTTTGATGAAACGATGGTGTGCCTTTGATACACAGCATGCTCTCATTCCACACCACCTCCCTCCTTTCGCCCCTCTTGCACCCTTTTCGGTTTTCAACCCCCTTCTGCTCTCCCATTCCCCTCGTTTCCTGTGCTGCATGCTCTGTGTGCCGCAGGACTCGCAACTACACCACTCAGTGATCGGTCTTCGCGCCAAGATTGGTGCGGGATCTGTCATCAAGGACACGCTGGTCATGGGCGCTGATTACTACGAGGTGAGAGTAGTGTGATGTTGAGCAGTCGTATTAGGCGAGTGTGCTACTTGTTGCACTCATAAGTAGTGAGGTGAGTGTGGTGGTGATGCCGAATGTTGCGAGGAATCACATGGTGCTGAGCTGATAATGCTGCAGGTTTTCCATCTGGACTCCCATCTGCCTTCCCCCCTAACTTAGCCTCCCTTTGCCTTTTCCTGCGTCATCTCTTTTGTTGGACCAATCAGACGGAGGAGCAACAGGAGGCTCTGATAGCCAGTGGCGGTGTGCCAATTGGCATTGGAAAGAACGTGGTAATTCACAAGGCAATTATCGACAAGAATGCACGCATCGGGGACAATGTGCAGATTATCAACAAGGATAAGGTGGAGGAAGCAGCCCGGGAGACGGATGGTTACTTCATTAAGAGCGGCATTGTCACAGTTATCAAGGATGCTGTGATTCCTCCTGGCACGGTTATCTAGATAGTTGAAGCTGCGCCGTGGCTCAATTTTGTGAATTTTGAATTGTTGTGGTATTCCATTGTTGCACAATGATGGTTGTATGAAGATTTGAACACTAGCCCCGATGAATTTAGGTACTGTAATCACCCGGACATGCCACCCGGGGGTCTTACTTTGAATGCATTAGAAATGGGGTGTGGGCTGTCCCCTTCATCTGATTTCCTGCTCTATACATTAGGCATGGTTATGATATGATGCAGCCGGCGATAGCCAAAATCCTTTTTCCTTACCGTGCCGAGAGTGTAGCCTCCTTGGGAGAGGGATGATGTTACGGGTTAGTTCACTATTCAAAGGTTACTTATCATTACAATGATTTCCCAGTCAACTCCGCTATTCCGTGTTGGAAATAGGGCAAAGGGATTAAATCGTGTCACAGCGTGGTGGCCGTGTGAACCAGGGGGTAGTGGGCTTCGGAATCGACATTCCCTTAGTATTACGCAAGCGCCTTGCCTGGATGAGGTAAAGAGGGGCAGGGCAGCACAGCTGCATGTCAGGAAGCTGCACAAGTGGAGTGTATCCGTTGTTAGCACTCTAAAAGCCGCCGTAGATCTCAGCGGCTTTCCGTCCGTTCCCTGCCTCCTTAGAATCTGCCGCCGTTCGCTTCCAGTTCCGAAATGTGTATTCGTCCCTGCACCATCCACCTACAGAACGCAGTGTACTCACGGTGAAACCCAGCAGCTGTTTCGTTCCTGCTGCCCGCGATTCGTATGCGACACGAAATGAAAGCTGTCGGGCTGGGGGGAACCCAAAGTTCCCGGCTGTTTTGTTCCGGCTTGCCTACAGAGGACGGCTCTCTCAAATGGCGAGTTGCCCTGGGCGGTACGAGCTCGAGCTCTGCGTGGGGGGAATCTCGAGCTGCGCGGGGCAGCTCACTAGCTCTGCGCGGAAATTCTCGAGCCGCGCTGGGGAATTATCAAGCTCCGCGGGAAAATTTTCGAGTTCGCAAGGTCCGCCGGGAGATTCTCGAGCTACGCGGTCCTTTCCGCATGCTCGTGCCATTAGTAATACCCGCCCGCGGAAACTCCCAGGCTAGATGCGGTTCGTGACTGCACCATCCCTCCCCAGCTTTAGAGCATTCCCGGGGTGGGCCCCCTTGAGAACAGCTTGCTTGTACCTGCCTGGTTCACTTCATCGCTGCTAGCGATTGACCCACCCGGGCTGCACACGAGCCATATCAACTTTGGATAATAACTTGCAAGGGAGCTGTGGTTATCCTGTCACTCCAATCGTACAAATACAATCTCTTCGCGGTGCGAGCAGTGTCCGTCACCCCGCTGCGTGACATTTGGCGGCCAGCCAGCCAGCATGGCTTTTTCCTTCGAGAGAATTTTTGGGTCTGCAGCGGTGTGCTTCGTACTGCTGCTCATTTCGGCCGGTAGTATTAACGGCCAGCCGGCCGTTTTGCCGGAAATGTCGTCGTACGATAACGTGGCGATGATGAGCGACGGATTCGAGCAGCACTGGAGCGTGAACGACACCGAGGCGACGATTCGCATTGCCGCGAAGGCTCAGACTGCCGGATGGCTCGCTATAGGCCTCTCCGAAGTTGGCACGATGGTGGGATGCGGTGAGTATGTGACGGTAGCTCAAATTGGCTCCTATTTAGAGTAACGACTTTCAGCCCCTCCAAAAGCGATTCTTGGAATGCGTTTTTCTACTGTGCTCTGCGAAACAGATGCCCTCGTCGCATGGTTCGCTGAAGGGCGCGTGTATGCAACGGATCGGTTTATCTTCAACAAGACAGTGGAAGGAGTCGCATTGGATGACCAGCAAGACTGGCGCGTGCTGGGCGGAATCAAAACCACCGAGCAATCCACAGGAGACACGTGGACCACCATGCATGTATGGCGCCAGCTGGACACCGGCGACTGCAACGACCGCCCCATCGTCGCCGGGCGACAGCACAACCTCATCTGGGCGATGGGCGAAACCAACGATTTTGTTTACTACGGGACGTCATCTCGTGGCTCACTGTCACTTGTGCTGGTCCCCGCGCCCGCCCCCTCCATCCTTGCGCCCCCGTCCCCCCCTTCCGTGTCCTCCGCGTCCGCTGAAGCAAGCAGCCAGTACGCCGCGGATCTTGGGCAGGCCAACGGGCAGTTGAAGGTGCAGCAGCTGAACTGGACTCTGAGCAACTTCGCGGTGCCTGCTAGTAACGCCACGACTTACGTGTGCAAGGTGGGGTCACCGCAGAGATCTGCCGGGATTTGCAGTGTCCTTTTTTCTATGATCCACTCGCTCATGTGCTTGGCTGTCATCCTCTCCGCTCATTCCCTCGTGTTCCCGCCTCGTCCTGCTTCTCTATATCCCCTCCCTCTCGTATACCCCCTCTTATCCCCCTCTCATTCCCCTCTCATTCCGCCTCTCCCCTCCCCTGTCGTCCTGTGCACAGGTGTTTGACGTGCCAGCCACCAGCAAGGTGCAAATAGTGGAGTTTCCTTTTATTCCCCTTCATTTCCTTCCCCACTATACCCTTCTCATTCCCCTCTTCTCCCCTCCCGTTCCCCTCTCTTCCTCTCCCCTGTGAGCACAGGTGTTTGACGTGCCAGGCACCAGCAAGGTGCACATAGTGGAGTTCGCTCTGATTCCCCTTCATTCCCTTGTTCTCCCTTCACATTCTTCCGTTCCCCACTCCTCGTCTCCCCTCTGAGCACAGGTGTTTGACGTGCCAGCCACCAGCAAGGTACACATAGTGGAGTTTGGAGCTCTCCTCAACTCCACCTATACGCCCTCCGTGCATCACGGAGTCATCTATGGCTGCTCCCAGTAAGCCACGTGCCGCGCCGATTTTTTAGTTGGCTTGAGTTGACTTTTGCGTCACCTCCTCATGCTCCTCCTAACCACCTCCTCTCCCTTCTGCCTTCCCGGTTACCCCTTTCCCCTTCCCCCTCCCTCCTGTCCAATGCACTCTCCCCCAAGGGCGGAATATCCCAATGTTGCCAACGCTACCGGCACCTTTGACTGTATCAGCGGCCTCCCCTGTCACACAACTGTTGCCATGTGGGCCATGGGCGGGCGCCCCTTTGTCGACCCCGATGGGGTTGGCTACCCTGTGGGTCGCGGTTACTTCACCAAATTCGTGCTGCAGGTACGTTGGATGCGGTGCGGAGTAGTTCAGTGCAGTTCTAGCGCGTATGTGTTGACTCATATGCCATGTGGGCCAGGCTCTTTAGCAAAAGTGGGCTCGAGGTGTGTGCAGTGCAGCTCAATGCAATTCAGTAATGCATGTTAAGTGTGTATGTCTATAATCATGCATGCATACATACATACATATACATAATATCGGAATATATGCATCCATTTGCTTCTGCGACATCCCCCCTCTTCCCCCAACCCCACTTCCCCACCCACCCCTTCCACTCGCCAGGTGCACTTAAACAATCCTGATCGCCACTCCAACATTGTCAACAGCTCTGGCTTCTAATCTCCTACACCATGTTGCACACCTTTCCTCCTTGTTGCATACATATGTCACCCCTTCCCCACCCCCGTTTCTCCCCCTCCCCCACCTTCTCGCCAGGTGCATTTCATCAATCCTGATCCCCGCTCCAACGTTGTCGACAGCTCTGGATCCTACTTTTGAGGCGCCTCCCACCCTTACCTCCCACTCCCCTCAAAATCCTCCCCCACTTCCCCACCCAGCTTCCACTCGCTAGATGCATTTCAACAACCCTGATCTCCGCTCCAACATCGTCGACAGCTCCGGCTTCTACTTCAAAATCGCCAACCCTCCTCGCGCCACCGACGCAGGCATCATGCTCATCCGCATTCCCCCCAGAATGCCCTCCTGGACTCAAACCAGCACGTGCCCCAGCGCGTGCACGGCTGCTGTTCTGAGGAATGCGAGCGGGGTGACGGTTATTGGGACAGGCATGCACATGCACATGCACATGCACATGCACATGCACACATGCACACATGCACATGCACATGCACATGCACATGCACATGGACATGCACATGCACACATGCACACATGCACATGCACATGCACATGCACACATGCACATGCACACGCTGGGTCGGCAGCTGTATACTGATGTGTACCGGGGAGGGCGGAAGGTTGCTGAGATTGATCGGCTGGACTACTAGTGAGTGTGCTGGCTTAGCTCTGCGTTATTGAATCCATTCACCCACGTGTCCATGTGCCCATGCCTCCATGCATCCATGCATCCGTGTATCCATGCGTCCATGCCTACATACGGGGATGCATCATCTCAACCCCCCTCCACTGTGGCTGCGGTTTATCTACCCGTGCTTGCTACTGCAGCTGGCTCATGCCCCTCTCTCCTCTCCCCCTCCCGAATCCCTGCCACAGCAATGCCAACTGGCAGCAGGTGCAGCCCATGTACCCACACTTCCACCTGCTGCTGTAATGATCTCAAGTCCCAACCCCCCCACCCGCCCATCCCAAAACCCTCCCCATTTCTGCAATTCACTCCTGCAGCAATGCCAACTGCAGCCCATCTACCCTACTTCCAGCTGCTGCCCTCAAGTCCCGTTTTCCCCCTCTTCCCATTCTCCCCAAACCCTCCCCATCTCTCCACACCCACAGCAATACCAACTGGCAGCAGGTGCAGCCCATCTACCCGCAATTCCAGCTGCTACCAGGGGACGAGCTCAAGACCACGTGCGTGTGGGACTCCTCCTCCCGCTCCCAGGTATGACACGTCTCAAAGAGTTTCGAGTTTTCATGTCTTAGAACGCACTTCCAGCTGCTGCCAGGGGACGAGCTCAAGACCACGTGCGTGTGGGACTCCTCCTCCCGCTCCCAGGTACCGCTAGTTTCAAGAAGCTTCATAAGTTGGTTTCTGATGAATTGTCTCTTGTCTCCCGGTTGTTTTGAGGCGCCTAATGATGACCATGTGCCTTCGGGACTCCTCCTCCCTCTTCAATGTATTGTGCACCCACCTTGATCCTGCTTCCCCCCTCCTTTTGCGCTCAGCCTTCTCTCTCTACTGTCCCTTTCTGTCTCTCTCTCCCTCCCTGCATAACGCTTACTCACTCCCACCCACATCTGGATTTCTACCTTTCCTTGTCTTCTCTGCATGTGTTGCTGTGCTCCAATCCGCAGGTGACACCTGGCGGCCCAGCAACCAGTGATGAGATGTGTGTGGGTTACCTCATTTACTATCCAGCCAGGCCGGCTCAAGGTGAGCAGTGAAGAGAGCGGTAAGCAGGAATGAGCGGAATGAATGCAGGGATCAGTGAAGCGAGTGTTCAGAATAGTAGAGGGAATATGTACGGGTTGAAAGGGTTGGGAATTGAGACTTGTAGGGAGTAATGGATCGATTTCGACTTCTCCCCCCTCTGCCCCTTTGCTTGTTGTTCCCGCACTACAGTGCTTGGTTCGTGCTCTGACTTCTGTGCGGCGTGGGACAGCGTCAACAACACGTTTGATATGAACCCCAAGAGCCCCAACCTCACCACATTCTACCTGTGTGGTGGCCTCAACAACCCCTACATTCCCACCTCAAAGAAATGCAGCATGAGGCACGGTGCCAACGTGCCTTTTAAAGTGCTTACTGGCTGCCCTGCTAAGTAAGTCTCTTAAATAGCTGCCTGATGTCTGGCATGAGCTGTGGTGCTAATGTGTCTGTCATCACTCTCTTGCTGGCTGACTTGCTCTGGTTTGGGCCTATCCACCTTATAAGCCGTCCCCATGCCACCCACACCAGCAACACTGCACCACCTGCTCCTCCGAGCCATGCTGCATTGCATTCTGCTTCCCTCTCCCTTTCACCTAATGCCTTTTCGTGCCTCCCATCCCATGTATCTTCCCGCCCACCCCATATTTATCTCCCCATTTGCAGGACTGCAGGCTCTTTGGCTGTGCTCTCAAGCAGCAACATTTCAGTCGCAATGTCCTCACCCACTAACACCACTGCACCACCACCTCCAACCAGCCCTTCCAAAAACTCAACGTGAAGCACCAACACTACCAAGGCTGCTCCCGTCGTGTTTGCCAAGCTGTCATTGGGACTCCTTACTGTCTTCTCCATTCTAGCTGTGTCCATGTAGCTGTCGGGTACACGTTTCTGTGCCAGTGGTGGCTTAGATGCCTGACATGACATGAGAAAACCATTTTACTGTAACTTGTTGATGTCTGTAAACATCAGTGGCATTCACACACTGGCAGGCCTGTTCAGAGATGCATTTCACACCAGCTGAAAGAGTTGTTGATGCCGGCAGAAATGCACAGCATAAATTCCCTAAAAGTTGATATAATTCCAGAATTATGCATCACCAAGATGTGACTGCCTCACAGTTATAGGTGAACTACCTCACCCTACTTGAGAATTGTATTGGTGGCTTATCCTCTAAGAAGGCCAAGAAGAGGCCTTGTAGGATGTCCTACACAGCACCTAAGGGATGTCGTGCTCACTATGAGTCACCACCAATGGAGACTAGCTCCACTTCGAATTCGATTACTTGCTCGGCCAGGGAATGATGGGAGGAATTGCATGGTCCACTGATCTTGGTCCACCTTATTACTTATCCTCCCTTTGCCCCCTTTTGCCTTCCATTGCGGCATCTCGTGCGCCCAATCAGACGGAGGAGCAACAGGAGGCGCTGATAGCCAGTGTCGGTGTGCCGATTGGCGTTGGAAAGAACGTGGTGATTCACAAGGCCATTATCAAAACAAGGACCATCGAATTCGATGGCTCCATTTTTTTTTTCTTTCTTTCTTTTTCGGGTTCGACGATCCGCTCTGCTGCAGGACGCGGCATCGAGGCTGGTTGGTGGCGTGGCAGTTAGTTGGTGGACGGGATGTACGGGCGAAGGAGGTTGACATGGAAGAACGGGCTGACGTACCAGTCGGCGAGCAACAAGAGGTGCACGGTGACGAGGGTGATCATGTGGCTGATCTGGAATGGGCCACAGTAGCGAAGTCGTGATTTTGGTACAACGGGCAGGCGAAGGTTTTGGGTGTCGAGCAGCACGCAATCTCCTGACTAGTACGTAACGGGGCGGCGACGGTGGTCAGCGTTTCTTTTTGCGACGACAATTGTTTTTTTAATTAGTGGCGCGGGTCTGGGCAGCTTGCAGAATTTCAGCGAACTGTTGTGCGCGTGGTGTCGGGTTGTCCGGGCTCGGTGTTATGGGTACTGTTGGGTTTTGAGCATAGTTCAGGTAAAACGGCGACAACAAGTAGGAGGAGGTAGACGGCTGCGTGCACGTTGTGCACCATCACGCACATTGCACAAGTGCCTGGTAAAAAACGTGTCAACAGTTGGCCAGGTCAACCAGAAGAGGCCGCTTAGCCGACGCCGACCATCGTAGGTCGGCGCCCATAGGCTGGTGTCCGTAAGTTGGCGCTCTGTCGACGATCACCTCGTCGACCGCTGAAGCTCGGCGTCGTCCGCCGACTTCACTTCGACAAATTCGCCGTGGTCGGCTTCACCGAAGTCGGCTCCACCAAAGTCAACTCCACCAAAGTCGCCTCTGCTGTGGTCGGCTTCACCGAAGTCGGCCAACCAAGCCCGCCAACTTGCTCCTCCAAGTCGACACCGTCCACAAAGCCTAGCCGACTGCACACTTTGCATGCCGAACAACGAAGTCGGCTTCGCCCAAGCGAGGGCCTTTTCCCGTCAACAGTACACACAATAGCTGATTGCATAATTTCAGCGAATTGTTCCTGACTGGTACGCGACGGGGCGGCAGTGGCGGTCAGCGTTTCTTTTAGTGATGGCATTTGCTTTTTTATTGCTTCAGCGGTGCGGGTCCGGGCAGATTACAGAATTTCAGCGAACTGTTGGGCGCGTGGTGTCAAGTTGTACGCGCTCGGTGTTATGGGTAATGTTGGGTTCTGTTCATAGTTTAGGCAAAACGATGACTGTTGCGTTGTGGCTGATGTGGCATTGTTTTACGCGAACTCGATCAACGACAGCTACTATTTCCAGGCTGTGGGGTTGTCACACGTGGCGCGGATGAGCTGCTCCATGGTTTGATTTGTTCTTTCGGTCTGTCCGTCAGTCTCAGCATGGTACGACGAACCGAACTGTAGACACGTGCCGAACTGTTCCGAGTGGTTTCTCCATAAGTTATTCCTGACCTTTGTGTCGAGGTCGCTGATGATGGCTGTTGGTATCCAGTGGAGGCGAACAACAGCTGCGATGAACAGGCGTGTAGTTTCTTCGGCCAAGGTAGATTTTATGCACGCAGCAAAGTGAGCCATTTTCGTCAATCGGTCGACGACGAACATGACCGCGTAGTTACCCCCGGGGCTCGCTGGCAACCCCGTAACAAAATTCAGAGTCACCCGCTGCCAGGCGCGTTCGGGTGCGAAACTGGTTGCAGTTGACCTGCCTTTCCTTTCCGCGAAGACTTCATCACCTGGCACGTGGGGCACGATCCCACATGGTGCTGCACATCCGTTAGCAGCTCCGGCCAGTAGTAGTACCGCTTCTGTTGTTGTCGGGTTTTCTAACCCGTCGTGTGCCTCTTGGAGTACTAATTCCCGTAGCACTGAATATGCTGGTACCCAGAAGCGCTTGGTGCCGACTTTTACGTAATAAATTCCATTTGCTTCTGTCAGCTGCTGCGTATTTTCCAGTGGTGAAAAATGGGTCGGTATGGTAGTCGCGGGGAATAGTCCTGTGAGTAGCGGGTATGATTGGGCGATTAGGATGGCATACAGTTGGGCAGTTGGGCGAGTGAGGGCGTCGGCGATGTTTGATGCGCCTTTTTTGTATGTTATTGTGTATTGGAAGTTGGACTCCATGTATTACAACCAGCGAATCTGTTGCGGATTCAGGTTCGGTTGGGCGCAAAGATACTGTAGCTTTTTTTTTTTTCTGCCCATATTTTATTCTTGCTTCAAATTTATGTGCGTACACAACTAACTCCTTAACTCTTTCGCCCCCTAAACACCACACACCACCGAGCCATGCACTCAGATTCAGTTCTTACCTTCTTCCGTTCGTCCTGTTCTCTTTTCCTCCCTTCCTCTCGACCACTCTCAAATCCAACCCCCCCAGTTCGAGCAATTTCTGATAAAACCCCATCTAAAAAAAAAAAAAAAAAAAAAAAAACACACACACACAGTTTTTTTGGTAATGCTACAGCTGTTATCTAGTGAACTATGTGGGCTCTGTTTGATAGCTCAGTGCCCATACCATAGCAATTGCCTGCTGATGTTGTGGTCATAGTCAACCAAACCATGTGTTTATGTGTACAAAATCCATTCTTCACAACTCATATCCAATCAGTTGATCTGGAAGCAGCTTCCCATGATGCCTACCCTACCATACCCCAAGTGCAACAAACAAGCAGAGAAGAATCAGCATCACGGACAGGAAGGTCACGATCAATGCATGTGTGGGCTAACCAGTGATGCCACTCGAAATGCTGGGAGTGCCGGCCTATCACACCCAAAGCGCAGCAACTGAGGAGAGAAGAGCCAACACCGCAGTGGGGAACGCTGCCATTAATGCGTGTGCACGCTTTCCAGTGGTTCCGCTTGCAACGCTGGGAGTGGCGGTAGCAGGTGGTGAAGGCACAGCAGGAGACTGCAATGGGGAAGATGGTGGCTGGGTGGGAATCAGGGGCGATGAAATGGTATCCACTGCAAGGCCTGACAGCGATACTTGAGACCTGCACCAGCGGAAAAGACGTGTGAGGGGGGGGGGGGGGGGGGGGGTTGGTTAGCAGAATGGATCTTAGAGTGAGGAAGAAGCACAGCAGAGCAGCAAAGGAAGAAGCACGTTCAGCAGAGCAGCAAAGGAAGAAGCACGTTCAGCAGAGAAGCAAAGGAAGAAGCACGTTCAGCAGGGCAGCAAAGGAAGAAGCACGTTCAGCAGGGCAGCAAAGGAAGAAGCACGTTCAGCAGGGCAGCAAAGGAAGAAGCACGTTCAGCAGGGCAGCAAAGGAAGAAGCACGTTCAGCAGGGCAGCAAAGGAAGAAGCACGTTCAGCAGGGCAGCAAAGGAAGAATCACGTTCAGCAGGGCAGCCAAGGAAGAATCACGTTCAGCAGGGCAGCAAAGGAAGAATCAAATGCAGAGGAGCAGGCATGTATCTTTGAGTGAGGGGTTAGCAGAGAGGATTGGAGAGGAATGCACGGATGAGCAAGAAAATCGAGGAATGGGTGCACTGGGGTGTAAATCGGAGTTCTCTCTTGAATTGATTGATTTGACTCAGAAATGTATTCGAGCCGAGTCATGAGTCGGTATTCAGAGAAGCCTCGGTACTCACTGTGCGGGGCAGCCATGGAGGGCAGTGAGAAGAGCGTCCAAAGTCGACCGTGCAGGTTTGGTTGGTGGGGATGTAGCGCGTCTCGCCAGCCCCACACGCGTGGTTGGTGGTGCTTGCGCAGTAGTCAAAGCACATCACCATCTCTATGGGGAGGCCGGCAGCATGCATGGAGAACAGTGTGGGATATTCAAGGGAACATTGACCAGTGTGCAGTGACATGGCTTGAATATGCACCTACGTGAATAAATGTGCTCAATGAGAATTGATGTGTATCAGTGTGCATCAAATTGAACTATGCCCATCGGGTTAAATTGTTGTGCATCAATGTGAGTGTGCATCAATGCAAATTCATGTGCATCAATGCGCATCGACATGCATTAGTACCATTCCCCTTCCTCGCCGGGTAATACACATGGTCACTGTGCATTGATGTGCATCACAGAGCATGAGCTTGCATGAAAATGCATCAACGTGCATCACAGAGCATGAGCTTGGATCAAAATGCATCAACGTGCATCACAGAGCATGAGCTTGCATCAAAATGCATCAACGTGCATCACAGAGCATGAGCTTGCATGAAAATGCATCAACGTGCATCACAGAGCATGAGCTTGCATGAAAATGCATCAACGTGCATCACAGAGCATGAGCTTGCATCAAAATGCATCAACGTGCATCACAGAGCATGAGCTTGCATCAAAATGCATCAACGTGCATCACAGAGCATGAGCTTGCATCAAAATGCATCAACGTGCATCACAGAGCATCACTGTGCATTGACGCGCCTTACCGTGCCCCTTCCTTGCAGGATAGTAGACCAGGCAGTTGATGCACATCTCATCATCACTGCTGGGCCCTCCTCGCGTCACCTGCACCCACACACGCCATGGTAGCTTCCACGTGAGCATGCTTATAAGAGATTCTTTTAAGGCGCATGAAATGGCGATACAAGCATACCCTCTCACACCACCTGCACCCACACACGATGGCACAATGGCAGCTTCCATGTGAGCATGGCTATAAGAGATTATTTTAAGGCGCATCAAACGCAAGCATACCCCCTCACGTCAGCTGCACCCACACACGATTGCACAATGGTAGCAGCCATGTGAGTGTGCTTATAGATGGTAACCAGCACAACCAGTGGCACGTACTGTGGAGAGGGCACAGGAGTCCCACACATGTGGTGCACAGGACATCACAGAGGCGACTGTTAAGCTGACTCAAAAAACAAGGTGGTAACCAGCATAACCAGCGGCACGTACTGTGGAGCGGGCAGAGGAGTCCCACACACACGTGGTGCGAAGCTCATCACCAGGGAACACCTCGTGCTCTGGCATGGTGGGCATGGTCTGCTGCGATGCAAAGTCACTGCGCGGGGGGGGGGGGAGGGGGAGGGTGGGGAGGAGGGGGAGGGTGGGGAGGAAGGAGGGGAGGGGGGGAAGGGTGGGGAGGAGGGGGAAGGAGGGGAGGAAGGAGTGGAGGGGGGGAAGGGTGGGGAGGACGGGGAGGGAGGGGAGGAAGGATGGGAGGGGGGGAAGGGAGGGGAAGAGGGGGAGGGAGGGGAGGAAGGAGGGGAAGGGTAGGCAATTGAGTCAACTCAAAGTCAGCTCATCGCCGGGAAGCACCTCGTGCTCTGGCATGGCGGCATGGTCTACTGCGACACAAATACGCTACCGGGTGGGTGGGTCAAACCATAACGGGTGGGGAGCGAACGTGGAAGGGAGGGGAAAGAAAAGGGAACGGGAGGCGGGGGACTCGCTTGTAGCCGAACCAGAAAGGGATGGGAAGGAAAAGAGAAGGGGAGGCAAGGGACTCACTAGTAATCGAGGCGGCTGATGGTGGCCACTTTGGTGCCCCCTCGGATCACCTCTGTGTACAACTGGAAGGGGGATGGGGAGGGCAAGGGGCGATGGGGAGGGGGGATTGGAAGAGTTTGACAAGGGGTGGTACCGATGCCTTTTGAGTCCACTTAAAAGGCCGCGTGGTCAGGGAAAGGGGGGGATGGGGAGGGCAAGAGTGGGAGAGTTGGTCAGGGATGGCATCGATGATTGTATGATTAACCACCTGAGTCGACTTTCCCACTATTCACTTGGGTCTTACCTGCTGGCCGCACCCACCTGGCGGCCGAGGCCATGCATGTGAAGCATGGAGGCAACAACACTGATGCTCTCGTTGCCCAACACGTGGGAGAGGACGTGGGAGGCATGTGAGTCAGATGTGAGAGGTCTCAAAAGTCACCCACCTGCCTGCCGAGGCCGTGCATGTGAAGCATGGAGGCGACAATCTTGATGCTCTCGTTGCCCAACACCTTCTCGGTGCATGCGGGAGCGCAGGAGGTGGATTGCGTCCAGGAGGGCATGGCGGGGGGAATGCGGATCTGCAGGTCATAGTGAACGGGGCCCAGCATCATGATGGATGCATCCATGGCACGCGGTGTGGCTGCCACCTTCCAGTACATGCCCGATTTGTCCCGCATGCCCGCATGGCCCTCGGGATTGGTGTAGTGCACCTGGCAGGGAAGGGAGGTGTGGAGAGGGGGAGAGAGATGCACACGCAAAGACTCACTCAAGGATATTACTACCTTACAATGCACACCATTCCCAAAATCATGTGCTTGCATGGCAGGAATATCACTTTTACCACAAAATAAAACCAGCTGAACCGCTCTGCACCTACCTGGGAAGGAACTTGGTGAAGTAGCCGGGGCCGATGGGGTAGCCGGCGTTCTCCTGGAGGGCGAAGGGGTGGCCGCCCACAGCAAAGACAGAGACCACAGTGTCAGAGGGCACCTTTTTAAGTCAGTCAATCACATTTCCCGTTGGGGGCAGCTCAGGGTAGTCGATGCTGGGAGGGGGAGGAAAGGGGAGAAGAGAGCGAGGAGGGTTGAAGGGTGGTTGAGAGTGGGAGAGAGGCTGTAGGGGCGCCCAGCCCCAGCAAAGATGGAGACCACGGTAACACAGGGGCACCTTGCGCAGGCAGTCAATTGGATTCACCGTGAGGGGCAGCTTGGAATAGTCGACGCTGGGAGGGGCGGTGAGTTCTCTTCCGGCCTCCTTGCGGAGTTTTGTCAAGACAATGGCATCATCCAGTCGTTCACGCTTCCGGCCTCTCTGCAGCAAAATGGGACTGCTGAGCGTCGTATTGGCTTGATCATGGAGATTGCTCGTACCTCCATGATCCATGCAGTTGCTCCCCATTTTCTGCGGCCGTTTGCGGTCCAATACGCCGCGCATCAGCTCAACCTCTGGCCCCGTGTCTCTCTGCCAGAGACCTCGCCCACACTCCGTTGGAGGGGAGAGGTTGGCGATGCGTCGGCGTGTCGCGTCTGGGGCGCGCTCTCCCTTATTCGCGATACCACCGCGAGCAAGCTCTCTCCTCGCACTCTCCGCTGCGCCTTCCTAGGCTTCCCCACCGATGCCCCGCCGTGGCAGTTTTACCACCCTCGCTCGCGTCGCGTCCTCTCCTCCCAGGACGTCACCTTTGACGAGTCAGTTTGTTTCTACAGGCTGCACCTGAACGCGTCCCACACAGTCCCCCTGGTGCCTCTCTTCCTGGCACCAGTTCCCCCCCCGGTAGACCCCCTCCCCCCACAGGGTCCTGCTCCCTCAGGTGACTCTCAGGTAGAACCACCCCCCTTGGTTGAGCCTTTGGTGATATCCTCTGACACCTCTGGCCCAGCTGAGGGGGGTGACCTCGCTGCTGACGACACAGCAACCACTCGTCGCTCTCCACGCTTGGAGACCCCTCCTGGTTTTCAGCCTCGACCGTCTTCACCGCCTCTGCAGCCTGTAGCTGTGGACACTAGTGCTGCTGGGGGTGGTGACACTGGAGGTGAGGACGCTGGAGGTGCTGATCCTGGGGGTGCTGAGACTGGGGGTGCTGAGACTGGGGGTGCTGAGACTGGAGGTGCTGAATCTGGGGGTGCTGACTCTGGGGGTGCTGCTAGTCCTAGTAGTCGTGGGGCCGTGGGTGCTCCTTCTGCAGGTCCTGGCGTTGGACAGCAGCAGGTGCCTAGTCGACTCGAGACGCCCTCACCACAGCAGCTTCGTGAGTGGGTCGTTCGGCGAGGCCGCTCTGGTGCTGGAGGTTGGAGTTTTACAGCTCCTCGAGCTGCTAGTGCTGGAGGTGCTGGAGGTGCAGGTGCTGCTGAAGCTGGAGGTGCTGGAGGTACTGGAGGTACTGGAGGTGTTGGAGGTACTGGAGGTGTTGGTACTGCTGGCAGTGGAGGTGCTGGTACTGCTGGCAGTGGAGGTGCTGGAGCTGGAGCTACTGGCTCTGGAGGTACTAGTACTACTGGTGTTGGAGGTACTGAAGGTGCTGCTGGAGTTGGAGGTACTGGAGGTGCTGCTAGAGCTTGAGGTACTAGAGGTACTGGAGGTGCTGGAGCTGCTGGTCCTGGAGGTGCTCGTACTAGAGGTGCTGGAGCTGCCGGAGATGGAGGTGCTACTGGAGGTGCTGGTGTTGCTGACACTGGAGGTGCTGGAGGTACTGCTGGTCCTGGAGGTGCTGGAGGTGCTGGTCCTGCTAGAGCTGGAGGTGCTGGAGCTGCTGACGGTACGGGTCCTTCCCCGCACCGACCGTTTTTCTACCCGCAGCCGCAGTCGTCCTTGATGCCGCCTGAATCGGTCCTTCACCAAGTTCTTTGTCTCCCGTCTTCCACTGGCCTCACTCCACCTCTCTTGTGTCCATTGACAAACCAGTCTCAGCCACAGCTACTGTGTGGCTCCCCGCTCCTTACTCCTTCTCCTCACTCTGAGGTGACTGAGTCTCTGACTGAGCGTCATGAGCCTGAGACTCGTGCTTCCACGCCTGTTCGTGCTCGTCGTGTTGCCCGTCCTCGTCCTCCTGCTGTCCCAGGCACTTCGTCCTTCTTCTGCTCCACTGTGTGTTGCCCTGCCGTCTCCTCCGGTGTCCTCTCTTCCTGACATTCCTAACCCCGATTCCGTCCTTGCTCGTGCTGCCACTCCTACTGTCACTCGTCTCCTCGCTACTGTCGTCTCTGACCTTGACTTTGAGTCTACAGCTGTGTTTGCCCTCGTTACTGAGCTAGTCGACTTTGCTGCTAGATGACGTCTTGACTACGTCGCGAGTCTTGTTATTGAGTCTGAGTCTGTCTGTCCTCCGTCCGTCGAGGGTGAGCCTGCCCTTGACAGTGACGTCCTTGAGGACAGGCAGTTTGAGCTTGAGTGTGTTGCAGCCACTTTACCTCGTTTCGCATCCATGCTGCTTTGCCCTGAAGGAGACCTAAATGCACTTAACATCCCTACCCCGCGCAATTACGCTGAGGCGATCGCGGGTGAGTACTCCTCTCAGTGGCAGAAAGCCATGGATGCAGAGATGGCTTCTTGGAAGTCCACAGGCACCTACGTCGACGAGGTTCCTTCTCCTGGGGCGAACATGGTTCCTCCACCGGGTTCTACGCCTACCTTCAAGGAGCGTTACGTTGCTCGAGGCTTCAGTCAGCGACAGGGGGTCGAATTCTTCCAGACCTTCTCCCCCACCCCGAAGATGACTACTCTTTGGGTGTTGCTGCACGTTGCAGCACAGCGTGACTACGAGCTACACTCCCTCGACTTCTCCACAGCTTTCGAGCAAGGAAGCCTTCACGAGGAGATCTGGCTGCGCCGCCCACCTGGCTTCACTGGGTCGTGTCCTGCGGGTACCAAG
This sequence comes from Closterium sp. Naga37s-1, assembly GCA_947471745.1. Taxonomy (NCBI): domain Eukaryota; kingdom Viridiplantae; phylum Streptophyta; class Zygnematophyceae; order Desmidiales; family Closteriaceae; genus Closterium; species Closterium sp. Naga37s-1. The sequence goes on from CANJKZ010000069.1 coordinate 4,180,829, forward strand.
TGGAGCCTCCGACGACCAGTCTACGGTCTCCGCCAGGCGCCCCGCGAATGGCACTACACACTGAGGATGACACTTGCGGCTCTTGGGTTTGCTCCTTCCACTGCTGACCCGTCGCTGTTTCTACGCACCGACACTTCTTGGCCGTCGTTCTACGTTCTCATGTACGTCCACGACTTGGTTTTTGCTACTGCTGACATTGAGGCGCTGGCCCTAGTGAAGGCGGAACTGCAGGAGAGACACATCTGCAGTGACCTAGGTGAGCGGTGGAGCTATCTTGGCTTGTAGATCACCCGGGACAGAGCACGGCGCACCATCACCCTGACTCAGTCACACATGGTGCACCAGGTCCTTCAGTGCTTCGGCTTCCAGTACTCCTTGCCACAGCCCAGTCCTCTGCCTACTGGCCACTCGCTCTCAGCTCCACCTTCGGACGAGTCCGTAGAGCCGAGTGGTCCGTATCCAGAGCTTGTGGGTTGCCTCATGTACTTGATGACATGCACACGACCTGACCTTGTGTACCCTCTCAGCCTCCTGGCTCGCTACATGGCTCCCGGTAGACATCAAAATGTGCACTGGGATGCCGCGAAGAGGTTACTGCGTTACTTGTGCAGTACATCGGGCATGGGGCTCATGCTTGGAGGACGGGGTTCAGTGGTACTCACAAGACACTCCGACGCTTCTTGGGCCGACGACCGGGCGACTCAGCGTTCGTCCCTAGGTTACACCTTCAGTCTTGGCTCTGGTTTTGTCTCATGGAGGTCCACTCGTTCTTCTTCTGGGCTTGGTTCCAGCTGTGAGGCCAAGATCTACGCTGGGGCCATGGCTGCACAGGAGCTACGCTGGCTGACCTACCTGCTGACCGACTTGGGGGAGCGGCCTCGTTCTCCTCCAGTTCCGAACGTAGACAACAAGGCCATGCTTGCCTTGTGTCACGAGCAGAGACTGGAGCACAGAACGAAGCACATTGCTCTTTGCTACTTTCTTGCTCGAGAGCTGCAGCAGCGTGGTCAGCTTCGCCTTTCCTTCGTGGCCTCTCGGGCCAACACTACTGACGTCTTCACCAAGGTCCTCGGGTCCTGTGATCATCAGCGTTTTTGCACTGCTCTTTGGCTTCTGCCCACTCTGCCTCACCTGCTTGTCTCTTGATCTTGCACTTGTTGTACACTGATATCCATATTTATACCTGCATGTCTACTCTTGCTAGATTGTGATCAGTGTACTGCATTGATTGTGAACTGGCCTTGTGGCCACATGCTTGTGCTCGGAATGAGTGGTGATCTTGAGATCCACCCTGGGCTTTGCTTTGCTTTGTTCTCTTGCCTGACTGGTTATGTGACCGTTTGTTGTATTGGCTATCCCTCAATTTGCCTAGGGGGGTGTGTCAAAACATATTTGTATGTTCTTAGTTCTTCTAGGCTACAGTGAGGTGCTCAGTATAGGGTACAACCCCAGTCAGGGTTTCATACTTGTATCTCCCTGTTGCTAGTCATTCATCATTCCTGCAGCAGTTCTCTCAACACTCCTGACCTTTGCCACAGTGTCTGGCAAAATTCCCAAGTGAAACAAATGCTCTATCATTCACTTCAATCTCTCCTCCCTTCTTCTCTCATGGGCAGGTCCTATTCCTATCCGCGCCACGCACAAAGCGGAACGCATTATAGGAATTTTCGTTGAAAAATGCCAACCCGGCACCACTACCCGGAACTCCACCCTTGCCCACGTGCAACCTACATCCATTTGTCGGAAGACTCTTGTGTCTGTCTTTCTCAACTCCCCTCTGTCCGTCCTCGGCCGAATCCAGCCCGCCCCTCCCAAAGTCCTCTCTCGTCTTAATGTTGGGTCGGTAATTTTCTCTCTTCCCGCTATAAGGACTCTGTCTTTCGGTTCGACTGATCCCTGATTGTCCTGGCGCTGGCTCTTGAGAAACCCCTCGACACGGATGAGCCAGGAGGGGAACTCTAGGGCTCTAACATCAGCATCAAAGAGCAGTACGCGAGGGGCCGCCATAACGAGGGAACTACCAGCCTAGAAGCGCAGGGCTATAAGTGGCCGGAGCAAGAAACGAGTGAGGCGTACGGCGCCCGAAGAGACGAGGCGAGGATCAGCCTGGGCTAGGAGCGACCTAAGCCAAAGTGGCGAGGCTGGAACGAGCCAAAACGAGGAACAAGCGAGGCCTAAGTGCTAATCAAGAACCGAGCGAGGCGAGAAACAAATGAAGTCAGAGGGGCGAGGCTAGGAACACTACTCAGAACATGAGGTCGAGCCTAGGTCACGCTAGTAGAGGGTACTGCGGCCGCCAGCCGCTGTGGGTGGAACGAAAGTGGTAATAGGCGTTAGGAAAGTGCTGCACGTGCGGATAGGTGCGGGTGGGTGCGTTCTAGTGCAGGGGGAGCGGTCATGTACGGTTCAATGCGGTGGAGTGTGGTTGAGAGCGGTTAGAAGCGGTTAGGAGCAGTGAGGAGCGGTTAGGGGAAGGTATGAGTGGTAAGGAGCGCTGAGGAGCGCTGAGGAGCGTGTAGGGGCGGATAGGAGTGGTTAGGAGCGGTGAGGAGCGATGAGGAGCTGGTAGGGGCGGATGGGAGCGGTTAGGAGCGGTGAGCAGCAGTGGCGTGCGTGCAGTGGCGTGCGTGCTAGCGGCTGCTGAAGTGCGTGCGGCTGCTGCTGCGCGTGTGTGTCAAATTATATGTTTACTGCTATCTAGGCTGTAGTGGGTTTAGCCTTTGGGGGTACAGTAAGTTGCTCGACACTTCATTGTATCCCACTCCTTGCCCTAATCCATCCCATTCCTTCCTACCTATCTCAACATGGTATTAAGAGCTATTATGTCCTTATGACCCGATTTTTAAAAGGGCCCACCATTAAGTCTTCGATTTCCTGCCCGAATCGCGCCCCTAGGCGCGTCACTTTTTTATCCTGCCTGAATCGCGACCTTAGGCACGTCGATTTTCTGCCCGAATCGCGCCCCTAGGCACGTCCGGTTTTCATGCCCAAATCGCGCCCCTAGAAGCGACGGTTTTCCTGCCCGAATCGCAACCTTAGGCACGACGAATTTCTGCCCGTATCGCGCCCGTAGGCGCGCCGATTTTCCTGCCCTTTCAGGGCGCGCCTGCCCTGCAAATGCTACCCACGCGCTGCCCTGCCCCGCCCGCACGCGGCTGTCCTTCCCTACCCTACGCGCTGTCCTGCGCCGCCCGCGAGCGCCTGCCCTGCGCTCTGCCAGTGACCCGCACCCGCGCTAGTCCTGCCCTGCCCTACGCGTTGCCTTGCGCCGCCTGCACGCACCTTGTCTGCGCTGCAGCTGCTGCTAAGCTACTACTGCCGCTTGCCTCGAGCGTGCCCTGCCCTGCCGTGGGCTGTTGCGCTGCTGCTGCCGCCTGTGCTGCTGCTACTGCTGCGCTGCTGCTACTGCTCTGCTGCTGCTGCTGCCGCTAGGCTGCTGCTGCTGCTAGGCTGCTACTGCCGCCTGAGTTGCTGCTGCCGCCTGCGCTGCTGCTACCGCCTCCGCTGCTGCTGCCACCTGTGCTGCTACTGCTGCGCTGCTGCTGCTGCTGCTGCTCAGCTGCTGCTGCTAGGCTGCTGCTGCCGCCTGAGCTGCTGCTGCCGCCTGCGCTGCTGCTGCCACCTGTGCTGCTGCTGCTACGTTGGTGCTGTTGCTAAGCTGCTGCTCCTGCCTGCGCTGCTGCTGCTGCTGCTGCTGCTAGGCTGCTGCTGCCGTCTGAGCTGCTGCTGCCACCTACGCTGCTGCTGCCACCTGTGCTGCCACTGCTGTCGTAACTGCCGCTCCTGCTGCTTGCTGTCGTTCCTGCTGCTATGGCGACTCCCACTGTTCAAGCCTTCCATTGCTGCCGCTCCACTGTTCTCTCGTGTCTCGTAGTCCTGTCTGCCTCCTCTGGCTCGACCGAGGGGGGTGACCCTACTGCTGCCGACACAGCGACCTCTCGCCGCTCGCCGCGCTTGGAGACACCTCCGGGTTTTCCGCCTCGGACGCCTTCGCCTCCTCTGCAGCCTGTCGCTGCGGACTTCGGGGGCCCAGGTATTGTTGGGGGTGGCGACGATGGGGGTGCTGGTTCTGGGTTTGCTGCCTCTGGATGTGCTAGGAGTCCTCTTGTTGGTGGAGTTGGAGGTACTGGCGCTGGAGGTGCTGGCGCTGGAAGTGCTGGGTCTGGGGGTGCGTTGCAGTCGCTGTCGCGGCGGCCTATCTTCTTGGAGCAGCCGTCGTCGTCGCTACCTGAGCCGACGCCCACTTGTACTACTCCTCCTCTGTTGTTTCCGCCGCCTGAATCCCCACTGCCTGCTCCTGCTCGATACGTCCCGTTGTCCGTCTCCCTGACTGGGCGTCGGGAGCCTGTGTCTTGTGCCGCCTCCCCTGCTCCCTCTCGTGTTACTCGGGAGCCTGTTGTCCTGCCGTTACCTCCCCCGTCTTCTCTTCCTGCTGTTCTTGACCCTGTGTCTGACCTTGCTCGTGCTGCTCGCCCGACTATCCCTTGTTGTCTAGCCGCGCTTGTGATTGCACTTGCTTCTTCACCTGCTGCTGCTTGTGCCTTAGTAGCTGAGCTCGCAGGCTTTGCCGCTACTTGCCGCCGTGCCTACCTTGCTGGTCTCGTTTCTGCCTCTTCGTGCCCTCCGTCCGTCGGGGGTGAGCTTGCCCTTGGCTGTGACATCCTTGAGGATAGGCAGTTCGAGCTGGAGTACCTGCCGTGCCCTCTCAGCATGCGGACTCGCTACGTTGCGCCCGGGAGACACCACCCTGCGCATTGGCGGGCTGCTAGGAGGGTGCTGCGCTACCTGGTCAGACTAGCGAGCAGAACGTAGCACTTTGCACTTCGTTCCTTTGCCGTGCAAGTGTTGCAGCAGCGTTCCCAGCTTCGCCTTTGTACGTGGCCACACGGGCCAACACTGCTTGTCTCTTGACCTTGTCTTGTACTTTGATATATAAACCTACATGTTTCTGGTTGCTATGTTGTAATCATTGTATTGCTTGCTTTATTATTAAACTGCCTGTGAACGGGCCTTGTGGCCGCTTGCTAGTGCTCAAAGTGCGTGGTGATCTTGACTGGTCTTGTGACCGCTTGTTGTGTTTGCCATCCCCCACTTCGCCTATGGGGGTGTGCCAAATTATATGTTTATTGCTATCTAGGCTGTAGTGGGTTAAGCCTTAGGGGGTACAGTAAGTTGCTCGACACTTCATTGTATCCCCGTCGTTGCCCTAATCCATCCCATTCCTTCCTACCTATCTCAACAGTGTGGAGTGGACGCTGTTGTGCGCGCGTGGCGAGCTTGCGTGCAGACAATTGCAAGCGCGCAGCTGTTGTTCGTACTGCTGTCGCACGTGCAGCTACGTGCGCGTGCGCTGCTGCGTATACGCGGCTGCGCGCGCATGCGATCATGCGAGCTAGTGGCGCGAGCGGTCTGCGCGACGCGAGGGTAAGGGGCAAGGTGGGGCGCGGACGGGTAAGGGGCGTGACGAGTACAGGGCAGGCTAGGGTTGGGGCCTGCGAACGGACAGGGCGCGGCCTGCCAAGGAGATGGGGGGGACAACGTGCTAAGGGGCGGGGCGGTTCGGGGCTAGGTTAGGAACTCACCTACTTGAGTAGCGAGAGGATGGGTAGACAAGGTCAAGGGGGGGAATACAAGCAAGGTGTCGAGATGGTTTTGTATCCCCTGACATGCAACTCACTCCAGCATATCTACAAACACAGTTTGACAGCCTGATCTGTGAAGCATTAGTGTGTTGTCTAAGTAGAGCTGCTTCTGGAATTTTGCCATTCTGATAATGCCAGCTGATGGGCCTGATGCCCTTGAATGCCAGCCAAATGGACTGGTGTGACTGGTTCACAGTCACAGATGGACTGCCTCACTAAACTTGAGATGTGTATTGGTGGGCCAAGAAGGAAACAATGAGCATTGCAAGATGTCCCACACAGCATCTAAGGGATGCTGTGCTCACTGTGAGTCACCGATGGAGACCAGCTCCACTTCGAATTCGATTATTTGCTCAGCCAGAGGATGGTTTGCATCAATCACAACGAAGTCCTTGCCAACCTGCAAGAAAGAATAAAGCAGCTCATTGTCAAAACTCACAAAAACCGTGGCAATTAGGTCTGTGGAAAATTTGAAGGCTGGTAAATTATAACTATGGGCTGGTGGAAGAAAGAACTCACATCTAGAATTTCAGCAGGGCCGCCGTTCGCAAGCACAACAACAGCTCCCGCTTTGAGCACTCCTCCTTGCTCTTTCGTGAGTCTCTCAATCTCCTCATGGTCCTTGGGTACTCGGAAGATCATTTCATCAGTCTTTGCCATTGGTGCTGACTGTACTGTGCGGCTTTGGCCAACTGCCAATCCTTTCACGGCCTCATCAAAACCCTGTTGTCACGTAAACACGAACAACCCTGAGTACCCTCCGGATGTGACTGCCTAGATGCTGGACCTTAGGAAATGATTCATTGAATGTCACCTTGAAGAGAGGATTTCCAACGAAGTTCCCAGCACCAACTTCAAAGGTCAACACATCATCATTGCCAGATGCATGAAGCACCTGCGTTCATTACACAATCATGATGAGGCTCTGGTGAAAGCGTTAACGATAACATACTGCGATGAGGGAAACGGAAACGAGCTTGAGCACGAACCTCACCATCCAGTGTCTTGCACACGAATCTCACATTCACCATGTCTCCCTCCCGTGCTACCGTTTCGCCTGGCACAGATGCTATGCGCGGGGCAAACGGGAATGTCAAGGGGCAGCTTATAAGCGACCAGTCACAGAGGCCAATACTTCCCTATTCCAGTTTTCGACTGCACATCATCTTAAGTGTATGCTGTTCAACTGTTCACTCTGGTTGGTAAAGCTGCGAACTTTGGATTCAGGCATTCGGTCGGGTTATACTCACCTTCGTCGCTAAAAGATGCCCTCGCGCCAGTGCTCCTCCTCAACATTGTTCTGACAGCTCGAGGCTGAGCCTGAAGTGGTGCTGTCCGTGCAGCATGCCTGCTAATGCAACAGCTGGACTGAATGCTTTGCAAGCTCATCCTAGAAGCAGCAACTAACACCATAGAAGCTTGGCATTGCAAGGTCGTCATGATGACGATCGCTAGCTACCTAGAAGAGCCGATCAGAGACCCTCGCTCGGAGCAACCGAAGAAACTCAATCCGGCAATGTCTCAGACAAGGAAAACTTCCTACAGATTCAGGTATTTTCTGGTGAACATTTCGACTGCCAGGGTTAAACATTCGGCATTGAACAATCGGTAGGCCTTCCGCAGTGACTATCTTTTTGTGGGCTGATCAGTTCAAATGAATGTGTCAGGTACAGGAAGGTGAGTGTACCGTGGAGCTGGTCTGGAGGGGGATGTTATATCGGCCAGGTGTCACAAACGGCAGGATGTTACTCCACGTGATGAATCGGACGGCGTTTACTTCCAACAATCGCCGCTTTCTGAACACGTGGCGGACGGTGAAGAGCCCGATTGCTTTCGAGTTGCCGATTTCTGCCAAGCAGGCAACTGCGAAAGAAGTTACCATGTTCGTTCGAGTGAATGCGTTTCGCAAGCTCAGCGCAACTTCACTCCCTCGAGACAGTCCTGCCAGGCGCCTAGAATTGGGTCATTCAGGGGGTAGAATTCCAGCAAAATTGGCGACATATTCCAGGGACGCCAGTGCACGCATCAACATTATTCGTGTCAGCTAATTCCAAGACACAGGAGACAGTCTGTAGTAGTCAACAGCGACACTAGTGTCCCATTTTATCGCGACCTCTCCCGGCTCACTTCAATTGCTGCTGCCATCCTATTCACCGGGAGCTCGCATTCTCGCTCGACCTCGGTTACAATGGCGCAAACCACAATTGCCTCGCTTCCAGCCGCTCCCCCCGCGCAGCTGGCGCGCAGCGGTGCCGTTCGGCTGAGTAGCCACGCTACTTTCAGCCTAGCTCCAGCGTGGCGCCTTCTTTCAACGCGCAAGGCCATTACCTCCAGCTGTAGGACCTATCAGAGCATTTCCGTACGGTCAGCGTCCTCTAACCCTGCGGACACCTTCGGTCGACCTGGTGGCAACCAGACAGGCAACGACCCGAATTCCGCTTCCTCACCGACCCATGAAGACGGACCTTCCCCTGCGCCTCCAGCCGCATCCTCACCTCCGTCAGCTCCGTCAGCGTCGTCAACTCCGTCAACTTCGTCAATCCCGTCAACTCCGTCAGCCCCGTCGTCGAAGCCATCCTCACTGCTCGGCCTGGTTCTGTCCGCGGGCCCGCCGGGGTCGTGGGACAGCAGCGGCGTGGGGAAGGCCGTCGTGCGCCGCTTCGCGAGCGACAACGAGGAGCGCTGGTTCATGTGGTACGAGGGGTGGACCCATGATGACACGTCAGGAGAAAGCAGTGATCCGGGCGGCGATCGTACAGATGGCGAGCAGGTAGGGGAGAATTCATCGTCTCTGCCTGCTCCCGTTCCCCCTGTCTCCCGCGCGCGGACCGGGGTGGCGGTTTCCGCCAACGGGCTGCACTGGAGCCGCGGAAGCGGCGTGGCGGAAACTGACGCCAAGGGACGTGGCGGGCCAGGAATGGTCCTTCAGCCCAGCGCCAACTGGTGGAACTTCGACACACGCCACGTCAGCGTGTCTGACGTCATGATGATGTCGTCGCAGAAAGTCCGCGCGAGCGGCGGCGTCCTGTGGATGTTCTACGTCGGGGGGAACGCGGAAGAACTCCCCATCCCCGCGCGGATCCTCCCCCAGCTTGCCCCGCGCCTCGCCCCCGCTACAGCCACACCACCCACCGGAGCACCGCCCGCTGCGCGTGACTTTACCGAGGGGGAGATCGTCGAGGGGCTTCGGACGCGCATCGGCCTCGCGATGAGCCACGACGGGCGGAACTGGGCGCGCATCGAGGGGGATCAGCACAGCGGCGCGGCGCTGGACGTTGGCGCGGAAGGCGAGTGGGACGAGCTGTTCCATGGCGCGCCGCAGATCATCTTCCACGAAGCCGGGGATATCCGACTGTTCTATCACTCCCTCGATAGATCCGCCAATGGGAACAAGACGAGCGAGACGAGTGAGACGGGCGAGGCAAGCGAGGCGAGAGAGGGGAAATTTAGGGTGGGTTTCGCGAGGTCGCGGGATGGGTTGAAATGGGTGAAATTTGGGCCGGTGTTTTCCGGGAGCAACGGGAAATACGCGTTTGACGCGCTCGGGGTGACGTCCCGGTATGTGCTGCGCGACCCGCGCGCGTCAGCAGGGGGAAGCGGAGCGGGGAAAGGCGGGAAGGAGGATGCGCGCAAGTACGTGATGCTGTATGAAGGCGTCGCCGTGGACGGATCGACGGCCATAGGGCTCGCGGAGTCGGAGGATGGGATGAGCGGATGGAAATGCCTGGGACCTGTGTTTGAGCCAGCCAGAGGAGCCAGGGGGGAGGCGGAAGGGGAGGGGGTGGGGAGCGGAGCGGGGAAGGGCGTGGGGGAATCGTGCGCGTGGGATTCATGGTCGGTGGGATCGCCATGTTTGGTGGATTTGGGCGGGGGGCATCTGCGGCTGTACTATGTGGGGTCGGATGGGCGGGGGTTTCAAGGAGTTGGGGCGGCTGAGTCGCTGGATGGGAGCTTTGAGTTCGAGCGGTGCGCTAATCTCGAGGCTCTCTTGTAGGGTCGCAGCGCAGTGGCTTGGGGGGTGGTGCAAGGAAAAGGCTCTCTTGCTTTCTTAGCATACGAGATGGCACATACGGTACTTTGCAGTGGTGAGAAGTTAGTTTCATCAGGAGGAGAGCATTCGTTTAAAGAACATATTCTACCACCATATTTAAGCAATCATGCAAGGGCAGCTACCCTAAAGGCGGTCAGTGCAATCACAAGGTTCTAAAGAGGTGAAACAGTTAAGGGGTAGTGCCAGCATTCATATATGCAAGATACCTACTGGCACTAGCTTGGCGTTTCTGTGTCTGGTCTGAGGATCAGAGTCCATGCAAATGCTTGCCACGCAACCCATCCCGTTTTCAATAACAAGGCATGTAGTAGCAGCAAACAGTACATATGCACTATGCTAAGGCATTGCAGCACAGCAAGGCACGCACTTGTGAAGCAGCAGGGTCCGAACACGTACGGTAGCCTTCCCAGCATAATATACCATATGAAAGCTTAGCACTACGAGACCAGAGCAAGAGGCATGCTCAAGCAGGCGCAGCTATCAACCCAACCCAAACCAGGCTACAAAATAAATAGGTTCACTTAACTATCGCCAACCCCTCAACAGCTAGAGTAGGATTGCAATCGCAACAGAAGCAACGGTTACCAGCAGAGCAGCATGGGACCCGTGCAGTGCTGCTGCTCCTTTACCACCCCCAGCACTGCTGCTCCCAGAGCCAGCACCGGTGTCAGTGCTGGTGGTGGTGGCGGCGGTGGCAGTGGCGGTGGTAGTGCCGGTGGTAGTGGTGGTGTTGGTGGTGCAATTGGTGGGTGGTGCAAGTGGGTCTGGGGTGGTGTTGATGGGTACTGAGATGCTCTCTGAGGGGATGCCGGCGAGAGTGAGCGTGGTGCTGTGGAGCACATGGGTGCATGGGAACATGGGAACATGGGAACATGGGATCATGGGAACATGGGAACATGGGATCATGGGATCATGGGAACATGAGAACATGGAATTATGGGAACACAAGAATATGGAAATATGGCACATGGGCAGACGAAGATGGCAAGATGGGCTAGGCACATGGGCACATGGGCACGTGGGCACATGGGCACATGGGCACATGGGCACATGGGCACATGGGCACATGGGCACAGGGGCACATCGACACAGGCACTGGACCAAGTAGCAAGCAGGAACAGAAACTTTCTTACGCGCTCGGGCAGCCGTGCAGCACAGAGAGTGGCTGGCTCTCCCCATAGCTGATGTTGCACTTGGAGAACCCCAGCTTCACCCTCTCCCTCTCAGAGCCCTGGTGGGGGGAGGGGGAGGTGAGGAGAGGAGGGGGGCAGAGAGGGGGAGGGGAGGAGTGGAGGAAACATGGGGTGGGTTTGGGGTTTACCAAGAGATACGTAGGTGAGGTAGGCTTTGGTTTTCAGAATGAAGGCCCGAAGTTAGCGAGAATGCACCGGGCCTAGCCTAGCAAGATCGCACCAAGCTTAGAGAGAACGCACCAAGCTTAGAGAGAACGCACCGAGCCTCACAAGAAAGCACCGAGCCTAGCAATAACACAGCGAACGCACCGAGCCTAGCAACAACGCACCAAACGCACCGATCCTAGCAAGAACACAGTGAGAACACACCGGGCATAGCAAGAACGCACCGAGCCGCAGACAGCAACGTTGGTGAGCTTGGGGCTGCAGGTTCAGCTTATCGGTCTTCTGACATGATTCTCAGATTCTAGCAACGCTTAAAGCAAGCGAAAGACGTGAAGGGGCGACTGTAACAGGCGTAGCAAGGGAGAACATACAGTGCCGCAGACCGCAAAGCTCATGAGATGGGGGCTGGTAGGGTCGAGGTTGAGCTTTCCGGTTGATATGTCGGCACACATGGCGACGCATGAGCGCATTTCTGGTGGCACATGACATACAACACACAGTTAGTTACACATGGGTTGCAAGTTACACCTGAGCTTGAGCTTTCCACTGGATATGTCAGCACACAGGGTGACACAGGAGAGCACATGGCGACACAGGAGGGAGATATGCCAACTCGCTTGTCTGTATGTGTCAAAGGGCCTCACCTCGCTTGTCTCTATATGCCGGATAGTAGACAAGGAAGCTGATGCACATCTCCTCGTTGCTGGCCTCGCCGCCCATTGTCACCTGCGGGGTGGCATGGCATGGCGTGGGATGGCATGTGAAGGGATGGCATGGAGGGATGGCATGGAGTGGGATGGAATGGGGTGGGATGGAATGGGGTGGGATGGCATGGGGTGGGATGGAATGGGGTGGGATGGAATGGGGTGGGATGGCATGGGGTGGGATGGAATGGGGTGGGATGGAATGGGGTGGGATGGCATGGAGGGATGGCATGGGTTGTCATGGCGTGAGGTAAATCTATCACCGTTTCTCACCACACACCACCATGACATACCGCGAGTCCCACACACACTTGGTGCACAGCTCATCCCCGGGTTGCAGCTCGAATGGCGGCTGCACTGCAGCACCGCTTTTCACCGCTGTTCACCACTCACCACCGCTCACCACCATGGCTTACATTGGAGCGGGAGGTGGAGTCCCAGACACACTTGGTGCGCAGCTCATCCCCCGGCTGTAGCTCAAAGGGCGGCTGTACGTTGATCATCTGCTGTGATGCAAAGTCACTGGAGAGAGAGAGGAGAAAGAGAGAAAGGAGAGAGTTAGAGAAAGGAGAGAGCAGAAGACAAAAGAAAGGAGAAGAACAAGAGGAAAAAGTGGACAGGGGAGAGGAGAGCAGAGAGAGTTAGAAGAGAGAAGCGAGCGGAAGACAGTAAAAAAAGAGAAGAAAAGAGGAGAGAGGAGAGAGTTAAAGAGAGAAGAGAGCCGAAGGCAGACGAAAGGGAAATAAAAAAAGGAGAGAGAGAGAGAGGACAGGAGAGAGGAGAGAGTTAAAGGAGAGGAGAGAGGACGAGAGGAGTGCAGGGAAAAGATGTCTGAAGCAAGGGGAGAAGGGTGGGAGGACACTCATTAATAGTCGAGTCGTGCGACTGTGGTGACCTTGGCACCATCGCGATACACATCTGTGAACATCTGATGGGGGGTTCAGAGAGGTGCGAGGGGTGCGTGGGGCACGGGGGAGCAAGGCACGCATGGATGGGCGGATGCTCCGGCATGGGATATATGTCCGTGAACATCTGATGGCATGGGGAGAGCGGGGCGTGGGACAAGGGGTGTGACTTTTGAGGCGCTTCAACAGGCGAGCGACAGTGGTGACCTTGGCACCATCACGATACACGTCCGTGAACATCTGATGGGGTAGCGAGAGGGGTGCGTGGGACAAGGGGTGTGACTTTTGAGGCGCTTCAACAGTCGAGCGACTGTGGTGAGCGTGGCACCATCCCGATACACGTTTGGGAACATCTGATGGGGGGGTTCAGAGAGGTGCGAGGGGTGCGTGGGGCATGGGGGAGCAAGGCACGCATGAATGGGCGGCACCATCCCCCGATACACGTCCGTGAACATCTGATGGGGTAGCGAGATGGGGGCGTGGGGCATGGGGTGGTGAGAGCGGTGGCCAGCGGGGGTGTGGGGCATGAGGAGGAAAGAGGGAGGCGTGGGGCTATGGCGCAAATGTGGTGTGGGCATGCGTAGCAGCAGTGTGAGCAGGGCGGGTGCTATGTCCAACCAAACATGCGTTAAAACATGTGTGTTGGCACCTGGCGGCCCAGAGCGTGTTGGTGCAGGGCGGCAGCAACGATGTTCATCGACTCGTTCTTGATTGTGTGGGCATGGAATACGAGGAACCTGCCGGCACGTGCTGCTACCTACCTACCCATGCTGCTACCCGTGTGTGCTGCTACCTCTGCGTGTGCTGGTTGGTACCTGGCGGCCCAGAGCGTGTTGGTGCAGGGCGGCAGCAACGATGTTCACTGACTCGTTCTTGAACACGGCCTTGGTGCATCGCCCTGGGCAGATGTTCTCCTGTGTCCATGAGGGCTGCAGAGAGATAAAGGAAAGAAGGGGATGAGAGGGAGGGGATGAGAGGAGGGGATGAGAAGAGGGGTGAACATTGCCTTGGTGCATCGCCCTAGGAAAATGTTCTCCTGTGGCCATGAGGGCTGCAGATGGGCGAGGGGATGTGGGAGAGCAGAGAGAAAAGAGGACGAGGGGCAGAGCAACGTTACGAGGGGCAGAGCAACGTTACGAGGGGCAGAGCAACGTTACGAGGGGCAGAGCAACGTTACGAGGGGCAGAGCAACGTTACGAGGGGCAGAGCAACGTTACGAGGGGCAGAGCAACGTTACGAGGGGCAGAGCAACGTTACGAGGGGCAGAGCAACGTTACGAGGGGCAGAGCAACGTTACGAGGGGCAGAGCAACGTTACGAGGGGCAGAGCAACGTTACGAGGGGCAGAGCAACGTTACGAGGGGCAGAGCAACGTTACGAGGGGCAGAGCAACGTTACGAGGGGCAGAGCAACGTTACGAGGGGCAGAGCAACGTTACGAGGGGCAGAGCAACGTTACGAGGGGCAGAGCAACGTTATGAGAGTATGTGGGGAGGTGGAAGCAGGCAGGGATGAACACCGCAATGGTGCCTCGCCCTAGGAAGATGTTTTCCTTTTCCTGTGTCCATGAATGGTGCAGAAGGGCGAGGGGATGAGGGGGGGAGAGAAAAGAGAGGGGGAATGCGATGGGGTAAGAGTAGAACACTGCCTTGGTGCATCGCCCGGGGCAGATGTTCTCCTGGGTCCATGACGGCTGCAGCAGAGGGGAAGGGAATGAGAGGAAGGGAATGAAGGGGAGAGGAAGGGAATGAAGGGGAGAGCAAGGTGAAAAGAGTACGAGGGGAAGTGACAGCATGAGGAAGAACACGGCCTTGGTGCATCGCCCCGGGCATATGTTCTCCAAGAGGGCTGCAGATGGGCGAGGAGGGAAAGGGAGGAGAGGGAGGGGATGAGATCAGGGATGCATGGCATGGCATGGCACGGCACAGCACGGCACGGCACGGCACGGCACGGCACGGCACGGCACGGCACGGCACGGCACGCACCGCACGGCACGGCACGGCACGGCACGGCACGGCACGGCACGGCACGGCACGGCACGGACAGCACGGCACGGCACGGCACGGCACGGCACGGCACGGCACGGCACCGCACGGCTCGGCACGGCACGGCACGGCACGGCACGGCACGGCACGGCACGGCACGGCACGGCACGGCACTGCACGGCACGGCACGGCACGGCACGGCACGGCACGGCACGGCACGGCACGGCACGGCACGGCACGGCACGGCACGGCACAGCACGGCACGGCACGGCACGGCACGGCATGGCATGGCATGGCATGAACAATGCGTTGGTGCAGTGAGTCGGACACACGTACTCCTGCATGCACGGCAATGGCATGGCATAGCATCCGGGTGTTACCTGGCCAGGTGGGATCTGCAGCAGCAGCCCGTAGTAGACAGGGCCAGCCATCATGATCCCCGTTGATACAATTGGGAATGTATCACGAAACGAGGTCGACGGTCGGTCGACGGACCATCGACCACTGTCGACCTGACCGGCGGGCAGAAAAAAACTAAAACCCTGTCGGATGGCATGCCCTTCCTAGAGGGTTTTTTTTTTTTTGCCCCGGGAAGCGAGCTCCCTGGGCGGACTCGCTTGTCCGTTGAGCTATTTCATGAGGTGTTACCTGTGCAGGTGTTACCTGACCAGCTGATACCAGACCTGGGCAGGTGTCATCTACCTGGCCGGGTGGGATCTGCAGCAGCAGCCCGTAGTAGACAGGGCCAGCCATCATGATACCCGCATCGTGCTTGCCCGGGGTGGAAGTTTCCAGGAACATCCCGCTGTTGTCCACAATGTCAGCACGGCCGTCGGGGTTAGTGTAGTGAATCTGAGGGAGTGAGACACAGGGGACGAAGGGGGGTGAGAAGGGGGAGCGCAGCACAAGAGAGGAAGATGGGATGGGAGGCGTTTTTTTAGGTGCCTCAAAATCCGTCAGGATTGGTGTAATGGATGGGAAGGGACGCTGGGGAAGAAGGGGGCGAGGGGGGGAGTAAGGGGGAGAGAGGAGAGGGACCAGAGAGAGGAGAACGGGGAGAGAGGGGAGAAGGCCGAGAGAGGGGAGAGGGCCGAGAGAGGGGAGAGGGCCGAGAGAGGGGAGCGGAGCGAGAGAAGGAGAACTGGGTGAATGTGGGTTGGGAGGTGGGAAGAGAAGAGGGAGAGGGTGAGTGGGTGAGGAACAAGGGGATTCTGACACACGCAGGACAAGAGCATGTGCTTTCACCAAGCTCCATACAGCAATTGTTGAATAAACCGCAGCGAACTGCAGCTCGAAAGCAATGCACCGCATCGCACCGAATCACACCGCACAGCTACCCACCTGCAGCACGAACTTGGTGTAGTATCCAGGGCCGATGGGAAAGCCAACGTCGCGGGGGAAGGAGTATGGACGCGCCCCCAGCCCCCACACCCCCACGGTGTGGCCCTGGCAGGGTGTCTCATGCATGCACTCGTACGTCCCCTGTGCTGCCGGCACGTCCTTATAGTCCTCCCTGCCGTGTGTGAAAGGGGTGGGGGAGATGTGCCTATTTTTGAGTCGACTCAAAAATGTCCTCCCTGCCGTGTGTGAAAGGGGTGGGGGAGATGTGCGGGTTGGTTGGTTGACACACGGGAAGGAGTATGGACGCGCCCCCAGCCCCCACACCCCCACGGTGTGGCCCTGGCAGGGCGTTGACTCGTGCATGCACTCATACATCCCTGTTATGGGTAAGGGATGGGGGAGGGAGGGGATGAAGTAGGGCAAACTGTGAACTCGCGGTAGGATGTCTCGTGCATGCACTCGTACGTCCCCTGTGTGGCCGGCACGTCCTTGTATTCCTTCCTGCCATGGGTAAAAGAGGAGGGGGTGACGAGAGGGCGGAAACGGGGGAGGGAGGGAATGCGGAAGAGGCACGTGCATGCACTCATACACCCCCTGCCGTGGCTGAGAGTGGCTGCCTTGAATAATATTGCATACCTATTGTAAAGGGATTATAAACGAGGGGAAAAGGGGGGGGGAGAGATGGAGGAGGAAAGGAGAGAGCGAAGGGCGAAGGGCAATCGACGGAGGGCGATGGAGAGGAGTAGGGCGAAGGGGAGAAGAGACGGTCGTAGACGCAGGCAGAAAGAGACGCAGGCAGAAAGAGAGGTGGAGGCGGAGGAAAGAAGCTCTACTGTTAGCAACCAGTGGTATGAGTTGTGAGTACAGGTGGGACGTACGTGGGGCAGCCGAAGTGGCAGCCAAAGAGCAGCGCATGGTGCAGCACAGAGGGCTTTTGAGGAGTGGAGGGGGACGTAGAAGTGAGGAGGAGAGAGGGGGACGTACTGGGGGCAGCCAAAGAGCAGCGCGTGGTGCAGCACAGAGGGCAGCGACGAGTTGATCTGCACGCCGAAGCGCGTGATGTGTCGCTTGGCGGTGAGTGGCAGGTCGAATGTCTGGCCACAGTGGGGAGGGAGGGGGGGGGGGGGGGGGGAGGGTGGGGATGGGGGAGAGGTTGGGGAGGGTGGGTGGGGAGGGAGAGGAAGGGCAGCGACGAGTTGATCTGCACGCCGAAGCGCGTGATGTGTCGATTGGCGGTGAGTGGCAGGTCGAATGTCTGGCCACAGTGGGGAGGGAGGGGGGGGGGGGAGGGTGGGGATGGGGGAGAGGTTGGGGAGGGTGGGGAGGGAGAGGAAGGGCAGCGACGAGTTGATCTGCACGCCGAAGCGCGTGATGTGTCGATTGGCGGTGAGTGGCAGGTCGAATGTCTGGCCACAGTGGGGAGGGAGGGGGGGGGGAGGGTGGGGATGGGGGAGAGGTTGGGGAGGGTGGGGAGGGAGAGGAAGGGCAGCGACGAGTTGATCTGCACGCCGAAGCGCGTGATGTGTCGCTTGGCGGTGAGTGGCAGGTCGAATGTCTGGCCGCGGAGAGGGAGGGAAGAGATGGAAAAGAGGGAGGAGAGGGAAGAGATAAGGAGAGGGAGAAGAGGGAAGAAATATGGAGAGGGAGGAGCGGGAAGAAATAAGGAGATGGAGGAAAGGGTGGGAGGAAACGGAAGAGAGGGAGAGAAGCGAGAGGTAAGGCACGAAAGATAGGAGTGGGAAGAAGGAGCACAGGGGAAGGGAAAAGAGGGAAGAGATGTGGGGGCGGGGGAGGACAGGGGGGGGAGAGAGGAGAGGGAGAATGAGGAGGCGAAGGAGGTATTGGCGGAGGGAGGAAAGGTAAGAGAGGGAGGAAAGGTAAGAGAGGGAGGAAAGGTAAGAGAGGGAGGAAAGGTAAGAGAGGGAGGAAAGGTAAGAGAGGGAGGAAAGGTACGAGAGGGAGGAAAGGTAAGAGAGGGAGGAAAGGTAAGAGAGGGAGGAAAGGTAAGAGAGGGAGGAAAGGTAAGAGAGGGAGGAAAGGTACGAGAGGGAGGAAAGGTAAGAGAGGGAGGAAAGGTAAGAGAGGGAGGAAAGGTAAGAGAGGGAGGAAAGGTACGAGAGGGAGGAAAGGTAAGAGAGGGAGGAAAGGTACGAGAGGGAGGAAAGGTACGAGAGGGAGGAAAGGTACGAGAGGGAGGAAAGGTAAGAGAGGGAGGAAAGGTAAGAGAGGGAGGAAAGGTAAGAGAGGGAGGAAAGGTAAGAGAGGGAGGAAAGGTAAGAGAGGGAGGAAAGGTACGAGAGGGAGGAAAGGTAAGAGAGGGAGGAAAGGTAAGAGAGGGAGGAAAGGTAAGAGAGGGAGGAAAGGTAAGAGAGGGAGGAAAGGTAAGAGAGGGAGGAAAGGTAAGAGAGGGAGGAAAGGTACGAGAGGGAGGAAAGGTACGAGAGGGAGGAAAGGTAAGAGAGGGAGGAAAGGTACGAGAGGGAGGAAAGGTACGAGAGGGAGGAAAGGTACGAGAGGGAGGAAAGGTAAGAGAGGGAGGAAAGGTAAGAGAGGGAGGAAAGGTAAGAGAGGGAGGAAAGGTAAGAGAGGGAGGAAAGGTAAGAGAGGGAGGAAAGGTAAGAGAGGGAGGAAAGGTACGAGAGGGAGGAAAGGTACGAGAGGGAGGAAAGGTAAGAGAGGGAGGAAAGGTACGAGAGGGAGGAAAGGTACGAGAGGGAGGAAAGGTACGAGAGGGAGGAAAGGTACGAGAGGGAGGAAAGGTAAGAGAGGGAGGAAAGGTAAGAGAGGGAGGAAAGGTAAGAGAGGGAGGAAAGGTAAGAGAGGGAGGAAAGGTAAGAGAGGGAGGAAAGGTACGAGAGGGAGGAAAGGTAAGAGAGGGAGGAAAGGTACGAGAGGGAGGAAAGGTAAGAGAGGGAGGAAAGGTAAGAGAGGGAGGAA
Organism: Closterium sp. Naga37s-1; assembly: GCA_947471745.1. Taxonomy (NCBI): domain Eukaryota; kingdom Viridiplantae; phylum Streptophyta; class Zygnematophyceae; order Desmidiales; family Closteriaceae; genus Closterium; species Closterium sp. Naga37s-1. The sequence goes on from CANJKZ010000069.1 coordinate 4,199,750, forward strand.
AGGTAAGAGAGGGAGGAAAGGTAAGAGAGGGAGGAAAGGTACGAGAGGGAGGAAAGGTAAGAGAGGGAGGAAAGGTAAGAGAGGGAGGAAAGGTAAGAGAGGGAGGAAAGGTAAGAGAGGGAGGAAAGGTAAGAGAGGGAGGAAAGGTACGAGAGGGAGGAAAGGTACGAGAGGGAGGAAAGGTAAGAGAGGGAGGAAAGGTACGAGAGGGAGGAAAGGTACGAGAGGGAGGAAAGGTACGAGAGGGAGGAAAGGTAAGAGAGGGAGGAAAGGTAAGAGAGGGAGGAAAGGTAAGAGAGGGAGGAAAGGTAAGAGAGGGAGGAAAGGTAAGAGAGGGAGGAAAGGTAAGAGAGGGAGGAAAGGTAAGAGAGGGAGGAAAGGTACGAGAGGGAGGAAAGGTAAGAGAGGGAGGAAAGGTAAGAGAGGGAGGAAAGGTAAGAGAGGGAGGAAAGGTAAGAGAGGGAGGAAAGGTACGAGAGGGAGGAAAGGTAAGAGAGGGAGGAAAGGTAAGAGAGGGAGGAAAGGTACGAGAGGGAGGAAAGGTAAGAGAGGGAGGAAAGGTACGAGAGGGAGGAAAGGTACGAGAGGGAGGAAAGGTACGAGAGGGAGGAAAGGTAAGAGAGGGAGGAAAGGTAAGAGAGGGAGGAAAGGTAAGAGAGGGAGGAAAGGTAAGAGAGGGAGGAAAGGTAAGAGAGGGAGGAAAGGTACGAGAGGGAGGAAAGGTAAGAGAGGGAGGAAAGGTAAGAGAGGGAGGAAAGGTAAGAGAGGGAGGAAAGGTAAGAGAGGGAGGAAAGGTAAGAGAGGGAGGAAAGGTAAGAGAGGGAGGAAAGGTACGAGAGGGAGGAAAGGTACGAGAGGGAGGAAAGGTAAGAGAGGGAGGAAAGGTACGAGAGGGAGGAAAGGTACGAGAGGGAGGAAAGGTACGAGAGGGAGGAAAGGTAAGAGAGGGAGGAAAGGTAAGAGAGGGAGGAAAGGTAAGAGAGGGAGGAAAGGTAAGAGAGGGAGGAAAGGTAAGAGAGGGAGGAAAGGTAAGAGAGGGAGGAAAGGTACGAGAGGGAGGAAAGGTACGAGAGGGAGGAAAGGTAAGAGAGGGAGGAAAGGTACGAGAGGGAGGAAAGGTACGAGAGGGAGGAAAGGTACGAGAGGGAGGAAAGGTAAGAGAGGGAGGAAAGGTAAGAGAGGGAGGAAAGGTAAGAGAGGGAGGAAAGGTAAGAGAGGGAGGAAAGGTAAGAGAGGGAGGAAAGGTAAGAGAGGGAGGAAAGGTACGAGAGGGAGGAAAGGTAAGAGAGGGAGGAAAGGTACGAGAGGGAGGAAAGGTAAGAGAGGGAGGAAAGGTAAGAGAGGGAGGAAAGGTAAGAGAGGGAGGAAAGGTAAGAGAGGGAGGAAAGGTACGAGAGGGAGGAAAGGTAAGAGAGGGAGGAAAGGTAAGAGAGGGAGGAAAGGTACGAGAGGGAGGAAAGGTAAGAGAGGGAGGAAAGGTACGAGAGGGAGGAAAGGTACGAGAGGGAGGAAAGGTACGAGAGGGAGGAAAGGTAAGAGAGGGAGGAAAGGTAAGAGAGGGAGGAAAGGTAAGAGAGGGAGGAAAGGTAAGAGAGGGAGGAAAGGTAAGAGAGGGAGAAAGGTACGAGAGGGAGGAAAGGTAAGAGAGGGAGGAAAGGTAAGAGAGGGAGGAAAGGTAAGAGAGGGAGGAAAGGTAAGAGAGGGAGGAAAGGTAAGAGAGGGAGGAAAGGTAAGAGAGGGAGGAAAGGTACGAGAGGGAGGAAAGGTACGAGAGGGAGGAAAGGTAAGAGAGGGAGGAAAGGTACGAGAGGGAGGAAAGGTACGAGAGGGAGGAAAGGTACGAGAGGGAGGAAAGGTAAGAGAGGGAGGAAAGGTAAGAGAGGGAGGAAAGGTAAGAGAGGGAGGAAAGGTAAGAGAGGGAGGAAAGGTAAGAGAGGGAGGAAAGGTACGAGAGGGAGGAAAGGTAAGAGAGGGAGGAAAGGTAAGAGAGGGAGGAAAGGTAAGAGAGGGAGGAAAGGTAAGAGAGGGAGGAAAGGTAAGAGAGGGAGGAAAGGTAAGAGAGGGAGGAAAGGTACGAGAGGGAGGAAAGGTAAGAGAGGGAGGAAAGGTAAGAGAGGGAGGAAAGGTAAGAGAGGGAGGAAAGGTAAGAGAGGGAGGAAAGGTACGAGAGGGAGGAAAGGTAAGAGAGGGAGGAAAGGTAAGAGAGGGAGGAAAGGTACGAGAGGGAGGAAAGGTAAGAGAGGGAGGAAAGGTACGAGAGGGAGGAAAGGTACGAGAGGGAGGAAAGGTACGAGAGGGAGGAAAGGTAAGAGAGGGAGGAAAGGTAAGAGAGGGAGGAAAGGTAAGAGAGGGAGGAAAGGTAAGAGAGGGAGGAAAGGTAAGAGAGGGAGGAAAGGTACGAGAGGGAGGAAAGGTAAGAGAGGGAGGAAAGGTAAGAGAGGGAGGAAAGGTAAGAGAGGGAGGAAAGGTAAGAGAGGGAGGAAAGGTAAGAGAGGGAGGAAAGGTAAGAGAGGGAGGAAAGGTACGAGAGGGAGGAAAGGTACGAGAGGGAGGAAAGGTAAGAGAGGGAGGAAAGGTACGAGAGGGAGGAAAGGTACGAGAGGGAGGAAAGGTACGAGAGGGAGGAAAGGTAAGAGAGGGAGGAAAGGTAAGAGAGGGAGGAAAGGTAAGAGAGGGAGGAAAGGTAAGAGAGGGAGGAAAGGTAAGAGAGGGAGGAAAGGTAAGAGAGGGAGGAAAGGTAAGAGAGGGAGGAAAGGTAAGAGAGGGAGGAAAGGTAAGAGAGGGAGGAAAGGTACGAGAGGGAGGAAAGGTACGAGAGGGAGGAAAGGTACGAGAGGGAGGAAAGGTAAGAGAGGGAGGAAAGGTAAGAGAGGGAGGAAAGGTAAGAGAGGGAGGAAAGGTAAGAGAGGGAGGAAAGGTAAGAGAGGGAGGAAAGGTAAGAGAGGGAGGAAAGGTAAGAGAGGGAGGACGGGAGGAGGCGAGGCGAGGGAGACGTGGGGCGAGAGGAGCGAGAGAGAGGAGATGACACAGAAGGAGAGGAAGCGAATGGGCGAGGGAGGAAAGAGAGGAGAGGGAAGAGGGAGGGAGAGGGAGGAGGGAGGAAAGGGGGAAGCCCCCGACGCACCTTGCACATGTAGGTGGTGTAATTGGTGGAAACGCGGTGGTTCTCCATTGTCAGGTTGAACCGCCCATTCTCGCTCATCACCACTCCCTGCCCCTGCCCCTTCGCCTGCCCGTTCTTCTGCCCGTTCGCCTGCCCCTGGGCATACGCGGCGAGCTTGCCTGCTGACGTGATGGCGGGCCAGCTGGCAGCAGCGGATTGGGCGGTGGTGGTGGGAGGGGTGGTTGGGTCGAGGATGGAGGGGCCAGGGGCGGGCAGCAGGACGAGTGAGGTGGCGCCACGTGTCGCGCTGTGATAGGCGAGCTCGTCGGTTGTGCCTGAAAGTGGGAGATATCATAGGGAGGTGCGAGGAGTTGAAATTGAGAAGCATAGATAACACAGACAGACACACACACACAACCCAACCCCAACCCCAACAACCCCCCCCCCCCTTCTCCACACACACTTACCCAATATTCCACCCCCCTTCTCTGAACCTCACAGGCTTTCACCATGCCTTTCCCTCCTCATCCTCTCCCCCGTCCCCGTCCCCGTCCCCATCCCCTTCCCCCTTCCCCGTCCCCCTCCCCTTCCCCCTTCCCCCTCCCCCTCCCCTTCCCCATCCACATCCTCATCCCCATCCTCCCCCCCTTCCGCGTCCCCCTCCCCATCCTCATCCCCATCCCCATCCTCCCCCCCCCTTCCCACGCACCCATGGCCCAGATGACGAATGACAGCGCGCCAGCTGTGATGGGGCGGTCGTTGCAGTCTCCGGTGTCCAGCTGGCGCCACACATGCACAGTGGTCCACGTGTCGCCCGTGGATTGGTCCGTGGTCTGGCTGCCGCCCAGCACGCGCCAGTCCTGCTGGTCGTCCAATGCGACGCCTTCCCCCGTCTTGTTGAAGACGAAGCGGTCCGTCGCATACACGCGCCCCTCGCGCTCCGCCACCCACGCCAGCATTACATCTAGAGTTAGAGAGAGAGAGAGAGAGAGAGAGAGAGAGAGAGAGAGAGAGAGAGAGAGAGAGAGAGAGAGAGAGAGAGAGAAGGTTAAAAAATGACTTTTTGGTCGAGTCAAAGGTCATCTCATCCCGAACCGATCCGTCGCATACACGCGCCCCTCGCGCTCCGCCACCCACGCCACCATTACATCTGAGAGTGACATAGCGATCGCAGAGCGAGAAGCAAAGAGAAAATGACTTCTGAGTCAACCCATAAGGCATCGAGTCGGACCGATACCTCTTGCTCCGCCAACCACCGCATCTGAGAGTGACACTGTCCCAAAAAGTAACGTCATTAGCTTATATTGTTCCCACACGTCATGAATCAATGGAGAACGTCGGTGGTGTTGTCATTAGATTCAGCGTAGAAAAAAGAGGGAAAAGCAAACAATCAAAACCAACAGAATAGGAGAGAGGGAGAGAGACAAAAATCAACAACTTTGAACCGCGTTAGGGGTCGTCGCGGATAGGGGAAAGCCCCAAGTGTTGACTCAGGTAACGAGCGCGGGGCGCGGGAACGAGCGGAGAGAACGCGGAAAAATGCGGACGAGCGGATAGAACGCGGACAAATGCGAACGAGCGGGGGGAACGCGCGCGGGGAACGAGCACGGGGAATGAGCGCGAAAAACGGGAGTGGAACAAACCAGAGCCGAACATTCCTCCGGATTCGGAAAGGCCTATTGCGAGCCATCCCGCCGTCTGCGCCCTCCCCGCCATGTGGATGGTCGCGTCGCTCGTGTTGGTGCTCCAATAGAGCTCGAAGCGCGGATCGAGCAGCGCCATGCTGGAGTAGGACGAGAGCTCTGGCAGGGCAGCCGCGTCAGCGCCGCAGCTAAATGCGCCGCCTTTTGTGGAGAGATGGTTGGACGAAGAGAAGACAATAATGAACGCGAGGAGGAGCGAAAGTTGATCATGATGACTCTGGGCTAAGGCACGCCGCGGGGTGCCGCCGCGAATAAAGCCGCCGCCGCTGGACGCCATCCTCGTCAGAAAATGGTCGCTTACGCGCCGCGTGCCTCTGAGAGAGTGGACGCGTGGTTTATCTCCGAGTGGACACGATTTTTTTAGGCGCCTCAAAATCGTACTACCGACGGCGGCGCGGCTGTTACGGACGAGAAAGATGCCTCAGATGTGTGGGCGATGGATGGGGGAGAGAAGTTTGCACTGAATGTGTTTTATATTTGGCTGAGCTCCAGGGTGTGGTGTGGGTGCTTGAGATTCGAGGGGGGTTGGTTTGAGTGTACACATGATGCCCGGTTGAGCCCCCGACCCTGCCTTACCCTCTGGGCGTATAAGTGATTCTGGATTTCGCAAAGGTTTCCTCAATTCGCACCTAGCAAAAAAGGGCTTATAAAACAATTGTAACTCACCGTTGACAGTTTGACTTCGGTCTCTTCAGTCAAACCTCGGTTCCTGCGGTTATTATTGGTACAAATCACTGCAACTTGCTCTAGGGGCTTGTAAATGGGGTGCAACTGTCTGGCGCAAAAAACACGGGTGCAAGGTTTTTAGAATTCGTACGGAAAATTCGCGCACAAGGGTTTAGCATCATGTGTACACTTCAATCAGGGCTGCACGTAACATCATCCCCGGAATGGTGGATGAAATGTGCAGCCCATAACAGAGCTGGCGACGCGGACCATCAACCCTGCCTGACTAGGATAGGGTACCCTTGTACAGTGAATCGCGCGTGGCTTCACCTCCATGGCATATTTTTTTCAGCCAGTGAGTGACAAGTCGTAGATAGGACGGTGGGTGCAGCCATTGGATAGCGTCCATGCGGCGCGAACATGACTCGCGTACACTTGTCCTCAGGCCTTGCCTTGCCTTGTTGAGCTGTGTTGCCTGCTGCAAAGGGTTAGGTTTACTTTTGGTGCCCGCGGTCACCTGGCAGCTTCTTTGACGGCCCGACGAACCTCTGAGGTGTACTTTATCTTAATGATGCTGGGATAATTTCTCAACTCCAATGGCCGTAGTCTGAGTACACTGATGTGTTTTGTACATTACTTCAAGTGGGACAATGTTTGGGGTGGCCCTGTGAAACCTCAACCCATTGTCACATGACAATAATTTGAAAAAATAAAACGTGACAACACACACACACACAACCACGCTGTTCCATGCATTTCACTTTAGACTAGAGCCACAACATGTCAGAAGACTTCCCTCGATCGCAATCCGCATCTCTCTTTCCCCATCCCCACCCCAACCACAGACATCCATTTTTCCCTATGTGTTGCCCCACTCACGAAGAAGCACAAGAAGAAACCCATTGTTGGGTGTGAGTGTGTGTTTGACTAGGTGCAGTTCTATGGAGACAAAACTAATCTTCCTACTTTTTAGTACTTTAACATCGCTTGCCAGTGGTTTTGACAGCGCATTGATTTGCGCTCGTGCCTAATTCCTACGGGGAGTTTGTGTCCCTTAATACACATTTGAATATATTTTCTGGGGGAAACAAAATAAACCCTCAAGGGAATGGCATGTTAACATGAGCAGCATCAACCCTAAACACCAATCGGCAAGGTGTTTAGAGGATTGATGAGTCTCCTGTTTGCATGCCTTTCCTTCGCGGGTTTATATTTTTTGCCCCTGTAATGGTGTATTTAGAAAACGAGCTGCCCGTGGGAATTCGACACGAGCGCAGAGCAATACGCTGTCAAAACCACTGCATAATAGAATATAAATATAAAAAACAGGGCGGTTTGTCATTTCTTCAGTAATGTCTATCTCTTGCCATTTGACCGAATTGAAGAGCAGTTGCATATATTTTCCACACTAACAGGAGTTTCCTTTTGCAGGGATAACAATCTGGCGACTGTCCTGGGCTAACGATTTTGTCAACCAACACATCTGGTCCTTGTTCGCTGTTTCATACACAGCCATGAAGAACAACGGGACTTGATTCCCGCATGTTCGCCACCATCGCAAAGTCCATGGGCTAAGCTCGTGCTTGTTATCAGAGAGAAAAGTCGTGAAACGAAGGTTTTGCGTACCACCAGCAAAACACAATATCAGCAGAAGCGTTCGGCTGTCAATCCCGTATAAACATTTTGAACAAAACCCATATACCCATATACCCGATTTTTTATTTCGGCACCCTCACATGGAAGGGTGGCTCAAAACGAAAAGAGAGCCCTGCTCGAGGAGTCACACAAAACCCAACAATTTGTTGAGCATTTCGAATGCAATTCCAGGGGGGTGCATAAGTTGATGCAATTGTATTTCTTTGTTCGTCCCCTGTTGTATCACATCCCTGCACCATGTACAATCTAACAGATCGTATGAAAGGTCAATAGTGTGAACCAGCTCCACAATAGTACTCTACTCCAAACGAAGTGGTTTGATTGAGTACCAGAAAGCGCATGTGTAAATCAAAACCCATTCATCGTACAAATGCTCACGTACTTCCATGAAGATATGCGTATGCCATCATGTGCAACAAAAGTATTTCACCTGATATAGGGTATGTAAGGCCAGGCCACATTCTGTCTTTCTTAAAGCGACGGTGCACATTTGCCACCCAAAACCCAGAACCCTGGCGAACTGTTACTGCGGATGGAAAGTGTCCGCACGAAATCCTGGTTTTCGCCAGCCAGCACTTTCGCGCTGGCAAGCCTGGTTCAAAAAAAGAACTTCTGAACCCAACACTGCCAAAAGTTGCCCGTCGCTTTAATCGCTTCCTTCCTTTCTGTATGACGAATGGTGTCTCTGATTTTGGGGAACGTTTGGTGAAAACTTGAACACTTCGCAACTCAGAAGAGCAACATGAGACTTCACCGTATCTGGATGAGGTGGTGGAGTTTATGTCATTAAAAAAACACAATCATGTCACAACGTATTGCCCACGTTTTGTCAACACGAGCACTTAAACCTTGCAAAACCCTCAACGCTACTACACTCAGCTAAGAGGCAAGCGGTATGGTAATTAATATTAACGCTTGCGGGTTTGGTGCCGCGCATCCAGTGGTTTGTCAATTTCCCCTTCGCTCTCGCTTTCACTTTCCCAAAGAAAAAGGGCATAGCTCGCAAGAGCATCTGAGTTGTCAGGAGATTCGTTCAACGCCTTCTGAAACAGATCCTCTGCCTGGGTCTTATTGTGGAGTCGTTGCCAAGAGAACTGTGCGAAGCTCGTCAGAAGTCGCACGTCGTACGGCGATCTTCGCATAGCGTCGCGGAAGTATTTTTCTGCGGTAACGGTCTCCACCCACACCTCGTTCACAAATTCTGCAAACTCCGTCGGCAAGCTCGGCCGCCCTTTGCTGCTCTCAGCGTTCTTCTCCAGACGCTGTCGAAACGCAACCGCCCTGCCCTGAATCTCAGCCCCATCCAAGGATGAGCAAGGACCCGACGACGCATGTCCGTCCGTGCCGCTTCTACCGGAGTCAGTAACCTCTGGCGACCATGGCTGTCTGAAGACGGGTCTGCACCCTCGGCTGTTGCACTCGACGAGACCCACGGACGCCTCTGCTAGGAAAAACGGCTCGTTCCACGCCATGCTGACGTCGTCCTTCTCGAGTACGCTCATTGGAGAGCACGGTGAGTCGACAGCGAAGCGCGCGGCTTGAGAGGATCTCGGACGCTCTGTGACGCGGTCGGGTTCAAGAAACCGCTGGGTGGAAGCCGCTGCGGGTCTAACGGCGGATAGGTGGTGGTCTTGCGAGCATCCCCAGCCGAGATGGCTCACCGGGGTTATAGCGGCCATGGCGACGTCGCTGGGAGGAGCTTTGTTCGAGACCCGACATTGCCGTGACGACGACAGGGGGGAGGTGATGGGTGAGCGGATTTGGAGACCGATAACTTTGGCGGACGCGCACTCCATTGCCAATAGTGTACTCGGGATGAATGTGCACAGAAAGATAAGTAAGATCATGCACTGACGAGAGGGTCTTCCTGTTGCCTACTCGTGCTGCTTGGGAATTATGAGAGCGACTGATGCCCAACTTGTAGCACACAGATGGGAGATTTCAAAACCCTAAGCAGAAGCTCACGAACCGAAGAATGCCGTGGTCTAGCAAGGATGGACAACCATCATGAGAGCAGAGCAGAAGGTTAGGTCTAGGACAAGACGAGACAGGCTGCAGGAGCAGTAACAATGCGGGTGGCTATTTCGAAAAAATCACGACAAGCTGTAACAAGAACAAGGAAAAAGAAACGTACAATATCTGCTGGCAGGAGCACCGGCAGTCTGGCAGACCAGCCCAAGAGTCCCCCAATCACAAGAAGCAGCTGTTGACGGACAAACAGTCTGTCCTGCTGCGGCATCATTTCCACACCACGCTGGCAGATCTCTGTTTTCCCGCCTCTTCTCAGCCTTGGCTTGCCCGGAAACTCCTCGATGTTACCACTCGCTCTGCCGACGTGGGTCGTAGAGAACAAGCGGGAGGATGTCCAGCACAGTCCTGGGAGGAATTGAGGGGATACTTTCGGTGAAAGGGAGTGCCAGCCGGGCCCAGCATTGCTGGAAGAGTGAGGCCAAGTGGAGATGCACTAGACCAGGAGGAGCAACCACGACCACCAAGTTTTCCGCCAGAGGGGCACGGCGCAGCTTACAACGAGTAGAATTGGTCCCAAAAGCACGGCTGTGGGAGAAAACATCCCGGAACCCCGCGAGCAACTGCACTATGCAGGCACAGGCAGCTGTAAACACGTGGTGCAGGGCATGCTGCTGACATCACCTCTGCAGCGAATGGTGAAAACCTTTTACATTTGTTTCGGAGCAGGTACCTTTGGCGTTGGCTGTGGTGTAGACTTGAACAACAAGATCACCCTACCTACGGTGGTGTGATGAATCCAACATACAGTATATTCCTTACCGAAAATATATATCACGTTCAGGAGCGCAGCCTCGTCGCTTTTCCCTGAACAGTGGCAGATATTCTGATGATTGGTTTCACGTGATTTCTGACAAGCACGAGTGAATCTACTTGAGTCCAGCAATTGGCGGGTTCTTCTGGTACTTGCGCTCCATCCACAGTGCATCCTGTCGTTTTAGAGGAATGTTCTCGCGATTCCTTACCGCGATCGTCCACATCTCGTACAGCAGCGGCTGTTGTTCGCCCGTTACTGCTAACGGGGCTTCGCCAACTTCGCGCACACTGTTTCACCAAACCTCGCACTGCTGGAGCACCGAGTCGGTCTACGCTTCGGGACTAGCCCGAACCTCGCACCAGCGTAGCACTAGCTAGCTCGCACGCACCGCGTTACCGTTAGCATATTTCCGCGAAGAAGTATTCGCTCATACCTTCGCTCATATTTTGTACTCATTAAACACTCTAGTGCAATCCTCGCTACCTCGATTCATTGCACCCGTAACACTTGGTTATCAGAGCCACTTTCTTTCGGACCGCGCATCTCCGCACCCTAGGAAATCAACTTTTGTTTTTTCACTCGAAGGGACTCACGCCCCTTAGCACCTAGGAGCCGCTGTCCTCGCGTTCTCTCGTAAACGTGTGCAGCCACGACTGCGCCTAGACTAAGCTGAGCCGACGCCCTTCGTTATGGCTGAACATATCGACGTCACGATGCTCACGCAAGACCGTTTCAACGAGCTGCTGCGACAACTCTACAAAGCTCTGAAGAAATCATGGCACTGACGGCCGAACGCACGTCCCTGTAAAATGACGTCGCACGAGCACAGCAAGCACAATCACAAGCACCTGGCACTCCGGTACAACCTGCACCACAAGCATCACAGCACGGAAGTGTGGGGCAACCCGCGAGCGCGGCCAGTGATGGCGTCGTCCGCCACGACGGAGACGACGACCACGGCACGACACACCCCGAAGCGTCGAATGCGGCCAGGAGCCATTCTCGCGTCACGATTTCGGCGCCGACCAATGGTTCGGCATTGCCTGTCACCGATGCCGCTGAAGCCGCAGCGTCCGCCATGCTTTGACTCGATTCAACGTGGTGATCCTACCGTTCAGGCGTGGTTGTTCACATTGAGCGTATCTTTTTACGCCAACTACGTCTCGGAGGATACGGCGAAGATTCGCTATGCCGTGTCGCTGCTGCGAGGACCCGCCATGGACTGGTGGCGCGTCATCGTCACGAAGGACTACGCGACTCTACCGACACGGGAAGGACAAACCGGACCATGGGCGCCATCCTATTTCGTAGAGGTGCCCCAATATCGCACGTGGGACGCATGGTGCGCAGGTCTGCGCACTCGATTTGAGCCAATTGCGGCTTCGATCGCGGCGCGTCAGAAGCTCCGCACTTGGTGCCAACTCAGTTCCATCCAAGACTACACTAGCGGGTTCCTAGCGCTGTGTGAGCAAGTGGGATACATGTACGAAAGCGGGCGCATCGACCGCTACATCGGCGGCCTGAAGCATGATATCGCCCAAGAAATTCAGCTCCGTGGTGTCACCAACTTCCAGGAAATTCTCGCCATGGCGGAGAAGCTCGAGTTCTTTCGCCGACCGAGGCCGGGGTCCTATGGAAGCAACAGCAACTGGGGACATCGATCTCGTGGGACGAACGAGGGCGCCACGATACGTGCCGTCGCCGCGAATGCCGTTGCCGCACCGTTCAAATGGCGCTGCTTCGCGTGCAATCGGCCGGGACACCGCAAGAGCGAATGCCCGGAAAATGCTAAGGGAAAGGGGGAAGCTGAGCAGCAAAAACAGACCAAGCAGCGGGAAACGCTGGGAGTCAGTAGCAGATGGGCCCTCTACTGACAGGTCACGCCGCTCGCCCGACCCAACCGACCCTCACCGAGTGATTGTGCCGGTTCACGCAATTGACCATACCCGGCCAAATAAGGAGGGTACTACAGTAGACAGCCCCATACTGCTTAGCGGGAAAATTGGGACAGACTTAGTTAAAATATTCGTAGACGGGGGAGCCAGCCACAGCCTGATCAACATCGCCACGGCACGAAAACTGAGACTGCCACTGGACAGATGTTTACCTGAGATCGACGCAAGACTAGTTGACGGCACGCCACTGGCGATACGGGAATGCGTAGACCGGGTTCGGATTTGATGCGGGGGCAACTTCGCGTTTAGCCAGGAAATGCCCGCGACAACCCTCGACGGAACCGACCTTTTAGTCGGCCGTGATTGGCTGCGACGACACAATCCGCGAATCGACTGGACGACGGGTGACTGCACCGTGCGAGTGAACGGTAACAACATCGCCTTACCTCGCTGGGGCTCTGTCAGAATGTTATGCTCTAGCCTGTAGTGGGGTGCTCTATAGCGAGTACAACCCTTCTAGGGTTTGCTATTTGTATCCTCATTCCTGCTAGTGAACCCCCTTTTGCCTAAACTTCTCTTGCCTAGCTAGGACTTACCTAGCTATGGCTCCTAACTCTACCTACTATTTTCACATGCTATCAGAGCAGGTCGATCCCCTTGGGTCGATCCTGTGGGTGGGCTCACCACCTCACTGCTTCCGCTGTTACTGCCACTCTCTGTGTCGCACGCCCCGTGGCGTGCGACGGATTTTTCATCCCGCCGCGCGCTCGGAGCGTGCGGCGGTTTTCTGCCCGCCGTGCGCCCCGAGGCGCGCGGCGGTTTTCTGCCCGCCGTGCGCCCCGGGGCGTACGGCGGTTCTCTGCCCGCCGTGCGCCCCGAGGCGCGCGGCGGCCTTCTGCCCCGTCGGTCCGCGCGTCGCCCCCGGGGGGCGCTTCGACGGGCGACGGGGACCAGCCCGTCGTCCCCCGTCGCCCGTCCTGGCCAGCGCGGGCTGCGCCAGCCCCGAGCGCGGCCCGTACGGGCTGCGCCCGGCCCGCGCGCGGCCCGTTCGGGCTGTGCCAGGCCCGCGTGCGGCCCGTACGGGCTGCGCCAGGCCCGCGCGCGGCCCGTACGGGCTGCGCCAGGCCCGCGCGCGGCTCGGGCCGCCTGCGCGCGGTTCGTCGGGCTGTGCCAGGCCCGTGGGCGGCCCGTTCCTCTCTGTCCCTGAGCTGCTCGCTGTCCCCCGTGCTTCTGACGGTGCCCCACCCCTACTGCTGCCCGTTCTCCTGAATTAGGGTTTGGGGGTGAGGAGTGTGGGGGTGGCGGTTGTGTGTTACTCCCCTTGCTCCTCCTCCTCCCTGGTCTCCCACTGCTGCAGCTGCCGCTGAGGGGGGTGGGTGTGTGGGAGCCTAGGGTTTAGGGTTTTAGGGGGGTGCGTGGGAGTGGAGCTAGGGTTTGAGCAGTGGGTGTGTGTCGAGGGTGTGGGGCAGTTGGAGGAGGTTGTGTGGAGGTACCTGTCGTGTCGCCTGCAGCGCCTGTAGTCCGTCGCCCTTGCTTCGGTAGCCAGTGAGCCTGCTGCACCAGTCGCCAGTGGGTCCGTTGCTCCTGCCGCTCTTCTATAGCCGCCGAGCCAGTTACTCCAGTAGTCCGTCGCCCTTGCTTCGGTAGCCTCTGAGTCAGCCGCTCCAATGCCCGTGCCTCTGCAGCTTCAGTCGTTGCCTCCCATCTTCTCTACCTCCACAGCTCCTCCTCCTCCTCACTTGCCCGCTGTGATTAGCTCTAGCTTTGCTTACCTTTGTGAACTCCTGCTCTATACCTGCTTGCTCATTGTACTGAATACACCCCACTTTGGCTATGGGGGTGTGTCAGAATGTTATGCTCTAGCCTGTAGTGGGGTGCTCTATAGCGAGTACAACCCTTCTAGGGTTTGCTATTTGTATCCTCATTCCTGCTAGTGAACCCCCTTTTGCCTAAACTTCTCTTGCCTAGCTAGGACTTACCTAGCTATGGCTCCTAACTCTACCTACTATTTTCACAGGCTCGCCGGAGTCTTCGTCGGTGCGTGTCAAAGCAATCACGATGAAACGCGCCGTAGCGGCAGGAGCTGGCGTGTACGCGGTCGACATTCGGGAAGCCGAGGCAGCACACAAAGGGGGGGATTTACAGAAACTGCTAGCCGACGTACCGGATGACTTGGCAGCACTACTGAAGCAGTACAGTGGGATTTTCCCGGATGACCTACCGACAGGACTGCCACCTCAGAGGCCGCAGGACCACAGGATAGAGTTAGAACCGGGGGCACAGCTGACAGTACAGCGACAGTTCCGACTGACCCAACCCGAACTGGACGAGCTGAGGAAGCAACTAGACTACCTGCTCGAGAAGGAGTTCATTCGCCCGAGTTCGTCACCCTTCGCAGCGCCGATACTGTTCACACCGAAAAAGGACGGGGGTTTTCGCTTGTGCATCGATTATCGCGCACTGAACACGGTTACCATCAAATCCCGTTACCCCATCCCACGAGCCGACGATCTGATCGACCAACTGCGCACAGCCCAGATTTTCTCGAAAATTGACCTTCGAGGAGGCTACCACCAGATCCGAGTCAACCCACCCGACTGCCCGAAAACAGCTTTCCGAACACGCTACGGATCCTTCGAATACACTGTCATGCCTTTCGGACTGACCAACGCCCCCGCAACTTTTCAAATGACCATGAACGAAGCCTTCCGTCCGCTTTTAGATAACTGAGTCATCATGTACCTCGACGACATACTGGTTTACAGCCCAGACAGAGCACAACATCTACAGGACATTGAAGCAATTTTTAGAATACTGAGTGAGAACTGCCTACTGACAAAAGCATATAAGAGTGAGTTTTTACAGGATAGACTGGAGTTTTTGGGACACATTATTTCAGCTGAAGGAGTGGAAATAGACCCGAAGAAGATCGTGAGGATTCAAGCGTGGCACGCGCCGACAAACTTGACAGAGTTGCAGAGCTTTTTGGGGTTCGTCAACTACGTGCGCCAGTTCGTCCCCGACATGGCGAAGTTGACTGCTCCGTTGACCGACCTGCTGAGGAAGGGGGTTGAGTACACGTGGGGGGAGAAAGAGCAAGCTGCCTTCTCGGCCCTCAAACAAATTTTGTGCTCGCCGCCCGTGCTTCACATCGCAGATCCACACCGTCCGTTCGAGCTCGTCACCGACGCAAGTGACATCGCTGTGAGAGTTGTACTGTTGCAGGACTTCGGGAACGGCCTCTAGCCGATCGCGTACGAGTCCCGCAAGCTGCACCCGCCCGAACGCAACTACTCGATACACGACCGCGAAATGTTGGCGATCCTGCACGCGTTCAAAGTGTGGCGATGCTACCTGACTGGCGCCGACGTGACAGTACGGACAGATCACCGATCGCTACAGTACCTCCGCGCCCAACCGAATCTCAACCCGCGACAGATCCGCTGGCTGGAATATCTGGAGTCCAACTTCCACTACACAGTCACGTACAAAAAAGGCGCATCAAACATCGCAGACGCACTCACACGTCCTACCGCCCAACTCCACGCCATCCTACTCGCCCAAACCAACTCACTGTTAATAGGCCTATTCACCCATGGATACAGTACCGACCCGTTTTTTACGTTCGGAAATTCACAGCAACTAGCAGAAGCTAAGGGAGTCTATTACGTAAAAACAGGCACCAACCGCATTTGGGTACCCACGTACTTACTACTGGGGGAATTGTTACTGCAGGAGGCACACGACGGGATTACCTCGGGCCACTTCGGGGTAGAAAAAACGCGACAGCAACTGCAGCGGTATTACTACTGGCCGGAGCTGTTGACCGACGTACAGCACCACGTGGGCTCGTGTCCTACGTGTCAGGCGATGAAGAGCTCGCGAACGAGAAAGGCGGGTTATTTGCTTCCGATTCCACCGCCCGAGCGTGCCTGGCAGCAAGTTACCATGGATTTCGTCGCGGGGTTACCTTCGAACCCTGGGGGTAACAACGCAGTTATGGTCGTCGTTGAGAGACTGGCGAAAATGGCTCACTTCGATGCATGCAAGAAATCGATCTCAGCCGAAGAAATCGCTCGCCTGTTCATCGCAGCCGTCGTTCGACTGCACGGGATACCAGCCGCGATAATTAGCGACCACGACACGAAGTTCACCAGCAACTTCTGGAAGAACCCCTGGAGCAGTTCGGGACCAGGCTACAGTTCAGTTCATCGTACCACCTCGAGACCGACGGTCAAACGGAGCAGACCAATCAGACGATGGAGTAGTTGATTCAGGCCACATGCGACGACCCGACAACTTGGGAGCAGCAGCTGCCGCTGATCGAGTTCGCCTACAACAACGCCACATTAGCGACGACGCAACAGTCCCCGTTTTACCCGAACTACGGGCAAAACCCAACAGTGCCCATGACGCCGAGTCCGGACAACCCAACGCCAAGAGCACAGCAATTCGCCGAGATTTTGCAAGCTGCCCGCACCAGAGCCGCAGAAGCAATAAAAAAAGCCAACGCCATCGCTAAACGCAACGCTGACCGCCACCGCCGCCCAGTCACGTACCAGTTAGGGGATTACGTACTGCTCGTTACACAGAACTTAAGACTGCCCGTCGTACCGAAATTACGACCGTGCTACTGTGAACCATTTCAAATCAGCCACATGATTACCACAGCTACCGCCCACTTACTGCTGCCGACAGACTGGTACATCAGCCTATCATTCCACGTCAGCCTGCTTCGCCCTTACATCCCAAGCACGAGCCAACTGCCTCGTCACCGCCCGCCATCCATAACTCGCCCTGCATCGGAGCCGATCATCGAGCCCGAAAAAAATCTGAGCCATCGGATTCGCCACCCCGCAGGCATCAAGAGGATGGAGTTCCTCGTTCGCTGGAAGGACCGCACGCCAACTGAGGATAGCTGGGTGCCCCTGGCCAACATCGAAAACCACCCTGCCCTGCAAGTGTACATGAGGAGCCGGAGTTTCCGCGATATACACGCACTCGCGTAGCGGAGGGGGCTTCTTGAGGGGGGGGGGGGGGGGGGGGGGGGGGGGGGGGGGGGGGGGGGGGGGGGGGGGGGGGGGGGGGGGGGGGAGGGGGGGGGGAGGGGGTCGGAGATTTCGTGGATTGGATGCGAGGTGTGATTTTCGCGCCAGAATTTGTTGCAAGTTTGGTTGCTGATTGGCAGGAAGGAATATTGAAAACGCAAGATTGCAGGCAACAACGACGGCTGTCAGACAGATAATTGTGAGACCAATCAAATGAGTGAATTCGTCAAGTGCTTACCCGAGAAGGAATAACCACAAATGTTCAACACTATACGCTGCGTAGCTCACAGCAAGTGTAAGGAATTTTCTCGCTATTCCTTACCGCGACCGTCCACATCGCGTACAGCAGCAGCCGTTGTTCGCCCGTTACTGCTAACGGGGCTTCGCCAACTTCGCGCGCACTGTTTCACCAAACCTCGCACTGCTGGAGCAGCCGAGTCGGCCTACGCTTTGGGACTAGCCCGAACCTCGCGCCAGCATGGCACTAGCTAGCTCGCACGCACCGCGTTACCGTTTGCATATTTTCGCGTATAAGTATTCGCTCATGCCTTCGCTCATATTTTGTACTCACTGAACACTCTAGTGCAATCCTCGCTACCTCGATTCATTGCACCCGTAACTCTTACACCCTTTACACACTGTCATTCATAACAATAATATAAGACTAACGTGCAAAGGCAAACATATCCACCACAACAATGTATCCATGAATATGTTCATTCAGTTTAGTCATAGCCGAAATGCAGGCGGTATGATTGGGTTTCACCTGTCCATCCATATGTTCAAATAAGACATTGTTGGAATGCAAGCAGAGTTTAAGCGGTATTATTCGGTTTCACCTCTGGTCTTTAGGCTGAACTTATGTCATCTTATCCAAAAGTCAGTAAACCCTGTCTACAAAGTAGGCTTGATAACCTAGGATTCTACGTGACCACTAAAAGGTTGTTTTCATGGCCGCTTGGTGTGTAGACTATGGCCCTGCGTGGATCAACCTTCCAATTTCCATCCACAATGAATTTGACCTGCAGCAATGGATGGATACAATCATACCACATTAGAGCAAGTGCACGAGAATACGGATGCACACCTACACATACGAGTATTACGTAGCTTCCAAAAACACACACGTAAGTGCAACATCCACGAGATATGGTGCACTCCATAATGCCCTGCTTTATCTATAAATTGGTACAGTCTTGAGAAGAGCATGCATCGCAAGCGTTAGAGGTGCAAGAGGTTGGGATGGCAAGGAACATAAGTTAGTTGGTGAGAAGAAGCGTACCTCATATTGTCCGGGGTACAAATGAAGAGTTGTTACAAACACTCCAGCGTTTGACTTGACCGTCTTGATCTGCCATCCAGATCAAAGTTACAGATAAGCCGGAAGCAAGAACAAAAAAGAGAAATGAAGCAAAAAAAAGCACTCAAGACATGGACAAGCAACCATAGGTAGGAACCGGGTTGGGCCACACGACTCAATTTTGTGACATGTGTGACCTATTGGCCCATCCATAAATGGGTGGTCCACCCATGCATACCCGGTTGGTCCACCCATTGAAGGAGCCTGTGAGAAGCACCTCATTCCCGGGGTTGGGCCACACCACTCGAGTGGGCCTCAATTGCACATAAGCCACCTGCAGCTCCCCCAGCTGCTGATCCTTCTCCTCTAACACGCGCCTCGTCTCCCTGATGAGGGAACGAGAGGAGGGGAGGGGAAGGAGAGTGGCGGAACATGGGAAGGAGGGGGTTGTTGTTGGGCAATACACGACACAAGTGGGCCTCAATGGCACATAAGCCACCTGCAGCTCCCCCAGCTGCTGATCCTTCTCCTCCAACACGCGCCTCGTCTCCCTGCCAAGGGCGAGCACAGAGATGGAAAGGCTGGAGGAGCAAGGGCAGAGGGGTTGCGCAATACACCACGCCTGAACTCCGTGGCGCAGCATCCCTCCATCCTATCCCACTGCCTCATCCCTTACTGGCATCCTCCCACCCACGCCCCCACACGCGCCTGAACTTGGCAGAAAATCTGCCTTCAAGCGCTGTGACCTCGGCGCGAGTGGAGATCAGCTCTGCTCGTGTGCACAGCATCTCACCCTCCCTCCCACTCCTGTGTGCACAGCATCTCACCCTCCCTCCCACTCCTGTGTGCACAGCATCTCACCCTCCCTCCCACTCCTGTGTGCACAGCATCTCACCCTCCCTCCCACTCCTGTGTGCACAGCATCTCACCCTCCCTCCCACTCCTGTGTGAGCAGCATCTCACTCCAAGTTTCTACCCTCATCCATCCATCTCACTCCAAGTTTCTACCCTCATCCATCCATCTCACTCCAAGTTTCTACCCTCATCCATCCATCTCACTCAAAGTTTCTACCCTCATCCATCCATCTCACTAAAAGTTTCTACCCTCATCCATCCATCTCACTCGAAGTTTCTACCCTCATCCATCCATCTCACTCAAAGTTTCTACCCTCATCCATCCATCTCACTCAAAGTTTCTACCCTCATCCATCCATCTCACTCAAAGTTTCTACCCTCATCCATCCATCTCACTCAAAGTTTCTACCCTCATCCATCCATCTCACTCAAAGTTTCTACCCTCATCCATCCATCTCACTCGAAGTTTCTACCCTCATCCATCCATCTCACTCACCCAAAACAGACGTGGGCACAGCATCTCACTCTCCCTCCCACTCACCCTCATATTTTTTGAGACTATCTTACCCAGGCCCCCACACACTCCTTAACTCGACGAGATGACTTTTGAGTCGACTAAAAAAACTATCTTACCCAGCCCTCCCACTCACTCATATTTTTGGAGACTATCTTACCCAGCCCTTCCAGTCACCCTCACAATTTTTGAGACTATCTTACCCAGCCCTCCCACTCACCCTCACAATTTGTGAGACTATCTGACCCAGCCCTCCCACTCACCCTCACAATTTTTGAGACTATCTTACCCAGCCCACACGCGCACCTGAACTCGGCGGCGAATCTGCCTTCCAGAGCCGAGACCTCGGCCCGGGTGGAGCGCAGCTCTGCTCGCGTGCGCAGCATCTCACTCTCCCGGAACTCCAGTGAGTCTGTCAGCCGCAGCAGCTCACCCATGGTGCGACTGCGCATCTGAGCAAGGGAAGGGGGTGAGGAAGGGAGTGGGGGGTTGAGGCCAAGTGGAAAGAACAGCCTCTCACTCTCCCGGAACTCCAGTGAGTCTGTCAGCCGCAGCAGCTCACCCATTGTGCGACTGCGCATCTGATCATGTGGTGGGGAGTGGTGGAGAGAGGTGTGGAAGGGGGAGGAATGGGTGGCAAGGCGGGGGCAAAGCAAGAAAAGCCCCACCCACTCTCTCTGAACTCCAGAGAGTCTGTCAGCCGCAGCAGCTCGCCCAGCGTGCGACTGAGCATCTGATCATGCTCATGGGAGGGAGGGGGGGGGAGGCAGAGGTTGTGTGACAAGGTGTGGGGTAAAGGGAGAGCAACATGTGACTGCACAGCTGATTAGGTTCATAGGGGGAGGTAGGGAGAGGTGGGAAAAGGTGGGGAGAGGTGGGGAGGGATGAGAACAGGTGGGGAAAGATGGAAAGAGCGGCATCCTGGGAGGATGTGCGAGTGGTGAGACCACGACCCAGACCAACCACAAGATGACCTTGCGAGATACTCTTGCAAAATGCTTTTCTTTGATACAGATGAAACAGCCCATTAGCCACCCATTCCACCTCAGCACTGACATGTTCCACCTTGGAACTGACCTGTTCCACCTCAGCAGCACTGACCTGTTCCAGCTCAGCATCTCGTCGACTCAGCGCCTCCCTCCCCTGCCTCAGCGCTGCACGCGTGGCGGCCAGCGATTGCTCGAGGGATCGGATTCGCCCCGTCACCCCTGCCAGCTCATCTGGGTCGCGTCTCAGGAAGGCGGCAGCTGGGGGAGGCACAACTGGCGAAGCAGGGGGAGGTGGTAACCGGAACTTGCGCACTGGTGGCGAGGAAGGTTCCTTGCTCTGTGGTCTGTTTTCTGATGGCCGTTGCGACTCTCTCGGTACAGGCCCGGTATTTTCTGCGTCTTCTGCTGATGCTGCTGCTGGTGCTGGCAGTGGTGCTGGTGCCTCACGTGCTGCGTCTGCTTCTGCTGCCACCCCTGCTGTGATCCCTGGCTCCTCTGTTGCAGACGAGACGGAACCACGAGCGGCGGAAGTGGTAGGGGCTCGTGCTGGTGGTGATGGTGGTGGTGGTGATGGTTTTGGTGATGGAGGGAAGGCACCCACGAGGCGAGAAAGCACGGCTGCAGCTGAAGCAGATGTATCCTCACCATCAGTACCAACCCCTGATAGGTCAACAGCAGGAGACCTGTCACCACCAACACCAGCACCAGCATCAGTATCAGCACTACTAGCAGCGCCAGTCCCAGCGTCAGCACCAGCAGCGGGTGCATCAGTGCCATCAGCGTCCATCCCTGCGTTGCCTCTCCTCCCCACCGTTCCCTCACTACCTTTCCTCCCCACCACCCCCTCACTACCTTTCCTCCCCACCGTCCCCTCACTACCTTTCCTCCCCACCCTCCGCCTCCTCTTCCTCACAGCAGGCTCATCTGGGGAAGGCACCACCTCCTCTTGCACGCCACCTGCTGCCTGGGCCTGGGAGGTAGGCTCTATCTGAGCTTGGGGAGGGGGAGGTGTTATCTGGTCCTGTGAGGGCTCTCTAGCTGCACCAGGCCCCCAGCTGTCCCTACAGCTGTCCCCGCAGAAATCCCTGCAGCAGTCCCTGCAGCAGCACCAGTCCCTGCAGCAGTCCCTGCGGCAGCAGCTATGCTGCCAGCGCCAGCTTCCAACCCCTCCAGCCTCTTTCTGAACGCCATCAGATTCGCCAGGCTGGCACTAAGCGCTGCATCAAAGCCGTCCAAATTCCCCACCGTCCCCTCCACCACCCTCGCTCCCCCCACCCTCCCCTCCCCCACCCTTTCCTCCCCCACTCTCCCTTCCACCACACCCCCGTCATCCACTCTCCTCCTCTTCTCTTCCTCCTCTGCTTCCTCTCTGCTCGCCTTCTCCCCCTCGTCCTTCCCCGTGGCCCCCCCAACGCCCCCTCCACCAATGCTTGGCCCCACACCAGGCTCCTGTGCTGCCTCCCTCCCTGCCTCCTCAGCTCGCCCCTGATTCTCTGGCGGGGTTTTTCTAGGGCGCCCCACTGGTCTCCGAGGCTGCAGGGGGGAAACGAGGGAGTGGGGGGAAGACGACAGGACGCGGAGAGGAAGAGGAGGGAGGGAGGGAGGGAGGGAGGGAGGGAGGGAGGGAGGGAGGGAGGGAGGGAGGGAGGGAGGGAGGGAGGGAGGCAAGGAGTGTGGCTGAGAGACAGGCAAGAGAGTGTGTTTCCTCTTCTGACGCCTTGACCAATGCAAGAGCTCTCTTGAGACAGAGTGCCGCTGTTCAGGCTGACTGAATCGCCAAAGAAAAGCATCCGCGTTAGCATGACTGCTCATTGCAAGTGAGCACTCAATAAACTTTAGGAGCCTATAAAATTCACATGACTGCTCCTTGCTGAGCTTTTGAGGTGACGCAGGATTATTCCCTGTGATTTCACCCAACCATAACACTCACCATGAAACTTATTTGTTAGACCACCTTATCTCATACCAAATGGTATTGTATCAGATTTATCATATCGCACCAAATCGTATCCCATCCCATTCCATCATATCATATCATATCATATCATATAATATCGTATCGTATAGTATCACATCGTATCGTATCATATCATATCATATCCTGAAATATCATATCATAACATCTCATACCATACCATATCACACCAACCATAACACTCACCATGAAACTTATTTGTTAGACCACCTTATCTCATACCAAATGGTATTGTATCAGATTTATCATATCGCACCAAATCGTATCCCATCCCATTCCATCATATCATATCATATCATATCATATAATATCGTATCGTATAGTATCACATCGTATCGTATCATATCATATCATATCCTGAAATATCATATCATAACATCTCATACCATACCATATCACACCACACCACACCACACCACACCACACCGCACCGCACCCCACCATACCATACCATACCATACCATATCATATGACATGTCATATCATATCATATCATATCATATCATATCATATCATATCATATCATATTGTATCATATCATAACACATCATATCATATCATATCATACCACATCACACCGTACCGTACCGTACCATACCATTCCATACCATACCATCTCATATCATACGACATATCATATCATATTATATCGTACCATATCATCTCATATCATATCACATGACCCGCCAACCAAGCGCCCACCTTAACAGGACTGCTCATTACAACTGACTCCTCCGGTACAGCCCCAGCTCCACCCCCTTCAATCCCACCCTCGCCCTCATCCACCCCCTCCCCACGCACTCCGCCTCCCTTCCCCTCCGCCCCCCCTGCTGCCCTCCCCCTCCTCCGCCTACCCAGCCCCATGAACCTCGCCACAGCACTCCACCCCATGCCCCTCCCCACCGCCACTCCTTCCCCCCCCACCCCACCTCCTGCGTCCTCTGCTGCCCCCTGCCCTGCTTTACCTCCGCCCATCCCGCCCATCCCCCGCACTTCCTGCCCCGCCCCTGTCCCTTTCGGCCAACTCTCCTCCGCCCCCTTCCGTCCCCATTGCACCTCTCCTCCCCCCTCCCCTTCCCACCCTGCTCCTCCCCCCACCTTCCCCTCCCCGTCCTGCCCTGCGCCTGCCCCTGCCTGCCCATCCCCTGCGCGCCCTGCCCCTACCCCCGCCTGTTCCCTCGCCAGCTGCCTGAGTGCGGCTGCCAGGTCGCCTCGCCCCGCTTGTCTCAGCTGCTCCTGTGTCGGCATGATGCCTGTCTGCCCCGCCGCCACTGAGAACGCTTGCAGCTGTTGCCGCAAGTTAGCAGGGCTGGGAGGGGAGGAAAGGGAGGAAAGGGAGGAATGAGGGGGGACGGAACTGAGGATTTCCCCTCGCCCTGCGAGCTTTAGCTGCTCCTGCGTCGGCATGATGCCCGCCTGCCCCGCTGCGACTGAGAACGCCTGCAGCTGCTGCCGCAGTGCAGCAGGGCTGGGATGGGCCAGGGGAAAGAGGGGAAAAGGGGACACGTGAAGGAGGACGGGGGGAGGGGAGAGGGGGAGGAAAGCGGGAAAGGGGAAGGGGGAAGGGGGAATGCACTCAGGCATGCACACGTGCACAAAGGCATGCACTCGAGCATGCACACAGGCGCGTACTCACGCATGCACACAGACATGCACACAGGCACGCACTCACGCATGCACACACACATGCACACACACACGTACTCGAGTGGGAGATTCTCCTCCTCCACTTTCCTCCTCTTCCCACTCGGTCGCCTCCTCCTCCTCCTCTTCCGCTTCTCCCCCTCCTCTCCACTCCCATAACCCCTCCTCCCACCCCCCCTCCACGCCCTGCTTCCCCCTCCGTCACCGGCAATCGTCCCCCTCCCACCCTTACCCTCCCTTTCCTCACCACCACTCCCCTCACCATCACTCACACCCTCACTCTCACTCCCACTCTCCTCCCCGCCCCGCACCCTGTCCTGCTGCCTGTTCCCATTGCCCCCACGCTTGCTCCCCTGAACCCCATACCCCCTCTCCTGGCCCTCTCGCGCACTGCCTGGTTCGCTTGCAGCAGGGTCAACCAGAGAGCCGGCAGCGGGATTGCCTAGAGCCCCTGCACCGGAATTGCCCAAAGGGATTGCAGCGGGTTTTGTTGGCGCTCTTGCAGTGCGATCGCCCATAGAGGTAGAGGTAGAGGTAGAGGTAGAGGCGGGGTCGCTGAGAGACGTGGGGGTAGGGGTAGGGGGAGAGGAAGCGGTGGGGTGCCATTGAATGGCAGGCAGGCCCAGCTGCTGGAAGAGCACAGACAGGCGCATCTGCGCGCCCTGCACCACACTTGGAGACACCTTCCCCTCGCCGTCCGAGCCTGACGTGCTTCCCCGCCTCCCAGACACACTCCCCTCCCCGTCTGACTCTGATAAGCTCGTTCTTATCCCGCTTTCAGGCACGCCCCTTTCCCCGCTTGTAAACGCCCTCGCTTCCCGGTCTAAGGCTGACGCTGAGCCTGAGCCTGAGGGTAAGGCTGACGCTGAGCCTGAGCCTGAGGGTAAGGCTGACGCTGAGCCTGACGATGAGTCTCCTTCCCTTCGTGAAGTGCGACCTCTGCCCTCGTCTGAACCGGAATCCTCCTCCTCCTCTGATGACGCAGAGAATTCCTCCCACTCGCTGCTGCTTCCCCCCTCCCCCTCTGACCAGCCCTCCCCCGCTGACCATACTTCTTCCTCCTCTGACGAAGAGGACGCGTCCTCGTTAGAAGCCTCGAGCGCCCAAGATAAGGGCTCCGGAAACGACTTACGCGAGGAGAAGGGAGGGGCAGCGGCGGGGGAGAATCTGTAAGAAGGACCCGAGGCAGGTGGACGGGGAGGGGGAGCGGCAGGCGGTGGAGCAGAGGCGGGAGCAGGAACACGGGCAGAAGAAAGAGGAGCAGGAGCAGGGGCACGGGCAGAAAAAGGAGGGACAGAAACAGGGGCACGGGCAGGTGAAAATAATCGGGGTGTGGGCTGTGGGGGCGTGTCAAGCCCCGGCATCACATCCGCTCGCCAGTTCGCTGCTCCTGCCCCTGCCCCACTCATTGCCCCGCTCGTTGTCCCACTCGTTGCTCCTTGCCCCACGCCACCCGCGCTTCTACCGTCCGGCCTCCCCATACGTGTTCCAGACTCTGACCCCATTCCTCCTCCTCCGCCTCCCCCTCCTCCTACCCCTCTTGGCGTGTCCCCCTCTCCCGCGCTACCCGCTCCTGGCCAACCCTTGCCTCTGCTATCCGCTTCTAGGGGAGGGACGCGCGAAGAGGGCTGGGGGATGGGCGGAGACCGCGGGGGAATGGGCGGGGAGGGCGGGGAGAGCATGGCGGACCAAAACGCTGACTCTGAATCCACTCCGTCATCCACTGTTTCCACCTGCCGTTGACTCCGTTGACTTGAGCTGCTCAGTTGACTTGCAGCCCGTTGACCCGGTTGACCCTCCCTGCCATTCCCACGCCTTTCATCCCTCCCACTAGCCTCTGGCCTCCCCCATCCGCTAGTTACATTGCCGCTAGTTACACTTCCACTCCCCGCACTCCCCACTGCATCCTCCCACAACCATCCCTCCTCAACCCCTTTCCCCCGTGCTTCCACCCCCTCTGCAGCATTTCCTCCCCCATTCCCCTTCCCCGCTTCCCCTTTCCCCCCATCCCCCGTCCCCGCATCCGCCGCCCCCGCGTCCCCCACGTCCCAGCCGGCGCTGAGCCACCCGCCGTCCGCCAGGCAAGCCGCCACGAGGTCGTGCCGGCCGGCGGCGAGCAGCTCGCGGCGCGTGGGGAAGCGGTCCGGGTGACCGTTGGCCACCATGAACTGGAAGATCGCCACCTCCAGCTCCACGCCGCCCTCCCACGCCGCGCCGGCTCCCACGCCGCCTCGCACGCCGCCATCCACTCTGCCTCTTCCACTAATGATGCCGCTGCTGCCGCTGTTGCTGCTGCTGCTGCCGCTGCTGCCACTGGTTCTGCTTATGTTGCTGCCACTGTTGCCGCTCATGCTGCCACTGCTGCTGCTGCTGCTGCTGCTGCTGCTGCTGCTGCTGCTGCTGCTGCTGCTGCCACTGCTGTAGCCATTTGTAGAACCTGAGGCAGCAGGTCTCAAACCATACCCGTTACTAGAGCTTCCGCTAAACCCAACAATACCGGAGCTGTTCCTACCATTACTGCTGTAGTCGCCTGTTCCCGAGACCGCATTGACAACCAGCCCGCTTCTCTTAAGTCCCGGGGAACCAGCATCTTGTATCGCGTACGGTGCTTTTCTTTTATTCGGAAAACAGAAAGGGTTTGCCTGAAGAACATCCCTGTGCCGAATGCCTCGTCTCCGTTCCAACCGCGCAATCCCCGAATTCTGCGTCACAAGGTGCCTCGTTATAAGAGTTAACTGCCGTCCCTTCCAGTGGCGACACGCTCGCGACTCACAGCCACAGATACGCGAACATCGTGATTCATCGCGAGAGGATTGACCAATCAACAAGCCGTTCAGCGACCTGCCTGAAAATATAGGCCGTTGGACTGATCCCAAAACAAAAGCCCGCGGGGAATTCGCAATACCAGCAGGCTGGAGAAACGCCGAACGAGCTTGCGACCAATGGGGAGTTCGACCCGCCACCCGGACAGTACTATGTGACCGACACATGGCAGCTGCTGGGGTGTGCCAGCTGGCTCCTGTTGCTAAGTCCATGGGGCCTCCCGAATCTCGAGGCCCCAACTGTCCGATGCGAGCTAAACTGCGCAGTTTCGGTGGACATGCATCGGCCGCTGATATGAGCAACCTATGTGATTCGTATGACAGGAGGTACTACTACTATGCAGCTGTCGGAAGCAAGGGAGACACGAAGTACGCGTGACGGGGTTGTGAAAGGTATGAAACGTATGACAAGGTATGATGCAGCTTGATCTCGCTGCATGATTAGATTCGCTCGCTTTTCTCCGTAGGAGGCTGCATTCTCCAGATAATCCTCCTCTTGAGCGGTCACTGAGAATTCTAAGAGGTCATTGAGAATTCTTAGCGGTCATCGAGAATTCTTTGGTCTCTCGCAAGGGCTTCAGTTCGGTACGTCGATGTGAGATTCTTCACTGGGAGTGAGATTCCATACTGTCAGTCAGAATGCTGTCCATAGTACCCATTGAAACAACTCGATACGAGCATACCCTAGAAACTATCCCCCTACACCCCTCAATATGCTTCCGTTAGAGATCGTTTCAGCGATTTGTTTAGGAACTTCTGTGGGAAGCCTCAAGGCCCTAAAAGTGCGATGAGAATCCACTTGACCTCTTGCTAGACCGAAACGCAACTGGAAGCGAGTTTTCGGACTCTAGACACGAACTTCTGCGACTACCGCAAAGGTAAGACACCCGCGATCTGGCATACTCTAGGTATGAAGCAGACGGAGTGGCACTGCGCTCCCGATGCTCCGGTATGAAGCTAATTGAGTTTCCGAATTGGAGCTTTCGAAAATGGAGCACGTACTAACTTGCACTAAGCAGCTACGAGCCACGGGAAGCGAATGACGGAAGCCTGCTCCATTCAGGCAAGTAGAATGCTCTCTGCCTTGCCGCACTAGTCCAACAGGACCAGTCTTGAGAATTTATGATCTCAGGATTCCGCCAGAGGGTGTTTGAAGGAGGAGATTCTGCAGCACAGAAGTTGGCGCGTTCCAGAAGCTATATGTTTCCTGATTGCCTAGCCAACCGACCTGGACAGCATAATGACCCTGCTCACACGCAAATTACCACATTAGAACGTATTCAAACGAACTCATGCTCCTCCTGCAATGCAGCCATTAGTGGGCCCCAACCCCAAGCAGTGGTCGATGAGCACTTCTTGAAATGCTAGCCAGCTTCGCGAGCTGACGAGGAGGTGGCGAACTTTCGCGAGGCCATGTGAAACCACAAACTCCTTTACTGTACTGTTCTACACCTTCCACAGATCGCGTTGGTAGGGTCAGATTGATCACACACGAGGCAATGGTCGTTACAGTACCTGCGAGTGGAGTCTTGGCTTGTATTGCCACGTGGAAGCTTGATCAAGCCGTGTCGAAATGACATGTGGTCCAGGTTTTGCTGACAAGATCCAGCGCCCAGCAATCGAAGGACAGCAGCAAAGACTCGACACGCTGGATCAGCGTCAGCGAAGTGTGACCACACGAGCCTGCTTGTTCCGGTGTTGGCCACACGCGTCAATTTCATGGTGCGCATTGATTGCATAACGTTCTATGGTACACCACTCAAATTCAAAGACGGCCTACATCGAATTAAAACAGCATTGACACACAATAATTGCTTCATCCAACATGCAAGCTGCATGCTGTTGGTAGACCAGTTAGTAGCAAGATTAACAAATATCATAATCCATTTCATGAAAGCACTTGAAAAAGGGCATTCAACCATGCACCTTTTTTTCTGCCATGCGTCTCTGGAGCTCCTTCCGAAGACTGCAAGCCAGGGGAAACAACAGGCCATGCGAGGGGAAACAATGAACATTGTATATGGCATAGGGAGTGCAGAAAGGGACAAATTGAACAGAAGATGAACAAAACAGGAACGCCTCAATTTCACTGCAAAACATCCCAATTCACAAAAACAATGAAAGGATACTTGCTGTTTCACATACCCTTGCTCGCGCTCTAGTCGACGAATCTCCTTTTGCTCCTTTTCCTCCTCCTCGTGCTGCTTCTGCTCCCTCCCGCCTCGTCCTCGCCTCCCCCCATTCCTCTCCTTGCTACTCCCGCGACCCTCCTCACTCTCACTCCCACTCTCACTCCCTCCCACACGCCCATGCTCGGTCCCACCTGCATCCCTCTCCCCGTTCCATCTCTCATCCTCACCCCCATCTCTTCTCTCACCACCACCCCCGTGAACCAACCCCTCACCACCCCTCTGAACCGCCCCTCCTCCCACACCACCCCCCCCCTCATCCATCTCGTCAGCCCCACGCCTGGCCCTCTTCCTTTCCCCTCCTCTCTCCTCCCCGCCATTCCCCTTCACCCCCTCTCCCCGCCCATCAGACCCTTCCGAATCAGAATCACCTGACCGCCCTCTGCCTCTTACCACATCTTCCCCAATCCCTTCTCCCACAACCCTCCCCTTCCGCTCAGCCCTCCTCTCGACCTCATGCCTCCCCTCCGCTCTACCAGGGCTGGGGCTGCGATTCCCGGCCCCTCTCCCGTTGGGGCTAGGGCTAACGCTGCCTTTTCCTCCTCTCCCTCCTCTCCCTCCTCGCCCACTGGGACTCGGGCTTGGGCTGCGCCGGCGGCCCATGCGTTTAGGGCTGGGGCTGCGTCCCCCTCCTCTCCCTCCCCTCCCCCTAGAACCAGGGCTGATGCTGCCTCTCCCTCCTCGTCCTCCTCGTCCTCCTCGCTCCCGGGGGCTAGGGCTGGGGCTGCGTCGGTGCCCCATGTGTTTGGGAGAGGGGCTACGCCCACGCGGCCGGGGACTGATGCCTCGGCCCCTCGGACTAACCCCCCTCCGCCTTCCACCCTCCCCCTCCCTGCCTCGCCCAGGACTCTTCCCCCTCTCCCTGCTCGCACTGCCACTTCGGCCCCTCCTGCTGTCCGCTGCTCTCCCTCTGGGACTGGGACTGGGGCTTCTGTGGGCCCTGCGGTGAGCTACCCCCCTTCGCTCAGGGCTCCTTCGGAAACTACCCCGATAAGGGCTCCGCTCCCTCCCTCTCTCAATGCCGCCCCGGCCCCTATACGGACTCCCCCCATCCCTGCCCCTATAGGGGCTCCGCCCATCCCTGCCGCTGTAAGGGCTCCTCCTGCCCCTCCCACTGTCCCTGCCACCATCGTTCGGCCGTGACCGGGTGGTGGGGCTAGGGCTGGGGCTGCGGTGTCGCCTCATCACCCCATGCCTAGGGCTGGGACTGCGTTGCTGCCTTCTTTGCACCCTGGGACTTGGGCTGCGGCGGCCAGGGCTGCGGCTCAAGCTTCTGCCAGGGCGTCTGGCAGGGCTGCTGCTGCCCTCACGTCTGCCCCTCCTTTCCATGCCCCTCCTCTCGTCGTCCCTCGGCCTTCTCTCATCCTCCCGTCCGTGCTCCCTGCCTCCGGCCGCACGCATTGCAGCAGAGCGCCCTCTCTGGTTTCAGGACAATGGGAAGGATGACAACAGGAAGAGAAAAGGATGGGCGAGAAGGGAATACGGATGTGAGGACTCAAGAAGAGCTGCTGCAGCGCAGCATATAAACCTTCAAAACCGCACCTGTGTCGAGTCACCTAAATTGCTGCTTTGTCGAATCACCTGAGCTGCATAACCTTGAGCTGCCCTTTTCACACCGTCCCAAGGCATCTCACCCCAAGGCAGCTCACCTTATTCAGCAGCATCGCACCTCATCAAAGCAGTATCTCACCTCATCCAACCGCATCTCACCTCATCCAGCAGCATCTGTCGCAGCCTCTGTGCTTCTGCTGCCACCTCGTCTCCTCGCCTCCTCTCCTCCTCCACCCTCCTCCTCTCCTCCTCCTCCCTCCTCTCCTCCTCTTCCTCCTCTATTCGCATCCTCTCCATCCTCTCCTCCTCCTCTATCCTCTCCCTCTCCCTCCGCTCCTCCTCCTGCACCCTCCTCTCTTCCTCCTCCTGAGCCACACAGAGTTAAAAGACAAACAGAAAGACAGTGCCGAAAAATGCAGACAGTCACAACAAAGAGAAAGAGGGGAAAAACGAAATGGAGGACGCATACAGGCAAGTGGACAGAGAATGCTCTTACACTCAGCTGGATTCCTCTCACACACACATACATGCTGCTGACACAATCGAAGTGAAAGACAGAGATGGAATGAGAGAACGACACAAACACAAATTACCAAAACCAGCTTAGTCATACTCGAAAAGGAGGGAAATACTTATTTGAAAAAAAAAAAGGGTTTAGGAAAGAGAGAGAGAGAGACATCAATCATCCTAGTAACAGCAATGCCTCACCTCCAGCCGTCGCCTCTCCTCCTCTTCCTCCAACTGCCTCAACCTCTCCGCCTCCTCCTCCTCCTCCCTCCGTCGCTGCTCCTCCTCTTCCCTGCAAACGGGATTGGGAGGGGGCGGATGTGCTAGGGTAAATTGCACAACAGCGAGAAGAGGAGGACCAAGGGTGAAAATCGGCGGGAAGGAAGGACGATGACAAACTAAGGAGCAATGAGACGAGGATGAATGAAGCAATTTGACAGTGGGAGAGGGCAAGCGGCAGGTCAATTTTGGGGGAAAAAAAAAGGAAAGAAAAGGAAATAATGGAAAAAAGGCTTGGATGAAACCGAAGGGATAAACGGATTTTTCGAGACATCTCAACACTCCCTGTAACCTCCCCCCCCACCCCACCAATTCCCCTCCCCCAGAAACACCTGCCACGTAAGCCTCACCGACGAACCCTCTCTTCCTCCTCTCGCGCCTTCCGCTCCTCCTCCTCCTTCCTCTCCCTCTCCGCCCGTTCTCTCTCCGCCTTCCTCCGCTCCTCTCGCTCCCGCTGCTGCCTCTCCTCCTCGGCTCGCTGCTCCCTCGTGAATCGCCTCCTCCGCACGTTCCGCTTGTCGAAGTAATCTCCACCGTCGATCACCAGCTGTACTCTCGCCAGAGATAACGATCCTTCCTGCAAGCAACCAATCAAGTGGGTGCAGGGGGGGAGGGAAGGAGGAGAACAGGGACATGAAGGAGAGCCGCACGTTCCGCTCGTCAAAGTAATCCCCACCGTCGATCACCAGCTACACTCTCGCCAGGGACGACGATCCTTCCTACAAGGCAGCGTTCAAGTGGAAAATCAGGAGGGGGAAGGGGGTTATGGGGGGAGGGGGGAAGGGGGTTATGGGGGGAGGGGGGAAGGGGGTTATGGGGGAAGGGGGGAAGGGGGGGGGGGAGGGATTGGTGGTTAGGGAGCAAAGAAGGGGAGCTGCACGTTCCTCTCGTCAAATTAATCCCCACAGTTGATCACCAGCTGCATTCTCCACAAGGAATCGTTCAAGTGAAAATTCAGGGGAAGGGAGAGAGGGGTGGAGGGGGGAGGGGAGGAGAGGGAGAGGGGTGGAGGGGGGGAGGGGTGGAGGGGGAGAGCGGTGGAGGGAGGGAGGGGTGAAGGGGGAGAGGGGTGAAGAGGGAGAGGGGTGGGGGAGAACGGGGACATGAAGCAGAGCCGCGAGTTTTTATAGTCAAAGTAATCCCCACCGTTGATCTCGAGCTGCACTCTTGCCAGAGACCACGATCCTTCGTACAAGAGAGGACTATTGTGAAACTGAGCTGCACGCCTCAAAGAGACCACGAGCCTTCCTATAAAAGATCGTGGGAAACTGAGAAAAAGAGAGGGAGGGGTTTGATGGGGAGGGGAGGGATGGGGGGGAAGGGAGCAATGAGAAGGAGTCGCACGTTTCCCTCGTCTAGAGCCCCACCGTAAAGCACAAGCTGCACTCTCGCTAGGGACCTGTGAGTGAGTGGGTGCTGTGCGTGTGTGTGCTGGGAATGTGTGTGTGTGCGAGTGTGTGCGTGTGTGTGTGTGTGCGAGTGTGTGCGAGTGTGTGCGTGTGTGTGTGTGTGTGCGAGCGCATATCACTCTCTCTCACCTTCTTCACAGCGTGTCGAGCCAGCGCCTTCACTGCGTCACAGAACGTGCTGTGGCTGCCGAACCTCACCATCACGTCCGTCTCCAGCTTCAGCGCCAAACCTGCTCCCAAACCTAATCCCAAACCAGCCCTCCCCGATGCTGCTGCACCAGCAACCCCCAGGGTTCGTCCTTGTGTGACTTTAGCGGAGGGGAGCTCCTCGTTGGGGTCTAGAAGCTCGATGTTCCTGTAACGAGGGAAGTATTCCAGAAGAAGAATGAAAGCAAATGACGGATTTTGAGACGCTCTGTAAGCGCTTTGTTTGTGTAGCGAGAAAGGATTTCCAATAAGGAGCATCTGGCGATGCATCCGATAAGCCTGCCTGATGCTTCACCTGATCGTATCACCTGATGTTGCACCTGTTCAATTCACCTGATGATCTCACCTGATGGTACACCTGATATTGCGCCTGGTGGTCCTACCTGACGGGACCAAACGAGGAGAAGACGGTGTGGGCGATCAGCAGCGACGGCTTCGTGGAAACCCGCTCTTCCGCCAACCAGCGGCACGGAATGCCGCATACCCTCAGCGTATCCGGGCGTTTCTCCGATCCACCCTTTCTTCCGGAATCGTCTGCCAACCAATCGCGCATCAGCTCGCCATAAGACGGTGAATCTGCTGACTCAGCATGACAGGTAATTCGAGCCGCGGAAACCCTAGTTTCCCAACTTCCGAAGTTAGAGACCACAGAAGATGCTACGGATTCTCCTGAGGGTCCCCATAATAGCAGCGTCGCCACGGCGATTGGCTCGCCACGTGTGATCTTATCGAGGTTCTTCGTCCAGGAAATCGTGAGATCTTTCTCGTTAAAAGACGGCCAATTGGACGCCGACGCGTGGGATCTGTATTTCGCCTCGATCGCCTCGCGCAGCTCCCATTGGTTGACGAGCTTCGGTAACCCGTCTTGTCGCACGAAGGAGAGCGAGATCGCACGGTACGGCACAAGCGAGAGGCCATGCCCGACACGCAAGTCTGAAATATCTTCCTTCTCTTTCTGAACCAGCACGGGAACTAGGCTTGTCGCCATAGCTCCGCCGTCTCACGACGCACGAGTTTTAGGTCAGTAAACTACCTCCCTACAAGATACTAGCATCTGGAGTCTAGACACGTTCTCAGCCGAGCCGACTCCTGGTCCTGGACTGGATTGACTGGACAAATTCGAAGGAGAGCAGGAGAGCACGACTGACTGGCTGTGCAACTGCAAAGCACTTGCGCGAAAAGTGGGTTATTTGGAAAGTTTTGATTTGTTAAAACTTTGGCCCCAAATTTGTGAACCAATCAGAAAGGCCCGTTTTGTATCGACTGCAAAGCACTTGTTCTACTTGAGACCCTTACTTTGAGGCAGATCAGTCCAAACCAGCTTTGCAATAATCGCTTTAGAGTACACTGCGATACAACACGTAAAAGGTAAAATAACTATCTTAGAACAATAACGATTCACTGGTAAATAAATGTGCTGGTCAGATCAGTTTGCGCATCACAATCCCTGATATCCAGCCAATATTTAGAAATCCGAGGTGCACGTTTAAGGCAGGTGACAAAGGATAGCCCCGTCGAAGTGAGGAGGCGGCCTGAACTAGACAATCAGGCATCTAAGTGGCAACTCGATGTAAGCATGAAATGGGATTAGTCAGCACAGGGGAGGGAACATTCAAGTTACAAGGGAGTTCTGTCGTACAAGAGGGCTTAACCGAGACAGATGGAAGCCTGACTAAGGCCTTAAGGGGCACAATCAGGTGTACAATACCAAATCAAGGGAGAAGAGCATTGAGTCGAGGAGAAAATGTGTTTTAATCAAGTACAAGCATTGTCTCAGTGGAGGTAGAAGAGCATGATGATCTTGCCCATGTCCTTGGCCTCCTGGTCCTGGCATGTCTCCATGAGCAGCCGGCTGTCGTGGAAGGAGATGACTTTCGAGTCGACACAAAGTCAGTTTGAGCCGACCCCAACGGGTGCTTAAGAGCAGGAGCGTTCTAATCGAGGTAGAAGAGCGTGACGATCTTGCCCATGTCCTTGGCCTCCTGACATGTCTCCATGAGTAGCCGGCTGTCGTGGAAGGCAAAGCAGATCACATGCTCCACCTCCGATAGAATGTCCATGTTGCACAGCCTGTCAGCACGAGGGAGTTGTTTGTCATGGGGTTTGAGGGGGGTACAGGGCTTTAAGGAACAAGGGGTCCCAGTTGTTGTGGAAGGTGAAGCAGATGGCATGCTCCAATGCCCATGTTGTGCAACCTGAGCGGCACATGGGGTGGAGGGCAGGGAGAGGATGTTGTGGGAGAGGGCTGAGGGGTGAAGGGATAAAGGTGCGGAGTCAGGAGGAGCAGAAAGGGGAGAGAGGAGGAATCGGAGGGAGGGGGGCTGAGGTGATGTAGTCCTTTGTGAGATTTTTATGAGAATTTTCAAAAATCGCTCGCAGACATGGCGTGAAGGGTGGTAGTGCGAGTGAAGGGCTGACATGGTGAGAATGAGCAGAACATCCATGGCGCCAAGGCTGACAAGGGTGTGAATGTGCATGCTGCGTGCAGCCTGCACTGCATGGGAAGGGCCAAGGGGTGAAGGCGAAATTGGAGTGACTTTTAAGAATTCTCAAGAATGACTCGAAAATAGACAAGGCGAGAACTTTCACGTTGCATGCACAAGGCACTGCATGGAAAGGGGCGGGGAGGGGAAGAATGGCTTGGGAGGGAACAGGGCGAAGTAAGGGGGAAGGGGGGATGGGAAGGAAGGGGAGAACGGGGAAAAGGGACGGAAAAGGTTGTCTCAGCGTTTGAGATATCTCAGAACTAGGAAAATTTATAGTGAATTTCTAGGCTTGTTGGGTTGGGGGTATATTTTTTGCATGGAAACCAGCCCCTTACCTGCTGGCTTCGAGCAGTGGCAGATGGTCGTTGTGTGGCTTCTCCACCAGATTCTCCACCTGGCAATACATGCGCAGCACAGGGGGGGGAAGGCAGATTGGGGGAAGAACATGGGAGACGGGTATGGGGCAAAGAGATGCAGAAAGGGTTGAATATGGGTTAATATACCAGCAGCAGTTGCAAGGTAAGTGGGCAGACAAATAGACGATCCATCATGCCCCTTTAGCCACCTCAATTCTCACCTTCTCACCACCTCACAATCTTACATTCTCATTTCTCATCATCGCCACCACCCCCTGCCTCTCCAGCACCTGCTTGCCCCAACCGTCTTCGTAACAACAAGCTGTAGCCAAACCAGGACACTGCAACCAGTAAAAAGAGCCCTCATCCTAAGACGCTGCCTCCTCACATTCTCCACTCACGTTCTCGATCCCCCTCCTCCCCCCCTTCCTCTCCCCACCCCCTTCACACCTTCTTAAGCAGCTCCTGGTTCTCTCTCAGGCGGCTGCTTGCCCAGCCGTGGGAGCAGGATGACGGTCAGCAGCTCCTCCCTCTCGCCTTCTTCTCCCCTTCCCTAAACCCTGAACCCCTTTCACCTTCTCGACTCACCTTCTTGAGCAGCTCCTGGCTTTCAGGCGGCTGCTTGCCCAGCGACTGCGGCAGGATGACGGTCAGCAGCTCCGCCTTCTCCGCCCTCAGCGCCCCGCGGATCACTGCCGCGTTCGTGCCCGCTGCCCCCGACGTGTAGATGTGGTTGTTCTGCACGCAAGGTGAGGAAGAGGGGGACGGGGAAGGGGGGGACCAAGAAAAGTTGGGGGTGGAGGGGGAAGGGGAGGGAGGGGGGAGATCAGAGAGGGGAAGAGGGTGGGAAGAGGAAGGAGGGAAAGAGGGAAGGGGGCGTTTATTGAGGGAGGATCGGAGGAGGGGACAGGGTTTATCCACCTGTCAGGGGAAGTGAGAAGAGCCGGAGTGGCGAGAAGGGGAGAAGGGAGAGGGGGATTGGGGAGAGTAAGAGTAGGGAGCGGGTATTGATTATCACACAGCACAGAACAGGAATCACACAGCCTTCATCTCACAGTGATGATAAATTCTGGAAATTCTCAAAAGCGACTCACAGTGATGATGATGGCATAGCTGAGGATCTTGATGAGCTGCTGATGCATGGAGCCCATATTGCGCGTGCCAAAGAAACACTCGATTCAGCCCCACTCAGTCTCAGATCACATACCGTGATGATCATGGCATAGCTGAGGATCTCATTCAGCTGTTGGTGCACGAATCCCCTGTTGCCACAAAAATACCTGATACAGCCCCATTGATACCACACCAAAAACAGCCCGCATCTCACTCACCGTAATAATCATGGCATAGCTGAGGATTTCAATCAGCTGCTGGTGCATGAAACCCATGTTGCGCGTGCCAAAGAAGCCAATGTTCCGTGGCCCCGACTGCTGGATGGCCAGCAGCTCCTGCAGGTAGTCCACGTCCGGGGGGCTCCTCTGCGTCTCCGCCACCAGCGTCGTCGCCCCTGTAGTGATCGCCTCCAGCTGCGTCGGCAAGTCCTCTGTGAACATCCGCACCTCCATGCCTCTGTCCATGCCCCTCCCCTGCCGCATCTCCATGCCCCTCCCCTCCAGCCTCCCTGCTAGTCTCCCCTCCTGCCTTCGCTCCAAATCTCTTTCCCCACATGCATCTTCATCCAAAGCAGCTGCTCTCGAATTCGAGCCTCCTGCAGTGGTGGCTTGCGGTCTCACGGGACGGGCACCCTGTGTACCGCGGGTACCGTGGTTGGAGTCAAAGGAACGGCCATGCTGCGGCTGCTGGCAGTGCAGCACCGTTGAGCGGAGAGGCAAACTACGCCTTGGGAATGCCGAGCTGGAGAGGCTGATGAGGTTCGCTCGGTGGTGACTGGTGATTGGTGTGAGTGGTGCCACGTGTCCGTTTGGGTGTGAGGTGCGCCTGGTATTATAAGGAGTTAAAAAGATGGTGAGTGACTTGATTAGAAGAGGGATCTTATAACGAGTATTGAGTGACCTGGTTATTGGGATGACTTCTGAGACGTGTCAGAACGCGTGAGTGTGAGGTGGTTCCGAGGATTGACAAGAGGGATTGGAGTTCATATTCCAGTGGTGAGTGAGCTGACTGATTGGCATTTTAATAGATTGTTGTGAAGGGTAAAAGGATGAGCTGCAGTATTATGCTATCAGTGTTTTGCTAAGGTTGTGAGTTCTTTCGTCAGGGATATGATC
Source organism: Closterium sp. Naga37s-1 (assembly GCA_947471745.1). NCBI lineage: Eukaryota > Viridiplantae > Streptophyta > Zygnematophyceae > Desmidiales > Closteriaceae > Closterium > Closterium sp. Naga37s-1. The sequence continues at coordinate 4,237,917 of CANJKZ010000069.1, forward strand.
CGTTGCTGGAACTGAGCACTGGCTTGTTTGTCAAAAGGCAGTATGGAAGAACACGGCAACTGAATGAAATGGATTGACAATGGGGAACGAAAGTGGCAAGGCAGCACCAGAGGGACGGCGAGAATGCGACAGAATGAAGGCGACGGCACGAAGGCGACAGCGTGAAGCCGATAGATCGTAGGCAACAGTGCTGTCGGCAACAGTTGACGGCGGCGGCTTAAAGGCGACAGTATGAAGGCGACGGCATGATGGCGACAGCGAAGGACACGGAATAATTCACAGCGGTTCAATGGCGACATTAATTCATGTATACTCACGGTGGATCATGATGATGAGTACTAACGCAATGTAAAAAAAGCGCATCCACGACCAGAAGCAGAGCCATGATCATCAATATGACTGTGAAACGCTCCGTCTTCATTGCCAAGACAACCACACCCGACACCCAGCAGGAGTTGACTTTCGAGTCCACTCAGAAATCACCCAGCACGTACCCGACGCTGTGCAGCTGCGTCGGGGAAGCGAACGCGGAGGGTCGAACAGCCAACATCAGATCCCCCTTGAGTGTTACCGGCAAGGGCCCAGGAGCCTATTCTACTTACTGATATGATATCCTAAACGCGTTCCAGAGATGCGTACAAGAAAGAATGCCTCGCACGGAACAAAGGTGTCAAGGTGCGCAGGGTCTCAAAAGGATTCTCAAGAAACGGCGAGACAAGAATGCGATTCACGCCAGGACGGCTGTAAGGAGATTATGCCTACTGACGAACCTCCAAGCGAATACACTTCGTGAACCTTCAATCATGTAAGAAAAGCTGCAGTCAAAGATTGAGGTACAAGCTTAGGAGGAGACCATTGTTCCGACGGACTCGCTAGGAAGCCATGGAACTTGGATGAGACCAGGAATCTGTAAGCAAAAGCTATAACCGAGGCTGGTCGAAAGATACATGCTGGGCTGAAGAAATGCCTCCGCAGAAAACCTGGCTGCACGGGGGAATGCTGGTTGCGAACTCGGAGTTCCTGATCCGGGCAGCAGAAATGGCGGAATCAAAATGTTTTATTGACGAATAGAATCAAGGCAGGTTGGAGAGAGCGGGAACGATGATTGGGTCACGTGGTAAGCAGGACAAATTTGATTGGTCAGTATACGATTTTGTCACCGACGAAAGGGTACCTTTTGCCTCAGCTACCGTCCCTTTCGCGTCAGCGCGGATGCACCATTGTAATGACTGACTTAGAAAAATAGTCGTTGTACTAACTGTACCCAAAAACTAACGGTTGTAATATATTATACTAAATCCTTACACAACTAGTAAACTCCTTTCCTGCTCATTCAGCACCATTTGCCAGCAGATGCATATGCGTGGCAAAAAAAAACTGAATAAAAGCTGGGAACTCCAGGAACTCAATGTGGGCCGCTCTTCCCAGCAGGCGGTTCAGATTACGTTGCTGCTGCGGCAACTCAAAGTTAACGTCACAACGGATGAATGATCGATCTCCAGACGTCCACGAAGGATGGGAGAGAAATGGTGCAAGGCAGCCTTCCACCATAGATGTGTACACGCCACCAAGACGAGCATCCCTCAGCACCGCACCGAAGACCTCCAGGCGGGCGGAATGATACGGCACATACTCATCCTGAGGTGGCTCGATAGGCGGGCAGTGAAATGTGCAACAGAGAGGCATGGAGGGAGGGTCCTCAGGTTTGACAAACGAGAGACAACATATTAGGGGGAGGGGTGGGAACGGAATCGGGAGGGAGAGCTGTTTGAGCGAGTGACAGGGAGTGTACGGATGAAGTGCAAGCTGACGTGGCAGAAGTCAGGAAGATAACGCATCGTTTGCAGGGCGGCATGAGTTGATGAGAGGGGAGGGAGGGAAGCACCTGGGGCGAGGCAAAGAGAACGATGTGCTTAAAGTGGACCCACTCCTGGCGCTGCAGACACGATGGAAAAGCAAGCGACAGAGAGAAAGAGACACACGGACACAGTGGTTTCAGTTTCAGCAAGGAGTGCGAAGAGCCAACCAGAGTCCAAGTCAGGGACCAAGTCAAAGACAAGGTCAGGGCTCACAGCAGATTGCAAAAGTCACATATCAAGTCACATGGGCACAAACATGGATGTCTGTGTGTGATTGGGGAGTCCGCACGTAGGAGAATTCTCAAACACACACGGTCGGACCGACCTGGGAGACGATTTTTGGGTCGACTAAAAAATCGACACACACGGCTCGTCCGACCTTTGAGTCGACTCAGAAGTAAAAAACTGACACACACATGGTCAGACCGACCTGAGAGAGGCGGTAGATGCAGGAGTCGCGGACGTTGAGCGAATCGGAGAAGGACAGCTGGCGCATGAGGGAGGAGGGGTCGAGGCGCTTGAGCAGCCACATGCCGCCCGTGACGAGGGAGTTGGAGTGGTACATGTAGCCCAGGTGGGGCCCACAGAAGGACAGGTAGAGGTGCAGGTAGGGCAGGTAGGGCCGCATGCTGTCGTCTGCAGTAGGTAGGAAGGATGGGATAGGGGGTCACGGGAGCAGGGTGGATGAATGGGTGAACCGCATGGAAGGCACATGCCGCCCGTGACGAGGGAGTTGGAGTGGTACATGTAGCCCAGGTGGGGGCCACAGAAGGACAGGTAGAGGTGCAGGTAGGGCAGGTAGGGGCGCATGCTGTCGTCTGCAGCAAAGAAGTAAGGGGGCATGGGATAGGGGGCCATGGAGACATCATTTGAACAGTTGAGAGAGGTAGATGTGCAGGTAGGGACGGTGGGGCCCACACCTCAGGTGGGGCCCACAATTCAGGTGGGGCCCACAATTCAGGTGGGGCCCACAATTCAGGTGGGACCCACAATTCAGATGGAGCCCACAATTCAGGTGGGGCCCACAATTCAGGTGGGGCCCACAATTCAGGTGGGACCCACAATTCAGGTGGGACCCACAATTCAGGTGGGCCCCACAATTCAGGTGGGCCCCACAATTCAGGTGGGACCCACAATTCAGGTGGGCCCCACAATTCAGGTGGGCCCCACAATTCAGGTGGGACCCACAATTCAGGTGGGCCCCACAATTCAGGTGGGCCCCACAATTCAGGTGGGACCCACAATTCAGGTGGGCCCCACAATTCAGGTGGGACCCACAATTCAGGTGGGCCCCACAATTCAGGTGGGCCCCACAATTCAGGTGGGCCCCACAACCCAGGTGGGTCCCATAGCTCGGGTGGGACATGCCCGCAGCCCAGGTGGGGCCCAAGGAGGGGCACAGGTAGATACGGGCGACATCTTACATCTATGAGTATGTGAGAGGAAGACTAGATAGCCTGCCACGGCCAACCATTACCTGCCAGTGCCGCCCGCACGACAAGGTTCCCAATGGAGTACCCCACAAAGGACAGCCGCTGCAACAGGTTCTTCCTATTGGGCCGGTCGATCGGCCCAAACATGCTGCGTAATGCGGTTACCACCTCATGCGCCAGCCGAGCACCCATCGCCTCCACCCCGCTCAGGTCGGGAGCACGGGCGGGCGAATGCGACGAGGGGGAGGGGGAGTGCGGGGCGGCGGAGTTTGTCTCGTTGCTCTCGGCCATGAGGCACTCGATGTCGGGGTCTAGCAGGCGCCAGCTGTCACGCACGAGCCTTAGGTCCATGCGGTGGCCCTGATACCCATGCACAAATACCACCACATGCTTTCCCCGTGTCGCCTTCCTGCCACCCTCCCCTCCTGTCGAACCTGCGGCAGATACACGTGGGGATTCTGTGCCTCCTCCTGCTGCTGCCGCTGCTGCTGCTGCTGCTGGGCTGAGAGACGTGAGGTGGTTGAGATGGCTGGGGATGGGTGGGCGGTGGGGCGAGGAGAGGCAAAAAGGGATGGAAGCGGGTGGGTAGGAGTGCAGAGAGGAGAGGAGGGAGTCCAGAGAGGTGGAGGTGGTGGGAAGGAGGGAGGGGGAGATGGGGAGGGGAGGACTGGGGAAGGTGGATGCGGGATTACTGGCGTCAATGATAGAAGCAGCAGCAAAGCTGGCAGGTGAAGCAGGAGTGGTGGGAGTGGAGGGAGTATTGGGGGTGGTGGGGGTGTGGGGCGTGGGTGTGAGAGGAGGTGAGGAGATTGAGGTGAGGGAGAGAGGCAGCAGCGAGTGGCAGAAGAGCAGAGGCTGTATGAGCGGGCGGGAGTAGAGTCGCATGTCCTGCAGGCAGGACGGCACACACGGCAGCGTGCGCTGGGGGACGCAGAGGGAAAGAGGATCGGCGAGATGGGGGAAGAAGGGAGGGGGATGAGGGAGAGGTGAGGCGCGGTGTGAGGGTATTGAGAATGAGCGGGCGCGAGTAGAGACGCATGTCCTGCAGGCAGGACGGCACACAGGGCAGCGTGCGCTGGAGGGAAGCAGAGGGGAACAGGCAGTGCAGGGAAGCAGGGAGGGGCGGAGGAAGAGTGGGAGGGCACAAGTGCATGAATGGGCGAGGAGGAAAAGAAAGTAAAGATGGAGGAGCAGAGGAAATGAGAAACGGAAGGGGTGGATAGAAGATCATGGCAGAGATGGGATTACGGCGGCACGAGAAGGGAACAGTACCAGGTTGAGAGTGGTGGTGAGGGTGGGTCGAGGCAGCAGCTGCGGCCGGCAGGGAGGCAGGGAGAGCACGGAGGAGGGCACTGCAGGCATGGCCGCCCGCACCTGGCGGGCCAAGGCTGCTGAGAGGAGCGCCAACTGAGAGGGGTGTGGGGGGAGAGAGGTGTGGTGGAGGGAGGAGGCGGGATTGGGGATGCAGTTATGGCAGTGGTGGGTTGGCGGGGCGAGCACGGAGGAGGGCACTGCAGCCATGGCCGCCCGCACCTGGCGGGCCAAGGCTGCTGAGAGGAGCGCCAGCTGGAGGGGTGTGGGAGAGATGGAATGGGGACGCAGCAGTCAATTGAGGGCAGGGCCTCACGAGGCCCCTGAAACGTCACTCTGAGGCGGCCCCTGAAAAGTCATTCTGAGGCGCCTCACAAGCAACTCGCACCTGATGACCCAAGAATGCTGAGAGGAGCGGCAGATGAGAAGGGTGTGAGACGAGAGAGGTGGGTGGGTGGACGCTGGGATAAGACAAGCGGAAGAGAAGCAAGCCACTCAACTCGGTGTCCTCTTACTTCTTGCGGCAGGGGGTGCTTGGCGATAGTGACATTGAGGCAGCAAGCAATCAAGGGAAACTCTGAGTGGACCTCGAGAACTATAAGAGTCAGAGATGGAGAAGACAGGCAGACGACAGGTGACTTTGAGACGTCCCAAAGCTCGAGGCAGCAAGCAATCAAGGCAAAGTTTGAGTGGACCTCGAAAACTGTAAGAGTCAGAGACGGAGACGACAGACAGACGACAGGTGACTCACGTCGCTCTGCTTGTCTGGCGGCACGAATTGCCTGGCTGTGGTGACATCGGGCCAGCGGTCGAGGCCGAAAAGCTGCTCTGTTTGCATGGGCGAGGCAGATGCATACACCCACGGCGCTGCTTCTCGTGTTTGGTTTACCACCCACTGCTGCCGTAGCACCGCACACAGTTCCACGTGGCACAGCCTGGTTGGATGGGAGGAGAGGGGGTGGACAGGTGGAACAGGGGTGGGGGACGAGCAGCAGGAGTGAGAGGAGAATGCAGAGGTTGTGTGAGTGGGAGACGAGAAGTCAGGAACCTGTTTATGTTGCCACGTTCTTTGGCTTCACTGGTTAAGAGGGGTAGTGAGGAAGGAGGAAGGGACCTACTTGACCAGATACGCTTGTGCAGTGCATGGAAGCAAAACTCATGTGGAGCATACGTATACGTATTAGATGTGCGCATGTATGCGCCACTCACTTGTGCATGCTTAGGAATGACGTCCAGTACGCAGTCACAAGACCCTTTGCTGCAACCTTCACTGCTTCCACTTCCTCCTCCGTTAGACTCACACTCCCATCAGTCACAGTCACTCCAGTGGTGGTAGTGGTATCCCTCTTCCCCACCTGACTGCCCGTCCCATCCTCTACACTCAACTCCCCCTTCCCACCTTCCTCCCTGCTTCCACCCCCAGGATCGGCAACCCCTTCACCCACACCATCACCACCGCTCGTCACCGTGCCCGACCCACCACCACTCTGCTTCCCTCCCTCATCACCCCCCACAGCCACACCTTCTCCCTCCCGCTCCTGCGCTCTCCCTTTCAACCCATTGTCACCTCTGTTACAGTCATTACCACCCCGTTCACTGCCCTCTGCAGCCTCTCCACTCCCGCTCGCCCCTCTCTCTGTTTCTGCACCTGGCTCCTCACTTCTGCTCGTCTCCACTCCACTGGATTTCGCCCCTGCCCTGTCAGCATCTGCCCCGTCAGCATCTGCCACGTCAGCACGTTCCCTGTCAGCATCTGCCCTGTCACCATCTTCTCTGTCGGACTGACCCATCAGCTTGCGCAGTGCACTGGCGAGCACAGGAGAGCAGAGTGACTGGAGAAATGGGGAAGGAGAAGGGACGAAGGTAAGGAAGAGGAAGGGAGTAGTAGGGATGAGAGGAAAAAATACCAAGAGGGATTGAGAAAGTGAATAGTTTCTGTTCATCACAATAATTTGAGTATGCGCTGGTGTACAACAAGATCTTCACCTGTAACTGGTATGTGACCATGCATGGAAATCATACCCCCCCCCCCCCCCCCCCCCCCCCACACACACACCCACCCACACCCACCCACACCCACCCACACCTTCACCCACCCACACCTTCACCCACCCACACCCACACACACCCACACCCACCCACACCCACACCCACCCACACCCACACCCACCCACACCCACACACACCCACACCCACCCACACCCACACACACCTGCTCAGCCATGGCGTCTGCGGGAGGCAGCAGGTGGTGCAGGTTGTATGTGGCAGCGAGGGCAGCGTTGAGGGAGCGCAGGAGGAGAGCGGACTCGAGCAGCAGACTCGTCATGGTCGTTGTTGCGGGGTCTGCGAGCTGCAGGGGAGGAGGGCGTGGTGTGCGAAGGGAGGAGGTGGAGTGAAGGGGGGAACTAGAGTGAGTGCACGGAGAGAGGACTCGAGCAGCAGACATGCCATGGTTGCTGTTGAAGGGTCTGCTAGCTACAGTGAAGAGGGAGTGGCTGTGAGTGAAAGGAGGAACTAGAGTGAGTGCACGGAGAGAGAGGATTCAAGCAGCAGACATGCCATGGTCGTTGTGAAGGGGTCTGCTAGCTGCAGGGGGGGAGGGAGTGGCGTGTGAGTGATGAGTGAGAGGGACTAGAGTGAGTGCACGGAGAGAGGGGACTCGAGCAGTAGACACGCCATGGTCCTTGTTGAAGGGTCTGCTAGCTGCAGGTGGTGATCGGCACAGAAGGCGAAAAGTTGGGAAGGGGAACGGGGTACAAGTGGGTGTGAAGGGAGCAAGTGGAGCAGCAGACATGCCATGGTCCTTGTGAATGAGTCTGCAAGTCAGATCCCCTTAGCCTTGCCATTCTTCTCCTGCCATGATCCCCTTAGCCTTGCCATTCTTCTCCTGCCATGATCCCCTTAGCCTTGCCATTCTTCTCCTGCCATGATCCCCTTAGCCTTGCCATTCTTCTCCTGCCATGATCCCCTTAGCCTTGCCATTCTTCTCCTGTCATGATCCCCTTAGCCTTGCCATTCTTCTCCTGCCATGATCCCCTTAGCCTTGCCATTCCTCTCCTGCCATGATCCCCTTAGCCTTGCCATTCTTCTCCTGCCATGATCCCCTTAGCCTTGCCATTCTTCTCCTGCCATGATCCCCTTAGCCTTGCCATTCTTCTCCTGCCATGATCCCCTTAGCCTTGCCATTCTTCTCCTGCCATGATCCCCTTAGCCTTGCCATTCTTCTCCTGCCATGATCCCCTTAGCCTTGCCATTCTTCTCCTGCCATGATCCCCTTAGCCTTGCCATTCTTCTCCTGTCATGATCCCCTTAGCCTTGCCATTCTTCTCCTGCCATGATCCCCTTAGCCTTGCCATTCTTCTCCTGCCATGATCCCCTTAGCCTTGCCATTCTTCTCCTGCCATGATCCCCTTAGCCTTGCCATTCTTCTCCTGCCATGATCCCCTTAGCCTTGCCATTCTTCTCCTGCCATGATCCCCTTAGCCTTGCCATTCTTCTCCTGCCATGATCCCCTTAGCCTTGCCATTCTTCTCCTGCCATGATCCCCTTAGCCTTGCCATTCTTCTCCTGCCATGATCCCCTTAGCCTTGCCATTCTTCTCCTGCCATGATCCCCTTAGCCTTGCCATTCTTCTCCTGCCATGATCCCCTTAGCCTTGCCATTCTTCTCCTGCCATGATCCCCTTAGCCTTGCCATTCTTCTCCTGCCATGATCCCCTTAGCCTTGCCATTCTTCTCCTGCCATGATCCCCTTAGCCTTGCCATTCTTCTCCTGCCATGATCCCCTTAGCCTTGCCATTCTTCTCCTGCCATGATCCCCTGCCTTGCCATTCTTCTCCTGCCATGATCCCCTTAGCCTTGCCATTCTTCTCCTGCCATGATCCCCTTATCCTTGCCATTCTTCTCCTGCCATGATCCCCTTAGCCTTGCCATTCTTCTCCTGCCATGATCCCCTTAGCCTTGCCATTCCTCTCCTGCCATGATCCCCTTAGCCTTGCCATTCTTCTCCTGCCATGATCCCCTTAGCCTTGCCATTCTTCTCCTGCCATGATCCCCTTAGCCTTGCCATTCTTCTCCTGCCATGATCCCCTTAGCCTTGCCATTCTTCTCCTGCCATGATCCCCTTAGCCTTGCCATTCTTCTCCTGCCATGATCCCCTTAGCCTTGCCATTCTTCTCCTGCCATGATCCCCTTAGCCTTGCCATTCTTCTCCTGCCATGATCCCCTTAGCCTTGCCATTCTTCTCCTGCCATGATCCCCTTAGCCTTGCCATTCTTCTCCTGCCATGATCCCCTGCCTTGCCATTCTTCTCCTGCCATGATCCCCTTAGCCTTGCCATTCTTCTCCTGCCATGATCCCCTTATCCTTGCCATTCTTCTCCTGCCATGATCCCCTTAGCCTTGCCATTCTTCTCCTGCCATGATCCCCTTAGCCTTGCCATTCTTCTCCTGCCATGATCCCCTTAGCCTTGCCATTCTTCTCCTGCCATGATCCCCTTAGCCTTGCCATTCTTCTCCTGTCATGATCCCCTTTCTTGCACGCTAACTCACAACGTGACAGACACATTCCCTCACTTACTCACACACACTCACCTTCGCCTTGCCATTCTTCTCCTGCTCCACTGCTCCAGAATCCTCTCCGCTCCTTCCCTTGCCCGCCAAAGGCCCCTCTCCATCCTTCTCATTGCCCGCACCACCTGTGATTCCAGTTCCCCCTCCGGTTGCACCAGCAGCAGCCTCCCCACCTCCGATGGGAATGCTCTTTAGCACCTCATCTGGACTCGACTTGTCTGCCACATCATTACCCGCCACCACGCCGCCACCCACCACGCCACCCTGCTCCCCCTGCGCCCCACCAAAGCTACCCTCCGCCTCATGGAACTCCTCGCTGCCCTCCTCCACATGGCCTCCTGCCCCTGCCCCTGCTGCTGCTCCTGCTGCTGTTGCTGCGCCACTCACTGCCCCTGCTGCTGCTGCTGCTGCTGCTGCAGTTGCTGCGACACTCCCTGCCCCTGCTGCATCTGCTGCTGCCCCTGCACCTGCAGCTACAGCAGTGTCGTCTGCAGCTGCACCCCCGTCTGCACCGCCTGCACCACCCAAGCTGCCGCCACCACCAGCACTGGGAGCATCAGCAGCAGTCGCTGCAGTGGTGCTGTCATTTTGGGATGTAGCAGCAGGGGCGCTGTTAGCCTGAGATGTAGTGGTAGAGGCGGGCTGCTGGGTGAGCGGTTGTGAGGAGTTGTCAGTGGTGTAGAAGGTAATTGGAGGCAAATCCGCCGGCGGAGGGAGTGTGGCAGGAGGGGGTTTCACTGGACGCACAACCCTGCGAGTGGCACGGGGGGAGACGGGAGTTGAGAGTGCTGGGTAAAGGATATGGAGGAATTGTGGATAGGGTGCTGAGATGCTTGTGCGAGGAGGGGTTAAGTGAGGTAGTTAGAGAGCAGTGGGAATGGGAGAGGGAAAAGGGGAGGGAGGGAGGGAGGGAGGAACAGAGAGGAGAAAGGGAGAATACATAAAGAATTCTTCATAACTTGATTATTCCATATGCCACCCAGGGAGTAACACTATCCTATACCTAATAGGCTACACCTACTGACCTGGGTCGATGCGCGGAGTGCAAGGGCGGGTTGGAGAAGTGCAGCATGGCGGCATGGACAGTGACGTCCAGCTGAGCAAAGCGCATGGTGTCGAATGTGACGGGCGTGTACTCGTGCACGTGGTGCCTGCCACATGCCCATGCTGCCTGCTGCAACACATACACATGCAGCCTGCTACCACATGCCACTTGTGATTGCACTCCTACACTCCTACTGACCTGGGTCGAGGGGCAGAGTGGAGAGGAGGCTTGGAGAAGTGCAGCATGGCGGCATGCACCGTAACATCGAGCTGGGCGAAGTGCATGGTGTCGAATGTGACGGGCGTGTACTCGTGCACGTGGTGCCACATGCCGCCCGGAATGCGCACTATCTGCCGCGCCACTGGGTCCAGGTCGTCAGGGGGCACGTTGCCCCGACCCGCTGTGAAGGGCGCGTGGAGGAGCTCAAAGCGGAGAGAGACAGGCTCGTCGAACGGTCTCTGGGGGAAGGGGAACGCGGGGCGCACAAGTGGGAGAAAAGATGCAGGACATGAGAGGCATGCCGCACGCATGTGGGTAGGGTCCAGGTCGTCAGGAGGCCCGTTCAACCGGCCCGCTGTGAAGGGCGCGTGGAGCAACTCAAAGCGCAACGAGACAGGCTCGTCGAACGGCCTCTGTGCATAAAGCGGAGGGGAGAGACACGAAGATTTGAGCAGTGAAAATCGGAGGCATGCCACTGGGGGTACATGCATCAGGTGGTCCGAGCAGGGGGCACGTTCCCCTGGGCCCAGGTCGTCCAGCGGGACGTTGCCCTGCCCCGCTGTGAATGGCGACTTTTGAGTCGACTCAAAAGTCACCTCGTCCAGCGGCACGTTGCCTCACCCCGCTGTGCATGGCGCATGGAGGAGCTCCAAACGGAGCGAGACAGGCTCGTCGAATGGCCTCTGGGGAGAGAGGGACAAAGGCACACAGAGAAGGGTCCAGGTCGTCACGAGGCACATTCCCCCTGCCCACTGTGACGGGCATGTGGAGAAGCTTGAAACGGAGCGAGACAGGCTGGCTTGCAGAATGACCTCTGGGGGAAGAGAATGATGCAGACATGCAAGCACATACAAGTACACAAGTGCACCACACACACACACACACACACCTTTTGGCGCACGGGCAGGTGGAAGCAGGCGACCTCTCAGAGCCCCACGTCCTGATGTGTGAGTGCACTGGGCGCTTCAATGCATGTGCTGACCATACCCCACTGCCACAAAAACAAGCCCAGCAGGACCCAGGCAGACAAGCTAGGCACTACCTTTTGGCGCACGGGCAGGTGGAAGCAGGCGACCTCCCGCAGTCCCACGTCCTGGCGGGCGAAGCGGATGCGGAAGTAGCGTGAGTGGTAGCTGCTGTCACTGTCATCCACCCGCCATGACGTCAGCGCCTCACCCTTGTGCGTGTCTGGGACTGAATTGTTGAAAAGAGAAACATGGATGGTTGCAAGGAGGGAGGAGAGGCGGTTCAAAAAAGTTGGAGAGACTCAAAAGTGACTTCTGGGAAGTAGCACGAGTGGTAGCTGCTGTTGCTGTCGCTATCGACTACCCGCCACGACGTCAGCGCCCCGCCCTTGTGTGTCTCTGGGACTGGGGTTGGAAGGGAGAATGAAAGCAGAGTCTGGGGAGAATGGGACTCTCTTGGTAGGCTTGGCGTGCTCACCAACAAGGCAAGCAGAATCAAGGGCGGATGTCAATCGACATAAAATTGTCAGTCTGGAGTTGATGGGGATGGCAATTTGTTTGAGTTGAAACGTCGGGGACTGATGGGAATGAATGACACATCAGGGATTGACGGGATGTCATTAAAATGACATAGACTAATTGAATGTCACTGAAATGTTAGAGATTGATGGGTTTTGTATAACAATGTCAGGGATTGATTTGATGGTATGGTGTCTGAGATTGGTTGAATTTCAATGAATCGTCATTAAGTGATGGAATGTCATTGAGATGTCATGGAATGTCAATGAAACGTCAGGCATTGACTGGAATGTCACTGAAATGTCAGGGATTGATGGGTTGTCATTGAAATGCCAGGGATTGATGGGACGTCATTGAAATGTTAGGCATTGATGGGATGTCAATGAACGTCAGGCATTGATGGGATGCCAATGAACGTCTGGCATTGATGGGATGTCATTGAAATGTCAGGCATTGATGGGATGTCAACGGAATGTCAGGGATTGATGGGATGTCATTGAAATGTCAGGCACTGTTGATGGATTGTCCAAGAAATGATGACGCAATGTCGGTCAAGGAGGAAAGGGAACACCGCAGAAACTGTATGCTCACTAGCGGGAAAAATCAGAGGGAAGTTCACGACGTGTGCTGCGTGCACGCGAGTAACGGGAGGCTGACGGCTCACATGCGTATTGCAGAACGCGTGACGGAGACGCCAGTCGCCCCGAGCTGTCCCACACGCATTGCACCTTTACGCCGTACCACCTGCGATTGCACGATGCCACGTCAGCACGGATTGAAACCACGGAGATCCAACATACTGATATACTCGAAACGAAGCCACACAGAAAAGACATTCGTGACCAGGGAAGTGGTTACTCGCGTACCCTTGTTTCAGCAGGTCGAGGTTATGGAAATTATGGAGGTACACCGCTACCTCCAGCTCTGGCTGGTTCGCCATTCTTGACCGTTGATTCGCCTTAATCAACGACGCTGCTCAGCAGGTCGAGGCAGTAGAGGTATCGATAAATTCGCGCAGGGAATTTGACAGCTCTGGCTAAATCCCCATTCAGTATCAGGGCTGGTCCGAAATACAGTACCAGGGTCAAAGAGGAATGGTCAAGCGTATGAAGAATGACCCATTGCGAATCATGGCGGTAACTCAGGTGCTAAAGAGCCGAAGATAGTGAGCAGCAAGAAATCAGTTACAACGCACATATCGAGCACGAACGAGAGACCTAGCCATGGGCGAACAGAATCAGAGACTCCATCCAGAGACTTGCTCAACAGATACTTCAGCTGGATTTGGGGAAACAGTGAAGGGAGAGCGTGCTAGCGCGTGAATGCCGCCAATCCCGAGGTTCTCCCATCTCCCAACCAAAGCTGCAGTTCCTCATTTGGGAGTGAAGCTCGTTTTGCACAGCAATTGCAACTGAACATTTCGTCAGGATGGCCTGCAAACTTCAAATATTATCTTCCTGTTGCCTCAAAAGTACACTTATATTCCTGTTTGGTTTCATATCCAAACTTGCCTTGGGCTCTTGGGCTGCGAACTATTCTTGCATCAACACAGAGCTTCTGAAAAAACAAAATTCCAAAAAGCCTCTAAAAAATCAAAACTAGCTATCTATGATTGCATCAGCTTCTCATGGCTGCATGCTATGTTGGCTTCTCATACGTGTTGGCATCCATCCAATCACGGCACATCTTCTGCACCATGTCTGCTGCATCCGCTAGAATCAACAGATGAGTGTCGTCTAGAACCTGAGGAATGGGCAGAAAACGAAATAGAACAGAAAAAATAAAGGGCAATCTTGTCTGCTTCAGGAACATACTGTGTACATGTACTGGTAACTGACATTTTTTCTCGAAAATGACGCAAATACATAACCTAATGGCAAGAATCTCGTTGTATCAGTGACCCATGTGCTAAATCAACACATTGATTTGATGAGACATGAATGGGAGAACGTCTGAGTATGAGCGAGATCGCAAGGGAACCAAACAAAAAACGGAGACAGTTATTCGCCTAAGACCATAGCACCTGAAGAATGAACTTCTCGGCCCCTCCCCTTTTGCTGTCAAGAAAGATAATATACTGTGCCATGGGAATGTCGCTGTAAGAAAAGGACCGTGAGAGAAAGAGGGGGGAGAGGGGAGCAGGGGAGAATGTGAGGGAGGTGGGGAGAGGGGAAAGTGGGTAGGGAGGGGAGAGATGGTGGCAGTGGCAGGCAACGGCGGTGAGCCATGCGAGTGCTGATTGGGGATGACGAGGTAAGAGACGCCAACGAGCAGGCCAAGAATGCGATTAATTGTACGAATTCGGACAGCTAATACCGCAAGTGATTGCACGTAATCGGTTTTGCGGATACCGACGTGTCAGGCGGAACAAGACTCAAGGGCAATGAATAAAAGAGCACAAGAACGGACGCGTACTGACCATTCAATCAGCACTCCCTTCTGTGCGTTCACCATCCTGCGCGCATAGCTCTTCACAGCCACTAAAGCTATTCACGCTACTGCGTCGTTGACCTGTTCATACTACAATCGATTCACCTGTATTGCCTGACGGAGCTTAGCAAGGCTGCTGTGCACGGCCTGGCTACTAGGCAAAGCTATATGGTGCTGTTGACGTGCTTGGCGGGAATTTGCGGCGGTGATGGGTATGTGGATCGTTGGGGCTTGTGCCACCGTACTCGCCATTGGAAGAGCAGAACTGGTTTAGAAGCAGCTGACTGAATATATTTCACATGGACGACGAGGCAAGCAATTTTCCAGGCTTGTTCTAGACAGCTTGCTCATATGATACTTCACATCAAATTGAGCTTTTACAGATCACAATCTCAGCACACAAAAATCCCTGCACGCCTCAATCAAGACTGGGAGTGGGTTGTGCTGGCAGACGATGGCCTGCGGTCAAAATTGAGCGATGCCTTGTCGAAAATGTATCCAAACGTCCAATCGTACGATGCCACATCAACACAGGAAGCCAAGGTGGGGTTTCTTCGCATGGCAAGCTTCCGTGCCATGGTGATCCGTGCAGGCAAGGGCAGCTGGTTGAGAGCCCACTCCAAGAGACCAGCATCTGAATCAGCAAAGTCAGTTGCATGCCTGGGGGGAGAGAGGGAAGGGGTGGATGGACAGAGGAGGATGGAACGGAATGACGGCAAGACCTTTGAGGTGCCACGGTACCAATCCAACCACGCTAGGGCAGCTGGTTGAGAGCCCACTCCTAGAGATAAGCATCTGATTAAGTCAGATGCATGCCTGGAGGGCGGATAACCTTGTGACATGATCACCAAGCGATGTGATCACAAAAAAAAAAAAACACAAAAAAAAGGTACCTGAAGAATTTGTGCAGGCAAAGAACCTCTAAGGTCCCATCATCACCACCACCACTTGCATCATCACCAGCGTTCCCACTAGCACTGACCACTTGAGGAGGCGGGGGAGGCACACGCCTTGTCAGCAGTCATGCCGATGCAGCTGGCGAGGTAGAGGTCTCTCGCATGCTCCAGCTGCGATTGCAGGGAGTGTGGCAGGTAGGCTCGCAGCACAGCACCAGCACAGCACCAGCAGCAACACCACAAACACCAGCACCAGCACCGCCGCCAGCACCAGCACCAGCACCAGCACCAGCAGCAACACCACAAACACCAGCACCAGCACCACCGCCAGCACCATCAGCACAAGAAAGAGCGAAATCACTGACCATTTCAGGAGGCGGGGGAGGCACACGCGGTTGTCAGCAGTCATGCCGATGCAGCTGGCGAGGTAGAGGTCCCTGGCATGCTCCAGCTGCGATTGCAGGGAGTGTGGAAGGTAGGCTCGCAGCACAGGCGCACTCAGGGATCCCGGCGAGAGAGCAAACGACACCAGCGGCTCCGCCTCCCCCACCACCCACTGCTGCCTCGGGTCATCTGGCGGAAAGGGCGTGGCGTTTAGTGCCTTGGCCTGAGACGAGAAGGAGGAGACAGGAGGGGCAAGGAGGGGTGACAGAAGTAGCAAAAAGGGAGATGAGTGCCCATGAGTGGAAGATAGGAGAGGCAAGGGAGGGAAGGAGGGGGGTGGGAGTGCAGGGAGTGTAGCAGATAGCAGATGCACTGTAAGTGGGTGGGGAAGTGGCATCGGACCAGAGGAGATGGCTTGGTTGGCAGCGGGGCTTTGAAAACGGCGTTTTCAGTGTCGGTGGCTGTCACTGCATGGCCGATCCTTTAGTCGACTAGAAAAGTGGAGTGAGTAGTACTCCTAATCACCCCAGAAGAGATGGCCTGGCATCAGGAGCTTTGATAACGGCATATTCAATATAAGCTACTGTTCACTGAGTGGCCTTAGAGCAGACCCTAAAGCTCCGTGTGGATGGGGCAGTGGAGCGATTGACACTCACCAGAGGCGAGGGCCTGGCAGCTGGAGCTCTGAGAATGGCAAACTCGATGTCTGTGGCTGTGACTGCATGGCCCCCTATGGTGTATGACGCCTGGCAAGAGGAGGAGATGATGGGATGCGTTGGAAGGGGATGGGATGAATGAAATTGTGTGTGGAAGATAGGGAGGGGAGCATTCGCAAGGGACGAGGTGAAGTGGAATGGAGCGGAGTGGAGTGGAGGCGAGAGAAGTGAAGTGAAGTGGGAAGAACTGTAGAGGCAGGTAGAGAAGGAGCAAGTGAGATGGGGTGGAAGGGGCAATGCAGTGTGTGTAGACCAGGGGCTACTCACGGTCTGCAGCAGAGCAATGCGGCGCAGGTGAGTGTCAGGACAGCCATTGGTGATGTACGTCTGATGTGACTTTTGAGTCGACTCAAAAGTAGCAGTGTGTATAGCGGGGGGGGTACTCACGGTCTGCAGCAGAGCAATGCGGCGCAGGTGAGTGTCGGGACAGCCGTTGGTGATGTATGTCTGATCAATGATGGGATGGGAGAGGGGGTAAAAAGGGACGGATTCACACAGGTGCAAAGATGAAGGGTGCAGGACATGGCATGTTTGAGCGAGCAGCAGTTGGTCAAGAAGGCAGGATTGAGCACTCTTTCGACTGACATATTACCAAAAATAGGAGTGCAACGCACCGAGAGCAAGAGGGCGTTGTACACGTTGATCCAAAAGACGAGCCTCTCCATGTGTGAAAGGCTGGCAGGGTCTACCAGCCGCAGCTGATCCACGTAGTGCCTGGCGAATGGGGGGGAAAGAGGGGGGCAGGGAAACGGAGAAGAGGGGGAGGTGTGGTTTGAGTTGACTCAAACACTCCGTGTGTGAGTGAGGGGTGTGGTCTACTACCAGCCGCAACTGATCCACGTAGTGCCTGGTGGGTGGGGGTATGGGGGGGGAAGGGACGAAGAGGGGTGGGTGTGTTTTGAGTCGATTTGAATCACTCTGTGTGTGAGAGAGGGGTGCGGTCTACCAGCCGCAGCTGATCCACGTAGTGCCTGGCGACGGGGGGAAAGAGGGGGGGAGGGGGGGGAAGGAGACGGAGAACAGGGGGTGGAACAGGATTGAAGAGCAGGTAGCAAAACCAGTGTGACTAGTGGAAGATGGTACACGGTCAGCTTAATGCCGAGACTGTTTCGTCATGGATTTGATTCTCCTGGACATGTCGTACCTGTGTCTCTTCAGTGCTGCCACGTCAGCATGCACATATGCGCCTTCCTCAGGTACTGCCTCCGCCACTACCAGCTCCCACCCTGCCCCTGATGCCCCCTCCCCGCCCCTCCCACTTCCTCCCATCTCCGCCCTCCCACTCCCCATCCCTGGCCCCATTCCCCCTTCCGCCAGCACCATTCCCCCCTCTCCTTCTCCACCTCCGCCTCCCCCTGCTCCCCCCCAGGATCCTCTCCAACCCTCTGCTCCATCCGAGCCTGAGGTTAGGACTCGCCGCCGGGGCCGAGGGGCAGCTTCGGCAGCAGCGGCAGCAGCAGCAAGGGCTGCGGCGGTGGTGGCGGCTGCAGCAGCAGTGGTGGCGGGAGAGAGGCGAGTGTTGATCGGAGGGTGGGGAGGCTGGTTTTCTCCTACTCCTCCTCCTCCTGCTCCTCCTGCCACTCCAGCTCCTCCTGCTCCTGCTCCTCCTATTGCTCCACCTCCCTTCACTGCTGCTCCTCTCCCCTTTCCATCACCATCAGCACCGCCTGCACCATCCCCGCCCTCTCCCCCTTTCACGCCCAGCCCTCCCTTTCCCCGCTTGGGTCCCAGCAAGGAGTAGGGGGACGCAGCTGAGGGGGAGTTAGAAGAAAGAACACGTTCAGATGGGGAGAGGCAGGAGGTGGCATGAGGAGTAGGGCTCCTGGGCGGGCGGCCAGAGTAAGCACCTTCAGAGGGGGAGAGGCAGGAGGCGGCATGGGGAGTAGGGCTCTTGGGCGGGCGGCCAGAATAAGCACCTTCAGAGGGGCTTTTTGGGAGGAGAAGACGCGTGCGGATAGGGTTGGGTAAGGTTGAGCCGCCCGGGTCAGTTGTGGTTGAGCCGGCTGGGTCAGTTGTGGTTGAGCCGGCTGGGTCAGTTGTGGTTGAGCCGGCTGGGTCAGTTGTGGTTGAGCCGGCTGGGTGGGCTGCGATTGAGCTGTCTGGGTTGGCTGTAGTTGGGTTGGCCAGGGCCAGTGGCTTGGTGGGAACGGTTGCTAACTGCTGCTGCTGCTGCTGCTGTTGCTGCTGGTGCTGTGTGGACTCGTAGAGAGGGTGGAGAGCCAAAGGGGCACCTGAAGCTAGTGGCGCCAAGGGATGCTGTCTACCTGAGGGATACTTTTTGGATGCTCTGGGATAGAGGGGCCCAGATTGGGACTTCCGAGGACAAGAGGGGTCAGGATGAGAGGGCTGCGAGGGCTGGGAGGGCTGGGAAGGCTGGGAGAGCTGGGAGGGTTGGGAGGACTGGGAGGGTTGGGAGGACTGGGAGGACTGGGAGCGGGAAGGGCCAGAATGGAAGGTGTGGGAGCGGGGAAAGGCGATTCCGGGTTCATGAGCGAAGCTGGGCTGCTGAGAGCCTTCCCCGCCCCTCCACCCCCTGCTGTACGCACCTCCCATGCGCCCCACACCAGCAGACATACCGGGAATGTTACCAGGGGCCGGTGTTGAGGGGTGCACAGAGGAGGAGAGGCGCGCTGAAGGCGGGTGCAACGGCGGGAGGTGCAGGGGAGGCGGGTACCGGCCGGGGACACCGTCAGGTGCTGCTGCTGCGAGTTTCCAGGTGCTGCTGATGGAAATCAGCTCTGCAGCGCTGCTGCTCTGTGCACGCTGCATCTTCCTGCCTCCTCCTCTTCCACCTCCCCTCCCAGCATTGGTGCCAGCAAGACTGCTGCCCCCCCCACCACCACCAGCAACAGCAGCAGCACCGCCGCTACTATCAGCAGCAGCAGCAGTGCCGCGTCCATTGCCCAATCTTGCTCCTCGCCCTGCCGTAGCACCCACCAACGGAGCCCTCCCTCCCTGCACCATCATCTGCCCTCTCCCTAGTTCCTTCCCCCCCTGCCCCTGCTGCCCCAGCAGTCTCTGCTGCTGCTTCTGGTGCTCCTGAAACGCAAAAGAGGATGTCTCTAACGCGGACTGAGAATGTGGAATCAGCATTCTTCCGTTCACAACCTTCACACCACCAACACCACTCCCACCGCTATTCCCACCGTCCCTCTTGCCACCACTCCCACCGCCACTCCCATTGTCGCTGTTGCCTCCCAAACTGTCCGAGTCTGACCCCTGGCTCCTCTCCTCAAGGGAGTCACCATGCTGTGCGCTGCTGTCTGCTCGTCTGAGCACCCTCCGCTGTCCCAGCTGCTTCGGAGGCAGCTGCAGCGGCTTCCCTGGGCTTCGCTGCTCTAGCTGCTTCTTCTGATCCCGCTGCTTCTGCTGTTGCTGCTGCTTCTGTTGCTGCTGCTGCTCGCTCAGCTTCTCTTCCCCTGCTCTCTCACCCAAACCCGCACTGTTCACTGATCTCGCCCCTTCTTTCGCCTCACCCGCATCGCCAGAGGGAGCGAACGGGGAGGCGAGGGGGGAGAGGGAGTCAGAGTCAGAAAGCAGCGATGCAGTATCCAGAGGGGTCACTGCAGGAGGGCGCTGCAGGGAGGATGGCGTTACAGGGGGTAGCGTTGAGGGTGGTAGCCTCACAGTGGAAGAGGAGGGGTTGCAGAGATTCTGGTGCCGTGGGCTGATTTCAGGGGAATTACCCGCTAAAAGACACTCATGCACGGATTCTACCCCAGACTGCAGACCGCCCTCATCTAACCCCCCCTCGCATCCACCGCCTTCCGCCTTGCCCCCTGCTGCCCCCTCTTGGCCCCTCTCCCTGCCTCGCGTTCCTCCCTGGAACAGCCTCAGCAGCCCACTCCGTACGCCCTCCCTTGCAGCATCTGCATTGTGATTGTGAGAGCCCAGGGACATTGACAGGGGAAACCTAGCATTGGCGGTGGTTCTAAGATGAGGAGAGGAGAGATTCGACCCCTTTGGATCATCCTGTTGCCCTCTTGCCCTGGTTCCTTCTCTCGCTCCTGCCTTTCCCCTCCCTCCTGCCCCTCCTGCCCCTCCTGCCCCGTCTTGCTCCCCCCCTCCCTCCCCCGCTGCCCCATCACCATCCCCTCTCGGCTTCCTTCCCAGGGACGACTTGTGAGGGGGTCGGGAGTGAGGGAGGGGGAGGGGGAGGGCAAGAGAGGACCAGGCGGAAGAAGAGGAGGAGGAAGAGGTGGTCGATGAGGGGGGCAGGCGAGGCGAGAGGGAGGAGGACACAGAGGTCGATGTAGACTCGCTGGCAGAGAAAGCAGCAGCAACCACGTCCCAAGGATTCTCGTTCTTAACTGAAATCGCCAGCAGCTCAAGAGACCTCGGGTCAAGAATACGTGCCACGTCCTCTCCCCCACCCCCGCCCCCGCCCCCACCTACTCCCCCTCCGCTTCCTCTTCCTCCCCGCCTGCTGCCGCTGACACCGCTGCTCCTGCTACTGCTCTTCACAAGCCTGCTCCCCTGCATGCTCCCGCTCCTCCCTGCCACATCCCCTCCAAACCCCGAAACTGATCCGTTCAGCCCTGAGCCTGGCCCGGGCGGCATTTGTTGACTGCGTCTGGCACTGAGAGCACTGTTCACGGAGCCCTGGCGAGGGAAGGCGGCAGCCATATCTGCCATAACCCCCAGCCCTCCACTCAATCCCCCCAAGCTCCCTCCCAGACCTCCTAGCCCCCCTAGGCTTCGCCTCCAGCTGCTTCTCCTCTCCCCTCCCTGCTCCGACGCCTGTCGAAACAGCTTCGGACTGGCCGCCTGCAGGGCTTTCTCCTGAGCTTTCTCCTGGGGATTCCCCTGCTCCCCCTCAGCACTTATCTCCCAGTGCTGAGGTTTGGCCGCTGTAGAGTCCGGGAGGGCCATGCAACCTGGGGGTTGGTCAGGGCTGAACGCCTCTTCTCCTTCTGACGTGCTGCCGCTGTTAGGAGCCCTCACCGCATCCTCCGACCCAGCCGCATCACCAGCAGGTCCACCGGTATTATTAGCGCCAGTAGCATTAGAAGAGGCAGGAGGGGGAGCGCTGCCAGAGTCCTGTGCGCCATCTAAGGCAGAGGCGCGAGACCTGTGCCCCTGGTGCAGGCCTGAGACGTTCACACCCCTCTCGTCCCAGAAGGCGGGGGGGAGGGGCATGTGTGTGCCGTGCCTCATGTATACGGAGGCCACAGTGCGAAGCAGAGCCACTGAGAGGTCACAGGGGCGCGAGGAGAGGTCTCTCACTGCGATGCCACCTGCCGCTCCTGCTGCCCCTGCTCCTGCTCCTGCTGCTCCTGCTGCTGCTCCTGCTGCAGTGTTGCTGGTTGATAGGTCGCCTGCAGCAGAGGAGTGCTTGGTGTGGTTCCGGCCTCTGGGCGTCCTTTCCTCCCCGTGGAAGGAGGGCGCTGGGACAGTCTCAGAACGAGGAAACGCAGGCGAGAGGGCGGGAGCAGGGGAACGGCCAGAAGCAGGAGAGCGGGCAGAAGCAGGAGAGAAGGCGGAAGCAGGGGAGTGGGCAGAAGCAGGCTTGAACCCACCACTTTCTCCTCCCTCAGTTCCCTGATTTTCTTCCACTCGACTGATGCTCTTCCCTTCCGGCTTTCCTCCACTCGCATCCCCTCCTTGCACACTCGCAGCTGCAAAGTCCAGAGAGCCCTGCCTCTCTGGAGACTCCACGTCAGGGCCATGGCCCCCGCACTGAGACTCTCCTGCCCCCGCTGCCCCTGCTGCCCCTGCTGGCCCTCCTGACCCGCCTGGCGCTGCTGCCCCGTGTGCAGGTGGAGAGTCCAGGAAGTCACGGAAGCTCCCAGTGGCTGCTCGTTGCCGAGAGGGGGAAGGGGAACATGGCGCACCACTTGCAGTCTCCGCTTCGTCACCTGCCTCTGCTTCTCCCTCTGAGTCTGCATCTGATTGTGCCGCTGCTTCCGCTCCTGCAACACTGCCTGCTCCTGTTTCTTCTGCACCTGCTGTGGATTCATCTGCTGTGCTGTCTCCACCCATGTCTGCCCCTCCTGCACCAGCCACCACAACCGTGTCTGCCCCCATTGTCTGCTGCTCTGCCTCTGTTGCCTTTCTCCCCAGTGATACAATCACTTCTCTGACTGCCACACCATCTGCTGCACCATCTGCTTCTCTGACTGCCGCACCATCTGCTGCAGCGTCCGCAGCAACGTCTGCTGCTCGCCCCACTGCATTTTCTGCTGCTTCGGTGTCAGCACCTTCTGCTGCTCCCTCTGCCTTTGCCTTTGCATGCGTCGCTTCTGCCCTAGCTACTCCACCACCACCGCCCCCCACACCCTCAGCAGCACCCAGACCCGTCTCATCAGCAGCCCAACCATTCAGTAACTCCCTGTTGCAATCACCTTCGATTCCAGGCCCCTGCTCTGTGTCACTGCAAGCAACTTCTTCTCTGCCTCCATTCACATCCCAATCCCTGCCCCCCTCTCTCTCTCCACCTCCCTCCTTGCATCTCCCTCTCTCTCTGCCTCCATCCACGCCCTTCCCTCCACCTCTCTGTTCTCGCTCATCTACGTCTGAATATCCATTCTGAACCGACCCCGCGCTTGCAGCTCTCACCACATCATCACATCCAGGCGAACCCCTCTCTACCCGCCCCAGCGGCTGCTGCGTTCCCCAGCGCTCAGACTCCCCATTGCCCGCCCCATTGTAACGAGGTGACTTTTGAGTCGACTCAAAAGTCACCTCAGACTCCCCACTGCCAGCCCCATCAACCTGCCGAGTCCACCCTCCTTCCAGCGCATTCAGCTCGCATGCCTGTTCGCTCGGCTCAGCCGCTCGATCACTCACCTCAGCCACCTGCCTACTCCGCCCATCTTCTTGCCCCGTCTGCCTCTCTCCTTGGCCACTCAACTCGCCTACCCGCTGGTTCAGCTCTTCTGAACTACCATTCAGCTCACCTAAACTACCACTCAGCCCATCCACCCTGCCGGACAATACAGCATCTGCCGCCTCTTCAGCTGCAAAAGCTGCTGGTTCTCCTCCTGCTGTGACCGCAACAGACTCCCCTGCAACCACAGCTGCCGCTTCACTGTCTTTCACTTTGCCTCGTTTTCCCTCCTTACTTTTCCTGCTCGTATTCCCCTCCTTCTGTCCAGCCTTCACTCCCTTACGCCCAATCGTCTTCTCCGTCCCTGTGCCTCTCTTCCCTTCATGCTTCTTCTCTTCAACCTTCTTCTCTTCATGTTTCTTCTCTTCATGCGTCTTATCTCCCTGCTTCTTCACCCTCTGCTTCCTCTCAACCGATTTCCCCAGAATCTGCTCCTTGCTGACAACCTCTTTCTCCCCCCAGTCCGCTCCTTTCTCCTCATTGAAACCATCAATGAAGAACCCGTTGCCATTGCATTTATCCCCGCTATAGTGTACCCCGCTTCCCGCAGGCTGGTCAATCGTAATAACAGGATCCTCTGTAAAGTTCCGCGTTCCAGGAGTATCGTTGGTGGTGAGCATATGCATGCTGACTCGGCGTGCTCTGTGGTGTGATGGGAAGTGACGTGACAGACAAGACACAGGGAGAGGCAGAGCAAGGAGGGAAAGATCGAACAAGGTGCGAAGATAATATTTAGGAACCGCACACAGCAACTACGAACGCATGAGCTAAGTGAGAAAGAACCAGCAGCGGACAGGCGGTTGCAGAAAGGGGCAACCTCTCTCATCTGAAGAAACCAGCACACGGATGGAGCATTGGTAAGGAGCCAGGATGTCTGTAACAAGGGTATCTGTCACGAGGCTGTTTGTAATGAGGCTACATCTGTACACTTACAGCTGACTCGTCAGCACATTCAGTCGCTGCTGCAGCTGAAGCAGCAGCTGCAGTTGTTCTGTCTCCCTTTCCCGACCCTTCTCCACCTCCCCAACTTCTGCCCGACCCCCTGCTTCCGCCCCTCCCCCTGGTTCTGATCTCTCTCCCGCGATCTCGCCCCTCTCAACCGCACCCAGCTGCACAGAACTAGCTCCAGCACTTCCAGACTCCGCCCTCCCTTGCTGCGCCAGTCGCTGCAAGGCCTGTAATTCTCCAGCCACCCACGCCACATGAGCGCGGGCACCACCATCCGCAGCAGCACCGTCAGCACCCCCTCCAGCAGCAGCATCACCACCAGCACTACCACCGCCTTGCACTGTGCGCCAGCGCCAGTAGTCGTTCCCTCTGAAACCCTCCCCCTCGCCGTCCCCATCCACGCTCTCCACCTTTCGCTTCACGGACCGCCGCCAAGAGCCCTCCACATGCGGCTCTTGAAGTACCAACTCCTGCTGCTCCTGCTGCAGTAACTGCTGCTGCTGCTGCTGCTGCTGCTTCTGGGGCAGCTGATCTCGGTTCTGACGGATTAACGAGGAGAAAAGGCCAGTAACTGAGGCAGGGGAGGAGGGCAAAGGGGGTTCGGCGAGTTGCGATGGAGTGACAGGAGCCAGCAGCCTTCGCTCGTCAGTAGGAACCAGAGGAACCGCAGCGCCAGAGGCAGTCGGTGCCTGATGCTCGTCAGGAGGAACCTGAAGATCCTCAGCCTCAGCGCCAGAGGCAGTCAGTGCCTGATGCTCGTCAGGACCCGCTGGCTGGCTCACAGGACCAGATTCGGACAATGTGGTGTTGGACTGTAGAGTCGCAGATTCTCTGCATCTGGACATATGCGAGGAGCGTACTGTCCTGCTCTGTTCTTTGCTAGGTAGAGACGACATGCCACTAGCCGACGCGCCCTTGTGCCTATTTAAAGACTTCTTTTTCAGGCCGCCACGTGCGCCCGAGATCCGCTTCTCGTCATCAGTCACTGCCACCTGGTAGGTGTTCTCGACTGGTGTAAACGACGGGTCATCACTCGAGCGTGCTCTTGGTACATGGTCACCAGAAGAGTGTAACAATCTCCGAGAGCGAGCTCCAGATCCTGGTAACTGGTTACTAGAATATTCTAAGCTTTCTTGGGAAGGAGCTGCTGGTGGCTCGGAAGAACTTAGGCGCGCTCGGAGTGAATGTTGCAGTGACTTGGCTGGTGTTTTGCGTGAATCAGTTGTGGGACCAGGTGAGTCGGCGTGTACCGAGGTGTTGTCCTCGGGGGTTCCGCGATCAGGGTGACCCGAATGCTGGATGTCACGCCATGGTTTGTGATGGCTGGCAGAAGCGACTGACGGCGATTTGGTCTTCTTTTTGACCGACTTTCTGAAAGCAAAGAAATGGAGGTCCGGGAAACGCAGGGGGAAGAAATCGGAACGCAACTTAATTAACTTTCAAGATAGTTATTCCTTAAAAGAACGCATGGACGTGACAAGCTCGCTGGAAACCTCGTCGATGTCTAGCGGTAAGCACGTTCCAAGAGTCGATTTAACTAGCAAGACAGACACGGGACGTGGCGTCATCAATTTGACCGCATGAACGCCACACTGCGACAACAATCAATGCGACGATAAGAACGCTGAGGACATGAAACGCGACAACACGACGAAATGACAATGTGATACAGACGACTAAGAAAATAACGGACCTCTGCTTGGTTTCGGCTGTCTGGAGCTCCATGGCGACTGGAGCAACACCGTCCATTGTATAGCTCGCGGACGAAGCTATTGTGAACTTCTGACGATCTGGTCTAACTGAATAGGTACATAGTAGAAGGGATTACTGCTTGCTTTTGCTGACATATTTCATTATCTGTATTTGACTCATCGTTTTTACAAAAAAATATACGTGCGCGTTTTGATGCGCGACGCTATAACTCGAACACAGCGACATAAGACTCCTTTCTCACTCTTTTAGCGGTTAAGGCCTGACTTACGAGAAAACATATGTACAAGGAGAACACGGCTCGAACCAACACATAACATGTTCCCTACGAAGACCTACCTCGACTCGAAACCTAGCAGATCATCTAGAAAATGCTGAACAGCCAAGAAGGCAAGAAGGCCAGATAGGCATGAAGGTGGGATAGCTAGCGAAGCGACAGTCAGCAACTGACCGACATATCTCCCCCCTCAACTCATCTCATCTGAGCCATCCCTGCGGACTGCCCATGGAAAACTTCCTTGGGAACTTCCCGGGCAACGGAACTGATACTCAAGAATTTCGGCTGTGCAAGAAGTTCTCTAGGTTTTGTGTTGTCAGGAACGTGATTGGAGGGCTGGGAGACCTTAGGAATTGCTCATTCGCCCAACTCTTGATGCCAGGGAGGAGAATTTTTTGCTGCGGGTCAGGTGGCCTCGGCAGAAAGCTTATCTCTAGGCTTGCATTGCATACCCATCAAAAGATTCGAGGGGAAATATTCGTTATAAAGCGAAATCATGTCTAGATTGTGCACAGAAATTCGGACTGAAATATATCAAGTGCAGCTGACAATTTTTTTGTAGGTTTTTCTCCTTCCCTCATCTCTCTTCCCTCACTTTTCTCTCATCCACTCGGACCAGAAGCAAGGCAGAGCACAAGTACGGTTGTCGCGCATCCTTGACCCGTCGTCGTCGTTCGTCACGCTCCCACCTCGCTTACTCTTGTTTCCGTCCTTCCGATTTAGAACTTTTATACCATGGGCGCTCGCAGGGAGACGTTTCGTTGGGGAGATGCGGAGGAGGAAGAGGAGGGATTAGATTCCGTTCTCCCGCCGACGCAGACGATCGGACCCGATGAGAAGGGAATCAAGATCGTTATCGAGTGGCGTCTCAACGAGGAGGGTCAGCGCGTTAAGTTGACGAAGAAGATCCGCGTTAAGAAGCAACTCAAGAAGCTGAAGCCGGAGGTCATTCGCCGCCGCAGCCTCAAGAAATTCGGCGATGCGGTCGGACAGGTAGCGTCTTCAATACTACTTGTTCCTTTAGACCGTCAGCAACTGTTTTCTGCCCTTTCCGCAGCTGGCTACTCTCGCGGTTCCGTCAATTGCTTTAGGGTTTTAGCAGCATGGCTTCTAAAGGGAACCTCACCATGTCTCAACACATTAAAGCTTCCTGTCGAATCATAACGGTTCCTCCTTGCCACCTTTCCACCGGTATCTCTCCCGTTTCCACTCCTCCTCCCTATCCCCTCTCCTCCCTATCCCTCCGACAACTTCTCCATGGTCTCGACGGAGGAGATTTTCCTCGAGCGGCCCGAGGTGGCGCTTAAGTCAACTCAAGTCTCGCTCACACCTTCCCGCTCCTCCCCACCCCGCCGCACCCCTCCCAACCCCTCCGCACCCCTCCCCTCCCCACCCCTCACCCGCCGCAGATCGGCTCCGACAACTTCACCATGGTCTCCACAGAGGAGATTTTTCTCGAGCGGCCCAACCAGGCGCAGTCGAAGCAGGACGAGGCGAAACCCTCCGGCGACCTGGCGGCGATCGGAAGCGCGTCGCTCATGGTGTGTCGTATCTGCGGCAAGAAGGGCGACCATTGGACCTCCAAGTGCCCCTTCAAAGACCTCGCCGCGGCGCGCGGGCTCGCCGTCGGGGAGAAGTTCGACGAGGACGGCGCCGCGCCGTCCGCTGCCAGCGGCGCTCCGTCCGGGAAAACCTCTTACGTCCCGCCGTCGCTGCGCGCGGGCGGCGCGGCGTCGCGCGCGGGCGAGGACAGCGGCGGCGGCGGGAGGCGCGGAGGCGGCAGGGATGACAGCAACTCCGTGCGGGTTACGAATCTGTCGGAGGACACGCGCGAGCAGGACCTGCAGGAGCTGTTCGGGCCGTTCGGGCCCGTGTCGCGCATCTACGTGGCGTTCGACCGCGAGACGGGGCTCAGCAGGGGCTTCGCGTTCATCAACTTCATCAACAGGTGCGTTGGGTTGGGGGGGCGCCCCATGTGTGTCTGGGAGGGTCAAGCTCTCTGTGGGTGGGGCAACGAGCGCCAACAGGTGCTCTGGGAGGGTCAGGTTCGCGTTCATCAACAGGTGCGTTGGAAACGAGCGACAACAAGGGAATCGCCAACACGTAGGGGGAGGGGGACGAGGGAAGGGGCGAAGGGGGGATGGTTCATGGAGGGAAGGGAAGAGCGCCAAGGGCGGGAGGAGGGTGGGAAGGGGGTTCATTGTTCGTTCTTCATTACTTGGCGCTTGGCCGTGAGAGAGGGGTCAGCAGGGGGTTTTGCTTGGTCAGTTGAATCAAGCATGACTCTGTTTCGCTGGGAGTTAATTTAAGACCCTTACCCCCCCCCTCACCCGTGCTTGTTTCACCGTAATCCCCCCTCAGCCGTACCTGTTTTCCTCCTATCCCCACTCACCCGTTATGCCCCCTCACTCTGTTTGCTCAGGGAAGCTGCTGTTTGTGCAATCAACAAGGTGACTCTTCAGTTGGCTTAGGTCACCATTTTGACTCATATATCCCCCACACCATGCTTGTTTTCTCCCCATTCCCCCCCCGCCTGTGGTGCCTGTTTGGCCAGGGAAGATGCTGTGCGGGCTATCAACAAGCTCGATGGTTATGGTTACGACAATCTCATCTTGCGTGTAGAGTGGGCAACACCACGAGCAGATCGCGGCTAGAATCCCAGTCTTTTTGTTTTCCCCCTGGTATTGCCTGTTCGCTGAAAGCCGTTTTGTCATTGTTCTGGTTCGTTAACTCAAGCTGTAGCTGTGTTTTAGAATGAGCATTGGCTGGATTTAATCAGGCCAGCCAGAAGGTGTAGGTTGTGCTGGTGTTGGGCCCAAATGGTTACTAAACTGTATAGGGGATTGGCAATGCACAAGCTTGCAAGCATGTTGCAGCCTCTACCACTTTCCATGTGTTGAGAGTGGGCAACACCACAAGCAGATCGCGGCTAGAATCCCAGTCTTCTTGTTTTCCCCCTGGTATTGCCTGTTCGCTGAAAGCCGTTTTGTCATTGTTCTGATTCGTTAACTCAAGCTGTAGCAGTGTTTTAGAATGAGCATTGGCTGGATTTCATCAGGCCAGCCAGAAGGTGTAGGTTGTGCTGGTGGTGGGCCCAAATGGTTACTCAACTGTATAGGGGATTGGCAATGCACAAGCTTGCAAGCATGTTGCAGCCTCTACCACTTTTGTTATGAGTTGTAAGGGAGAGTGCGCAGGTTAACGAATAACGAGAATGTGATTGAACAAACTGATCATACAATGAAGGCACACGCTAATACCGTATGTATTACCCCGGATAGAAGCGCACCTGCGTTTATAATAAAAGCAGAGTTTTTTAGGGGGGTGCGCTTCTAATTGAGTCATTTTTATAAGCGCATGCGCTTATATAATGACATACAGATTTATAATTTTATAGCATCAAAATGTACATCTCAGTCGTACCATTCCAATCGAGGCGAAATTATATTGCGCGAAAAATCAGAATTGCATGCTACCGATTTTTTTCCAACACACGGGCAAAGACATGTCAGTTTGCCCCTATGCCAGCACATCTTGACCTGACCCGCAACTTCTGAGGTCTTCGCGAGTCAAACGAAGCGATTAAGAAATTAGGCTCGCTTCAATTTTGAAACTCGTTACTGTGTTTAGCAGGTTTTAAATAAAAAATTATGCATGCGATTATAATCAAACAGGGTTTTACAGGGGGTGCGCTTATAATTGAGGATCGGCCATAAGCGCATTGCTCCAGATATAAGCGCATGCACTTTTAATATGCCTGCGCTTATATCCGGGGCGATACGGTATAGTGACTAGGCTAACTAGGAGGGAACTTCGGAGGAGTGAGGTTGGGTGCAGGTTTGGCGAGGAGAAATGCCAAAAGCGACGCGAGGAGGCTCGACATCGTTGATGTCGGCCAAACGTGCACAGTCCGAAGATCGGGGCTGTACGCAAAGCAGTCAACCCCGATAAGGAATTCGGGAAAATTCCTTACACTACCCCCGCCCCTCCCCCCCCCCCCCCCCCCTCCTTAAGAAAGGTAGTCAATATCCGCAGCTCGCTTGCGGGCAAGATAATCAACAAGAAGCGGAGAGTTTGCAAGCGAAGCGGATGACACCCACGTGTCGTCTTCACTGGTGCGGTCAGTCCAACGGATTAAAAAATCCACGTGGCGGCCATTGGCATCCAGTCGGACACGATGCGCCAAGATCTTGGACGGGTCAAGTGTCGGTTCTGGTACCGGGCGTGCCATTGGTGCAGCCTGTTGACGTGCGATGTCGGTCGTGGCTGGCACGAATTTGGGAAGTAAACTGACGTGGAAGGCATCATTGATACGCCAGTCGTCGGATAGCAGCAGCTTCGCGGTGACAGGTGTCACTATGTTGATGATCTTGAAAGGCCCGCAGCCGTAGGTTCTTCGTGTCGAGTAGTACTAGTTGCCCAGTTGCCAAGACGAGTTTCCGTCGTAAACGGTCGGTGTATTTGTGGGAAGTGGTATTCGCCTTGCGAATTGCGTTCGCAGCTTTTTCTCGAACTTCCTGTAGTTCCGTCACAAAGGTTTGTGACCGCGGGACCGGATTGTCGAGGGTAGTCGTTGTAGGCACCATCGGGTCCATCCCGTAATTTAAAAAGAACGGGGAGTGATTAGTCGTGCTGGACGGGGCATTGTTGAAGGCAAACTCCAACATGGCGAGCGAGTCTTCCCAGCGAGCAGGGTCGGGGCAGTTCGTCCGTATCAGATGCTCCATGGTCCGATTGGTCCGCTCGGTCTGGCCGTCCGTTTGCGGGTGGTATGCCGAGGAAAACTGTAGTTTCGTGCAGTACTGCGCCCACGTTTCCTTCCAAAATTTCGACGTGAACTTCGGATCTCGGTCGCTGATGATTGCCGAGGGAATTCCGTGCTGTCGCACGACTGTTGAGATGAAGAGTCGCGCAGTTTCTTCGGCTGTGATTGTTGTACGTGTTAAAGTTTAGAAGAAAGAAGAGGATTGCACTAGCAAGAATGAGGATACAAATAGCAAACCCTAGAAGGGTTGTACTCGCTATAGAGCACCCCACTACAGGCTAGAGCATAAGATAACATTCTGACACACCCCCATAGCCAAAGTGGGGTGTAATCAGCAGAGTAAGCAAAGGAGTACAAGCTCAGGGTGGATCACAATGTCACCACACATTCTGAGCACAAGTTCAAGAAGCAATAGTTTAAGTTCACAATTATGAGCAAAGCTAGTGGTAGTCACAACGGGCAAGTGAGGAGGAGGAGAGAGAGTGAGAGGAGAGGAGATAGGAGGCGACGGCTGAAGCTGCAGACACACAGGCAACAGGAGGCAGACTGGCACAGCGGCTACCGGACGAAGTCCCCGGAATACAGGAGTAACAGGCCCCGCGGCTAAAGTAGCGGCAGACGAGCAACGGACCCACGGGCGGCTGGCACAGCTGGCTACGACTGGGCTACCGGACGAAGTCCCCGGAATACAGGTGCTGCTGGCGACACGACGGCAACCTCCATTCAGCTTCCCCAAACTATCCCACTCCCCCCTGGCACATACCCGCTGCTACACCGCTAGCTCCACTCCCCCTTCACCCCCCCTTAGTACCACTCCACCGGCTCCAACACGTCCACCCCCCCTCAGCGGCAGCTGCAGCACAGGGAGACGGAGGAGGAGGAGGATCAGGGAACAGTACACAGTGGGTGCACCCCCATACCCCGCACCCCCAAACCCTAATACAGGAGAATGGGGAGTAGGAGGGGTGGGGCACGAGTAGAAGCGCTGGGGGACAGTAGGGAGGGCAGGGGCAGCAAGGAGCGGGCTCACCACGGGCCTGGTAGGGTCGCCCGAACCGCGCGTAGGCGGCCTGAGCCGCGCGCGGGCCTGGCGCCGCCCGTACGGGCCGCGCGCGGGCCTGGCGCAGCCCGTACGGGTGGCGCGCGGGCCTGGCGCAGCCCGTACGGGTCGCGCGCGGGCCCGGCGCAGCCCGTACGGGTCGCGCGCTGGCCTGGCGCAGCCCGTACGGGTCGCGCGCTGCCTGTACGGGCCGCGCGCAGGCCACGACGGGCGACGGGGGGCGACGAACGGGTCCCCGTCGCCCGTCGCGGCGCCTCCCGAGGGCGACGCGACGGTTGACGGGGCCGAAGCCCGCTGTGCGCGCCTCGGGGCGCACGGCGGGCAGAAAACCGCCGCGCGCCTCGGGGCGCACGGCGGGAAGAAAACCGCCGCGCGCCTCGGGGCGCACGGCGGGAAGAAAACTGCCACACGCCACGGGGCGTGCGGCACCGAGTGTAGTGGTAGGAGTTGCAGCGGAAGCTAGGAGGTGGTAAGCCCACCCACAGGATCGATCCAAGGGGATCGACCTGCTCTGATAGCATGTTAAAGTTTAGAAGAAAGAAGAGGATTGCACTAGCAAGAATGAGGATACAAATAGCAAACCCTAGAAGGGTTGTACTTGCTATAGAGCACCCCACTACAGGCTAGAGCATAAGATAACATTCTGACAGTACGACACGGTGCGAAGTGCGCCATTTTCGTGAGATGATCGACGACGACTAGAACAGCATCGTTGCCTGTCGGTCCAGCTGGCATCCCCGTGACAAAATCCATTGTCACCTGTTGCCACGGTCGTTCGGGTGGCTTGAGGGGTTGCAGCAACCCAGCTGGTCGTTGACGTGTCAATTTCATGGCTTGGCACACCCTGCATGAGGACACATATCGCTGCACGTCGTTAGAGGAATCAGGCCAATAATAATGACGGTGCAGTAATTTCTGGGTTTTATCAACTCCGAAATGTCCGGAGAAGTTGGAATCGTGGACCTCTTGGATAAGGAGTTCTTGCAGCAGCCGGTAAGCGGGAACCCAAATCCGGTCAGTTCCAGCTTTTAGGTAATAATCCTCTTTCTGCGTCGCTGCTTGCTGATGATTTCCGGTCGTCAAGAACGGGTCCGTAGTGGAGCCGTGGGTGAAAAATCCCGTAAGTAATGGGTTCGAGTGGTGAATGAGCACTGCAGCGGATTGTACTGTCTGTCGGGTCACGGCGTCGGCAATGTTATTTGCCCCCTTCTTGTACGTGTTGCGGTAGGTGAAGTGGCTCTCCATGTAGTCCAGCCACCGAATTTGTCGCGGGTTGAGGTTGGGCTGAGCTCGCAGATATTGGAGGGATTTGTGGTCCGTGCCAACAGTGACATCGGCGCCCACCAGGTAGCATCGCCACAGTTTAAATGCATGGATGATGGCGAGCATTTCCTTTTCGTGAATCGGGTGTTTGCGCTCGGCTGCCTGCAGCTTGCGTGACTCGTAAGCTATCGGCTGCAGCACGTTCCCGAAATCCTGGAGTAGTACAGCTCCAATGGCGAAATCGGAGGCCTCGGTGACGACTTCGAACTGCCTCGATGGGTCAGCGATGCGCAGCACAGGAGGGGAAACCAATAATTTTTTCAACTCCTAGAAAGCCGCCTCTGCCTTCTCCCCCCACACAAAATTCCTGTCCTTGTGCAGTAGGTCGGTTAGAGGGCCGGTTATCCCTGCCATATTCGGGATAAACCACCGGATGTAATTCACAAACCCCATAAAACTCTGCGGTTCCGTGACTTTCGTCGGGGACTTCCACTACTGTATGGTCTTGATTTTCGCCGGGTCGATTCTAATGCCGTCGCGGGAGATAACGTGTCCAAAAAAATCCAACTCCTGCTGAAAAAAACTCGCACTAAGAGCCCTCGGTGATGAGTCGATTCTCCTGCAACTGTTTAAACACTGCGTCAAGGTCGCAGAGATGCTGCTCCCGTGTCTTGCTAAAAATGAGGATATCGTCCAAGTAGACGATGACGCATCAATCTAGAAGATCCCGAAAAACCCTGTTCATGGTTAACTGAAAAGTCGAAAGCGCGTTCGTGAGGCCGAAAGGCATCACCATGAATTCGTAACTTCCGTAGCGGGTGCGAAACGCCGCCTTGTGGCAGTCGTCCGCGAAAACTCGGATTTGGTGGTAACCGCCGCGTAAATCGATCTTCGAGAAATATCGAGCTCCGCGAAGTTGGTCAAGGAGGTCGTCGGTGCGTGGGATTGGGTAGCGAGACTTGATTGTCACCCGGTTGAGCGCACGATTGTCGATGCACATGCGAAGCCCGCCGTCTTTTTTCAGAGTGAAGAGGATCGGCGCTGCGAAGGGAGATGTACTTGCTCGGATGAATCCTTTCTCCAACAGTGCATCAATTTGGCTTCGCAGCTCCTCGAGTTCCGGCTGGGTCAACCGCCACTGTGTCCGAACAGTCTGTCAAAATAATGAACGAGAATGGATGAACTAGCAAAGAGTTGGGTACAAGTACTAACCCTAATTGGGTTTTACCCCTTATGGGCTACCCCACTATAGCCTACACAAATGTGAAAGCTAAAATGTTCTGACACACCCC
The DNA here is from genome assembly GCA_947471745.1 of Closterium sp. Naga37s-1. Lineage (NCBI taxonomy): Eukaryota > Viridiplantae > Streptophyta > Zygnematophyceae > Desmidiales > Closteriaceae > Closterium > Closterium sp. Naga37s-1. The sequence goes on from CANJKZ010000069.1 coordinate 4,272,408, forward strand.
CATAGGCAAAGTGGGGGAGAACAAGTGGTCACAAGACCAGTCAAGAAAAGCAAAGCAAGCTCAAGGTGGATCACAAAGTCACCACACAGTCTGAGCACAAGCAAAGGGCCACAAGGCCAGTTCACATGCAGAGTGATATAAAGAGAACAAACAATACAGTGATCATATCCTAGCAAGTGCAAGCATGCAGGTATATATATAGATCACAGTACAAGCAGAGTCAAGCAGTAAGCAAGTGAGGCAAAGTAGGCACAAGGCCTAACACAGTAGAGAAACGCTGATGATCACCAGGCGGTAGTGCCTTGGTGAATATATCAGCAGTGTTGGCCCTAGTGGCCACGTACGCAAGACGAAGCTGGCCACGCTGTTGCAACTCACGAGCAAGGAAGTATCGCAGAGCGATGTGCTTCGTTTTGTGCTCCAGTCTGTGCTCCTGACACAAGGCAATCATGGCCTTATTGTCTACGTACAGAACTGGAGGCGAAAGAGGCTGCTCTCCCAAGTCAGTCAGTAGGTAGGTGAGCCAGCGTAGCTCCTGTGCAGCCATGGCCCCGGCGTAGATCTCAGCCTCACAACTGGAGTTGAGAACAGAAGACGAGCGGGTAGACCGCCAGGAAACAGAGCCGGAACCGAGGCTGAAGGTGTAACCCTGTGACGACCGTTGCGTAGCTGAGTCGTCAACCCAAGAAGCGTCTGCGTGACCGGTGAGGACAACTGGACCCCGTCCTCCAAGCACGAGCCCCGTGCCCAACGTACTGTACAAGTAACGTAGTACCCTCTTCGCAGCATCCCAGTGCACCGTTCGGTGCCTGCCGGGAGCCACGTATCGAGCCAGGAGGCTGAGAGGATACGCGAGGTCAGGTCGAGTGCACCTCATCAGGTACATGAGGCAACCCACAAGCTCTGGGTACGGACCACTCGGCTCTATGGACTCGTCCGAAGGTGGAGCAAAGAGCGAGTGGCTGGTAGACAGAGGAGTGGGCTATGGCGAGGAGAACTGGAAGCCGAAACGCTGAAGGACCTGGTGCACCATGTGTGACTGAGTCAAGGTAATGGTGCGCCGTGCTCCGTCCCAGGTGATCTGCAGGCCAAGATAGCTGCGCAGTTTACCCAGGTCAGTGCAGGTGTGTCTCTTCTGCAGTTCCGACTTCACAAGGGTCAGTGCCTCAGTGTCAGCAGTGGCAAAGACGAGGTCGTTGACGTACACGAGGACGTAGAACGGCGGCAGCGAGGTGTCGGTGCGTAGAAACAACGACGGGTCAGCAGTAGAAGGAGCAAACCCAAGAGCCGCAAGTGTAGTCCTGAGTGTGTCGTGCCACTCACGAGGCGCCTGGCGGAGACCGTAGACTGGCCGCTGGAGGCTCCACTGGGTACCTGCAGGAAACGACCCAGTGAAGCCAGGTGGGCGGCGCAACCAGATCTCCTCGCCCAGGACGTCTGTGCCAAGAGCACACTCACCCCTGACGGACAGAGGACTGGCAGACTCAGACTCAGCAACAAGAGCAGAGGCGTAGTCTAGACGACAGGCAGCAGCAAAGTCAAGCAGCTCAGCAACGAGAGCAAACTCAAAAGAAGGGTCAGTGACAGCAGTGGCTAGGAGGCTCAGCACCCCCAGACTCCGCACCCTCCGACGCAGCACCCCCAGGCTCAACCCCCTCAGGCTCAGCACCCCCAGGCTCACCACCCCCAGTTCCAACACCACCAGGCTCAGCACCCCCAGTCTCAGCACCCTCAGACCCCGCACCCCCAGGCTCCGCACCCCCAGACGCAGCACCCCCAGACGCAGCACCTCGAGCCGCACCTGAGCCGACAGCTACCTGAACAGGCGCAGGACCAGGGAGAGGGTCTACTTGGGACACACCTGAGGGAGCAGGACCCTGGGGCGGGAGCGGGTCTACCTGAGGGGGACCGGGAGCAAGGAAGAGCGGCGGGGGCGGGGGAGGGGTAGAGCGGTAGGGGAAGAGACGGTAGAAGGGAACCGACTCGTCGAACGTGAAGTTCTGAGACGGGAGGACACGGCGCGAGGTGGGGTGGTAAAACTGCCATCCAGGCGCGTCAGGGACAAAGCCAAGGAAGACGCAGGGGATAGCACGGGGGGAGAGCTTGTCCGCGGATGTATCGCGAACAAAGGCACGAGATCCCCAGACCCGGAACACCGACGCATCGCCAACCTCCCCCGTCCAACGCAGTGTGGGCAAGGTCTCCGGTAAGGAGACACGGGGCTAGAGGTTGAGCTGATGCGCAGCGTACTGGACCGCAAATGGCCACAGAAAATGGGGAGCAGCCGCATGGATCATGGAGGTACGAGCGACCTCCATGACTAAGCCAATGCGGCGCTCAGCAATCCCATTTTGCTGAGGGGAGTCCGGAAGCGTGAACGACTGGAGAATGCCCTCCCCACGACAAAACTCCCTCAAGAGGTTGGAGGAGAACTCACCACCTCTTTCAGAGTGCAGACGCAGGATTGGAACGTCCTGGCCGAAGGGATCAAGACATCAACGACCTCACCCTTGCTGCGCAAGGGGAAGACCGTGGTGTACCGCGTGTAGTCGTCAACAACCAGCAGAAAGTAGCACTCGCGGCTCTGACCACTGACGCGGGCCGGGCCCCACACGTCCATGTGGAGAGTCTGCAGGGGAGCAGTCGTCGGGGGAAACGAGGAGGAGTGAGGAGCGACGCGCTGCCGCCCCTCGATGCAAGGGAGGCAAGGCGGGGCAGGCGAGGGCGGCAGGGGAGGCAGAGACCTCGGTAGACCAGAGACAAGAAGACGAGAGTGCATGCCATGAAGACGTGGCAGGGAGAGGTGACCCAGGCGGTGGTGCCACAGAAGAGTCTGGTGTGACAAGAGGCGACATGAGCAAGAGGCAGCTACCTGACCTGACGCGGACACCTGAGCTGACGCAGCTACCTGAGAAGGCTCAGTAGCGAGTGTGTACAGACTCGACCCTGGCTGACGAGTGAACGTGGCTAGGTGACGTCCCGTCCGTGTGCACGTGCAGATCGACACACGCTGACCCCCAGGAGTGGTGGTAGTGACCATCGCATCCTGGAGGGCAGCGGTACTAGCCAAGTTTGTAGAGAACGAGGGGAGGTGAAGACCTGACAGTGAGCCGGACGGAAGCACCGGACACGGGAGGACAGTGGAGGAACGGGCCACGACCGGTCCCCCGGAGGGGTCAGCCAGCCTGACCGGGACAGGTGTCGGAAGAGGAGTGAGGGTGGTGCTGTCACGAAAGAAACAGCGCGAGGCGCCTGAGTCCAACGTGAAGGTGTGCAAAGCCTCAGCAGGCGTAGTACCAGGGAGAGTACCAGACTCACTAGCACCTAGAGCAGCAGTGGCTATACCTGGGTCAGGCGGCACACACCGGTAACAGTCACCCTCAGCACTAACAGACAAAGCATACATAGCAGAGAGAATAGCATCAAAGTCTAGGTCAAAGATAGCAATCCTAGACTTAAGCAGATCTGCCCAGCGAGGGAGCTCGACGTCGTTACCAAACTCAGCACGCCAAGCATCGTCGAGGCGGGAGAAGCAGCGGTGCTGAGTGTGGAGCCGCCCGCAAGTCTGACAAGCACGGTCACCCGTGCGAATGACATACGGGCAACTACCCCCAGACGGCCCACGCAGAAACCACTCACGAAGCTGCTGGGGAGACTGGGTCTCGCTCCGACGCTGCTGCTGCTTACGCTGGCCACCCCCAGAACCGACACGCCGAGCGCCAGTCCCACCGCCACCAGTCCCACCGCCTCCGCTGCCGCCACTCCCACCGCTGCCTCCACTCCCACCGCTGCCTCCACCACCGCCACCTGAGCCCCCACTCCCGCCACCACTCCCACCGCCGCCACCACCTCCACTGCTGCCCCCTCCACCACTCCTGCTGCCACCTCCTCCACTGCCGCTGCCACCACCACCACCCCGGCCACCCTTGCCCTTGTCGCTGCGGCGCTTCACACTAGCAGAAGCAACCCCGACGTCCTCAGGAACAGAGACGTCTGCAGCAGCAGCAGAGGCGTAGGAGGGGGCAAGGGGGGAGGGGGAACACCCCTCAAAGAAGGGCAGGTGCGGAGTGCCACGAGCAGCACCTACAGCAACTGCACTAGTCTCAGCTGCGAGGAGATGCTGCTCGAGGAGGTCAACAGTGAGAGAGGTGGGGTCAAGAGAGAGGAAGTGGTCCCTGACAGAGCGAAGAGAGTCAGGGAGGTGGGTGACTATAAAGTAGAGAGTGATGTACATCGGGGGCGGGTTCCTGTTAAGGAACTCAGCAGGAACAGCAGCGCGGTAGCGAGCGTCGCTAGCGCGAAGGTGGGAAACCAGGTCCTCGACTGTGGCAAAGGCGGACAGCTCGGGGAACAGGTAGGGCAGAAGGAGGCCGCCTAGAGCAGCAGTGGTAGGGGAGGAGTAGCGGGAGACTACAGCATCGTACAGTGCTTGTGCTGTCCTGTGCTGTCCGAAGTGAGCGCACTCAGCTAATGGCAGGTGGTTGCGAATGGCTAAGTAGGCAGCAGCGTCCCGAGTAAGCCACTGTGAGCGAGTCGAACTGTCGGCTCTGGCGGGAGGGGCAGTAGCAGCTCCTGACGCTAGGTCAATTAGCGAGACACCGTCCTTAGAATCGCTCAGTAGGTACAGCTGCAGGTCGTCAAGCCACGTGTCAAACTGAACTGGTCTACCCTCATGATCAAAACGCAAGGACACGAAGCGAAGCCATAGCTGTGTAGTATGTAGGAGCAGCAGTAGCAGTTGTAGCAGTAGCAGTAGCAACTGTAGCAGGAGCAGCAGTGACAGTGGGGCTAAGAGGCCGCCAGGGCCGGGCGCGGGCTAGGTACGGGGCCGGGCGCTGGCTAGGTAGGGGGCCGGGCGCTGGCTAGGTACTGGGCCGGGCGTGGGCTAGGTACGGGGGCGGGCGCGGGCTAGGAACGGGGCCGGGCGCGGGCTAGGTACGGGGCCGGGCGCGGGCTAGGTACAGGGCCGGGCGCAGGCTAGGAACGGGGCCGGGCACGGGATAGGTACGGGGCCGGGCGCGTGCTAGGTACGGGGCCTGGCTCTGGGCAGGTACGGGGCCGGGCGTGGGGCTCGAAACGGGGCCAGGCGCAGGGCTAGGTACGGGGCCGGGCGCGGGCTAGGTACTGGGCCGGGCGCAGGGCTAGGTACGGGGCCTTGCGCGGGCTAGGTACGGGGCCGGTCGCTGGGCAAGGGATGGGGCCGGGCGCTGGGGAGGTACGGGGCCGGGCGTTGGGCGCGATACGGGGCCGGGCGCTAGGCAAGGGACGGGGCCAGGCGCTAGGCAGGTACGGGGCCGGGCTCTAGGCAGGTACGGGGCCGGGCGCTGGGCAAGGGACGGGGCCAGGCACTGGGGAGGTACGGGGCCGGGCCTTGGGTGCAATACGGGGCCGGGCGCGATACGGGGCCGGGCGCAAGGCTAGGTACGGGGCCGGGCGCGGGCTAGAAATGGGGCCGGGCGTTGGGCGCGATACGGGGCCCGGCACTAGGCTAGGTACGGGGCCGGGCGTTGGGCGCGGAACGAAGGCCGGGCGCGAGGCTAGGTACGGGGTCGGGCGCGATATGGGGCCTGGCGCGATACGGGGCCGGGTGCGAAACGGGGCCGGGCGCGATACGGGGCCGGGCGTGAGGCTAGGTACGGGGCCGGGCGCGGGCTAGGTACGAGGCCGGGCGCGGGGCTAAGGGCCGACGGGGCCGGGCGCGGGCTAGGAACGGGGCCGGGCGCGGGCTAGGGGTCGACGGGCCACGTAGGCTAAGGAGCTACGGGCCTAGGGGCGGTTACTAGCAGCGTAGCAGGTGGTGGGCCCAAGGAACCTGCTCTGATTCCATGTCAAACTAACGAACGAGAATGAATGAACTAGCAAACACTTGGGTACAAGTACTAACCCTAATTGGGTTGTACCCCTTATGGGCTACCCCACTACAGCCTACACAAATGTATAAGCTATAATGTTCTGACAAGTAGTACCTCCAGGAACACCAGCTCCAGCAGCAACTCCAGCACCCCCAGCTCCAGTAGCGACAGCACCTCCAGCTCCAGAAACTCCATCTCGAAAGGCTCGCACGCCGAACAAACCACTCACGCAGCTGCTGCGGAGACAGTCTCGACGAAGCACCAGCAGAACCTCCAGACGAAGCAGCACCCTGGCGCCCCGCACCTCTAGACTCCGCACCCTCCGACGCAGCACCCCCAGGCTCAACCCCCTCAGGCTCAGCACCCCCAGGCTCACCACCCCCAGTTCCAACACCCCCAGGCTCAGCACCCCCAGTCTCAGTACCCTCAGACTCCGCACCCCCAGCCTCCGCACCCCAAGACGCAGCACCCCCAGACACAGCACCTCGAGCAGCACCTGAGTCGACAGCTACCTGAACAGGCGCAGGACCAGGGAGAGGGTCTACCTGAGACACACCTGAGGGAGCATGACCCTGGGGCGGGAGGGGGTCTACCGGAGGGGGACCGGGAGCAAGGAAGAGCGACGGGGGCGGGGGAGGGGCAGAGCGGTAGGGGAAGAGACGGTAGAAGGGAACCGACTCGTCGAACGTGACGTCCTGAGACGGGAGGACACGGCGCGAGGTGGGGTGGTAAAACTGCCATCCAGGCGCGTCAGGGACAAAGCCAAGGAAGACGCAGGGGATAGCACGGGGGGAGAGCTTGTCCGCGGACGTATCGCGAACAAAGGCACGAGATCCACAGACCCAGAATACCGACGCATCGCCAACCTCCCCCGTCCAACGCAGTGTGGGCGAGGTCTCCGGCAAGGAGACACGGGGCCAGAGGTTGAGCTGATGCGCAGCGTACCGGACCACAAACGGCCACAGAAAATGGGGAGCAGCCGCATGGATCATGGAGGTACGAGCGACCTCCATGACTAAGCCAATGCTGCGCTCAGCAATCCCATTTTGCTAAGGGGAGTCCGAAAGCGTGAACGACTGGAGAATTCCCTCCCCACGACAAAAGTCCCGCAAGAGGCTGGAGGAGAACTCACCACCTCTGTCCGAGTGCAGACACAGGACAGGGAGGTCCTGGCCAAACTGCTCGCGAAGCTGGAGACGGACTGTGCGGATCCAAGGGATCAAGACATCAACGACCTGACCCTTGCTGCGCAAGGGGAAGACCGTGGTGTACGGCGTGTAGTCGTCAACTACCAGCAGAAAGTAGCGCTCGTGGCTCTGTCCACTGACGTGGGCTGGGCCCCACACGTCCATGTGGAGAGTCTGAAGGGGAGCAGTCGTCGGGGGAAACGAGGAGGAGTGAGGGGCGGCGTGCTGCCGCCCCTCGATGCAAGGAAGGCAGGGCGGGGCAGGCGAGGGCGGCAGGGGAGGCAGAGACCTCGGTAGACCAGAGACAAGAAGATGAGAGTGCATGCCACGAAGGCGTGGCAGAGAGGGGTGACCCAGGCGGTGGTGCCACAGAAGAGTCTGGTGCGACAGGAGGCGACACGAGCAAGCGGCGGCTACCTGACCTGACGCGGACACCTGAGCAGATGCAGCTACCTGAGAAGGCTCGGTAGCGAGTGTGTACAGACTCGACCCTGGCCGACGAGTGAACGTGGCCAGGTGACGGCCCATCTGTGTGCACGTGCAGATCGACACACGCTGACCCCCAGGAGTGGTGGTAGTGACCATCGCATCCTGGAGGGCAGCGGTACTCACCAAGTTCGTAGAGAACGAGGGGAGGTGAAGACCTGGCAGTGAGCCGGACGGAACTGCCGGACACGGGAGGACAGTGGAGGAACGGGCCACGACCGGTCCCCCGGAGGGGTCAGCCAGTTTGATCGGGACAGGTGCAGGAAGAGGAGTGAGGGTGGTGCTGTCACGAAAGAAACAGCGCGAGGCGCCTGAGTCCAACGTGAAGGTATGCAAGGCCTCAGAAGGCGCAGTACCAAGGAGAGTACCAGACTCACTAGCACCTAGAGCAGCAGCGGCTATACCTGGGTCAGGCGGCACACACCGGTAACAGTCACCCTTAGCATTAACAGACAAATCATACATAGCAGAAAGAATAGCATCAAAGTCTAGGTCAAAGATAGCAATCCTAGACTTAAGCAGATCTGCCCAGCGAGGGAGCTCGACGTCGTCACCAAACTCAGCACGCCAAGCGTCGTCGAGGCGGGAGAAGCAGCGGTGCTGAGTGTGGAGCCTCCCGCAAGTCTGAGTGTGGACCAGACGCCCCACGCAAAAACCACTCACGAAGCTGCTGGGGAGATGGGGTCTCGCTCCGACGCTGCTGTTGCTTACGCTGGCCACCCCCAGAACCGACACGCCGAGCGCCAGTCCCACCGCCACCAGTCCCACCGCCTCCGCTGCCTCCACCACCGCCACCAGAGCCCCCACTCCCGCCACCACTCCCACCGCCGCCACCACCTCCACTGCTGCCCCCTCCACCACTCCCGCTGCCACCTCCACCACTGCTGCTGCCACCACCACCACCTCGGCCACCCTTGCCCTTGCTGCTGCGGCGCTTCGCACTAGCAGAAGCAGCCCCGACGTCCCCAGGAACAGAGACGTCTGCAGCAGCAGCAGAGGCGTAGGAGGGGGCAAGGGGGGAGGGGGAACACCCCTCAAAGAAGGGCGGGTGCGGAGTGCCACGAGCAGCACCTACAGCAACTGCACTAGTCTCAGCTGCGAGGAGATGCTGCTCGAGGAGGTCAACTGTGAGGGAGGTGGGGTCAAGAGAGAGGAAGTGGTCCCTGATAGAGCGAAGAGAGTCAGGGAGGCGGGTGACTATAAAGTAGAGAGTGATGTACATCGGGGGCGGGTTCCTGTCAAGGAACTCAGCAGGAACGGCAGCGCGGTAGCGAGCGTCGCTAGCGCGAAGGTGGGAAACCAGGTCCTCGACTGTGGCAGTTCGGGGAACAGGTAGGGCAGAAGGAGGCAGCCTAGAGCAGCAGTGGCAGGGGAGGAGTAGCGAGCGACTACAGCGTCGTACAGTGCCTGCGCTGTCCTGTGCTGTCCGAAGTGAGCGCATTCAGCTAAGGGGAGGTGGTTGCGAATGGCTAAGCGGGCAGCAGCGTCGCGATTAAACCACTGTGAGCGAGTCGAACTGTCAGCTGTGGCGGGAGGGGCAGTAGCAGCGCCTGACGCTAGGTCAAACAGCGAGACACAGTCCTTAGAATCGCTCAATAGGTACAGCTGCAGGTCGTCAAGCCACGTGTCAAACTGAACCGGTCTACCCTCATGATCAAACGCAAGAACCCGAAGCGAAGCCATAGCTGTGCAGTACGCAGGAGCAGCAGTAGCAGCAGTGACCGTGGAGCTCAGGGGCCGAGGGGCTAGGGGTCGACTGGGCCGGGTGCGCGGGCTAGGGGTCGACAGGGGGCCGAGCGCGGGCTAGCGACGGGGCCGGGCGCGGGGCTAGGGGCCGACGGGGCCGGGCGCGGGGCTAGGGACGGGGCCGGGCGTGGGCTAGGGGTCGACAGGGCCGGGCGCGGGCTAGGGACGGGGCCGGGCGCGGGGCTAGGGGCCGACGGGGCCGGGCGCGGGCTAGTGACGGGGCCGGGCGCGGGGCTAAGGGCCGACGGGGTTGGGCGCGGGCTAGTGACGGGGCCGGGCGCGGGGCTAGGGGCCGACGGGGTCGGGCGCGGGTTAGTGACGGGGCCGGGCGCGGGGCTACGGGCCTACGGGGCCGGGCGCGGGCTAGTGACGGGGCCGGGCGCGGGGCTAGGAGCCGACGGGGCCGGGCGCGGGCTAGTGACGAGGCCGGGCGCGGGGCTACGGGCCTACGGGGCCGGGCGCGGGCTAGTGACGGGGCCGGGCGCGGGGCTAGGGGTCGACGGGGCCGGCCGCGGGCTAGTGACGGGGCCGGGCGCGGGGCTACGGGCCTACGGGGCCGGGCGCGGGCTAGTGACGGGGCCGGGCGCGGGGCTAGGGGCCGACGGGGCCGGGCGCGGGCTAGTGACGGGGCTGGGCGCGGGGCTAGGGGCCGACGGGGCTGGGCGCGGGCTAGTGACGGGGCTGGGCGCGGGACTAGGGGCCGGGCGCGGGCTAGTGACGGGGCCGGGCGCTGGGCTAGGGGCCGACGGGGCCGGGCGCGGGCTAGGGAGGGGGCCGGGCGCGGGGCTAGGTGTCCGAATTATATTATTACTGCATGTAGTTCTAGCCTTAGTGTAGTTATCCTAACTTCCTGCTCGGTGGTGTACTCACCTTTCCTACCCTATTTGTACTCCACTTTCTATAGTGAAATCATTCTCCTTCTCGACTTTTCTCTCGACAGTCATGCCTAGCTTCACACCCTAGCCATGGCTCCTAAGCTTGCTCCTCCCAACTATGCTACCAATTCTAACATTCTATCAGAGTAGGTCGTTCCTAGGACCTAACATTCATGGGCCCACCACCTACTGCCCTGCTAGCCTAGGCCCCGGCCCGTCGCCCCTTGGCGTCGCCCCTAGCCCCTAGGCTCGGCCCCTCGGCCCCGTCGCTCACGGCCCCTAGGCCCCGGCCCGTCGCTGGCCCTAGCTCGGCCTCTCGGCCCCGTTGGCCCCGTCGCCCCTAGCCGCGCCCCACGGTCCCGTTGGCCCCGTCGACCTCGTCGCCCCTAGCCTACGCGGCCCGTCGATCTCTAGCCCGCGGCCCGTCGATCCCTAGCCCGCGCCCGGCCTCGTCCCTAGCCCAGCGCCCGGCCCCGTACCTAGCCCGCGCCCGGCCCCGTACCTAGCCCCGCGCCCAGCCCCGTTCCGCGCCCAGCGCCCGGCCCCGTACCTGCCAGCGCCCGGCCCCGTCCCTAGCCCAGCGCCGCCCGTGCCTAGCCCGCGCCCGGCCCCATACCTAGCCCGCGCCCGGCCCCGTCCCTAGCCCGCGCCCGGCCCCGTACCTAGCCCCGCGCCCGGCCCCGTTCCGAGCCAAGCGCCCGGCCCCGTACCTGCCCAGCGCCCGGCCCCGTACCTATCCCGCGCCCGGCCCAGTACCTAGCCCGCGCCCGGCCCCGTCGGCCCCTAGCCCCGCGCCCGGCCTCGTCCCTAGCCCGCGCCCGGCCCCGTCGCGCCTAGCCATGGCCCCTCGCGACCTGCCGCCCCTAACCGCGGCCCCGTCGCCTCTAGCCACGGCCCCTCGCGACCTGTCGCCCCTAGCCGCGGCCCCGGTGCCCTGTCGCATCATGGTGGGTAAGGGGGTGGCAAGAGGGGGTTCTTACTGCCCGCGTGCCCTGCAGTCGCACGAGCAGCTCCGCCCCCGCCCCCCTCACCCCCCTCCATGGGGACGGGGGGGAGAGGGTGTGAGGGGGTGGCGGATGTGCCTCAGCAGTAGCAGCTGCCGCCACGCCTCATCCTCTCTCTCTCCCTGCCACACCTTGTGTTGGGAGGGGGGGGGGGGGGGGGGGGCTTGGAGGTTCAGGGGGAGGCAGGAGGGGATCTGCAGCACCAGCCCCCCCCAGCCCCCCCTTTCTCCTCCATTCCCCTGCTGCGGATGCGGCAGTGGGGGGGAGGGGATCTGCAGCACCAGCCCCCCCCCCGCCCCCCTCCTTCTCCTCCCTCCCCCTGCTGCCGGAGCAGCAGTGGGGGGGAGGGGATCTGCAGCACCAGCCACCCCCCTCCCCCCCCCCCCTTCTCCTACCTCCCTCTGCTGCGGGTGCAGCAGTGGGGGGGAGGGGATCTGCAGCACCAAACCCCCCCGTCCCCCTGCTGCGGGTGCAGCAGTGGGGGGAGGGGACCTGCAGCACCAGCCCCCCCCGCCCCCCCCCCCTTCTCCTCCATCCCCCTGCTGCAGGTGCAGCAGTGGGGGGAGGGTATGGGGTTGGCAGGTGTGGGTGACCTGCTGCCGCCTCTCCTCCTCTCTCTCCCACTGCTGCACATGTTGCTGTGTGGGGGCGGGGGGGGGGGGGGGGGAGAGGTGTAGGGGGGATGAGAGCGGTTAAGGGGGGACGACAGAGTGTGGCGGACGAAGCAAGCCCCCCCCTCATCTGCAACTGCCACCCTCTGCTCCAGTGGTACCTCCAGCTGCAGCCCCGGTCGCCACTTTGCTTGTCTTTACTTTTTGTTGTTGTTGTGCGGCAGGTGCTGCCGTTGAGCCCAGCTGTGCCGCCACCGCTTGTGCTGCACGCTCCTGCTCTCCAGGCGGCCTGCCGCCACATGCACCTTCTGCTGCTGTGTCGCCGCCCTTGCCGCCGCACGCTCCTGTTTCTGCTGCTTCTACCTTGGCTGCGGGGTTGCTGCAACTGTATCTGTCACAATTGCACTGGTTGTCACTGCTCTTGCGTGCTGCTGCTTTGTTATGCTTGGTGTACCCCTGCAGGTTGTGTCTAGCACTTGGCTCTTCCTGCATGCAGTTAAGGGGGAATGTCTGAATTATATTATAACTGCATGTAGTTCTAGCCTTAGTGTAGTTATCCTAACTTCCTGCTTGGTGGTGTACTCACCTTTCCTACCCTATTTGTACTCCACTTTTTATAATGAAATCATTCTCCTTCTCGACTTTTCTCTCGACAGTCATGCCTAGCTTCACACCCTAGCCATGGCTCCTAAGCTTGCTCCTCCCAACTATGCTACCAATTCTAACACTAGGGGCCGACGGGGCCGGGCGCGGGCTAGTGACGGGGCCGGGCGCGGGGCTAAGGGCCGACAGGGCCGGGCGTGGGCTAGTGACGGGGCTGGGCGCGGGGCTAGGGGCCGACGGGGCCGGGCGCGGGCTAGTGACGGGGCCGGGCTAGGGGCTAGGGGCTAGGGGCCGACGGGGCCGGGCGCGGGCTAGTGACGGGGCCGAGCGCGGGGCTAAGGGCCGACGGGGCCGGGCGCGGGCTAGTGACGGGGCCGGGCGCGGGGCTAGGGGCCGACGGGGCCGGGCGCGGGCTAGTGACGGGGCCGGGCGCTGGGCTAGGGGCCGACGGGGTCGGGCGCGTAGGCTAGGGTCGACGGGCCGGGCGTGTAGGCTAGGGTCAACGGGCCTAGGGGCGACGAGCCTAGGGGCAGGGTAGTGGTGGGCCCAAGGATTTTTTTTTTTGTCCTAGCGAAGGACCTGCTCTGAAAGCATGTCAAAATAATGAACGAGAATGGATGAACTAGCAAAGTGTTGGGTACAAGTACTAACCCTAATTGGGTTGTACCCCTTATGGGCTACCCCACTATAGCCTACACAAATGTAAAAGCTATAATGTTCTGACACAGTCGGCTGCGCTCCAGGTTCCAACTGGATTTTGTGGTCCTCAGGTCTCTCGGGTGGTAGTCCAGGTGGCATATCGTCGGGGAAGATGTCGGGGTACTGCCGAATCAGCTCCGCTAAGTCCGGTGGTATAGCTGTACACAACTTCTCGATGTCCTTTCCGTCGGTGTCCACCGTCAACTCGCGTAAGCAAACAGCGAACAGTTGTGTGCCCTTGTTGAAGTGTCGAGCTATAGTGATAGCTTTGACGCACGGGGCTTGGATGTAGTCAGGTGTCCATGCCGGCATTTTAATTAGCCCCTCGTGCTTGTTGATGCAGCACGATCCCGTTGTCCAGTCGATGACGGGGTTGTGCCATCGCAGCCAATCGCGTCCCAATAGTACGTCGCAGCCGTCCAGTGTTGTCGCGAAGAACTTCATGCTGAAGCCGAAATTGTCGCCGCATTCGATCCGAACCGTCCGTGTTTCTTCCAGTAACGCCAGAGGCGTCCCATCCACGAGGCGAGCGTCAATTTCGGGCAGACACCTGTCAAGTTGCAGCTTGCATTTTTTTGCTGTCGCCAAGTTGAAGAGGCTATGGCTGGCCCCTCCATCGACGAACATTTTAAAGTTATTTTTTAACACCTTGCCAGCGACCAGCACTGGGTGATCCACATGAGTATCCCCGTTATTCGGCCGAGTGCGATCGATTGCGTGAATCGGAACCATGACTCGGTGGGGATGGTGGTGTTCGGGCGACGGAGCACAGTCAGTGAAGGGCCCGCTACTTACTGACTTTTCCCATTTCCCTGCTCCTTCCTGTCGTTCCCCGTCAGCGGCGTTTTCTCGTGGCAGTCGCGCATTAAGTGACCCGTCTTCCCACACCGATATCACGGTCCCTTAGGAGGGCGGTCGGGTGTATGGACGGCGTTGATCGTGGCCCGATGGGTCTGGCCACGAAAGCGGATTCCCTCCCGGGAAGCTGCTCTCGCATACTGCATCAGCGCATCAGATGACTCCGCCAGCCGTACTGCTTCCAGGAATGTTGTCGGGCGGCTCTTGCGGACCTCATATTGAATCTCATATATTTGGCCGCTGATGTACTTATCCAACCGCTCTGCTTCCGACATGTCATCCATTTGGTCGGCGAGGCCCATAAATGCCATCTGCGACCAGGCACGCAGCTTCATGCGAGCTTGCTCCGAGGCAGATACATGCTCGAAGCGATCTCGTAAGGCTGCGCCCCACTCTTTCCACGTGCGTATCTTGGTCACTCCGAAGATCGACTGTGCCACTTGATTAGTCACTGTTGAGGTCCCGTCTGCCGCATGTGTCACACTTGTCAGGGTCCCCGTTTCTAGGGTTCGGCGCCACCACTCAAGCGCTGCGCCTCGGAGAAGGGAAACAGCATAATTATTATGCATGGCATCATCGTTCACACCTGCTGCAGTGAAAAAGACTTCAACTCTGAACAACCACCCTTTCACTGTAGTCGTCTTGTCCGTAGGATTAAACGGGGGCGGGTTGACGGGTTTAATCTTGATCGTCGTTACTGCAACTGGTGCTGATGCCGCTCGCTGCCTGTCTTCTTCTTCGAAGTCACGTGTGAGCGCGTCCAACGGGTTGCTCACCGCTTGACTGTTGCCCTCGCCTTCGTCATCGGGCGACTCCTGGCGCGCTTCACCTCGCGCCTGGCGTAGCTCGGCGTTTTCTCCACGTAGTGTTGTCACTTCCGCCATTAATGATTTCATACCCTCCTGCATTTCTGCCACTTGCGCCATGAGTCTGTTAACCACCTTCTGATCCATGTGTCAAGCACTGCGTCGGGTGGGCAAGCGGGTCTCCGTGGCCTTCAGGCGAAGTGGAAAACACTAACTATCGGAGCCGGGCAGGTTTGAATTAACAAACCCTGCGGCCAACCGTCGTGTAGTCCACTTATACCAGCCAACCCGTGCCACCAAACTACCCTCGAAAAGTGGGATGAACTAGGAAATTAGCTCTGATACCAGGTGTTATGAGTTGTAAAGGAGAGTGCGCAGGTTAACGAATAACGAGAATGTGATTGAACAGACTGATCATACAATGAAGGCACACGCTAATATAGTGACTAGGCTTGCTAGGTTGGGTGCAAGTTTGGCGAGGGGAAATGCCGAAAGCGACGCGAGGAGGCTCGGCATCGTTGATGTCGGCCAAACGTGCAGAGTCAGAAGACCGGGGCTGTACGTGAAGCAGTCAACCCCGATAAGGAATTCGGGAAAATTATTTACAACTTTCCATGTGTTGAGAATTGGCAACAAATTCCGGCCTACTTTTTTCGCTCCATCGCCTTGTTGGGCCTGCACGCAGCTCAGTTAGCATTTTGAGTTCTGGTGATACTGCTGGGCGATAACTTACTAATAATGGTTACACCAGTTACTTTTAGCTTCCTCCCAAGCGAGGCTCGCTGAAACGTGGTGATGCGTGTATTGACATGGACAGTACAGTTTACAGTTTACAGTTTACCATACAATATCTGCTGCCCACCCTAACACAAAAAATGTTTTCTTTCAGCTCCCTCCCTGACACCTTCCAGAAATTGGTCTCAGCAACATGTGGCATTGACCATACAGTTTTGTCATAGGGCTGTTGGCTGTCAGATGCACGGATGCGCATTCAGTTGACGTGAGGTGACAAATTATTCCAGACGAATTCGCAGGTAGAGGGCATGAAAAGGAAGCTGTCGCCCAAATTTTATGAAAACTGCGGGAGCGTTTACCACAACAGAGTTATCAGAAAGTGTATTTCTGCCATATGCAAAACTTTCAAAGCCAACGGCCCTTCAGAACAGCTGGGCATATGGGAAGCACTGTGCAGGTGGTATTATCAGGCACCTTCTCAGGAGTTCGTGTGCTGTCGTTTTGCAACGCTATTGTCATCGTATTCATTGGTTGAACAACGCGACACAAAACAGACCAAACATGCGTCTCGAGGCAAAACATATTTGTGACATCTGGCCAACAACACGGCCAAACCCATCCACAACCATCTGCTCCCCTCACCCGGCCAACCCGGCTCCAAAATACTCTTATTTTCTTTCAGTAATCAGCTCCCTAGCTTCAACTCAGTCACTCATCGTCTAGCATCGACAAGTTTTACTAACCACAACCTCACAACTGGCAGTCTCGACCACTTCAATGGCTCGCACAATCCTCCTTGCCCTCTTCGGGCTTCTCCTTATAACTTCAGGCGCAGATGCGGCTCTGCGCAGGGGCGGCCCCAAGGGGAGCTCGAAAGGGAGCTCCAACACCTTGTCGCTCTCTGACGCAGTAAAAGCCTCGGAAAAGGCCAAGGGCGCCGTCTCATACAGCCAGGACCTCGTGACGCAGCTCAAAGCCAAGGCCGACGACGCGGTTGCCGCCTCCGCAACCAAGGAAACCGAGGAGGAGACGGCCCTCGCAAATTACGACACCGCAGCCGACACTTTCGCGACGTCCGTATCCGATCTTCCCAAGGCCAACTTCAATGCTGATCGTAAGAAGGCACTCCAGGCGCGTCTCGCGGAGAAGCTCAAGGCCGCAAGTGCGCGGTCCGCGAGTGCGAAGAAATACTCCGACGCGGTTACCGCATTGGATGCGCAAGTCATCGCTGCTTCTGGCGCTGCCGAGACGGGTTCCGCCGCCGCCGCTGACGCTCTCACCGCCGCTCTTGACGCCGTCGATGCCGCGAATGCTGCGGCTAAGTCCGACCCAAGCAGCGCAACCCGTGCGGCAGCCGCAGAGAAGGCCGTCGCAGTGGCCGTCGCACAGAAGGTCGCAAGCGGGTGGGAAGTGCACTTGAAGACTCTGGCGGACCTCAAGGATGCGTCCGCCACACTCAGCGCGGACGCGACGAAGGCGTCCGACGATGCGACGACGGAGGAAGGCACCATCAAGACGGCAAAGGAGACGGCCGACGCGGATCTTGCGACTGCCGTTGCGGATGCTTCTACCGCCCAGCAGGCGTACGACGCGGCGAAGCAGGCGCTCAACGCGGCGGACGCCTCCCTGGCTCAGGTTCGCGCGGCGGTGAACAAGGCCCGGGTGACCCAGGTTGACAAGGTCAAGGCGATGAGGGATACCGTTACGGTACTGTACGCGAAAATCATTGCGAACATCGCGGCGTCGAAAACGTGGGTGGATGTTACCACGTCGACGACCCTCGCCGGTCAGAAGGACTGGGAGAACCGCGCGTCAGGCAAGGCTTCCTCAGACCCCAAGGCTCTCAGCAACATGGACAGCATCGTCAAGGGCTCTGAGAAGGGCCCCAGTGCCGGTGACTCCAGCGGCGGGGCTGTGTAAGCCGTGTATGGACTTTAAATTAGGTGGGACTGAGTGGCGATTTTTCATCGTTTCTTCACTCTGCTGGAGTGTGGCTGGCCGGCCGATTGGGCGCATGACACTTTTTGAATAAGACGTGGTCTGCCATTGTCTGGCTGTGCCAAGTGCCGCTGTGTTTGTACCAATTTTTGTAATTGTATTAACCTTTTATTAAACCCTAGCCAGTTCTTGACCGCCTGGTTCCGATTTTGCCATTAGACTTTTTCATGTCACGGTTCGTTCGTTTGATTCTGCCTGTTTTCTGCTTCGCCAGCCATTCATTTTCTCTTCAGTACAGAATTATACGTGCTCGTTATCTTTTGCTGGGCATGAAAGCCGTGAGGTGAAATCAGGTGCTCCATGGAGTTTGGACAAGGAGACCTTGTGCAACCTGTATCTGCGACAGAGAGTCCTCATGGCCTTGCACCCTGAACTTCGAATGATCAACCTGAATTTGCATCTAAATTTGAATGTCTGAAATTGGATCATCTTCAAGATTCGCGCCGCACATTTTCGCCCGGTTCGTCGCATGTCGCCCAGCTTATTTGCCGAAGGAGAGTACCCATCGCCCAGGTTATTTGCCGAAGGAGAGTACCCATCGCCCAGGTGTGCTGTATGTCGCTTGAACGCCACGTCACGAGGTGTGAGATGGATTTGTCAAATTGCATTTGTGCTTGCTAGTCTGTCCTGGGGTATGTTGGAAACAAGCAATTTAACGCTCCTCTTGTGTCGAAACAATACTACAAACTAGGCTAATCAAACTAGGCTAGTCAACCTAGGAGGTTACGCGAAGGTCAAGGTCAGCTAACTTTGACTCGACAAAATAGAGCACGACAGCAAGGACAAACAGCTGACTCGGTATTGAGCAGTTGCCCGAGTCGTCACTGTATCGAACCGCAACAGCAAAACAGTTAATTGCACCTTTTCGTATTCTTTGTAATCTTATAAAAGCCTTTGTATTACCTTGCTATAATCAATCTCTTGCTCTCACATACCGTATCACCCCGGATATAAGCGCACCTGCGCTTATAATAAAACAT
This sequence comes from Closterium sp. Naga37s-1, assembly GCA_947471745.1. Classification (NCBI taxonomy): domain Eukaryota; kingdom Viridiplantae; phylum Streptophyta; class Zygnematophyceae; order Desmidiales; family Closteriaceae; genus Closterium; species Closterium sp. Naga37s-1. The sequence continues at coordinate 4,290,848 of CANJKZ010000069.1, forward strand.
GTTTTTTCAGGGGGGTGCGCTTATAATTGAGTTAAAAATATATGCGCATGCGCTTATAAAATAACAATATACAATTTTAAACTACTAGCACGAAAATGTAGTTCGCGTCATTGCGCACCCAATCGAGTCGATTTGAAACAGGGTTTTGGGTGGAAAACTCTCGCTACTTGGCAGAGAAAGATTTCCTGCCAGCACCTACACTCAAAATGAGTCACCAGGAGCTTCTGACAGCACGTGCTGACCGGATGCGCAGCCTGTGCAGGGTTTGAACGTGAAGGAAATCTGATTTTCAACTCATCGCCTCCTAAAGTGAACTTCGTTACAGTAATTTGACAGTTTTTCAGTTTGAAAACTAACACGCGCTTATAATAAATCATGTTTTTTAAGGGGGTGCGCTTATAATTGAGGATCGTGTGAGAATAACGAGAGGAAAATGAATGAACTAGAAATGAGAAAGGTACAAGTAGAAAACACAAAAGTGTTGTACCTTCTAAGGACTACCCCACTACAGCCTAAACAGACTATAGTATGTATAAGTTTGACACACCCCCATAGGCAAAGTGGGGGAGAACAAGAGGTCACAAGACCAGTCAAGAAAGGCAAAGCAAGCTCAGGGTGGATCACAAAGTCACCACGCAGTTTGAGCACAAGCAAATGGCCACAAGGCCAGTTCATATGCAGAGTTATATAAATGAGAACAAACAATAAACAGAACAAAACCTAGCAAGAGTAAGCATGCAGGTATATGTATAAAGAGTACAGTACAAGCAGAGTCAAGAAGAAAGCAAGTGAGGCACAGTAGGTACAAGGCCTAACACAGTACAGAAACACTGATGATCACAAGGCTGAAGTGCCTTGGTGAAAACATCAGCAGTGTTGGCCTGAGAGGCCACGTAAGCAAGACGAAGCTGGCCACGCTGCTGCAACTCTCGAGCAAGGAAGTAGCGCAGAGAAATGTGCTTCGTTCTGTGCTCCAGTCTGTGCTCCTGACACAAGGCCAGCATGGCCTTGTTGTCGACGTACAGAACTGGAGGAGAACGAGGCGCCTCTCCCAAGTCGGTCAGCAGGTAGGTAAGCCAGCGTAGCTCCTGTGCAGCCATGGCCCCAGCGTAGATCTCAGCCTCACAACTGGAGCTGAGAACAGAAGAAGAGCGGGTAGACCGCCAAGAGACAGAACCGGAGCCAAAACTGAAGGTGTAACCCTGTGACGACCGCTGCGTAGCCAAGTCGTCAACCCAGGAGGCGTCAGCGTGACCAGTGAGGACAACTCGAGCCCGTCCTCCAAGCACGAGTCCCATGCCCGATGTACTGCACAAGTATCGCAACACCCTCTTCGCAGCATCCCAGTGCACCTTTCGGTGCCTGCCGGGAGCCACGTAGCGAGCCAGAAGGCTGAGAGGGTATGCGAGGTCAGGTCGTGTGCAAATCATCAGGTACATGAGGCGGCCCACAAGCTCTGGATACGGGCCACTCGGCTCTACGGACTCGTCCGAAGGTGGAGCTGAGAGCGAGTGATTGGTAGGCAGAGGAGTGGACTGTGGTGAGGAGTACGTGAAGCCGAAGCGCTGAAGGACCTGCTGCACCATGTGTGACTGAGTCAAGGTAATGGTGCGCTGTGCTCTGTCCCGGGTGATCCACAAGCCAAGATAGCTTGTCAGCTCACCCAGGTCTGTACACGTGTGTCTCTTCTGCAGCTCGGACTTCACGTAGGCGAGTGCCTCAGTGTCAGCAGTAGCAAAGACGAGGTCGTCTACGTACACGAGAACGTAGAACGGCGGCAGAGTAGTGTCAGTGCGTAAGAACAGAGAAGGGTCAGCAGTGGAAGGAGCAAAACCAAGAGCAGCAAGAGTCGTCCTGAGCGTGTCGTGCCACTCACGGGGTGCCTGGCGGAGACCGTAGACTGGCTGCCGGAGGCTCCACTGGGTACCAGTAGGAAACGACCCAGTGAAGCCAGGTGGGCGGCGCAGACAGATCTCCTCGTGCAGGCTGCCCTGTAGGAAGGCTGTGCTGAAGTCAAGCGAGTGGAGCTCGTAGTCACGCTGAGCAGCAACGTGCAGCAGTACCCGAAGAGTGGTCATCTTCGGGGTAGGGGAGAAGGTCTGAAAGAGGTCAACTCCCTGTCGCTGACTGAAGCCACGTGCAACGTAACGCGCCTTGAAGGCAGGCGGAGAACCCGGCGGCCGCTTCACCCTGAAGATCCACATGCCACTGACGATGTTCGCCCCAGGTGGGGGAACCTCGTCTACGTAGGTGCCTGTGGACTTCCAGGAAGCCATCTCTGCGTCCATGGCTGCCTGCCACTGAGAGGAGTAGGGACCCTCTATCGCCTCTGCGTAAGAGCGCGGGGTCGGGATGTCTAGTGCATCCGGGTCTCCCTCAGGGGCCAGCAGCATGGACACGAGATGAGGTACAGAAGAAGCAAAGCACTCAAACTCCTCCTGTCTGTCCTCAAGAATGTCCATGCCAAGAGCACACTCACCCCCGACGGACGGAGGACAGACAGACACAGACCCCGACGCAGCAACAAGACTAGTGGCGTAGTCTAGGCGACAGGCGGCAGCAAAGTCAACAAGCTCAACAACAAGAGCAGACGCAGCAGAGGACTCAAACAGAGGGTCAGTGACAGCAGTGGCCAGAAAGCGCGTGACAGTAGGACTAGCAGCACAAAGGGAGTCAGACTCCGGGTTCGGACCGTCAGGAAGAGAGGACGCAGGAGGAGACGAAAGAGGAACACGTTGTGAAGCAGTAGAAGGACGCAGTGTCATAGAGTGAGTGCCTGGGACAGGAGGGAGACGCGGACGCGAAACACGACCAGCGCGAACAGTACGGACAGGCGACGCAGAACGAGACGCAGGCGACACATGACGAGACTCAGGCTCACGACGCTCCGTAAGACCTCTAGTCGGTCCAGAGTAAGGACCTGGCAGTGGAGAGGCCGGCTGCAACTGCGACTGGGACTGGACAGTCGGCGGACTCAGGAAAGGAGGAGGAGGACCAGGAGAAGGCGAGGAGCCAAGAACCTGCTGAAGGAGCGGAACGTAGTACGGCCGCGGCCGCGCAGCGCCTCCAGAAACAGCAGAGACAGAACCGGTACCCTCAGCCCCAGGGTCTCCAGTCCCAGCAGCACCTCCAGCACCTCCAGTAGCTCCAGCAGCTCCAGCACCTCCAGCAGCTCCAGCACCTCCAGCACCTCCAGCACCTCCAGCAGCTCCAGCAGCTCCAGCGCCAGCAGCACCAGCACCAGCAGCACCTCCATCAGCTCCAGCACCAGCAGCACCTCCAGCAGCGCCAGCACCTCCAGTAGCTCCAGCAGCACCCCCAGCACCAGCAGCACCTCCAGCAGCAGCAGCACCTCCAGTAGCTCTAGTAGCACCAGCACCTCCAGCACCAGCAGCACCTCCAGTAGCTCCAGCAGCACTTCCAGCACCAGCAGCACCTCCAGCAGCTCCAGCAGCACCTCCAGCACCAGCAGCAACTCGACAGTGCCGAGAGTACCACTCACGAAGCCGCTGTGGAGAGAGGGGCTCCCGCCACGCCGGGACACCTAGAGCACCTCCAGACTCAGCACGCGCAGGCTCAGTACCTCCAGACACAGAACCTTCAGGCTCCACACCCCCAGGCTCAGCACGCCCAGACTCAGCACCCCCAGACTCAGCACCCCCAGTCTCGGTACCCACAGGCTCAGCACCCCTAGCAGCACCTGAGTCGACAGCTACCTCGACCGGCTCAGCAGGGTCTACCTGGGACACACCTGAGGGGGCAGGACCCTGAGGGGGGAGGGGGTCTACCGGGGGAGTACCTGGTGCGAGGAAGAGCAGTGGGGGGGGGAGAGAGGCAGTGCGGTAGGGAAAGAGACGGTAGTACGACACCGACTCGTCAAACGTGACGTCCTGTGAGGACAGAACACGACGCGAGGTGGGGTGGTAGAACTGCCACCCGGGTGCGTCACGAAGCCAAGGAAGACACAGGGAACGGCACGGGAGGACAGCTTGTCCGCTGTAGTATCGCGGACAAAAGCTCGAGATCCCCAGACACGGAACGCGGACGCATCGCCAACCTTCCCCGTCCACCGCAGAGTAGGTGTAGTTTCCGGCAAGTAGACACGAGGCTGAAGGTTGATCTGTTGCGCAGCGTACTGAACCGCAAACGGCCACAGAAAATGGGGAGCAGCCGCATGGATCATGGACGTACGAGTGATGTCCATGACCATGCCAATGCGGCGCTCAGCAATCCCATTTTGCTGCGGGGAGGCCGGAAGCGTGAACGTCTGGCGGATGCCCTCCGAACGACAGAAGGCCCTCAGGAGGTCGGAGGAAAACTCCCCACCTCTGTCCGAGTGCAGACGCAGAACAGGAAGGTCTGAACCGAAACTCTCGCTGAGCTGGCGACGAGCACCGCGGATCCAGTCGATCAACACCTCAGGGACCTCTCCCTTGCTGCGCAAGGGGAAGACTGTGGTGTAACGCGAGTAGTCGTCAACGACCAGCAGGAAGTAACGCTCGTGACCCTGTCCACGGACGCGGGCTGGGCCCCACACGTCCATGTGAAGAGTCTGCAGAGGAGCCTCAGTCGGAGGGAACGAGGAGGAGTGAGGAGCGGCGCGCTGCCTGCCCTCGACACAAGGAACACAGGTGGGGGCAGGCCCCGGAGGAAGGGGAGGGAGGGACCTGGGTAGACCCGAGACAAGGGCACGGGAGGCCATACCTTGAAGGCGAGGCAGGGAGGGGTGACCAAGGCGGTGGTGCCAAAGGAGAGTCTCGTGCGACAGAGGACGACACGAGCAGGTGGCAGACGCAGGACTAGACCTGGACGCGGCAGCAAACACCTGACTAGACGCAGCTACCTGACCAGACGCAGAGACCGGAGGAGGCGTAGTAGTCAGTGTGTACAGACTCGACCCTGGCCGACGGGTGAACGTGGCCAGGTGGCGGCCCATCCGAGAGCAGGTGCAGTGGGTCACACGCTGACCTCCAGGGGTGAACTGGTCAACCCACGCGTCCTGGAGGTCAGCTCCACTCACCAAGTTCGTAGAGAACGAGGGGAGGTGGAGTCCCGACAGCAAGCCCGACGAGGCCGCAGGACATGATAAAACTGTAGAGGAGTGTGCAAGGACTGGGCCCCCTGAGGGGTCAGCTAGGGAGACCGCGACAGGCCGACTGAGCGGCGTGAGCGTGGTGCTGTCTCTAAAGAAAGAGCGCGAAGCACTAGAGTCAAGTGTGAAAGTGTGCAAGGACTCAGTAGGTGAAGTACCAGAGAGAGTAGACGTACCAGCACCTGGAGCAGCAGACGCACAAGTACCTGGAGCAGCAGACGCACTAGCACCTAGAGCAGCAGCCGCACTAGCACCTAGAGCAGTAGCCGCAGTGCCCGGGTCGGGCGGGACACACAGGTAACAGTCACCCTCAGTAATATCAGCAAGAGCATACATGGCAGCAAGGATAGCATCAAAGTCTAGATCAAAGATAGGCACATTCTGCAGAAGCAGATCATGCCAGCGAGGGAGCTCAACAGCGTCAGGAAACTGGGTACGCCAAGCGTCAGTCAAGCGACCGAAGCAGCGCTGCGTGGTGTGTGGGAGCCCACACACCTCCCCAATGCGAGTGCCGGTGCGAAGAACGTAAGTGCAGGGACCTGCACTCCCAGACCTCCCACGCCCAGCGTACCACTCACGAAGCTGCTGAACCGACGGGGTCTCACGGGTGCGCAGCTGCTGCTGGCGCTGGCTGCCACCAAGGCCTCCACGCTGCGCGGCTGCACCTCGACCAGCACCACCGCCGCCTCCACCTCCACCACCGCTGCCGCTGCCTCCACCACCTCCGCCACCGACACCACGACCTCCACCGCCGCCACTGAAGCCCCCACTCCCGGCACCACCCCCACCTCCACTGCCACCCCCTCCGTCTCCTCCACCGCCTCCGCCACCGCCCCCGCCGCCCCCTCCACCACCCTTGCTCCCCTTGCCCTTGCTGTTGCGGCGTCTCCCACTAGGGGTAGACGCAGCTCCGACCTCCTCAGTGCCAACGAGGTCAACAGCAGCAGCAGAAGCAACAGAGGGGAGAAGGGGGACAGGGGTACACCCCTCAAAGAAGGGGGTGCGACGATCGCTGCGAGAAGCACCTACAGCTAAGATACTCTTCTCAACTGCAGCAAGGTCGACAGGTCGACAGTCAGCTCGGTGGGGCAAAGGGAGAGAAAGTGGTCCCTGACTGAAGAGAGAGAGTCAGGGAGGCGAGTGACTAGGTAGTAAAGGGTGATGTACATGGGGGGGGGGTTCTTGGCACAGAACTCAGTGGGAAGGGCAGCGCGGTAGCGGGCGTCACTAGTGCGAAGGTGAGCAACTAGGTCAGCAACTGTGGCAAAGGCGGCAAGGTCAGGGAAAAGGTACAGCAGCATGAGGCGGCTGAGGGCAGCAGTGGCAGGGGAGGAGTAGTGTGCAACTACAGCGTCGTACAGAGACTGAGCAGTCTTGTACTGGCCAAAGTGTGCGCGCTCAGCAGGCGGCAGGTGACTACGAACAGCAAGACGAGCAACAGCGTCACGAGTGGTCCACTGCGAGCGAACAGTACTGTCAGCAGTGGCAGTAGGAGCAGTGGAAACACTGGACGTGTGATCGAAAAGGGATACCCCATCCCTAGAATCACACTGAAGAAAGAGCTGGAGGTCGTCAATCCACACGTCAAAGTCAACTGCACGTCCCTCAGCATCAAAGGTGAGAACGGTAGGACTAGCCATAGTAGCAGTAGCAACAGTAGCAGCAGTAGAAGTAGTAGCAGCAGAAGAAGCAGTAGCAGCAGAAGAAGCAGTAGCAGCAGTGCTGCTCGGTAGGGCAGTGCGGCTCGGTGGGGGGCAGTGCGGCTCGGCTGGGCGGTGCGGCTCGGCTGGGCGGCGCGGCTCGGCTGGGCGGCGCGGCTCGGCTGGGCTGCGCGGCTCGGCTTACCGGGACGGGTGCAGGGCGGGCCGTGACTGCAGGGGCCGGCAGGGGCGCGCTAGTAGAGGCCGGCAGGGGCGCGTCAGCAGGGGCCGGTAGGGGCGCGCCAACAGGGGCGCGTCAGCAGGGGCCGGAAGAGGCGCGCCAGGAGGGGCCGCGCCAGTAGTGACCGGTAGGGGCCCGCCAGCAGGGGCTCGCCAGAAGGGGCCGGAAGGGGCCGCAAAGAGCCGCTGAAGGGCCGTGACGGGGCCGCGAAGAGCCGCGAAGGGCCGCGAAGGGCCGCGAAGGGGGGCCTCGAAGGGCCGCACAAGGGGCCGCGAAGGGCCGCGAGGGGCCGCGAAGGGCCGCGAGGGGCCGCGAAGGGCCGCGAGGGGCTGCGAAGGGCCGCGAAAGGGGCCACGAAGGGCCTCGAAAGGGGCCGCGAAGGTCCGCTAAAGGGGCCGCGAAGGGCCGCGAAAGGGCCGTGAAGGGCCACGAAGGGGCCTCTAAGGGCTGCGAAGGGGCCGCTACGGGCCGCGGACGGCAGGCGCACGGGGCGCAGATAGGACAGACGCGACGCGCGCTTCGGGCAGGTAAGGAACAAAAAATTCTTAGTGGTGGGCCCTAAAAAAACAGTTCCACTAGGGAACCTGCTCTATACCATGTGAGAATAATGAGAGGAAAATGAATGAACTAGAAATGAGATGGGTACAAGTAGAAAACACAAAAGTGTTGTACCCTCTAAGGACTACCCCACTACAGCCTAAACAGACTATAGTATGTATAAGTTTGACAGATCGGGCATAAGCGCATTGCTCCAGATAGAAGCGCATGCGCCTTTAATAGGCCTGTGCTTTTATCCGGGGTGATACGGTACTAGTGCAAGTTGGTTCAACAAGTTCTGTTGAAAACATATTTTATATAAACTGTCCTTTGCATTAACCGTAGTGTAGGCTCATACTTTGTTGGTGGTGCACCCCTAGCTCTTACCTATATGTACTGTTGTTCCTATAGTGCATTCATCCTTCTCGACTTTTCTCTCGACAGTCATGCCTAGCCATGGCTCCTAAGCTTGCTCCTCCCAACTATGCTTCCCATTCTAACATGGTATTAAGAGCAATACTTTCTAGGACCTAATGTTCATGGGCCCACCACCTACTGCCCTGCTAGCCTAGGCCCCAGCCCGTCGCCCCTAGCCTACGCGCGCCCGGCCCGTCGCCCCTAGTATACGCGCCCGGCCCGTCGCCCCTAGCCTACGCGGCCCGTCGATCTCTAGCCCGCGGCCCGTCGACCCCTAGCCCAGCGCCCGGCCCCGTTCCTAGCCCGCGCCCGGCCCTGTCGGCCCCTCGCCCCGCGCCCGGCCCCGTTTCTAGCCAGCGCCCGGCCCCGTCGGCCCCTAGCCCAGCGCCCGGCCCGGTCCCTAGCCCGCGCCCGGCCTCGTCCCTAGCCCAGCGCCCGGCCCCGTACCTAGCCCGCGCCCGGCCCGCGCCCGGCCCCGTTCCACGCCCAGCGCCCGGCCCCGTACCTGTCCAGTGCCCGGCCCCGTCCCTAGCCCAGCGCCCGGCCCCGTACCTAGCCCGCGCCCGGCCCCGTACCTAGTCCGCGCCCGGCCCCAACCCTAGCCCGCGCCCGGCCCCGTACCTAGCTTCGCGCCCGGCCCCGTTCCGCGCCCAGCGCCCGGCCCCGTACCTGCCCAGCGCCCGGCCCCGTCCCTAGCCCGCGCCCGGCCCCGTCGGCCCCTAGCCCCGCGCCCGGCCCCGTCCCTAGCCCGTGCTTGGCCCCGTCGCCCCTTGCTATGGCCCCTCGCGACCTGCCGCCCCTAACCGCGGCCCCGTCGCCTCTAGCCTCGGCCCCTCGCAACTTGTCGCCCCTAGCCGCGGCCCCGGTGCCCTGTCGCATCATGGAGGGTAAGGGGGTGGCAAGAGGGGGTTCTTCCTGCCCGCGCGCCCTGCAGTCGCACGCGCAGCTCATTCCCCGCCCCCGCCCCCCTCCCCCCCCCCCCATAGGGATGGGGGGAGAGGAGAAGGGGGGGGGGGGGGTGCAGTGGGGTATGGGGGTGGCGAACTCATTCCCCCCCCCCCCCCCCAACCCCCTCCGCCCCCCCCCTCCCCCTGCTGTGGGTGCAGCAGTGGGGGGGGGGGGTATGGGGGTGGCGGCCTCTTGGAGGGTAAGGGGGTGGCAGGAATGGATCTGCAGCACCAGCCCCCTCCGCCCCCCCCCCCCCCCCCCCCTTTCTCCTCCATCCCTCTGCTGCGGGTGCAGCAAAGGGGGGGAAGGGGAAACTGCAGCACCAGCCCCCTCACCCCCCCCCCCCCCCCCCCCCCCCCCCCCCCCCCCCCGCCCCCCTCCTTCTCCTCCATCCCTCTGCTGCGGGTGCAGCAGGGGGGGGGGAGGGGAACTGCAGCACCAGCCCCCTCACCCCCCCCCCCCCCCCCTTCTCCTCCATCCCCCTGCTGCTGGTGCAGCAATGGGGGGGGAGGGGATCTGCAGCACCAGCCCCCTCAACCCCTCCCCCCCCCCCCCCCCCCCCCCCTTTCTCCTCCATCACTCTGCTGCGGGTGCAGCAGTTAGGGGGAGGGGATCTGCAGCACCAGATGGGGGGAGGGTGTGAGGGTGGCGGATGTGACCAGCCAGCAGCCGTCCCTCCACCTCTTCTTTCTTCTCCCCCTGCTGCTCCTATTGCAGTGGGGTAAAGGGGGAGGGTGAGGGGGTGGCGGAAGGGGTGTAGTTCGGAGTGGCGGCTGAAAGAGGGGTGCGGTTTTGGGGGGTGGTTGAACAGGGGGGGGGGTGAGGTTTAGGGGGGTGGCTGAAAGAGGGTGTGGACTTGGAGGTTCTTAAGAGGGGCTCGCCGCGCTTGGCTCCCCACCACCTCCTCTCCTCCCTCTCTCACCCCCCCCCTCTGTAAAAAGGAGGTTCTTAAGAGGGGCTCGCCGCGCTTGGCTCCCCCCCACCTCCTCTCCTCATCTCTCTCTCTCACTCACCTCCCCCTTTGTAATGAGGGGGTTCGTAAGAGGGGCTCGCCGCGCTTGGCTCCCCCCACCTCCTCTCCTCATCTCTCTCTCTCTCTCCTCCTCCTCACATGCCCTCTCCCACTTCTGCTGCGCTCTGCCTTGGGTGTACCCCTTCAGGGGGTGTTGACTGCACTGGTTATTGCTATGAACAGTTTAGGAGGTGTGTTGAAAACATATTTTATATAAACTGTCCTTTGCATTAACTGTAGTGTAGGCTCATACTTTGTTGGTGGTGCACCCCTAGCTCTTGCCTATATGTACTGTTGTTCCTATAGTGCATTCATCATTCTCGACTTTTCTCTCGACAGTCATGCCTAGCCATGGCTCCTAAGCTTGCTCCTCCCAACTATGCTACCCATTCTAACAATTTCACTAAGAACGCTTCCGCAATTACAACATTCCTACTCAGGGTCTTAGCCTTGGAAAGATCCTAAGGGCTTTTATCAGCCCAACATGGTATGAGAGCTACAAGGCAAGATCCAACTTCATTTTAATCTTCTACAACATCAGAAGGCATGGCAACGCAAAAAGAGAGAAGCTTTTCTAACGGCTCCCCCGGCACTACATCTACTCCACCTCCAGCCTCTGGCCTACAGACGGAAGGAGGCACAACGACAAGACCAGCAGCTGAGTCTACTGAAACTCCTACTAACCAGGTAGTAGTCCTCGACCCAAGCATGATGGAGAAATTCTTCTCCTTCATGTCCTTCTACGAGCAGCACCAGCAAGCAGCACCTGCGCAGTCAAACAACAGCGACAACAACAATGGGGTTACTCCAATGAGCCTTGACGGTTCATCCTATGCGCGCGGAAACAAGCAGCAACCTACCTTTGCCCCATACGAACCTCAATGTGGCTCCATCAGCTGTCAAAATAATGAACGAGAATGAATGCATTGAGCAGAAGTTGGGTACAAGTACTAACCCGAATTGGGTTGTACCCCTTATGGGCTACCCCACTGTAGCCTACACAAATGTAAGCACTATAACATTCTGACACACCCCCATAGGCAAAGTGGGAGAGAACAAGTGGTCACAAGACCAGTCAGGAAAGCAAAGCAAGCTCAGGGTGGATCACAAAGTCACCACACAGTCCGAGCACAAGCAATGTGCCACAAGACCAGTTCACATGCAGAGTTATATAAAAGAGAATAAACAATAAAGTGATCATACCCTAGCAAGTGTAAGCATGCAGGTATATATATGGATCACAGTACAAGCAGAGTCAAGTAGTGAGCAAGTGAGGCAAAGTAGGCACAAGGCCTAACACAGTAGAGAAGCGCTGATGATCACTAGGCGGAAGTGCCTTGGTGAAGATATCAGCAGTGTTGGCCCTAGTGGCGGATGTGCTTCGTTCTGTGCTCCAGTCTTTGCTCCTAACACAAGGCAATCATGGCCTTGTTGTCTACGTACAGAACTGGAGGCGAACGAGGCTGCTCTCCCAAGTCAGTCAGCAAGTAGGTGAGCCAGCGTAGCTCCTGTGCAGCCATGGCCCCGGCATAGATCTTAGCCTCACAACTGGATCTGAGAACTGAAGACGAGCGGGTAGACCGCCAGGAAACAGAGCCGAAACCGAGGCTGAAGGTGTAACCCTGTGACGACCACTGCGTAGCTAAGTCGTCAACCCAAGAGACGTCTGCGTGACCAGTGAGGACGATTGGACCCCGTCCTCCAAGCACGAGCCCCATGGCCGACGTACTGCACAAGTAACGCAGTACCATCTTCGCAACATCCCAGTGCACCTTTCGGTGCCTACCGGGAGCCACGTGGCGAGCCAGGAGGCTGAGAGGGTACGCGAGGTCAGGTCGTGTGCACGTCATCAGGTACATGAGGCAACCCACAAGCTCTGGGTATGGACCACTCGGCTCTACGGACTCGTCCGAAGGTGGAGCTGAGAGTGAGTGGCCGGTAGACAGAGGAGTGGGCTGTGGCGAGGAGAACTAGAAGCCGAAGCGCTGAAGGACCTGGTGCACCATGTGTGACTGAGTCAGTGTGATGGTGCGTCGTGCTCTGTCCTGGGTGATCTGCAAGCCAAGATAGCTGCGCACTTCACCCAGGTCAGTGCAGGTGTGTCTCTTCTGCAGCTCGGACTTCACAAGGGTCAGTGCCTCAGTGTCAGCAGTGGCGAAGACGAGGTCGTCAACGTATACGAGGACGTAGAACGGCGGCAACGACGTGTCGGTGCGTAGAAACAGTGATGGGTCAGCAGTCAAAGGAGTAAACCCAAGAGCCGCAAGTGTAGTCCTCAGTGTGTCGTGCCACTCGCGAGGCGCCTGGCGGAGACCGTAGACTGGCCACCGGAGGCTCCACTGGGTACCTGCAGGAAACGACCCAGTGAAGCTAGGTGGGCGGCGTTGCCAGATCTCCTCGTGCAGGTTGCCCTGCAAGAAAGCTGTAGCGAAGTCTAGAGAGTGCAACTCGTAGTCACGCTGAGCAGCGACGTGCAGCAACACCCAAAGAGTAATCATCTTCGGGGTGGGGGAGAAGGTATGGCAGTAGTTGACCCCCTGTCGCTGACTGAAGCCTCGAGCAACGTAACGCGCCTTGAAGGCAGGCGGAGAACCCGGCGGCCGCTTCACCCTGAAGATCCACATGCCATCGACTATGTTCGCCCGAGACGGGGGAACCGTGTCGACGTAGGTGCCTGTGGACTTCCAGGATGCCATCTCGGCATCCATGGCTGACTGCCACTGAGAGGAGTAAGGACCCGTAATCGCCTCTGCGTAAGAGTGCGGGGTCGGGATGTCTGGTGCATCGGGGTCTCCCTCAGGGGCAAGCAGCATGGAAGCGAAATGAGGTACAGCAGCTGCAAGACACTCAAAGTCCTCCTGCCTGTCCTCAAGGGCGTCCGTGCCAAGAGCACACTCACCTATGACGGACGGAGGACTGGCAGACTCAGAATCATCAACAAGAGCAGTGGCGTAGCCGAGACGACAGACAGCAGCAAAGTCAACTAGCTCAGCGACGAAGGCAGACGCAGCAGTGGACTCAAAGGAAGGGTCAGTGACAGCAGGAAGAGAGGACGCAGGAGGAGACGGCAGAGGAACACGCAGTGGAACAGAGGAAGGACGAAGTGCCATAGGGTGTGTGCAGGGGACAGGAGGGGGACGCGGACGAGGGATGCGACGACCAGTGCGAACAGGGGAGGCAGGACGAGAGGCAGGAACACGACGCTCTGTAAGACCGCCGGTATGCTCAGTGTAAGGAGAAGGAGCAGGCAGTGGGGAGGCTGGCTGTAACGGCGGGTGCGACTGGTCAAGAGAAGACGGGACACCAAGAACCTGCTGAAGCAAGGGAACAAAGTACGGTCGCGGCCGCACAGTGCCTCCAGCACCTCGAACTCCAGCGCCAAAGCTCCAGCTCCTCCAGCCCCAGCACCACCAGTCCCGGCAGCTCCAGTACCCCCGGTACGAGCACCTCCAGGACCAGCAGCTGCAGCACCTCCGGTACCACCTGCTCCAGCAGTAACTCCTGCACTTCCAGCTCTAGTGTCTCCAACGGCAGAGTCTGCAGCTTCGGCAGCTCCACTCCGAAGGCGGGTGCGCTGAGCAAACCACTCGCGCAGCTGCTGCGGGGAGAGAGGCTCCGGCCGGGGAGACAGTCGTGGCGGAGCACCCGCAGGACATCCAGAAGAAGCCGTACCCCTCGGTTCAGCACCCCCAGACCCCGCACCCTCAGACGCAGTACCCCCAGGCTCCACACCCTCAGGCTCAGCACCCCCAGGCTCCACACCCGCAGGCTCAGCACCCGCAGGCTCAGCACCCCCAGACTCGGCACCCTTAGAATCCGCACCCTCAGGCTCCGCACCCCAAGGCTCCGCACCCCCAGACCCGGCACCCTCAGACCCCGCACCCCCCAGGTTCCGCACCCCCAGACGCAGCACCCCCAGACGCAGTACCTGGAGCAGCACCTGAGCCGACAGCTACCTCAACAGGCGCAATACCAGGGAGAGGGTCTACCTGAGACACACCTGAGGGAGCAGGACCCTGGTGGGGGAGGGGGTCTACCGGAGGGGGACCTAGAGCAAGGAAGAGTGGCGGGGGTGGGGGAGGAGCAGAGAGGTAGGGGAAGAGACGGTAAAAGGGAACCGACTCGTCAAAAGTGACGTCCTGAGAGGGGAAGACATGGCGCGTGGTGGGGTGGTAAAACTGCCAGCCAGGCGCGTCAGGGGAAAAGCCAAGGAAGACGCAAGGCGCGGGCGGAGAGCTTGTCCGCAGACGTATCGCAAACAAAGGCACGAGAAACCCAGACCCGGAACACCGACGCTTCGCCAACCTTCCCCGTCCAACGCAGTGTAGGCGAGGTCTCCGGCAAGGAGACACGAGGCCAGAGGTTGAGCTGATGCGCAGCGTACCGGACCGCAAACGACCACAGAAAATGGGGAGCAGCCGCATGGATCATGGAGGTACGAGCGACCTCCATGACTAGGCCAATGCGATGCTCAGCAATCCCATTTTGCTGAGGGGAGTCCAGAAGCGTGAACGACTGGAGAATGCCCTCTCCACGACAAAAGTCCCGCAAGAGGTCGGAGGAGAACTCACCACCTCTTTCAGAGTGCAGACGTAGGACAGGAAGGTCCGTACGGAACCGCTCGCGAAGCTGGAGACGTACAGTGCGGATCCAAGGGATCAAGACATCAACGACCTGGCCCTTGCTGCGCAAGGGGAAGACCGTAGTGTACCGCGTGAAGTCGTCCACAACCAGCAGAAAGTAGCGCTCGCGGCCCTGTCCACTGACGCGGGCTGGGCCCCACACGTCCATGTGGAGAGTCTGCAGGGGAGCAGACGTTGGGGGAAACGAGGAGGAGTGAGGAGCGGCGCGCTGCCGCCCCTCAACGCAGGGAAGGCAGGGCGGGGCAGGCGAGGGCGGGAGGGGAGGCAGAGACCTGGGAAGACCAGAGACAGGGAGGCAGGAGTGCATGCCACGAAGGCGTGGCAGGGAGGGGTGACCCAGGCGGTGGTGCCACAGAAGGGTCTGGTGCGACAGGAGGTGACACGAGCAAGGGGGTGCGACCTGACCTGACGCGGACACCTGAGCAGACGCAGCTACCTGAGGAGGCTCGGTAGCCAGTGTGTAAGGACTCGACCCTGGCCGACGAGTGAACGTGGCCAGGTGACGGCCCGTCCGGGTACACGTGCAGATCGACACACACTGACCCCCAGGAGTGGTGGTAGTGACCATCGCGTCCTGGAGGGCAGCGGTACTCACCAAGTTCGTAGAGAACGAGGGGAGGTGAAGGCCTGACAGTGAGCCGGACGGAACCGCTGGACACGGGAGGACACTAGAGGAACGGGCGAGGACTGGGCCCCCAGAGGGGTCAGCCAGCCTGACCGGTACAGGTGCAGAGAGAGGGGTGAGGGTGGTGCTGTCGCGAAAGAAACAACGTGAGGCACCTGAGTCAAGTGTGAAGGTGTGCAAGGCCTCAGCAGGCACAGTACCAGGGAGAACAGACTCACTAGCACCTAGAGCAGCAGCCTCTATACCTGGGTCAGGCGACACACACAGGTAACAGTCACCCTTAGCACTAGCAGACAAAGCATACATAGCAGCAAGGATAGCATCAAAGTCTAGGTCAAAGATAACAACTCCAGTCCTAAGCAGCTCTGCCCAGCGGGGGCGCTCAGCCTCGTCACCAAACTCTGCGCTCCAAGCGTCGTCGAGGCGGGAGAAGCAGCGGTGCTGAGTGTGAAGCTTCCCGCATGTCTGACCAGCACGGTCACCTGTGCGAATGACATACGGGCAGCTACCACTACCCCCAGACGCCCCACGCTGAAAAAACCACTCACGAAGCTGCTGGGGCGACGGGGTCTCGCTCCGACACTGCTGCTGCTGCCTCTGGCCACCACCAGAGCCGCCACGCTGAGCCCCAGTCCTACCGCCACCACTCCCACTGCTGCCACTACCGCCACTCCCACCGCTGCCTCCACCGCCGCCACCAACGCCCCCACTCCCGCCACCACTCCCACCGCTGCCACCACCTCCACTGCCTCCACCACCTCCAATGCTGCCCCCACCACCACCCCCGCCGCTACCTCCACCACCCCTGCCACCCTTGCCCTTGCTGTTGCGGCACTTCCCACTAGCGGAAGCAGCTTCGACATCCTCAGCACCAAGGACGTCAACATCAGCAGCAGAGGCATAGGAGGGGGGCAAGGGGGGAGGGGGAACACCCCTCAAAGAAGGGTGTGCGAGGAGTGCCACGAGCAGCACCTACAGCGACTACACTAGTCTCAGGTGCAAGGAGGTGCTGCTCGAGTAGGTCAACAGTGAGGGCTGTGGGGTCTAGCGCGAGAAAGTGGTACCTGACAGTGCGAAGAGAGTCAGGGAGGCGGGTGACAAGAAAGTAGAGAGTGATGTACATCGGGGGCGGGTTCTTGTCAAGGAACTCTGCTGGGAAGGCAGCGCGGTAGCGAGCGTCGCTATTGCGAAGGTGTGAAACCAGGTCCTTTACTGTGGCAAAGGCGGACAGCTCGGGAAACAGGTAGGGCAGGAGAAGACGACCTAGAGCAGCAATGGCAGGCGAGGAGTATCGGGCGACTACAGCGTCGTACAGGGCCTGAGCTGCCCTGTGCTGTCTGAAGTGAGCGCATTCGGCCAACGGAAGGTGGTTGCGAATGGCTAAGCGAGCAGCAGCGTCACGAGTAAGCCACTGTGAGCGAGTCACACTGTCAACTGTGGCAGGAGGGGCGGGAGCAGCGCTAGACGTGTGGTCAAACAACGAAACACTGTCCCTAGAGTCGCTCAGTAGGTACAGCTGCAAGTCATCGAGGCACGTGTCAAACTGGATCGGTCGACCCTCATGATCAAACGCTAGAACGCGGAGAGAAGCCATAGTGGCGCAGCACGCAGGGCGGGGAGAGGCCGGGCAGCGCAGTGCATGCAGCAGGCTGCAGGAGAGGCGGCTCGAGGGCCTGGGGGCGGCCTCAGGGCGACGTGTCGGGGCCTAGGGGCGACGGGCCGCGGGGCCAGGGGCTAGGAGCGACGGGCCGAGGGGCCGGGAGCCTAGGGGCGACGGGCCACGGGGCCAAGGGACGACGGGCCGGGGGCTCTAGGGGCCAAGGGGCGATGGGCCGGGGGCTCTAGGGGCCAAGGGGAATTGGGGCCAAGAGGCGACGGGCCGAGGGGCCAGGAGCGACGGGCCGCGGGGCCGGGAGCGACAGGCCGGGGGCCTATGGGCAACAGGCCGCGGGGCCTAAGGGCGACGGGCCGCGGGGCCAGGAGCAATGGGCCGCGGGGCCGGGGGCCTAGGGGTGACGGGCTGCGGGGCTAGGAGCGACGGGCCGCGGGGCCGGGGGCCTAAGGGCGACGGGGCCGCGGGGCCTAGGAGCAAAAGGGCCGAGGGGCCTAGGGGCGAAAGGGCCGCAGGGCCTAGGAGCGACGGGCCGGGGGCCTAGGAGCAAAAGGGCTGCAGGGCCGGCGGGGCCTAGGTGCGACGGACCGGGGGCCTAGGAGCGAAAGGGGCCACGGGGCCTAGGAGCGACGGGCCTGGGGCCTAGGAGCGAAAGGGCCGCGGGCCTAGGGGCGAAAAGGCCGTGGGGCCAGGAACGTAGGGCCGCGGGGCTAGGAGCGACGGGCCGGGGGCCTAGGGGCTACGGGCCGCGGGGCCTAGTGGCGACGGGCGATGGGCCGCATGGCCAGGAGTGACGGGCCGGGGCCTAGCTTAGGGGCGACGGGCCGCGGGGCCGGGGGCCTAAGGGCGATGGGCCGCGGTGCCAGGAACGACCGGCTACGGGCCGGGGGAGACGGGCCTAGGGCGACGGGCCGAGGCGATGGGCTAGTGGCGACGGGCCTAGGGGCCTACGGGTCACGACAGGCAGTAGGGGCAGCTTGAGGGCTGCAGAGAGCTGCTAGCGGGGTAGTGCTGTGGTGGGCCCAAGGAAAAAAACCATGTCAGAATAATGAACGAGAATGAATGCATTGAGCAGAAGTTGGGTACAAGTACTAACCCTAATTGGGTTGTACCCCTTATGGGCTACCCCACTATAGCCTACACAAATGTAAGCACTATAATATTCTGACATCAGCTTCATGTCACACCAACAGCCTTCACCTGGACAAGAGAAGACACTGGACGCGCTTCAGGTTCAATCACAGTTCGCACACATTTTGAAACTGCAAACATCGACACCCTTTGACGGAAAGGACTTCTATACCTGGTCATTCGAGTTTGAGCTAATGATGGAAGGCGCGCAGATCCTCGGATTCTTCGACGGATCCCTGCCATACCCAACACACGGGACGCAGTACGACAAGCAACAGTACACGTATCAGTCACTGATGGCGTATACAATTCTTCTGCGAAACATAACTCCGAGCGAACAGCAGAACATCCGGTCTTATCGAGGGTACGGCAACTCCGCCGAGCTCGCGTACAACCACCTGAAGGACCTGTATCAAGCAACAGACAGTGTTAATCAAAGTCGTCTCATGGCACAGCTGACAACAGTGGAAATGAAACTCGGCGAAAAAGGGATGGCGTATATCAGCCGTTGTCGTGGACTGCGCGACAGACTCCTTCGATGCAGAGGATCGATATCCGAAGAAACCTTCGTGACAGTTGTCATCATTGGCCTCGGTCCTCATTGGCGCTCCACTCGAGCTATCCTCCGAGCTCATGGGAAGATCTCCGAAGCGGCACTCTGCGCCGAAATTCACGCTGAACAGCAGGATATGGACCTACACGAAGAACGACACAAGAAGAGAGCGTCAGCACCAGAGTTCGCGTTTCACACTCAACGGCGCTACAACAACAACAACAATCGATAGAACAAACATCAAGCTCAACACTACGTACCGCCATTCTGCCATCTCTGCAAGATGCCAGGACACCCTCGCACACACTGCCCGAATCAGCAGCAGTCAAGTTGCTTCTACACAAGCGCATCCCACCAATCAAGTACAGTCCTCAACGACATCGACGACAAAGCCTGCACAAGGCGCAAGAAACATCGTAAGCTGCATGGCAAGAACAATAGACTCCTGCATCACCGGATCGCCACCATACTACTCACTAGAAGAACAACTCGACGAAAGCACCCCTCGCCGTGAATCATTGGAGCCCAACCCGACGTACGCAGCCATCGCCCAGAGCGAGCCGTCCGGGAAAGACACCTGGTTCTTGGACAGCTGCTGCAGACAACACATGTGCTCATCGGGTCGCTTCGTTCAATGAGAACATCAACTTCAGCGCGAAGTCGTAATCACCGTCGCCAACAACCAGAACCTACGCACACGACGACAAGGGATAGTTCAACTTCAGTCTTGAGAAACCAACGTTATTCTGCAGATGCCAAAGGTTTTAATCGCAGAAGGACTCGGCTATCACTTACTTAGCGCCAGTCAACTAATGGCGAAGGGAATCCATCTCGAAGCAGACAGCACCACCCAGGAGTTCAAGTTGTACCACGGGAAGGGTGGACTCTACATCGGCAAAGCAGTCTTGAAGAACAATGTCTTCGTTATTGACTTCGTTCCAGACCAAGGCACCGCCGACAGCGACGCCATCGTCAACTTCACCTCCTGGACACACCCGCCAGATCTCGACCCCGACTTTAGTCCTGAAGGCCTCTGGTACTCACACACTATACCTAAAGCAGAACGAACGAGAGCGTTAGTGATAATCCAACAAACATCGGCAGCAGCAGAGACAACATCAGCAGCAGCAGAGACAACATCAGTAACAGCAGAGACAACATCGGTAGCAGTAGAGACAACACCGGCAGCAGCAGAGGCAACACCGACTACAACTACAATCGCGGGTTCTTCAACGGCACCAGCTCTCATCGATGATACTCCACCGACTCGTGCGCAACAGTTGACTCCCACTCCACGCAAAGTTCACAGAAGCGCCAACCTCACCGCGGGATTTTACTCTAACTCTGACCTGTACAGGCGATCACCCGGACATCGCACTAGCGAATCAATCTGGCACACAAGGATGGGACACCCGAGCAACACAACGTTAAACAACACGATAAGAGCTTGAGTACTCGACAAGGACTCACTGCTACTACATGACGACAGGGAACTCCAGCGAGTTCGCGAAACATGTTTTACCTGCCCCGAAGCCGACTTACCCCATCAGCCATTCGTCTCTCACCACAACCCGAGCGCACTTGCATACACACCACTGGAGAAGGTTTACAGCGACATATTGTTCAACCGCGAAAGTGGACAAGGAGCCTACAACTACGTTATCACGTTCATCGACGCCGCCACCCGATACGTCTGGCACCTCAACCTTCCAAGCCGCGACATGGCTTTCCAAGCCTTCGTTGCCTGGCTTCCAGTAGCAGAACGGGAATCAGGAGTGAAACTGAAAGACTTCCAGTCAGACGAAGGAGGAGAATACCAGTCACAGCGATTCACGCAATACCTGGCAGAGAGAGGCATCAAGCGACTCATCTCACTCCCCTACGCCCATCAACAATAAGGCGTGGCAGAAAGAATGAACAGGACCCTCCAGAACACCATGCGCAAACTGCTACGCTGCATGCGACTGCCCAACCACCAGTGGCCCGAGGCGATGGACCACGCTCTCATGCTGCACAACTTGCTCTCGTCATCATCGCTCCCGAACAACGCATCACCGCATCTGCTGTTACGAGTATTCGGCTGCATGGTACAGTACCGACCCCCAGCTGCACGGGCCGGTTGATTCTCCCAACGCGCACAGTGGGGACTATACCTGGGCATAGAAAAACACTACAACGCATGGAAGATTTTTTACGTCCGCACAAAGGAAACAGTAGCAGCACGTGATGTCATTTTCTACGAGCAACTCACACTTCAGACGTACCTGGACAACCAGGAAGCAGAACGAGATGTCACGGGCGGTTTTCGTGGGGACCAAGCCTTCGCTTCGGCAGCAGATGAAGCTGACTCAGACGAGCAGAACATGGACGGAGCTTCGGAGGAAGCCGGACCTCTTCCGTACTGCTCAGTGGACATTCCCATGGACGACGACAACCCTCACGAAAGTGTCAACGCCGAAGTCTACTACGACGTCGCCAACAACGGTTACGTTACACCCCAACCGGTCGACACCAATGTCTCCGAACGCATAGGGCCCAACTTCTTACCTGATCAAGAAGCGGGAGATGAAGCAGCTTATCCCGAGGACGCAAATCTCCCCCGCTACACACAGAGTGGGCTGCAGATACTGGGACTCGTCACCGCCGTCTACGGAGCAGCGCCACCGAAGGAGCCTGCCACGGTTCAGCAGGCTTTGGGGGGGGAGCATAAGGAAAAATGTCGCGAAGCCATGGACAGGGAACTGAAGGCGTTAGAAGACAGAAACACCTGGAAAATAGTGCCTATTGGAGTGGCACGCAACAAAACTGTTCTCACGGGAAAATGGGTCTTCCGCGTGAAGACAAAAGCTGACGGAACGATCGATAAGTTTAAGGCGCGCTGGGTCGTACGCGGCTTCGATCAAGAGCATGGACAAGAATTCATCGAAACCTTCGCACCAGTTAGCCGACACAACTTCCTGCAGATTCTCCTCACGATAGCCGCCATGAAGCGGAAGAAGCTCCGACAAATCAACGTCGCCAATGCCTTTCTGTATGCTCTTGTCAACGCTGAGATTTTTGTTGAACAACCACACGGATCTAACGCAGACCCCAATCAAGTCTGTCAGCTACAAAAATCACTGTACGACATCAAGCAAGCCCCGAGACTGTGGCAGCAGTACCTTCACGCCCGACTAATCCGCATCGGATTCTGCCAACTACCGCATGACCAAGGAATGTACCGACTCACTCGGAAAGCAGAAGTTCGAGTATTGCATGCTGCTAACTGGACAAGGCCACGTCATCAGCAGCGACACTCCAGAAGCAAAGGGGAGTGTTGGAAACAAGCAATTTAATGCTCCTGTTGTGTCGAAACAATAGACTACAAACGAGGCAAATCACAATGGAGCAACGGCGAGTCAACCGAGGAGGTTTACAGAAAGTAACAGCTGGAGGTTACGCGAAGGTCAAAGGTCAGCGACCTTTGACTCGACGAAATACAGCGCGACAGCAAGGACAAACAAATGACTCGGTATTGAGCAGTTGCCCGAGTCGTCACTGTATCGAACCGCAACAGCAAAACAGTTAGTTGCACCTTTTCGTATTCCTTGTAATGTTATAAAAGCCTTTGTATTACCTTGCTATAATCAATCTCTTGCTCTCACATACTAGTGCAAGTTGGTTCAACAAGTTCACTAAGAACGCTTCCGTAATTACAACATTCCTACTCAGGGTCTTAGCTTGGAAAGATCCTAAGGGCTTTTATCAGCCCAACAGGGTACACCATAAGGGGTACAACCCCAATTAGGTCTAGCACTTGTACACATTTCTCATCCTAGTCAATCATTCCATCGACTAGGATTCTAACATGGTTTCAGAGTAGGAAGTCGATCCTACTAGGGCCCACCTGTCAAATAAATGTTTGTGTTCTCTCTAGGCTATAGTGGGTAAGCCTACAAGGGGTACAACACTTTAGGGTTAGTACTTATACCCAACTCATTCATAGTTCATTCATTCGTGCACAGTGATTCTGACATGGTATTCACAGCAGGAAACCTATTAAGTTTTTAGGGCCCACCGATAGTTTCGCTCGTTCCTGCCCGAAGCGCCCTTGCGCTGTCCCGCCCTGCTCGCACAGTGTCGAGCTGCCCTGCAGCTACTCGCACTGCCTGCCCCCCCCGCACGTAACGCCGTTCTGCAGCCCGCGCGTCGCGCTCTGCTGCTCCGCGCCTCACGCTTTGCTGCAGCCTGCACGTCGCGCCCTGCTGCCCTGCGCGTCGTGCCCTGCTGCAGACAGCGCGTCGCGCCCTATTGCATGTCAGAATCCCAACCACTAGACCATTGGGATAAAAGGGCTTGTTAAGTAGAGGGTCCGTGCGCCCATAACCCCCAGGACAACGAGCCTGTAACCCTTCCCTAGGATCAATCGGGGATCACCAGTGGACCTCTGACACCCCCCCGCACTGGGATGCCCGAAGTGCACACACTGGGATTCGAACCCGAGACCTTCGCTCTGATACCATGTCAGAATCCCAACCACTAGACCATTGGGATAAAAGGGCTTGTTAAGTAGCGGGTCAGTGCGCCCATAACCCCCCAGGACAACGAGCCTGTAACCCTTCCTTAGGATCAATCGGGGATCACCAGTGGACCTCTGACACTGCAGCCAGCGCGTCGCGCCCTGCTGCCCTGCGCGTCGCGCCCTGCTGCAGCCAGCGCGTCGTGCCCTACTGCAGCCAGCGCGTCGCGCTCTGCTGCCCCACACGTCGCGCCCTGCTGCCCTGCACAGCGCGCGCCCTGCTGCCCTGTCCACCGCGCGCCCTGTCCTGCGGCCCTCGGCGGGCCCTGCCCGGCCGAGCCTCGCCGCCCGGCCCGAGCCGTCCTGCCCAACCCGAGCCGCGCCGCCCTACCTTGATCACCAGCCCCACCGAGCCGCCCTGCTGCCACTACTGCTGCTGCTGCTGCTCGTGCTACTGCTGCTGCTGCTGCTCGTGCTACTGCTGCTGCTGGTGGAGGTGCTGCTGGGAGTGCTGGGAGTGCTGCTAGTGCTGGGGGTGCTGGAGGTGCGCCTGGGAGTGCTGGAGGTGATGCTGGTGCCGGACGTGCGACTGGTAGGGCTGGAGGTGCTGTTGGTGCCGGTGGTGCTGGACCTACTACTCACCGTCACTGCCTGTCATGGCCACTATCACGGCAGTTGCAGCGGCTAGGGGTGGACAGCGGCGGTCACTTCCTCTCCCGGACGACCCTAGCCCTCAGCAACTTCGCGAGTGGGTTCTTCAGCGAGCCCGTCCAGGTGGTGGAGGCCTTGGATTTCTACGTACTGCACAAAGGCGGTAGCAGAGTCAGCAGGAGACCTTCTCCCCTCAGGTGCTTAGTGAGATGTTTCCTCAGCGAAATGTCGCTGGTTCTGTCGAGGCTGCTGCACTAGGTGCTAGTGAGTCTGCTGCCGCATTAGGTGTTAGTGAGTCTGCTGCAGCACTAGGTGCTAGTGAGTCTGCTGCAGCTTTAGGTGCTCGTGCGTCTCCCGCCACAGGTCCTTCCTCAGCTGAGGCCTTGCACACTTTCACACTTGACTCAGGCGCGTCACGTTGCTTTTTTTGTGACTGCACCGCACTCACACCACTTGCTGCACCGGTACCGGTCTCACTGGCTGACCCCACTGGGGGGCCTAGTAGTCGCACGAGCCTCCACTATCCTCCCGTGTCCAGCAGTCCCTTCCGGTTCTCTGTCAGGTCTCCACCTCCCCACGTTCTCGACGAACTTGGTGAGCAACGCTGCCATTCAGGATGTCTGGGTTGATACCTTTATTCCTGGAGGGCAGCGTGTGGGGTGTCAAACTTTATTTATATAGTTTTGTTAGTTCTAGTCTAGGTGTATTCTGTTGTGCTAGGGTTAGGGTTAGCCTTGCATATATCTTTCATGTTTTGTTCATTGTTAATCATTCATTCTCATATTCTCACATGGTATAGAGCGAGATTCCCCCTAGGCGATTTTTCCCCTAAGCGATTTCTCCCTAGGCGATTTTTCCTAGGCGAAATTTCACTCGATAGTCATGGGCCCACCACCCGCGCGCCTCGTACTAACGCGCACCTCGTCATAGCGCGCGCCTCGTAGTGCGTCACCCATCGTCCGTCGCACGTCAACCGTCGCCCGTCACCCATAGCCCATCGCGTTCCCGCCGTCACCCGTTCTACCCCCCCCCCGTCCGTTTTTTCTCGTGCGCAACCATAGAACAGAGGCCCCACGGCCCACGCGATAGCAGGCCCCGCGGCCTTCAGTAGCGGGCCTTGAGGCCCTTGCTCGACGGCCCCAAGGCCTGCGCCTAGCTGGCCCCGCGGCCAAAACGTACGACCGCCCCACCCCTTAGCCGCCCGTTGCCGCTCGCTGCCACTCGTTGCCGCCCGCTGCCGCCCGTCCCGCCTGCCCAAACTTACCCTAAACCGCCTCTCAACCGCACTAGACAACTCCCAGCCGTGAGAAACCACCCTAGACCGTTCTTCACCGCTCCCAACCGCACAGAACCGCACAGAATCGCACTCCACCCATGCTAGCTCCCTTGGAAATGCACAGAACCGCATTCCACCCGTGCTAACCCCCCCTTGGAATCGTACAGAACCGCACTCCACCGCCCTAGATCGTTCTTCACCGCTCCCAACCGCACTGAACTGCCCTCCATTGCTCCCAACCGCATCCAACTGCGCTGAACCCCTCCCACAAGCACCAGAACCGCACTCAGCTGCATTCCACCACACCAGGCCACTCCTAGCCCAACTTGACCGTCCAACACCGTTCCCAACCGCTGTCAACCCCACTCAACCGTTCACCACTGCACTAGACTGCCATTAGTTGCACCATCAGCAGTATAGGCTGCCCCCAGCGCACCAACAGCACCTAGGCTACCGCAAGCGTACCCCCCCCCCCCCCCCCTCATACTAGCTTGCCATGTCGTTGTGGTGACAGTTGCTGCAACAACAGTGGTCTCAGCAGCAGCAGTGGCAGCGGTAGCAGCACAGGTGGCCGCAGCTGCAGCAGTGGCGGGTTCAGCTACGGCGCCTGTAGCAACCTCCACAGCGAGGCCCTGACGGACCCGGACAGTACACACACCGGTACATGAGAGCTGCAACTGCTATTGAGCCTTGTGTTTCCAGTCTTGGTGCGTGTGTAGTTTCCGGTCCCGTCGCCTCAGAGGTTCTCAGTGTGGGAGCTGCAGCCACCACTAGACTAGTACCAGCCTTTGTCGCTGGCTCGAGTGCGACCTCACCGACTGCACGACTTTCCTTCACCCTAGACTCTGGAGCGTCCAGCTGTTTCTTTCGCGACTTCACCGACCTCACGCCACTGCACACTCCAGTTACTGTCGCCTTGGCTGACCCCTCCGTAGGATCTGTAGTTGCCGAGAGCACCACCACTCTCCCGTGTCCAGTGGCTCCCTCTGGGTTTCTCACAGGTTACTACACCCCCTCGTTCTCTAGGAACCCGGTAGGTGTTAGTCACCTCCACGACCTCGGAGTTATCACTACTTTCCCACTGCACGAGCCTGTTGCCTCCTGCACAGTCAGTGCTACTGGGGCACCTCTAGCCACTTTCCACAGGGAGCCGGGCTCTGGTCTGTACTCACTACACTCTAGGTCCCACCACACTGGGTCAGGTCAGGTCAGGTAGCTGCTGTGTCGTGCGACTGTCGGTCACTCACCCACCTGTCGGTCCTCTGGCACCACTGTCTCGGTCACCCGTCGTTCCTACGTCTCAGTAAGATGGTACGTCACTGTCTGGTCTCAGGTCTCCCAGAGTCGCTTGCCCCGCTTCCTCGCTCGCCTGTGCCGCCGTGCACTCTCTGCGTCGAGGGTCGGCAGCGCGCTGCCCCTCACTCCTCCTCGTTCCCCCCCACCACGGCTCCCTTACAGACTATGCACTTGGACATCTGGGGCCCCTCTCCGGTCCTTGGACCACGTCAGGAGCGCTACTTCCTGATTGTGGTGGACGACTACTCCCGCTACACCACGGTTTTCCCCTTGCGACGGAAGGCCGACGTGCCTACCGTCCTTGAGCCGTGGCTACTAGCGAGGGGTGGCGTCCAGGGCCTGTGTGGGCTCCGCCTACACTCGGACCGTGGTGGTGAGTTTTCTTCCACTCGCCTGGAGATGTTCTGTCAGGTCTGGGGGATCATCCAGTCTTACACGCTACCAGACTCGCCGCAGCAGAACGGGGTAGCTGAGCGACGCATCGGCCTGGTCATGGAGGTTGACCGGACCTCCATGTGCCATGCCGGTGCCCCCCAGTTTTTGTGGCCTCAGGCAGTCCGCTACGCCGCGCACCAGCTGAACCTGTGGCGTAGTGACGCACGGCCACGGGTGATGCCGATCTTCCTTTGGATAGGTTTTTCGGGCGTAGCTGCTGACTACCGCGTCTGGGGTTGTCTGGCTCATGTTCGCACCCCTGGCGAGAAAAGGTTGTCTGCGCACACCCGTGCCTGCGTCTTTCTCGACTTCCCACTCAACGCCTCAGACCGGGTGTTCTACGACCCAGTCACCCACCAGTTCTTTGCCTCTCAGGACGTCACTTTCGACGAGTCGGTCAGTTCCTACAGGAGTCGCCCCCACCGAAGTTCTGAGACCTTTTCCCCCCCACTGTTCCTCACCCTTGAGCCCCCCCCCAGTCGCCACGGTAGCCCCACCCCCTTCGTTTCCTGCCCCGTCAGGTGTGTCGCACGTCACTCCGCGATCTTCCCCCCCGCAGCGTCTAGTCCCTATCGTATCTGGGGGTGCTGGAGTCCCTGGGGGTGTTGTCGGTGGAGGTTCTGGTTTTGGAGGTGCTGGAGCCGGAGACACGAGCACTGCACCGCCTACGCCGCGCACTGTACGTTTCCTGACCCGAGTGCAGCGTTTAGACAGGTTGGAGAGGGAGGAGCGGGAGCGGTTTGAGAGGGCACGGCAGCAGCAGCAGTCTCAGTCGGAGCGTTAGGAGAGAGTAGAGGAGGGGTCGTAGCAGCAGCAGCAGCAGCAGTCTCAGTCGGAGCGTCAGGAGAGAGTAGAGGAGGAGTCATGGCAGCAGCAGCAGTCTCCGTCGGAGCGTCAGGAGAGAGTAGAGGAGGAGTCACGGCAGCAGCAACAGCAGTCTTAGTCGGAGTGTCAGGAGAGAGTAGAGCAGGAGTCCCGCCCGCAGCAGCAGGGGCAGGTACCGTCGTAGCAGACGCCAGAGGAGGTGGAGCGGCGGTGACTGCGACTGTGCAACCTGCCTGACCCAGCACCTGCACGCTTGGTTCGTGGTCCTCTACCGTCCCCTCCTGTTCCCCCCGCCCAGTCCCTGTCATCGTCCCAGTGGACTCGTCGTTCTCCCATTAGTCGTGCTGTGTCTCCAGAGCCCCATCGGTCTCGTTACCGTGCGGACGGTCCGTTTCACCTTGTTCTCCGCTCTCGTGTTCCATCTCCTCCAGTCCTTCCACAGCCTCCTGAGTCGTCCCTCACTGTACTTCACGACCCGTTGTCGGACTACCTCCGTGCCTCCCGCCCTGTCGTCTCCTGTGTTTTGTCCGCGTTGGTCACTCACCCGACTGCACCCCTATCGTCTGTCTCAGCTCTTGTTACCACTATTGCTGGCTTTGCCTCTTCCCACCGCCTTGACTACGCCGCTCACTTGGTGAGTGGCCCTGCTCGTTCTCCGTCCTCTGGGGGTGCTCCTGTCTTTACCTTGGAGGTCCTGGAGGACAGGCAGTTCGAGCTTGGTTTCCTTGCGGCCACTGTTCCTCCATGCGCCATGCTGCTTGCCCCTGAGGGGGATCCAGACGCCCTTGACATCCCGATCCCTCGCACTCACGCTAAGGCGGTCTTGGGACCCTAGGCTTTGTACTGGATAGCAGCTGAGGAGGCAGAGATGGCATCTTATAGGTCCACAGGCACCTACGTCGACGCCGTCCCACCACCTGGGGCGAACGTTGTCAGTGGCATGTGGCTCTACAACGTGAAGCAGCCGCCTGGAGCACAACCAGTGTTCAAGGCGCGCTACATGGCGAGGGGCTTCAGACAGCGAGAGGGGGAAGACTTCTTCCAGACCTTCGCTCCCACCCCAAAGATGACCACTCTTCGGGTATTGCTGCATATTGCAGCACATCGCGACTACGAGTTGCACTCCTTGGACTTCTCCACCGCGTTTCTTCAGGGGAGTCTGCACGAGCAGATCTGGCTGCGTCGTCCGCCTGGCTTCACTGGCACTTTCCCTCCTGGGACTCAGTGGCAGCTGCGTCGACCGGTCTACGGCTTGCGCCAGGCCCTCCGCGAGTGGCACGATACGCTACGTACGACTCATGCAGTGCTTGACTTCTTTCCGTCGTCCGCCGACCCGTCGCTGTTCGTCCGCCGTGGCTCGACCCCGTTCTTTGTTCTGGTCTACGTTGACGACCTGGTCTTCGCCACTCCCGACCGACGCGCACTGGCCTCCGTGAAGGAGGAATTGCAGAGGAGACACACTTGCACTGACCTTGGTGAGCTGCAGCGATACCTCGGTCTGCAGATCACCAGGGACAGGGCAGCTCGCACCATTACGCTGACACAGTCGCATATGGTCGAGCAGATCCTCACGCGGTTTAGCTTCCCGTTCTCCAAAGTACAATCTACCCCTCTTGCTTTGGATCATGGGCTCACGGATCCACCTTCGGACGAGCCCTTTCAGTACAGTGGTCCATATCCTGAGCTGGTGGGTTGTCTCATGTACCTGATGACTTGCACTCGCCCAGACCTAGCTTACCCTCTTAGCGTCCTTGCGTGCTTTGTTGCGCCTGGGAGACACCGACCTTCCCACTAGTACGCTGCTAAGAGGGTGGCGAAGTATGTGGCGAGTACATCAGGCATGGGACTTGTCCTTGGAGGGAAGCAGCCAGTTACACTTACAGGTTTCTCGGACTTGTCGTGGGCCGACGACGCAGAGTGGTTGCGGTCTATACAGGGTTACCGCTTTAACCTTGGGACCGGAGCTGTTTTGTGGAGGGCGACTCGGGCGTTGTCCGTCTCTAGTTCCAGCTATGAGGCCGAGGTGTACGCTGTGGCCATGGCCGCTTAGGAGCTTCGCTGGCTGTCTTTCCTCCTCACCGACCTTGGTGAGCAGCCTCGCTCTCCCCCAGTCTTATTCGCCGACAAGAGGTCTGCTATCCTGTTGTGCGAGGAGCCCCGACTGGTTGGGAAGGCGAAGCACATCTAGCTTCGTTACTTCCTTGAGGATGTCTGGATTGATACCTTTATTCCTGGAGGGCAGCGTGTGGCGATCTGTTCGTGTTCCCGGACTGGCCGTCACCCGGCTACGTTCACTCGACGGCCTAGGTATAGTCTGTACACACTGACCACTGCGTCTGCATAGGTGGCTGAGGCATGTCAGGTGGCTGTGTCGAGTCAGGTGTCTGCGTCTGGTTAGCTTGCAGCGTCTTGCTCGTGTCGGGTACTCTCTCACCAGACTCTCCTCTGGCACCACCGCCTCGGTCACCCCTCCTTACCGTGTCTCCGCGGTATGCACTCCCGTCTCCTTGTCTCAGGCCTTCCCAGGTCTCTGCCCCCACTCCCGCGCTCGCCTGCCCCGCCGTGCCTTTCCTGGGTCGAGGGGCGACAGCGCGCCGCTCCTCACTCCTCCGAGTTTCCTCCGACCACTGCTCCTCTGCAGACTCTCCACATGGACGTTTGGGGCCCAGCCCCCGTTGGTGGAACGTACCAGGAGTGCTACTACTTGCTGGTTGTTGACGACTACACACATTACACCACTGTCTTCCCCTTGCGGCGCAAGGCGGACGTCAGCGCGCGGTTTAGTCGGGACTTCCCAGTCCTGCGTCTGCACTCTGACAGGGGCAGCGAGTTCTCTTCTGACCTCCTTGCGGAGTTCTGTCAAGACGAGGGCATCGTCCAGTAGTTCACGCTTCCGGCCTCTCCTCAGCAAAATGGGATTGCTGAGCGTCGCATTGGCTTGATCATGGAGGTTGCTCGTACCTCCATGATCCATGTGCTTGCTCCCCATTTTCTGTGGCCGTTTAAGGTCCGATACGCTGCGCATCAGCTCAACCTCTGGCCTCGTGTCTCTGAGCCAGAGACCTCGCCCACACTCTGGTGGATGGGGAAGGTTGGCGATGCGTCAATGTTTTGGGTTTAGGGTGCGCTCTCTCTTGTTCGCGATGCCAAAGCAAGCAAGATCTCCTCTCGCACTCTCTGCTGCGTCTTCCTTGGCTTCCCCACCGATGCCCCGCCGTGGCAATTTTACCACCCACGTTCGCGTCAAGTCTTCTCCTCCCAGGACGTCACCTTTGACGAGTCTGTCAGTTACTACAGGCTTCACCCGCACGCGTCCCACCTGGTCCCCCTAGCGCCTCTTTTCTTGGTACCAGTCTCCCCCCCCCGGTAGACCCCCTCCCCCCACAGGGTCCTGCTCCCTCAGGTGTGTCTTAGGTAGAACCACCCCCCTTGGTTGAGCCTTTCGAGGTCTCTTCTGACTCCTCTGGCCCAGCTGAGGGGGGTGACCTCGCTGCTGACAACACGGCGGCCACTCGCCGCTCTCCACGCTTGGAGACCCCCCCTGTTTTTCCGCCTCGGCCGTCTTCGCCGCCTCCGCAGCCTGCTGCTGTGGACTCTGGAGCTGAGACTGCTGGTGCTGAGGCTAGGGGTGCTGAGACAGAGGGTGAGGGTTCTGGGGGTGCTGCGACTGGGGGTGCTGTGACTGGGGGTGCTGGTTCTGGGGGTGCTGCGATTGGGGGTGCTGGTTCTTGGGGTGCTGCGACTGGAGGTGCTGACTCTGGGTGCCCTGCGAGTCCTAGTGACGGTGGAGCTGTGGGTGACCCTGTTGGAGGTCCTGGAGCAGGACAGCCACCGCAGCCTGTCCTACTTGAGACGCTCTCGCCGCAGGCGATTCGTGCGTGGATCGTTCGGCGAGGCAGTCCTGGTGGTGGAGGGTACGGTCCTGCTGGTGCTGGAGCTGCTAGTCCTGGAGGTACTGCTGGTGCTGGAGGTACTGGAAGTACTGCTGGTGCTGGAGGTACTGGAGGTACTGCTGGTGCTGGAGGTGCTGCTGGTGCTGGAGGTACTAGAGGTGCTGCTGGTGCTGGAGGTGCCAAAGCTACTAGTCCTAGAGGTGCTACTGGTGCTGGAGGTGCTGGACCTACTAGTCTTGGAGGTACAGCTGGTGCTAGAGGTGCTGCTGGTGCTAGAGGCACTGGAGCTGGAGGTGCTGGAGCTGCTGGAACTGGAGGTGCTCGTACTGGAGGTGCTGGAGCAGCCGGAGCTGGTGATGCTGTTCGTGCTGGAGGTGCTACTGGAGCTGCTGGCAGAGGAGGTACTGGAGGTACTGCTGGTGCTGGAGGTGCTGGAGCTGCCGGAGCAGGTGGTACTACTGGTGCTAGAGGTGCTGGAGGTGCTACTGGAGCTGCTGGCACTGGAGGTGCTGGAGGTAATGCTGGTGCTGGAGGCGCTGGAGCTGGAGGTACCGGAGGTACTGGAGGTGCTAGAGCTGCTGGTCCTAGAGGTGCTCGTACTAGAGGTACTGGAGCTGCCGGAGCAGGTGGTGCTGCTGGTGCTGGAGGTGCTGGAGGTGCTGCTGGAGCTGCTGGTGCTGGAGTTGCTGGTGCTGCTGGTGCTGGAGGAGTTGGAGCTACTGGAACTACCTTGCGCAGACCGTTTTTCTACCCGCAGCCGCAGTCGTCCCTGCCGCCGCCTGACTCGGTCCTTCGCCAGGTTCTTAGTCTCCCGTCTTCCACTGGCCTCCCTCTACCCCTCCTGTGTCCACCGACAGACCAGTCTCAGCCACAGCTACTGCCTGGCTCCCCGCTGCCTGGGCCTGCTCCTCACACTGAGGTGACTGAGTCCCTGACTGAGGGTCGTGAGCCTGAGACTCGTGCTTCCACACCTGTTTGTGCTCCTCGTGTCGCCCGTCCTCATCCTCCTGCTCTCCCAGGCACTCACGGTATGGCACTTCGTCCTTCCTCTGTTCCACAACGTCTTGTCCTGCCTGAGCCCCCCGCGTCCTCTCTTCCGCACGTTCCTGACCTTGAGTCCGACCTTGCTCGTGCCGCCAGTCCTACTGTCACTCGTCTCCTCGCTACTGTCGTCACTGACCCTGACCGTGAGTCTACTGCAGCATTTGCCCTAGTCACTAAGCTAGTTTACTTTGCAGCTAGGAGTCGTCTCGACTACGTCACGAGTCTTGTCACTGAGTCTGAGTCGGTCTGTCCTCCATCCGTCGAGGGTGAGCTTGCCCTTGGCAGTGACGTACTTGAGGACAAACAGTTTGAGCTTGAGTGTCTTGTGGCAGCTTTACCTCATTTCGCATCCATGATGATTTGCCCTGAGGGAGACCCGGATGCACTTGACATCCCTACCCCGCGCTCTTACGTTGAGGCGATCGCGGGCGAGTACTCCTCTCAGTGGTAGACAGCCATGGATGCAGAGATGGCTTCCTGGAAGTCGACAGACACCTACGTCGATGAGGTTCCTCCTCCTGGGGCGAACATGGTCGATGTCATGTAGATTTTCAGAGTGAAGCGGCCGCCGGGTTCTCCGCCTGCCTTCAAGGCGCGTTACGTTGCTCAAGGCTTCAGTCAGCAACAGGGGGTCAACTTCTTCCAGACCTTTTCCCCCACCCCGAAGATGACTACTCTTCGGGTGCTGCTGCACGTTGCAGCAAAACGTGACTACGAGCTGCACTCCCTCGACTTCTCCACAGCTTTCCTGCAGGGCAGCCTTCACGAGGAGATCTGGCTGCACTGCCCACCCCGCTTCACTGGGTCGTTTCCTGCAGGTACCCAGTGGAGCCTCCGGCGGCCAGTCTACGGTCTCCGCCGGGCGCCCCGAGAGTGGGACAACATACTGAGGACTACACTTGCGGCTCTTGGGTTTGCTCCTTCCTCTGCTGACCCGTCGCTGTTTCTACGCAGCTACACTACCCTACCGTCGTTCTACGTTCTAGTGTACGTCAACAACTTGGTTTTTGCTACTGCTGACATTGAGGCACTGGCCCTAGTGAAGGCGGAGCTGCATAACTATCTTGTCTTGCAGGTCACCCGGGACAGAGCACGGCGCACCATCACCCTGACTCAGTCACACATGGTGCACCAGGTCCTTCAGCGCTTCGGCTTCTAGTTCTCCTCGCCACAGCCCACTCCTCTGTCTACCGGCCACTCGCTCTCAGCTCCACCTTTGGACGAGTCGGTAGAGCCGAGTGGTCCGTACCCAGAGCTTGTGGGTTGCCTCATGTACCTGATGACGTGCACACGACCTGACCTCGCGTACCCTCTCAGCCTTCTGGCTCGCTACGTGGCTCCCGGTAGACACCGAAAGGTGCACTGGGATGCTGCGAAGAGGGTACTGCATTACTTGTGTAGTACATCCGACATGGGGCTAGTGCTTGGAGGACAGGGTTCAGTGGTACTCACAGGACACTCCGACGCTTCTTGGGCCGACGACTAGGCAACTCAGCGTTCGTCACAGGGTTACACCTTCAGTCTTGGCTCTGGTTCTGTCTCGTAGAGGTCCACTCGTTCTTCTTCTGTTCTTAGTTCCAACAGTGAGGCCGAGATCTACTCTGGGGCCATGGCTGCACAGGAGCTACGTTGGCTAACCTACCTGCTGACCGACTTGGGGGAGCGGCCTCGTTCTCCTCTAGTTCTATACGTCGACAACAAGGCAATGCTTGCCATGTGTCACGAGCAAAGACTGGAGCACAGAACGAAGCACATTGCTCTTCGCTACTTCCTTGCGCGTGAGCTGCAGCAGCGTCGTCAGCTCCGCCTTTCCTACGTGGCCTCGCGGGCCGAAACTGATGATGCGTTTACCAAGGCCCTTGGGCCTGCTGATCATCAGCGCTTTTGCACTGCTCTTGGGCTTGTGCCCACTCTGCCTCACCTTTTGGTTGCTTGACTTGTTCTTGTTGTACACTGATATATATCTTTATACCTGCTTGTTTACTCTTGCTAGGTTGTGATCAGTGTACTGCCTTGCTATTATAACGCTGCGTGTGAACTAGCCTTGTGGCCACTTGCTTGTGCTCAGATTGTGTGGTGTCCTTGAGCTCCACCCTGAGCTTTGCTTTGCTATGTCTTCTTGCTTGACTGGTCTTGTGACCGTCTTGTTGTCCCCCACTTAGCCTATGGGGGTGTGTCAAAGTACAATCTTACTTGTAGGCTATAGTGGGGCACTCCTTCTGGGGTACAACACTTCTAGGGTTAGTACTTGTACCTCATCTCTTGCTAATCCAATCATTCCTGTACAGTTATTCTGACACTACCTTGTCCAGCCGCGCCATCCAGCCCGGCCGAGCCGCGCCGCCCAGCCCGAGCTGCCCTGCCCAACCCGAGCCGCCATGCCCATCCCGAGCCGCGCCGCCCTACCTTGATCACCAGCCCGACCGATCCGCCCTGCTGCTGCTACTGCTCGTGCTACTGCTGCTGCTGGTGGAGGTGCTGCTGGGATTTCTTGGAGTGCTGCTGGTGCTGGAGGTGCTGGAGGTGCGACTGGGAGTGCTAGAGGTGCTGCTGGTGCTAGAGGTGCTGGACCTATTACTGACTGTCACTGCTTGTCATGGCTACTATCACGGCAATTGCAGTGGCTAGGGGTGGACAGCGGCAGTCACTGCCTCTCCCGGATGACCCCACCCCTCAGCAGCTTCGCGAGTGGGTTCTTCAGCGAGCCCGTCCAGGTGGTGGAGGCTTTGGTTTTCAGCGTACTGCACAGAGGCGGCAGCAGAGTCAGCAGGAGAGCTTCTCCCCGCAAGTGCTTAGTGAGTTGTTTCCTCAGCAATGTGTCACTTGTTCTGTCGAGGCTGCTGCACTAGGTGCTAGTGAGTCTGCTGCCACACTAGGTGATAGTGAGTCTACTGCCGCACTAGGTGCTAGTGAGTCTGCTGCCGCTCCAGATGCTAGTGAGTCTGCTGCAGCTTTAGGTGCTCGTGCGTCTCCCGCCACAGGTCCTTCCTCAGCTGAGGCCTTGCACACATTCACACTTGACTCAGGCGCGTCACGTTGCTTCTTTCGTGACTGCACCGCACTCACACCACTTGCTGCACCGGTACCAGTCTCACTGGCTGACCCCACTGGGGGCCTAGTAGTCGCACGAGCCTCCACTGTCCTCCCGTATCCAGCAGTCCCCTCCGGTTCTCTGTCAGGTCTCCACCTCCCCACGTTCTCGACGAACTTGGTGAGCAACGTTGCCATTCAAGATGTCTGGGTTGATACCTTTATTCCTGGAGGGCAGCGTGTGGCAATCTGTACGTGCTCCCGGACTGGCCGTCACCTTGCTACGTTCACTCGATGGCCTGGGTCTAGTCTGTACACACTGACCACTGCGTCTGCACAGGTGGCTGAGGAAGGTCAGGTGGCAGCGTCGAGTCAGGTGTCTTGCTTGTGTCGGGTACTCTCCCACCAGCCTCTTCTCTTGCACCACCGCCTCGGTCACCCCTCCCTGCTGCGTCTCCACAGCATGCACTCCCGTCTCCTTGTCTCTTGCCTTCCCAGGTCCCTGCCCTCCCTCCCGCGCTCGCCTGCCTTGCCGTGCTTTTTGTGGTGTTGAGGGGCGGTAACGCGCCGCTCCTCATTCCTCCGAGTTTCCTCCAACCACTGCTCCTCTGCACACTCTCCATATGGACGTTTGGGGCCCGGTCCCCGTCGGTGGAATGGATCAGGAGCGCTACTTCCTGCTGGTTGTTGACGACTACACACGTTACACCACTGTCTTCCCCTTGCGGCGCAAGGCAGACGTCATCGGTGTTTTGATCCCCTGGATCCGTACTACTCGTCGCCAGCTGCGTGAGCGATTCAGTCGGGACTTCGAAGTCCTGCGTCTGCACTCTGACAGGGGCGGTGAGTTCTCTTCTGACCTCCTTGCGGAGTTCTGTCGAGACGAGGGCATCGTCCAGTCGTTCACGCTTTCGGCCTCTCCTCAGCGAAATGGGATTGCTGAGCATCGCATTGGCTTGATCATGGAGGTTGCTCGTACCTCCATGATCCATGCGGCTGCTCCCCATTTTCTGTGGCCGTTTGTGGTCCGATACGCTGTGCATCAGCTCAACCTCTGGCCTTGTGTCTCTGAGCCAGAGACCTCGCCCACACTCCGGTGGACGGGGAAGGTTGGCAGAGCCAGAGACCTCGCCCACACTTTCGGGTTTGGGGCGCGCTCTCCCTTGTTCATGATGCCAAAGCGAGCAAGCACTCCTCTCGCACTCTTCGCTGCGTCTTCCTTGGCTTCCCCACCGACGCCCCGCTGTGGCAGTTCTACTACCCACGCGAGCGTCGAGTCTTCTCCTCCCAGGACGTCACCTTCAACGAGTTTGTTTCTACAGGCTACACCCGCACGCGTCCCACCTGGTCCCCCTAGCGCCTGTTTTCTTGGTACCAGCCCCCCCCCCCTGGTAGACCCCCTCCCCCCACAGGGTCCTGCTCCCTTAGGTGTGTCTCAGTCAGACCCACCCCCCTTGGTTGAGCCTTTGGAGATTTCTTCTGACTCCTCTGGCCTAGCTGAGGGGGGTGACCCTGCCGCTGACGACACGGCGGCCACTCGCTGCTCTCCACGCTTGGAGACCCCCCCTAGTTTTCCACCTCGACCGTCTTCACCGCCTCCGCAGCCTGCTGCTGTGGACTCTGGAGCTGAGAATCCTGGTGCTAAGCCTGGGGGTGCTGAGACAGAGGGTGCGGGTTCTGGGGGTGCTGCGACTGGGGGTGCTGGCTCTTGGGGTGCTGCGACTGGGGGTGCTGACTCTGGAGGTACTGCTGGTACTGGAGGTACTGCTGGAGGTGCTGCTGGTGATGGAGGTACTAGCGGTGCTGCTGGTGCTGGAGGTGCCGGAGCTACTCTTCCTGGAGGTACAGCTGGATCTGGAGGTGCTGGAGGTGCTGGAGGTGCTACTAGTGCTGGAGGCACTGGAGCTGGAGGTACGGGAGGTGCTGGAGTTGCTGGTCCTGGAGGTGCTCGTACTGGAGGTGCTGGAGCTGTCGGAGCTGGTGGTGTTGTTCGTGCTGGAGGTCCTACTAGAGCTGCCGGCAGTGGAGGTGCTGGAGGTACTGCTGGTGCTGGAGGCGCTGGAGCTGGAGGTACTGGAGGCACTGGAGGTGCTAGAGCTGATGGTCCTGGCGGTGCTCATACTAGAGGTGCTGGGGCTGCCGGAGCAGGTAGTTCTGCTGGTGCTGGAGGTGCTGGAGGTGCTACTGGAGCTGCTGGAGGTGCTACTGGAGCTGCTGGCACTGGAGGTGCTGGAGGTATTGCTGGTGCTAGAGGCGCTGGAGCTGGAGGTACTGGAGGTACTGGAGGTGCTGGGGCTGCTGGTCATGGAGGTGCTCGTACTAGAGGTGCTGCTGGTGCCGGAGGCGCTGGAGCTAGAGGTACTGGAGGTGCTGGAGGTGCTGGTCCTGGCGGTGCTCGTACTAGAGGTGCTGGGGCTGCGGGAGCGGGTAGTGCTGCTGGTGCTGGAAGTGCTGGAGGTGCTGGAGGTGCTGGAGGTGCTGGAGGTGCTACTAGAGCTGCTGGTGCTGGAGGTGCTGGTGCTGCCGGTGCTGGAGGAGCTGGAGCTGCTGGTTCTGCCCCGCGCCTACTGTTTTTCTACCCGCAGCCGCAGTCGTGCCTGCTGCAGCCTGACTCGGTCCTTCGATAGGTTCTTAGTCTCCTGTCTTCCACTGGCCTCACTCCACCTCTCATGTGTTCACCGACAGACCAGTCTCCGCCATAGCTACTGGTTGGTTCCTCGCTGCCTTCTCCTGCTCCGCACACTAAGGTGATTGAGTCCCTGACTGAGTGTCTTGAGCCTGAGACTCGTGCTTCCACACCTGATCATGCTCGTCGTGTCACCCGTCCTCGTCCTCCTGCTGTCCTAGGCACTCACGGTATAGCACTTCGTCCTTCCTCTATTCCACAGCGTGTTGTCCTGCCTGAGCCTCCCGCGTCCTCTCTTCCGCACGTTCCTGACCCTGAGTCCGACCTTGCTTGTGCTGCCAGTCCTACTGTCACTCCTCTCCTTGCTACTATCGTCACTGACCCTGACCTTGAGTCTACTGCAGCATTTTCCCTAGTCACTGAGCTAGTCGACTTTGCAGCTAGGAGTCGACTCGACTACGTCGCGAGTCTTGTTACTGAGTCTGAGTCTGTCTGTCCTCCGTTCGTCGGGGGTGAGCCTGCCCTTAGCAGTGACGTCCTTGAGGATAGACAGTTTGAGCTTGAGTGTCTTGCGACCGCTTTACCTCGTTTCACATCCATGCTGCTTTGCCCTGAGGGAGACCCAGATGCACGTGACATCCCTACCCCGCGCTCTTACGTTGAGGCGATCGCAGGTGAGTACTCCTCTCAGTGGCAGACAGCCATGGACGCAGAGATGGCTTCCTGGACGTCCACAGGCACCTACGTCGACGAGGTTCCTCCTCCTGGGGCGAACATAGTCGATGGCATGTGGATTTTCAGAGTGAAGCGGCCGCCGGGTTCTCCGCCTGCCTTCAAGGCGCGTTACGTTGCTCGAGGCTTCAGTCAGCGACAGGGGGTCGACTTCTTCCAAACCTTCTGGAGGACAGGGTTCAGTGGTACTCATAGGACACTCCGACGCTTCTTGGGCCAACGACCATGCGACTCAGCATTCGGAACAGGGTTACACCTTCAGTCTTGGCTCTGAATCCGTCTCGTGGAGGTCCACTCGTTGTTCTTCTGTGCTTGGTTCCAGCTGTGAGGCCGAGATCTACGCTGGGGCCATGGCTGCACAGGAGCTACGCTGGCTGACCTACATGCTGACCGACTTGGGGGAGCGGCCTCGTTCTCCTCCAGTTCTATACATTAACAACAAGGCAATGCTTGCCTTGTGTCACGAGCAGAGACTGGAGCATAGAACGAAGCACATTGCTCTTTGCTACTTCCTTGCGCGTGAGCTGCAGCAGCGTCGTCAGCTCTGCCTTTCCTACGTGGCCTCGCGGGCCAACATGGGTGATGTGTTCACCAAGGCCCTTGGGTCTGGTGATCATCAGCGTTTCTGCACTGCTCTTGGGCTTGTGCCCACTCTGCCTCACCTGCTGGTTGCTTGACTTGCTCTTGTTGTACACAGATATATCTCTTTATACCTGCTTGTTTACTCTTGCTAGGTTGTGATCAGTGTAATGCCTTGCTATTATAACTCTGCATGTGAACTAGCCTTGTGGTCGCTTGCTTGTGCTCAGATTGTGTGGTGTCCTTGAGATCCACCCTGAGCTTTGCTTTGCTTTGTTCTCTTGCTTGACTGGTCTTGTGTCTGTCTGTTGTGTTTGCTATCTCCCACTTAGCCTATGGGGGTGTGTCAAACTATATGGTTGTGTTCTCTCTAGGCTATAGTGGGTTAGCCTACAAGGGGTACAACACTTTAGGGTTAGTACTTGTACCCAACTCATTCATAGTTCATTCATTCCTGCACAGTGATTCTGACACCACCGTTCCGCACTACCGAAGCGCCTCAACGCTGCCTCTATGCCCTGCCCTACTCGAAGCACCTAGTGCTGCCTTACTGCCAGCGCGCTGGCGCGGTTTTTTCACTGTCGCGACCCCCCCACCTACCCGTGCGTTTTTTTTTCGCGCTGTCGCGAACCCCCCTGCCCGCGCCCCAGCTACCTAGCGCGCCGCTCGCGCTGCCCGCTGGCCCCTGCGCCCGGCCCTCATCCTACTCGCGCGCTACTTGCGTTACGCACGCGCGCTGCCCGCCCGCGCAACAGCGTGCTACCCAACTGCGCCCAACCTGAGCGCTACCCGCGCTGCCTGCACGCACCCAGCCCCTGCGCGCTGCTGCTACTACTGCTATGTGCCTTCTCCTACGTGCTGCTGCTGCTGCTGCTCCTTGCTACTGCTGCTCCTTGCTGCCTTTGCTTTTACTGCTACTACCGCTCTCAAGCCAGCCTTCCTCGCTGCGAACCCCCCCCCGCTGTACATGACACTGTACTTCCTTGTCACTCGCCTCCCTGACTCCCTTCACACTGTCAGGGACCAATTCCTAGCCCTTGACCCCACAGATATCACACTTGACTCGCTCGAGAAGTCCCTTCTCGAGGTCGAGAAGAGCACTCTCGCTGTTGCTACCTCTCGCGGCACTCCCCGTTCCCCCTTCTTTCAAGGGTTTACTCCCTCCCCTCTCCTCCCCTCAGTTGCTATTGCTGCTGCTGTCGACCTCCTTGGTGCTAAGGTTAGCGCTGCGTTTGCTCCTGATGGAAGGCGCACCAACAGCAAGGGCATAGGGGGCAAGGGGGGTGGGGGTGGCACCAGCGGTGGAGGTGGCGAGGGTGGTGGTGGAGGTGGTGGGGGTGGCTCTGGGGGTGGCGGCGGTGGAGGCGGACGGGGTGGTGGAGGCAGCGGGGGTGGTGGAGGCGGCGGGGGTGGTGGAGGAGGTCGGGGTGGAGCTGGCAAGGGTGGAGGCCGTGGCGGATCCGCTCGTGGCAGTGGTGTCCCTGTACAGCAGCTGCCGCGCCTCCCAGACAACCCCACCCCTCAGCAGCTTCGTGAGTGGGTTGTCCATTGTGTTTCCCCTGGGGGTTCTGGTCGCTCCCCGTACGTCAGGCACACTGGAAAGCTGAAGGGTCAGCCCTGCAGGAAGCTGCACACCGAGTACCGCTACTTCGGCCGTCTTGAGGATGCCTGGGTGGATGAGTACCGGGATGAGGCGATTGTCCCCTACTGGCTGAAACTGCAGGGGATGGGAGTAGATGTGTATGCTCTTGACTTTGTTCAAATCAACAAGGCAATCTATGCTATGTATGTGACTGAGCTTAGTGATGAGGGTGCGTGTTACTCGTATGTACCTGGTGATGCTGGTGTCGATGCTGCTGCTCCAGGTGCTATTGAGTCTGCTGCAGCACTAGGTACTAGTGAGTCTACAGTTGCAGGTGCTAGTGAGTTTGTTGCCTCTGCTGAGGCCCTTCACACTTTCACACTTGACTCAGGCGCGTCTCGTTGTTTCTTTCGTGACTGCACCACACTCACACCACTAGCTGCACCAGTACCAGTCTCACTGGCCGACCCCACTGGGGGCCCAGTAGTCGCACGAGCCTCCACTGTCCTTCCGTGTCCAATATTCCCCTCCGGTTCTCTGTTAGGTCTCCACCTCCCCACGTTCTCGAAAAACTTGGTGAGCAACGCCGCTCTTCAAGATGTATGGGTTGACACCTTTACTCCACGAGGGCAGCGTATGGCAATCTGTACGTGCTCCCGGACTGGCCGTCACCTGGCTACGTTCACTCGAAGGCATGGGTCTAGTCTGTACACACTGACCACTGCGTCCGCACAGGTGGCTGAGGCAGGTCAGGTGGCTGCGTCAAGTCAGGTGTCTGTATCTGGTCAGCTTGCAGCATCTTACTTGTGTCGGGTACTCTCCCACCAGACTCTCCTCTGGCACCACCGCCTCAGTCACCCCTCCCTACCGCGTCTCCACAGCATGCACTCCCGTCTCCTTGTCTCTGGCCTTCCCAGGTCCCTGCCCTCCCTCCCGCGCTTGCCTGCCCCGCCGTGCCTTCCCTGCGTCGAGGGGCGGCAGCGCGCCGCTCCTCACTCCTCTGAGTTTCCTCCGACAACTGCTCCTCTGCAGACTCTCCACATGGACGTTTGGGGCCCAGCCCCCATCGGTGGAACGGATCAGGAGCGCTACTTCCTGCTGGTTGTTGACGACTACACACGTTACACCACTGTCCTCCCCTTGCGGCGCAAGGTGGACGTCAGCGGTGTTTTGATCCCCTGGATCCGTGCTACTCGTCGCTAGCTGCGCGAGCGGTTCAGTCAGGACTTCCTAGTCCCGCGTCTGCACTCTGACAGGGGCGGTGAGTTCTCTTCTGACCTCCTTGCGGAGTTCTGTCAAGACGAGGGCATCATCCAGTCGTTCACGCTTCCAGCCTCTCCTCAGCAAAATGGGATTGCTGAGCGTTGCATTGGCTTGATCATGGAGGCTGCTCGAACCTCCATGATCCATGCGGCTGCTCCCCATTTTCTGTGGCCGTTTGCGGTCCGATACGCTGCGTATCAGCTCAACCTCTGGCCTCGTGTCTCTTTGCAAGAGACCTCGCCCACACTCTGTTGGATGGGAGAGGTTGGCGATGCATTAGTGTTTCGGGTCTGGGGCGCGCTCTCCCTTGTTCGCGATACCACTGCGAGCAAGCTCTCGCCTTGCACTCTTCGCTGCGTCTTCCTTGGCTTCCCCACTGACACCCCGCCGTGGCAGTTCTACCACCCGTGCTCGCGTATTTTCTTCTCCTCCCAGGACGTCACCTTTGATGAGTCTGTTTGTTACTACAGGCTTCACCCGCACGCATCCCACCCGGTCCCCCTCGCACCTCTCTTCCTGGTACCAGTCCCCCTCCCCGGTCGACCCCTCCCCCAGAGGGTCCTGCTCCCTCAACTGTGTCTCAGGTAACCCCCCTTGTTTGAGCCTTTGGAGATCTCTTATGACTCCTTTGGCCTAGCTGAGGGGGGTGACCCCACCGGTGACGACACGGCGGCCACTCGCCGCTCTCCACGCTTGGAGCCCCCCCTGGTTTTCCCCCTCGGCTGTCTTCGTTGCCGCCGCAGCCTGCTGCTGTGGAATTTGGAGCTGAGACGTCTGGTGCTGAGCCTGGGGGTGCTGAGACAGAGGGTGAGGGTTCTGGGGGTGATGCGAATGGGGGGGCTGGTTCTGGGGGTGCTGAGACTGGGGGTGCTGACTCTGGGGGTGCTGCGAGTCCTAGTGGCGGTGGAGCTGTGGGTGACCCTACTGGAGGTCCTGGAGCTGGACAGCCACCACAGCCTGATCTACTTAAGACGCTCTCGCCGCAGGCGATTCGTGCGTGGATCGTTCGGCGAGGCAGTCCTGGTGGTGGAGGGTACGGTCCTGCTGGTGCTGGAGCTGCTAGCCCTGGAGGTGCTGGAGGTACTGCTGGAGGTACTATAGGTGCTGCTGGTGCTGGAGGTACTAGAGCTGCTAGTCCTGGAGGTACTGGAGGTGCTACTGGTGCTAGAGGTGCTTGACCTACTAGTCCTGGCGGTCCAGTTGGTGCTGGAGGTGCTGCAGCTGCTGGCACCGGAGGTGCTGGTGCTGCTGGAGGTACTGGAGGTGCTGGAGCTGCTGGTCCTGGAGGTCCTGCTGGTGCTGGAGGTGCTGGAGGTCCCGCTGGAGGTCCTGCTGGAGGTGCTACTGGTGCTGGAGGTACTAGAGGTGCTACTGGTGCTGGAGGTACTGGTTCTACTAGTCCTGCTGGTCCTAGAGGTGTTGGAGTTGCTGGAGGTGCTACTGGTGCTGGAGGTACTAGAGCTGCTAGTGCTGGAGGTGCTGGAGCTGCTGGTGCTGGAGGTGCTAGAGGTACTGGAGGTGGTGATGGTGCCGGAGGTGCTAGAGCTACCATTTCTGGAGGTACTGGAGCTGCTAGTGCTGGAGGTCCTGCTGGTACTGGAGGTACTAGACTTGCTGGTGCGCTTCGCCACCTTCTTGGTCTTCCGCCAGCTCCTACTGAGTTCCCACAGCTACTGCCTCACTCCCCACTGCCTGCTCCTGCTCCTTACTTTGCTGTGACAGAGTCCCTGACTGAGCGTCGAGAGAATGAGACTCGTGCTTCCACTCCTGAGCGTTGAGAGCCTGAGACTCGTGCTTCCACTACCGAGCTTCGAGAGCCTAAGACTAGAGCTTCTGTTGATGCTCGTGTTCCTCGTGTTCGTCGTTCTCGTGCTCCAGCTACTCACGATATGACACTCCGTCCTTCCTCTGTTCCACAGCGAATTG
This sequence comes from Closterium sp. Naga37s-1, assembly GCA_947471745.1. Taxonomy (NCBI): domain Eukaryota; kingdom Viridiplantae; phylum Streptophyta; class Zygnematophyceae; order Desmidiales; family Closteriaceae; genus Closterium; species Closterium sp. Naga37s-1. Next base: position 4,334,955 of record CANJKZ010000069.1, read on the forward strand.
TCCTGCCGTCACCTCCTGCGTCTTCTCTTCCTGCTGTTGCTGACCCTTCGTCTAACCTTGCTCGTGCGTCCAGTCTCACTGTTACTCGCATTCTTGCTACGGTTGTGACGGACCCTACGCTCTCGTCTCCTGCTGCGTCTGCCTTAGTCGCTGAGCTAGTTGACTTTGCTGCTGCGTACCGCCTAGACTACCTTGCGAGTCTCGTTTCTGACCCTGACCCTACCTGTCCTCCGTCCGTTGGGGGTGAGGTTGCCCTTGGCTATGACGTTCTTGAGGAGAGGCGGGAGGAGTTGGAGTGTCTTGCGGCTGCTGCACCTCATCTTGCGACCATGCTGCTTGCCCCTAAGGGAGACCCGGATGCACTTGACATCCCCATCCCGCGCTCTTACAGAAAGGCGATCTCGGGTGAGTACTCCTCTCGGTGGCAGACAGCCATGGACGCAGAGATGGCTTCATGGAAGTCCACCGGCACCTACGTCGACGAGGTTCCCCCACGTGGGGCGAACATCGTCAGTGGCATGTGGATTTTCAGGGTGAAGCGGCTGCCGGGTTCTCCGCCTGCCTTAAAGGCACGTTACGTTGCTCGTGGCTTCAGTCAGCGTGAGGGGGTCGACTTCTTTCAGACCTTCTCCCCCACCCCGAAGATGATCACTCTTCGGGTGTTGCTACACATTGCAGCTCAGCGTGACTACGAGCTGCACTCCCTCAACTTCTTGACAGCTTTCTTGCAGGGTAGCCTTCACGAGGCCATCTGGCTGTGCCGTCCACCTAGCTTCACTGGGTCGTTTCCTGAGGGTACCCAGTGGAGCCTACGGCGACCATTGTACGGCCTGTGTCAGGCACCTTGCGAGTGGCACGACACACTGAGGACGACACTTGTGGCTCTTGGGTTTGCTCCTTAGACTGCTGACCCGTCGTTGTTTCTGCACACCGACACTTCCCTGCCGCCGTTCTACGTCCTCGTGTACATCGACAACTTGGTTTTTGCTAGTGCTGACACGGAGGCGCTGGCTCTAGTGAAGGCGAAGCTGTAGGAGAGACACACCTGCACTGACCTAGGTGAGCTGCGGAGCTATCTTGGCCTGCAGATCACCCGGGACAGAGCACGGCGCACCATCACCCTGACTTAGTCACACATGGTGCACCAGGTCCTTCAACGCTTCGGCTTCCAGTTCTCCTCGCCACAGCCCACTCCTCTGTCTACTGGCCACTCGCTCTCAGCTCCACCTTCGGACGAGTCCGTAGAGCCGAGTGGTCCGTACCCAGAGCTTGTGGGTTGCCTCATGTACTTGATGACTTGCACACGACCGGACCTCGTGTAACCTCTCAGCCTTCTGGCTCGCTACGTGGCTCCCGGTAGACAATGAAAGGTTCACTGGGATGCTGCAAAGAGGGTACTGTGTTACTTGTGTAGTACGTTGGGCATGGGGCTCGGGCTTGGAGGACGGGGTTCAGTGGTACTCACAGGACACTCCGACACTTATTGGGCCGACGACCATGCAACTCAGCGTTCATCACAGGGTTACACCTTCAGTCTTGGCTCTAGTTCTATCTCATGGAGGTCCACTCGTTCTTCTTCTGTGCTTGGTTCCAGCTGTGAGGTCGAGATCTACGCTGGGGCCATGGCTGCACAGGAGCTACGCTGGCTGACCTACCTGCTGACTGACTTGGGGGAGCGGCCTTGTTCTCCTCCAATTCTGTACGTCGACAACAAGGCAATGCTTGCCTTGTCTCACGAGCAGAGACTGGAGCACAAAACGAAGTACATTGCTCTTCGCTACTTCCTTACACGTGAGCTTCAGCAGCGTCGTCAGCTCCGCCTTTCCTACGTGGCCTCGCGGGCCAACACTGCTAATGTGTTCACCAAGGCCCTTGGGTCTGGTGATCATCAGTGTTTCTGTACTGCTCTTGGGCTTGTGCCCACTCTGCCTCACTTGCTGGTTGCTTGACTTGCTCTTGTTGTACACTGATATATATCTTTATACCTGCTTGTTTCTTCTTGCTAGGTTGTGATCAGTGTACTGCCTTGCTATTATAACTCTGCATGTGAACTGGCCTTGTGGCCGCTTGCGTGTGCTCAGATTGTGTGGTGACCTTATGATCCACCCTGAGCTTTGCTTTGCTTGTTCTCTTGCTTGAATGGTCTTGTGACCATCTGGTTGTCCCTCACTTAGCCTATGGGGTTGTGTCAAATTGCATTTGTGCTTGCTAGGCTGTCCTAGGATACACCATAAGGGGTACAACCCCAATTAGTGTTGGAAACATTTAGTTTATGCTTCTGAAGTATCGAGCACTATAACAAAAAGAGAAGTATACTCACAGCGAAGCAACACCGAGTCAACCAAAGCGGTTGACTAGGCGACAACAGCAGGAGGTTAAAGCGAAGGTCAAAGGTCAGCGACCTTTGACTTGAAAATGGCAGCGCGACAGCAAGGAGAAATAACAGATTCGTTATTGAGCAGTTACCCAAGTCGACGTTGTATCGAACAGCAACAGCAATTACAGTTAAACCCTTCGTATTCCTTGTAATGATATATATATCCTTTTATCTCTTTTATTTAATCAATTCATCTTGTTCTCGCATACTAGTATAAGGTGGTTCACTCAATCCACTATTACGCTTCCGCTACTCTGAGAATTTAGTCTTGAACGATCCTAGGGACTTTTTCAGACCAACATGGTATGAGAGCCTACAAGACAAAACTCAACTTTGATCAACTTCCTACAACATCAGAAGACATGGCAACACAGAAGGAAAGAAGCTTGTCTACTGGATCTCCCGGTACTACTCCTACTCCACCGCCAGCCTCTGGACTGCAAACAGAAGGAGGCACAACTCAAAGACCAGCTGCTGAGTCAACTGAGACTCGTGTGAACCAAGCAATCGGCATTGACCCAAGTATGATGGAGAAATTTTTCTCGTTCATGTCGTTCTACGAGCAACATCAACAAGTGGCACATGCGCAGTCAAACAACAGCGACAACAACAACAGAGTTACTCCCATGAGTCTCGACGGCTCATCTTTTGCGCGCGGAAATCAACAGCCTACCTTCGCACCGTATGTACCTCAACGCGGTTCTGTCAGCTTCATGTTGAATTAGCTCCCACCTGGACAAGAAACGAAGACACTGGATGCACTTCAGTTGCAGTCACAATTCGCACACGTGCTGAAACTACAAACATCAACACAGTTTGACGGAAAGGACTTCTATAGCTGGTCCTTCGAATTCGAGCTGATGATGGAAGGCGCTCAAATCCTTGGCTTCTTCGATGGCTCCCTGCCATACCCAATGCACGGGACACAGTACGACAAGCTGTAGTACACATACGAGTCACTGATGGTGTACACCATACTTCTGCGAAACATAACGGCAAACGAGCAGCAGAATATCCGGTCTTATTGCGGATACGGAAACTCCGCCGAGCTCGCGTACAACCACCTGAAGAACCTGTATCAAGCAACCAACAGCGTTAATCAAAGTCGTCTCATGGCGCAATTAACAACGGTTCAAATGCAACCCGACGAAAAGGGAATGGCATATATCAGTCGCTGTCGCGGCCTGCGTGATAGACTCCTTCGATGTGGCGGATCAATATCCAAAGAAGCGTTCGTCACTGTCGTCATCGCATGTCTTGGTCCTCAGTGGCGCTCCACTCGAGCCATCCTCCGAGCCCACGGAAGAATCTCCGAAGAAAAACTCTGCACCGAAATTCATGTCGAACAACAAGACATGGACCTGCATGAAGAACGACAAGGGAAAAGAGGATCAGCACCGGAATTCGCCTTTCACACTCAGTGGCGTAACAACAATAACAACCGACAACAAGAGCACCAAGCACGAAGATACGTACCACCGTTCTGTCATCTCTGCCGAACGTCAGGACACTCTCGCATCCATTGCCCGAATCAGCAGCAATCGACTCCATCCCCACGTCAGCTTCTACCTTCAAGTAGTCAAGTGACCTCCACACAGCAACATCCTTAGAATCAGACGCCACCTTCATCGACAACGTCACAACCTGCACAAGGAACAAGAAACATCATAAGCCGCATGACAAGAACGGACTTCTGCATCACTGGTTCACCACGACCTACTCACCAGAAGAACTGCTTGACGAAAGTACGCCTCGTCGTGAATCGCTACAACCAAACCCGACATACGCGGCTATCGCACAGAGCGAACCATCCGGTCAAGATACTTGGTTCTTGGACAGCTGCTGCGGACAACACATATGCTCGTCAAATCGCTTCGTTCAACGGGAACAACGCCTCAACCGGGAAGTCGTGATCACCGTCGCCAATAACCAGACCCTGCACACACAACGACAAGGAATAGTTCAACTTCAGTCCCGCGAGACTAACGTCGTTTTACAGATGTCAAAGGTTTTGATTGCAGAAGGACTAGGCTACAACTTGCTAAGCGTCAGCCAGCTCATGGCAAAAGGGATTCACCTTGAAGCCGACAGCACCACTCAGGAGTTCAAGCTGTACAACGGGAAGGGAGGACTTTACATCGTGAAGGTAGTCCTGAAGAATAACGTTCTTGTTCTCAACTTCGTCCCAGATCAAGGAACTGCTGACAGCGACGCGATCGTCAACTTCACCACTTGGTCGCACCCACCAGATCTCGACTCAGAATTCAGCCCCGGAGGTTTCTAGTACCCGCACACCATACCTGAAGCAGAACGGACAAGGGCGTTAGCAGTGATTCAACAGACAACAACAGCAGAGACAACAGCAGCAGCATCAACATCGGCAGCAGCAGAGACAACAACAACAGCAACAACACCGACAGAAGCAGAAGCAACAACAACAGCACCAGCACCACTCGCCAGCTCTTCATCAGCACCGACACCCACTCAACAACTGACTCCCGCCCCATGCGAAGCTCACAGAAGCACCAACATCACCGCAAGTTTTTACTCCAACTCCGATCTGTACAGACGTTCACCTGGACCTCGCGCTGACGAATCACTATGGCATCAAAGGTTAGGACATCCAAGCAACACGACACTGAACAACACGATAAGAGCAGGAGTGCTTGATAAAGACTCACTACTTTTACCCGACGGCAAAGAACTTCAACGAGCTTGCGGAACCTGCTTTTCCTGCCCTGAAGCCGACTTACCTCATCAGCCGTTCGTCTCTCACCACAACCCAAGCGCGCCAGCATACGCACCACTGGAGAAGGTCTACAGCGACATACTGTACACCCACGAAAGCGGACAAGGGGCATACAACTACGTAATCACGTTCATCGACGCCGCCACCAGATACGTCTGGCACCTCAACCTTCCGAGTCGCGACATGGCCTTCGAAGCATTCGTCGCTTGGCTTCCCGTAGCAGAAAGAGAATCAGGAGTGAAGCTGAAAATAATTTAGTCAGACAGAGGAGGAGAATATCAATCACAGCGGTTCAAGTCATACTTGGCGGAGAAAGGCATCAAGCGACTCATTTCTCTTCCCTACGCTCATCAGCAGCAAGGCGTGGCAAAAAGAATGAACAGGACCCTTTAGAACACCATGCGCAAGCTGCTACGTGGCATGCGGCTACCCAACCATAAGTGGCCTGAGGCGATGGACCACGCTGTGCTGTTGCACAACTTGCTTTCGTCATCCTTGCTTTCGAACAATGCATCACCGTGTTAGAATGTGAGCGAATGAATGACTGAACAAGAAAGCAGGTGGGTACAAGTAGGAAACCTAAAAGTGTTGTACCCTATAAGAACTACCCCACTACAGCCTAAACAGACTATAGCATATAAGTTTGACACACCCCCATAGGCAAAGTGGGGGAGAACAAGAGGTCACAAGACCAGTCAAGAAAGGCAAAGCAAGCTCAGGGTGGATCACAAAGTCACCACGCAATCTGAGCACAAGCAAATGGCCACAAGGCTAGTTCACATGCAGAGTTATATAAAGGAAAACAAACAATACAGTGAACACAACCTAGCAAGTGTAAGCATGCAGGTATATGTATAAAGAGTACAGTACAAGCAGAGTCAAGAAGTAAGCAAGTGAGGCACAGTAGGTACAAGACCCAACACAGTACAGAAACGCTGATGATCACAAGGCTGAAGTGCCTTGGTGAAAACATCAGCAGTGTTGGCCTGACAGGCCACGTAAGCAAGGCGAAGCTGGCCACGCTGCTGTAACTCTCGAGCAAGGAAGTAGCGCAGAGCAATGTGCTTCGTTCTGTGCTCCAGTCTGTGCTCCTGACACAAGGCCAGCATGGCCTTGTTGTCGACGTACAGAACTGGAGGAGAACGAGGCGCCTCTCCCAGGTCGGTCAGCAGGTAGGTGAGCCAACGTAGCTCCTGTGCAGCCATGGCCCCAGCGTAGATCTCAGCCTCACAACTGGAGCTGAGAACAGAAGAAGAGCGGGTAGACCGCCAAGAGACAGAACCGGAGCCAAGACTGAAGGTGTAACCCTATGACGACCACTGCGTAGCCAAGTCGTCAACCCAGAAGGCGTCAGCGTGACCAGTGAGGACAACTCGAGCCCGTCCTCCAAGCACGAGCCCCATGCCCGATGTACTGCACAAGTATCGCAACACCCTCTTCGCAGCATCCCAGTGCACCTTTCGGATCCTGTCGGGAGCCACGTAGCGAGCCAGAAGGCTGAGAGGGTATGCGAGGTCAGGTCATGTGCAAGTCATCAGGTACATGAGGCAGCCCACAAGCTCTGGATACGGGCCACTCGGCTCTACGGACTCGTCCAAAGGTGGAGCTGAGAGCGAGTGACCGGTAGGCAGAGGAGTGGATTGTGGTGAAGAGTACGTGAAGCCGAAGCGCTGAAGGACCTGCTGCACCATGTGTGACTGAGTCAAGGTAATGGTGCGCTGTGCTCTGTCCCGGGTGATCCGCAAGCCAAGATAGCTTGTCAGCTCACCCAGGTCTGTGCACGTGTGTCTCTTCTGCAGCTCCGACTTCACAAGGGCGAGTGCCTCAGTGTCAGCAGTAGCAAAGACAATGTCGTCTACGTACACGAGAACGTAGAACGGCGGCAGAGCAGTGTCAGTGCGTAAAAACAGAGAAGGGTCAGCAGTGGAAGGAGCAAAACCAAGAGCAGCAAGAGTCGTCCTCAGTGTGTCGTGCCACTCACGGGGTGCCTGGCGGAGACCGTAGACTGGCCGCCGGAGGCTCCACTGGGTACTAGCAGGAAACGACCCAGTGAAGCCAGGTGGTCGGCGCAGCCAGATATCCTCGTGCAGGCTGCCCTGTAGGAAGGGTGTGCTGAAGTCAAGCGAGTGGAGCTCGTAGTCACGCTGAGCAGCAACGTGCAGCAGTACCCAAAGAGTGGTCATCTTCGGGGTAGGGGAGAAGGTCTGAAAGAAGTCAACTCCTTGTCTCTGACTGAAGCCATGTGCAACGTAACGCGCCTTGAAGGCAGGCGGAGAACCCGGCGGCCGCTTCACCCTGAAGATCCACATGCCACTGACGATGTTCGCCCCAGGTGGGGGAACCTCGTCTACGTAGGTGCCTGTGGACTTCCAGGAAGCCATCTCGGCGTCCATGGCTGCCTGCCACTGAGAGGAGTAGGGACCCTCTATCGCCTCTGCGTAAGAGCGCGGGGTCGGGATGTCAGGTGCATCCGGGTCTCCCTCAGGGGCAAGCAGCATGGACACGAAATGAGGTACAGCAGCGGCAAAGCACTCAAACTCCTCCTGTCTGTCCTCAAGAACGTCCGTGCCAAGAGCACACTCACCCCCGACGGACGGAGGACAGACAGACGCAGACGTAGACTCAGCAACAAGACTAGTGGCATAGTCTAGGCGACAGGCTGCAGCAAAGTCAACAAGCTCAGCAACAAGAGCAGACGTAGCAGTGGACTCAAACAAAGGGTCAGTGACAGCAGTGGCGAGAAGGCGCATGACAGCTGGACGAGCAGCACGAAGGGAGTCAGACGCAGGGTCCGGACCGGCAGGAAGAGAGGACGCAGGAGGAGGCGGCTGAGGGACACGCTGTGGAGCACTGGAAGGACGCAGAGTCATAGAGTGAGTGCCAGGGACAGGAGGAGGACGCAGAGTACTACGACCAGTGCGAGCAGTGCGGACAGGCGACGTAGAACGAGAAACAGGCGACACAGGACGGGACTCAGGCTCATGACGCTCCGTAAGACCTCTAGTCGGTCCAGAGTAAGGAGAAGGACTAGGCAGTGGAGAGGACGGCTGTAACGGCGACTGTGACTGGACAGGCGGTGGACTCAGTAAAGGAGGAGTAGGACCAGGAGAAGGCGGTCGATCAAGAACCTGCTGAAGGAGCGGAACGTAGTACGGCCGCGGCCGCGCAGCGCCTCCAGAAACAGCAGAGACAGAACCAGTACCCTCAGCTCCAGGGTCTCCAGTAACAACTCCCGCAGTACCACCAGCTCCAGTACCTGCAGCTCCAACGCCTGCAGCACCACCAGCCCCAGCAGCTCCAGTACCTCCTGTACGAGCACCTCCAGGACCAGCGTCTCCAGCAGCTCCAGCACCAGCAGCACCTCCAACAGCTCCAGCACCAGCAGTACCTCCAGCAGCACCAGCACCAGTAGCACCTCCCGTAGCTCCAGCACCAGCAGCACCTCCAGCAGCCCCTGCACCAGCAGCACCTCCAGCAGCTCCAGCACCAGCAGCACCTCCAGCAGCACCAGCACCAGCAGCACCTCCAGTAGCTCCAGCACCAGCAGCACCTCCTGTAGCACCAGCACCAGCAGTACCTCCAGCAGCTCCAGGAGCACGGCGACAGCGCCGAGCGTACCACTCACGAAGCCGCTGCGGAGAGAGGGGCTCCCGCCGCAACGGGACACCCGGAGAACCTCCAGACTCAGCACGCGCAGGCTCAGCAACCCCAGACGCAGTACCCCCAGGCTCAGCACCCCCAGACGCAGTACCCCCAAGCTCAGCACCCCCAGGCTCCACACGCTCAGGCTCAGCACCCCCAGACTCCACACGCTCAGGCTCAGCACCCCCAGGCTCCGCACCCCCAGTCCCCGCACCCGCAGGCTCAGCACCCCTAGCAGCACCTGAGTCGACAGCTACCTCGACCGGCTCGGCAGGGTCTACCTGAGACACACCTGAGGGGGCAGGACCCTGGGGGGGGAGGGGGTCTACCGGAGGAGTACCTGGTGCTAGGAAGAGTGGCGGGGGGGGGAGAGAGGCAGTGTGATAGGGAAAGAGACGGTAGTAAGACACCAACTCGTCAAACGTGACGTCCTGAGAGGACAGAACACGACGCGAGGTGGGGTGGTAGAACTGCCACCCGGGTGCGTCAGGGGGGAAGCCAAGGAAGACGCAGGGAACGGCACGGGAGGACAGCTTGTCCGCTGAAGTATCGCAGACAAAAGCTCGAGATCCCCAGACACGGAACGCGGACGCATTGCCAACCTTCCCAGTCCACCTCAAAGTAGGTGTGGTCTCCGGCAAGGAGACACGAGGCTGAAGGTTGATCTGATGCGCAGCGTACTGAACCGCGAACGACCACAAAAAATGGGGAGCAGCCGCATGGATCATGGACGTACGAGCGACATCCATGACCATGCCAATGCGGCGCTCAGCAATCACATTTTGCTGTGGGGAGGCCGGAAGCGTGAACGTCTGGCAGATGCCCTCCGCACGACAGAAGGCCCTCTGGAGGTCGGAGGAAAACTCACCACCTCTGTCGGAGTGCAGACGTAGAACAGGAAGGTCCGAGCCGAAACTCTCGCTGAGCTGGCGACGAAAACCGCGGATCCAGCCGATCAACACCTCAGGGACTTCACCCTTGCTGCGCAAGGGGAAGACTGTGGTGTAACGCGAGTAGTCGTCAACGACCAGCAGGAAGTAACGCTCGTGACCCTGTCCACGGACGCGGGCTGGGCCCCACACGTCCATCTGAAGAGTCTGCAGAGGAGCCTCTGTCGGAGGGAACTCGGAGGAGTGAGGAGCGGCGCGCTGCCGGCCCTCGACACCAGGAACACAGGTAGGGGCAGGCCCCGGAGGAAGGGGAGGGAGGGACCGGGGAAGACCCGAGACAAGGGTATGGGAGGCCATACCTCGAAGACGAGGCAGGGAGGGGTGACCAAGGCGGTGGTGCCAAAGGAGAGTCTCGTGTGACAGAGGACGACACGAGCAGGGGGCAGACGCAGGACTAGACCTGGACGCGGCAGCAAACACTTGACTAGACGCAGCTACCTGACCAGACGCAGAGACCGGAGGAGACGCAGTGGTCAGTCTGTACAGACTTGACCCTGGCCGACGGGTGAACGTGGCCAGGTGGCGGTCCGTCCGAGAGCAAGTGCAGTGGGTCACACGCTGACCTCCAGGGGCGAACTGGTCAACCCACGCGTCCTAGAGGTCAGCTCCACTCACCAGGTTCGTAGAGAACGAGGGGAGGTGGAGTCCCGACAGCAAGCCCGACGGGGCTGCAGGACACGGTAGAACCGTGGAAGAGTGCGCAAGGACTGGGCCCCCAGAGGGGTCAGCCAGGGAGACTGCGACAGGCCGACTGAGCGGCGTGAGTGTGGTGCTGTCTCTAAAGAAAGAGCGCGAAGCACCAGAGTCAAGTGTGAAAGTGTGCAAGGCCTCAGTAGGTGCAGTACCAGAGAGAGCAGACTCACCAGCACCTGGAGCAGCAGACTCACTAGTACCTAGAGCAGCAGACGCACTAGCACCTAGAGCAGCAGCCGCAATGCCCGGGTCGGGCGGGACACTCAGGTAGCAGTCACCCTCAGCACTATCAGTCAAAGCATACATGGCAGCAAGGATAGCATCGAAATCAAGATCAAAGATAGGCACATTCTGCATAAGCAGATCATGCCAGCGAGGGAGCTCAATAGCGTCAGGAAACTGGGCACGCCAGGCGTCAGTCAAGCGACCGAAGCAGCGCTGCGTAGTGTGTGGCAGCCCACACGTCTCCCCACGATGACTGCCAGTGCGAAGAACGTAAGTGCAGGGACCAACAACCCCAGACCTCCCACGCCCAGCGTACCACTCACGAAGCTGCTGGGCCGACGGGGTCTCACGGGAACGCGGCTGCTGCTGGCGCTGGCTACCACCAAAGCCTCCACGCTGCGCGGCTGCACCTCGACGAGCACTACCGCCGCCGCCACCTCCACCACCGCCGCCGCTGCCTCCACCACCGCTGTCGCTGCCTCCACCACCTCCGCCGCTGCCTCCACCACCGCCACCGCCGCCACTGAAGCCCCCACTCCCGGTACCACCCCCACCTCCACCGCCACCCCCTCCGCCTCCTCCACCGCCTCCACCGCCGCCCCCGCCGTCCCCTCCACCACCCTTGCTCCCCTTGCCCTTGCTGTTGCGGCGCCTCCCACTAGGGGCAGACGCAGCTCCAACCTCCTCAGTGCCAACGAGGTCGACAGCAGCAGCAGAAGCAACAGAGGGGAGAAGGGGGACAGGGGAACACCCCTCAAAGAAAGGGGTGCGACGGTCGCCGCGAGAAGCACCTACAGCTAAGATACTCTTCTCAGCTGCAGTGAGGCGCTCCTCTAGCAGGTCGACAGTGAGCTTGGTGGGGCAAAGGGAGAGAAAGTGGTCCCAGACTGAAGAAAGGGAGTCAGGGAGGCGGGTGACTAGGTAGTAAAGGGTGATGTACATGGGGGGGGGGCTCTTGGCACAGAACTCAGTGGGAAGGGCAGCGCGGTAGCGGGCGTCACCAGTGCGGAGGTGAGCAATGAGGTCAGCGACTGTGGTAAAGGCGACAAGGTCAGGGAAAAGGTACGGCAGCATGAGGCGGCTGAGGGCAGCAGTGGCAGGGGAGGAGTAGCGCGCAACTACAGCGTCGTACAAAGACTGAGCAGTCTTGTACTGGCCAAAATGCGCGCGCTCAGGAGGTGGCAGGTGAATCGAACAGCAAGACGAGCAACAGCGTCACGAGTGGTCCACTGCGAGCGAACCGTACTGTCAGCAGTGGCAGCAGGCGCAGTAGAGACACCGGATGTGTGATCGAAAAGGGATACCCCATCCATAGAGTCACACTGAAGAAAGAGCTGCAGGTCGTCAACCCACACGTCAAAGTCAACTGCACGCCCCTCAGCATCAAAGGTGAGAACAGTAGGGCTAGCCATAGCAGCAGTAGTAGCAGTAGTAGCAGGAGCAGCAGAGGCAGTAGGGCAGGCAGGGCAGTGCGGCTCAGTAGGGCTGCGCGGCTCGGTAGGGCGGCTCGGCTCGGTAGGGCGGCGCGGCTCGGCTGGGCGGCGCGGCTCGGCTAGGCGGCGCGGCTCGGCAACTGGCGGTGTGGCGCAGCAGGGCGGCGCGGGTGCTTACCAGGGGCGGGTGCAGGGCCGGGCCGTGACAGCAGGGGCCGCGACAGCTGGGGGCGCGACAGCAGGGGCCGCGTCAGCAGGGGCCGCGACAGAAGGGGCTGCGCCAGTAGGGGCGGCGACAGCAGGGGCGGCGACAGCAGGGGGGCGCGACAGCAGGGGCCACGTCAGCAGGGGCCGCGACAGAAGGGGTCGTGCTAGTAGGGGCGGCGACGGCAGGGGCCGCAACAGTTTGGGGGCCGCGACAGCAGGGGCCGCGATAGCAGGTGGCCGCGACAGCAGGTGCCGCGGTAGCAGGGGCGACGACGGCAGGGGGCCGCGATGGCTTGGGGCCGCAACAGTAGCAGGGGCCGCGACGGCAGCCGGGGCCGTGACGGCAGCAGGGGTCGCAGCGGCAGTAGGGGCTGCGACAGGTGGCGACGGCAGGGCTGCGACGGGCGAGGGCCGCGACAGTAGTAGGGGCCGCGTCGGCAGCAGGGGCCGCGACGGCAGGTGGGGTCGCTACGGCAGTAGGGGTCGCGTCCAGCAGGGGCCGTGACGGGCGACAAAGGGGCCGCGACGGGCGGCGAACAGGGCAGGGCCGCGACGGGCCGGACTAGGGCAGGGCGCAAGGCGCACTTCGGGCAGGGCGCGATGCGCGCTTCGGGCAGGGCAGGAAAAAAAAAGTTGTGGTGGGCCCTTAAAAAACGTTCCCACTAGGGAACCTGCTCTGATACCATGTTAGAATGTGAGCGAATGAATGACTGAACTAGAAAGCAGGTGGGTACAAGTAGGAAACCTTAAAGTGTTGTACCCTATAAGAACTACCTCACTACAGCCTAAACAGACTATAGCATATAAGTTTGACACACCGCATCTGCTGTGGACAGGAAAATTGGGCAACACAAAAATGTTACGAGTTTTTGGCTGCGTGGTACAGTAGCGACCACACACTGCACGAGCTGGACGATTCTCACAACGCGGACAGTGGGGACTACATCTGGGCATCGAAAAACATTACAACGCATGGAAGATTTTCGACGTCCACTTGAAGGAAACAGTAGTAGCACGTGATGTGATTTTCTACGAACGACTCACTCTCCAAACGTACCTTGACAACTTGGCAGCATAACGAGACCTCATGGGCGGCTTCCGTGGCAACCGAGCCTTCGCCTCGCCAGCAGATGAGGCTGAGTGGGATGAACAAAACGTGGACAGAGCATCGGAGGAAGCCGGACCTCTTCCCTAATGTTCGGCACCCATTCCGATGGACGACGAAAATCCTCGCGAAAGCATCAACGCCGAAGTCTACTACGACTTCGCCGACAACGGTTACGTTACACCACAGCCGGTCAACACAAACGTTTGAGAACGCATAGGCCCCAACTTCTTACCTGATTCAGAAGCGGGAGATGAAGCAATTTATCCCAAGGACCCAAATCTCCCTCGCTACACACAGAGTGGGCTGCAGATTCTTGGACTCGTCACCGCAGTCCATGGCGCACCAATGCCGAGAGAGCCTGCTACGGTTCAGCAGGCTCTGGGGGGGGAGCACAAGGAAAAATGGCAAGAAACCATGGACAGGGAGTTAAAAGCGTTGGAAGACAGAAACACCTGGAAGATAGTACCCATCGAAGTGGCACGCAACAAAACCGTCCTCACGGGAAAGTGGGTCTTCCGCATGAAAACGAAACCTGACAAGACGATCGACAAATTCAAAGCGCGATGGGTCGTACGTGGCTTCGATCAAGAGTACAGGCGAGACTTCACCGAGACTTTCGCGACAGTCAGCCGACATACCTCCCTGCAAATTCTCCTCGCAATAGCCGCCATAAAGCAGAAGAAGCTCCGCCAAATCAACATAGCCAACGCGTTCCTCTACGCTCCCGTTGATGCCAAAATCTTCGTCGAGCAACCACACGGGTCCAATACAGACCCTAATCAAGTCTGACAGCTGGTAAAATCATTGTACGACATCAATCAAGCTCCGCGGCTGTGATAGCAGTACCTACACACCCGACTAGTCCGCATCGGCTTTCAGCAAATGCCACACGACCAGGGCATGTACAGGCTCACAAAGGAAGTCGAGTACATTCTAATCATCGTGTATGTAGACGAACTACTCTACATAGGCTCCACCGACGGCATCATCAACTGGTTTGAAGGGGAGCTGCAACAGGACCTCTCACTCACGGTTTCTTCTACCGTGACCCAGTATTCTGACTCAACATTCTAGACAGAGAGAACGCGATCTACCTTAGCGCCGCAAAATACGCCGACACCATCGCAAAACGCTTCGGACTGACGCCAGCCCCCATTTCCATGCCCTACCGCTACACCGCGGGAAATCACTAGGAAAAATCTAACCTGCTTGAAACTGCCGGCCTACGCGACTACCAACGAAAACTGGGCTGTCTGCTCTTCGCAACCATCACTTGCCGACTGGATCCATCATACTCAGCGAGTCAGCTTGCTACCCACCTCAATCGGCCCGAAGCAGAGCATATGGCCAAACTCGACCGTGCCTTACACTACCTCGTCAGCACACCAACGATCGGCCTAACCTACCACAAGACCGGAACCACTACTCCAAAGCTAATCGGATACGTGGACGCTGACCACACAAGCGACTCTTACAACAGGCAATCACGCACCGGCTACATCTATCGACTTGAGCCCGTCGTACCTATCTCGTGGCAGTCGAGCAAACAAGAACTAATTGCACTCTCCTCTGCTGAAGCCGAATACATAGCACTCTGCTCAGCCAACAAGGAAGGACTGTACCTTCGCGAACTACTGGAAGAAGCAAAGCTGGCTCAGTTACCCAGCTTCTCCCTCTTCTGCGACAACCAATCAGCAATTCGCATAGCGAACAAGAGTGGGTTTGCAAACCGAACGAAACACATCGCCCTACGCTACTTCTTCGTGAAGGACGAGATCGAGAAATGGAGACTCGAGCTATCCTACTGCCCCACGTCCGAGATGGCAGCAGACTATCTGACCAAGAAACTTGGAAAGCAGAAGTTCGAGTACTGCATGCTGCTGACTGGATAGGGCCACGCCATTAACAACGAAGGCGATGACACTTCAGAAAGCGAAGAGGAGTGTTGGAAACATTTAGTTTACGCTTCTAAAGTATCGAGCACTATAACAAAAAAGAGAAGTACACTCACAGCGAAGCAACACCGAGTCAACCAAAGCGGTTGACTAGGCGAAAACAGCAGGAGGTTGAAGCGAAGGTCAAAGGTCAGCGACCTTTGACTTGAAAAAGTTAGCGCGACAGCAAGGACAAATAACTGACTCGTTATTGAACAGTTGCCCGAGTCGTCGCTGTATCGAACCGCAACAGCAGTTAGAGGTAAACCCTTCGTATTCCTTGTAATCATATATATATCCTTGTATCTCTTTGCTTTAATCAATTCATCTTGTTCTTACATACTAGTACAAGGTGGTTCATGTTGGAAATATAAAGCATAAGAGAAGTTGTGTGCTGTTAGGTTTTAGAGTAATCCCTTATATAAACCTCTGAACCCTACAATAATTGTGCAATTATTGTAGGGGCTGCATTATTAGAGTCCAGAGCTATTGGGGTAGAATTATTGCAGGTACCATTATTGGAGGTACCATTATTGGTGTGGATGGGTGGATTGAGGGCAGGGCAGGGTAGCTCTGTTTCTTGGCGGTCTACCCGCTCGTCTTCGGTTCTCAGTTCCAGTTGTGAGGCTGAGATCTACGCCGGGGCCATGGCTGCACAGGAGTTACGCTGGCTCACCTACCTGCTGACTGACTTGGGAGAGCAGCCTCGTTCGCCTCTAGTTCTGTACGTAGACAACAAGGCCATGATTGCCTTGTGTCAGAAGCACAGACTGGAGCACCGAACAAGGCACATCGCTCTGCGATACTTCCTTGCTTGAGAGTTGCAGCAGCGTGATCAGCTTCGTCTTGCGTACGTGGCCACTAGGGCCAACACTGCTGATATATTCACCAAGGCACTTCCGCCTGGTGATCATTAGCGCTTCTCTACTGTGTTGGGCCTTGTTCCTACTTTGCCTCACTTGCTCACTGCGTTACTTTTGCTTATACTGTGATCTATATACATATATACCTGCATGCTTTCACTTGCTAGGCTATGATCAGTGTATTGTTTGTTTTCCTTTATATAACTCTGCAAGTGAAATGGCCTTGTGGCCCTTTGCTTGTGCTCGGACTGTGTGGTGACTTTGTGATCCACCCTGAACTTGCCTTGCTTTTCTTGACTGGTCTTGTGACCACTTGTTCTCCCCCACTTTGTCTATGGGGGTGTGTCAAAATGTTATATTGCTTGCTTTGTGTAGGCTATCGTGGGGTAGCCCATAAGGGGTACAACCCAATTAGGGTTAGTACTTGTACCCAACTGTTTCATAGTTCATTCATTCTCGTTCATTATTTTGACACAGCCCGCACCCATCAAAGGACACGACATCACCTGCAGTCGCATGTGCTATGTCGAAACTGATTCCATCTCATGCAACATCTGCAAATGGTCAACGTGGTGCTAGTGCAGCACTCACACAGGCGGGCCTCTCGAGGTATGCTGCACAACCGGATATCACGTAGCTCCACAGACCTCACTCATGTGTTCATTCTTCATCTTTCATTGTCAACTACAAGGCAGTCAGGCGCCACGGGAGCAACCTACTGCTGTTACTGAACAAGACAAGGTACTGATGCTGCTGTCGTGCGCCAGGAGCCGTTGCTGCAATCGGCCAGCACTTGATGAAGTCCTCTAGCTGCTGCTGTCCACAGGCAGCCGTTGTTACAAGTGTACCTGCTGGTTTCAGGGGGAGTGAAACACCACAAGTGAAGACGTTAACATCGTACAGTGGTGTGCATGAAGGATTACACAGTTTTGAGCAATACTGGATCAAGGACAGAAGCGTACGAGGACGTGCTAGAGATGCAGGAGATGCAGCCCTCAGTGTGCCAGCTTACCATGGGGCAGCTGCTGCTGATCGTGCAAGAAGACAGCTGCTGTTTCTGCAGCCAACCAGCTGCAGACCGTTAGCCTCTGCTGCAGTCCGCCAGGCAGTGCTCTCCGCTAGCTGGTACTGCTGGTGAAAGGGGGGAGCATACCAAGACAACGCATGTTAAGCCAATTTGGAGCTTCATCCAGGAGGAGATTAAAAGGAAAGCAAAATGAGAAGGGAGAAGGCATGTTACTACTGCAAGGCTAGGAGATCTCGAGGTTCCTCACCGTCAGGCGCTGCTGCAGGATGACAGGTGAAGCTGCAGGCGGCTAGGTGTTGCTGCAGGCTGCCAAGTGCTGCTGGCGATGCTCGGGGGACAGCCAAGTGCTGCTACAGCTACAGATGGTGATAAAAGAAAAGCATGAGAGAGGAAGTGCTTCATCCGGAGGAGTTGATGATGCAGTGTACCATTGTGCCGGTTGACAGCTCCTGCTGCAGCCATGCGCCGTCCGCTGCAGCCATCAGTTGCTGCCACCAAGAGCTGTTGCTGCCAAGAGCTGTTGCTGCCGCCAGCTACTGCTGCAGGCCGTCAGGTGGTGCTGCAGCCGAGCGCCGCCAGCTGCTGTTACCTAGTGCCACCATCCGTTGCAACAGCTCGGCAACTGCAGATGGTTGTAAGAACGAACATGGGAGCAGGGACAATGGACTTTGCACCATCCAGGAAGATGAAGAGTTCAAGGATCCTCACCTGATAGCAAGACGAAGAAGGGACGCCGCCGCTACAGCTGTGCGTTACCAGAAGCTGCAGAAGTGTGTTGCCAGGACTTGCAGAAGTGCGTCGCCAGGAGCAGCAGGTGCTGCAGTCGTCGAATATCAGGAGCAGGTGGCCGCTCTCAATGCAGTAGCGGACTCACGCCAAGTCATCAGCGACTGCTGACGTGCTGCTGGTCGTCGAATAAAGGCAGCGCCGTCAGGCGCAAGGCGCTGCAGGCGGCGCAGGAGTGCCAGGTCACCAACAGTGGTAGGGGGAGATAGCGCACCAGCAGCAGCCACCATGTGATGCAGCAGTGCGCATGCTGCTGCAATCGTGCGTCGGTCGCTACTGCTGGTCGTCACGGGCGCCAACGCAGCAGTGCGCCTAGTACTGCATTCGCGCGTCAGCACCTGTGCCATGCTGTGCGTCATAAGCACCAGTCACACATAAGGCCGCAGCTGCCGGAAATGCGCGTCAGGAGCTACAGATCGTCATGTACGCTGCTGTCGCTGAGCGCCAGCCGTGACATTGCGAGTGCTGGTGACGCGCACCAGCTGATGCTGCAGGATATCGCGACATACAACAGCTGACGTGCAATGGAAGAAGATATCGAGCTAAGGGAGCATTTCGGATACTGATGAAGGACGTCACAGCAGATCATCTACTGCTGCAGCTGGTCGACAGACATTTCGCCAAGATAATTGACATTTTGTCATGAGCATTTACCCATGAAAAACTGGCATTCGTCATCGGCAGCAACTATGGATTGAGCAATACGAGTTGCTAAACTAGATCTGAAGGAAATGCTGTTGCTAATGAGAGGAGCTGCCAATGCAATCTGCAGGGGAAAGGACCGTGAAGGGGAATCGAGGGGTTGAGATTAGGAGTGGCAAGCAGAACAAGGAGAAGCAGCCCTCGGCCTGAAACTACGGGAAAGAGGGGTGTGAAGGGGACAGTTGGGAACGAGATTGGTGAGATGGGAGGGAGGATCAACAGAAGCCGAAAATACACCTAAGCGGAGAATCGTGCGCACCTCAGGAAAGTGGTAAACTGCTTTAGTAAATCTGACGCGTTTTTCAGCGGAAACCCTAGCGTCAAGTCCGCTCCACAATCATCGCCACGGAAGAACACCCTTCCGCAATCGACGAAATCAAGGATAAACAACAGGGTAGGTGTGTTTGTGGTAAACCACCTCATCCCCCATCCTCCACAAAACATGAATGACTAAAACCAACAGCAAGGGGGAGTGTTGGAAATATAAAGCATAAGAGAAGTTGTATGCTGTTAGGTTTTAGTGTAATCCCCTACATAAGCCTCTAGACCCTACAATAATTTTGCAATTATTGTTGTCAAACTAACGAACGAGAATGAATGCATTGAACAGAAGTTGGGTACAAGTAATAACCCTAATTGGGTTGTAACCCTTGTGGGCTACCCCACAATAGCCTATACAAAGTAAGCAATATAACATGTTGACACACCCCCATAGGCAAATTGGGGGAGAACAAGTGGTCACAAGACCAGTCAAGAAAAGCACAGCAAGCTCAGGGTGGATCACGAAGTCACCACACATTCCGAGCACAATCAAAGGCCACAAGGCCAGTTCACATGCAGAGTTATATAAAAGAGGACAAAAATTACAGTGATCATACCCTAGCAAGTGTAAGCATGCAGGTATATATATAGATCACAATACAAGCAAAGTCACGCAGTGAGCAAGCGAGGCCAAGTAGGCACAAGGCCTAACACAGTACAGAAACACTGATGATCACCAGACTGAAGTGCCTTGGTGAATATATCAGCAGAGTTGGCCCTAGTGGCCACGTAAGCAAGACGAAGCTAACCACGCTGCTGCAACTCTCGAGCAAGGAAGTAACGCAGAGCGATGTGCTTCGTTCTGTGCTCCAGTCTGTGCTCCTGACACAAGGCAATCATGGCCTTGTTATCTACCTACAGAACTGGAGAAGAACGAGGCCGCTCCCCCAAGTCGGTCAGCAGGAAGGTGAGCCAGCGTAACTCCTGTGCAGCCATGGCCCCTGCGTAGATCTCAGCCTCACAACTGGATCTGAGAACAGAAGACGAGCGGGTAGACCGCCAAGAAACAGAGCCGGAGCCAAGGCTGAAAGTGTAACCCTATGACGACCACTGCGTAGCCAAGTCGTCAACCCAAGAAGCGTCTGCGTGTCCAGTGAGGACAATTGGACCCCGTCCTCCAAGCACAAGCCCCATGCCCGACGTACTGCACAAGTAGCGCAACACCCTCTTAGCAGCCTCCCAGTGTTCTGGTCGGTGTCTCCCGGGCGCAACGTAGCGTGCCAGGATGCTAAGAAGTTAGGCAAGGTCAGGTTGAGTGCAGGTCATCAGGTACATGAGGCAGCCCACAAGCTCTGGATATGGGCTACTCGGCTCTACGGACTTGTCCAAAGGTGGAGCTGTGAGCGACTGGCCGGTAGGCAGAGGAGTGGACTGTGGCGAGGAGTACCGGAAGCCGAAGCGCTGAAGGACCTGGTGCACCATGTGTGACTGAGTCAGGGTGATGGTGCACCGTGCTCTGTCCCGGGTGATCTGCAAGCCAAGATAGCTGCGCAGCTCACCCACATCAGTGCAGGTGTGTCTCTTTTGCAGCTCCGACTTCACAAGGACCAGTGCCTTAGTGTTAGCAGTAGCAAAGACCAAGTCGTCGACGTACACGATGACATAGAACGGCGGCAGCAAAGTGTAGGTGCGTAGAAACAACGACGGGTCAGCAGTAGAAGGAGCAAACCCAGGAGCCGCAAGCGTCGTCCTCCGTGTGTCGTGCCACTCGCGAGGCGCCTGGCGGAAACCTTAGACTGGCCGCCGGAGGCTCCACTGGGTACCTGCAGGAAATGACCCAGTGAAGCCAGGTGGGCGGCGTTGCCAGATCTCCTCGTGCAGGCTGCCCTGTAAGAAAGGTGTGTTGAAGTCAAGAGAGTGAAGCTCGTAGTCACGCTGAGCGGCGACGTGCAGCAGTACCCGAAGAGTAGTTATCTTCGGGGTAGGGGAGAAGTTCTGGAAGAAGTCAACTCCCTGTCGCTGACTGAAGCCTCGTGCAACGTAACAAGCCTTGAAGGCAGGCGGAGAACCCGGCGGTCGCTTTCACCTTGAAAATCCACATGTCATTGACTATGTTCGCCCCAGGAGGGGGAACTGCGTCGACGTAAGTGCCTGTGGACTTCCAGGATGCCATCTCTGCGTCCATGGCTGTCTGCCGCTGAGAGGAGTAGGGACCTGTAATCGCCTCTGCGTAAGAGCGCGGGGTGGGGATGTCTGGTGCATCCAGGTCTCCCTCAGGTGCAATCAGCATGGATAGGAGATGAGGTACAGCAGCTGCAAAACACTCAAAGTCCTCCTGCCTGTCCTCAAAGACGTCCGTGCCAAGATCACACTCACCCCCGATGGACGGAGGATAATTAGACTCAAACTCAGCAACAAGACTCGCGGCATAGTCGAGACGACATGCGGCAGCAAAGTCAACAAGCTCAGCAACAATGGCAGACGCAGCAGTGGACTCAAACGAAGGGTCAGTGACAACAGTGGCTAGAAGACGAGGGAGATTAGGACTGGCAGCACAAACTAAGTCAGAGTCAGGGTCCGGACCGTCAGCAAGAGAGGACGCAGGAGGAGACAGCAGGGGGACACGCTGTGGAACAGAGGAAGGACGAAGTGCCATATGGTGCGTGTTGGGGACAGGAGGAGGACGCGGACGAGGAACACGACGACCAGTGCGAACAGCGCGACAGGCGAGGCAGGACGAGACGCTGGCTGAAAACTCTCAGTGAAAGAGTCTGTCTGCTCAGTGTAAGGAGAAGGAGCAGGCAGTGGGGAGGCTGGCTGTAGTGGCGGCTGCGACTGGTCAGGCGGTGGACACAGTAAGGGAGGAGTAAGGCCAATAGAAGATGGGAGACCAAGAAGCAGGGGAACGAAGTACGGTCGCGGCCGTCCAGTGTCTCCAGAACCAGCACCAACAGCACCAGCACCCCCAGGGCCAGCGCCTCCAACTCCGGTGTCTCCAGCCCCAACGCCTGCAGCACCACCAGCTCCAGCAGCTCCAGTACCTCCAGCAGCTCCAGCGCCAGTGCCTCCAGCTCCAACTCATGCAGCACCACCAGCTCCAGCAGCTCCAGTACCTCCAGTTTGAGCACCTCCGGGACCAGCAGCTCCAGCTCCAGTGCCTCCAGCTCCAACTCCTGCAGCACCACCAGCTCCAGCAGCTTCAGTACCTCCAGTACGAGCACCTCCGGGACCAGCGGCTCCAGTACATAAAGCAGCTCCAGCTCCAGTGCCTCCAGCTCCAACTCCTGCAGCACCTCCAGCTCCAGCAGCTCCAGTACCTCCAGGACCAAAAGCTCCAGTGCCTCAAGCTCCAGCGCCACCAGCGCCAGGGTCTCCAGCTCCAGCACCTCCGGGACCTCCAGCTCCAGCAGGAACTCCAGCACCTCCAGCTCCAGTGCCTCCAGTGGCAGAGTCTCCAGCTCCGGCAGCTCCACTCCGAATGCGTGTGCGCCGAGCAAACCACTCGCGCAGCTGCTGCGGGGAGAGAGGCTCTGGCCGAGGAGACACTCATGGCGAGGCACCCGCAGGACCTCCAGAAGAAGCAGTACCCTGAGGCTCAGCACCCCCAGACCCCGCACCCTCAGACTCAGCACCCCCACGCCCCGCACCCGCAGGCTCAACAACCCCAGACGCAGGACCTCTAGCAGCACCTGAGTCTACAGCGACCTCAACAGGCACAGTACCAGGGAGTGGGTCTTCCTGAGACACACCTGAGGGAGCAGGACCCTGAGGAGGGAGGGGGTCTACCGGAGGGGGACCTAGAGCAAGGAAGAGCGTCAAGGGTGGGAGAGGGGCAGAGCGGTAGGGGAAGAGATGGTAAAAGGGAACCGACTCGTCAAACAAGACGTCCTGAGAGGGGAGGAAACGGTGCGAGGTGGGGTGGTAAAACTGCCAGCCAGGCGTGTCAAGGGGAAAGCCAAGGAAGACGCAGGGAATAGCGCGGGCGGAGAGCTTGTCCGCGGACGTATCGCGAACAAAGGCACGAGAACCCCAGACCCGGAACACCGACGCATCTCCAACCTTCCCCGTCCAACGCAGTGTAGGCGAGGTCTCCGGCAAGGAGACACGGGGCCAGATGTTGAGCTGATGCGCAGCGTACCGGACCGCAAACGGCCACAGAAATTGGGGAGCAGCCGCATGGATCATGGAGGTACGAGCGACCTCCATGACTAGGCCAATGCAGCGCTCAGCAATCCCATTTTGCTGCGGGGAGGCCGGAAGCGTGAACGACTGGAGAATGCCCTCCCCACGACAAAAGTCCCGCAAGAGGTCAGAGGAGAACTCACCACCTCTGTCAGAGTGCAGACGCAGGACAGGAAGGTCCTCGCGGAACCGCTCGCGGAGCTGGAGACGGACTGCGCGGAAACAAGGGATCAAGACATCAGGGACCTCACCCTTTCTGGGCAAGGGGAAGACTGTGGTGTAACGCGTGTAGTCGTCAACAACCAGCAGAAAGTAGCGCTCGCGGCCCTGTCCACTAACGCACCCTGGGCCCCACACGTCCATGTGGAGAGTCTGCAGGGGAGCATTCGTCGGGGGAAACGAGGAGGAGTGTGGAGCGGCGCACTGCCGCCCCTCGATGCAAGGAAGGCAAGGCGGGGCAGGCGAGGGCGGGAGGGGAGGCAGAGACCTGGGAAGACCAGAAACAAGGAGGCGGGAGTGCATGCAACGAAGGTGTGGCATGGAGGGGTGACCAAGGAGGTGGCGCCACAGGAGAGTCTGGTGCGACAGGAGGCGACACGAGGCGACACGAGCAGGGGGCTGCTACCGGATACCTGAGCAGACGCAGCTACCTGAGGAGGCTTAGTAGTCAGTGTGTACAGACTCGAACCAGGCCGACGGGTGAACGTGGCCAGGTGACGGCCCGTCCGTGTACACGTGCAGATCAACACACGCTGACCCCCAGGAGTGGTGGTAGTGACCAAGTTTGTAGACAACGAGGGGAGGTGAAGACCTGACAGTGAGCTGGACGGAACCGCCGGACACGGGAGAACAATGGAGGAACGGGCAAGAACTGGGCCCTCTGAGGGGTCAGCTTGTCTGACCGGTACAGGTGCAGAGAGAGGAGTGAGGGTCATGCTGACGCGAAAGAAACAGCAGGAAGCACCTGAATCAAGCGTAAAGGTGTGCAAGGCCTCAGCAGGCGCAGTACCAGGGAGAGCAGACTCACTAGCACCTAAAGCAGCAGCCTCTATACCTGGGTCGGGCGGCACACACAGGTAATAGTCACCCTCAGCACTAACAGACAAGGCATACATAGTAGCAAGGATAGCATCATAGTCAAGAGCAAAGATATCAACTCCAGACCTAAGCAGCTCTGCCCAGCGGGGGCGCTCAGCCTCGTCACCAAACTCTGTGCGCCAAGCGTCATCTAGGCGGGAGAAGCAGCGGTGCTGACTGTGAGGCTTCCCGCATGTCTGACTAGCACGGTCACCCGTGCGAATGATATAGTAGCAGCTAGCACTACCCCCAGACGCCCCACGCTGAGCAAACCACTCACGAAGCTGCTGGGGCAAAGGGGTCTCGCTCCGACGCTGCTGCTGCTGCCTCTGGCCACCGCCAGAACCTCCCCGCTGAGTAACTCCAGCCCAAGTTCCACCACTCCTACTGCCGCCACTAGCACCACTCCCACCGCTGCCACTACCACCGCCACCAGCGCCCCCACTCCCGCCACCACTCCCACCGTTGCCACCACCTCCACTACCTCCACCACCTCCACTGCCGCCCCCACTACCACCCCCGCTACCACCTCCACTACTCCTGCCACCCTTTCCCTTGCTGCTGCGGCGCTTCCCACTAGCAGAAGCAGCCCCGATATCCTCAGCACCAAGGATGTCAACAGCAGCGGCAGAGGCGTAGGAGGGGGCAAGGGGGGAGGGGGAACACCCCTCAAAGAAGGGCGTGCGAGGAGTCCCACGAGCAGCACCTATGGCGACAACACTAGTCTCGGCAGCAAGGAGGTGCTGCTCGAGCAGGTCAATAGTGAGGTGTGTGGGGTCAAGTGCGAGAAAGTGGTCCCTGACTGCGCGAAGAGAGTCAGGGAGGCGGGTGACTATGAAGTAGAGAGTGATGTAGATCGGGGGGGGGGGGGGGGGGGGGGGGGTTCTTGTCAAGGAACTCTGCTGGGAGGGCAGCGCGGTAGCGAGCGTCGCTAGTGCGAAGGTGGGTAACGAGATCCTCTACTGTGGCTAAGGCGGACAGCTCGGGAAACAGGTAGGGCAGTATAAGACGGCCTAGAGCAGCACTGGCAGGGGAGGAGTAACGGGCGACGACAGCGTCGTACAGTGCTTTAGCAGTCTTGTGCTGACCAAAGTGAGCGCATTCGGCTAACAGCAGGTGGTTGCGAATGGCTAAGCGAGCAGTAGCGTCACGGGTAAGCCACTGTGAGTGATTCGCACTGTTAGCTGTGGTGGGAGGGGCGAGAGAGGCTCCAGAGGTGTGGTCAAACAACGAAACGCTGTCTCTAGATTCGCTCAGTAGGTACAGCTGTAAGTCGTCGAGCCACGTGTCGAACTGAATCGGACGGCCCTCATGATCGAACGTGAGGACACGGAGAGAAGCCATAACAGGCAGAGCAGAGTGGCGCGCTACCAGCAGAGCAGCATGCAGGCAGGGTAGGGCGGCGCATGGCTAGGGTGGCCAGCAGCAGGGCGGGCAGGAGCCGGGGGGTGTAAGCAGCAGGGCGGGCACGCAAAGGGGGCGGCGAGCGGGCTGCCAGAGGGCGGTGCGCAGGCTGCAAGGGGCGGCGAGCGGGCCGCAAGGGGCGGTGAGCGGGCTGCAAGGGGCGGCGCACAGGCTGCAAGAGGCGGCTAGCGGGCTGCAAGGGGCGGCGTGCGGGCCGCAAGAGGCCGGCAAGCGGGCTGCAGGGGCTGCAAGCAGGCCGCAGGCGGGCGACGAGCAGGCTGCAAGGGCGGCGAGCGGGCTGTAGGCAGGCAGCAAGCGGGCTGCAGGGGCGGCAAGCGGGCCGTAGGCAAGCGGCGAGCGGGCGGCAGGGGCGGCGAATGGGCCGTGGGTAAGCGGCGATTGGGCGGCAGGGGCGGCGAGCGAGCCGCAAGCAAGCGGCGAGCAAGCGGCAGGGGCGGCGAGCGGGCTGTAGGAGCAGCAAGTGGGTTGCATTGGCGGCAAGCGGGCCACGAGCAAGCGGCGAGCAGGTGGCAGGGGCGGCGAGCGAGCCGCAAGCAGGCGGCGGGCGGGCCATAGGGGCGGCGAGCGGGCCGCAGGCAGGCGGCAAGCGGGCCTTAGGGGCGGCGGGCGGGCCTTAGGGGTGGCGAGCGGGCCGCAGGCAGGTGGCGAGCGGGCCGCAAGGGCGGCGAGCGGGCCTTAGGGGCGGCGAGCGGGTCGCAAGGATGGCGAGCTGGCATAGGGGCGGCGGGCGGGCCGCAAGCGAGCGGCGCGCAGGCTGCACGGGCGGCGCGCGGGCCTCAAGGAAGTGGCGAGCGGGCTGCAGGGGCAGCGCGCTAGCTGCAGGGGCGGCTCGTGGGCTGCTAGGGGCGGCTTGACGAGCTGCTAGGGGCGGTGCCGCGGCCAGAAGGGCGGCGCGTCAGTAGGGTAAGGCGACAGGGCAGCTAGTGGGGCAGCTCTGTGGTGGGCCCTAAAAAAATCGGTCCTAGCGAAGGACCTGCTCTGAAACCATGTCAAACTAACGAACAAGAATGAATGCATTGAATAGAAGTTGGGTACAAGTACTAACTCTAATTGGGTTGTACCCCTTGTGGGCTCACTATAGCCTACACAAAGTAAGCAATATCACATGTTGACAATCGTAGGGGCTGCATGTCAAACATTAATCACATAGCCTGTTTAGGCTGTAGTGGGGTAGACACTATGGGGTACAGTTTCCTAGGGTTTCATATTTGTACCCAACTCATTTTCCTAGTCCATCATTCATTCCTGTTTCTTCACATGGTATAGAGCGGGTTCCCTAGCGGGACCGTTCCTTCCTAAGGGCCCACCGTTAATTTTTTTTTTTACCTACCTGCCCGAAGCGTGCTTCGCGCTCTGCCCTGCCCTCGCTTTTCGCGGCCCCTTAGCGGCCTTTCTTGCCCTACGCGGCTCCTTTGCGGCCCATTAACGGCCCCCCTTCGAGGCCCCGTTGCGACCCCGCCCCGGCCCTGCCCCGTCGCCCAACGCCGCGTTGCGGCCCGGCCCGTCGCCCCGTCGCCCGGCGCCCCGTCGCCCCGGCCCGGCCCATCCCGTCGCCCCGTCGTCCCGGCCCGGCCCTGCCCGTCGCCCTGTCGCCCGGCGCTGCCCTGGCCCTGCCCCGTCGCTCGTCGCGGCCCTGTCGCGGCCCGGCCTCGGCCCTGCCCCGGCCCTCCCCCGGCCCTGTCGCGGCCCTGTTCCGGACCTGTCGCGGCCCTCCCCCGAACCTGTCGCGGCCCTGCCCCGGCCCTGTTGCGGCCCTGTTGCGGCTCTGCCCCGGCCCTGTCTCGGCCCTGCCCCGGTCCTACCCGGCCCTGCCCCGACCCTGTTGCAGCCCTGCCCCGGCCCTCCCCCGGACCTGTCGCAGCCCTGCCCCGGACCTGTTGCGGCCCTGCCCCGGCCCTCCCCCGGCCCTGCCCTGGCCCCGCACCTGGTAAGAGCACCGCCGAGCCGGCCCGCCCTGCCGAGCCGCGCTGCCCTGCCTAGCCGCGCCGCTTAGCCGAGTCGCACTGCTGCTGCTACTAGCCTGCTGCTACTCCTGTCATGGCTAGTCCCAGTGTTCTTACCTTTGATGCTGAGGGTCGAGCGGTTGACTTCGAGGTCTGGATAGATGATCTGCAGCTTTTCCTACAGTGCGATAGCAAGGATGGTCTCTCACTGTTCGATCTCACGTCTGGCGCCTCTACTGCCCCTGCTGCTGATGCTGACAGTACTGCTCGCTCACAGTGGACCACGCGCGATGCTGCTGCCCGCCTTGCTGTGCGTAGTCACCTACCGTCTACTGAGCGCGCGCACTTTAGTCAGTACAAGAGTGCTAAGACTCTGTACGACGCTGTAGTTGCGCGCTACTCTTCCCCTGCCACTGCTGCGCTTAGCCGCCTCATGCTACCGTACTTGTTCCCTGACCTCGCCGCTTTTGCCACAGTCACTGACCTCATTACGCACCTCCGCACTAGTGACACCCGCTACCGCGCTGCGCTTCCTGCTGAGTTCTGCGCCAAGAACCCCCCCCCCATGTACATCACCCTCTACTACCTAGTCACCCGACTCCCTAACACCCTTCGCTCGGTCAGGGATCACTTCCTCTCTCTTTGCCCTACCACACTCACCGTTGACCTCCTCAAGGAGCGCCTCCTTGCAGTAGAGACTAGTATTACCGCTGTAGGAGCCTCTCGTGGTGACCCCCGTACCCCTTTCTTTGAGGGGTGCTCCCCTGTTCCTCTTTTGCCCTCCGTTGCCTCTGCTGCTGCTGTCGACCTTGTTGGCACTGAGTCGGTCAGCGCTGCGTCTGCTCCTAGCGAGAGGCGCCGCAATGGCAAGGGCAAGCGGGGCAAGGGCGCTGGAGGAGGTGGCGGGGGAGGAGGTAGTGGCGGTGGAGGCGGAGGAGGGGGTGGGGGTGGGGGTGGTGGCAGAGGTGGGGGCTTCGGTGGCAGCGGTGGAGGTGGAGGCAGCAGTGGCGGTGGCAGTTGGGGTGGAGGCGGCGGAGGCGGCGGCGGCGGAGGTGGAGCTGGTCGAGGCGGAGCTGTGCAGCGGGGACCCCAGCACCAGTCACACTCTCGTGAGACCCCGTCGCCCCAGCAGCTTCGTGAGTGGTACGCAGGGCGCCAGGGGTCTGGGGGTGCTGGTCCCTGTACCTACGTCCTGCGCACCGGCGACCGCACTGGAGAGCAGTGTGGCGGCCTGCACGCCACCCAGCACTGCTTCGGCCGCCTGACAGACGCCTGGCGTACCCAGTTCCCTGACGCCACTGAGATCCCTCGCTGGGGTGATCTACTCAGGTCGGGTGTAGCTATCTTTGATCTTGACTTTGATGCTATTCTTGCTGCCATGTATGCTGTGTCTATTAGTGCTGAGGGTGACTGTTACGTGTGTGTTCCGCCTGACCCGGGCATTGAGGCTGCTGCTCTAGGTGCTAGTGAGTCTGCTGCTCCAGGTGCTAGTGAGTCTGCTCTCTCAGGTACCGCGTCGGCTCAGGTTTTGCACACCTTCACCCTCGACTCGGGTGCTTCCCGCTCCTTCTTTCGAGACCGCACCACCCTTACGCCGCTCAGTCGGCCGGTTGCGGTCTCCCTGGCAGACCCCTCTGGGGGTCCTGTCCTTGCTCGCTACTCCACTGTCCTCCCGTGTCCGGCGGCCCCGTCAAGCTCCCTGTCCGGTCTCTACCTCCCCTCGTTCTCTACGAACTTGGTGAGTGGTGCTGACCTTCAGGATGGCGGGGTTGACCAGTTCACTCCTGCGAGTCAGCGAGTGACCCACTGCACGTGTGCTCGGACGGGCCGCCACTTGGCCACGTTTACCCGTCGACCGGGGTCGAGCCTGTACACACTCACCACAGAGTCTCCACCGGTTGCTGCGTCTGGTCAGGTAGCTGCGTCGAGTCAGGTGTTTGCTGCAGCGTCTCGGTCAGGTCCTGAGTCTGCCCCCTGCTCGTGTCGCCTCCTGTCCCACCAGACCCTCCTCTGGCACCACCGCCTTGGTCACCCCTCCTTGCCTCGTCTCCGAGGCATGGCCTCCCGTGTCCTTGTCTCTGGTCTCCCCCGGTCCCTCCCTCCCCTTCCCCCGGGGCCTGCCCCTACCTGCGTTCCCTGTGTTGAAAGGCGGCAGCGCGCCGCTCCTCACTCCTCCGAGTTTCCTCCGACAGAGGCTCCGCTGCAGAATCTTCACATGGACGTGTGGGGCCCAGCCCGCGTCCGTGGACAGGGTCACGAGCGTTACTTCCTGCTGGTGGTTGACGACTACTCGCGTTACACCACAGTCTTCCCCTTGCGCCGCAAGGATGAGGTCACTGAGGTGTTGATCGACTGGATCCGCGTTGCTCGTCTCCAGCTCAGAGAGCGTTTCGGCTCGGACTTTCCTGTTCTGCGTCTGCACTCCGACAGAGGTGGAGAGTTTTCCTCCGACCTTCTGCGAGCCTTCTGTCGTGCGGAGGGCATCCGCCAGACGTTCACGCTTCCGGCCTCTCCACAGCAAAATGGGATTGCTGAGCGCCACATTGGCATGGTCATGGACGTCGCTCGTACGTCCATGATCCATGCGGCTGCTCCCCATTTTCTGTGGCCGTTCGCGGTTCAGTACGCGGCGCATCAGATCAACCTTCAGCCCCGGGTCTCCATGCCGGAGACCTCCCCTACTCTGCGTTGGACGGGGAAGGTTGGCGATGCATCTGCGTACCGTGTCTGGGGATCTCGAGCTTTCGTCCGTGACTTGTCTGCGGACAAGCTGTCCTCCCGTGCTGTTCCTTGCGTCTTCCTCGGCTTCCCCCCTGACGCGCCTGGTTGGAAGTTTTACCACCCCACCTCGCGTCGTGTTTTGTCCTCTCAGGACGTCACGTTTGACGAGTCGGTTCCGTACTTCCGTCTCTTCCCCTACCGCGCTGCCCCCCTCCCCCCCCCCGCCGCTCTTCCTCACACCCGGTCCCCCCCCGGTAGACCCCCTCCCCCCTCAGGGTCCTGCCCCCTCAGGTGTGTCCCAGGTAGATGCAGTCGAGCCTGTCGAGGTAGCTGTTGACTCTGGTACTTCTGGGGGTGCTGAGCCTGTGCGTGCGGAGCCTGAGGGTGCTGGGCCTGGGGGTGCTGGGTCTGGGGGTGCTGAGCCTGAGCGTGCGGAGCCTGGGGGTGCTGGGTCTGGGGGTGCTGAGCCTGGGGTTGCTGAGAGTGGGGGTGCGGAGCCTGCCAGTGCTGGATCTGGCGGTCCTTCGGGTGCTTTGTCCCGGCGGGAGCTACCCTCTCCACAGGAGCTGCGCGAGTGGTTTGCTCGGCGCTGGAGCCGTGCTGCTGGAGTTGGTGGTGCTGCCGGTGGTGGAGGTTCTACTGCTGCTGGGGGTGCTGGAGCCATGGGTCCCGGAGGTGCTCGTACTGGAGGTACTGGAGCGGCTGGGCCTGGTGGTGCTACTGGAGCTGGGGCTACTGGCGGAGCTGGAGCTGGTCGTGCTGCTGGAGCTGGTGCTGTTGGAGGTACTGCTGCTGGAGGTGCTGCTGGAGCCGGTGCTCCTGTCGGTGCTGGAGTTAGCGCTACTGGAGCTGCTGGTGGTACTGCTGGTGCTGGTGGTGCTGCTGGAGTTGGTGCTGACGATGCTGGTGCTGGTGCTGTCTCTGCTGGTTCTGGAGGTGCTGCGCGGCCGCGGCCGTACTTCGTTCCGCTCCTTGAGCAGGTTCTTGGTCTTCCGCCTTCTTCTGGTCCTGCTCCTTCCTTCGAGTGTCCACCGCCTGTCCAGTCCGAGTCACAGTTACAGCTGGCCTTCCCACTGCCTGCTCCTTCTCCCTACGCTGGTCCTACTGGAGGTCTTGCTGAGCGTCGTGAGCCTGAGTCGCGTCCTGCGTCACCTGTTCGTCCTGCGTCGCCTGTTCGTGCTGCTCGCACTAGTCGTCGTGCTCCACGTCAGCGTCCTCCTGCGGTCCCGGGCACGCATAAGATGGCACTGCGTCCTTCCACTGCGCCGCAGCGTGTCCCTTTGCCGTCTCCTCCAGAGTCCTCTCTTCCTGCTCTTGCTGACCCAGAGTCTGACTCCCTTCGTGCTGCCAGTCCTACTGTCACGCGTTTCCTAGCCACTGTTGTCACTGACCCTTCCTTTGAGTCCACTGCTGCGTCTGCCTTAGTTGCCGAGCTTGTCGACTTCGCTGCTCACTGTTGTCTAGACTATGCCGCTAGTCTTGTTGCTGAGTCTGAGTCTGTCTGTCCTCCGTCCGTCGGGGGTGAGTGTGCTCTTAGCACGGCCGTCCTTGAGGACAGGCAGGAGGAGTTCCAGTGTTTTGCTGCTGCTTTACCTCATCTCGTGTCCATGCTACTTGCCCCTGAGGGAGACCCGGATGCACCAGACATCCCGACCCCGCGCTCTTACGTAGAGGTGATAGAGGGTCCCTACTCCTCTCAGTGGCAGTCAGCCATGGACGCAGAGATGGCTTCCTGGAAGTCCACAGGCACCTACGTCGACGAGGTTCCCCCACCTGGGGCGAACATCGTCAGTGGCATGTGGATTTTCAGGGTGAAGCGGCCGCCGGGTTCTCCACCTGTCTTCAAGGCACGTTACGTGGCTCGAGGCTTCAGTCAGCGGCAGGGAGTTGACTACTTTCAGACCTTCTCCCCGACCCCGAAGATGACCACTCTTCGGGTTCTGCTGCACGTCGCTGCTCAGCGTGACTACGAGCTTCACTCTCTTGACTTCAGCACTGCTTTCCTACAGGGCAGCCTGCACGAGGAGATCTGGCTGCGCCGCCCACCTGGCTTCACTGGGTCGTTTCCTCCTGGTACCAAGTGGAGCCTCCGGCGGCCAGTCTACGGTCTCCGCCAGGCGCCCCGTGAATGGCACGACACACTGAGGACTACGCTTGCGGCTCTTGGGTTTGCTCCTTCTACTGCTGACCCGTCGCTGTTTCTTCGCACCGACAGTTTGCTGCCGCCGTTTTACATCCTCGTGTACGTCGACGACTTGGTGTTTGCTACGGATGACACTGCTGAACTCGCCCACGTGAAGTCCGAGCTGCAGAAGAGACACACGTGCACAGATATGGGTGAACTGCGCAGCTATCTTGGCTTGCAGATCACCCGGAACAGAGCACGGCGCACCATTACATTGACTCAGTCACACATGGTGCAGCAGGTCCTTCAGCGCTTCGACTTCACGTACTCCTCGCCTCAGGCCACTCCTCTGTCTACTCGCCACTCGCTCTCAGCTCTGCCTTCGGATGAGTCCGTAGAGCCGAGTGGCCCGTACCCAGAGCTTGTTTGCTGTCTCATGTACCTGATGACCTGCACTCGACCTGACCTGGCATACCCTCTTAGCATTCTGGCACGCTATGTTGCTCCAGGCAGACACCGACCAGAGCACATGGCTGCCGCGAAGAGGGTGTTGCGCTACTTGTGCAGTACGTCGGGCATGGGGCTCGTGCTTGGAGGGCGGAGTCCAGTAGTCCTCACTGGTCACGCAGACGCGTCTTGGGTTGACGACCTGGCTACTCAGCGGTCGTCACAGGGTTACACCTTCAGCCTTGGTTCCGGTTCTGTTTCGTGGCGGTCTACCCGCTCGTCTTCTGTTCTCAGCTCCAGCTGTGAGGCTGAGATCTACGCAGGGGCCATGGCTGCACAGGAGTTATGCTGGCTCACCTACCTGCTGACTGACCTGGGAGATCCGCCTCGTTCTCCTCCAGTTCTGTACGTAGACAACAAGGCCATGTTGGCCTTGTGTCGGGAGCACAGACCGGAGCACAGATCGAAGCACATTGCTCTTCGCTACTTCCTTGCTCGTGAGCTGCAGCAGTGTGGTCAGCTGCGCCTTGCTTACGTGGCCTCTCAGGCCAACACTGCTGATATCTTCACCAAGGAACTTCAGCCTTGTGATCATCAGCGTTTCTGTACTATGCTAGGTCTTGTGCCTACTTGGCCTCACTTGCTTACCTCTTGACTTTACTTGTACTGTGATCTATATATACCTGTACCTGCTTGTTTACCTTTTATATATAATCCTGCATGTGAACTGGCCTTGTGGCCTTTGAACCTGTGCTCAGAATGTGTGGTGACGTTGTGATCCACCCTGAGCTTGCTTTGCTTTGCTTCGCTTGACTGGTCTTGTGACCCCTTGTTCTCCCCCACTTTGCCTATGGGGGTGTGTCAAACATTAATCACATAGCCTGTTTAGGCTGTAGTGGGGTAGACACTATGGGGTACAGTTTCCTAGGGTTTCATATTTGTACCCAACTCATTTTCCTAGTCCATCATTCATTCCTGTTTCTTCACACTGCATTATTGGAGTCTAGAGCTATTAGTAACTTGTTAGTAAGGGCAGATAAAAGCCCTTAGGATCTTTCCAAGGCTAAGACCCTGAGTAGGAATGTTGTAATTGCGGAAGCGTTCTTAGTGAACTTGTTGAACCTACTTGCACTAGTGTGTGAGAGCAAGAGATTGATTATAGCAAGGTAATGCAAAGGCTTTTATAAGATTACAAGGAATACGAAAAGGTGCAACTAATTGTTTTGCTGTTGCAATTCGATACAGTGACGACTCGGGCAACTGCTCAATACCGAGTCAGTTGTTTGTCCTTGCTGTCGCACTGTATTTCGTCGAGTCAAAGGTCGCTGACCTTTGACCTTCGCGTAACCTCCAGCTGTTACTTTCTGTCAACCTCATCGGTTGACTCGCCGTTGCTCTGCTATGATTCGCCTCGTTTGTAGTCTATTGTTTCGACACAACCGGAGCGTTAAATTGCTTGTTTCCAACACTCCCCTTTGCTTCTGGAGTGTCGCTGCTGATGACGTGGCCTTGTCCAGTCAGCAGCATGCAATACTCGAACTTCTGCTTTCCGAGTTTCTTGGTCAAGTAATCGGCTGCCATCTCGGATGTGGGACAGTAGGATAGCTCAAGTCTCCCCTTCTCGATTTTGTCTTTTACGAAGAAGTACCGGAGGGCGATGTGCTTTGTTCGATTCGTGAATCCGTTCTTGTTCGCTATGCGAATGGCCGATTGGTTGTCACAGAACAGGGAGAAGCTGGGTAACTTAGCCAGCTTCGCTTCTTCCAGTAGTTCGCGAAGGTATAATCCTTCCTTGGTGGCTGAGCAGAGTGCGATATATTTTGCTTCACCCGAGGAGAGAGCAATTAGCTCTTGCTTGCTCGACTGCCACGAGATAGGGCCTATAGGTTCGAGTCGGTAGATGTAGCCGGTGCGCGATCGCCTGTTGTCTGGGTCGCCGGCGTGGTCACCATCCACATAACCGATTAGCTTGGGCATCGTAGTTCCAGTCTTGTGGTAGGTTAGGCCAATCTTCGGGGTGCTGACGAGGTAGTGAAGTGCACGGTCGAGCTCCGCCATGTGATCTGCTTCAGGTTTCTTGAGATGGGTGGCGAGTTGACTAGCTGAGTAAGATAGGTCCGGTCGGCAGGTAATGGTTGCAAAGAGTAGACAGCCTAGCTTTCGTTGGTAGTCACGAATGCCGGCGCGTTTGAGTAGGGCGGAGGCTTCGTTGCGATTTCCGTCGGTGTAACGATATGGTGTGGTGTTGGTAGCTGGAGTTAGTCCGAAGCGTTTGGCGATGGTGTCGGCGTATTTTGCGGCGATGAGGTAGATTGCGTTTTCCCCGTCTTGTATGTTGAGTCCGAGGTACTGTGTCACGGTAGACGAGACGGTGAGCGTGAGGTCCCGCTGTAGCTCCCCTTCAAACCAAGCTGTTATGCCGTCAGTGGAGCCTATGTAGAGTAGGTCGTCTACGTAGATGATGAGCAGGATGTAGTCGGTCCCTTTAGTGAGTCGGTACATTCCTTGGTCGTGCGGTAGTTGGAAGAATCCGATGCGGATTAGTCGGGCGTGAAGGTACTGCTGCCACAGTCTCGGGGCTTGCTTGATGCCGTACAGTGATTTTTGCAGCTGACAGACTTGATTGGGGTCTGCGTTAGATCCGTATGGTTGTTCGACAAAAATCTCAGCGTCGACGGGAGCATACAGAAAGGCGTTGGCGACGTCGATTTGTCGGAGCTTCTTCCGCTTCATGGTGGCTATCGCGAGGAGAATCCGTAGTGAGGTGTGTCGGCTAACTAGTGCGAAGGTTTCGGTGAAGTCTCGTCCGTGCTCTCGATCAAAGCCGCGTACGACCCAGCGCGCCTTAAACTTATCGATCGTTCCGTCAGCTTTTGTGTTCACGCGGAAGACCCATTTTCCTGTGAGAACAGTTTTGTTGCGTGCCACTCCAATAGGCACTATTTTCCAGGTGTTTCTGTCTTCTAATGCCTTCAGTTCCCTGTCCATGGCTTCGCGCCATTTTTCCTTATGCTCCCCCCCCCAGTGTTAGATTCTAGCTTGACTTAGGAACCATGGCTTGGGTTCAGGGCATTAGTGTCGAGAGAATTTTGGGTGAGGAGAGTCGAGAAGGAAGAATGAGTGGTTTCACTATAGAAAGTTGGGATACAAATAGCAAACCCTAAATTGGGCTGTACTCACTACAGAGTACCCCACTGCAGGCTAAACAACAAATACATTCTGACACCCAGAGCCTGCTGAACCGTGGCAGGCTCCTTCGGTGGTGCTGCTCCGTGGACGGCGGTGTCGAGTCCCAGTATCTGCAGCCCACTCTGTGTGTGGCGGGGGAGATTTGCGTCCTCGGGATAAGCTACTTCATCTCCCGCTTCTGGATCAGGTAAGAAGTTGGGCCCTATGCGTTCGGAGACGTTGGTGTTGACCGGTTGGGGTGTAACGTAACCGTTGTCGGCGAAGTCGTAGTAGACTTCGGCGTTGACACTTTCGCGAGGGTTGTCGTCGTCCATGGGAATGTCCACTGAGCAGTACGGAAGAGGTCCGGCTTCCTCCGAAGCTCCGTCCACGTTCTGCTCGTCTGAGTTAGCTTCATCTGCTGCCAAAGCAAAGGCTCGGTCCCCACGAAAACCGCCCGTGACATCTCGTTCTGCTTCCAGGTTGTCTAGGTACGTCTGAAGTGTGAGTCGCTCGTAGAAAATGACATCACGTGCTGCTACTGTTTCCTTTGTGTGGACGTCAAAAATCTTCCATGCGTTGTAGTGTTTTTCGATGCCCATGTGTAGTCCCCACTGTGCGCGTTGGGAGAATCGAACGGCTCGTGCAGCTGGGGGTCGGTACTGTACCATGCAGCCGAATACTCGTAACATTTTTGTGTTGCCCGAATTTCCTGTCCACAGCAGATGTGGTGATGCGTTGTTCGGGAGCGAAGATGATGAGAGCAAGTTGTGCAGCATGAGGGCGTGGTCCATCGCCTCGGGCCACTGGTGGTTGGGCAGCGCATGCCGCGTAGCAGTTTGCGCATGGTGTTCTGGAGGGTCCTGTTCATTCTTTCTGCCACGCCTTATTGTTGATGGGCGTAGGGGAGTGAGATGAGTCGCTTGATGCCTCTCTCTGCCAGGTATTGCGTGAATCGCTGTGACTGGTATTCTCCTCCTCTGTCTGATTGGAAGCTTTTCAGTTTCACTCCTGATTCCCGTTCTGCTACTGGAAGCCAGGCGACGAAGGCTTGGAAAGCCATGTCGCGGCTCGGAAGGTTGAGGTGCCAGACGTATCGGGTGGCGGCGTCGATGAACGTGATAACGTAGTTGTAGGCTCCTTGTCCACTTTCGCGGTTGAACAATATGTCGCTGTAAACCTTCTCCAGTGGTGTGTATGCAAGTGCGCTCGGGTTGTGGTGAGAGACGAATGGCTGATGGGGTAAGTCGGCTTCAGGGCAGGTAAAACATGTTCCGCGAACTCGCTGGAGTTCCCTGTCGTCATGTAGTAGCAGTGAGTCCTTGTCGAGTACTCCAGCTCTTATCGTGTTGTTTAACATTGTGTTGCTCGGGTGTCCCATCCTTGCGTGCCATATTGATTCGCTAGCGCGATGTCCGGGTGATCGCCCGTACAGGTCAGAATTAGAGTAAAATCCCGCGGTGAGGTTGGCGCTTCTGTGAACTTCGCGTGGAGTGGGATTCAAATACTGCGCAGGAGTTGGTGGAGTATCGTCGATGAGAGCTGGTGCCGTTGAAGGACCGGGGATTGGTGTTGTAGTCGATGTTGCCTCTGCTGCTGCCGATGTTGTCTGTGCTGTTACTGGTGTTGTCTCTGCTGCTGCCGATGTTTGTTGGATTGTCACTAACGCTCTCGTTCGTTCTGCTTCAGGTATAGTGTGTGAGTACCAGAAGCCTTCAGGACTAAAGTCGGGGTCGAGGTGAAGTTGACAATGGCGTCGCTGTCGGCGGTGCCTTGGTCTCGAACGAAGTCAAGAACGAAGACATTGTTCTTCAAGACTGCTTTGCCGATGTAGAGTCCACCCTTCCCGTGGTACAACTTGAACTCCTGGGTGGTGCTGTCTGCTTCGAGATGGATTCCCTTCGCCATTAGTTGACTGACGCTAAGTAAGTTATAGCCGAGTCCTTCTGCGATTAAAACCTTTGGCATCTGCAGAATAACGTTGGTTTCTCGAGACTGAAGTTGAACTATCCCTTGTCGTCATGTGCGCAGGTTCTGGTTGTTGGCAACGGTGATTACGACTTCGCGCTGAAGTTGATGTTCTCGTTGAACGAAGCGACCCGATGAGCACATGTGTTGTCTGCAGCAGCTGTCCAAGAACCAGGTGTCTTTCCCGGACGGCTCGCTCTGGGCGATGGCTGCGTACGTCGGGTTGGGCTCCAATGATTCACGGCGAGGGGTGCTTTCGTCGAGTTGTTCTTCTGGTGAGTAGTATGGTGGCGATCCGGTGATGCAGGAGTCTATTGTTCTTGCCATGCAGCTTACGATGTTTCTTGTTCCTTGTGCAGGTTTTGTCGTCGATGTCGTTGAGGACTGTACTTGAATGGTGGGATGCGCTTGTGTAGAAGCAACTTGACTGCTTGAGGGTCGAAGTTGACACTGCGGCGGCGTTGACTGCTGCTGATTCGGGCAGTGTGTGCGAGGGTGTCCTGATGTCTTGCAAAGATGGCAGAACGGTGGTACGTAGTGTTGAGCTTGATGTTTGTTCTGTCGATTGTTGTTGTTGTTGTTGTAGCGCCGTTGAGTGTGAAATGCGAACTCTGGTGCTGACGCTCTCTTCTTGTGTCGTTCTTCGTGTAGGTCCATATCATGTTGTTCAGCGTGAATTGTCAAACATTATATGTTCATATTGTGTAGGCTATAGTGGGTTTAGCCTTAGGGGGTACAGCTTTGTTAGGGTTTCCTACTTGTATCCCCCTCCTACCTAGTTTCATCCATTCTCGTTCTATTCTAGATTCTAACATGGTATCACGAGCCTAGGTTGCTACCTAGGACCGCTTTCTACTATGGGCCCACTATTCCGCTAGCAGCGCCCTCGTGCGCCCTACCTTACGTGCGCCCTCGTGCGCCTTTCTCTGCTAGTGCGCCTTCGTGCGCCCTCGTGCGCCCTCGTGCGCCCTCGTGCGCCCTCGTGCGCCTTCGTGCGCCCTCGAGCGCCCTCGTGCGCCCTCGAGCAGCCCCTGCAGGTCCGTCAGGCCCCCGAGCCGCCTCTGCAGACCCGTCAGGCCCCCCCCGAGCCGCCTCTGCAGGCCCATCAGGCCCGAGAGCCGCCCCTGCAGACTCGTCAGGCCCGCGCGCAGCCTCTGCCCGACCGCGCGCCGCCCCTGCAGGCTCTCGCCGCCCGCCGCGTCGCCCTGCCCGCGGCGTCGC
Source organism: Closterium sp. Naga37s-1 (assembly GCA_947471745.1). NCBI lineage: Eukaryota > Viridiplantae > Streptophyta > Zygnematophyceae > Desmidiales > Closteriaceae > Closterium > Closterium sp. Naga37s-1. Next base: position 4,374,189 of record CANJKZ010000069.1, read on the forward strand.
CGCCTGCCCGCGGCGTCGTCACCTGCCCGCGACGTAGCCCCTGCCCGCGGCGTCGTCGCCTGCCCGCGGCGTCGCCGCCTGCCCGCGGCGTCGTCACCTGCCCGCGACGTAGCCCCTGCCCGCGGCGTCGTCGCCTGCCCGCGGCGTCGTCGCCTGCCCGCGGCGTCGTCGCCTGCCTGCGGCGTCGTCGCCTGCCCGCGACGTAGCCCCTGCCCGCGACGTCGTCGCCTGCCCGCGACGTCGTCGCCTTCCCGCGGCGTCGTCGCCTGCCCGCGGCGTCGTCACCTGCTCGCCGCGTCGCCCTGCCCGCGGCGTCGCCACCTGCTCGCGGCGTCGCCCTGCTCGTGGCGTCGTCACATGCTCGCCGCGTCGCCCTGCCCGCCGCGTCGCCCTGCTCGCGGCGTCGTCACCTGCTCGCCGCGTCGCCCTGCCCGCGGCGTCGTCACCTTCCCGCCACGTCGCCCTGCCCGCGGCGTCGCCACCTGCCCGCCGCGTCGCCCTGCTCGCCGCGTCGCCCTGACCTAATCCGCGCCTGGCCTCTGGAGCAGCCGCCCCTGCAGCAGCCGCCCCTGGCCACTGGAGCAGCCGCCACTGCAGGAGCCGCCCCTCGCCCCTGGAGCAGCCGCCCCTGCAGCAGCCGCCCCTGGCCCCTGGAGCAACCACCGCTGCAGCAGCCGCCCCTGGCCCCTGGAGCAGCCGCCACTGCAGCAGCCGCCCCTGGCACCTGGAGCAGCTGCCGTCGCGGCCCGGCCTCGTCGTGCAGCAGCTGCCGCGGAGCTCCCTGCCGCGGCCCGGCCCCGCCCTGCAGTTGTAGCGGCCCCGCTGTCGCCACCGTCTTGCGCCTGCCGCGCCGACCACTGGTGAGCATTGCCCTGCCAGCACTGCTACCGCTGCTACTGCTGCTACTGCCTTTTCTACTCCCACTGCTACTGCTCCTGCTGTTACTGCTGTTACTGCCGCTACTGCTACTACTGCTGCTTCTGGCGTGGCCAGATGCAGCTCCAGGGCCGTGCGCGTGAGTCCCTCACGCCCCAGCAGCTTCGTGAGTGGTACGCTAGTTGGGGCTGTCGGGGTGGCCGTAGTGGTAGTCGCTCTGGAGTGGGTCGGTCGGGAGCTTCTGGTAGTGGTCAGGTGCAGCTGCCGTGTCCTCTTTCGCCCCAGCAGCTTCGTGCGTGGTACGCTAGTTGGGGCTGTCGGGGTGGCCGTAGTGGTAGTCGCTATGGAGTGGGTCGGTCGGGAGCTTCTGGTAGTGGACAGGTGCAGCTGCCGTGTCCTGTGAGTGAGGCTGCCGCTCTAGGTGCTAGTGTGTCTGCTACCCCAGGTGCTGGTGAGGCTGCTGCTCTAGGTGCTAGTGAGTCTGCGCCCCCTGGTACTGAGTCGACTGAGGCACTGCACACCTTCACTCTGGACTCAGGTGCTTCTCGCTGTTTCTTTCGTGACCGCACTGCCCTTGAGCCGCTTGCTCGGCCAGTTGCTGTCTCCCTCGCTGACCCCTCTGGGGGTCCGGTCATTGCGACCTCCTCCACTGTCCTTCCTTGTCCTGCGGTCCCGTCGGGCACACTGTCAGGTCTCCACCTCCCCTCGTTCTCTACGAACTTGGTGGCGGGTTGTGCGCTCCAGGACGGGGGTGTTCACCAATTCACCCCTGCCTACGAGCGCGTGACACACTGCACGTGTGCTCGGACGGGCCGTCACCTGGCTACCTTCACTCGGCACCCGGGGTCGGACCTGTACACACTGACCACTGAGTCCCCTCAGGTAGCTGCGTCTGCGTCTGCGTCAGGTCAGCTGTCGGCCCCCTGCTCGTGTCGCTCTCTGGCGCACGAGACCGTCCTCTGGCACCACCGACTTGGTCACCCGTCCGTGCAGCGCCTTCGTGCCATGCACAAACGGTACCTTGTCTCTGGTCTTCCCAGGGTTCTCCCTCCCCTCCCACCCTCGCCTGCTCCTCCCTGTCTTCCCTGTGTCGAGGGGCGGCAGCGCGCCGCTCCTCACTCCTCCTCGTTTCCCCCGACGACTGCTCCCTTGCAGACGCTCCACATGGACGTGTGGGGCCCAGCCCGCGTCCGTGGTCAGGGTCAGGAGAGGTACTTCCTGATAGTTGTTGACGACTACTCGCGCTACACCACGGTCTTCCCCTTGCGCACCAAGGGTGAGGTCCCTGATGTTTTGATCCCTTGGATCAGCGCTTCTCGTCTCCAGCTCAGCGAGCGTTTCCACTCGGACTTTCCTGTCCTGCGCTTGCACTCTGACAGAGGTGGTGAGTTCTCCTCCGACCTCTTGGCAGCCTACTGTGCGGAGCACGGCATCCGCCAGTCGTTCACGCTTCCGGCCTCTCCACAGCAGAATGGGGTTGCTGAGCGCCGCATTGGCTTGGTCATGGAGGTCGCTCGTACCTCCTTGATCCATGCGGCTGCCCCCCACTTTCTGTGGCCGTTTGCAGTCCGATACGCTGCGCATCAGCTCAACCTCAGGCCCCGTGTCTCCGTTCCGGAGACTTCGCCGACACTGCGTTGGACAGGAGAGGTTGGCGATGCGTCACGCTTTCGGGTCTGGGGATCTCGAGCCTTTGTTCGCGATACGTCCGCGGACAAGCTCTCCTCCCGCGCTGTTCCTTGTGTCTTCCTTGGCTTTGTCCCGGACGCGTCTGGTTGGCAGTTTTACCACCCCACCTCGCGCCATGTCCTGCCTTCTCAGGACGTCACTTTCGACGAGTCCGTCCCCTACTACCGCCTCTTCCCCTACCGCACTGCCCCGCTTCCCCCCCCGCCTCTCTTCCTCGCGCCAGGTGCTGCTGTGGTAGACCCCCTCCCCCCTCAGGGTGCTGCTCCCTCAGGTGTGTCCCAGGTAGACCCGGTTGAGCCTGTCGAGGTAGCTGTCGACTCTCGTCCTGCTAGGGGTGCTGAGCCTGAGGGTGCTGAGCCTGAGCGTGCGGAGCCTGGGGGTGCGGAGCCTGGGGGTGCAGAGCCTGGGGTTGCGGAGTCTGGGGGTGCGGAGCCTGGGGTTGCGGAGTCTGGGGGTGCTGAGCCTGGGGGTGCGGAGCCTGCGGGTGCTGAGTCTGGGGGTGCTGAGTCTAGAGGTACTGAGCCTGGGAGTGCTACACCTGGAGGAGCTCTCTCCTCACCGCAGCTGCGTGAGTGGTACTTACAGTACTGCAGCCTCAGGAGAGGTGCTTCTGGAGCCAGGAGTACTGCTGGAGCTGGTGCTAGTGCTTCCCCTCCTAGGCGGGAGCTGCCCTCTCCCCAGCGGCTCCGAGAGTGGTACGCACGGCGCTGCAGTCTTCGGAGTGGCGCTCCTAGTGTCGCGGACCCAGCTGCTGGAGGTTCTGCTGCTGGCGGTGCTTCTGGCGCTGCTGGAGGTGCTGCTGGTGCTGGAGCTGCTGGTGCTGCTGACGCTGCTGGAGGTGCTGCTGGTGCTGGTGGTACTGCTGGTGCTGCTGGAGCTGCTGGAGGTGCTGCTTCTTCTGGAGGTGCTGCTGGTGCTGAGGACACGGGCGTTGGAGCTGCTGCTGGTGCTGCGGACCCGGGCGTTGGAGTTGCTGCTGGTGCTGCGGACCCTGGAGTCGGAGCTGCTGCTGGTGCTGAGGACCCTGGAGGTGGAGCTGCTGCTGGTGCTGAGGACCCTGACGCTGCGCGGCCGCGGCCGTACTTCGTTCCGCTCCTTCAGCAGGTTCTTGGTCAGCCTCCTCCTCCTTGTCCTCCTCCCTCCTTAGAGTGTCCTCCGTCTGTCCGGTCGCAGTCACAGTTACCGTCTGCCTCCCCTCTCCCTGGTCCTCCTGCTGTCCCAGGCACTCACCAGATGGCGCTTCGTCCTTCCACTGCTCCCCAGCGTGTCCCTCTCCCGGCTCCTCCTGCGTCCTCTCTTCCTGCTCTTGCTGACCCTGAGTCTGACTCTCTTCGTGCTGCCAGTCCTACTGTCACGCGTCTCCTGGCTAATGTTGTCACTGACCCTTCCTTTGAGTCCACTGCTGCGTCTGCCTTAGTTGCCGAGCTTGTCGACTTTGCTGCCACTTGTCGTCTCGACTACGCCGCTAGCCTAGTTGCTGAGTCTGAGTCTGTCTGTCCTCCGTCCGTCGGGGGTGAGTGTGCTCTTGGCACGGACGTCCTTGAGGACAGGCAGGAGGAGTTTGAGTGCTTTGCCGCTGCTTTACCTCATCTCGTGTCCATGCTAGTTGCCCCTGAGGGAGACCCGGATGCACCAGACATCCCGACTCCGCGCTCTTACGCAGAGGCGATAGAGGGTCCCTACTCCTCTAAGTGGCAGACAGCCATGGACGCAGAGATGGCTTCCTGGAAGTCCACAGGCACCTACGTCGACGAGGTTCCCCCACCTGGGGCGAACATCGTCAGTGGCATGTGGATTTTCAGGGTGAAGCGGCCGCCGGGTTCTCCGCCTGTCTTCAAGGCGCGTTACGTTGCACGAGGCTTCAGTCAGCGAGAGGGAGTTGACTTCTTCCAGACCTTCTCCCCGACCCCGAAGATGACCACTCTTCGGGTTCTGCTGCACGTCGCCGCTCAGCGTGACTACGAGCTCCACTCTCTTGACTTCAGCACTGCTTTCCTACAGGGCAGCCTGCACGAGGAGATCTGGCTGCGCCGCCCACCTGGCTTCACTGGGTCGTTCCCTCCTGGTACCCAGTGGAGCCTCCGGCGGCCAGTCTACGATCTCCGACAGGCGCCACGTGAGTGGCACGACACACTGAGGACTACACTTGCGGCTCTTGGGTTCGCTCCTTCTACTGCTGACCCGTCGCTGTTTCTACGCACCGACACCTCGCTGCCGCCGTTCTACATCCTCGTGTACGTCGACGACTTGGTCTTTGCCACTGCAGACACTGCGGCACTTGTCCACGTGAAGTCGGAGCTGCAGAAGAGACACACGTGCACAGACCTGGGTGAACTGACAAGCTATCTTGGCTTGCGGATCACCCGGGACAGAGCACGGCGCACCATCACCTTGACTCAGTCACACATGGTGCAGCAGGTCCTTCAGCGCTTCCGCTTCACGTACTCCTCGCCTCAGGCCACTCCTCTGCCTACCGGTCACTCGCTCTCAGCTCTGCCTTCGGATGAGTCCGTAGAGCCGAGTGGCCCGTATCCAGAGCTTGTGGGCTGCCTCATGTACCTGATGACCTGCACTCGACCTGACCTTGCATACCCTCTTAGCATCCTTGCACGCTATGTCGCTCCTGGCCGTCACCGGAAGGAGCACATGGATGCCGCTAAGAGGGTGTTGCGCTACTTGTGCAGTACGTCGGGCATGGGGCTAGTGCTTGGAGGACGAGACCGAGTTGTACTCACTGGGCACTCAGACGCTTCTTGGGCTGACGACCAGGCTACTCAGCGGTCGTCTCAGGGTTACACCTTCAGCCTTGGCTCTGGTTCAGTTTCTTGGCGTTCTACACGCTCGTCTTCTGTTCTCAGCTCCAGTTGTGAGGCTGAGATCTACGCCACAGCCATGGCTGCACAGGAGTTACGCTGGCTCACCTACCTGCTGACCGACTTGGGAGAGCGGCCTCGTTCTCCTCCAGTGCTGTACGTCGACAACAAGGCTGCCATTGCCTTGTGTGAGGAGCACAGACTGGAGCACAGAACGAAGCATATCGCTCTGCGCTACTTCCTTGCTCGAGAGCTGCAGCAGCGCGGTCAGCTTCGTCTGCGTTACGTGGCCACTCGGGCCAACACTGCTGATGTGTTCACCAAGGCGCTTCAGCCTTGTGACCATCAGCGCTTCTGTACTGTTCTAGGCCTCGTGCCTACTGGGCCTCACTTGCTTACTTCTTGACTCTGGTTGTACTGTGATCTCTATATATATACCTGCTTGTTTACTCTTGCTAGGTTGTGATCACTGTATCTCTTGTTATACTATCAACCTGCATGTGAACTGGTCTTGTGACCACTTGCTTGTGCTCAGAATTTGTGTGGTTTCCTTGAGATCCACCCTGAGCTTGCTTTGCTTTGCTTTGACTGGTCTTGTGACCATCTGGTTGTCTCCCACTTAGCCTATGGGGGTGTGTCAAACATTATATGTTCATATTGTGTAGGCTATAGTGGGTTTAGCCTTAGGGGGTACAGCTTTGTTAGGGTTTCCTACTTGTATCCCCCTCCTACCTAGTTTCATCCATTCTCGTTCTATTCTAGATTCTAACATGAATTTCGGCGCAGAGTGCCCGGAGGCCAGTGATGACAATTGTCATGAAGGCTTCTTTGGATATCGATCCTCCGCATCAAAGGAGTCTGCCGCGCAGTCCACGACAACGGCTGATATACGCCATCCCTTTTTCGCCGGGTTTCATTTCCACTATTGTCAGCTGTGCCATGAGACGACTTTGATTAACACTGTCTGTTGCTTGATACAGACCGACCGAGCTCAGGTGGCTGTACGCGAGCTCGGCAGAGTTGCCGTACCCTCGATAAGACTGGATGTTCTGCTATTCGTTCGGAGTTATGTTTTGCATAAGAATTGTATACGCCATCAGTGTCTGATACGTGTACCGTTGCTTGTCGTACTGCGTCCCGTGTGTTGGGTATGGCAGGGATCCGTCGAAGAATCCGAGAATCTGCGCGCCTTCCATCATTAGCTCAAACTCGAATGACCAGGTATAGAAGTCCTTTCTGTCAAAGGGTGTCGATGTTTGCAGTTTCAAAACGTGTGCGAACTGTGATTGAACCCGAAGCGCGTTCAGTGTCTTCTCTTGTCCAGGTAAAGGCTGTTGGTGTGACATGAAGCTGATGGAGCCACGTTGAGGTTCGTACGGGGCAAAGGTAGGTTGCTCCTTGTTTCCGCGCGCATAGGATGAACCTTCAAGGCTCATTGGAGTAACCTCATTGTTGTTGTTGTTGTTGTTTGACTGCGCAGGTGCTGCTTGCTGGTGCTGCTCGTAGAAGGACATGAAGGAGAAGAATTTCTCCATCATGCTTGGGTCGAGGCCTACTGCCTGGTTAGCAGGAGTTTCAATAGACTCAGCTGCTGGTCTTGTCGCTGTGCCTCCTTCCGTCTGTAGGCCAGAGGCTGGAGGGGGAGTAGATGTAGTGCCGGGGGAGCCGTTAGAAGAGCTTCTCTCCTTTTGCGTTGCCATGCCTTCTGATGTTGTAGAATATTAAAATGAAGTTGGATCTTGCCTTGTAGCTCTCATACCATGTTGGGCTGATAAAAGCCCTTAGGATCTTTCCAAGGCTAAGACCCTGAGTAGGAATGTTTTAATTGCGGAAGCGTTCTTAGTGAACTTGTTGAACCAACTTGCACTAGTGTGTGAGAGCAAGAGATTGATTAAAGCAAGGTAATATAAAGGCTTTTATAAGATTACAAGGAATACGAAAAGGTGCAACTATCTGTTTTGCTGTTGCGGTTCGATACAGTGACGACTCGGGCAACTGCTCAATACCGAGTCAGTTGTTTGTCCTTGCTGTCGCGCTGTATTTCGTCGAGTCAAAGGTCGCATACCTTTGACCTTCGCGTAACCTCCAACTGTTACTTCTGGCAACCTCCTTGGTTGACTCGCCGTTGCTCCGCTGTGATTCGCCTCGTTTGTAGTCTATTGTTTCGACACAACATGAGCGTTAAATTGCTTGTTTCCAACAATCAGGACGGCAACTACTTTATCCACCATATGCGGTACCTCCGATTGGTAGGATGCTGTGCCATTGTGGCTAACGTAATGAAGAAAAGCTATCTAACCTTTAATTCAAAATATCAGTCTCTCAAGTATTGTCAGTCAAGATTTAAACGGTCAGGAAGGGTGGGGCATGGAATGGCCAGGAACGAAATCTTGCTTAGTTGGATGGAACTCCACTCCAAACCCAGAATTGCTTAGTCAGAATTCAGACACAAAGCCTTTATCGAGTCTTATTAGAGAAATGGCAGGCCTCTCGACAACTTGCGTCCGCAGGAGTGTGTCTGCCGCAGTGCGCCTACGGCAGTGCACCTGCGGCATGCACCCAGTCCTAGAGAACCCTCTGAAGAGCTCTTTCTCTCAGTCAAAAGTTTCTCCCAAGGGGGCACGCAAGTCTAGCGACTGCGCGCTGAAAGGCGACTCCCCGCCGCTGCACCACTCGCAGCCTTGTCTACATCGTCGCCTGCAGGTTCTCGACTTCCACGAGCGGCGTAACGTCAATCACCAACGACGCACCGCTGCATCCGATCCAATGAGTCACCTGCTTCCCTGACCCCTCCCAGTCACGTCTTGTGACGGCAGTCTGCTTCCGGTCTCTCACTTTTCCCCCCTCGCCTAGAATGTTCTCCAAGGTTCTTCAGGTAGTGTGGGAGGCACGTGATTATGAGGTCGTGTTTTGAGTCGACCCAAAATTCATCTGCTTCCGATCTCTCAATTTCTCCCCTCGTCTAGAAAGTTCTCCAAGGTTCTTCGGATATGGGAGGCACATGATTCTGAGGCAGGGTGATGCTGCCAATACCACAGAAGGCTTCATCGCATGGATTTACATCTGCAGTCCTCGGGGAACCCAACGCGGTCCCGGCGGGAAAAGGCAGGATCAGGAAGCATGCTAAGGAGGCACGCATCGCCATTATTCCTCTGGAAGTCACTTCGCCGGTTCGTTCGTCACGCGAACTGCACGCTGTGACTGCGCACCACGGCTGTGAGTGAGCCGAAAGGTCAAGCGAGTTCACGAAGGGACGTACAACTAAAGCAGCAGAGGCGCTGCTGTCTCCGAGTCGCCGAATGGTTTCTTGCTGACTCCGAGTCGTTGCGTGGTTGGTCTCTTGGTGCACACGATGGGACGAAAGTGCCGATGGCAGGACTCCCCGAACTGTTAGAATCCTAGCGTGACTTAGGAGCCATGGCTAGTGAGTGTCGAGAGAATTGGAAGGAGAATGTCGAGAGGAATGAATGCACTAGCAAGAGTTGGGATACAAATACAAAACCCTAAATTGGGTTGTACTCACTACAGAGTACCCCACTGCAGGCTAGACAGCAAATACATTCTGACACACCCCCATAGTCAAAGTAGGGTATAATCAGCAGAGCAAGCAGTCATAGAGCAAGTTCACAAGTACAAGCAAAGCTAGAGGCATACACAAAGGGCAAGTGAGGAGGAGGAGGCTGGACTGTGAGAGGAAAGGAGATAGGAGGCAACGGCTGATGCTGCAGACACACGGGCAACAGGAGCGGCGCGCACGGTGGCTACCGGAGCAAGAGCCCCGGACTACAGGTGTAACTGGCTCTGCGGCTAACTCTGAGCGGCAGGAGCAACGGACCCACGGGTGACAGGCGCAGCAGGCTCTCTGAGCTACCAGAAGCAGAGCCCCGGACTACAGGTGCTGTGGATGACAAGACGGCAGTCTCCGCTCAACCTCCCCCAACTGTCCCACCCCCCTTTCACACACCCCTTGCTGCACCCCTAGCTCCACTCCCACTTCACCCCCCTAGCACCACTCCCTCGGCTCCCACACACCCACCCCCCTCAGCGGCAGCTGCAGCAGTGGGAGACTGAGGAGGAGGAGGAGCAGGGGACGGTTCACACACCCGCCACCCCCATACCCTCCCCCACTGCTGCACCTGCAGCAGGGGATGGAGGAGAAGGGGGGGGGGGCTGGTGCTGCAGATCCCCTCCCCCCCACAGCTGCACCCGCAGCAGGGGGAGGTAGGAGAAGGGGGGGGGCGGGGGGGGCTGGTGCTGCAGATGCCCTCCTGCCTCCCTCTGAACTTCCAAGCTCACCCCCCTCTCCCAACACAAGGTGAGGCAGGGAGAGAGAGAGGAGGAGGCGCGGCGGCAGCTGCTGCTGCTGAGGTACATCCGCCACCCCCTCACACCCTCTCCCCCCCGTCCCCGTGGAGCGGGGGGAGGGGGGCGGGGGCGGAGTTGCGCGAGCGACTGCAGGGCATGCGGGCACGCGGGCACAGGGGCCGCGGCTAGGGGCGACGGGGTGCGAGGGGCCGAGGCTAGAGGCGACGGGGCCGTGGTTAGGGGCTGCAGGTCGCGAGGGGCCATAGATAGGGGCGACGAGGCCAGTTGGGCCGAGGGGCGCGGCTAGGTACGGGTCCGGGCGCTGGGCTAGGGACGGGGCCGGGAGCTGGGCAGGTACGGGGCCGGGCGTTGGGCGCGGAACGGGGCCGGGCGCGAGGTTAGGTACGGGGCCGGGCGCGGGCTAGGTACTAGGCCGGGCGTGGGCTAGGTACGGGGCCAGGCGTGGGCTAGGTACAGGGCCGGGCGCGGGTTAGGAACTGGGCCGGGCGCGGGCTAGGTACAGGGCCGGGCGCGGGTTAGGAACTGGGCCGGGCGCGGGCTAGGTACAGGGCCGGGCGCTGGGCAGGTAAGGGGCCGGGCGCTGGGCAGGTACGGGGCCGGGCGCTGGGCAGGGACGGGGCCGGGCGCTGGGCAGGTACGGGGCCGGGCACTGGGCAGGTACGGGGCCGGGCGCTGGGCAGGTACGGGGCCGGGCGCTGGGCAGGTACAGGGCCGGGCACTGGGCAGGTACAGGGCCGGGCGCTGGGCAGGTACGGGGCCGGGCGCTGGGCAGGAACGGGGCCGGGCGTTGGGCAGGTACGGGGCCGGGCGCTGGGCAGGTACGGGGCCAGGCGCTGGGCAGGTACGGGGCCGGGCGCTGGGCAGGTACGGGGCCAGGCGCTGGGCAGGTACAGGGCCGGGCGCTGGGCAGGTACGGGGCTGGGCGCTGGGCAGTTATGGGGCCGGGCGCTGGGCAGGTACAGGGCCGGGAGCTGGGCAGGTACAGGGCCGGGCGCTGGGCAGGGACGGGGCCGGGCGCTGGGCAGGTATAGGGGCCAGGCGCTGGGCAGGTACGAGGCCGGGCGCTGGGCAGGTACTGGACCAGGCGCGGGCTAGGTACGGGGCCGGTCGTTGGGCGCGGAACGGAGGCCAGGCGCGAGGCTAGGTACGGGGCCGGGCGCTGGGCAAGGGACGGGGCCGGGCGACGGGCTAGGTACGGGCCGGTCGCGGGCTAAGTACGGGCCGGGCGCGGGCTAGGTACGGAGCCAGGCGCGGGCGAGTTACGGGCCGGGCGTTGGGCGCGGAAGTGAGGCCGGGCGCGAGGCTAGGTACGGGCCGATCGCGGGCTAGGTACAGGGCCAGGCGCGGGCAAGGTACGGGCTGGGCGCGGGGCTAGGAACGGGGCCGAGCGCGGGCTAGGTACGGGCCGATCGCGGGCTAAGTACGGGCCGGGCGCGGGGCGACGAAGTCGACGGGGCCAGCGGGGCCGAGGGGCACAGCTAGGGGCGACGCCAAGGGGCGACGGGCCGGGGCCTAGGCTAGCAGGGCATTAGGTGGTGGGCCCATTAATGTGAGGTCCTAGGAACGACCTACTCTGATAGCATGTTAGAATCCTAGCGTGACTTAGGAGCCATGGCTAGTGAGTGTCGAGAGAATTGGAAGGAGAATGTCGAGAGGAATGAATGCACTAGCAAGAGTTGGGATACAAATACAAAACCCTAAATTGGGTTGTACTCACTATAGAGTACCCCACTGCAGGCTAGACAGCAAATACATTCTGACACGAACGGTGGAGGTTGATGATCGACACTGCTATCTAGACGGTCCGGCCGTCTAGCGGCGTCGCGTCAACTGGCAATTTCAGAATCTCTGGCAAGCAGGCTGACTGCTCTCGTGAAAACGGCAAGGATCTGGCACGACATTGATTCTAGAGAGGTCATAAACGAGGGGGTGGATCGTACTGGCAGTAAAATTGATGCGTCCAATGCAGATAGTTCGAATCTATGAGAGTGCGCTGTCAGGCCCTGGGCGATAGTGTGTTATACTCGCAGCGACCGCATGGGACGCTGGGGATTCGGGTGCACTTAGCAGGCTTTTCCTGGACAAGGATCTGGGCCATCCTCGAACATCACAAATGTCGGGTGTGGCAGATCGGGAAAACATCGACCGAAAAAACATCGGGACAGCTCTCATTTAGATTACCTAATCCACGACCAAATTGATGAAATTCGGGGTGGGGATGTTTTCAAAGCAGGCTAAGGGCGTGTCTCTTTTTTGATTTTTTTTTGTTTTCCCGGACAATCCACTTGTATCGAAACGGACGGTCCCAATAGCGGGTACCGGACAGTCCGTTTCGAAAATTCGAAACTTCAGACTGTCCGAAGGCAAAAACTTCACTTTTCTCTACTTCAGAAACTACCAAAGTACTGTGGCCTCGCTAGAGCTACTGTACCCTCGTAACCTCAGTCACACACTCTCGCCAATTTCACTCACCCCATGGCGGCTCGATTTCAAACATTCACAACCACCCAGCACACCACACAACTCAATACATTGAAACCAGCACACAAACAGACATATACCCAGAGCACATACACACTACTCACGTAGTTTCACCATGTCTAGGAGGCTGCTACTCTCTGTACTTCACTTGTTATAGAGAGGGTACCAGGAGTTCATCGTTAGGCCAGCCATTGACCAACTCGCTGAAGTGATATTGCTGCTAGAAGATGATGACCGTAACATTATGCGACGCGACCGTGAGAACCAGAGAGCGCGGTGGGATGTTCTCCTCGGGGCTATGCCCAACCACATTTTCATGGAGACGTTCTGAGTTAAACGGCGATCGCCGCAGCCGTCGATGTAACAGACGAGGGAATCGCCGTGACTGGTGCCGGACGACGCACAGAGGTGGTGGTGGGAGGCGTCGCTGTAGGCGTCGCAGTGGTGCTGGTGCGAACCGTACGCCCTCCACCGCCGCGACCATTTAACCCAGTGTCTGCAAGCACAGGGGGGATTGTACTCGGGCGCTCACCCCATTAAGTCCCGCCGAGGTGATACCAAGCAGGGAGACCAGTTGCGCGTCCCGCCCCGGATCGCTTGATGCGATCGTTGATCTTGCGTCACTGCTCCTTCATGCGATTGTATTTCACCTTGAGTGCGGATACATCGTGACGCCAAGAGGGATTCTGCTCCAGAAGCTCTTGCTGGATTAACGGGTACCAACTGCGGCCTTGCTACCCAGTGCGCGCCCGGATCTGTGCCTGCCGGGTGATGAACGCGGCTAGGACCTCGCATTCTTCTTCGGGGGTCCAGCGAGGGAGAGTCCTGCCTGTAGATCGGCATGAAGGAGCTGTAGTTTCAGCGGTCGGGGCTGTCTCATGCTCCGTTTGCTCCTCCTCTACCTCGCCGAGAGTTGCGGCGTTGTCCATGTCAGCACCGAGACTGTAATCGTCGTCGGCATCGTAGGAGGTTGTGGGGGAAGGGATCTGGTAGACCCACCAGTCAGCTGGAGTGACGGTGGTTGCGGTGGAGGGCTGAGTGTTGGCGAGATTCTGAGCAGGGATCTGGGACTCGTCTGTCTCTGGCAGATCTGGAGCAAGCGGATGTTCAGTAGGGGGACTTGGACTAGAGGTGTTCGGGGTGGTGTTGGCCGGTTCAGAGTTGTCACCTGCGCTAGAGTTTTCCATTGCAGGCTGGTTGTGTGGGTTCAGTTCGGATGGCTGGGGGCTTTGTAGTGTTGGTGGGCTAGGGGGTGATGCGATCGTTCAATGTTCAGGCGCGTGTCGCGGGCTAGGCTGAAATTGACCATGCGGCTCGGTTTTTGTTTTTCGAGTAGTTCGCGCGACAATCCAGTGTCATAACTGTGCATCCGTCCGTTTGCAATTCGAACTGCCAAAATTTCAGAATGTGAACCGTTGCTTGGAGGGAAAAGTGACGCGACAGGTCGGACCGTTAGCGATGTCGCCAATACCTTCACGAAACAGTCACGACAAATGGCGAAACGAGTAACATGTTCGCAAAGCGGACGGTCCACGGTTCGAACCGTCGGGAGCAAAAAGGAGACACGCCCTAACGCAATCGAGTAGGTTTCCGCGTGATAAGACTGTTTTCACTGTGGCGGACATCAAAAGAGTAGTTTGCGCGGTCGCTGTACCCTATGCCACACCCGTAGCTTCCGTAATGCTCTGCAACCATTGGCAATGCACGGTACCGTACTACAATATTCAGTGTCGTTTTTCATTATTGTGATTGAAATATACGTTTTTTAATCGTTTAAAATGCTAACTTAGGCGTCAATCACCGTTTCTGCCATTCTTGTCTTAACCTCGTGTTTTTTTCTACGAAGTCAAAATGCTAGTTGGCATTGTGGTACACTTGGCAGCAAAATTTGTGGGTAGGTGAAAGACTCAATACCGGGTGTCACTGGATCCCCTCAGCATTGCGACATGGAGTCGGCACCTGCAAGATCCTGTCCAAATTTGCCAAGAAAACAAAGTCATTCCAGCTGGCTTCGACAAATTCCATTTTCACGTCGCCAAACCCGAGGAGCTATGGCTTCTAGATTACGCGGCCCCGGGCCCCAGCTGCCCTCTTCTAACGGGAATTGCCAGGGACCACGTCCGTCATGTGGGGTCAAATCCACAGCGTATCACGCGCATTTCCTCCTAGAGTGCGACCACGAGACAAATCATGACGCCGTGATGCGTCAGACAGCCTATCCTGTCCACAAGTCATCGGTCGCACCAAAAGCTCCGCCATGGACGCTTGAGCGGCGAACTTACAGTCACGCCTTCGCCGACCAATTTGTTTACAGGCGGATCTTACCTGATATGCACTTACTGCTGTTGTGGCTTTTGCCTCTGTCGGAAGCAAAGAGCCATGAAGAGTTCTGAGTCAGCAAGAAGATGATCCAGCCTGGATCATGCACAGCAAGGCAGTTGCCTCAATTTCGGGCGGCACAATGCTTCTAACAGCTAAACTCGCCACTGCAACTTGGTTTCGCGTCAGGGGAAGGACGCTACGCTCTTCTAGTAGATCTACCCCAGGTGGCTGTTCGACTTATCACGTGGCTCTCCCTGGTCATATCCCCGCACCGCGTTGTGCTCCCCGAGAAATATCCAGGACGTAGAAATCACGTGGTCCACGTACTAGAAAGTTCTCAGGAAAGAACAAATGCCAGCCCGCATCCCGAGTCGCCAGTCAGACGAGGATTTCTGGTGGGCCGATCTCATTTGATCCCGCCTCTTGCGGACAAATCAGCTCCAGCTGGACAAACAAATGGTCTGGTTCCCCCGACCGGGGAAGAGACCGCTGACGGTTCGGAGCGACTATAGCGAATCCATCGGACGATTTTCTGGCCACGACGGTCTCAAAGGTTCATACGCGCTCAAACAGTAAAACACGGGCGAATGCGGGATCGCTTCCGCGTGCTCGCGGAAGCGATCTGCCCGCGGGCAACAAAAAAACTAAAACCCAATCGGAAGGCACGCGATTCGGGAGGCATCAACCCTAAAATTTTAGGGTTGAGGCTCCCGAATGGCATGCAGTTCGCGATGGGGAATAGTTTTTTTGCCCCGGGCAGCTCGCTTCCGCCCATGGGCGCACCTGGTGGGTTCGAAACCCACCAGGAGAGGCACCTGGTGGGTTCGAACCCACCAGGGCTCGGATGGACTCGGGATGAGCTTTCGGACCTGAATTGTGGCCGGAATTCGAGGGTAATACTAAATCTCTCCGCCTGCTGAATTGCGGTTTTCGATTGCCCCGTGGCTTCCCAGACAGGCTGATTCTGAAGAAGCCGAGGTTTTATTATAAACTGTGGGTATTCCAAGACGAGATATTAGTTTGGCTCGATTCAAGTCTCGGAGAAGAGAAGCCGATCTCTGAGGCCTAGAGTTCCTAGTAGTATCCCGTTCATTAGATATTGAGAGCAAACCAGCCGCAGGTTCTGAACTTTAGTCTTCTTTCGTGAGCTAGCCACGGTGTTGCTTTCAGCTCATGCTAAACCCTCTTACACTCTCGTATTTGTTTCCAAACTATGGTTATGCGTTGCCATCAGCCGTTAAGTCCTCACGCTACAATGGTAGGAGACACATCCATGGAGGCGGCAATTGCGGATTTGGAGGTTTGCCACGCGTCGCTGAAGCACCAGATGACTAAGATTCAGCTGGTGAAGGAGCAGTTACGTGAAAAATGGAAGCAGAGTAACGAGGTATAACACCTCTCGCCGATTCCTGCGAGCAATACTTCCTAGACAAACATCTCTATCCACGTAGACATTAAACTGAGTTTATCTTGAACCATCACGCTCGTGTCCTCACCACACTTCAGCAGTTTCCACATAATATTCACTTGAGCTTCGTTTCATGCAATACTGCACACTCCACATCGCATCCTTAATTCGGCAATTGCCTCCCAACCACTCCAACACACATGGATAACCGACTGGCCCATTACAGACGGCAAGAGCACCGTGATAACCTTTCTTTCTGTCACCGTCTTCTTTAACCTTTTCCCTTGCAGGGGGGCCAGTGCTGGGCGGGCAACTCCCCCCTTACCAAGAAGTCAGGGGAGGTGTTTGACGCCATGATTACCGATCGGCCCGTAATCGACAACAAGGGAAACGTGAGCATGATCGTGGGAGTGCCAAGCGACAGCCAGCCGTTCAAGGAGCAGGTTCGAGCGTTCATCGGCAGCTGCAGCAGCAGCATGCACGTCAACACGTCTGTCGGCCCTGTCTCCGCCGCCTCTCCTGCTGCTGCTGCTGCTGCTGCTGCTGCTGCTGCCTCCGTTCGCCCTGCTGCCTCCTTTGGCACTGCTGCTTCCACTCCTGATAGCATCCCATCGCCCTCCACGCCTCTCCAGAGCATCCCATCGCCAACTGCAGCAGAGGACAAGGCAGAGCGTCAGCAGGCAGCAGCAGGCCTCAAGCCCCTCCGTTGGTCAAGCCCGGACAGATCAAGCTCCTTCTCAGCCTCCCAGAGCCAATCCGGGGTCGTCTCAGCCTCAGCATCTCCCACAAACCTGCTTCAGCTCAACCTTCTCAGTCACTTGGATGGCTCATCAGAGGGCGACGCTCACTCACACTCACCTCTCAGGCGGTTCCCCTCGGGAATCCATGGGTTGGAATCTGAGGACCAAGCCATCTACTGCTTCCTGGGCGATGGAACCATAACCATGTGGTACGTGAAGGGTTCAGGGGGGTCTAGTGCGGTTCTCATCGGGAATACATGGCTTGGAATCTGAGGACCAAGCCATCTACTGCTTCCTGGGCGATGGAACCATAACCATGTGGTACGCGATGGGTCCCTCTTTTTTTTTTGGGTTTTTGTTTGCTCATTTGCTTGTCAAGCATTTTCGGGCAGAATCATACCAGTCTTTGTCATCATCATAGGTTCTTAGTCCTTCGTGATTCACCGTTGTGAAGTTAAAGCCTCCTGGTTCCACCTGCTCTTTTCCGCACCATCTGTGCTTGCTGTCTGCAGGAACCCAGGGTTAGATAAGCTGTTTGGGTATGCAGCAGAAGAGGCTTTGAGGCGGATTTTGCCATTTAAATGCTAAAAGTAAAACTTCAAATACATTTTACTCCCCTTGGTTCCATCTGTTTTTTTTGTTTTTCTTGTCCTTTCTGTCTGCAGGAACGCAGGGTCGGAGAAGCTGTTTGGTTACACAGAGGAGGAGGCAATGGGGCGGAACATAGTGGAGCTGCTGTGCTGCAAGAAGACGAGCCACGCCGCCTTTCAAATCATTGCACGCCTGCAGGTCAGTCAGACAGACCACCAAATCGCACTTTGTCCGTGGTTACTCCTGCCATGGCTCGCTGATATCCTTACTCGTGCCGGCCCATTCTTGTTCAGATAGGAGGTGCTGGAGCTGGAGGACCGATAAAACGGACCGATAAAACGGACCGATAAAACAGACCGATAAAACAGACCGATAAAACAGACCTCAAGAATGACGGCCATGGAAGTGCCACCTTTGAAGTGTGATCACCTTTGTGCCTGCCACCTCCCTTGCCTTCTTTTCTCCGTGTAGGTGGGGCAGTGTTGGACAGGCAACTTCCCCCTGACCAAGAAGTCAGGGGAAGTGTTTGACGCAATGATTACTGATCGGCCTATTATCGACAGCAAGGGCAACGTGAGCATGATTGTAGGGGTGGCGAGTGACAGCCGGCCGTTCAAAGAGCAGATCCAAGCTTTCATCGGCAGCTGCAGCAGCAGCATGCACGTCAGCACGTCCCTTGGCCCTGTCTCCACCGCCTCTCCTGGTGCCGCCGCTGCTGCCGCTGCTTTTCATTCTGTTGCTTCTGCTCTCCCTGGTGCTGCTGCTGCTTCTCCCGTTGGTGCTGCTGCCTCCTTTGGTGCCGTTGCTTCCACTCCTGACGGCTTCCCATCGCCCTCCAGGCCTCTCCAGAGCATCCCATCACCAACGGCAGCAGAGGACAAGGCAGAAGACAGGGCAAAACACCTGCAGGTAGCAGGAAGCTTGAAGCCCCTGCAGCTGAATGTGACCACGGCACCATTGCGGCCGATCCGAGTTCCTGAAAACGCGATCGTTTTTGCAACTGCAAACGCAACTGGAGGTGCTCCTTCCCGCGTGGCTCGTGTGGCCTCCCGGCTTTCTGCTGCTCCTCTGCGTTCTCCCTCTCAGTCCCGCACTGCTGCTCTGCATGTCCCCGCTTTGGACCGCACTGCACCTCCGCAACTGCCCTTGTTAACCCGTGCTGATGAGGCTGATCAGACAGTGCCACTGGCAGACCTGGTTGCTCGTGGCTCTGAACCCCTGAATTTCCAAGGAGGGTTAGGGGACGGAGGAGACGCAGTAGCAATGGCGTTTGATTTTTCGAAAGGAGAAGCAGCAGTGCCATTTGACTTGAGTGCAGAAGGGGGGGCAGGAGAAGGAGAGGTAGGCGTGCCATTTGAGTTTGATGTGGAGGGCGAGTCTGCTCACGCAGAGTGCCAGCACCCCTGGCAAATACCTTTCGCTTCAACGGTCTTGTCCCTGGTAAGCTTTATGTTCCTTGTAACCCCCTGCTTCTTTTAACCCCGTTCTTCCTGATAAGTAGCCCCGTGGAGTGGCAGCACCCCTGGCAAATACCCTTCGCTTCAATTGCCCCGTCCCTGGTATTATTCATGATCTTCTGCTTCCCTGTCCCTTGGGAAGGTGTGCAAGAGCCACCGCCCACACACACTCTCTTATGTTTCTCTCCTCATTCCTCATTCATGTACCCATGTACCACCTTCATTCCGCTCCCAGGCTGGCAGGGTGGCGCAGCCAATTGGGCAGGTGCGCAAGCGCCTCTCTCCCACCAGCTCCAATCACCACACGCAAACACTCAACTGCTTGTCTCCTCATTCCTCACATATGTATCCCTACCCATCCGCCTCTTCCCCGCTCCCAGGCTGGCAGGGTGGCGCAGTCAATCGGGCAGGTGCGCAAGCGACTCTCCCCCACCAGCTCCACGGTTGTTTCTCAAGCCCACCTCCACCTCCCAGAATCCATGTCACCGCAGCAGCATCTCCCACTGCCACCATCACCACCAGCAGCAGCTTCTGTCACCCATATCTCTTCATCAGAAGCTCGTTTGCACGGGGGCGTGCAGGGGATGGTGATCCAGGGAGGGAGGAGTCCGAAGGCGAGCAGGCTGAGTCCGGAGGGTGACAGGCTGAGCCGTCACAACAGCGGCTCTGGAAGCTCCTGCAGCACCTTGAGCACTGCTGCCGCGCCTGCTGCTGCTGCTGCTGCTGCTGCTTGTGGCGCTGCTGCTGGTGCTGCTGCTGGTATTTGGAACGGTGGCGGGAGTGACAGCGCTGATATCAGCAGAGGTTTCAAAATTCCTGCTGCCAGGCCTCGCCTGGAACTTGAAAGTACGGCTCTGGATGCTTCTGTAGTCAGTGCTGCCACTGCTGCTGCCACTGCTGCAACTGCTGCTGCCGCTGCCGCTGCTGCAGCAGCTGCTGCTGCGGCTGCTCATGGTGCTCTCTCTGCTTCCTCTCTTGAACCAGCTGCTTCTCCCCTGCCCACTCTTGCTCCTCCAACGTTCCGTCCGGTGCACTCCCCACCTGTTCCTGCCGGTGCTGCTGCTCCTCCTCTGGTTGCCACTGCTGCTCCAGCTGCTCTTGCAGCGGCTGCGGCGACAGCTACTGCTCCTGGGGCTGGTTCAGGGGCTCCTGTCTTGGCCCTCACGTCTGCCTCCTTCCTCCCATCCTCCGCCTCTCTCCTCTCGCTCTCGCCCTGCAGTCGCCCCTCCTTTGCTCCCACAGCACATGTGACTCAGTTCGCTCCCTTGCAGCCTGAAACGTCCCCTGCTGCTGCTGATGCTGCTCCTGCTGCTTCTCCTTGGCACGGTTTTGGCTTCAATTCTGGTATTGCTGGTGATGCTGGTCCGGACAGTGGTGTTGGTGTCGGTGCTATCGTGCCTAGTGGTGCTCGTGCTTCTGCTGCTCTGGCAGCTGCAGCTGCAGCGACAGCGTGCCATGCGCACATGGAGGATCTGATTCTGGCGGATACTCCCAAGGACCAGGGCGGCATGGCCGGCATGGGCGGCGCGGGCGGCGCAGGCATCGTGGGAGACATGGGTGACATTGCAATGGGGTTTGTGAACGGGACGGATAGGTGGGGAGGGAATATGAAGTTCCTGGAAAGGCAGCAGGGGGGTGTGAGCATGGGGGGGCAGGACCAGAGGGGGGCACCCTTTGAGTCGCCTCTCAGGAGGTTCCTGGAGAGGCAGCAGGGCGACGTGAGCATGGGAGGAGGGGAGGAGCAGAGAAAGGCTCTGGCGCAGTGGCAGAGTATTGCAGAGGGTGAGGGGGGTGGGGAGGGCGGTGGGGGTGCAGGGAGGGAATTGCGGGTGGAGCGGGAGCAGGGGAACAGGGAGCGGCAGGAGAGGGAGCGGCAGGAGAGGGAGCGGCAGGAGAGGGAGCGGCAGGAGAGGGAGCGGCAGGAGAGGGAGCGGCAGGAGAGGGAGCGGCAGGAGAGGGAGCGGCAGGAGAGGGAGCGGCAGGAGAGGGAGCGGCAGGAGAGGGAGCGGCAGGAGAGGGAGCGGCAGGAGAGGGAGCGGCAGGAGAGGGAGCGGCAGGAGAGGGAGCGGCAGGAGAGGGAGCGGCAGGAGAGGGAGCGGCAGGAGAGGGAGCAGCAGGAGAGGGAGCGGCAGGAGAGGGAGCGGCAGGAGAGGGAGCGGCAGGAGAGGGAGCGGCAGGAGAGGGAGCGGCAGGAGAGGGAGCGGCAGGAGAGGGAGCGGCAGGAGAGGGAGCAGCAGGAGAGGGAGCGGCAGGAGAGGGAGCGGCAGGAGAGGGAGCGGCAGGAGAGGGAGCGGCAGGAGAGGGAGCGGCAGGAGAGGGAGCGGCAGGAGAGGGAGCGGTTTTGGGAAGATGGGGTTGCTCGGTGGGAGATTCGGTGGGAAGACATTCAGCTGGGGCAGGAGGTGGGGCATGGTGAGTCGCTTTTCATATCTGAATAGTTCTATTCTAAAAGCCTGTGCACCTGGCCCCAGTTGGGGCTGTGCTGTGTGCGCCTATTCTGTCAGTCACATCCCTTTCACCCATGCATGCCACTGTCACTTCCTCTCTCACTGCGTCGTCTTCTCTCCTTGCCATGTATGCGCCAGTGATGATGTTTGTTTGTTTGTTTGTATCGTACCTGTGCATTACTGCAGGGGCGTGTGGCACGGTCTATCACGGCACCTGGAACGGCTCCGTAAGTGCTCCTCTATTGACACTTCCCCATTGCCTCTGCAACATTTTTACCGTTCATTACTAGTATTATGAAGCTTCTTTCGGCACCTGGGCTCCGTGAGTGCTTCACCGTGTTCTTTTCCAGA
The DNA here is from genome assembly GCA_947471745.1 of Closterium sp. Naga37s-1. Lineage (NCBI taxonomy): Eukaryota > Viridiplantae > Streptophyta > Zygnematophyceae > Desmidiales > Closteriaceae > Closterium > Closterium sp. Naga37s-1. The sequence goes on from CANJKZ010000069.1 coordinate 4,395,690, forward strand.
GCCTCTACTCGCCGTATGATTGCTCGTCTTTAGTTCCCATTTTGTTCTACTAGGGCGTATCTCAGTTCGGGTCATGGGCACTGTTTGGGTCATCCAAGATTCTTGGACGACCAATAAGGCGCGTTTTAGCTACACTACTGGAATATCATTGGTTCTCCCATGACCCAAAGTGTACAGTGATGATGACCCAAAGTAGCCTTATGACCCGAAGTGAGATACGCCCTTAGTCTGACCATCGTTTCTCCCCTGTTTTCCCTCTCTGTTTATCTCTGTGCTGCAGGATGTGGCTGTGAAGGTGTTTGCACGGCACGACATCAGCGCTGACTTCATGCACGACTTCAAGAAAGAGGTGTGTACGGGTTTTGAGACGCGTCGAAAATGAGATGCCTTTTGAGTCGTCTTAAAAAAGTGTTTGCACGGCAAGAAAGAGGTATGTACGCGTCTTAGAGGCACGACATCAGCGCTGACTTCATGCACGACTTCAAGATGGAGGTGTGTACCCGTTTTAAGGAAACTCAAACATGCGACAACTTTTGAGGTGCCTAAAAGATCGTCACACCGAAGGTGCTTCAATTGCATGGCATGCCATCAGTGCTGGCTCCCAATAGTGCTCACTCTATGCAGGACTCCAAGAGAAAAGCATATCTTCTCTAAAGTAGATGATCAGAGGTACTCTCGCTGACATAGACGGTCATCCATGTCAGGACGTGGCAGTGAAGTTTTTTTCCCCCTCTTCCCTACGTCTCCACCCTCCCCTTTTCACTCCCCCTCAGATCCGCATAATGGAGAAGCTGCGGCATCCCAACATTCTCCTATTCATGGCCGCAGTGGCCTCCTTGGACCACCTCGCCATCGTCACCGAGTTCCTCCCCCGCGGCAGTCTCTTCCGCCTGCTGCACCGCCGCACTGCTGGGCTTACACGTTTACGGCTTCTGCGAATGGCTCTTGATGTGGTGAGTGGCGTGCGTTGTCTTTACCTGGGTGTGGTGAGCTGCGTGCTTTGTCTTGACTCGCTGTCTGTGCTCTCCACCTGCCACGTGTCCCCTCAACCTGCCTTCTCTCCACCTGCCACGTGTCCCCTCAACCTGGCTGTGTGTTCTCTCCTCCTGCCACGTGTCTCCTCCACTTCTACAACTTGCCGTAACTGAACCGCTTTCACGTCCCCTATCCCTCCCCACTTGCTCTTTCCTCCCCCTCAGGCGCGAGGAGTGATCTATCTGCACAAGTGCTCGCCCCCCGTGGTGCATCATGATCTCAAGTCCGCAAATCTGCTCGTGGACAAGAACTGGACTGTCAAAGTAAGTCCTCTGTTTCGTGTAAAGTACATGTTTCCGCCTTTCATGCAAGCACAATGCATGAGTTGCATCAGCGGGGTGGGGCCAGGCAGATACCTGATGTGTAAATTCAATGGGGTGGGGTGCGACATATTTTGCTCTGAAAAATCATTCAGCCTGCAAGTCCCTTACTGACTTCATGTCTGTATTAGTGCCCCGTCCCCCCTGCCATATTCATTGCGATGCTGCTGTGGGTAGTCAGTATAGTCTTCCTTCCTAGTAATACCTGACTATGCTGGCATGTGTCTCCCCTCCTGTGTGACTGTCTGCAGGTGGGCGACTTTGGGCTGAGTAAGATGAAGCTCTCACGTACCTCTCTGCTTGCTCTGCCCAAGTAACGGTTCTTTTGGAGATGTCTCAAAAATGTATCTCCGCTGCTACCTGTCTGCCTGTGTGCCTCTCTGCGTGCAGGTGGGCGACTTTGGGCTGAGCAAGATGAAGTTCGCCACCTACCTCTCTGCTCGCTCTGGCCGTGGAACAGTGGGTCTCTTCCCGCTTCTTTTTATGCTTTTCATTTGTTGACGTGCTCTTTCTGAATGTTGCTCCTCATGCGCTGTGTGCCACTCCTCTCTCCTCTGCTTCTCTTTTTTCATTACAATGGTTCTGTGATTTTAGCTTGTCCCTTGTTCCTTGTTGGATTCTCGCAGGCCTTTTCCCTATTCCTCCCTCCCATCCACTCCCGCACTCTTTCCTCTCGTGCCCTCTCCGTCCCTCTCCCCAGCTCCCCGAATCTCATTGCTTCTTCCTCTTCCCATGTGCCCTTCCTCTTGGTGTTCTCTCCTTTCCCTCCCTCCCACCAGCCCCAATGGATGGCGCCTGAGGTGCTTCGCAACGAGCCATCCAATGAGAAGTGAGTCACGTGGTGTGCATGCATGCATCTCCATGTGTGTCGTGCTCCATGTGTGTCGTGCTCCATGTGTGTGCCACGCGCAGCTGTGCACACAGTCGCTTTCAAGCAGTTTCAAACTTGATGTCCATGCATGCTGTGCACTGATGTTCGAGTCTGTCAGTAAACTGAGTCCGTCTCTCCAAACCGTAATGTTCAGGTCCGTCATCCATGCTGTGATGGGTCATTCTACAACTCAGTCCCCCCATGTGCTGTTTTGACCCATGCCTTGCTTTCCCCATCCATGCAGGTCGGATGTGTACAGCTTCGGGGTGGTGCTGTGGGAAATGGCAACACGGCAAGTGCCCTGGGAGGGGATGAATCCCATGCAGGTCGTGGGGGCGGTGGGCTTCCTGGAGCAGCAGCTGCCTCTGCCTCCCTCCATCAACCCAGCCATGAGGCTTCTTATCTCCGACTGCTGGCGCAGGTACGGCTGGGGCAGGTGTGACTGGGACAGGTGGGAGTGAGTGATGGGGATTCTCGAGACAGGCTCATACAGCTGCCTCTGCCTCCCTCCATCGACCCAGCTATGAGTCTTCTCATCTCCGACTGCTGGCGCAGGTTCAGCTGGGGAGATAGTTTTCGGGAAGGTGCAATAATGGCTGATGCGACTGCAGCAGATGGAACTGGGGCAGGTGAAGTTGCTTGGTTGTTAGGCACTGCTTTGAGAATCAACACTCGTGTGCTGATCTTTGCCTATCTACTCACGCTCCTTGCTCTCTTGCTCCTCCCTGCCTATCTCTCTTGCTCCTCCCTCTCTCTCCTTCCTTTCCCCCCAGCCCTAACGAGCGGCCATCCTTCGATGAGATCACATCAAGACTGAAGATGATGGTACAGGAGCAAGAGCAGCAGCAGATGGATGGAAGGCGAGTGTAGATAATTAATGGAGCACCTGAGGAATCAGGAGGAGGGATACGTAATATCAGGTGGAAGGCAGGCCATCGTTTGAAGAGGGCAGCTCTAGACTGAAGACTGATGGTGCAGAAGCAAGAGCAGCAGGCGGATGGAAGACGGGCGTGAGTGACTGGTAAGGGGCAAAAATAGGTGGAACAGCAGGAACGATAGGAGCAGTAGGGATGGCAGGAGCAGCTGGAACTGCATGAACAGCAGGGATGGAGCTGTATAAGGCAGGCTATCTGTAGATGGTCAGACTGACTCAAAACACTTCTGCTGGTAGATCGCAGACAAAGGAGGGCAGGTTACAGGTAACTGCATATTAGTTTTCTACCTAAAAGAAGGGTAGAGAGAAAGGTATAGGTCTATCATTTAGTGTACATAGGCCATCCATGGATTGTTATGTGTTGGTAGTGCTTCCAGAAATTTCTGGATGCAAAAACTAGTTCTGTTACGTGTATGCTTTGCCATTGTAACATACGAAAGAGTTGAATCATTGATGTATCGAATGTGTTTCCAATAATGTTTCCAACCCTAAACAGCTTCTTGTGTTAATGTTGTAATTCTTGTTTACTTATGTGAAGCATGATTGTGGCTGAATCCATATGTGGTAAACCTGGCATAGTGAATGTGAGTTGGGCTGATGATGAGATAGGAAGTTTTGTGATGACAGGAATTGGTGACCTGTAGTCCTGCATACTGTATACATCGACTGCATACACTAATTTGCACACTGTAGAATCTAGGTTGTGCACATCCACTCCCATGCCATAATATCTCAATTAATGTATACACATTCACTGGCAAACTGTATCTTAATTGTATTCACTCATTGGCAAACAGTAGTATCACACATATTACACAGTATGCATTCAGAGAGAACACACCTGCTAAAGGGAGAAGCGGAATCCACCCACTTACCGACCAATACAGATACAATACATCAGCCCTGCACCCTCTGCCCTCTCGTCCCCCTTCCCCCCAAACGCACCAATACTGCTGCTTTCGCTCTAATGCTGCAACCCTGCTTCACGCACTCTGGTGAGCCTATCGTGCGGTCAAGAAACTGAACGAGAATGAATGCATTGACAAGAATCTGAGTACAAGTGCTAACCCTAATTGGGTTGTACCCTTTATGGGCTACCCCACTACAGCCTACACAATATAGGCATTATAACATTTTGACACACCCCCATATGCAAAGTGGGGGAGAACAAGTGGTCACAAGACCAGTCAAGAAAAAGGCAAAGCAAGCTCAGGGTGGATCATAAAGTCACCACACACTCTGAGCACGAGCAAATGGCCACAAGGCCAGTCCACATGCAGAGCTATATAAAAGAGAACAAACAGTACGGCGGTGATCATAACCTAGCAGGGGTAAGCATGCAGGTATATGTATATAGATCCAAGTACAAGCAAAGTCACGCGGTGAGCAACTGAGACAAAATAGGCACAAGGCCTACAACAGTACAGAAACGCTGATGATCACAAGGCTGAAGTACCTTGGTGAATATATCAACAGTGTTGGCCCGAGTGGCCACGTAAGCAAGACGAAGCTGACCACGCTGCTGCAACTCTTGAGCAAGGAAGTAACGTAGAGCGATGTGCTTCGTCCTGTGCTCCAGTCAGTGCTCCTTACACAATGCAATCATGACCTTGTTGTCTACGTACAAAACTGGAGGAGACCGAGGCAGCTCTCACAATTCGGTCAGCAGGTAGGTGAGCCAGCGTAACTCCTGTGTAGCCATGGCCCCTGCGTAGATCTCGGCCTCACAACTGTAACTGAGAACAAAAGACGAGCGGGTAGACTGCCAAGAAACAGAGCCGGAGCCAAGGCTGAAGGTGTAACCCTATGACGACTGCTGTGTAGCAAAGTCGTCAACCCAAGAAGCGTCTGCGTGTCCAGTGAGGACAACTGGACCCCGTCCTCCAAGCACGATCCCCATGCCCGATGTACTGCACAAGTAGTGCAACACCCTCTCAATGGCTTCCCAGTGCTCTGGTTGGTGTCTCTCGGGCGCAACATAGCGTGCCAGGAAGCTAAGAGGGTAGGCAAGGTCAGGTCGAGTGCACGTCATCAGGTACATGAGGCAGCCCACAAGCTCTGGATACGGGCCACTCGGCTCTACGGACTCGTCCGAAGGTGGAGCTGAGAGCGAGTGATCGGTAGGCAGAGGAGAGGACTGTGGCGAGGAGTACTGGAGGCAAAAGTGCTGAAGGACCTAGTGCACCATGTGTGACTGAGTCCGGGTGATGGTGCGCCGTGCTCTGTCCCGGGTGATCTGCAAGCCAAGATAGCTGCGCAACTCACCCAGGTCAGTGCAGGTGTGTCTCTTCTGCAGCTCCGACTTCACAAGGGCCGGTGCCTCAGTGTCAGAAGTGGCAAAAACCAAGTTGTCGACGTACACGAGGATGTAGAACGGCGGCAACGAAGTGTCGGTGCGCAGAAACAGCGACGGGTCAGCAGTCAAAGGAGAAAACCCAAGAGCCGCAAGCGTCGTCCTCAGTGTGTCGTGCCACTCGCGAGGCGCCTGGCGGAGACCGTAGACTGGCCGCCGCAGGCTCCACTGGGTACCTGCAGGAAACGACCCAGTGAAGTCGGATGGGCGGCGCATCCAGATCTCCTCGTGCAGGCTGCCCTGTAAGAAAGGTGTGCTGAAGTAAAGAGAGTGAAGCTCGTAGTCACGCTGAGCGGCGACGTGCAGCAGCACCCAAAGAATGGTCATATTCGGGGTAGGGGACAAGGTCTGGAAGAATTCAACTCCCTGTCGCTGACTAAAGCCTCATGCAACGTAACGAGCCTTGAAGACAAGTGGAGAACCCAGCGGCCGCTTCGCCTTGAAAATCCACATGCCATCGACTATGTTTGCCCCAGGAGGGGGAACTACGTCGACGTAAGTGCCTCTGGACTTCCAGGATGCCATCTCAGCGTCCATGGCTGTCTGCCACTTAGAGGAGTAGGGACCTGTAATCGCCTCTGCGTAAGAGCGCGAGGTCGGGATGTCTGGTGCATCCGGGTCTCCCTCAGGTGCAATCAGCATAGATAGGAGATGAGGTACAGCAGCTGCAAAACACTCAAAGTCCTCCTGCCTGTCCTCAAAGTTGTCCGTGCCAAGAGCACACTCACCCCCGACGGACGGAGGACAGTTAGACTCAGACTCAGCAACAGGACTAGCGGCGTAGTCGAGACGACATGCGGCAGCAAAGTCAACAAGCTCAGCAACAATGGCAGAAAACGACTGGTGCTGGCTGTAACTGTGGCTGCGACTGGTCAGGCGGTGGACACAGTAAAGGAGGAGTAAGGCCAGTAGAAAACGGGAGACTAAGAACCTGGCGACGTACCGAGCCAGGTGGCGGCAGAGACAACTACGACGGCGGAACGAAAATCGGTCACCGCTGCACAGTGCCTCCAGCGCCAGTACTACCAGCTCAAGCATCCCCAGTGCCAGCACCTCCCGCTCCAGTGTCTCCAGCTCTAGCGCCTCCAGCTCTAGTGCCTCCAGCTCCAGCGCCTCCAGCTCGAGCGCCTCCAGCTCCAGCGCCTCTAGCTCCAGGGTCTCCAGCTCCAGTGCCTCCAGCTCTAGTGCCTTCAGCTCCAGCTCCTCCAGCTCCAGGGTCTCCAGCTCTAGCGCCTCTAGCACCACCAGCTCCGGCAGCTCCAGTACCTCTAGTACGAGCACCTACAGGACCAGCAGCTCCAGCACCTCCGGTACCTCCAGCTCCAGCGCCTCCAGCACCAGCAGTACCTCCAGCACCTCTAGGACTAGCAACTCCAGTGTCTCCAGCTCCAGTGCCTCCAGCGGCAGGGCCTCCAGCTCCAGCAGCGCCACTCCTAAGGTGTGTGCGCCGAGGAAACCACTCACGCAGCTGCTGCGAAGAGAGAGGCTCCCTCTGGCGAGATTGCCGTGGGGAGGCACCCGTAGGACCTCCGACAGACGCAGTACCCCTAGGCTCAGCACCCCCAGACGTAGTACCCTCTGGCTCAGCACCCCCACGCTCCGCACCCTCAGGCTCAGCACCCCTAGGCTCCGCACTCTCTGGCTCAGCACCCCCAGACTCCGCACCCCAGGCTCAGCACCCCCAGGCTCCGCACTCTCAGGCTCAGCACCCCCAGGCTCCGCACCCGCAAGCTCAGCACCCCCAGACACAGCACCCCTAGCAGCACCACCCCCAGCAGCACCAGAGTCTACACTGACCTTGACACGCTCAGCCAAGGGGAGTGGGTCTACCTGAGACACACCTGAGGGAGCAGGACCCTGAGGGGGGAGGGGGTCTACCGGAGGGGGACCTGGAGCGAGGAAGAGCAGCGGGGTGGGAGGGAGAGGGGCAGTGCAGTAGGGGAAGAGACGGTAAAAGGGAATCGACCAGTCAAACGTGACGTCCTGAAAGGGCAAGACACGGCGCGAGGTGGGGTGGTAAAACTGCCAGCCAGGTGCATCAGGGGGAAAGCCAAGGAAGACACAGGGAATGGCGCGGGAGGAGAGCTTGTCCGCAAAAGTATCGCGGACAAAGGCACGAGAGCCCTAGACCCGGAACACCGACGCATCGCCAACCTCCCCCGTCCAACGCAGTGTAAGCGAGGTCTCCGGCAAGGAGACACGGGGCCAGAGGTTGAGCTGATGCGCAGCGTACCGGACCGTAAACTGCCACAGAAAATGGGGAGCAGCCGCATGGATCATGGAGGTACGAGCCACCTCCATGACTAAGCCAATGCGGCGCTCAGCAACCCCATTCTGCTGCGGAGAGGCCGAAAGCGTGAACGACTGGCAAATGCCCTCCCCACGAAAAAAGTCCCACAAGAGGTTAGAGGAGAACTCACCACCTCTATGAGAGTGCAGACGCATGACACGAAGGTCCTGGCGGAACCGCTCGCGGAGCTGGAGACGGACTGCGCGGATCCAAGGGATCAAGATATCAGGGACCTCCCTCTTGCTGCGTAAGGGGAAGACCGTGGTGTAACACGAGTAGTCGTCAACAACCAGCAGGAAGTAGCGGTCCTGTCCACTGACGCGGGCTGGGCCCCACACGTCCATGTGGAGAGTCTGAAGGGGAGCAGTGGTCGGGGGAAACGAGGAGGAGTGAGGAGCGGCGCGCTGCCGCCCCTCAACGCAAGGAAGGCAGGGCGGGGCAGGCAAGGGCAGGAGGGGAGGCAGAGACCTGGGAAGACCAGAAACAAGGAGGCGGGAGTGCATGCCACGAAGGCGTGGCAGGGAGGGGTGACCAAGGCGGTGGTGCCAAAGGAGAGTCTGGTGCGAGAGGAGGCGACACGAATAGGGGGCTGCTACCTGACCTGACGCGGACACCTGACCAGACGCAGCTACCTGAGGAGATGCAGTATTCAGTGTGTACAGACTCGACCCAGGCCGACGGGTGAGCGTGGCCAAGGTGACGGCCCGTCCGTGTACACATGCAGATCGTCACACGCTGACCCCTAGGAGTGGTGGTAGTGACCATCGCATCATGGAGGGCTGCGGTACTCACCAAGTTTGTAGAGAACAAGGGGAGGTGAAGACTCGACTGTGAGCCAGACGGAACCGCCGGACACGGGAGAACAGTGGAGGAACGTACAAAAACCGCTCCCCCAAAGGGTCAGCCAGAGACACTGCAGCCAGTGCAGTGAGCGGTGTGACTGTGGTACTGTCGCGAAAGAAACAGCGGGAAGCACCTGAGTCAAGAGTGAAGGTGTGCAAGGCCGTAGAAGGCATAGTACCAGAGAGAGCAGACTCACTAGCACCTAGAGCAAAAGCCTGTATACCTGGGTCAGGCGGCACACACAGGTAACAGTCACCCTCAGCACTAACAGTCAAAGCATACATGCCAGCAAGGATAGCATCATAGTCAAGAGCAAATACATCGACATCCTTCCTAAGTAGCTCTAGCCAGCGGGGGAGCTCTGCCTCATCGCCAAACTCTGCGCTCCAGGCGTCGTCAAGGCGAGAGAAGCAACGGGACTGTGTGTGACCAACCTTCCCGCAAGTCTGACCAGCGCGATCACCTGTGCAACTGACGTACGTGCAGCGAACACTCCCCCTAGACGCCCCACGCTGAGCAAACCACTCACGAAGCTGCTGAGGCGTAAGGGTCTCGCGCGGACGCTGCTGCTGCTGCCTCTGGCCACCGCCAGAACCTCCCCTCTGACCGGTTCCACCCCGACCACCACCACCGCCGCCGCCACCACTCCCACTGCCGCCATCACCGCCGCCACCACCGATGCCCTCACTCCCACCACCACTCCCACCGCCACCACCGCCACCTCCACCGCCTCCACCGCCTCCACCACCGCCTCCACCGTTGCCACCCCCACCACCTTGCCTCCCTTGCTCTTGCCGCTGCGGCGCCTCCCACTAGGAGCAGACTCAGCCCCGACCTCCTCAACACGAAAGAAGTCAACAGCAGCAGCAGAAGCGACAGAGGGGACAAGGGGGGAGGGGGAACACCCCTCAAAGAAGGGAGTGCGAGGAGTGCCACGAGAAGCGCCTACAACGACTATGCTGGTCTCAGCTGCAAGGATATGCTTATCGAGCAGGTCGATAGTGAGGTCTGTGGGGTCTAGGGCGAGAAGGAGGTCCCTGACTGCGCGAAGAGAGTCAGGGAGGCGGGTGACGATGAAGGAGAGAGTGATGTACATGGGTGGGGGGTTCTTGTCTAGAAACTTGGTTGGAAGAGCGGCACGGTAGCGAGTGCCGCTGGTGCGAAGAAGGTGGGTGATGAGGTCATCGACTGTGGCAAAGACTGACAGCTTGGGAAAAAGGTAGGGCAGTATTAGACGGCCGAGAGCAGCAGTGGCAGGGGAGGAGTAACGAGTGACTACAGTGTCGAACATTGCTTTGGTAGTCTTGTGCTGGCCAAAATGCACGCGTTCGACTAACGGCAGGTGGTTGCGAACGGCTAGGCGAGCAGTAGTGTCACGGGTAAGCCACTGTGAGCGAGTCGCAGTGTCAGCTGTCTCAGGAGGAGCGAGAGAGGTCCCAGACGTGTGGTCAAACAAGGAGACGCCGTCCCTAGACTCGCTCTGTAGGTATAGCTGTACGTCGTCTAGCCAGATCTCAAACTGGATCGGAAGGCCCTCAGGATCGAAGGTGAGAACACTGAGAGAAGCCATAGCGGGCAGAGCAGGGTGGCGCACGACCAGCAGGGCAGCACGCAGGCAAGAACGGCGCGACGGGCAGGGCGGCGCGCGAGCACTAGGGAAGCGCGCAGGGCAGGGCGGGGCGGCGCACGGCTAGGGAAGAGCGGCGCGCGGCCAGGGCAGGGCGGTGCGGCGGCCAGCAGGGCAGCGCGCGGGCAGGGCAGGGCGGCGCGGCGGCCAGTAGAACGGCGCGCGGGCAGGGCAGGACGGCGCGGCGGCCAGCAGGGCGGCGCGCGGGCAGGGCAGGGCGGCGCGCAGCTAGTAGGGTAGCGTGACGGGCAGGGGAGGGCGGCGTGCTACCAGCAGGGCGGCGCGACGGGCAGGGCAGGGCAGCGCGCGGCCAGCAGGGCGGCGCGACGGGCAGGGCAGGGTGGCGCGCGGCTGGCAGGGCGGCACGACGGGCAGGGCAGGGCAGCGCGCGGCCAGCAGGGCGGGGCGACGGGCAGGGTAGGACATCGCGACTAGTGGGGCAGCGCTACGGGCAGGGAACTTTGCGGTGGACCCTAAAAAAAACCGATCATGGAAGAGGACCTGCTCTGAAACCATGTCAAGAAACTGAACGAGAATGAATGCATTGACAAGAAGCTGAGTACAAGCGCTAACCCTAATTGGGTTGTACCCTTTATGGGCTACCCCACTACAGCCTACACAATATAAGCATTATAACAGTTTGACACGTGCAACAAGGTCTTCCAATTTTCCGCTCCACAGAAAACCTCTGCTTCACCTTCCTCCAAACCATTTGGTAAGCCCCCGCCTTCCCCCCTCCACCTGTAAACAATGCAACAGGCCCATACACAAGCTCCTCCAAACATGGCCTACTGTACCGAGCTTTTTAGTCGACTCAAATGTACCGCAGCAACCCTCCGCTGCACTCTCCTCTTAACCACCCACTTCGCCCACACCTTCTGGCTGGTCCTTTGCTGATCATAAACTTGCTTCTCCCCCGCGCACCCCCCCCTATCTGTACACTATGCAACACGCACTCGCCCATACACAAGCCCCTCCACACACGCCCTATTGTGCCATGGCAACCTTCCGTTTCACCTTCCTCTTAACCACCCGCTCAGCCCCAACCTTCTCCGCTCCACTTTCACCACCACCCTTTCCCTCCCCTTCCCCTTTCCCAGCCACTTTCCTCACACCACGTCGCTTTGCCCCCACCGTCCCTTTGACTCTCCTCTTGCTGCCCCCTAACCTGAGGAATTGAAGTAGGGATGAGAACGTGGGCTTCCTGCCGAGCCTCTTCCCCGAGCCTGCGAGCGAGGGTCGGTGGTAGGCCCGGTGCTCTGCCTGTGCCTGCTGCACAGATTCGCTGTCCAGCCTGAGCCAGGAGAGGCGCGATGGCTCCCCCAGCAGTATGTTGCCGACCCTGAGGAAGAGGTTCGAGAAAGCATGACGCATGTTAGGACAAAAAGGCAGCATAAGAATCGGCTAAAAAACCAGCTGTCACAAGGTCTCACTCAGATCCGGTCTCACTCAGATCCGTGGTACCAAGGGTGGCTATCAGGACGTAGTTGCAATGATCCTCAGCGAATATAATCACAGCGAGCCCATTCAGTAATCAGCTCTCCCAATGTCTCACCTCAGAGCAGTGGTGCCAAGAATGGCATGGCATGGCATGGCACACAACTAGCTTCATACAATAGTGGGGTGACTTTTGAGTCTCAGAGCAGTGGTGCCGAGAATGGCATGGGATGGGACACAACTAGCTGCATACAATCGCGGGCAGGCTCTCACGCCGTCTCGCCTTAAGGCAGTGGTGCCGCGGATGGCCACGGGGATGTGGGTGAAACGCTCCTGCAGCACCCTGTCCGCCCTATACAGCAGCTGTGGCTACAGGGATTTGGCAAGGGATTCAATTATCGTAATGTTGAGCTCTCCCAAAGACTCACCTCAGGGCAGTGGTGCCGAGAATGGCAACAGGGATATGGTTGAAATGCTCCTGTAGCACCCTGTCCGCCCCATACAGCAGCTGGTACCGAAGGTTCCCGGAGAGTCCCGTGAAAGCACCGAATGCTACAGCCGACTTTGCTGGCGATGGCACTGCTACAGATGGCTGATACTGATCCGCCTCCCCACTCCCTCCGGACGATGCTCCCTCTTTCTCTTGTGACGCTCCTGCTGCTGCATTCTTCCTCCTCTGCATTCCTCTCAGTATAGCATTTGAAACTGCCCCGCCAGCAGCACCCACTGCCGAGCCAATCAAGCTCAGTCGGGCAGCGTTGAAGAAGAAACTTCCCACCCGCTCGGGCAGCTTAAATTCCCGGAGCGCGTAGCTGCGATCGAAAACATTATTGGGCAGCTTTTGCAGCGCCATCTGCAACTCATTGGTGGCTGTAGAGCCGTAGGATCGAGAGGGAGAGAGGCACCATACGAGTGCGAGGTTGCAGAGGGAGAGAGTGAGGACGTTGGTAAGGGCTAGGGGCCATTCTTGGACAAGTTTTGACTTCACGCCCTGCCCGTCCTGCCCGTTCTGCTGCCCGTTCTGCTGCCCGCGCCGCTGCTGCACCTCCCAACGCACCACTGTGGCGACGGTGGCTGCTTGCTCGAGTGCGAGCTTGAAGAGAAAGGCTGGGTCTGCCATCATTCTGAGCGGTTGAGAAGGGTGGGGGGAGTGCGGAAGTGGGAAACCGAGAGAGAGGGTTACAGATAGTGAAATTGGCGCAGACAGTGTGGCTCGAGAGCGAGCTTGGAAACGAACGCCATTCTGAGCGGTTGAGGGCGGGGAGAGATGGAAGGAGATAGTGGAGGGAGCGGGAATGAGGGCATTGGAGAGAGAGAGCTTGAAGAGGACCCGTTGAGAAGGGTGGGGGTGAGTGTGGAAGGATGCGGGAGGGAGGACGGAAGTGGGGCGGAGAAGTGTGGTGCTGGTCGTGTTGGAGGAAGTGGACTTACACTGAAATGTCTTTTTTTTTTTTTTTGGAAAAGCCAACACACCTAAACACCCACCTTTGACCAACTTTTGAGGCGCCTCAAAAGATAACCGATACACCTAACCACCAACCTGCCAATGAAGGCGCGGGAAAGCTCAGGAGGGGCCATTCGGGAGACGAATCTCGCAATGGTGGGACGCGCGTCCATGCTCATGAGTCGCGCCACCTGCGCTGAACTCACCACTCCCTGGGAGGGAATCGGGAGGAAAGGGGGGAGGGAGGCGGGTGGAAGAGGGTGGAAAGAAGGGGGAGGAAGAGTGGGGCGAAGGGGTTGTTCATGCCTGGCTGGTAGGGCGCGCGTCCATGCTATGAGAAGTGCCACATGTGCTGAACTCACCACTCCCTGGGAGAAATCAGGAAGAGCCGTGCACGGACGGGCAGTCAAACACCTCCCTGCTCCTCCACCACTCACCACCATTCATCACCCCTCAGAACCGCAATCAGCCACTCACCATTTCCACAGCCCGTCGTATGCCAGCAGGAAGGTCCGCCATGGTTCGAAACCACTCCTCCAGCACCGCCTGCACGGACGCGCGGTCGAACACCTCCGCGACGACCGCGCGACGTATGAACCCGTCGTCGTCGTCGCCGTCGTCGCCGTCGTCCTCGCCGAAATAGTCGTCGTCGTCGCCCCCGTCGTCGCCGCCGTCGCCGCCCCCGTGCCCGATTCCTTTACCGATGTTGCCGCCGCCTCCCCCGAGCTCAATCTAGGAAGAAGGAATGCAAGGTTCAAAGCGTGGTAATTTCGTTTAGAATGTCGCACAAGAATTTCATTCTTATCTCAAAGAGCAGATTGGATCGTAAGTCTGTTTTTGAGGCGCCTCAAAAACATGTTTTTCTGTTTTTTTGTTTTTTTTTTGTTTTTTTGTTTTTTTTGTTTTTTTGTTTTTTGTTTTTTTTTTTTATCTCGAAGAACAGCTTACGTGGGAAGGATGAGAGGGAGGGTGGGGATGATAAAGTGCTTGGCTCGCCTATCTAGTGCTTCACCTGCGTGCCGGTTTTGGCGGTGGAGAATGAGAGGTCGAGCTTTGATTTCTCCAGAGTGGGAGGGGAATTGGGATGATGCAACTCACCTGCGCGCAGAAGAGCAGGCTCATGGAAGGCGGCCTGGGCTGATGCTCACCTGCGCGCCGGTTTTGGCGGTGGAGAATGAGAGGTCGAGCTTCGACTTCTCCAGAGTGGCCCCGCCAAACGCGCCGTAGCCTTTCTTCATCACGGGAATCATCATCCTGCCCGCCGGCACTGGAGGGAACTCGGACGGTCCTCCTTCGCCCTTCTCCTGACCCTGCCCCTGCTCCCCCGCCAAACCCGCTCCTCCTCCCGCCGCCGCGATCGGTAACCTTCTCCTCTGACCAGAACGACCGCGCTTGTGGATTTTGCGCGGGATACTATGAGGGTATTTCGGAAAAAGACTTTGTGACAGGAGGTTCGGACTGGACGAGAAAGCCAGGGATGGGATTCGAGAAGGCGGGAGAAAAGAAGAGTGCAGAGCGGAAGGAGGTGAGGAAGACGTGTGGCTATTGGGATACTTTACGTGCTGCTGAGCGAACGAGGTATTTGGTTGGAGTAGCATGGCTGATCCTAGACGCGCCGCCATGCTCATACTAGGCGGAAAGTAACGTATTCTAGATTTCTGGCTCTTTAGCTGTTTCGAAATAGCTCTAAAAAATCTCCCAAGTTGGAGAATCACCCGCTTTGGCCGACGCAGCTAAAGCGGATGTTGTGGAGTGGACAAAGAACGAATGAATGAAGATGGGAAGCTGGTCTTGCTTGTCTTGCTTGGCCTTGCAAGCGTCGAAAACTGGTTTTGAGCAAGAAGATGGGAGAAGAGAGGGAAGGGATATGTCGAATGGAAGCGAATGCACGGGCCTTGAGATTGTGACCCCTGGAGATTTGCGTTACGCGTTGTTAGGCGCTTGGGAATGTCGAAATGAGCGAAAACAAGTTAACAAAATGTTCTCTCGTAGAGGGTTTGTGAGAGTGGTTGTGTTGGTGAACTTCCGCATGTTTCCAGAATACGGGCAGTTTCGAGCGTTCGTGAAATTTCTGGAATTTGGTCGGATTGGATGGTTTGGACATCGAAATGCCTGAACATTGGACAGCAAACACGCGCGCCTTGTGGCAACGAGGTTCAACCAACCATCGGCTGTAGAATCACAAACGATCTCCACGCGGGCAACTGAGACTTGCTGTAAAAGTAAAAAACCACGTGGAATCAGATCCTTTGATCCCGCTATTAATACTTCAATAAAGAACAAAGGAATGAAACCCGATTGCTGGAGTGTAGAATACAGCTACTCCTTACAGGAAATGTGAATTTAGTAGCCAGCCTAAATGGAAGCTGCTTGACTGCATACCATCTGCTCCGCCTTGATTTTGCTACACTAACTCACACTGAGCAACTAACCAAGCAGGAAACTGAACCATATAATTGAAGACCACAACACCATGTCCAGTGCTTGCTACTTTAGACGATGACCAACTTCTGATTGGGTTGTGCAGACAGCCCAACATATTTATGGAAGAGTTGAGTGATAGCAGTGACGTAGCGAGCATGAAAATCGTCCACTGACTCTCCCTCCTCGGGGAAAAGTGGCTTGCCCACAACCACCAAGAGATCCCTGATTCGGAGGAAACGGGACAGGAAAGAATTTGAGGGGGGAAGGTGGGGGGGGGGGGGGGGGGGGAGGGGAGGAGGAAAGGGTGGGGGTGGGAGTGGAGGGGTTGGGGGGTGAGAGGTAATTCTTATTTAGCTAACATATCCATAATCTTATGGCACAACTGCGAATATATGTTGTGAACAACCCACCCCTAGTGTTCACAAAGATCCCATGTTTTCTCGCAGGCCCCACTCGTGCTTACCGTCTAAAGGGCAGGGTGAGGTTCCAGGCCCCACGCATGAAGGGCACTCCAATGTTGACGTGGCGGTTCACCTTCTCCCAGAACTGAAGGAACCACACTGGGTCGTGCTTGAAGAGCTGATGAGGGATGTGGGAGCAGTAAGGAATAGAAATGCGTTCAGTGGGGAGTGAGAAAGGAGTGCCTGTGGGGGTTGACCTTCTCCCAGAACTGAAGGAACCACACTGGGTCATGCTTGAAGAGCTGATGGGGACACGGGAGCAGTGAGGAGTGAAATGCATTTCGTGGGGAGTGAGAAAGGAGTGCCTGTGGGGGTTGACCTTCTCCCAAATCTGAAGAAACGAAACTGGGCCATGCTTGAAGAGCTGATGGGGATGCGTGAGGAGAACACCAGGGAAATGCATTTGGTGGGCGGTGAGAATAGGGTGTTTGCTGTGGTCGACCTTGCCGAAGAAATTGAAGGAAGAGTGCAGGATCATGCTTGAAGAGCTCACGAGATGCATTATGACCGGGCACGGGCTAGATAGTGCGAATGAGGAACAAAGACTACTTTTGAGGCGCCTCAAAACTCGCGAGATGCATTATGAGCGCGCACGGGCTCGATGGTGAGAAACAAAGAAAACACTCGACAGTCAACTGTTTTCAAGGACTTAGAGCAAGAGTCATGGTTGAAGAAATGCATAAGCACGAAAGACAGGGAGTGCATGGAAGGACAGGAGTTGGTGGGGGTGTGGTAATTAGGAAAGGGGTGTGAGAAAGGGGTGTGAGAAAGGGGTGTGAGAAAGGGGTGTGAGAAGGTGGGAATTTATGGGGTGCATCCCATCATGGCCCCTACATTCCAGGTGCATTGCATGGCATGTGACACACATACACACCTGGTTCTCATTGAAGCAGTAGATGGGAATGACTCCCACCTTCTCCTGCACTGCTATGCGCGCAAACCCCTTCCTGTTAGCCCCACCACACGGGCGCCACACACAAACCAACCAACCAAACAGAATCAGCACAAACGGAAGGGAATATGGCTCAAGCTTTTGTACACCGGCAACACAAGGAACACAACAACATGAAGAGCAAAGCCTAAGACTCGTCCCCCCAGGCCATAATCCTCAGCATTATCGTCCACGCGCTTTTTGCCTTCCTGCTTCTTTGTCTTCCTTGTTCTCCCAACCCTTCTTCCCACAACTAGGTCTACAAACGTAACACATCAACCAGCCATTTTCACCAACATTTCTCTAACCACCTGGGGCGCACACAGCAGCGTGAATGAGTACCGCTTATGTAAACTGTTTCATACCTCCTCATCAAATAGAGCTTGTCGGTGTGGGAAGTTGTGCCAAGGCAAACCTCCTTTAGGCCCCCGATCACAATGGCCATCTGCAGAGCAGTACACAAAAGGGATCAGTTCAAGACGCGGATTAGTTCAAGATGGGGATTAGTACAAGAGGATTGGAGTGTGTTTGAATGACAGAGGACGCACTTCATCTGGCGATTACCCATAGGTACAACAAGCATACATCGCGCATCACCGGCACCCATCGACTGCATGCTGGATTCATGACAGCTAGTTCCACGACTCACATAATTCTTCTTCCTCAGCTCCAGTTGTGAGCCTCACCGCTCTCATCCAACACCTCGACAACTCACGTGGTACTTCTTCCTCACCGCTCTCATCCAGTTGTGAGCCTCACCGCTCTCACGAGTATTGGGTTCGCTGGAAGGCATGGTCCCCAGCAGGTACAGCAGGTTGGCAGCACATGCCCCTATGCAAGCCTCACCCCTCTCAAGCAATGGCTCGGCAAATGACAACTCACGTGGTTCTTCTTCCGCAGCTCCCTGCGGATGTTTGATTCGCTGGCAGGCATGGTCCCCAGGAGGTACAGCAGGTTGCGCAGCACAGGCACCGAGTAGAACCCCGCTGCTGCCCCGGCAAAGAAGTCACCTGAGGGCGGGGGATGTTCGTGATGCAAGGCAAGAAATGCATTTGGAATTACAGGGACTAATTTTTCAGGCATACGCAGGGACAGAATTCCCGTATTGTAGGGCACTCGAGGTAAGAAAAAAAAGAAATTGAACACACCTTTGGGGCAGAAGTTTTTTCTCCATTCGTAGTTGGTCTGGATCATCATAGTGTTGGTGTAGAACATCCGGCCGTGTGGATGGAACGCGAAGATGTATGCACTATCGGGGATGAGGTCCTTGGGTGCGATGTAGCGCACCCGCTTCATGTAATACGCCAGAGCCTCGTACAGGAACTGGTGACGGGCGGACGAAAGGGACAATAAATGAGTTATAACGAAAGGTGTACTATTGGAGATGAGGTCCTCGGGAGCGATGTAGCGCACCCACTTCATGAATTACTAGTCGTCGAATTGCTTGTGGAACATCGCAAAGGTCAACAATATCAATAACAGTAGAACGTCCCGTGCCCCAGACCACGGGGCACAACTGGACCTTATTTAGAGGCTGCAGGGTGTGAGTAAAACGGGATTGTATCACCCGTGTACGCCCGCAGGCGTGAAAGACTTAGAGGTAGCTTAAGTGCTAAAGGGATGGAAGCTATGGCACTGTTGAACTTACCACCAAGTCGCCATGGCTCACTCATGACCAAAACGATGGATGGAGAGCCGCAGCAGTGACGTCTCTCCAGAAGTATCTACTTTGTAAGCCCTTGTTCTTCATGTGAAATTTTCAAACGCAAAAACATCTCCTTCGCATAATTCAAGCTCCGAACTTACAACGAGGCGACGGCGAATGGAGCGATTGTAGAAGGGCGGGCAGACCGCGAGGATGAAGAGAACGACCGTTGCTATAAGTGGACCCCACCAACCCAGCATCCTGCAAGAACCGTTTCAGTGCGCCGCGACAGTGGTAGTGTCAGCAGGGTTACAGACTTTGAAAATGCACGAGAACGTTATACATAACGCAAACGTTAAAAGGGAGGGAGAAAGTGAAGTCAGAGAGAAAATGCTCGGAGAACGAAATGTCCAAGCACGTGGACACTGTGTGAAGGTTATAAAAAGGCTTTGGTAGTTGGGATGACATGTGCAAATCGGTAAACGATGTGGACGTTGAGGATGAGTGTTGCGTATACGACGGTGTGGATCATGGTGTAGATAATGGTTTAGATAATGGCGTAGATGATGGTAATGGGTGTGAGAAGGATAATAAAATGGCATTAGAAAACATACTGGTAAACAAGGAAGAACTTGAGGACGGCGTTGACGACAAGCATACTTATAACAGAAGAGAAGGCAAGGAAAAGAGTATGCGTTGAGGATGTGGTGGTGATGAAGATCGGTGTTAAAGGGGGGGGTCCATAGTCACAGGAATCATTGGAAAACGTACTGGTATACAAGGTAGTAGTTGAGGATGGTGTTGACGATGGGCATGAGTGTGAACGGAATCATGTGGTAGCAGTAGACAATGAGAAGATCCGATAGACGCATCGGCCGTGGCTTCACCATATCGCGGATCTCCATGCCATCCTTTTCAAGAAGCTTCGACAGCTCCGCCTCGTCTTTCCCATCCTCCGGCGTGTACCTAAACCCTAAATCTTTGTAGTCGTCCTGAACGGACTGAGAAACAGCTCGCCGGACAACGGTGCTTTTAGGGTCTGATCCGTCCATGCCGTTTGAAACGCTCGTCTGCATTGCTGGGGCGATGTTGGGACTCATGGCAAAAAGTCCCTCGGCCTTACCGTGATGCGCCTATGCTCTCTACAGCGGATCTCTCGACCTTTTTCCAGAAGATGATATCGCCTTACCCGGCGCTATGTCTAACACAAAAAAGATAAGTCGATGTGCGTTTAGTTGCTTCAAAAGAGAAGCAGAAATCCCAGGGTGGTAGAAAGGAAGGCACCTAGGCTGGCTTTGTCCTTGTGTTGTGAACTTTCAGGGAAGGTTTCAGATCTCAGAAATGGACGGTGATGAGATCGTAACCATTGCTGTTTCTGGAGGGAAAACAGGGGTGCTACATTTGCACTCCTTCGAGAACATCTAGGTGAGATTGGGAATATGGACGGTGGAGATCAGTTGGATTTGCCTGGTTGTGTTTTGTCCAGCCGAAACCACCTCGAGGTTGCTTCGTTCCCCATGAAATGACAGTCGGTAGCTGTGACGTGGACATGGCGGGAAATTTTGAGCTCGAGGATTCCGCTGATCTGGGAAAAATACGGGAGTAAGGCAGCGCGGAGAGCGCTAGTCCACGGAAATAGGAAGCGATCGGAAGCGCAGGACCAAATCCGCGTCTTTAACAAACGCATTGTTACCACGCAAGGAACCGCAATGCTGCTCCTAGAACACAACTAGAAATAGTATGTCAAACAACTACAATCAACAATGTTTCAAAATGTATCTCAAGAGGTCTCTTGTTGCAAGAAAGGATTGGCTATTTCCTCAGTGCCATCTGTTGGAGCTATCAGCATCACCGCTGTTCCTCTGCATACCTGCGCAACAGCAAGAGGTGGGAAGTTTGACGTGAGGGTGAGGTTGAGAGGAAGAGGAAGGTATAAAGGAGATAAGGAGATAAGGAAGGGGGTGGCATGCAACACCATGCACAGCACAAGGAGAGGGGGATGACATGCAAAAGAAGCTGCAGAAATGGATAGACAACAAAAGCAACAGGTGCAGGATTGCAGCATGTACAGAAACAAGAGTGTGCTTACAATGAGCCCTAGCGGTCGTGTCTGCTCAGTCAGACGTAGGGGGTCCTCTGGATCTGTAGCGGGTGATGCAAAAGCGAGGACAACGGAGATCAGAGAGCAAGAGTGATAACAGGAAGGGATAAGAGAAACCCAAACAGCCACCCATTCCCCTGACTTTCCCTGCATCAGAAATCAATCAGGTTGCTTGCTCACTGCAACTGAGAGCACATCCATCCTCTTGTAGTAAGTCGATTTTTTAGTCGACTCAAAAATCGAAGTTGCTTGCTCACTGCAAATGAGAGCACATCCATCCTCTCACCATCCTCTTGCCCCTCTTGCACCCTACGAAACATATGTCCGCTCCTTGCTCGCCCTGGTAAATATGTTTCATCCCACCCAAACAGATTTCGTTCACAGTAACCACACTTCCCCACTGGACCTTTTGAGGCGCCTCAAAAGGTACTTAGCTCCCCTGGTACATATCATCCCATCCAAACAGCTTTCATTCACAACAACCACACGACAACTACCCCACTGGACCGCACCTAGAACGCCTCCTCTTCCATACATAACACGCCTCCCAAAACCTCCTTTACAACCCCCACTCGCCTCTTCTAGGCCCTGCCCCACACTCAACTGCCTCATTTACCACGCCTCACCACCCTCCACCTTCTCAAACCCCCCCTAACACACCCCAAACTCTCCTATGGCACCTCTCTCGTACTCCCCTGCATCACCCATGCTTATCAGCTCGTAGTCGTATCCCTTCAGCACTCATTTGCACAACCCTAACACCCCCCCGCTCGCCCTGTCTTTCTTCTCCCTTTGCTTCAACCTTCCCCCACCAATCGCCACAGCCCCTATTCCCGCACCCGCCCTTCTCCCACTTCCCCTGTCCCCTCCTTCCGCCCTCCTTACTCCCCCCCTACCTCGCTCATACTCCACAGCCTCATCCATCATCCAATCAGCTGGTCGAACCCCTTCAGTTATAAGCCAAAACTGCCCTTCTCGTCCTTCACTCCCCTCCCCACCGCCTCTCTCCCTTCCCGCAGTCCCCATCCCCTCCCCCTACCTCGCTCATACTCCACAGCTTCATCCAGCACCAGGTTGATCAGCTGGTCGTACCCTTTCAACGTGCCCATCACTGGTTGGGGTGGGGGGGAAGAAAAGCAAAGCGGTGTGGGGGAAAGTGGGCGAGGGAGGGAGAGGAGAAGGAGAGAGCCTCGTCCAGCACTAGGTTGATCAACTGATCGTACCCTTTTAACGTGCCCATCACTGGTTTGGGGGAGGAGAGGAAACGGAGGCGGGGGTTGGGTGGGTAGGGGGGGAGGCAGGTTGAGGAGGGGTGGGAGAGGTAACGGATGGCTGACAAAGGGTGTTCATGAAATGGGGGCAGTTGGGATAATCGCAGTTAAGAAGCTTTGAGAGGAGGTGAGAGAGGGGGTTGCTTCTCTGGAAAAGAAGAGGAGGACTTGAGCGTTGGGGTTTTTCAAGAACAAACATGGACATGCGGTCAACAAATTGATGGCTAATCAGCCAGCCAGCCAGCCAGGTGGTCACTTCTGTCATCCGGACCCCGCTTATAATGACCCTCGCGCACACGTCCCCTATAATCACCTTGTCGGCCCCCGTTAAGCTTCACGCACACGCCCTTATCCACCAGCCTCGCTAGGTCCAACACTGTTTCCTTGCGTCCCGACTGTTACAAACGGGGAAGAGCATAACGCGGACGACGGACAGGTTAACACGAAGAGAGGCGAGGGGAAAAGAAACGCGGGCGATGAATGGGTTAACATAGGGAGAGGCGGGGGGGGAGGGAGGTTGGGGGGGGGGGGGAGGGAGGGGGGAAGGAGAGGGAGGGGAGGGGGAAGGAGGGACGGGAGTGCAGAGGGGTGGGGTGACGAAAATGAACGGGAACGATGAGGTGTCGTTACGAGATTGTACGAGATAATCTAGGTTACGCTCTCTCCGTTGTCAGTACGTGTCCTGACGACTTGTCGTTGTCTAAAGAGCGTTTTGTGAAAGGGTGAATTTGCGGGAAGGAAGGGGAATCGGCGCACCATGGTTCGGGAAGAGTAGGGATGGCGGTTCGCCGGAGGGAAAAGAGTTGCGGTAAAGCTTGACGAGATGCCGCCGAAAGACGGAGAGAATCTTTCACATGCACAGATGTCTGGTTTGCCGTTCGGTGGAAACAGCTGAAACGCGGATTCAGAATGTCGAGTCGAGACGGGAAACAAGGGAATCGAGTGCGCAGGCCGTTGTCCTTCAACGGGAAAAGAAAAATCGTGATGCAGCGACGAAGAAAGAATCGGGAAACTAGAGACAAGTAAATGGCTGGGCTCGTCTAGAAACGATTCCCTAAAGTCAGTTGTATTTCCGTGAAGGAAATTGATCTGTAACATGGCTGAGTCTAAATTTCCTTTTACGCGAAGCTGGAGCGTTTATATCAAGGATGTCTTCATCCTACAATTTCGGGTCGCTGAGATCCAGTCCGACGTGGCAGATAAGCAGCATCAGCTGGGAAAGTACACTGATCCGAGGGCCCATTTTCAGTACTTTTGTAAACACAGATGCATCGAGACGACTTTTCAAAACTGGGACGTTTCATTCACTCTGAGAGCAAAAAACTTCCTTCAGGGATGCCTTTGTTCGGTGTTTGGCGAGCCACATGATTTGAAACTTTTGCTGATAAACCGTGTTCGGTGTTCTCGAACCTAGAGAATGCCGACGGAACACGTCCGTAATCTATTTGTCACTCTGGTCCTCCGTCATCTCATTTCCTCCCATGCTCCAAGATTTATAGGAGATTACGCCCCTCACATCACTATCAACTCACTGGACTACTGCTAACAGTTAGTTTACTGGTTTCACCACAAGTCGCGTCGCTTATTGTCGACGTTTCCCGTGTCCTTTTTCGTTGTCGTCTCTCGCTCGCGTCAGCCATGGCGGCCGTGTCGCTCCCGGTTCGCCTGTGCTCCGTGCCGTCCAGCCCGTCATTCTCTCCTGGCGTGAGGCGGCAGGGGAGTCTTTCGCGACAGCATTCGCGACACTTTAAGGTACGCCTGAAAGCCTCGCTCCGGCGTGCGAAAATATGTTGCGAATCGTCGGCTTTCTTATTCGACTGAAAGACGCACGTGTATTGTTAGCCTGTGCTGATTGGTTGACGTCCAATGCGCGGCGCGGTGATAGGTTCTGTTTAATATTCTCTTCAGTCACGTTTTGAGAAACCCCAGAAATGACGATAAGTGAACCAGCAGTTATAACTGATATTTGTGGCCCCAGTGCTATTTGCTGGGCTCTTGGAAGCACTTATTGTCTCCGCCTCTTTTTTTTTTCGTTGGAGATACTACTTTTTGAAACGCATACGACAAAGTCGTCACAACGCCCATTTTCTTCGTTAAACCTGCACCGTTTCGCAGGATAACACGTGTCAGCCCTGTGAGAAGCTGCTTCAGGAGCAGCGGCGTCAGCAAGAGCTTCATGCGAGACCAAGAAACCGCGGTCTTTCCGTCGACAAACGCGCCGCCTCTCGCGGCGGCTCCGTCAGCATGGCCGCTGGCGGCAGCAGCAGCAGCAGCAGCAGCAGCAGCGGCAGCGGCGCGAGCAGCAGCAAACCCGCGCCAAACGCGGCGGCTAACTCGGCTGCCAACACGGCGGCAAATGCGGCCGCCATGGCTCAGAAGTTCGTCAAGTCGGTGGAATCGGCGCCAGTCGTGCGGAGAGTCGACGCGTGGGCGGTTAAGAATAAGATCCCCAAAGAGCTCTCTCTAGCATTGCTCTGGTCCACAGCTGTCCTCTCTCTCGCTGCTGTCACACTCGTTTTAAGGTTCATTTTCGGCCTGCTTCGGGTCGTGTTCTCCGCTGTTGGACACCTGTTCCGCAAGACTCCCGCTGCTGCTGCCACTGCTGCTCCTGCTGCTGCTTCTCTGCCTTATGCCGCTGCGCCTGCCGCTGCCGCTGCTGCCATTTCCGCCGTTGCCGTGACTCCCGCGGAGGCTGCGGCGCTGGTGACGGTGCCGACGGTTGAAGGGGTGCTGGAGGAGCGGGTGGAGGAGGAGGAGGCAGTCCGGCAGCGGCTTGTGGAGATGGAGATTAGGGAGAGGGAGGAGGCGAGGAAGAGAGAGGAGGAGGAGAGGAGGAGGGAGGAAGCGGAGGAGGAGAGGGAGAGAGTGGCTGCGGAGGTTATAAGGAAGGAGGAGGAAGTGAGGAAGCGGGAGGAGGAGGAGAGGAGGGTGGAGGAGGAGGACAGGAAGAAGGAGGAGGAAGCGGCGAGGGCGCGTGCGGAGGCAGAGGAGAAGGAGAAGAGAGAGGAGGAGGAAAAGAGGAAGAGGGAGGAGGAGGAAGTGGCGAGACGGAAGGCAGAAGTTGCTGCAGCAGAGGCTGCAAGGGCGGAGAGGGAGCAGAGGGAGAGGGAAGAAAACGAGAAGGAGCAGGAGAAGGAGGAAAGCGAGAGGAAGGAGAGGGTGGAGATAGAGGAGAAGGCGAGGCAGTTGGAAGAGGCGTGGCAGGAGGAGAAGCGGCAGCGCGCCGAGCTGGTGGAGCAAGCCGTTGCTGACGTGGCACGCGCGTATGAGCGCAAGCTTGCTGAGCTGGAGGCGGCACACGAGGCTGAGGTGGCGGCGGTGCGAGAGGCCACGGAGGCAGGCGGAGCGATGGGCGACGGACAGGTGGAGGAAATGGCTCGACTCAGGGTGAGTGTGGGGAGTGGGTGGGTGAAAGGGTGGGTGGGTCAAAGAGTGGGTGGGTGGATGGGTTGGTGGTTGGATGGGTGGGCGGGGTGATGGGGGACGGACAGGTGGAGGAGATGGCTCGCCTCAGGGAGTCTGAGGTGGGTGGTTGGGTGGGAGAGTGGGTGAGTGGGAAGGTGGGTGGTGTGAGAAAGTGGACGGAGGGCGGACTTCAAGCGCTGATGGGCGACGGACAGGTGGAGGTGATGGCTTGACTCAGAGTGAGTGTGGGGATGGGTGGATGTGACGGTGGGTGGGATGAGAGAGTGAACGGACGGACGGGCGTCAGGCGCTCATGTCTCGTCTCAGGGTGAGTAGGTTGGGTTGGGGGCGGGTGGGAGAGTGGTGAGTGGGAGAGTGGGTTCGTGGGCGGGTGGGAACCCTGAGGCTGGGTGAGTGGGAGAGTGAGGCAGCAGTCTAGCAGAAGACGCACGAGAAATAGAGCGAGAAAGAAATGCATGAGGAATAAAAGGAGCACGAGACCGCAGGAGGGAGGAAGTCGCGGAGTTACGCCGAGGCATGGCATTGGCCAAGGAGGTGGCAGCGCAAGTGACAGATGAGTAGCAGAGGAAGACACGGCCCCTTCCTCCCATTCGAACCTCGCCTTCCTTCTCCCCTTGCTCCCTCCCTCTCCCCCTCCCCTCCCCTTCTCCTCCCACAACACAATCCTCCCTTCAGGAGGAAGCATCAGAGTTACGTCGAGGCATGGCATTGGCCAAGGAGGTTACAGAGCAAGGGATGGATGAGGAGCAGAAGAAGGAAGGGGGCACCATTCAAACCTCTCTTCTCCCCTTTCCCTCTCCCCCTCCTCCCACCTCCACTCCTTCCACAGGAGGAAGCAGCGGAATTACGGCGCGGCATGGCACTGGAGAAAGTGGTGGCAGAGCAAGTTATGGAGCAGAAGAAGACACCGAGATTGCCCACACACCTTTCCACCCCTGACCTCCCTCCCACTCGCCATCTCCCTTCTCAGGAGGAAGCGGCGGAGTTACGCCGAGGCATGGCGCTAGCTAAGGAGGTGGCAGAGCAGGTGATGGATGAGGAGCAGAAGAAGACTCGGGAGATTCGGCAGCTGAAGGCTTCCCTCAAGGAGGAGAAGGCGAGGATGGAGCGAGAGAGGGTAAAGCTGCAGGCGGAGAGGGAGGAGATGGAGAGAGAAGCAAAGGAGATCGAAGAGGAGAGGAGGAGGGTTGCGGATGAGTTGGCACGAGTGGAAGGGGAGAAGGCTGGGGTTGAGGCGGCAAGGAGGCAGGTGGAGGAGAGGAGGAGGCGGAGTGAGGCGGAGAAGGAGAGAGTGGAGGCGAAGGTGAGGATGGGGGGGAGTAGTTCAGAGGAGCCGCCACAACACGAGGTAGAGAAGGTGAGAGGGAGAGGCGGGGGAAGGTGAGAGAGGGAGAGATTGGGGAAGGTGAGAGGAAGAGATGGGGGAAGGGGAGAGGGAGAGGAGGGTAAGCTGCTTTGGCTGGCTGAAATCAGATCATGTACTTGGTTCAAAGACGTGCCTTCGCTTTCCTCTTGTTTATTTCTTCTGGTCTCTGTCCTTAAAAAAAACAATAGTCAATTCAATGGTCAGCAAACACACATTACAAAAAAAAAAAAAAAAAAAAAAATCCTGTCGACTCTGAGGCAACAAGTGTATGTGATGCTGTCCATGGCCTGATTGGTCCGGCACTAAGACTGTCATAAAAAACGCATGATGTTCTGAACGGCATAGCATCATGCACCGCACAGCACCATACTATCTCACCTCGCACACTTACTTATCTCACTGCACCGCACCATACCTCCCAACTCCCTGCCCAACCAGTCATCAGCAGCAGATGAGGGCCTTGCAACGGCGATCCTAGAGTGAGTCGTCTTCTCCTCAGAGGTTCATTTCAGGCTTAAGGTTCAGTTCGGTCTTGAGGTTCATTCAGTTGGCAAGTCGTGAGTGAATATGCTGCCACCTCGTTTGCTTTCTTTGCTGCATTCCGTTTGCTAGGTTATCGTCCCTGTTGTGCTGCATTCCGTTTGCTAGGTTATCGTCCCTGTTGTGCTGCATTCCGTTTGCTAGTCCCTAGTCCCTGTTCCGTTTGTCGCGAGATCCAGACATAGCTCAGTGAGCTGCGTGCGTGCAGGAGGCTTAAGCAAAGGAAAAACAGCAGTAGATTCTTGCTCTGTGTACCACTAAGTGCTCAAAACGATCTCAGAACCCGAATTCTTAGCAGTAGAGTAAAACAGGGACATTCCACGCGAGATCCAGACATAGCTCAGTTTGCTAGTCCCTAGTCCCTGTTCCGTTTGTTGTGCTGCATTCCGTTGGCTAGTCCCTAGTCCCTGTTCCGTTTTTTGTGCTGCATTCCGTTTGCTAGTCCCTAGTCCCTGTTCCGTTTGTTGTGCTGCATTCCGTTTGCTAGTCCCTAGTCCCTGTTCCGTTTGTTGTGCTGCTGAGATTTTGTGAAGCATCTGTCCTCCCTGCATCCCCAACCTTGAATCGCAGGGAGTATTTAACCTTGAAGAAAAAAACGGTACTCAGCAGCAAGCCTCCCTCGTTCCTTCCCTTACCTCCCATGACCTCTCCCTGTTTCTCCACCTATTCAGGTACCAGCAGGAGCGCCAGCAGTACCAGCAGCAGATGGCAGCTTCTGCAGAAGATTCTCAGAAGCTCACTTCACGCGTGGCACAGCTCGAATCCTACCTGGCAGAGCTCCGCGCCAGCCTGGAATCATCCCAAGCTGAGCTGGACCGGACCAATCGGGAAGCAGAGGAGAACGAAGCCCTCGCTGCTGAGCTGGAGGAGCTTCTTGAAGCTGCCCGAAAGGAACGGGATTCGGTCAACGTGGAAAGTTTTCAGCAGCTGACCGAGGAGCTGGCAGACGCTCAGGAGAGAATGGTGGAGGAGGGGCGGCAGCAGCAGGAGCGGGCGGCACAGCTGGCGGAGATGATGCAGAAGATGCCGAAAATCAAAGCTGAGCTGGCAACCACGCGGATAGAGCTGCGCCGGGAGCAAAACACGCGGGCAGCTGAGGTGGCGTCTCTTTCAGCAGCATTGGTCTCAGCAAAAGAGGAAGCCAAGGCTTTAAGAGAAGCAGCAGTGGGGGCGGAAGCGAGGGTGAGGGAGGAGCTGAAGCAAGCTGAAGATGCGTACAGGGCTGGGGTGGCGGCGACACGAGAGCGCATGACAACCAAGAACATTGTTCAAATGGGAAAGGCCCGACTAACAGCTCTGCAGCAACAGGTGGGCTGTCAGAGAGAGTCAGTGTTTGCATTTTGCTCAAGAAACATTTGACGGAAGGGTTTATCCCAGGGTTTTACTTTCTTAGCTGTTAACTTCAATGTTTTTCCTGAGCTCTCTCTCCTTGTGTTTCAGGTGCAAACGCTGAGAGAGACTCTCAAGGAGAAGACAGAGGAGCTTCAGCATGCGCGTGCTCAACCGAAGTAGGGATTAATACGTGCAGGGAAGATCTGGGTGTACCTGGGTTGCTAGGTGCTGAACAACTTGTGCCAAGGGTGTCAAACCCTGCCTGAAGTTGCAAACGACCAGCATAGATCTCTCGTGTGTGGGCCAGCCAACCCAGTACCTATGCTGATGCTGGGATCTGGGAATGGGATGTGGAACTTCTTTCTGGATTGTTGTGTTGAGGTTGTGTGAGCATCTGAGTATCTTAGCCATCATGGCTGAAACCCTCCATCCATTCCCACTTCTGGGTGAAGTGAGTTTATTCAGACCAAATTATAGTGAGACCTTTAGGTCAGCATAAGGTATGGCTGGGAAATTTCCTGAGGAGTGCAAAACTGCACACGCATCCATCCCAGCTGCTGATCATTATGAAATCTTTGAGAAAATGAAGCACATTATGGTACCAACCTTATTACATCAAAGCAGCAAGTCAGTAGAAGGTCCTTTCACAGACTCAGACTTCAGGAGACCTAATATTGTACAGAACCCATGTAACAACAAGAAACTAAGTATGTGAGGTGGAACCACCACCCCTGAAGGGCGAGATGGGATAATACCATGGCAGGACACAGACTGAGAAATGGGCGTAAGGGTGGTGGAGGGTACGTCGTGGTATCATAGCGAGGATTCTGTATCGGAGAGGATTAGCAGCACCCCGGAATGGCTGGGTATGACACTCTACGAGGATCCAGAATTCAGAGCTGGAGAGCGGAAATGGAGGAGGAGGTGGGGCTAGTCGGCGGCTGTTAGTAACTCCGAGAAGGTTGCAAGTGCCTCCGTAAATGTAACTGTAGGATGTCTGATGAGCATCCTTATCTAGGGTACGGTCGTATGTTTGTAAGGGGGATATTATGAGCCTGCTTGGCCCGCCATGATGTGGAAAACCAGACGGCTCAGCTGCATGAATGGCACGGTCTATCCAGTCTCCGTCGACCAAAGGACCGTCGACTAAAGCACCGTCGCTGCTTGCTCATTCCAAAACCGTACAGCACCGAGCTCTATGCGCCGTTTCTGAATGCTCCTCCGGCGACTCTCCATCCACGCTATGCTTTTGCCGCTTACAGCAAACATTCTTATCCGCAACGTCGGACGAAGCCGTGACGTCAGAATCCGAAGCCTCGGCTACATCAGACACAGATCCTTCCGAGTCTGAATCTGCAGGTTCGGACGCCGAACCTTCCGATCCCAGAAGGTCAGTCGCCGGATCTATGACGTCAGATGCTGTAGATTCCTCGGAATCTGACTCGGCTGCTTCGAACGCGGGGAGCGACGGGAGAAAATCGTCCATAGGGTATTGCATCCGCCATAGCTCGCCTTCCAGTAGCTTGCAGTAGCTCGCGAAATCGTCGGACGTGATGTTTAGGCGAAAGTCGATGCGAAAAAGAAACTCCAGCTCCAGCCGGTTCATTTCGCCCGTCGTCACGCCGCCGACCTTGGCGTAATACGCGTTGTTGAAATATCTGTTAGGGGAAAAGAATGGAAGATCCAAATAATGCTGGTTGAGTTATTGAACCGGCTATAAATCTCACTGACTGTTTCGATTCTGTACGAATCCATTCACCAACAGCTTAGGAGCCACCCTAAATGTTGTTACACCAGTGTGAAAAAAAACAGCTGTTGTTCATGCGAAAAAAAAAGGTTACTCACGCGTCGTCGAAGAACTTGGTGGCGACCATGACGCTGGTGACGAGCAGCCGATGGATGTTCAGATTCGTCAGGAGCATGTCGGGCTGTCGCTCGATAATCCGGTCGACATAAATATACGCCACCACGAAGCACGAGTAGCTGCAGTTCGCGTACTTGAAGATCCTATCCAGGTACTTGTCAAGCCCGATGCCGGGTGCTTGCAGGCCGTGAAACACGGTCAGCTTCTGATTCGCGCACTGGCTGCTCGCTTCGTTAGCAGCCATGATCCGCTCCAAGATTGTAGCGAGGACATCGAGGATTCTCGGCCTCTCGCAGAGATTGTTCGGGTCTATTTCTAACGTCTTGAAAGCGCTGACTTCCAGAAGCTGATCCGGCAAGGCGAAGGATCCTCCTTTACCCATGGCTTCCGATTCACCAAAAAGATAGTATGTCAAGGGAGAAATAACACGTTCAGTCACGGGAAACTCACGACGATTCGAATCCGCTAAAGCTGCTGCACATATACGGAGATCGAAGGAGGCTATATGACGCTTAACGCTCAACTAGTGATCGGATCCGTTACGTTCGAGGAAGAATTTGGATAGAGCACAAGCTACAACGACGGCCAGGAGCATTGAAATGAACAATTGATGCTGTTTGAAAGAAGTACTGCGGTGAAGTAGTTCAGAGCGCTCTGCTGCTCATGCGCCCTCCGACGACGTCAATGGCGGGAAGAGGCAGGATGGACCAGGGATGCCGAGCCAAGACAAAGGAGGGGATGAGAGCACGGGGGAGACAGAGAGGGAGAGAGGGAAAGGAGGGAGAGCAAGTTGGGATGGGATGGGAGGGAGCTGGTGGAGGGAATACAGACAGTTGGATGGAGGGAAAGCGGCGGCTCTGGTGTGTGCTCACAGGCGTGGGAGAGATCGAAATCGAGGATGAATCGGCGATGGATGGTTGGCGATGAGTGGTGCTCACAATTGACGAACCCGATTTACGTTCAAGCTCTTCATCTCTCCGCAGATCACTCGTCTCAAATACCTCGTCAGCGCCCATGCGCGTCGTCGCCTCGTCTCGTCACCCATCTGGTTTGCAGAGAGTTTTGCTCAATTCCGCGGAATCGTGGTTCGTTTTATTTTCGCCACGTGGCATGCCTTCGATCGTGGGAACCGCGATCTGATTTATTGTTCCCACAATTTTTAAAAGAAAATATAGTTAGGCTTAGTGAGTCACATGTACTGCCCTGCCCGCGGACAAAAATAAAACCCCTAAAGGAAAAACATGCGTTAGGGATGCATCAACCCTAAACACATAGACGCAAGGTGTTTAGGGTTGATGCCTCTCTAACGCATGCCATGCCCGAATGGGTTTTATTTTTGCCCGCGGGCAGCGGGGTACATAACTTAACTAAGTTTCTCTTGAACTTTGTGGGAACAATAAAACAGATCGCGGTTCGCGCTATCGAAGGCTTGCCACGTGGCGAAAATAAAACGAACCGCGCTTCCGCGGAATTGAGCAAAATTCTCCTGGTTTGCATCATTAGGCCGTAGGGGGGCTACGAACGATGGCTCTCTGATGGGCTGCTGCGACGGCTTGCGCCAACCGTCGGTTTGATAGAGAGGTCGCCCATCAGCCCCCTTGACACAAATGGACCCCTCGTTCACGTCGTCACGTCGCACTCGCTCGTTGGAACGTGTTTGATATATGTCGCGGGCCCCTCCGCGATCTTCCCTCCCTGCAAAACACGAGTTGGCGAAGTTTGTGCGTCTCCCGCGCGTCGCAAATGTCAGCTACTGGCGACGTTTCTGTGTTGGCGGGGGGGCATGCGCAACGCGCATGCAGTACTTTCGAATCAGTCTTCCGCCCTCAACTCTGTTCCTCTTCCAATCAGGACGAGTCGCAACAGCCTCGTGTAACAAAATGATGTGGCCACGGTATCTTCGTATGCTGAACCGATCTCCCGCGAGCAAGGACAGTCTTTCTTTGGCTGCGAAGTAAGGCGAGAGGATACAATTAGCAGAAGTATTTTCATTGGACAGGTTACCTCTGCTGTACTCGAAGAACATACGAATCACGCGGGAAAAATGCAAGGCACCACATTCCGACAACTTTCAGAGCTTCACACACCACACGGGTACCGTATCAGTGACTGCCACGTCTAATAAGATCCGGGCACGCGGGAATTTTTGCAGGAACCCCGTTGTCACACGGACCATACCACACTTCCATGCCGTGGCTGGGGTCAAAAGAGAACGGGCAGCCCTTCTTGTCGGGCGGGAAAAGGATCGCAGGCCAGGTCAGCAAAAACTCCACCATAGTAAGCGAGCAGTGTCGTTACAACGTCAGCACATTAACGAAATATTAATACATACAAGGCTTACATTTCATCTCGTGATCTCATGCTCCCTTAGTTACACAAGTTTGACCAATGTTCAGTGAAGCTTTAAGTTTGCGTTCTTGTTAGAACAAACATTACACTGGGTACAAGTAGCATTGTACAGGCACTTTCCGCAGCCATATATTTCAGGGTTGCAAAATTTCCCATTCACTTGGCCTTAGGAAATAAATTGAGGGAAAAAACGACCGTACCTAGTTGACCAGGACGACACAGCAACACAGGTTCATGACTGTTTGCCCTGGTAATGACAATGGTGTTTAGTGTAGTCCCAGCGCAGGACTGAGTTCTGCTAGTAGAGATGTTAGGCCCACAAAGACCAGCTTAGCATAAAGGAAAAAACGACTGATTATGAAATGCCTGCAGGATGAAGGGGCACAAAGAACAAGAGGAAAGGCTGATGGCCACCCGAAGGCTGATGAAAGCGCGAAGGCTCATGGCCACCCGAGCAGCAACATAAAGATCTTAACACTCCACTATTAACAAAAAATGAGAGCAAAACAACCTCGATTACGAAGAACATGGTAGTAATACAAAAAACTGACCTTACAGCTAAATTGGCTTGATCTTGAAATGAAGACCTATTAACGAGAAAACTAGACACTTCAGATCCTGATATGCCACAGAAAACCAGAAGAGGAGACAGAGGAGTGAGCGAAGGAGGAAAACAGAACGGAACAAACGGCAGCTCTGATAAAGAAACCACAGCAACCAATCGCAGCACTAAACTGCTATTTGCGCATTAAGAAGCGTACCTGCACCAAATAGTAGAAAACCCTAAGGCCCTCTGGGTCCTTGCTGCTCTGAACATCGATTAGGGATCCGATCTTGGAAGTGAGAAACGATACGTGCTCATTTCCCATGACAATCTCCAGCTCCTGACGACCCACTCTGTCCGGCTCTGGCCAGTTGCTGTCATCTTCCTTCGTCACCTGCACCCTTGGCCCCAAGGCGAGCGGCGAAATAATAAGGGGAACGTTAAACGCGAAGGCTACTCTATAGTGCTCCGTCGGAACGAGATGCAGGAAGAGCGGGAAGCTAAAGCGTACCTCGCTCTCCGCGATAATCCGTTTGCACTCCCTCATAACAGCTTCCGACACAAACACCTCCTTTCGAATCATAGTGTCCTT
Source organism: Closterium sp. Naga37s-1 (assembly GCA_947471745.1). Classification (NCBI taxonomy): domain Eukaryota; kingdom Viridiplantae; phylum Streptophyta; class Zygnematophyceae; order Desmidiales; family Closteriaceae; genus Closterium; species Closterium sp. Naga37s-1. The sequence continues at coordinate 4,429,690 of CANJKZ010000069.1, forward strand.
CTTGTAGTTCGAATTATTCGCGTATCGCAGCTTCCCATCTGGTCTAAACTCGAACTCGAGAAATTCATGGCCGAATTTGCCTTTGTGACCGACGTAATATCTGACGTAAAATTCTCCTAGCTCGTCGGTCGCCATGTCGTGGAGAGAGTGACACCAAGAACGAGCAAGCTGGACGAATGTCGAAGTCGTGACGGCTGAAGGAAGATTAGGTTTTGTGTGGGCAGAAAGAAGCAGCTCTTCGGCGGCGGTACCCGTAACGGAGCGAACTCGATTTAGTTTAGATTGAGTGGGGTAAGATCACAAACACTGTTTACATGCTTACGTAGTTCAAATCACTTGGCTTAATACCTGCAAGAAAATTTGACACGTCATCCACCACTTGTCCATTCCCTGCTGTGCACATGTCACCTTGGGATTGCCAGGCGGGCAGCACCCACAACCTCCACCCCGCCACCAATCCACCCGTCGAGCGCAGCAGCACCCACTTCCCTATCTGCTTGGTCCCAAAAACGCCTCCCAGCAATTTTGTTGCTGAACTGTCTTGTACCGAATTCTAAACCTTGGAAATACTTGCAAACCTGGTAATGCCTGATCAAATCAGTTCACTTCCCTCAGCGATAACTTCGTTTCCAAACTTGCACTGCGCTTGCTGAGATTCTCGAGAACTTCAGATTGCCGGTCCGCGTCGGCATCGGACTAGCTTGCCCGTGAAGTTCCTTCGCTCGCAGCTAGCTTCACGGACTCGTTGTGGTGTGGGGTGCAATGAGGCCCGGTACCTCGACCATTCGCGGGAATGCAGCCTCGCTATGCTCTCACGTAGCGCTTACAACCTCCCGCTCCACCGTACCCTCGTCCGCTTTCCGGGGACTTAGTCCCTCAAATTTTCCGTCGTCCGTTACCCGAACGGCCACCCCTTCGTGCTCCACCCATTCCGGGATGGTGCGACACATCTGTCACGGTGTCAGCTACCAGTGCGTCATCAGATCACCAGCGTTGAGCACTAACGTATCGCCGATTTCTCGTCGATTGAGCAGCTTTCCTCGTGTTGGTGCTGAAAGGAGCATCTGGCTGGGAGTGTCGTCGAATTCGCTGAGCTCGCTTGCGACTCGACCGTTGCTCGGCTCACGCCACGCGAAGCCGTGCTCCGTGCATTCCGGCGTTAGACCAGGTTGGAATGAGAGGGACGAGGTCGATAGTGTCTGCATGTCAGCATGAAATCGAAATTTAGCGGATGGCGCATTTGTCGCGAGCTTAGGTGAAGGGTTTCAACAATAGTGAAAATCGTCATCGTAGGAAGAAAGAAAAATGCAATTAAGAGTCAATGTCACCAGACGAACCCAGGTGTACCAGTTCATTATCAGATGAGATTGAATGTTGTCCAAGGGCAAGAGCAAGGCATCATGTCGCTTCCTTCCAATTCACCTCAGATGTTTTGCAACTTCGTCTCACTGTGCTTTCCCGCTTTCACTTCTCCCACACTTTTTTCTGCACTGAGACAGTAAGAACGCTTGCTTCTCTGGTGGGCAATGAGGGAGCTGCAGGGGAGGACGTGTTTCCCTCCGTTCTTCCTAAGGCCTTTGACTTCTCTGCAGAGGAGAAAATCTATGCCTGGTCAGTGCAACGTGCTTGGACAGTAGATGGCTGGTGAAAGGATTTGTTGTTTTTTTGGACAATGGACGGCCGAGAGGATTGGACCTCTTCCAGGTCATTCGACGGTTGAGATGAGGTGAGAGGATATGTATATTGTTTAGTTGACGGCAGAGATTTGAGGATGTACGCCTGGACAGTGGATGGTTGTGATGAGAGGGTCTTGGCTAGGACGAGCGGATATCAGCCTGGTCAGTGGCGAGATAGAGATGAAAATGAGCAGAGTATGCACCTGTCAGGCGCAGGATTCGACTTGCTTGGTGAGAATCAGGGAGGGACACTAAGATTCCCCCCTTGTATCTCCTGCTGTCTGTACCTGGTTGGTGCTGGCAGGTGGGAGGGCAGCGGGTACTTCAAGCCAGACGAGTCCGCTCTGCAATCAGGCGCTGCTGCTGCTGCTGGTGACAGCAGTGATAAGACTGACATTAGCACTCCGTTTGTCATCTCCATGCCCCCTCCCAACGTGACTGGCGCGCTGCACATGGGCCATGCCATGTTCGTCACTCTCGAGGTGGGTAATGGGGTAGAATTTCAGCATGTAACAGCAGTGTGACTTTACAGCATGTAGCAGCAGCAGGGGCAGTTCGTCACTCTCGAGGTACGTTTGACTCACTTAGTGAACAAGCAGTCCTAAGCACAGCATACCATCCCAATCCAGCGCAGCATATCCAGTACCAACAATACATCAATACATGTATGTTACTGCCAAGCGGATCCTCTGTGTTCTCCCCACCACCATAAGAACATCAATGGCTTGGTTCTGGCTCATCTTGAGGCATCTCAAACCCTTCCTGCTCTGTGTTCCCCCGTCCTCCTTCTCCCCTCCACTCTTGTGTGCGGCACCAGGACATCATGGCTCGGTTCTGGCGCATGAAGGGGTGTCACAAACTTTTCCTGATCTCATTCCCCCGCTCTCCTTCTCCCAACCACCCTTGTGTGCGGCACCAGGACATTATGGCTCGGTTCTGGCGCATGAAGGGGCGTCCCACCCTCTGGCTTCCAGGCACAGACCATGCAGGCATCGCCACTCAGGTGCGTTGCGCGCCCAAGCGAGTGATTTCAATATTGTCAGAAGCAACATCACTTGCGGAGCATGTGGGGAATTGTCGTTTAGGTGTGTTGCGCGGCAATTAAGTCGAGATAAACTTGAACCTCCAGCGGTTGGCATGGCAGCAACAGGTTCCCTGTTCATCTCTTGAGGCGCCTCAAAAGGCATGGCAGCAACAGGTTCCCTGTTCATCTCACGTAACATTGTGCAATCATATCATTCTCCCTCACTCTGTGTGTCCCTCCTTTCGCCCTCCACAGTTTGTAGTGGAGAAGATGCTGGCATATGAGGGAATTTGAATAGAGAAACTTGTGAATCTGTTAGCCACCATTATGAGTGCACATCCCCTTTCTCTGTGTGGTGCTAATTCTCCCCTCCCTTTCTCCGTGTGTCCCTCCCTTTGTCCCTCACAGCTGGTGGTGGAGAAGATGCTGGCGTCTGAGGGGGCTTTTGAAGGAAGAACGGGCTCTTGAGCCACCCAGAAATTACCCGTGTACTCCTCTGTGCGCCCCTCCCTTTGCCTCTCACAGCTGGTGGTGGAGAAGATGCTGGCCTCTGAGGGGATCAGCCGAAAGGAGCTGGGCCGAGAAGAATTTGTGAAGCGCGTGTGGGAGTGGAAGGAGAAGTGAGTGTGGGAGTGGAAGGAGAAGTGAGTGTGGGAGTGGAAGGAGAAGTGAGTGTGGGAGTGGAAGGAGAAGTGAGTGTGGGAGTGGAAGGAGGAGTGAGTGTGGGAGTGGAAGGAGAAGTGAGTGTGGGAGTGGAAGGAGAAGCGAGTGTGGGAGTGGAAGGAGAAGTGAGTGTGGGGGTGGAAGGAGAAGTGAGAGCGGGAGTGGAAGGAGAAGTGAGTGTGGGGGTGGAAGGAGAAGTGAGTGTGGGGGTGGAAGGAGAAGTGAGTGTGGGAGTGGAAGGAGAAGCGAGTGTGGGAGTGGAAGGAGAAGTGAGTGTGGGAGTGGAAGGAGAAGCGAGTGTGGGAGTGGAAGGAGAAGTGAGTGTGGGGGTGGAAGGATACAATGTGCACTGCAACTGTTTCATTTGTTTGTCTTGGTTGACGTGGACATGAAAGCACATATTACCAGTAGCACTATACTGTATCTTTGTGCTTATCTGGTTCGGAATGGTGTGGCATTGGCAGATATGGTGGCACAATCGCAAAGCAGATTCGCAGGCTCGGCGCCTCCTGTGATTGGTCGAGAGAGAGGTTCACCCTGGATGATCAACTCAGCAGTGAGTCGTCCCATCCCAGCCCCCAATTTCCACCACCATTCCCACTGCCCACCATCCCCAAGCCCCCCACCACACTCACCCCACCATTCCCCCCATCCCCACTGTCACTACCAAAAGATTAACCCCCTCCATGCCCAACCCCATGTATTCTCTCTCTTCTTACTGGCCGCTCGCCCGTCAAAGATGGCCCGTTGCTCGTCATAATGTCCCTTTTTCACTCAAGAATTGTCATGCTACATTCCCATCTCACATCCTCTCTTCTCCTTCCTTCCTATCATCCCCTTTGTCACGCTCTCACAGTTTGTAACTCTCGTTTGACCATCCCATTCCCTTTCACGTCCTTCCAGAGGCCGTGGTGGAGGCATTTGTCCGCTTGCACAACAAGGGACTCATCTATCGCGGTTGGTCTGCACTCCTAACTCGCTCTCACTCACATGCCTGCTGAGTCTCCTTTGGGAACATGCCGATGTTTTCTCATGCGTTCTTCTTCCAAGCAGTGTGATGTGAATGGATTTAACGTCCGCAACCAATCAACCCACCCCACCCAATTTACCCAATCACCTCTCACCCCCACCAGGCATTTTTGAGACGTCTCAAAAATCTACTTTCTACACGTGCCCAATCACCTCTCACCCCCACCAGGCACCTACATGGTGAACTGGTCGCCCTTCCTGCAGACCGCTGTCTCAGATCTGGTGAGCGTGGGCAGGGCAACCAGTAGTATTAGAAGCATTCCTGTCGGACCTTCCCAGTCCGTTTCCTTGTTATGCACTCTCAATCTCATTTGTCGTTTTCATGACCTCTTTCTGTATCTTCATTCCCCATCCTCCTCATTTTGTATCTCATACTCCTCCCTTGCTCGCCGCCACCCCCCCCTGATGAACCCCGTCCCTCCTTCCCCCTCGCTCATTCCCTCTCCCTCCACCCCTTTTCCTCCCATCCCCTATGCCCATTTCGCCAATCAGGAGGTGGAGTACTCAGAGGAGCCAGGCACGCTCTACTTCTTCAAGTACCCCATCGTTGGAGGCACAGAGTAAGTTGCAATTCCTACTTGACTGAAAGTTCCAACCAGGAAGTGGAGTAAAGTGGAGTATGGTTTGTTTTCCACCCAACCCACTTTTTCCATGCAATACTGCTCTGCAATACTGCTCTGCAATACTGCTCTGCAATACTGCTGTGCAATACTGCTCTGCAATACTGCTCTGCAATACTGCTCTGCAATACTGCTCTGCAATACTGCTCTGCAATACTGCTCTGCAATACTGCTGTACAACAATCTTTGCCACCCCCAGAAATCCTCCGTGTAATCCCCTTCCCCTGGCCGGGGCGACTATTTGCTGGGAGCCATGGCGCAGCCACAGAGAGGCTCACACATCCCTCTCTCCCGCCCTACTTCTCTCCTCCTCCCACCTCAGGGGCGACCATCTGCCAGTGGCAACGACTCGCCCAGAGACCATTCTGAGCGACACAGCAGTGGCCGTGCATCCACAGGACGAGCGCTTCGAGCAGTACGTGGGGCGCCAGGCTCACACCCCCCCCCTCCCGCCCTCCCTCTTTCTCTCTGTCTCCCTGTGTCTCCCCTCCCACCCACCTCTCAGAGACGACTATCTACCTGTAGCCACGACTCGCCCAGAGACCATTCTGGGAGACACAGCAGTGGCCGTGCACCCAGAGGACGAACGCTTCAAGAAGTTTGTGGGAAAGCAGGCAGTGGTGCCCATGTGTGGCGGCAGGACCATTCCCATCATTGCCGATGATGTGAGTGACTTGCTGTGTCCATCCCTCAGGCGCCTCAAAAGCAGTACGTGGGGCGGCAGGCCGTGGTGCCCTTGTGTGGCGGCATGACCATTCGCATCATTGCTGACGATGTGAGTGATTACCCGTCCCTGGTTAAGATGATTAGTCTCGAGAAATTGTTTTTGTCAGGAGATTTCTGCATGGCGACGGACTTGGTGCAAGCTCTATAGTGATGAAAGCGACTATGTGTTCAGCTGGCTCATCCCGGCCTCATTCCCGGCCTCATCCGGGTTCCATCCCGGCCTCATTCCCCCGTTCCCCGTTCCCCATTCCGCCCTGGTGCCTCGCCCCCACTGCCCCAGTACGTGGACATGGAGTTAGGCACGTGGTGCCTGAAGATCACCCCAAGCTAGGACATCAACGGCTATGCCATTCCATCCCAACCTCGTTCCGCCATTCTCCCCCCCCATATCACGTCTCCCCGTTCCCTGCCCCCGCTATCCCAGTACGTGGACATGGAGTTTGGCACAGGGTGTCTCAAGATCACTCCCGGCCATGACATCAATGACTATGCCATCGGGCAGCGCCGAGACCTGCCTATTATTAACATCCTCAATAAGGATGCCACACTCAATGAAAACGCAGGGGCCTTCTGGTGAGTGCTTTGTTCATCAGGTGGAGGAGCGATTAGATATTAGGAGCATATGCCATAGGCAGCGGCGTGACCTGCCCATAATCAACATTCTCAACAAGGGCGCCACACTCAATGAAAACGCAGGGGCGTTCTGGTGAGTGAAGGAAAGCAACTCGAGTGTGCGCATGCCATACTGCAAGGGGGGGACGAGACCTGCCCATTATCAACATTCTCAATAAGGATGCCACACTCAATGAAAATGCGGGGGCGTTCTGGTGAGTGCCGGTTATGTGAGGTGGGAGAGACACTCGAGCGTGTGTGCGTATGCCATGAAATGAAAACTCGAAACGCACCATCGCAAGCCGCGTTGATGCATGAGTACACTTGATGCCCATTTCCATTCCCCGTTCTCCACTCCGCTCCTTCCTTTCCTTCGCAATGGATCCCCCCTCTCCTCCACTCTCCCCAACCTCTTCCTCTCCGCAGTGGTTTGGATCGGTTTGAGGCTCGGAAGCAGGTATGGGAGCAGCTGGAGAAGGAAGGTCTGGCGATCAAGCAGCAGCCACACATGCAGCGGGTGCCACGCTCCCAACGAGAAGGCGAGGTATGCTTGTAACGAGAACAGATGTAAGCTGGTGCTGACGATAGGTGGATCGCGCTATAAGAGGGGGGCATTTGTGGTTTGATCAACAAACATCGTCACCTCCGTCTCTCTCATTTGCGTGCTTTCATTCCATTCAGGTGGCCGAGCCGAGGATGAGTCAGAGAGTCGGAGTTGTTTGTGCGCATGCATGCAGCCAGCCACTGGCAGCAACCCTGCCCCTCCAATACTCAACGCACACACTTGCACTACCCTGCCTAAACCCGAAACCCGTTCCATTGTTTGCTTATTGCATTCAGGTGGTGGAGCCGCTGGTGAGTCGCCAGTGGTTTGTGCGCATGCAGCCACTGGCAGAGCCGGCACTGGAAGCAGCACGGACCGGCGAACTCAAAATCATTCCAGAGCGGTTCGAAAAGGTGTGTCCTGTGAGGGTTCGTAGTGGCCAGTGATTTGAAGCGCCTCAAAAGTCGAGTTTGCCTTTTCCATGAGAGATTGAGGTGCGCAGGTGGGCTGACTGTCAGCCTAGCCTACAGGTGGTGCGAGAAGGTAAGGGCCTCGTCATTCCCATTCCCCCATTTGGCTCTCAAAGCTTTCCTCCTGTGCCCCACCGAATTTACGAGTTCTGGCTGGACAACATTAGAGATTGGTGCATCAGCCGGCAGCTCCCCTCTTGTGTCTCATCAGATGCTTGGTTGTCCCTTCCCCCTCATCATGCCATCTCCCCCTCCCCTCTTTCATTCCCTTGCAGATCTACGAGTTCTGGCTGGACAACATCAGGGATTGGTGCATCAGTCGGCAGCTGTGGTGGGGCCACCGCATCCCCGTCTTCTACCCCTCCTGGGACTCCGCCCCGCCGGCTCCTCTACCTGGGAAGGGCACTGCCGGTGCTGAGGAGGGGGCGGTGGAGTATGTTGTGGCTGGGACTGAGGCTGAGGCTCGGGAGAAGGTTCGGGAGATGTTCGGGGACGAGGCGGCGGAAACTGTGCGGTTGGAGCAGGATCCTGACGTGCTTGACACGTGGTTCTCCAGGTGCGTATGCGGTTTTGAGTCGACTCAGAAATTACCTACGGGGATGAGGCACCTGAGACTGTGCGGTTGGAGCAGGACCCTGATGTGCTGGACATGTGGTTCTCAAAGTACGTATGCGGTTTTGCAATTCAAACTCGTGGCTCTCTAGGTACGTTTGAGTCGACTCAGGAGTCACCTCGAGGCGGCTGAGACAGTGCGGTTGGAGCAGGACCCTGATGTGCTGGACACGTGGTTCTCAAGGTATGGACGTGGGTTTGCTTTGTTTTTAAGTCTGCACCCTCCCACTCCTCACCCTGGTTGCCATTGCTTTCTTCTGTCTGAAATTGCACACGTGTGAACTTCCAGTCTCAGTGGTTCCAAACTCAAGCCGTGGTTTGAGCTGACGTCGTTATGATTGTGAGGCAGGCAGCTCAATTAAACTCGTCTTCTGCTCTGCCTGTGGTACGTTTGCCATTCTCTTAGTTTCTCCTCTTTTGCCTTTCATCTTACCCCACGCAGTGGCCTGTGGCCATTCAGCACGTTGGGTTGGCCCAACGAGTCAGCACAGGACTACCAGAAGTATTACCCGACCTCGGTCATGGAAACAGGGTAAGTACCCGTTACACTTCCCTGCAATGTAATTTGCCTCAACTGCTTCCCCTGTCTCTGCTTGTCAGCCTGTAGTGTGTTTTGGCTGGAAAACGGCTTATTTCCCACACCTTTTATTGCTTCTTGCGGCCCCTTCACCTGTATCCCGCCCATGCATGGCATGATGGCATGGCATGGCATGTGGCATGGCATGGCATGGCATGGCATCACACGGCATGGCACGGCATGCAGGCACGACATCCTGTTCTTCTGGGTGGCACACATGACCATGATGGGGCTGGAGTTCACAGGCAAGCTGCGTTTTCAGTCGACTCAAAACTCACCTTTACCCCTCCCCCCCACCCCCCCCCCCCGGGTTGTATCCCGCCCATGTGTGGCACGGCATGGCATGGCATGCAGGCACGACATCCTGTTCTTCTGGGTGGCACGCATGACCATGATGGGGCTGGAGTTCACAGGCAAGCTGCCTTTCCACACCATCTACCTGCATGGCCTCGTGCGCGACGCACAGATACGTGCGTGTGTGTGTCTGGGTGGTATGCAGGTGCATGTTTGTGTATGTGTGGTGTATGGTGTACGTATATTGGGTGGTCACCATGATGGGGCTGGAGATCACCGGCAGGCTGCCCTTCCACACCACACCATCTACCTGCATGGGCTCGTGCGCAACGCACAGGTGTGTACCGTATGTGCATCGCGCCTACATGCTGTGTCTGGTGTATGCTGGTGGTCCATCTGGCCACCGCTCCCGTGTCTTTCCCTCGGTAAACCCCGCAACACCTGGCCTCTCTTTCCGCGCCTGGTCGCAAGATGTCCAAGGCACTTGATAAGGTCCGCCTGGTGGACCTTGTCGACACAATCACTTTTCTTCCCTCCGTCCGCTCGCCTCTCACTTCGACCCCACGCCCCGCCCCTGTTCCCCATGTGTTCCTCCCTCAGGGGCGCAAGATGTCCAAGTCGCTGGGCAACGTGGTGGACCCATTGGATACGATCAATGAGTTTGGCACCGACGCCCTCAGATATACCCTCGCCACCGGCACCACTCCTGGCCAGGTGAGTTCGCTCCCCAGCGAGAAAACCTATTCCTGTGAGCAAATAACTTTTTTTCCAAGTCTTGTAGTTCTTCCAGGTGGATAGGTGGTAGTTAACTTTTGAGGCGCCTCAAAAGTAGTTACAGTGGTGTCAGCTCCTTATGCCAGTATCTCATTTTGCCTTGCTGGCTTTTCTTGTTCCTGCCTCCACCCTCTCGGATTTCATCCTCGTTACAAGCAGGACGTGAATCTGTCTATGGAGCGTCTGGGCGCCAACAGGGCGTTTGTGAACAAGATATGGAATGCGGGGAAGTTCATTCGGCAGAACCTTCCTAGCAAGGACGACGAGAAGCAGTGGCAGCGCCTGGGGCAAGTCAAGGTGTGTGTGAGGTGTAGTTTGTTGAAGGTTCATGGAGGGGCAAGAGGGATCAGACAATAGTAGTCTTCCCTGTCCTGCTAATGCCCCTTCTGACTCCCAAGACATTCTTCGCTTTCAACTTTTCCTCCATCCCACCCCTTCTCTCTTCTCCAATCAATCAATCAACCCCCTCTCTCTTCTACGTCTCATTGTCTCTATATTACTGTCCCCACATGACAGTTTGACACTCCTGAGGCGCTTGCTGCCCTCCCATTGGCCGAGAGATGGCTGGTAGGTTGAATGCTGTTGCCACTTGCAGCACAGTGGATGGCTATCAGCTTCACTTCCTTTCCCTCCTTGCTTCTTCAGTTCCTTGCATCTAATTTACCTTGCTGTTGTCTCACTGGGCTGGCGACTTGATGTGGGTGTGTAAAACCTACTGTCCCATCCGAGGCTCATCGTCCCTCACCTTTGCATGCTCACATTGCTCACGTTTCTCTCGTTGCTCTCATTGCTCTTCTGCAGCTCTCCCGTCTGCACACTCTCGTGGACGAGGTCACAGAGGCGTACATTGCGTACGAGTTCAACGCAGCAGGCCGGCGCATCTACGACTTCTTCTGGAGCGACTTTGCTGACTGGTACGGCTTCTTTGCATCAAAGCTACAGTTCAGATGGCTTCTTTGCATCAAAGCTACGGTTCAGATGGCTTCTTTGCATCAATACAGCTCAGATAGGATAGATATCTTAATCATGGATGTAATGTTTCCTGCGCCTGCTGCACCCCTTTATTCGCTCCCATCAGGTACATTGAGGCCAGCAAGACCCGCCTCTACAGTGGCTTCCGCTCCTCCAGCAGCAGCGGTGAAAGCAGCAGTGAGAGTGAGAACGAAGGGCAGGCGAAGGAGTCCCAAGGCGCACCAGCAGACGAGGCGCAGCAGCAGGCGCAGGCGGTGTTGGCATACGCGTTTGACTCCGTGCTGCGACTTCTGCACCCCTTTATGCCATTCGCCTCCGAACAACTCTGGCAGGCGCTGCCACATGACTCCTCCCTGCCCACCCTCATGCTCGCGCCCTGGCCCGCTGCTGGTTTGCCGAGGGACACGCAGGCTCAGGAGGAATTTGACGACCTTCAAGCACTGGTGAGAGGAAGCACTTTTGTGAATTCTCAGAACCACTGGTGAGCTCTTGCCTGAACTCACAACCATATCCCCTTGTCTTGTCCCCTCCCCCCACCCCCCCTTCCACTTGCAGACACAAGCCATCTGCAGTGTGCGTGCAAGAAAATCCGATCCATTTTCACCCTCTCGTGTTCCCCTCATCCCCCCTCTCCCTTCTATGCATGCAGGTGCGGGCCATTCGTAATGTGAGGGTGGAGTACCCAGTGGAACCGGCCAAGAAGATAGCCGTAAGGCAGACACCTTCTATGCAGACAAGCACACCCTTCATTGTTCCACAACCCCCAATCCCCTTCTCGCCTTGTGCAGGTGTGAGCCATCCGCAATGTGAGGGCGGAGTATTCAGTGGAACCAGCCAAAAAGATAGCTGCCACTGTCATCGCTGCACCCGCCCTCTCTCCTGCCATTCAGGTGCGTGCCTCGTTTCTCTTTTCCATGCTCACGTAAGGGAAAGAATGTAAGCTGGATGGGTCAGTATTCAATGGAACCGGCCAAAAAGTTGGCTGCCACTGTCATTGCTGCTCCTGCCCTCTCTCCTGCCATTCACGTGCATGCCTGCTGGCTCCTGGGTCACCATTCCTTGTGATGTTTTTTATCTCATGCGAATGTATCCTTGCTGTCATGTCTCCTCCTCTAGTGCATCCCCGGTCATTACAAGGAGGTCTCTTCCCGTCATCTGGCGTAATGGTTTTTTGAGACGTACTCAATGGTGTCCCCTCGCGTGTGTTCCCCCTGCCTTGTTCCCCCTTCTACTCATGTGTGTGCGATCCTACCTATCACGTTCATGCCTGCCCTGTGTGTATGACCTCTGTTCATTCATGGCACACAGGGTGAGAGGGATGTGCTAGCCTTGCTTGCTCGAGTTGACCCTTCCTCTCTGCACATCACATCGGACCAACCAGGTGAGCCACGTCGCTATCACTGTACCGTGCTGCTGCGATGGATGCGCTTGCGGTCGAGATGTGCATGCATCATCTCCCACAATCCTTAAGGCGCCTCAATGCTCGTCTCGTCGCTATCAGTGTGCTCCGCTGCTGCGTCTGCAATTGAAATGTACTGCGTGTTTCACTTGTCACCCCTCGCTCGTCCCCTCCCCTTTCCTTCACCCCATTCCAGATGCGGCAGCAGCGCCAGCATGTGTGCATGGGACTGGAGGCATATCTGCCCATAGCAGACATGGTGGACGTTCCCAAGGAGCTGCAGCGCCTGGGCAAGCAGCCATGTTCCCCTCCCATCCGACTATCCTTTCCCCTCCCAATGCCCCATCTCCATGCTGCAGCACCCCTCTCAAACCCCTCGTACCCTCACCCCACCCCTGTCTCTCCCTCTTCCCGTCCCCATTCAATCACCCCAACCCAGACAAGGCAGCAGCAGCAGCATGTGTGCATGTGGTGGCAGCAGAGGGACTGGAGGCATACCTGCCAATTGCGGACATGGTGGACGTGCCCAAGGAGCTGCAGCGCCTGGGCAAGCAGCAGACCAAGCTCACAGCCGACGTCAACTCCTGCCGCTCCCGCCTCTCCTCCAAAAAGGTGTGTCGCTAGCCACAGATGCATCTGCAAGGTGTTTAGCTGTGCCTGTAAACACTTGTGTGTCTCAAAAGGAGCTGCATCGCCTGGGCAAGCAAGCAGCAGACCAAGCTCACTGCTGATCTCAACTCCTGCCGCTCCTGCCTCTCCTCCAAAAGGGTGCATAGCTAGCAATGGCTGAATCCCTGTCAGTCCATGCCAGTCTGAGTGATGTTTTCTCACGGCACTGCCAATGACAGGGTAGGTCCCTGCAGCTTTTGACATGTGCGGCCTTTCCTGGCTTACAAGATCATGAAAAGGCACCAGCAGCAGCAGTACTGGTTTAAGTTCAATGCTACGCAAACACAAACTCCGTCCGTCCTCCCAACACATTCGACCTCGCCTCGCTTCTTCCTTCGGTTTGTGAACAAGACACCAGCAGTTTTCGTAGAGGGAGTGATGGTGCAACCACCGCCCTCTCCCTTCCCTCAAACCTGCTCTCCCTCCCTTCCCTTGTTCGTTCCCTCAGTTTGTGGACAAGGCGCCAGCAGCAGTGGTAGACGGAGTGAGGAAGCAGGCGGAGGAGGCGGAGGAGAAACTGGCTCTTGTCAACAGACGCTTGGAGCAGCTGCAGGGCATGGCTGCCACTGCCACCACCGCGTGACTTTCGAGTCGACTCAGAGTGCGGGTGGAGGAGAAACTAGCTCTCGTTAACAGACGTATGGAGCAGCTGCCAGCCATGGCCACTGCCGCGGCCACCACTGCTGCCACCACCGCATGACTTTCGACTTTCAAGTTGACTCAACTCAACATGCATGTAGAGGAGTTGGAGGTGGAAAAGCTACCTCTGGTCAGCAGCAGTGGTAGCAGCCACTGGTCAGCAGCAGTGGTAGCAGCCACTGGTTAGCAGCAGTGGTAGCAGCCACTGGTTAGCAGCAGTGGTAGCAGCCACTGGTTAGCAGCAGTGGTAGCTCCTGTTAATAGACGCATGGAGCAGTTGTAAGGCATGGCTGCAACCACCACTGCCACCACTGCATGACCTCTTTAAGTCGACTAAAAAAGGAGGTGGAGGAGGGAGAGGAGGCTAAGCAGGCAGAGAAGCGAGCTCTGGTCAGCCGGGGCAATTGTATTCGCTCCGACTACCATCACTACATTGGCTCTTAAATGGCAAGCCATTGTTTTACGGTACTCCTACAAAGGCTTGCACTCCCACTGCTGGCAGGAAGCCCCATTGTCATGCACAGTCTCTGTCTCACACTGAGGCCTCCAGAAACATGTCAACTAAGCCATGTGCTGCAAATTACAGCCAACTGTTTGATCTGATGCTGCATGTTCCTTCTCGGCTTTCTGGCAGCTCCTTGGTAAGCCTGCAATGGATGCTTAGGGTGGCCCTGGGCTGGGCTATGAGTCGCTTCTCTCATTAACACAGTGGTCTTTCTGCAGGCTCAAACAACATGGATGAGTGAGTGATGCAATGCACACAACATTCAGGAGCCTCAAACAATGACTACCATGGATTCCAAGCATCACACTCATTCCAAAATGAAACAGAGTTTCCACAATGACTTCCGTAGACACCGTGAATTTCTTAACCAGCTTCATCGGCAGTACCGCGACCCACCGCAGCACGAACCTGAGCATCCAGCACACAGACAGAACCCCACTCTCTCTGCACACCTCCAGCCGCCTCGCTCTCTACAAGCCGCTCAGCCGCTCAGTCCACCTCCACAGCAGCATCCGCCTCAAAATCCACAGCAGTAGCTACTAGAGCATCCACCACACAGAACCCCTTCTCTCTGCACGCTTCTCTCAGCCTTGCTCTCTACGAGCCCCTCAATCCAACTGTACAGCAGCATCCACCACACAGAACCCCTTCTCTCTGCACGCCTCCTCCAGCCTCGCTCTCTGCTGCTCCCCCTCAGGGCAAAACGCCACTACGGCACCACCGCTGCCTGTGAACTTGGCTGCTGCCCCCACGGCCCGTGCTGCCTGCACCATGCTCAGATTCACTTCCCCTAGCACCTCGTCTCCAAACATCTGCCTGGAAGTTGGAGAGGGGAGGGTGAGAAGGAGAAGCATAAGATCATGAGAGAGAGAGAAGGTAGGGCATGGTGTGTGTGTTTGTGTTTCTTCCTGCTTCACATTGCCATGCCCACCTGACACAAGCACATGATACCTGCACAGATCAAAGCTTCTGTCCATCAGCCGAGCGAGCTTCCCCCAATACTGAGGTAAAACCAGCCACTCAGATTGTACCAGATTCTCAAATCACACCTGGGCTATTGTCACCTGCGCACACCATACCTGCGCAGATCAAAGTTCCGGTCCATCAACCGAGCGAGCTTCCCCCAATCCCGTGCCACCAGTGCATTCTGCCCCTCCTCTGCCAGCGTTGCCACGTCAGCCATGGCCTGGCGCACTGCCACGTCACCCGCCTGCCACCTGGCGCGCACGGAGCTGTGCACGTGGCCTGAGTCGCTGGGATTGGCTGCGAAGATGATCTGCAGTGGAGGTAAGAGAGCCGGGTCAATGAGCTGGTAGACGCCGTAGCCATGTGCTTCTAGATGTGGTTGGTTGAAGTCCTGCAAGTGTGGAGGGAGGAAGAGGAGAGTGTGAGGGGAGAAAGCAGGGCTTGCCGGGTCCATGGGCTGGTAGACGCCGTAGCCATGTGCTTCTAGATGTGGTTGGTTGAAGTCCTGAGGGGTGAGAAGAAGGCAGCAAAAGGAGACAGTGAGAGGGCCGGTTATGGTATATGCCAGGAAGAAAATGATCTGCAGAGGCGGTAAGAGGGCCGGGTCCATGGGCTGGTACATGCCATATCCATGTGCTTCTAGGTGTGTGCGTTTAAACTCCTGAGGGGCGGGATAGGAGAAGGCAGCATGAGCGCAGTCAGGACGTGCAGGGAGAAAATGGGACTGTACACATGGAAGGTAAGAGGGCTGGGTCCATGGGTTGGTACACGCTGTAGCCCTGTGCTTCTAGGTGCGGTTTGTTGAAGTCCTGAGAGAGAGGTGGGAAGGAGGAAGAGGAAAGACCGAGATTAAGCCCTGCTTCTCCCTGAGGTCTTTGAAGCTTGAAACAGGAAATGGATTCTCTACGGTGCAAAGCACGCTCAATTCGAGTTTTTTTTTTTTTTGGAAAAACGGCACTAACCATGAACACCAGTCCACCGTAGGTTTGGATGACCCGATCCTGCAGGCCTGCCGCGATACCGAGCCTGCTCTCAGCCTCGAGGATGAGGTTTGGGCGAACAGGTACGGGAATGGCACGGTGGAGGTGGCAATGATGGAGGAGGCAGCTTAGGGCGGCAGTAATGATTGCACTGGATCCTGACAAACCCACCTGATTGGTTGGTGGAAGCGGGAGGGGGAATTCGAAAGAGAAAGCATGGGATAAGTGTGCCGAGGGGATAGATGGGTCAAGGACACAACAGATGCGATGGTGGTTTTTGGTGATGGTGGATGATGGTGATGGTGGTGGTGCCAAGCATAAGGAATCTTTATGAAGATGGGCTGAGAGATGGAGTGGCAAGGGATGGAGAACCACGGGGAGAGGTATGCTGGTGGTAACCCTACCTGGCGAGGAATGTTGGTGGAGTAGGAGAGAGTGAAGGCGGCGTTTTGTGGCAAGTCAACGCCGTGCTGCTGGCAGTAATCGTGGACACACGCGCACAGCGACACTAAAAGACAAACGCCGCCATCCGCGTGCTCAAGCCGTTGCTGGTTGGATTGTTCCGCCTGTGCCACCCCTAGAGTCAACACACACGAAAGGGAGGGCAACACGTGACGGGGCGTGTCAGTAAAAGCTAGTCGGCAACTAAATAATACGGACGAATGCGACGAGCGCGACGATTGCGACAGTTGCGACAGTTGCGACGACTGGATCGAACGTTACAAATCGACGCGCGCACCAGATCGCTAAGCGACGCGAATTCGGCGATGTCGCCGCCCGCACACGGCTTGATTCGTATAGTTCGCGAAGGCTGTAACGTGACTTCGGCGAAGAAGTTGGCGAGGGAGAAGGAAAGAGTCTTTCCGTTGTAGCCGTCGCTGGGATTCCCCAACAGCCCCACACGCGCGTACGCCCGTCGTGTGATGCTGCGCGCCGAGTCGGAATCCGTTTCCGCGGGATTCGGATTTGAGCAATTCTCACTCTGGTCTACGCTTCCTTCCATTTTAGCAATTGCAGGAAATTGGTAAGAGCAGAAGAACACTAGTGTGACGGAAACTATTTGAGTATTGACGCAGAGTCGTGCGTTGTGACGGCTCTCGCGGAAGGAAACGGAGTTATTCTCGTTAGTAGTGATGTTCGAAGAATAATGGCTGGAAAGGGTACCCACTCGTTGCTGGGAAGAAATGGGGCTGCTGCTGGTGCTGGCTGCTGGCCCTTCTGGAGCTTGCCCAGTCACAACTGCTCCGATGACATTGAAGTGTCGAAGACAGTCGAGCACGATTCCACGTGTACAGACTGGTACCACAGCGTAGAAGTTTGGTATTTGTTCTTGGGAAAATAAAAACGAATTGTTGTGATGAGGATGGCATACTTACCTGGGCGGGGTCAATCGGTGATCAAGAAGGCCGATGGCCTAGGGGCGGGCCCGCCATTGCACTTCGGCCGGCCCTGTCCCTAGCACGCCGGAACTCCCGGTGATGCACGTCATAATTTGTGGCAGAGGGGGCTCGCGTTCGCGCGGCCCCTACCGAATTGAATTTTGAAGTGGGATTTGCTATGTCAAAATTCTGTATGCCAAAACAGATTAGATGTTGAAATAATCGCACAATCGCTGTAGGGAGAACAGGTAAAGTGAGTCAAATCGCAGAGGAACTCAACAGTGGCCAAACAACAACGAATCACTCTTTGTCGACACCAGGGTTTCGCGCGCTAACTGTCACAGGCTGTGACTGTCTGTCAGAACCAAGACCGTCCCCCGCTTGACGAACCACACTTTTCACCACGAGTCGTGCATGGTGTGTCAATTGCGCGAAACGAACAGTTACACAAAACTCTTTCGTCACACCCACTTCCACCTCATAATTTCATGACCACGACGTCTTCGTCAGCGTCGCCACGCCTCGCCACGCCTCGCCACGCCTCGCCACGCCTCGCCACGCCTCGCCACGCCTCGCCACGCCTCGCCACGCCTCGCCACGCCTCGCCACGCCTCGCCACGCCTCGCCACGCCTCGCCACGCCTCGCCACGCCTCGCCACGCCTCGCCAACATGCGCTGCCAGGGGTGCCCAACCTGCTTTTCCTGGTCGCGCTTTTCTCGGAGTGAGGCTTGGTGGGAGTTGCAGGTAATTCCTCCAAGGCTGTCTTCTTCCAGCAGCAGTAGTTCTACGTCAATTCTTTTTTAGCTCCCGCCAGACAGCCTTGGTTCTACCACAACAGGATCCGTACATGCTTCGATTGTGCTCGATTTGGGTTCCGTTCATAGGTTGCTTCTGTGATTCTAGCGATTATCACGTATCCAGGTCGCAGGTCATCGTGCGAGTTCTTTTCTCGGCGACATACTGCCGTTTTCCTAGTTAGTTCAACGGGTAACCCATGACGCTCGCTTCGGTTTTCGTTTCTCAGGTGACTCGTTCCATCTCATCTCTTGGCGAACCGCTTAGGCAGCAGCTGACTTGCTTTTTCCCGACTTAGCATTACCGGACGGCTGTAAACTCGTACACCGTAATATCTGAACTCCCCGGTTGGCGGTTCAGTTATGGAAATGCTCCCGCCGTCAACTACCCGTCAGCCGGCTATTCCGGGCCGGCCGGAGCAATCGGAGGAGTACGCATGGGTTCCAGGTCTAATCGATGCGGCGACGATCGAAAAACTCGAGCGCGTGGGGATGGCATGGGGCCCTCTGACCGGCCTTCCCTGGGGAGCTCCCATCCCTCTGCTTCTCCTCACAGCCTTCTGCACCACTCTGCACCGATACAACCCCAGGCGGAGGGATTTCCCCGTGGGAGTGTCGTTCGAGTGGTACATCTTGCAGGCGGAAGATGCGGACGATGAGCCGCCACCGGCGGAAGCGCACAAGGGCGGGGGAGGAGGGGGAGGCGGGGGAAAGGGGCACGGGGACGGGGGCGCAGGCGGGCACCGCCAGTCACTTTTCTCCGATAGTGAGTACTCCGATTCCGAGTTCGAGTCGTCGCGCCAGGCCACGCGGCTGTCCGCGATAGGTGGCGGAGGAGGAGGAGCTCCATCGGGAGGAGCGCTAGGAGCGGCGGCGCGCGCGGCGTACCAGTCATCTGCAGGTCCTGGCGGGGGCGTGGGGGGAGGCAAGGGCGGAGCCATCCCGCAGGGAATGCGGCCAGCCGGACTAGCCACAGGTCTCCTATCCACCATGGTCAGCGCAATGGCAGGGGGAGGGGCGAAACCCATAGCAGCAGGAGCAGGTGCGGGAGCAGCTTCCGCGAAGCCCGCAGGGAGCGGGCTGCTGCGGCTGTGGCAGGGGGGGAAGCTGTACGACGCGCCGCCGTCGGGGCAGGATCTTAGGGTTAGCTGGCGCGCTAACGGGCTGTTTCACGACACTATATCGGACGCGATGAGCTCTATAACGAGTTTCTCCGCCGTGGGAGAGGAGGACGAGGATCAATTACTCGTGGTGAACGTGGAAATGGATAATCTGCCCGCGCGCGCCCCGCATGCGGACAACCTACTCCCCCCTTCCGCACTCCCCCCTGCTGCTGCGCCACCAGGCGCAGTTCCGCGGCAGGGCAGTCTGGGGGCGGCGGGGCTGCCGTCTATGGGGCTAGCGAAGCAGCACAGTCTCAGATCGGACCCGGGAACCGTCGCAGGGGCGGGCACATCCGGGGTGGGTGTATCTGGGGGAGGTGTATCCGGGGTAGGTGCATCTGGGGCGGGGCGTTCTGACAGAGACGTGACTCTACTGGAGATGCTGGCCCACGTGGGATCGCGGCTGTTTGAAGCCGTGGGGAGCGCGGAGGAAGGGGGAGGCGCATCCGGGGTAGGTCACAGCGGTGGGTTGGATAACCCTACAAGAGACCACAGCGGGAGTTTGGCACGGTCGTTAGGTGGGGGGCCGGGGGAGGGGCGGAGTGTGCGGGCGGGGGGAAGGGGCGTGTCCGGGGATGGCATGTCTGATGTGGATAGGGAGAGTGTGGGGAGGGGAACGGCTAGATCTGCGTCAACAGCCCGGAGCAGGGTGGCTGCTGCAAGTGCAGCTGCGGTAGCCAAAGGGTTTCCGGCTTTCTTCAAGTATTTTGCGTATGGGATTGACAGGCAGACAATTGAAGAGGAAGGGGAGGATATACCATCGTGTGGGCTTGCCGGGTTGTTTGTCCCTGGGTCGAAAAAGAAAGCGGTGCTGATTCGGTGGCGGTACGACGTGTCTAAGTACGATGAATCTACTGTTGCTCGGCTGAGCGCGAATTTTTGTTTTTTGGTGGAGCGGATTGCATCTCTGCCGTCAATCGAGGCGCTGCCGATCTATTACCTGCCCGTGCTGACCGACGCGGAAAGGGAGCAGCTAGAGGACAAGTTTTCCGGGCGGCTGGTGCCGCACGCGTTTTGGCATGAGGAGGAAGAAGGGAGGAAGCTTCTGCTGGATGTTGGGGGGTATAGGGATGGGAGGGGGGTGGGGAGAGGCGGCAGGGATAAGTTGAGGGAGAAGGATAGGCTGAGGAGGAAGAAGAAGCAAGAGGAGGGGAAGGGAGAGGGTGTGGAAGGTGGGGGGGAGAGGGGCGGAGATGGGGTGATTGTTGGAGCGGTTGATAATACTGAAGGGAGAGTAGTAGAGGGGGCAGCAGGAGCATTAACATCAGGAGCATTAGCAGCGGGAGCAGGAGCAGTAGGAGGAGGAATTGCAACACGTGATGCTGCTGCTACAGGTGCTGCTGCTACAGGTGCTGCTGCTACAGGTGCTGCTGCTACAGGTGCTGCTGCTACAGGTGCTGCTGCTACAGGTGCTGCTGCTACAGGTGCTGCTGCTACAGGTGCTGCTGCTACAGGTGCTGCTGCTACAGGTGCTGCTGCTACAGGTGCTGCTGCTACAGGTGCTGCTGCTACAGGTGCTGCTGCTACAGGTGCTGCTGCTACAGGTGCTGCTGCTACAGGTGCTGCTGCTACAGGTGCTGCTGCTACAGGTGCTGCTGCTACAGGTGCTGCTGCTACAGGTGCTGCTGCTACAGGTGCTGCTGCTACAGGTGCTGCTGCTACAGGTGCTGCTGCTACAGGTGCTGCTGCTACAGGTGCTGCTGCTACAGGTGCTGCTGCTACAGGTGCTGCTGCTACAGGTGCTGCTGCTACAGGTGCTGCTGCTACAGGTGCTGCTGCTACAGGTGCTGCTGCTACAGGTGCTGCTGCTACAGGTGCTGCTGCTACAGGTGCTGCTGCTACAGGTGCTGCTGCTACAGGTGCTGCTGCTACAGGTGCTGCTGCTACAGGTGCTGCTGCTACAGGTGCTGCTGCTACAGGTGCTGCTGCTACAGGTGCTGCTGCTACAGGTGCTGCTGCTACAGGTGCTGCTGCTACAGGTGCTGCTGCTACAGGTGCTGCTGCTACAGGTGCTGCTGCTACAGGTGCTGCTGCTACAGGTGCTGCTGCTACAGGTGCTGCTGCTACAGGTGCTGCTGCTACAGGTGCTGCTGCTACAGATGCTGCTGCTACAGGTGCTGCTGCTACAGATGCTGCTGCTACAGGTGCTGCTGCTACAGATGCTGCTGCTACAGGTGCTGCTGCTACAGATGCTGCTGCTACAGGTGCTGCTGCTACAGATGCTGCTGCTACAGGTGCTGCTGCTACAGATGCTGCTGCTACAGGTGCTGCTGCTACAGATGCTGCTGCTACAGGTGCTGCTGCTACAGGTGCTGCTGCTACAGGTGCTGCTGCTACAGGTGCTGCTGCTACAGATGCTGCTGCTACAGGTGCTGCTGCTACAGATGCTGCTGCTACAGGTGCTGCTGCTACAGATGCTGCTGCTACAGATGCTGCTCTGCTGCTACAGGTGCTGCTGCTACAGATGCTGCTGCTACAGGTGCTGCTGCTACAGATGCTGCTGCTACAGGTGCTGCTGCTACAGATGCTGCTGCTACAGGTGCTGCTGCTACAGGTGCTGCTGCTACAGATGCTGCTGCTACAGGTGCTGCTGCTACAGATGCTGCTGCTACAGGTGCTGCTGCTACAGGTGCTGCTGCTACAGGTGCTGCTGCTACAGGTGCTGCTGCTACAGGTGCTGCTGCTACAGGTGCTGCTGCTACAGGTGCTGCTGCTACAGGTGCTGCTGCTACAGGTGCTGCTGCTACAGGTGCTGCTGCTACAGGTGCTGCTAGGTGCTGCTGCTACAGGTGCTGCTGCTACAGGTGCCTGCTGCTACAGGTGCTGCTGCTACAGGTGCTGCTGCTACAGGTGCTGCTGCTACAGGTGCTGCTGCTACAGGTGCTGCTGCTACAGGTGCTGCTGCTACAGGTGCTGCTGCTACAGGTGCTGCTGCTACAGGTGCTGCTGCTACAGGTGCTGCTGCTACAGGTGCTGCTGCTACAGGTGCTGCTGCTACAGGTGCTGCTGCTACAGGTGCTGCTGCTACAGGTGCTGCTGCTACAGGTGCTCTGCTACAGGTGCTGCTGCTACAGGTGCTGCTGCTACAGGTGCTGCTGCTACAGGTGCTGCTGCTACAGGTGCTGCATGCTACAGGTGCTGCTGCTACAGGTGCTGCTGCTACAGGGTGCTGCTGCTACAGGTGCTGCCTGCTACGGTGCTGCTGCTACAAGGTGCTGCTGCTACAGTGCTGCTGCTACAGTGCTGCTGCTACAGGTGCTGCTGCTACAGGTGCTGCTGCTACAGTGCTGTTGCTACAGGTGCTGCTGCAGGTTGATGCTAGGTGCTGCTGCTACAGGTGCTGCTGCTACAGGTGCTGCTGCTACAGGTGCTGCTGCTACAGGTGCTGCTGCTACAGGTGCTGCTGCTACAGGTGCTGCTGCTACAGGTGCTGCTGCTACAGGTGCTGCTGCTACAGTGCTGCTGCTACAGGTTGCTGCTGCTACAGGTGCTGCTGCTACAGGTGCTGCTGCTACAGGTGCTGCTGCTACAGGTGCTGCTGCTACAGGTGCTGCTGCTACAGGTGGCGCTGCTACAGGGCTGCTGCTACAGGTGCTGCTGCTACAGGTGCTGCTGCTACAGGTGCTGCTGCTACAGGTGCTGCTGCTACAGGTGCTGCTGCTACAGGTGCTGCTGCTACAGGTGCTGCTGCTACAGGTGCTGCTGCTACAGGTGCTGCTGCTACAGGTGCTGCTGCTACAGGTGCTGCTGCTAAAGGTGCTGCTGCTACAGGTGCTGCTGCTACAGGTGCTGCTGCTACAGGTGCTGCTGCTACAGGTGCTGCTGCTAACAGGTGCTGCTGCTACAGGTGCTGCTGCTACAGGTGCTGCTGCTACAGGTGC
Source organism: Closterium sp. Naga37s-1 (assembly GCA_947471745.1). Lineage (NCBI taxonomy): Eukaryota > Viridiplantae > Streptophyta > Zygnematophyceae > Desmidiales > Closteriaceae > Closterium > Closterium sp. Naga37s-1. The sequence goes on from CANJKZ010000069.1 coordinate 4,452,659, forward strand.
TGCTGCTACAGGTGCTGCTGCTACAGGTGCTGCTGCTACAGGTGCTGCTGCTACAGGTGCTGCTGCTACAGGTGCTGCTGCTACAGTGCTGCTGCTACAGGTGCTGCTGCTACAGGTGCTGCTGCTACAGGTGCTGCTGCTACAGGTGCTGCTGCTACAGGTGCTGCTGCTACAGGTGCTGCTGCTACAGGTGCTGCTGCTACAGGTGCTGCTGCTACAGGTGCTGCTGCTACAGGTGCTGCTGCTACAGGTGCTGCTGCTACAGGTGCTGCTGCTACAGGTGCTGCTGCTACAGGTGCTGCTGCTACAGGTGCTGCTGCTACAGGTGCTGCTGCTACAGGTGCTGCTGCTACAGGTGCTGCTGCTACAGGTGCTGCTGCTACAGGTGCTGCTGCTACAGGTGCTGCTGCTACAGGTGCTGCTGCTACAGGTGCTGCTGCTACAGGTGCTGCTGCTACAGGTGCTGCTGCTACAGGTGCTGCTGCTACAGGTGCTGCTGCTACAGGTGCTGCTGCTACAGGTGCTGCTGCTACAGGTGCTGCTGCTACAGGTGCTGCTGCTACAGGTGCTGCTGCTACAGGTGCTGCTGCTACAGGTGCTGCTGCTACAGGTGCTGCTGCTACAGGTGCTGCTGCTACAGGTGCTGCTGCTACAGGTGCTGCTGCTACAGGTGCTGCTGCTACAGTGCTGCTGCTACAGGTGCTGCTGCTACAGGTGCTGCCCCTGCTACAGGTGCTGCTGCTACAGGTGCTGCTGCTACAGGTGCTGCTGCTACAGGTGCTGCTGCTAACAGGTGCTGCTGCTACAGGTGCTGCTGCTACAGGTGCTGCTGCTACAGGTGCTGCTGCTACAGGTGCTGCTGCTACAGGTGCTGCTGCTACAGGTGCTGCTGCTACAGGTGCTGCTGCTACAGGTGCTGCTGCTACAGGTGCTGCTGCTACAGGTGCTGCTGCTACAGGTGCCTGCTGCTACAGGTGCTGCTGCTACAGGTGCTGCTGCTACAGGTGCTGCTGCTACAGGTGCTGCTGCTACAGGTGCTGCTGCTACAGGTGCTGCTGCTACAGGTGCTGCTGCTACAGGTGCTGCTGCTACAGGTGCTGCTGCTACAGGTGCTGCTGCTACAGGTGCTGCTGCTACAGGTGCTGGCTGCTACAGGTGCTGCTGCTACAGGTGCTGCTGCTACAGAAGGTGCTGCTGCTACAGGTGCTGCTGCTACAGGTGCTGCTGCTACAGGTGCTGCTGCTACAGGTGCTGCTGCTACAGGTGCTGCTGCTACAGGTGCTGCTGCTACAGGTGCTGCTGCTACAGGTGCTGCTGCTACAGGTGCTGCTGCTACAGGTGCTGCCTGCTACAGGTGCTGCTGCTACAGGTGCTGCTGCTACAGGGCTGCTGCTACAGGTGCTGCTGCTACCAGGTGCTGCTGCTACAGGTGCTGCTGCTACAGGTGCTGCTGCTACAGGTGCTGCTGCTACAGGTGCTGCTGCTACAGGTGCTGCTGCTACAGGTGCTGCTGCTACAGGTGCTGCTGCTACAGGTGCTGCTGCTACAGGTGCTGCTGCTACAGGTGCTGCTGCTACAGGTGCTGCTGCTACAGGTGCTGCTGCTACAGGTGCTGCTGCTACAGGTGCTGCTGCTACAGGTGCTGCTGCTACAGGTGCTGCTGCTACAGGTGCTGCTGCTACAGGTTGCTGCTGCTACAGGTGCTGCTGCTACAGGTGCTGCTGCTACAGGTGCTGCTGCTACAGGTGCTGCTGCTACAGGTGCTGCTGCTACAGGTGCTGCTGCTACAGGTGCTGCTGCTACAGGTGCTGCTGCTACAGGTGCTGCTGCTACAGGTGCTGCTGCTACAGGTGCTGCTGCTACAGGTGCTGCTGCTACAGGTGCTGCTGCTACAGGTGCTGCTGCTACAGGTGCTGCTGCTACAGGTGCTGCTGCTACAGGTGCTGCTGCTACAGGTGCTGCTGCTACAGGTGCTGCTGCTACAGGTGCTGCTGCTACAGGTGCTGCTGCTACAGGTGCTGCTGCTACAGGTGCTGCTGCTACAGGTGCTGCTGCTACAGGTGCTGCTGCTACAGGTGCTGCTGCTACAGGTGCTGCTGCTACAGGTGCTGCTGCTACAGGTGCTGCTGCTACAGGTGCTGCTGCTACAGGTGCTGCTGCTACAGGTGCTGCTGCTACAGGTGCTGCTGCTACAGGTGCTGCTGCTTACAGGTGCTGCTGCTACAGGTGCTGCTGCTACAGGTGCTGCTGCTACAGGTGCTGCTGCTACAGGTGCTGCTGCTACAGGTGCTGCTGCTACAGGTGCTGCTTGCTACAGGTGCTGCTGCTACAGGTGCTGCTGCTACAGGTGCTGCTGCTACAGGTGCTGCTGCTACAGGTGCTGCTGCTACAGGTGCTGCTGCTACAGGTGCTGCTGCTACAGGTGCTGCTGCTACAGGTGCTGCTGCTACAGGTGCTGCTGCTACAGGTGCTGCTTGCTACAGGTGCTGCTGCTACAGGTGCTGCTGCTACAGGTGCTGCTGCTACAGGTGCTGCTGCTACAGGTGCTGCTGCTACAGGTGCTGCTGCTACAGGTGCTGCTGCTACAGGTGCTGCTGCTACAGGTGCTGCTGCTACAGGTGCTGCTGCTACAGGTGCTGCTGCTACAGGTGCTGCTGCTACAGGTGCTGCTGCTACAGGTGCTGCTGCTACAGGTGCTGCTGCTACAGGTGCTGCTGCTACAGGTGCTGCTGCTACAGGTGCTGCTGCTACAGGTGCTGCTGCTACAGGTGCTGCTGCTACAGGTGCTGCTGCTACAGGTGCTGCTGCTACAGGTGCTGCTGCTACAGGTGCTGCTGCTACAGGTGCTGCTGCTACAGGTGCTGCTGCTACAGGTGCTGCTAGCTACAGGTGCTGCTGCTACAGGTGCTGCTGCTACAGGTGCTGCTGCTACAGGTGCTGCTGCTACAGGTGCTGCTGCTACAGGTGCTGCTGCTACAGGTGCTGCTGCTACAGGTGCTGCTGCTACAGGTGCTGCTGCTACAGGTGCTGCTGCTACAGGTGCTGCTGCTACAGGTGCTGCTGCTACAGGTGCTGCTGCTACAGGTGCTGCTGCTACAGGTGCTGCTGCTACAGGTGCTGCTGCTACAGGTGCTGCTGCTACAGGTGCTGCTGCTACAGGTGCTGCTGCTACAGGTGCTGCTGCTACAGGTGCTGCTGCTACAGGTGCTGCTGCTACAGGTGCTGCTGCTACAGGTGCTGCTGCTACAGGTGCTGCTGCTACAGGTGCTGCTGCTACAGGTGCTGCTGCTACAGGTGCTGCTGCTACAGGTGCTGCTGCTACAGGTGCTGCTGCTACAGGTGCTGCTGCTACAGGTGCTGCTGCTACAGGTGCTGCTGCTACAGGTGCTGCTGCTACAGGTGCTGCTGCTACAGGTGCTGCTGCTACAGGTGCTGCTGCTACAGGTGCTGCTGCTACAGGTGCTGCTGCTACAGGTGCTGCTGCTACAGGTGCTGCCACTACAGATGCTGCTGCTACAGGTGCTGCTGCTACAGGTGCTGCTGCTACAGGTGCTGCCACTACAGGTGCTGCTGCTACAGATGCTGCCACTACAGGTGCTGCCACTACAGATGCTGCCACTACAGATGCTGCCACTACAGATGCTGCTGCTACAGGTGCTGCTGCTACAGGTGCTGCTGCTACAGGTGCTGCCACTACAGATGCTGCTGCTACAGGTGCTGCCACTACAGATGCTGCTGCTACAGGTGCTGCTGCTACAGGTGCTGCTGCTACAGGTGCTGCTGCTACAGGTGCTGCTGCTACAGGTGCTGCTGCTACAGGTGCTGCTGCTACAGGTGCTGCTGCTACAGGTGCTGCTGCTACAGGTGCTGCTGCTACAGGTGCTGCTGCTACAGGTGCTGCTGCTACAGGTGCTGCCACTACAGATGCTGCTGCTACAGGTGCTGCCACTACAGATGCTGCTGCTACAGGTGCTGCCACTACAGATGCTGCTGCTACAGGTGCTGCCACTACAGATGCTGCTGCTACAGGTGCTGCCACTACAGATGCTGCTGCTACAGGTGCTGCTGCTACAGATGCTGCTGCTACAGGTGCTGCTGCTACAGATGCTGCTGCTACAGGTGCTGCTGCTACAGGTGCTGCTGCTACAGGTGCTGCTGCTACAGGTGCTGCTGCTACAGGTGCTGCTGCTACAGGTGCTGCTGCTACAGGTGCTGCTGCTACAGGTGCTGCTGCTACAGGTGCTGCTGCTACAGGTGCTGCTGCTACAGGTGCTGCTGCTACAGGTGCTGCTGCTACAGGTGCTGCTGCTACAGATGCTGCTGCTACAGGTGCTGCTGCTACAGATGCTGCTGCTACAGGTGCTGCTGCTACAGATGCTGCTGCTACAGATGCTGCTGCTACAGGTGCTGCTGCTACAGGTGCTGCTGCTACAGGTGCTGCTGCTACAGGTGCTGCTGCTACAGGTGCTGCTGCTACAGATGCTGCTGCTACAGGTGCTGCTGCTACAGGTGCTGCTGCTACAGGTGCTGCTGCTACAGGTGCTGCTGCTACAGATGCTGCTGCTACAGATGCTGCTGCTACAGGTGCTGCTGCTACAGGTGCTGCTGCTACAGGTGCTGCTGCTACAGGTGCTGCTGCTACAGGTGCTGCTGCTACAGGTGCTGCTGCTACAGATGCTGCTGCTACAGGTGCTGCTGCTACAGGTGCTGCTGCTACAGGTGCTGCTGCTACAGGTGCTGCTGCTACAGGTGCTGCTGCTACAGGTGCTGCTGCTACAGGTGCTGCTGCTACAGGTGCTGCTGCTACAGGTGCTGCTGCTACAGGTGCTGCTGCTACAGGTGCTGCTGCTACAGGTGCTGCTGCTACAGATGCTGCTGCTACAGATGCTGCTGCTACAGATGCTGCTGCTACAGATGCTGCTGCTACAGGTGCTGCTGCTACAGGTGCTGCTGCTACAGGTGCTGCTGCTACAGGTGCTGCTGCTACAGGTGCTGCTGCTACAGGTGCTGCTGCTACAGGTGCTGCTGCTACAGGTGCTGCTGCTACAGGTGCTGCTGCTACAGGTGCTGCTGCTACAGGTGCTGCTGCTACAGGTGCTGCTGCTACAGGTGCTGCTGCTACAGATGCTGCTGCTACAGATGCTGCTGCTACAGGTGCTGCTGCTACAGATGCTGCTGCTACAGGTGCTGCTGCTACAGATGCTGCTGCTACAGGTTCTGCTGCTAGAGGTTCTGCTGCTACAGATGCTGCTGCTACAGATGCTGCTGCTACAGGTGCTGCTGCTACAGGTGCTGCTGCTACAGGTGCTGCTGCTACAGGTGCTGCTGCTACAGGTGCTGCTGCTACAGATGCTGCTGCTACAGGTGCTGCTGCTACAGGTGCTGCTGCTACAGGTGCTGCTGCTACAGGTGCTGCTGCTACAGGTGCTGCTGCTACAGATGCTGCTACAGATGCTGCTGCTACAGATGCTGCTGCTACAGGTGCTGCTGCTACAGGTGCTGCTGCTACAGGTGCTGCTGCTACAGGTGCTGCTGCTACAGGTGCTGCTGCTACAGATGCTGCTGCTACAGGTGCTGCTGCTACAGGTGCTGCTGCTACAGGTGCTGCTGCTACAGGTGCTGCTGCTACAGGTGCTGCTGCTACAGATGCTGCTACAGATGCTGCTGCTACAGATGCTGCTGCTACAGGTGCTGCTGCTACAGGTGCTGCTGCTACAGGTGCTGCTGCTACAGGTGCTGCTGCTACAGATGCTGCTGCTACAGATGCTGCTGCTACAGATGCTGCTGCTACAGGTGCTGCTGCTACAGGTGCTGCTGCTACAGGTGCTGCTGCTACAGGTGCTGCTGCTACAGGTGCTGCTGCTACAGGTGCTGCTGCTACAGGTGCTGCTGCTACAGGTGCTGCTGCTACAGGTGCTGCTGCTACAGGTGCTGCTGCTACAGGTGCTGCTGCTACAGGTGCTGCTGCTACAGGTGCTGCTGTCAACATATATTTTATATGTGTTGTTTAGGTTAGTCTAGGTGTTACGTTTCTACTTACTTGCATGATTAGGGTTTGCTATATCTAGGGTTGTACTTCACATTTTCTATCAATTCATTCTTATCGTAACATGGTATCAGAGCAAAGGTCTCGGGTTCGAATCCCAGTGTGTGCACTTCGGGCATCCCAGTGCGGGGGGGTGTCAGAGGTCCACTGGTGATCCCCGATTGATCCTAGGGAAGGGTTACAGGCTCGTTGTCCTGGGGGGTTATGGGCGCACTGACCCGCTACTTAACAAGCCCTTTTATCCCAATGGTCTAGTGGTTGGGATTCTGACATGGTATCAGAGCTAGGTTTCCCTTAGGCGATTTTTCCCCTAGGCGATTTTTTCCCTTAGGCGAAATTTCTCTCGATAGTCTATGGGCCCACCACCCGCGCGCCTCGTAGCGACCCATAGCCCGAAGCGCCCTGCCCCGTAGAGCCCGAGTAGGTCGCGCCCCCCCGTCGACATCGCGCGTCACCCGTTTCTGCCCTGCGCCCCACCCGTTTTTGCCGTGCGTCACTCGTTTTCTGCCCCGCGCCCCACTCGTTTTACCCCGCGCGTTTCCCCCCAGCCCTCTAGCGCGCAGCAGACGAACGCGCGTAGCTGCGCGCGCAGCCTTAGTCGCACCCGCAGCTTCGCGGTAGTACGTCGCGGCCGCGCGCACGTGCAGCCCACCGTCTTAACCGCCCCCCAGACCTGAAAACCCGCCATTACAGACCTGAAAACCGCCGCCGAACTTGGAAACCCGCCGCCCCAGACCTGAAAACCGCCGCCCCAGACCTGACAACCGCCGCCCCACCTGGAAACCTGCTGCCCCACCCGTTCCAGGCACCTCACCCGGGATCAGCCGCCCCACCCAGTCCTCTCCACCGCATTGAACCGCACAGAACTGCACATAACTGCACAGAACCGCACAGAACCGCCGCCTTCACAGCTTCCCCACCTGAAAACCACCGCCCCAGACCTGACAACCGCCGCCCCACCTGGAAACCTGCTGCCCCACCCGTTCCAGGCACCTCACCCGGAATCAGCTGCCCCACCCAGTCCTCTCCACCGCATTGAACCTCACAGAACCGCACAGTACTGCACATAACCGCACAGAACTGCACAGAACCGCCGCCTCACCCGTAGCCCGCTGCCTTAACAGCTTCCCCACCTGAAACCTGCCTCCCCACGACCTACCACACCCGCCGTCAGTAGCCCCAGCCGATTACACTGCCGCCAGCTACACCAGCAGCAGCATAGGCTGCCCCCAGCGCACCAGCAGCAACGTAGGCTGCCCCCAGCAGAACCAGCAGAACCAGCAGAACCAGCAGAACCAGCAGAACCAGTAGAACCAGCAGAACCAGCAGAACCAGCAGAACCAGCAAAACCAGCAGAACCAGCAGAACCAGCAGAACCAGCAGAACCAGCAGAACCAGCAGAACCAGCAGAACCAGCAGAACCAGCAGAACCAGCAGAACCAGCAGCAGCATAGGCTGCCCCCAGCGAACCAGCAGCAGCATAGGCTGCCCCCAGCGCACCAGCAGCAGCTTAGGCAACTGCCTGCGCACTAGCAGCAGCATTGGCTGCCCCCTGGAGAACCAGTAGCAGCCTAGGCTGCCTCTCAGCAGAACCAGAAGCAGCACAGGCTGCCCCCAGCGCACCAGCAGCAGCTTAGGCTGCCCTCAGCAGAACCAGTAGCAGCATAGGCTCACATGGCATGTACTAGGGTTCTACAGCAGCAGGGCCAGCCGCAGCACTCCCGTCAGTTGGGGCCTGCGGGTCCAAAGTGTGGCGCCCCCAGCAGTGGCTCAGCTAGCAGTGGGCGAGACGTCGGCCCCTGCGGGTACCGGGCCCTGACAGGCCCTGGTGCTGGCACTACCTGCTGGAGTCCTGACCACACTGCGTCCAGCTGCTACCGTCGACTCGACGACCTCCACCGTGAGCGTTTTGGTCCTCACGCTATTACACCGCACTGGCCTTCGCGCCTTCGCCAGCGCACTACTGCACCAGTTGAGTCTCACCTGCCTGGTCTAGGACCCTTTCCGGCTGCACGAGTAGAGACCTGTGTTTCCAGTCTTGGTGCGTGTGTTGTTTCCAGTCCCGGCGCCTCTGAGGGTCTTTGTGTAGAAGCTGCAGCTACCACTAGTCTAGCACTAGCCTTTGTAGCTGGTTCGGGTGCGACCCCACAGACTGCACAACTTTCCTTCACCCTAGATTCTGGAGCGTCCAGCTGTTTCTTTCGCGACTGTACCGACCTCACACCACTGCGCACTCCGGTCACTGTCGCCTTGGCTGACCCCTCTGTGGGACGTGTAGTTGCTAGCAGCACCACCACTCTTCCGTGTCCGGCGGCTCCCTCAGGTTTTCTTACAGGTTACTACACCCCCTCGTTCTCTAGGAACTTGGTGGGTGTCAGTCACCTTCACGACCTAGGCGTAGTCACTACTTTCCCACTGGACGAGCCTGTTGCCTCCTGCACTGTCGGTGCCACTGGGGCGCCCCTGGCCACATTCCACAGAGAGCCGGGATCTGGTCTGTACTCACTACACACTGGGTCCCACCACACTGAGTCGGGTCAGGTCAGGTCAGGTCAGGTAGCTGCTGTGTCGTGTGACTGTCGGTCCCTCACCCACCTGTCGGTCCTCTGGCACCACCGTCTAGGTCACCCGTCGTTCCCGCGTCTCAGTAGGATGGCACGTTACCGTCTGGTCTCAGGTCTCCCAGGGTCGCTTGCACCGCTTCCCCGCTCTCCTGCGCCGCTGTGCACTCCTTGCGTCGAGGGTCGCCAGCGCGCTGCCCCTCACTCCTCCTCGTTCCCCCCCCACCACGGCTCCCTTCGAGACCCTGCACTTGGACGTCTGGGGCCCCTCTCCGGTCCTTGGCCCACGTCAGGAGCGCTACTTCCTGATTGTGGTGGACGACTACTCCCGCTACACCACGGTTTTCCCCTTGCGACGGAAGGCCGACGTGCCTACCGTCCTCGAGCCGTGGCTACTAGCGTGGGGTGGCGCCCAGGGCCTGTGTGGGCTTCGCCTACACTCGGACCGTGGTGGTGAGTTTTCTTCCACTCGCCTGGAGACGTTCTGTCAGGGTCGGGGGATCATCCAGTCTTACACGCTACCAGCATCACCGCAGCAGAACGGGGTAGCCGAGCGACGCATCGGCCTGGTCATGGAGGTTGCCCGGACCTCCATGTGCCATGCCGGTGCCCCCCAGTTCTTGTGGCCCCAGGCAGTCCGCTACGCCGCGCACCAGCTGAACCTGTGGCCCAGTGACGCACGGCCAAGGGTGACGCCGGTCTCCCTTTGGACAGGTTCTCCGGGCGTAGCAGCTGACTTCCGCGTCTGGGGTTGTCTGGCTCACGTTCGCGCCCCTGGCGCGAACAAGTTGTCTCCGCGCACTCGTGCCTGCGTCTTTCTTGGCTTCCCTTTGGACGCCTCCAGCTGGGTGTTCTACGACCCGGTCACCTACCAGTTCTTCGCTTCGCAGGACGTCACGTTCGACGAGTCTGTCTGTTACTACAGGAGTCGCCCCCACCGAGGTACTCAGGCCTTTTCCCCCCCGCTGTTCCTCACCCTTGAGCCCCCACCAGTCGCCCCGGTAGCCCCCCCCCCTTCGCGTCCTGCCCCGTCAGGTGTGTCGCACGTCACTCCGCAGTCTTCCCCCCCGCAGCGTCCAGTCCCTGTCGTGTATGGGGGTGCGGGAGGTGCAGTTGCGGAGGGTGAGGGTACTGGGGCTGCAGGAGCTGGTGGTGCCGGCTCTGGGGGTGCAGGGGTTGTGGGCATGGAGGTCACTCCTGTGGAGGACACGGCAGCCTCGACTCGGCGGCCTCGCCCTGCCTCACCCCCTCGCTTCCCGTCCGTCCCGCAGTTTCCTCCTCCTTCTTCTCTGCGGTCGGTTGCTGCGGAGCCTGGGGGTGTTCCTGCGGGAGGTACTGGAGGCCCCGGGGGTGTTGGTGGTGGAGGTGCTGGTTCTGGGGGTGCTGGAGCTGGAGGCACTGGCACTGTGGCGCCTACACCGCGCACTGTACGTTTCCTGACCCGTGAGCAGCGTCTCCTCCGGTTGGAGAGGGAGGAGCGTGAGCGATTTGAGAGGGCACAGCAGCAGCAGCAGCAGCAGCAGCAGCAGCAGCAGCAGCAGCAGGAGAGAGTAGAGGAGGAGTCACAGCAGCAGCACGAGAGGGTAGCGCAGGAGTCCCGGTCGCAGCAGCGGGTGCAGCTGCAGCCGCAGCAGGAGAGGGTAGAGGAGGAGTCACGGCCGCACCAGGAGAGGGTAGAGCAGGAGTCCCGCCCGCAGCAGCAGGTGCAGTTACAGACACAGCAGGAGAGAGTAGAGGAGCAGTCACGGCCGCACCAGGAGAGGGTAGAGCAGGAGTCCCACCCGCAGCAGCAGGTGCAGTTCCAGACGCAGCAGGAGAGAGTAGAGGAGGAGTCACGGCAGCAGCAGGAGAGGGTAGCGCAGGAGTCCCGGTCGCAGCAGCGGGTACAGCTGCAGCCGCAGCAGGAGAGGGCAGAGGCGGAGCCACAGGAGCAGCAGCAGGGGCCGGTACCGTCGCAGCAGACGCCAGAGGAGGCGGAGCAGCAGCGACTGCGACTACGCGACCTCCCCGACCCAGCACCTGCACGCTTTGTTCGTGGTCCCCTGTCGTCCCCTCCTGTTCCACCAGTTGAGTCCCTTTCCTCCTCCCAGTGGACTCGTCGTCCTCCCCTCAGTCGTGCTGTGTCTCCACAGCCCCGTCGGTCCCGTTACCGTGCAGACGGTCCGTTTCACCTTGTTCTCCGCTCTCGTGTTCCACCTCCTCCTGTCCTTCCACAGCCCCCTGAGTCGTCCCTCACTGTGCTTCACGACCCGTTGTCCGACTACCTCCGTGCCTCCCGTCCTGTCGTCTCCCGTGTTTTGTCCGCGTTGGTCACTCACCCGACTGCACCTCTGTCGTCTGTCTCAGCACTTGTTACCACTGTCTCTGGCTTTGCCTCTTCCCACCGCCTTGACTACGCCGCTCACTTGGTGAGTGGCCCTGCACGTTCTCCGTCCTCTGGGGGTGCTCCTGTCTTTCTCCTGGAGGTCGTAGAGGACAGGCAGTTCGAGCTTGGTTTTCTTGCGGCCGCTGTTCCTCATCTCTGCGCCATGCTGCTTGCCCCTGAGGGGGATCCAGACGCCCTTGACATCCCGATCCCTCGCACTCACGCCGAGGTGGTCTCGGGACCCTGGGCTTCGTACTGGATAGCAGCTGAGGAGGCAGAGATGGCATCTTATAGGTCCACAGGCACTTACGTCGACGCAGTCCCACCACTTGGGACGAATGTCGTCAGTGGCCGATGGCTCTACAAGGTGAAGCGGCCGCCTGGATCACCACCTGTGTTCAAGGCACGCTATGTTGCGAGAGGCTTCAGTCAGCGAGAGGGGGTGGACTTCTTCCAGACCTTCGCTCCCACCCCGAAGATGAGTACTCTTCGGGTGTTGCTGCATATTGCAGCCCAGCGCGACTACGAGTTGCACTCCTTGGACTTTTCCACCGCGTTCCTTCAGGGGAGCCTGCACGAGCAGATCTGGCTGCGTCGCCCGCCTGGCTTCACTGGCTCTTTCCCACCTGGGACCCAGTGGCAGCTGCGTCGACCAGTCTACGGCCTGCGTCAGGCCCCACGTGAGTGGCACGACACACTTCGCTCGACCCTTGCAGCTCTTAACTTCTTTCCGTCGTCTGCTGACCCGTCACTGTTCGTTCGCCGTGGCTCGACCCCGTTCTTTGTCCTGGTCTACGTCGACGACCTAGTGTTCGCCACTCCCGACCGACGCGCGCTGGCCTCCGTGAAGGAGGAACTGCAGAGGAGACACACTTGCACTGACCTTGGTGAGCTGCAGCACTACCTTGGCCTGCAGATCACCAGGGACAGGGCAGCTCGCACCATTACGCTGACTCAGTCGCATATGGTCGAGCAGATCCTCACGCGGTTTCGCTTCCCGTTCTCCAAGGTACAGCTCACCCCTCTTGGTGTGGATCATGGGCTCACGGCTCCACCTTCGGACGAGTCATTTGAGTCCAGTGGTCCATATCCTGAGCTGGTGGGTTGTCTCATGTACCTGATGACCTGTACTCGCCCAGACCTAGCTTACCCTCTTAGCGTCCTTGCGCGCTTTGTTGCGCCTGGGAGACACCGACCTTCCCACTGGTACGCTGCTAAGAGGGTGGCGAAGTATGTGGCGAGTACATCAGGCATGGGACTTGTCCTTGGAGGGAAGCAGCCAGTTACACTCACAGGTTACTCGGACTCGTCGTGGGCCGACGACGCGGAGACGCGTCGGTCTACACAGGGGTACTCCTTTAGCCTCGGGGCAGGTGCTGTTTCGTGGCGGTCGACTCGGGCGTCGTCTGTCGCCGGTTCCAGCTGTGAGGCAGAGGTGTACGCTGCGGCCATGGCCGCTCAGGAGCTTCGCTGGCTGTCTTTCCTTCTCACCGACCTTGGTGAGCGGCCTCGCTCTCCCCCAGTCTTGTTCGCCGACAACAGGTCTGCTGTCCTGTTGTGTGAGGAGCCCCGACTGGTTGGGAAGGCGAAGCACATCCAGCTTTGTTACTTCCTTCTGCGTGAGTTGCAGCAGCGTGGACAGGCACTCGTTCGACGTGTGGTCTCTGAGGCAAACACGGCAGATATCTTCACCAAGGCGTTGCCGCCTTGTGACCACCAGCGTTTCTGCACCCAGCTTGGCCTTGTGCCTGCCCGTCCTCACTTGCTTGCTTAGAGATGCCTTGTTCTGCATGTCTTGTACTCTTGCATCTCTTTATATTTGCTATATACCTGCATGTGGACTGGCCTTGTGGCCCCTTGCTTGCTCTCGGAGTGTGTGGTGACTTTGAGCTCCACCCTGAGATTTGTCTTGTTCTTGTAGACTGGTCTTGTGACCGTTGCTTGCTCTTGTTGTTTCTACAGGACTTCCGTCACCTAGACTATGGGGGTGTGTCAACATATATTTTATATGTGTTGTTTAGGTTAGTCTAGGTGTTACGTTTCTACTTACTTGCATGATTAGGGTTTGCTATATCTAGGGTTGTACTTCACATTTTCTATCAATTCATTCTTATCGTAACAGGTGCTGCTGCTACAGGTGCTGCTGCTACAGGTGCTGCTGCTACAGGTGCTGCTGCTACAGATGCTGCTGCTACAGGTGCTGCTGCTACAGATGCTGCTGCTACAGGTGCTGCCACTACAGATGCTGCTGCTACAGGTGCTGCCACTACAGATGCTGCTGCTACAGGTGCTGCCACTACAGATGCTGCTGCTACAGGTGCTGCCACTACAGATGCTGCTGCTACAGGTGCTGCCACTACAGATGCTGCTGCTACAGGTGCTGCCACTACAGATGCTGCTGCTACAGGTGCTGCCACTACAGATGCTGCTGCTACAGGTGCTGCCACTACAGATGCTGCTGCTACAGGTGCTGCCACTACAGATGCTGCTGCTACAGGTGCTGCCACTACAGATGCTGCTGCTACAGGTGCTGCCACTACAGATGCTGCTGCTACAGGTGCTGCCACTACAGATGCTGCTGCTACAGGTGCTGCCACTACAGATGCTGCTGCTACAGGTGCTGCCACTACAGATGCTGCTGCTACAGGTGCTGCCACTACAGATGCTGCTGCTACAGGTGCTGCCACTACAGATGCTGCTGCTACAGGTGCTGCCACTACAGATGCTGCTGCTACAGGTGCTGCCACTACAGATGCTGCTGCTACAGGTGCTGCTGCTACAGGTGCTGCTGCTACAGGTGCTGCCACTACAGGTGCTGCTGCTACAGGTGCTGCCACTACAGATGCTGCTGCTACAGGTGCTGCCACTACAGATGCTGCTGCTACAGGTGCTGCCACTACAGATGCTGCTGCTACAGGTGCTGCCACTACAGATGCTGCTGCTACAGGTGCTGCCACTACAGATGCTGCTGCTACAGGTGCTGCCACTACAGATGCTGCTGCTACAGGTGCTGCCACTACAGATGCTGCTGCTACAGGTGCTGCCACTACAGATGCTGCTGCTACAGGTGCTGCCACTACAGATGCTGCTGCTACAGGTGCTGCCACTACAGATGCTGCTGCTACAGGTGCTGCCACTACAGATGCTGCTGCTACAGGTGCTGCCACTACAGATGCTGCTGCTACAGGTGCTGCCACTACAGATGCTGCTGCTACAGGTGCTGCCACTACAGATGCTGCTGCTACAGGTGCTGCCACTACAGATGCTGCTGCTACAGGTTCTGCCACTACAGATGCTGCTGCTACAGGTTCTGCCACTACAGATGCTGCTGCTACAGGTGCTGCCACTACAGATGCTGCTGCTACAGGTGCTGCCACTACAGATGCTGCTGCTACAGGTGCTGCCACTACAGATGCTGCTGCTACAGGTGCTGCCACTACAGATGCTGCTGCTACAGGTGCTGCCACTACAGATGCTGCTGCTACAGGTGCTGCCACTACAGATGCTGCTGCTACAGGTGCTGCCACTACAGATGCTGCTGCTACAGGTGCTGCCACTACAGATGCTGCTGCTACAGGTGCTGCTGCTACAGATGCTGCTGCTACAGGTGCTGCCACTACAGATGCTGCTGCTACAGGTGCTGCTGCTACAGATGCTGCTGCTACAGGTGCTGCTGCTACAGATGCTGCTGCTACAGGTGCTGCTGCTACAGGTGCTGCTGCTACAGGTGCTGCTGCTACAGGTGCTGCTGCTACAGGTGCTGCTGCTACAGATGCTGCTGCTACAGATGCTGCTGCTACAGATGCTGCTGCTACAGGTGCTGCTGCTACAGGTGCTGCTGCTACAGGTGCTGCTGCTACAGGTGCTGCTGCTACAGGTGCTGCTGCTACAGATGCTGCTGCTACAGGTGCTGCTGCTACAGGTGCTGCTGCTACAGGTGCTGCTGCTACAGGTGCTGCTGCTACAGGTGCTGCTGCTACAGGTGCTGCCACTACAGATGCTGCTGCTACAGGTGCTGCCACTACAGATGCTGCTGCTACAGGTGCTGCCACTACAGATGCTGCTGCTACAGGTGCTGCCACTACAGATGCTGCTGCTACAGGTGCTGCCACTACAGATGCTGCTGCTACAGGTGCTGCTGCTACAGGTGCTGCTGCTACAGGTGCTGCCACTACAGATGCTGCTGCTACAGGTGCTGCCACTACAGATGCTGCTGCTACAGGTGCTGCCACTACAGATGCTGCTGCTACAGGTGCTGCCACTACAGATGCTGCTGCTACAGGTGCTGCCACTACAGATGCTGCTGCTACAGGTGCTGCCACTACAGATGCTGCTGCTACAGGTGCTGCCACTACAGATGCTGCTGCTACAGGTGCTGCCACTACAGATGCTGCTGCTACAGGTGCTGCCACTACAGATGCTGCTGCTACTGGTGCTGCCACTACAGATGCTGCTGCTACAGGTGCTGCCACTACAGATGCTGCTGCTACAGGTGCTGCCACTACAGATGCTGCTGCTACAGGTGCTGCCACTACAGATGCTGCTGCTACAGGTGCTGCCACTACAGATGCTGCTGCTACAGGTGCTGCCACTACAGATGCTGCTGCTACAGGTGCTGCCACTACAGATGCTGCTGCTACAGGTGCTGCCACTACAGATGCTGCTGCTACAGGTGCTGCCACTACAGATGCTGCTGCTACAGGTGCTGCCACTACAGATGCTGCTGCTACAGGTGCTGCCACTACAGATGCTGCTGCTACAGGTGCTGCCACTACAGATGCTGCTGCTACAGGTGCTGCCACTACAGATGCTGCTGCTACAGGTGCTGCCACTACAGATGCTGCTGCTACAGGTGCTGCCACTACAGATGCTGCTGCTACTGCTATTGCATCCCTCCCTCCCCCTCCTCCCTCCCCTGGTGGAGCCTCGTCCGCCGCCCAGTCTCAGGTGGGATCTAGCGCCAGAGGGGGAGCAGGGGGGGCAGCAGGCGGAGCAAGGGCAGGCGGAGGCGGAGGCGCAGGGGGAGGGGGAGGTGCGGGGGGAGCAGGGGCAGCGGGCAGTGTGGTAACATCGGGATTTGACTCGGTGACAGATCTGTCAGATGCGGCGCCAGGGAGTGTGGGCAGGGGGGCGAGGAGCAGGGGCAGGGGTGCGAATGTGCGGGATCGCACGCTGGTGGATTTGTTTGAAAGGCAGGTGAAGGTGCATCCTGCTGCCACGGCGCTGCTGCTGCTGCACCGGGGGGGAAGGCGAGGGGGAGCATGGGCGGCAGCAGGAGGAGGAGGAGGAGGAGGTGGGGTGGAAGAGACGAAGGTGGTGGTGAGGGAAGCCGTTTCGTACTTGCAGCTACATGCACGTGCCCTGCTGATCGCGAGGTTCGTTGCCAAGAAGCTTCCTCGCCCTGCCCTCATCCCAGCCTCGCACCGCGGTAGCAGCCACAGCACCCCTGCCGCCACCCCCAAGGCCGCCTCCTCTGCTGCCGCCGCCGCCGCCGCTGCTGCTGCTACGGCCGCTGCTGCTGCTGCGGCTGCTGCCAACGGCACGGGTGTTTCTGTTGGTTCCCCAACCGTTTCAGCAACACCAGCCGCAGGAGCAGGGGCGAACATAGCGGCAGCGGCAGCAGCAGCAGTGGGGGCAAGCCGGGCGAGACCAGAGGTGCAACTGGTGGGGGTGTGTATGGAGAGAGGGGTGGATTGGGTAGCAGCTATCCTCGGGATTATGATGGCTGGACGGGCGTATGTGCCTCTGGATCCCTCCCTGCCACGTGGCAAGCTGGAGGAGATTGTGGAGGAGTCCGGGATCATGCTCGTGCTCACGTCGCGCCATCTGGCGGACGCGCTGACGTGGATGACACCACGCTCGCCACGTGGCGCGGCCGCCATGTCAGCGTCAAGCCCGCGAGCGGCCAATCAGGGAGGGCCAGAGGAGGTAGGTCAGAGGCAGGATCGGGAGCAGGATCAGCAGCAGCAGCAGGAGCGGCGGCGGCGGCACCATCTGTTGAAACACAAACGGGCTGGAAGCTCGGGAAGTTCAGGGAAGGCGGAATCAAGAGGAGAGGCCGGTATGAGCGACAGTAGAATCAGCATCAGCAGCGATCGGAGGACTGGGGTGGCGATTTTCTTTCCCAGCACCGCGCTGCTACCGCTGCGGCTGCGGCTGCTGCAGCTTCTGCTGGTTCTGGTGGCGGGGGGCAACTGGGCCTGGATGAAGGGTCGGAGGATAGTGATGGGGAGGAGGAGGGGCAGGCAGGCTTGGGGGAGAGGCTGCTGCGCCTGGCACCCTTCCCTTCAGCCGCCGCTGCTGGTCCTGGTAGCGCTGCTGCTGGTGGTGCTGCTGCTGCTCCTGGTGCTGGTTCTGCGGGTGGGGCAAGTGAAGGGGATGGGGCGGGCGGAGTGGTGGGGGTGCCGCTGTCAGAGGCGCAGGTGCTGCTGTGGGTGGCGTACCATGCTCTGCCACACCCGCAGCTGCTGGTGCCATGTGTGGCGCCTGCAGGTGAGACCATGAGAGCAGCTTAAAACAAACCTACCTTGAAGTTGATTCTGACTTTTAAGGCGCTCAAGTGGCACAGGTGCTGCTGTGGGTGACGTACCATGCTCTGCCACACCCGCAGCTGCTGGACGAGTGCCATGTGTGGCGCCTGCAGGTGAGACGGGTGCCAGGTGAGACGGGTGCCAGGTGAGTGACATGTCCCTATTTCCCTCTCTGCCTCCATCTCCCACTTCACATGTCCCTGTCAACTCTCCTCGCCTTCAGCATTCCCCACAAGCACTTGTGACGCGCCATGCAGCGCTGCACTCTCACTTCGTTGTCGAAGGACCAGCGGCAAGCACAAGCCAAAGCATTTTTTGAACCCTCTCCCCTCCTCCCCTTCCCCCTCACTCTCTTTTCCTGCCCCAATACAGGGCCCAGTCAACTTCCCTCGGCTGCAGCGGTCCCTACAAGCACTGGTGGTGCGCCATGCAGCCCTGCGCTCCCGCTTCGTTGCTTGGCACACCAGCAAGCACAAGCAGTCGGGGAGAGGTGGCGCTGGTGGTGGCGGCAGCAGGGGCAGCAGCAGCAGCAGCAGCAGTAACAGCGGTTCGCTGCGGCTGAAAGCGGATGTGATGGATGCAGCTATCAACTCCCTCAGGACTGAGCTCGCTGCTGTTGCTGTTGCTGGTGTCGCTGGCGCTGCTGGTGCTGCTGGGAACGCCAAGGGCAGGAGGCAAGCAGGGAGAGGAGCAGCAGGAGTGGGAAGAGCCGGAGCAGGAGCAGGAAGAGGAGGAGAAAGGGTGAGTGTAGCAGCGGCTGGTGGGGAGAGCAGGGGAGGAGGTGGGGGGGGGTTTGTCTATCGGGCCCTTGCAGGGTTGTTTGCTCCGAGCCTCTTTGCTCCCAGCTTTTGGAAAACAACAGAGAGTGTGTTGGAGTGTGTCACGCAGATACACACCCACCCCACACACGGCCCTCCTTTCAAGCTCTCTCTGGTGGATATTTCCGGCGCAAAGTACTCCAAACGAAACAGGCTTATATCGGGGATAATCGCGGAGGCGAAACGGCCGTTTTGCCTGAGGACGCCAGAGGAGGTAGCGGAAACCCTAGTTGTGGGAGGCAGTGGGGCGGATGGGGAAAGTGGAGGCAGTGGGGGTGGCATGGGGGGGATGGGATTGAGTGGGGGAGGCGGGATGGGTGCAGCCGAAGTTGGGCTGTTAGCAGGAAGAGGAGGAGGAGCAGCAGCCAAAGCAGCAGTGGCGACGGCCGCAGCAGCAGCAGCTGGCAGCGGCGGCGGCGGTAGCGGCAGCAAGGGCGGAGAAGCAGCAACAGCAGCGGCAGCCGCAGCAGGAGGAGCAGCAGGGGAAGGGGAGAGCTTGTTTCGAGCGACGCTGATCCGGCTGAGCGCCACGGAGCACTCTCTCGTGCTCGTGTGGAACCCTCTTATCTTTGATGGCGTCTCCTCCTCGCTTTTTTACACCGACCTCCTCCAGGTGCCCAAAAAAAAAAAAAAAAAAAAAAAAAGAGAGGCTTTGTGCAAATTCGGAGACTTACTCTCCTCTACACCAGTGTTTTCCTGTCAGTTTTTCTTACTTCCCAGAACCAACACCTTTTCATGTTTCGCACACCTCCTGTCCAGGTTTACAAGGCGGGCGGCTCGGCAACCGACCTCCCCGCAGTCTCCAGCTACGCGGATTTCGTCTTGTGGGAAAAGGACAATTTGGCGTGTGCTGGGCACAGGGAATGGGACCTGGGGTTCTGGAAGCAAGCGGTGGGTGTACCTCCCCCAAAGATACCTCCCCAGCTGCAACCCAAGGTAGACGAAAGCGGGAGCGAACGAGGAGCGAGAACGGGCAGAGGCGGGCGAGCAGGAGTAGCAGCAGCAGGAGCAGGAGCAGGAGGAGGAGGAGGTGGAAAAGGAGGAGGAGCAGCAGCGGCGGCGGCGGCAGCGGTGGCGGCAGGGGGGCTGGCCTTGGCGCTGCGCAAGGGACATATGGAGGTATTGATAGCAGCGAGCACCAGGAGGCGGCTCGAAACCTACGCCTTCCACCGCGGTGCCACTCTCTCCATGGCCCTCCAAACCGTTCTGCACGCCTTGCTACACCTCTGGACCCACCAGCACTCCGTCGCGATCGCCGTCCCGGTCGCTAGGAGACAAATCCTGCCGCTCCAGTCGGTGATCGGGCGGTTTTCGGATGTGCTCCCAGTGGTGACGGATATGAGGAAGCATCTGAGCCCTCCGTTGGTCGTGGCTGGGCGGCTGAGATCGTTCACTTCGTCAATCAGCCGTGCCTCCTCGTGTGTGTCGTCCCGATGCGTCTCCCCCTCTACTTCCCGCCAGTATTCCGCGCTCTCCCCTCGCCTCTCTGCTTCCACTGGTGCTGCTGCTGCTGGAGGAGTTGTAGGGCCAGGTTCGGGCTTCCGACCCTCCAGCCACGGAGGCCGGAGCTCCGGAAAGGGAGAGGGGGATAGGCCCGGGTCGTCAGGAGGGAGGGGAGCAGGAGGAGGAGTGGAGGGAGGCGGTGGAGGGTACTGCAGTAGTGGGGATGACAGGGAAGATGGGGCAGGTTCGACAACGGAGAGAATTGGTGCTCCTGGTGGTGCCACTAGTTGCTTACGCCCAGGAATGCATGGGAGGAAAGGGGAGGGAAGGAGGGGAGGAGGAGGAGGGGGAGGAGGGGGAGGAGGAGGAGGAGGAGGAGGAGGAGGAGGAGGAGGAGGAGGAGGAGGAGGAGGAGGAGGAGGAGGAGGAGGAGGAGGAGGAGGTGGGGCAGGAGGGGGAGCAGGGCGAAAGCTGTGTCTTCCTAGCGAGGTGCATGCTATCGGTGATGCTGACTCGCCTCCCCTGCCCTCCCCTCGCTCCTCCGTTGGGACTGCTGTGACTGGTGCGCCTGCTGATGCTGCTGCCGCTTTGAGGCAAATCGCGGCTGCTGATGCTGATGGGACGAAGCAGGGGCAGCAGGGGCAGGAGTTTGTTGAGGGAAGTGGGGGTGGGGGAGTTGGCACTGACGTGCTTTCACTTGCTGCGGCTGCTGTTGCCGCAGGGAAGGGGGGGAGGCGTGGGGAGGGGAGCCGGCCTGGTGGAGGGAGTGGGGGGAGTGGGTTGGTGCAAGGGAAGCAGGCGGGAGGGGTGAATGGGAAAGGGGCGGAGGGGGGGGGAGGAGGGAAGGGGGGGATGATGGGAGGAGGGAAGGGAGGGGGGGAGATGTGCAACGACCAGTGGATGGCTGAGGGTGTGTCGTTCGAACAGCTGCTATTCCAAGTACATAACTCATTCCCTCACTCATCCCCTCCTTCCCTCATTCACCCAAAGTTGAAAGTCTATGGAAACCAGCTGCTCCTCCTTCACACTGCTATCTCATTCAGATTGTTGATTTGTGCTACAGGAGGGTTTTACTGTCTATCTTTTGCTTTAAGCCCGACTAAGCTTGCAGCTCGCTGAGAATATGTCACAACACCCAAAGTTGAAAGTCTATGGAAACCAGCTGCTCCTCCTTCACACTGCTATCTCGCACATGTTGAACTTATCTCTCATTTCTTCCCTCCCTTTCCCCGGTCCTCCCCTCCACTTTTCTCCTTCACACAGGTGCGAGAGCACACACTGCAGGCGCTGCAGCACCAGTCCATCTCGCTCCGTCTGCTCGCCTCCGCACTGCATCCCACCGCTCCGGACCCCTTCACCTCCCCTTTTGCCCTCGCATCCTTCGCCCTCACACACCCTGGCACCGACTCTCCCCCGAACCTACTCCCCCTAGAGGATTCTCTAGTAGGGGACCTAGATCTTGAAGCTTCTGCTGCTTCTGCCACTGCTGGGTTTGGTGCCACTGGTGCTTCTGGTGCTGGTGCTGCTTTCGCTGGTGGTGCTGCTAGTGGTTTTGGTGCGATTGGTGGGGTGGGTGGAGGGGTGTGTGGTGGGGCCGAGTTTGGAGGGAGTGTGGGCGGCGGCGGGTGGGGCGGCGAAGTGGCGCTGTTCCCCTTGGGATTGTCGCTGCGGCCGCTGAGAGACGGGCGGCTGGCCGGGCGGCTGACTTACCAGGTATTTATTGCAGGATATGTTGGGTGACACCCCGTTGTTATCTAGGCAATTTGAAATTTCAGACGATTCGATGCAGCTGATTGACTGCTGATGCCGTTGGATAAGCACTCAGCACTGCACTGAGAGCGCTTGACGTGTCCTTCCTCCCGCCCCCTCTCCCGCCCACCCACCCCCCCAGGTGGATGCAGTGCCGAGGAGCATGGCAGAGGTGCTAGCGAGGCAGGTAGAGCGGCTGGCAGAGGCAGCAGTGGAGTCCCCCCGGCCCTTGCTGCTGGATGAACCCACTGTCAGGGCGCTCAAGCAGGCACGGAGGAGAGGGGGCGGGGTGGATGGGGGGAAAGGGAGTGGCGGAGGGGGTGGGGGTGGGGGAGGGGGGATGGTGGGGCCGATTGGATGCATGCCGTTGTGTATAGGCCGCGATAGGCGGGTGCTAGTGAGGCAAGGGTCATCGGATTCGGATGAGTCTGATGTGAGCGTTTGAGGGGTGTGGGCGTTTGAGGGGTGTGGTGTGTGTGGGTTGTTGGTTGACTGAGGTGGGGGAGGGGGCATGTTGGGGGCGATTGGATGCATACCGTTGTGTATAGGGTGGGATAGACTGGTGTTAGTGAGGCAGGGGGCGTCGGATTCGGATGAGTCTGATGTGAGCGTTTGAGGGGTGTGGGCGTTTGATGGGTGTGGTGGCCGCTGGTAGTGTGTGTGTTGCTGGTTGGGTTCTGTGTTGGTGTTGACTGGGGTTGGTGAGAGCTTTTTCGTTACCAGGGGTGTTTTGTTGGGGATGGGTGGGATAGGATGGGATGGGATGGGAGGGGAGGGTGGGGAGGGGTGGGGTGGGGTGGGGTGGGTTGGGGTGGGGTGGGATGGGATGGAGCACGGTGACAGGCAGTGCAACACATGGAAGGGGTTACATTAACAGGTGAATGGGCAAGCAAGTTAAGCAAGCAAGGGGACACACTAACACACATTGCAGCAGAGGACACATTGCAGCAGAGGACTTGCAACAGCACATCTGATATGACGTGACCCACCTACCTAGCAGTGGGGTGGACGGTTGCACAAGCAAGGGACTGGGACAAGCAAGGGTCTGGCCTATTGTGCTCCAAGGCTCCCAGCAGCTACAGTACCATATACCTCCTTGATTTGATTCTATTGCTGCTAACTTAAGGCAAAAACTGTACAGCAGGTCCTACTCTGACTGTTGAGACTAGCACGTTTCAAGACTGCAATAATCGCTATCTTCTTGCCTCTATTGAGTACACCAACAATGGTAGTTACCGTAGTTGGTTGGTCCTGTATGCATCAGTATAATCAGAGAAATAGGTGGCTGTCTGCTTGGCTTGTTTCTTGGTCTTAACTTCACCATAGTGAAGTACTAACCCTAGAAGTGTTGTACCCCATAAGGAGTGCCTCACTATAGCCTACAAGTAAGATTGTACTTTGACACACCCCCATAGGCTAAGTGGGGGACAACAAGACGGTCACAAGACCAGTCAAACAAGACAACAGAGCAAAGCAAAGCAAAACTCACGGTGGATCTCAAGGACACCACACAATCCGAGCACAAGCAAGCGGCCACAAGGCCAGTTCACATGCAGAGTTATATTAGCAAGGCAGTACACTGATCACAACCTAGCAAGAGTAAACAAGCAGGTAGAAAGATATATATCACTGTACAACAAGAGCAAGTCAAGCAACCAGCAGCTGAGGCAGAGTGGCCACAAGCCCAAGAGCAGTGCAGAAACGCTGATGATCACCAGACCCAATGGCCTTGGTGAACACATCAGCAATGTTGGCCCGCGAGGCCACATAGGAAAGGCGGAGCTGATGACGCTGCAGCAGCTCACGCACAAGGAAGTAGCGAAGAGCAATGTGCTTCGTTCTGTGCTCCAGTCTCTGCTCGTGACACAAGGCAGGCATTGCCTTGTTGTCGACGTACAGAACTGGAGGAGAACGAGGCCGCTCCCCCAAGTCGGTCAGCAAGTAGGTCAGCCAGCGTAGCTCCTGTGCAGCCATGGCCCCGGCGTAGATCTCGGCCTCACAGCTGGAACTAAGCATAGAAGAAGAACGAGTGGACCTCCACGAGAGAGAACCAGGGCCAAGACTAAAGGTGTAACCCTGTGACGAACGCTGAGTCGCATGGTCTTCGACCCAAGAAGCGTCGGAGTGTCCTATGAGTACCACTGAACCCTGTCATCCAAGCATGAGCCCCATGCCCGATGTACTGCACAAGTAACGCAGTACCCTCTTCGCAGCATCCCAGTGCACCTTTCGGTGTCTACTGGGAGCCACGTAGCGAGCAAGGAGGCTGAGAGGGTACGCGAAGTCAGGTCGTGTGCACGTCATCCGGTGCATGAGGCAACCCACAAGCTCTGGGTACGGACCACTCGGCTCTACGGACTCGTCCAAACGTGGAGCTGAGAGCGAGTGGCCGGTAGACAAAGGAGTGGGCTGTGGCAAGGAAAAGTGGAAGCCGAAGCGCTGAAGGACCTGGTGCACCATGTATGACCGAGTCAGGGTGATGGTGCGCCGTGCTCTGTCCCGTGTGACCTGCAAGACAAGATAGCTACGCAGCTCACCCAGGTCAGTGCAGGTGTGTCTCTCCTGCAGCTCTGCCTTCACTAGGGACAGCACCTCAGTGTCAGCAGTAGCAAAAACCAAGTCGCCGACGTACACCAGAAGATAGAACGGCGGCAGGGTAGTGTCGGTGCGTAGAAAGAGCGACGGTTCAGCAGAGGAAGGAGCAAACCCAAGAGCCGCAAGTGTAGTCCTCAGTGTGTCGTGCCACTATTGGGGCGCCTGGCGGAGACCGTAGACTGGCCGCCGGAGGCTCCACTGGGTACCTGCAGGAAACTACCCAGTGAAGCCGGGTGGGCGGTGCAGCCAGATCTCCTCGTGAAGGCTGCCCTGCAGGAAAGCTGTGGAGAAGTTAAGGGAGTGCAGCTCGTAGTCACGCTGTGCTGCAACGTGTAGTAGCACCCAAAGAGTAGTCATCTTCGGGGTGGGGGAGAAGGTCTGGAAGAAGTCGACCCCCTGTCGCTGTCTGCAGCCTCGAGCAACATAACGCGCCTTGAAGGCAGGCGGAGAACCCGGCGGCCGCTTCACTATGAAAATCCACATGTCATCGACTATGTTCGCCCCAGGAGGAGGAACCTCGTCGACGTAGGTGCCTGTAGACTTCCAGGAAGCCATCTCTGTGTCCATGGCTGTCTGCCACTGAGAGGAGTACTCACCCGCGATCGCCTCAGCGTAAGAGCGCGGTGTAGGGATGTCAAGTGCATCCGGGTCTCCCTCAGGGCAAAGCAGCATGGATGCGAAATGAGGTAAAACGGCCGCAAGACACTCAGGCTCAAACTGTCCGTCCTCAAGTACGTCACTGCCAAGGGCAAGCTCACCCCTGACGGACGGAGGACAGGCACACTCAGACTCAGTGACAAGACTCGCGACGTAGTCGAGACGAATCCTAACTGCAAAGTCGACTAGCTCAGTGACTAGGGCAAACGCTGCAGTAGACTTAAGGTCAGGGTCAGTGACGATAGTAGCGAGGAGACGAGAGGCAGTAGGACTGGAAGCACGAGCAAGGTCGGACTCAGGGTCAGGAACGTGCGGAAGAGAGGATGCGGGAGGCTCGGGCAGGACAACACGCTGTGGAACAGAGGAAGGATGAAGTGCCATACCGTGAGTGCCTGGGACAGCAGGAGGACGAGGATGGGTGATACGACGAGCACAAAAAGGTGTGGAAGCACGAGTCTCAGGCTCACGACGCTCAGTCAGGGACTCAGTCACCTCATTGTGAGGAGCAGGCGTAGGCAGCGGGGAGCCACGCAATAGCTGTGGCTGAGACTGGTCTGTCGGTGGACACAGGAGGGGTAGAGGGAGGCCAGTGGAAGACGGGAGACTAAGAACCTGGCGAAGGGCTGAGTCAGGCGGTGGCAGGGACGACTGCGGTTGCGGGTAGAAAAACGGTCTGTGCAGGGCAGTACCAGCAGCTCCAGCTCCTCCAGCACTAGCAGCACCAGCACCTCCAGCACCAGCAGCTCCAGCAGCACCTCCAGCACCTCCAACAGCACCTCCAGCACCTCCAGCACTACCACCTCCAGTACCTCCAGTACCTCCAGCTCCAGCTCCTCCAGCACCAGCAGAACCTCCGGCACCTCCAGTGCCAGCAGCTCCAGTAGCACCTCCAGCACCTCCAGCACAAGCAGTACCACCTGCTCCGGCAGCTCCAGCACCTCCAGCACCAGCAGTACCTCCAGTACCTACACTGCCAGCAGCTCCAGTAGCACCTCCAGTACGAGCACCTCCAAGACCATCAGCTCCAGCACCTCCAATACCTCCAGCTCCAGCGCCTCTAGCACCAGCAGCACCTCCAGCACCAGCTGTACCTCCACGACTAGTAGGTCCAGCACCTCCAGCACCAGTAGCACCTCTAGGACTAGTAGCTCCAGCACCTCCAGCACCAGCAGAACCTCTAGTACCTCCAGCACCAGCAGCACCTCCTGCACCAGCAGTACCTATAGTACCTCCAGCACCTGCAGTACCTCCAGGACTAGCAGCTATAGCACCAGCAGGACCGTACCCTCCACCATCAGGACTGCCTCGCCAAACGATCCACGCACGAATCGCCTGCGGCGAGAGCGTCTCAAGTAGGTCATGCTGCGGTGGCTGTCCAGCTCCAGGACCTCCAGTAGGGTCACCCACAGCTCCACCGCCACTAGGACTTGCAGGACCCCCAGAGTCAGCACCCCCAGTCGTAGCACCCCAAGAACCAGCACCCCCAGTCGTAGCAACCCCAGAACCAGCACCCCCAGAAACCTCACCCTCTGTCTCAGCACCCCCAAGCTCAGCGCCAGCAGTCTCAGCTCCAGAGTCCACAGCAGCAGGCTGCGGAGGCGGCGAAGACGGCCGAGACGGAAAACCGACGCATCGTCAACCTTCCCCGTCCACCAGAGTGTGGGCGAGGTCTTTGGCTCAGAGACACGGGGCCAGAGGTTGAGCTGATGCGCAGCGTATCGGACCGCAAATGGCCACGGAAATGGGGAGCAGCCACATGGATCATGTAGGTGCGAGCAACCTCCATGATCAAGCCAATGCGACGCTCAGCAATCCCATTTTGCTGAGGAGAGGTCGGAAGCGTGAACGACTTTGGACGATGCCCTCATCTCGACAGAACTCCGCAAGAAGGTCAGAAGAGAACTCACCGCCCCTGTCAGAGTGCAGACGCAAGAGTGGGAAGTCCCGACTGAACCGCTCGCGCAGCTGTCGACGAGTAGCACGGATCCAGGGGATCAAAACACCGCTGACGTCCACCTTGCGCCGCAAGGGGAAGACAGTGGTGTAACGTGTGTAGTCATCAACAACCAGCAGGAAGTAGCGCTCCTAGTCCGTTCCATCGACGGGGGCTGGGCCCCAAACGTCCATGTGGAGAGTCTGCAGAGGAGCAGTGGTCGGAGGAAACTCGGAGGAGTGAGGAGCGGCGCGCTGCCGCCCCTCGACGTAGGGAAGGCACGGCGGGGCAGGTGAGCGCGGGAGGGAGGGCAGGGAGCTAGGAAGGCCAGAGACAAGGAGACGGGAGTGCATACCCCGAAGACGCGGTAGGGAGGGGTGACCGAGGCGGTGGTGCCAGAAGAGAGTCTGGTGGGAGAGTACCCGACACGAGCAAGACGCTGCAAGCTGGCCTGACGCAGACACCTGACTCGACGTAGCCACCTGGCCTGCCTCAGTCACCTGTGTAGACGCAGTGGTCAGTGTGTACAGATTAGACCCAGGCCGTCGAGTGAACGTAGCCAGGTGACGGCCAGTCCGGGAGCACGTACAGATCGCCACACGCTGCCCTCCAGGGATTAAGGTATCAACCTATACATCCTGAATGGCAGCGTTGCTCACCAAGTTCGTCGAGAACGTGGGGAGGTGGAGACCTGACAGAGAACCGGAGGGGACTGCTGGACACGGGAGGACAGTGGAGGCTCGTGCGACTACTGGGGCCCCAGTGGGGTCAGCCAGTGAGACTGGTACCGGTGCAGCAAGTGGTGTGAGTGTGGTGCAGTCACGAAAGAAGCAACGTGACGCGCCTGAGTCAAGTGTGAAAGTGTGCAAGGCCTCAGCTGAGGAAGGACCTGTGGCAGGAGACGCACGAGCACCTAAAGCTGCAGCAGACTCACTAGCACCTAGTGCTGCAGCAGACTCACTAGCACCTAGTGCAGCAGCCTCGACAGAACCAGTGACACATCGCTGAGGAAACAACCCACTAAGCACCTGAGGGGAGAAGGTTTCCTGCTGACTCTGCTGCCGCCTCTGTGCAGTACGTAGAAAACCAAAGCCTCCACCACCTGGACGGGCTCGCTGAAGAACCCACTCGCGAAGGTGCTAAGGGGTGGGGTCGTCCGGGAGAGGCAGTGACCGCCGCTGTCCAACCCTAGCCGCTGCAACTACCGTGATAGTGGCCATGACAGGCCGTGACGGTCGGTAGTAGGTCCAGCACCTCCAGCACCAGCAGCACCTCTAGCACTCCCAGTGGCACCTCCGGCACCAGCAGCACCTCCAGCACTCCCAGTCGCACCTCCAGCACCCCCAGCACCAGTAGCTCTCCCAGCACTCCCAGCAGCACCTCCACTAGCAGCAGCAGTAGCACGAGCAGCAGCAGCAGCAGTAGTGGCAGCAGGGCGGCTCGGGCTGGGCGGCGCGGCTCGGCCGGGCAGGGCGAGCCGCAGGCTGCAGGGCAGGGCGCGCGGTGGACAGGGCAGCAGGGCGCGCGCTGTGCAGGGCAGTAGGGCGCGACGCGAGGGGCAGCAGAGCATGACGTGCTGGCTGCAGTAGGGCGCGACACGCTGGCTGCAGCAGGGCGCGACACGCAGGGCAGCAGAGCGCAACGCGCTGGCTGCAATAGGGCGCGACGCGCTGGCTGCAGCAGGGCGCGACGCGCTGGCTTCAGGAGGGCGCGGCGCGCAGGGCAGCAGAGCGCGACGCGCTGGCTGCAGCAGGGCGCGACGCGCAGGGCAGCAGGGCTCGACGTGCAGGCTGCAGTAGGGCGCAACGCGCTGGCTGCAGCAGGGCGCGATGCGCAGGGCAGTAGAGCGCGACGTGCTGGCTGCAGTAGGGCGCGACGCGCTGGCTGCAGCAGGGCGCGACGCGCAGGGCAGCAGGGCGCGACGTGTAGGCTGCAGCAGGGCGTGAGGCGCGGAGCAGCAGAGCGCGACGCGCGGACTGCAGCAGGGCACGACGTGCGGGGGGGCAGGCAGTGCGAGTAGCTGGAGGGCAGCACGAGACTGTGCGAGCAGGGCCGGACAGCGCAAGGGCGCTTCGGGCGGGAACGAGTGAAACTATCGGTGGGCCCTAAAAACTTAACAGGTTTCCTGCTCTGAATACCATGTCAGAATAACTGTGCTGGAATGATTGGATTAGCAAGAGTTGGGGTACAAGTACTAACCCTAGAAGTGTTGTACCCCATAAGGAGTGCCCCATTATAGGCTACAAGTAAGATTGTCCTTTGATGCTATGACCATTCCACTTCATATGGAGCAGCTGATCTGAATGTGTACTGTGTTTCTCAGCACATCATGAAACTTGACATCTTTCAGAAAGTGTGCCTGTATACAGTACCGCATTGTGTTGTCATCATGCACTACTGCTATACTTTTGGAAATATGGTGCTTTAGAGCGTGTTCCTACGGCCTCTGGAGTTTGAGTAAAAACTCTTGATTGACTGTTGTCTGTGCTGCCCTGAAATAGTTTTGGTGGATCTGGTTTGAAATGAAACGTGTGAGCATTACTCAATCGACTCGTTCCGTCATTTGTGAAAAAATCTCTGGCAAGTGCCGCACGCGATGAAAAAGCAAGCCACATCCGACAAAACAGAGATATGTTCGCACGTGAAACTGAAATCGCGTCAGAAATATTTGCAGCGTGATCATCTGATGTGCCACGTCAGAACAATTTCGCGCGCGAATTTTTGTTGCGCGATACATGGTTTTCAATTCTTAGAAACGGAGTTCTATAACGGAGTTCTATACAGGGTTTGTAAGTTATTTATTGCTGCTGCTGTTGCTCCTAATGTTGGTGCTGGTGCTGGTGCTGCTCCCAGTGCTTGTGCTGCTAATGCTGCTGGTGTCAGTGCTAGTGGCAGTGGTGCTGGTGCTGTTGCTGGTGCTGGTGGTGCTGCTACGGCAGCAGATTGGTTGAACATCGTTCGTTGAGACAGTTGCAAAAGAGCAGCAGCTGCTGACGTGGCAGCCTGCAGAATTGGTCGAATATCCTGAGCTGACGCAGCAGCTCGAATCAACGGGCTTATATCCTGTGCTGACGTGGCAGCACGAAGCAATGGGCTTATATCCTGAACTGATGTGGCAGCATATGATGACGGGCTTGACTCCTGCACTGATGTGGCAGTTGCTGATTGGACAGGGCGTGATTTGTGACAGTGGCATTGGCAGCAGCATCCTGTGGAGGCGCCTGTTTGGCCGGTGAGCGGTGGTGCTGGGTTCGGAGGGGGATGGTGGGGTGATGAGTGGTGGAGGTGGTTGTGGTGAGGTTGTGTGGGAGGAGACTGAAGAGTATTTTGGGGAGGATAATTGGGAGGATAATGGGGAGAATCACACTGCTGCAGTTGCACACGAGCTGTGTGCTGCTGCTGCAGTTGTTGCTGTAGCTGCTGCTGCTGCTGCTGCTGCTGCTGCTGCTGCTGCTGCTGCTGCTGCTGCTGCTGCTGCTGCTGCTGCTGCTGCTGCTGCTGTTGCTGTTGCTGTTGCTGTTGCTGTTGCTGTTGCTGTTGCTGTTGCTGTTGCGGTTGCTGCTGCTGCTGCTGCTGCTGCTGCTGCTGCTGCTGCTGCTGCTGCTGCTGCTGGTGGTGGTAGTGCTGTTGTGGTGGGTGCTGGTGCTGCTGGTGGCCCTGCTGCTGATACGTTATGGGTGGCTGTTGCATGCTCCCTGCTGCTGGTGAGGGTGGTGCTATCGCAGAGATGGGGGTTTTACCTGCTGCTGAAGCCACCACTGGGAACGCAGATGCTGCAGGGGGTGCCGCTAGTGCTGATGCTGGCGCTGCTGGTGATGTTGCATATGGCGCAGGTGATGCTGACAGTTGCTTTGCTTCTGCTGATGGTGCTGCCGATGCTGCTGCTGATGCTCCTGTTGCTGGTGTTGATGCCATTGCTGCTGCGTGGCCTACTGATAAAGACCCAGCAGGCCGACGATGTAATGGAAACGAGTTTGCTTGTAGTGAAGATGCCACTAACGGGGATGATGGCAGCAGTGGCGTTGGGGATGCTGCAGGGTTTGCTGATGTCAAGTTGAAACCCGCAGGGGGGTGTGAATGAAACCCTGGCGGCGGCCGTTTCACTGGTGTCTGAGTGGGGTCAGGGAGATGTAATAGCAGTGAAGGGCTGGGGCACACATACGCGGCAGCTCCTGGTGCTCTGTTACAAGGCGCTTCACTTGGAGTAGCTGAACCAGTAACATGTATCCGGGTTGATGTAGACGGGAGTGTACTTGGAGAAATCATTCCCGTGCTTGAACCACTTCTTGCCACGGTGACAGGGAGATTGGTGCCTGGTGCTGTCGATGCACTGCCTGCTACACTGCATGCTACAGTACCAGCTGCAGTGCCGACTGCAGTGTTAGGTGCAGTAATAGCTTGTTGTCCATCCATGGCGGAAGCGGGAGTAACAAGGCAGAGAGAGCTTGCAGGCGCCTCCTGATTGAGCATCCACTCTATCATATCCTCCTCTCCACCCTTCTCATTTTCCTCCCCCCCAACTTTTCCCTCCCCCTCGCCCCTCCCACTCACCACCACTCCCCTCTCCCCCACTCCTGCAGTGTCCCCTTCCTCAATAGCAGCAATCGCGGCTCTACTCGCTGTTACTGTAGTCGCGGTTACTGTAGTTGCTGTTACTGTAGCCGAATCCGAACCCCATCCGCCCGTGTAGCTGCCTCCTCCCTCCCCCATCCCCGAAAACGCTCCCCCGGTTCCCTCCCCTAGGGCACTCCAAAACATTTCGTCGTCTGCTCCCATCCAATCGTTGAGAACGTTTGGAGGGCAGCTTTGGTTGCTCCGACGCCCACCACGGGCAGCAAAGAGGAGATCAATTTCCCCCAAGCCAATCACATCTTTCTGAGCTTCAAGTTTTGCAGCGGGCGCTGGGGGTTGCTCCTGCAGTAATTGTTGCTGCCCCGATTGATTATGTTGCCCCGGTTGATTTTGCTGCCCCAATTGATGCTGCTGCCCTAGCCGTATTTGCTGCTGTTGATGCTCCTGCTTTTTGTGTTTCAACCCTCCCTCCGTATCTTGCTCCCCCACTCGAAGCACCTTCCCTCCCTCCCCCCCAGTCAATATCTCTCTGCCTGCCTCCGCTTTGCAATCCGAGTTGGTCGTTATAGGAACATCCGCTGAGACGTTCCCCCGTAACTCCGCCTCCTCCGCCGAAACATTTCCTCCTCCCCCCATGGTTTCGCCAATGCCCCTGCCAATCTCCTCCCCCGCGCTGCCGCCGCAGCTAACCCCCGCGCTTGCCCCCCCAACACTCACTTTCCTCCGCCGCGACCTCAAGCCCCTGAACGGCCTGCAAAGTTCCGACGTGGCGCTCTGTAAGCTTGCCACGTGTTTCGCGGCGCCTTCCCTAATAAGCCTCATCGTCTCGATCCCGAGAGCAATCTGCAGCCGTCGATCGACTTTTCCACCGTTTTTCGCCAAGACCTCCGCGAATTGCGCCGCGTATTCACGACTCCCTTCGAAGTTCACTCTCGCGCGTGATCCGCGAATCGCGAGCGCCGCCGCGTCGTACGCGAAAGCCGCTTCGTCCTCCGTCGCGTACGTCCCTAACCACACGCGCGCGCTCTTCGCGGAGTCTCGAATCTCCGCCGCCCACTTCCCCCACGGGCGCTGGCGCACCCCCCGGTAGTGCAGGTAGGGGGAAGCGGAAGCCAAAGAGAGTTCGGACGGCGAGGGGAGGGGGAGCGACGACGAGGATGGGAGCGAGAGTGGGGAGGGCGGGGGGAGAGAGGAGGGAAGAGAGATGGAGGGGAGAGTGGAAGGGGGAAGGGAGAGTGGGGAAGAAGCGGAGAGTGGTCGAGGGGACGCGAAGGGGAGGGAGAGCGGGGATGGCGGGGGGAGGGAGAGCGGCGCGAAAGTTGCGGAGGAGGAAAGACCGACTCGAGAGCCTGTCCCCGTCTGTCGTGGGGTGGATGGATCGGAAAATGACACGTGTCGTTCCGTAACAGGTTTCGAGTCGCCAATGATAGGTTTTGAGCCAGAGAGACCGCGGCTCGACTCCGCAACCGGCACCCTCTCCCCCAGGCTTGAACTGCCTCTGGCGCCGTGAACGACGCCGTCAACAGCGCTGCTACAAGTTACGGCATTACTGTCAACGTCCGCTGCTAGGTTCGGCGACTCGTCCGTGCTACCCCTCGTTTGCGGAACACCCTGCGACTCCCCTGCGACTTCGTGCGACCAGGCTGGGACGCCAGGAACGTGGACATCGGCGGACATGCTTTCGCAAGGCTCTCTAACTGACGGGAGCGCAAATTCCGGGATACTCTCAGGTAGCAACGCGGCCCCGCAGCCGTCAAACGCGTCGGTGCTAAACGGCAGCATCTCGGCGAGCGGGTCAAGCGACTGCTGTCGCTCGCAAAGAACAGCATCCCCTTCGCGCTCGTCGCCCATCACGTCGCTCATCACGTCGCCAAGAGTCGCCGCAGGGCGTTCGGCGTCGCATCGCATCCATTCGGGAGAGACCATAGCACCGTCAAAAGGGCCTACTAAGCTGGTCGCACCATTACTAGTAGTACCCTCAGGACCGTCGCCGAAGGCGGGTGACGACAGGAAGAGCTCTGAAGCGGAGAGCATTCCATCGTTGGAATAAAACAACGGACTTTCGTCGTCTCGATACTCCATGGCCGCTGATCGCGGAAAAAGTTGATCTGTAAGTCTCGCGCCGCCTGCTTTTTCGAGGTACGAACACCGTCCTGGCTAGGAATATGAGAATACGTGAATATGCGGTGATCAGCTTCACTTATGATATGACCCGTCTGAAGCAACTCTCGATACAGTAACACCCTTACTAGGACCACTGAAGGTACCAGCGAATAGTTTAACCGATTGGACGCCGAAGCATGGGCGATGCGGTGGTAATGGCGATCGTGCGGAACCGCGAGGCGGTAGTGATAAGTTATGGACCTCGAATCCCGGCGCATCTCTACTTCTTTACGAATGTCCCGACCAGAGCAAGTGTTCTTGCCGATAGGCGAGGTTCAAGCGCGGGAGATTCAAGGTTAGCGCATGCTTCGGACGATGGAGAACGCATTGGAAACACAAGTTGCATCGGTCAGGGCTGCAAGGGAGGAACCATGCTTGTTCGGCGGATGAGGCGCTGTAGGGAGACAGCAAGGATTCGCCCGTTTCGGCTGGTCAGGGCAGCCAAACTGGGAGCGGCCTGTGACGTTGCGTGGAGTGGCATCACGAGTGTGAGGAGCGATTAGCGGGAAAGACGGTACTGTAATTCGGTGGGTACGTGGTTAAAGGAAATACACGAGGAAGGTCCGTTGTTTTGGCAAGAATCAGCAGCAAATGAGCAACAGAGTTGAGTAGACCTGGAAGCCAGAGGGACACAGCTGGAGTTGTGGAGCGGGGCAGGGGGGGGCGTGTTGACGGGGGCTGGAAGGAAAAAGGAGCGAGCTGATGCAGTTGAGCTGGGCTGAGATGGGAAGGAAGGGAATGACACAAACGTGCGCTGGGCATACAGGTTCGGCCGCGCCGCAGGGGAGGGTATAAACGAAGTGCAACTTTGACATGCTAGGATTTCCCAAAATTCCAACAAATAAAATGCCATTTGAAGTGACTGATTCGACAGACCACGGTCAGATGGAACTTTGCTGAACCGCAAGTCGCAGGCACAAGGGTGGCAGTACGTGGAGGAACACTGTAGCTGAGCGCCTCGTCGTTTGATGACTTCGCTTGGCCTTGGGCAATTTCCATTGGACGAGTGCCCCGAAATTCTGAAGTACGGCTGCGATATTGTTGTGGCAGGTGGCGGAAGGGGGGGAGGGGAGGGGAGGGCCGAGAATGCGCAGCCGGGAAGAGCACCCCCACCCCACTCTCCCCACAACTTTGCAAAAATCCTTTTTTGCAAAACCTTCGATCACCAGTTCGCCACGTTCACAGGCATTCACAGGCATGTCGTGGAACCGTCAGAAATCGGAACGAATGTCGGTGATAGCGGCTTTATCCGGTGAGGTGATAAGTAAAAGCTTCCGTACACTCCTATTGGTCGCACAAAGGGCTCTTGATGTGGGTATCTGTGCCATCCCCACGTGGCTCCACTTAAAATATGCTACCGTTATGACTGCCGATGTTCTACATTCTATAATGTATTTCATCCACCAAATGATTATACTTACTGAATATAACTATATATTATGACCACTTTTTGTATGTAAATGCATATGCTTAAGCACTCCTTGTTATGACACATAAAACAAACCAAAAAAAATATATAAAAAAACCCACACAATCACCTCTGAAGCCATGCGGCCACTTTTACGGTTAGTTTCTTTTGTTTAAATTATGGCAGTGGGGTGACGTGTACTGTAATTAATGATTGATGCTAAATAAATAAATAAGAAATCACACAATCATCAAAGCGCACTCCAGAGGGAAAATGAGCTGAACATTAAAGTGGAATGAACATGCATAACGGAACAAACGGGATGGACCTCGATATTGTCGCAACAATTTTAACGAGGATCTGGCATTGTCTTTATTTTCTAGATTCCAGTTTCTTGTAGGACAATATCTAGGATCCGAAGTAACTATACCTAGGTGACTAGGTCCTGTGCTCCAGTCTACTGGGGTTTATAACTGTCGCACATCGCTGGAAGATTCGTATGCCAGCATTCGCCTCGTCTTCTCTCCTGTGAATTTCGCCGAAGTTTGAGTCGAATCAGAACCATTCACCGCATTGCCAAGGTCTATTCTCCAGTCTAGTTCTCCGACGCACTGTCCATGGCTGCTGCGACCGACCCTGCGGTATTCACGAAGCTTGCGGAAGATAAGGCGTCGGAAACGAATGGTCTCGGAAGTTCAGCCGGGAATGGCGGGACATCTGACATGCCGGCCGTCAGCTCAGGGGATGTAGTCACAGGAGGATTGTCGGATTCCATCCCCGCTGCTTCTAACGAAGCGTACGAATCCTGTTAACGAAGCTTACACGATAGGATCCACGAACGAAGCGTACGACTTGATGCCAAAGATTAGTTACCCTCCCTGCCAGCAGACTCGGTTCCGAGCTTCATGTTCTAATATTAAGCCAGTGCACCTCTTTCCCTAATTGAATTCGTGATCTGACACCGAATCATATCGAGCTCTCACTCCCGGCAAACGCTCCCCATGATCCGTCCCCTATCCGTCCCCTCCCGTCCCTTATCCGTCCATACCTCTAATGCGACTGGCTCCTTCCGCAGAAGCACGGGAGACGCGGTCCCGTCAAAGGCAAACGTAGAGACGAATGCCGCTGCGACGGAAGCAGCAGCAGCAGCAGCAGCAGCAGACGGGGGTGGAGCGGGAGGGGGAACAGAAGGAGACAGCTGGCCCTCAAGGGAAGCCAGTTCGGATAAGAACGCCGATCCGACTGAAGGAGCCAATCAGGCGGAGGAGGGGACTCCGCGCGGGGATGGCGGCGAGGGGGCGGGGGGGGGCGGGGGGCATACGATGATCGGCGGGAGCATCGTGGGGGACGTGCTGTACAGCATCGCTACGGGCGAGGAGGAAGGGCGCTCGCGCGCTCGCATCCTCGCATTTGCCGCGAAACGGTACGCGGGAGAGAGGGAGAGGGGGGTGAGAGAGGAGGTTGAGATAGGGGAAGGCCGAGAGAGGAAGGGTTGAGAAAGGAGAATCGATTCCACAAGCATCCCCACTCAAGTGCCACATCCCCACCCACTAATCGACCACACACACCCCCACACGCACGTTTCACTCCCACTCACGCTTGTCGCCCGCAGGTACCAGACAGCAGTGGAGCGCGATCTGCGTGACTATGATGCACTCTCCAACTGGGCGCTGGTGCTGCAGGAGAGTGAATGGAGCTTGTACCCCCGCAACCACATGTCGCCCCCACCCGTCCCCTTCACAGCTATCAGACAGCAGTGGAGCGCAATCCGCGTGACTATGATGCACTCTACAACTGGGCGCTGGTGCTGCAGGGGATTGGAGTGAGAACAAGCTTGTACCCCCACACCCACCCACCCGTCCCCCCACAGCTACCAGACAGCAGTGGAGCGCAATCCGCGGGACTACGATGCTCTCTACAACTGGGCGCTGGTACAACAAGGCACACACACACCTACATATCACACTCTCGCCCCGCCCCTCCACAGATACCAAACTGCTGTCGAGCGCAATCCGCGGGATTACGACGCGCTCTACAACTGGGCGCTAGTGCTGCAGGAGAGTGCGGACAACAGCGGGCCCGAAGCAGGGCTGCAGGGGAAGGACGCTCTCCTGGAAGAGGCGTGCCGCAAGTACCAGGCCGCCAGTGTGCTGTGTGGCACGCTGCATGAGGTGAGGGGGGGAGAGGGGTGGGAGGCGGGCAGAGGTGAGGTAGACAGAGGGGTGTAGGGAACGAGTGCAGCAGGGCGGGTAACTGGCGCTCTGCTGGAGGAGGCGTGCCGCAAGTACCAGGCCGCCAGTGTGCTGTGTGGCACGCTGCACGAGGTGAGGGAGAGAGAGAGGAGGCAGACAGAGGTCTGTGGGGCGTGAGCGAGGCAGGGCGTGTTAAGGGCACTGGTTCCGCAAGTGCCAGGCTGCTAGCCTGCTGTGCAGCACCCTGCTTGAGGAGCGGGGGACAGAAGGGAGGAGGGAGACAACGGTGAGCCAGACAGAGGGCTGTAGGGCGTGAGGGCTGCATGAGGTGGGGCGGGGAGTAGGGTGGGAAGGGGACCGAGGTGAGGTGGTCAGAGGTGAGGCACACACTGGGCCATTGCCATTTCCGACTGTGCATTCTCCTCCTGTTCCCACTCCCCGCCTTTCAAAGGTTCAACCCCCCTCTTCTTCCTCTCTTGTCCCTTCCATTCACATTGGGCATTCACCGCAGGCGTTCTACAACTGGGCCATTGCCATTTCCGACCGAGCCAAGATCCGAGGCAGGACTGCCGAAGCTGAGGACCTCTGGAAGCAGGTACGGTGACAAGGCATGGTAACAGGTGCGGTGACAAGGCATGGTAACAGGTGCGGTGACAAGGCATGGTAACAGGTGCGGTGAGGTGGTGGGAAGCATGGGAACGTCTGGGTTTGAGCCCTGAGTTGTGCCTTGAGTAGGATGTGGAGGTTGAGAGGAGGCATGGTTGCAGGTGCAGCGAGGCGGTAGGGAAGGCTGGGGAAGACGACGGTTTCAATGGCTGAGGAGTTATGCCTTGAGTAGGGTGAGGAGGTTGAGGAGGCATGGGGAGGAAGCATGGGAGGACGAGGGTGGTAGCAATTGGCTGTAGAATCTTAAAAAGAGGAAGAGGATGGTTGAAACTTGGTGCCAAATATTGCAATGGTAATTCCACCACCAAGGACATTAATCTTCCCCTCTCCCACCCCACCAGGCGTGCAGCAAGTAGAGAGGGCAGTGAAGCTGAATTGGGACTCGCCTCAGGCGCTCAACAACTGGGGGCTGGCGCTGCAGAAGAAGGCCAAGACGTATGCTACCAACCCTCTCCCTCTGGGCTCGTGCACCCCTCTCAACCCCTCCCAACTCCCTTCACTCACGCACCCCGCCAGGCGTGCAGCAAGTACGAGCGGGCAGTGCAGCTGAATTGGGACTCGCCCCAGGCGCTCAACAACTGGGGGCTGGCGCTGCAGGAGCTGAGCACCATTGTGCCGGCTAAGGACAAGCGCAAGGTGGTGCGCAAAGCAATCAACAAGGTGAGGAGAGCGGTGACATGCTGGCATGCAATGCAAGGCAATGTGGGGATTGGGCCCTCAGATAGACCTCAGCGCTGCAGGAGCTGAGCACCATCGTGCCGGCCAAGGACAAGCGGAAGATGGTGTGCAGGGCGATTAACAAGGTGAGGAATGAGGGCCGACGAGTTGGCATGCAATGCAAGGCACTGTGGTGGCCCTCACATAGACCTCATTGCTACAGGCTAAGGGCAACTTTTGAGTCGACTCAAATGCAAGGCACTGTCGAGGCCCTCAGACGATTTTTGAGACGTCTCAAATATAGGCCCTCAGATAGACCTTATCGCTGCAGGCTAGGGGCAAGCGCAAGGTGGTTTGCAAGGCAATCAACAAGGTGAGACGGTTGATCAAGAGGTGGGCTCTGCGTGTGCAACCAGTTTAGCAGCAGTGCACACATGCATGCATGTGTGCAGTGCACCTCTTACATTTACCCATTCTTACATTCTCCATTTTTCCGCACCCTGTTCCATCTTCCCCTCCCCTTTTTCCCTTCTCCCGTGCTCCCTCCCCCCTGCTGCCCCCACCCCACCAGTTTCGAGCAGCCATCCGCCTGCTGCTAAACTGGTTGCACACGCAGAGCCCACCTCTTGATCAACATGTGTGCAGTGCACCTCTTACATTCACCCATTCTTACATTCTCCATTTTTCCGCACCCTGTTCCATCTTCCCCTCCCCTTTTTCCCTTCTCCCGTGCTCCCTCCCCCCTGCTGCCCCCACCCCACCAGTTCCGAGCAGCCATCCGCCTGCGCTACGACTTCCACTCTTCCATTCTGCATTTTCTCCACCCTGGTCCATCATCCCCTCCCCCCACACCCCCGCTTCCCCTGCTGCCCCCACCCCACCAGTTCCGAGCAGCCATCCGTCTGCGCTACGACTTCCACCGAGCCATCTACAACCTCGGCACTGTGCTGGTATGTGCTGGTATGTGCTGGTATGTCCTGGTATGTGCTGGTATGTGCTGGTATGTGCTGGTATGTGCTGGTATGTGCTGGTATGTGCTGGTATGTGCTGGTATGTGCTGGCATGTGCTGGTATGTGCTGGTATGTGCTGGTATGTGCTGGTATGTGCTGGTATGTGCTGGTATGTGCTGGTATGTGCTGGTATGTGCTGGTATGTGCTGGTATGTGCTGGTATGTGCTGGCATGTGCTGGTATGTGCTGGTATGTGCTGGTATGTGCTGGTATGTGCTGGTATGTGCTGGTATGTGCTGGTATGTACGCAATCCAGTGTTCAAATCCCTCCAACCTCCTAATTGTGCTAGAATCACCGAGATATTTCTTTCCTTCCCTTGTTAACCTCCCCTAACTCCCTACCCTCTCACCCTACCCTCCCGTCCCCCCCGTCCCCTCCCTCCCTTTCTTCCCCTCTTTGCTTCAGTACGGGTTGGCAGAGAATACGACGAAGCAGGCAAAGAGCAAGAGGGGGGTCATGTTCGAGCGCACCACCCACCCTCTTTTCTGAGCCAACCCAAAACACACTCTGCCAACGGGATTCGTTGGAGTGTTCTTCCCAACCAGTCAGATTTTCCTGCTTCTCCTGCTTCCCCACTGCCTTCCACCGTTCTTCAGTATGGCACAATGAAACAGGCAAAGAGCAAGACAGGGGTCATGCCCAACCGCACCACCCACCCTGTGCCATGTTGCCACCCACCCTTGTTGCTTCCCCCCTTCCCCTCTCCCGCTCTTCCCCTCCGCACGTCGTCTCCCTCCTGCCAGTTCGGGCTTGCAGAGGACACAATGAAGCAGGCCAAGAGCAAAACAGGGGTCATGCCCGACCGCTCCACCCCCCACACAGCACACACCCTCTATTCTGAGCCAACCCAAGACCCACTGTGTCAAGGAGTTCAGTTAACCAACCAGTCTGCTTCGTCTGCTTCTGCTTTATCTTCTCCCCCCACCACCCACCACCCGCATCCACTGTTGTTCAGTATGGCTTGGCAGAGGACACAATGAAGCAGGCCAAGAGCAAGACGGGGGTCATGCCTGACCGCACCACCCACCCTGCCAACGAGGTCTACAGCCAATCTGCTGTCTACATCGCTGCTGCTCATGCTCTCAAGGCTGATTACCCTGTGAGTGGGCAAGGGGGGAAGAGAGAGTGCGAGCTGGGTGGTAGCCGTATGCCTGGCCACTCTCAGCACGTGTATGAAGAAGTGTTTTGAGACGTCTCAAAACACCCGGTCAACGAGGTCTACAGCCAGTCCGCTGTGTACGTCGCTGCTGCTCACGCCCTCAAGGCTGATTACCCCGTGAGTGTGCTGAGTGGGGAGTTAAAAGAGCAAAAGAGAGGAGAGGGGAGAAGGGAGGCCTGCTTTCTGACTGCACCACACCCGAGCAATCTACAGCCAGTCTGCTGTGTACATCGCTGCTGCTCACACGCTCAAATCGGACCACCCTGTGAGCGAGAAAGGATAAGGAGGAGAGGGAATGTGTGGGGAGGAGAAATTGAGTGAGGGGGAGAGGAGGTGGTTTTTGAGAATTCTCAAAAGCCACCCTGTGAACGAGCAAGGATAACGAGGAGAGTTGATGTTCGGGGAGGAGAAATTGAGTGAGGGAGAGAGGAGGTGAGGAGACATCCATGCATATGCGCATGCCCCTTCCACATGCATATGCACATGCCCCTTCCACATGCATATGCACATGCCCCTTCCACATGCATATTCACATGCATATGCACATGCATATGCGAGATGCGTTTTTCATTGCAACTTTCGGGCATGTCTGATGTTTCCTCTCACTGCATCGTTGAGGTGCCTGAAGAACCGACTCTCACTGAATCTTGCCTTTCTTCCCGCGCGTGTGTGTGTGTGTGTGTGTGTGTGTGTGTGTGTGTGTGTGTGTGTGTGTGTGTGTGTGTGTGTGTGTGTGTGTGTGTGTGTGTGTGTGTGAGTGTGTGTGCATATCTTCCCCTGGCCTGGACAATTGGGATGACTCAGGTGTACCGCAATGCTCTCCGGCTCGTGCGAACCATGGTGAGCTGTGTAGAACACATGCACATGCACTCAGGCACACGCACAGCACAAGCACATGCACACAAACATGCATACGCGCTCGCAAGTGCACATGCATCTCCCCAAGCACCCTCACATGCACACACACATTCCGTTGGATATGCACTCGCACACACACTCGCACACACACTCGCACACACACTCGCACACACACTCGCACACACACTCGCACACACACTCGCACACACACTCGCACACACACTCGCACACACACTTGCACACACACTCGCACACACACTCGCACACACACTCGCACACGCACTCGCACACACACTCGCACACACACTTGCACACACACTCGCACACGCACTCGCACACACACTCGCACACACACTTGCACACACACTCGCACACACACTCGCACACACACTCGCACACGCACTCGCACACACACTCGCACACACTCGCACACACACTCGCACACACACTCGCACACACACTCGCACACACACTCGCACACACACTCGCACACACACTCACACACACACTCGCACACACACTCGCACACACACTCGCACACGCACTCGCACACACACTCGCACACGCACTTGCACGCGCACCTGCCCATACACATACAAGGACGTGCGCTTTTCTATAAGAACAGAGGAATCCTAAACCTCACACATATGATTCTACCACTGTCATAAGTTTTTTCATGCCATTTTCAAGGCAACTCAACAGTCAGTTCAGTGCCACTGCCATGTCATCAGATAAGAAACTTAAATTATCTAGCTGCCACAACAGTGGGCAGGAGTAACATAACTAATTCCCCATCCCTTTCTTTCCCTCTCACCACCTTATGTCCATGCGTGCCCAGCTGCCCCTCCCGTATCTCAAGGGCGGCTACCTCACCGTGCCACCTGGCGGCAACTCATTGGCTCCCCATGCGGAGTGGCTCAGGCTCTGGTTTGTGCTGGACCATGAACGGCTCAAGGAGGTGCGTGCTGCTCGCGTTGTGTGCGGCTGAAAAATGTGCGTGCTTGAGTGGCTTGAAAAGGGTTTGTTTGGTGCCTGGAAGCCTGTTGGGGTCTCTGTTGCTAGGGGCCATGCTGTGTAAGGTGTTCTCCTCGCTCTCCACACACGCTCCGTCACACTCTCCTCACGCTCTCCGCACGCTCCCTCACACTCTCTTCTCACTCCCCTCTCACTTGCCACCCTGACCCAATTTTTCTCGCCCTTCATCCTTCCCTCTCAATTCCCCCAGGGCAAGAAGCCCGAGCCTAAGCAACCCCACAGCAACCTGACCTCCCGCCGCAACACAGCCCACTCCCAGACCTCCGTAACAGCTTCGATCGTCCCCAAGCCTGAGCCCGCTCCACCTACTGCTGCCGCACCTGCCGCGCCCGCCAACGCCGGAACCCCTGGTTCAGCTGCTGCCACGTCAGACGGGGGAAGGTGGTCAGACGGGGCGATGGGTGGGCGGCCTAATTTGTTGTCTAGTTTGGAGGAAGGAGTTCCTGCACTGCCGCCTCCACCGATTCAAGTGGATATCGGCCAGATTGTGTCAGTGGAGGCTTGTGCTGATCTCAGCCTGCCGGCTGGCGGGGGCATTGTGCTGGACACTGTAGATGGGCCATTTTACATGGTGAGTGCATTATTAAGGTTTTATGCACATGAGACCGTGAGAATATTAGGGAGAATATTTGTTTTCCGGTTGCCTGTGTGTTTTTCTTATGGTCACCGAGATTTTATTGTGGTGCTTGCAGGTGGCGGACGATTGGGACTCCATGGATGCTTGGGTGGATGCAATTCGCCTGGTGTACACCATCTATGTGCGAGGAAAGTCTGAAGATCTTGCGGCTGTTCTTGCTGCTTAGATGAAGTCACAATGATATATTATACCCGGAAGAATGGTAAATATGTTTTTTTTTCAGACTCTTCATGTTTGCTCTAGTTATCTAGTGTGCCGACTTAGTCTCAACCATGTTGCTGTACTTTGCCCATTAGTGTACATCGGTGCGCCAGATTGTTTCGCCAGTTTATCTCAACCTATTGCGGAAAGGATGGGAGCCCATCCGCAAATCCCAAATGACCAAGTGATTCATATCCTCGGTACGCTACTTCTCGTTTCTGGTCCCGACAATTTCTCGGCACTGTATTTCAATACCATTTTGTATTCCTTGTTCTCTTGAACCTCCCTGTTCCGCACCAGCCTCCCTTGGGAACTGTTTTGCTTGCGCCTCTCTGACTGGACTTGGAAGCTACGTTTTCAAAGCCCTGTCTCTCACCTATTCCACCTTCCTTTCTGCCCTGGGGTGGTCCCTTCTCTTGTAACTCTCAGACCGTCTAGTCACAGAAGTAGCCATGGCGCCCAAAGGTGAGGGCGCGAAAGTGTTACGCGTCGTCTAGTTTGATGTTTTCGGTTTCCTTCCGGGGTTATGTAGTACCGTGGACTCGTCATAGTGGAAAATTAGGGCAAAAGTCTAGCAGAATGTGACTAGCCGTTGGATTAGGGTTTCTTACTGCCAGCCCGTGTTTTCGTGACCCTTGAAGGTGGTCGTTGATGCGATTCGTGCGGGATTTTTCCTCCCGGAGTTTTCTCTTAGAACCCGCGGCAAGATATGTTAGATTTGATGAAACAGATACCGCTCGTACCGTTCGTTGTCATCGTCGAACCGTCTGGTTCACATTGCGTGCATCAGTGTTATGCGAAATAGTCTAGAATCAAAGTACGTCTCTCCCGTATCCGTCAACCTGTTTGGTGGCTTTCTTACCCTTGTTTCTTTCACCAGGCAAGCCCGATGCCAAGGCTCAAGCCGCAAAGGCCGCCAAGGCCCTGAAGAAGACGAGCAGGAAGAAGATCCTCAAGGTCCGGACGTCCGTGCACTTCCACCGGCCCAAGACCCTGAAGAAGGCTCGCAGCCCCAAGTACCCCAGAATCTCGGCTCCTCCCATGCAGAAGCTCGACCAGTTCCGGGTGAGTGGATCTTCACGTGAAACTTCGTTTGTATGTTGGTTCTGCGTGTTTTTGAATGTACTACAAAATTCCTGATAAAACTCGGAAGTACCCCAGAATCTCGGCTCCTCCCATGCAGAAGCTCGACCAGTTCCGGGTGAGTGGAACTTCGCATTAACCTCTGTTTGTGTGTTGAGTTGGCGTGTTCTTAAGTCTACTGAAAAACATTCTGGAAAATGCTTGGAGCTATGTTCCTGAAATTCTGGGTGAGTGGATCTTCATGAATCTCTGCTTTCATAAAGTCGTTTGGTACACATCTTCCTGAATGTTTAACTGGGTGGAGCAGGTCAGTGGTGGACGAGCCAGCCTTTTTTAGTCAGATTACGGTCCACTTCGGAGATGCCAAGCGAAAGATGGTTGGTGGCTTCTTGTCGCACGCATGGCGCTAGGTGTTGCTGACGCTGACTCTCTGAATAGCGGATGGAGATCGTCTCCATTAGTTTCCATCACGAGAAGTTTAACGACGACTAGGAGTAGGCGCGCTCCTGGAAGGACCGTCACTATCTAGCTGGCTGAATTCACGCTTGTCGGTATTTTCGTTCTCAAGGCGTCGTGATGGCGATAGCCTAGACAACTGACTGACCAGTCCACGACGTTCCGCGTTTATA
Organism: Closterium sp. Naga37s-1; assembly: GCA_947471745.1. NCBI lineage: Eukaryota > Viridiplantae > Streptophyta > Zygnematophyceae > Desmidiales > Closteriaceae > Closterium > Closterium sp. Naga37s-1. Next base: position 4,497,628 of record CANJKZ010000069.1, read on the forward strand.
GGTTCCCTAAGAGTAGTCAGGGCATTCCGATCGCTGCTTTCCTGAACGACGAATCGAAGCATCTGAAGACCGTAGACTTTCTTAACGCCGGGTCTGAGACTTCTTCAGGTTGTCGAGTTTTCGAAGGCCTGGTCAGAGGCATTCCAAGCTGCTGATTACTAACGGTTACTCTGGAGGATTTGGTGATTTGTAGATTTTCCGGACGCCTTGTTAGAGACATTTCGAGCTTTTGTTCATCAAAGCGGCTAGTTAGAGAGGCTCTGAGACCCGCGTTCGCAGGAGGACTTTCAAAGCCATTCCAGAGTGCAGATAACTCAGAGCCGTAGATGCTTATTCTGACAGAAGAGCCGATTATGCGAGATGGTTCCATTTTCGTGCCGAAGTTTCTCGCTAATTCCTCGTCCTACCAGGTGCTGAAGATCCTTTTGACCACGGAATAGGGGATGTATTTTTTTCGGAAACAACATTGTCACGATGCTAACATTTTCGTACTCTTCCGTCTGTCATTTTCCCGCTAATCTCCGGTCCTCCCAGGTGCTGAAGTTCCCTCTGACCACCGAGTCGGCGATGAAAATGATCGAGGAAAAACAGTCCATTACGTTGCTGACATTTCCGTACTCTCCTTCATTGCTTCCTTGCTGACTCGCTCTCCCAGGTGCTGAAGTTCCCGCTGACAACGGAGTCGGCAATGAAGAAGATTGAGGACAACAACACGCTGGTGTTCATTGTGGATCTGCTGGCCACCAAGAGGCAGATCAAGGAGGCCGTCAGGAAGATGTACGACATCCAGTGCAAGAAGATCAACACACTCATCAGGTAAGTCTTTCTCCTCGGGATTTCGTTTTCTTGATCCTTGTAACGCTCATTGATGGAGTAAACGCAGGAGATTATTTTGATGGCTTGAGCATCAGGCCACTGGAGATCGAACCTACTATTAGGGGCAAAGAGAAGCATAATCAGGACTTGATAAGAATGGCAGCATGAAGGACGTTCGCCGCTTGCACTTGGAATTTCGCTATCTAACGTCTTGATTTCCTCTTTCCCCCAAATCCGTCACCCTGTGACGTGGCAGGCCTGATGGACAGAAGAAGGCGTACGTGCGGCTGACAGCAGACTACGATGCTCTGGACATTGCCAACAAGATCGGCATCATCTAAACCTCCTCGCCCACTGTACCGCTGCTGCTACTGTTCCGCATCTACTGTCCTCCTGCCTGTCCTGTTCTTAGTGCCTAATTCAATCGATCTGCTTGCAGTGATTGGGTTCTGAAGGGCAACCAACATGGCCAATGCCACAGCATCCAATGCTTGCTGGCCTGTTCTACATTGTAACTCCATTGTGGAATGAGAACATCCTGTGAAAGGAGCAAGCCTGAACAGCTTAACAAAAACCTCTCCTTACCCCTGAATAAGTTCTACAAGGTACCGTAATGTGCAGTACTGTAGAGACTCAAGCATACCTAGAACTTATCTCTCACTTGCTGCAGGACCAAGGACTTACCATACCAAGGACTTACTCACTTGCTTGGCATCAGCAACATCATGATTCACCAAAAGATCGATTGATGCATGTCCATGACATCTCAAGGCACGTAGCCCTGTCCCCAGTGGTATTCTCCTACAGCTCTAGACCCATCCTGACTGGGTTGCCTGCCCTTGGCCGCCCCAAGCTGCCACACCCCCTGCTGCACCGGCAGAGAGGCATTCCAGTTGCATGCTGGCATTCCAGTTGCATGCTGGCATTCCAGTTGCATGCTGGCATTCCAGTTGCATGCTGGCATTCCAGTTGCATGCTGGCATTCCAGTTGCATGCTGGCATTCCAGTTGCATGCTGGCATTCCAGTTGCATGCTGGCATTCCAGTTGCATGCTGGCATTCCAGTTGCATGCTGGCATTCCAGTTGCATGCTGGCATTCCAGTTGCATGCTGGCATTCCAGTTGCATGCTGGCATTCCAGTTGCATGCTGGCATTCCAGTTGCATGCTGGCATTCCAGTTGCATGCTGGCATTCCAGTTGCATGCTGGCATTCCAGTTGCATGCTGGCATTCCAGTTGCATGCTGGCATTCCAGTTGCATGCTGGCATTCCAGTTGCATGCTGGCATTCCAGTTGCATGCTGGCATTCCAGTTGCATGCTGGCATTCCAGTTGCATGCTCAGCTGATGACAGGACTGCTTGCTGTGCTGCAGCCGTTGCCCCAGGCACCAGGGCAGCCCCAGTGTCAGGGGTAAACACAGCGTAATTGCTCCTCTGGAAATCAGTCAGCCAATCAGCGCTCAGCTGCTGCATAGCTGACGAGTCATCAAAGAGTAGATGCCCCACTGCACTCACATCTGCCACATCCCCAGCCGTAGATGTTTCACCCAGAGGCGTTGCTACTGCTCCATCAGTTACTCCTACAGCAGCTTCTGTTACTGCTCCGTGACCCTGTATTCCTCCAACCCCTCCACCTTCTGTGATCCCTCCAGGGCCAGTTCCCCCTAGCCCAGGGTTTCCAACACTACTGGGCCAATCACAGCCCGACATGTCAGCAGCACATTCATCCCCCATAAGGAGTTGCTCGATATCATGCATTTCAAGGGATGCTGCAGTCTGCCCTTGACCAGCAGTCATTGACAGGGATTCCTGGAAGCCCCCGCCACTAGCAGCGTCATCCTCCTCTGTGCCCACGCCTCCAGCGAACGCATCTGGGCCGTCGATCTCTGCTACAAAGCCCCACAGTGATTGGCTGGAGTATGCGGGCATGACTGGTTCTAGGTCCGCAGCGGATGGTAAGATCTGCTGCACTATTCTCTGCGGCATCTGTGGCACCCGTGGCACCTGGGGCATCTGCTGCTGCTGCTGCTGCTGCCCTCCTCTCCCATCCTGCAATTCTTCTGCCACCTGCTCCTCCCACTGCTGCTGCTGCTGCTGCTGCTGCTGCTGAAGCTGAGGCTGACAATTTGCGAGGATGGAGCTGGCACCTTTCTTGGAGTCTGGATTAATTGAGCTAACTGGCTCAGCTGGGTCAACCGGGTCAACTGGAGGCGGAGTGTGCTGTCCAGCATTGACGCCAGGTAGAGCATGCACGATTGTTCCACACTTCCCCGTCTCACCTTGCCCCTCTCCACCATCACCTCTTTCTCTGTCGCTTGCACTCGCACTTGCGTTTGCGCTAGCGCTGGCGCTCGTGCTTGCACTTGCACTGGAAGCAGGCACTCCGAGACAGGACGGAGCAGCAGGCGGATGGGAGGCAGCAGCAGCAGCAGCAGCAGCAGCACTCCCGCGGGGATGGAGTGGGCTGTTGGGCAGACGTGGACACGGGCTGCTGCTTCGGGACCGGGGAGGCCGTGCGGAGGCGGATGGGTGGGGTGGATTACCCGAGGAGGATGGGTGGGGAGAAGGACCCGATGGGGGATGAGCGTGAGGAGACGGCAGAGCGAGTCCTGTTCTCCCATAGGCTCGTGGAGACGGAGAGTGGACGGAGCGAGGGGAGGGGGACGATAGGCCGCGGGGGGAAGGAGAGGTCAATCCGCCATGGGGGGAGGGGCGGGGGGAAGGGCGGGACGAGGGGGAGAGCATGCTGCGGGGGGAGGGGGTGGAGAGGGCGCTGCCAGACCCGCCAGGTCTGGGGGAAGGGGAGGAGGAGGAGGAGGAGTTGTGGTTGGTGCGGGGTGAAGAGACGGCGGCACGGGGGGACCAGAGATACCCCGACCGGTGGGCGATCTTGAGTGCTCCCAGTGGGCTGCGCCGCCCGCTGCGCTGACTTACCGATTCGCCGAAAGCACGGGCGGGAATGTTGCTGAGAGAGGGACTCGGGTCGGGAAGCGGGATTACTGGAGCTGAATGGTCTGAGGGGATTGAGTGGTCCGAGGGGGCAGAGTGATGAGAGGTTGGGTTTTCTGGGATGGGGGGTGCGTTGGTGTTGCTGGGAGGAGGATCAGGTGTTGCTGCTGTGCCTGTGTTAGGTCTGGCAGCTGTGGCAGAACCACCGCTGCCACCGCTACCAGCACTGCCATCACTGCCAGAATTACCAGCACTGCCACCGCTGCCACCACCACCAGCAGCCCCAGCAGCAGCAGCAGCAGCACCATCGCCATTACCACTGCCAGCACCCCCACTGGCACCGCTGCCGCTACCACTGCCGCTGCTACTGCTTCGGTTGCCCCGGCTGCTCTGGGGAGGGAGGGCCGCCCTACCATGCGAGTGGGCGTGAGTATGAGACTGATTGTGAGAGTGATTTTGGGAGTGACCGTGAGAGTGTGAGTGAGAGTGGGAGTGCGGGTGGGAGCGGGGAGGGAGGCGTTCCGATCGTGGAGAGAACCACGAGGCAAGCGGGCGGGGGGAAGCAGGGGGGTACTGCTGCTGCTGAGCAACCGTGCGGGGGGAGGGGGAGCGGGGGGAGCGCAGTCGCCGGGCGGAGGGAGAGAGGTTGATGTAGAAAGGCGAGCAGGGGGTGCGGCGAGGGGGCGGAGTGGGGGTTTGCAGCCAGTCTTCTATGTTTAGGAACTCGCCAGAGGCTACTGGGCCGCTGCTGCTGTCGCTGCTGGTAGGCTTGTGGCAGTCTGTGGGAGGGGAGAGGGAGGGGAGGGCGCAGGAGGGGACGCAGGGAGGGGAGGCAAAGGGGGGGAAGCAGAGGAAGGAAAGCAGAGGCGCGGGAAAGGAAGGGAGTTGGCCTGTGCGACTTGCCTCTTGGGTGACACGAGGCAATGCGTGTGGGGGCATAAAGCCACAGAGGAACGGTGGCCGAGGAGAGCGGGCTAGGGGGAGGGTAGCACGGAGGGTGAGGAAGAGGCGAAACCCAAGAACAGACCCAAAAGGGAGCCAGATTCCAGAATCCACAACCAGACCCAAACCCACAGCCAAACACGGACAGGCTGTGCTGTTGAGCTCACCGATTTCGAGGGAAGGAATCTGAGTCGACTCAAATGTCACAACCAAACCCAAACCCAAACCCACACCAAACACAGACAGGCTGTGCTGTTGAGCTCACCAATTTTGAGGGATGAAATCTTATCCGCACTTTCCTCCGTGTCCATTGCTGCCGGCCGATCTGCTGACCCTGCACCAGCAGCAGCTGCATTCCCATCAGCCGCAGTGGCACCAGCAGCACTAGCAGCACCAGAACCAGCACCAGAACCACCACCACCAGCACCATCAGCACCACCAGCAGCACCAGCAGCACCAGCAGCACCCTCAGCATTAGCACCAGCACCAGCACCAGCACCAGCACCAGCGCCACTAGCACCAGCATCAACGCCATCACTACTGGCAGCAGCAGAAGGAGCTCCGGGTGCAGAGTTTATCAGAGGAGTTGAGCTAACAAGCACAGAACCAGGAGGAGCAGCGACAGGAGAGCTTGTTCGTTCTCGAGTGGTTGAAGGTTCCGACGTATGCTTGGATTGTTGGATAGTTCCTGCAGCAGGCCCAGCTGGCTGATGTGCAGGTGGACTGGAATATTTCCAAGTGCTATCACTGGTCGCCAGAGCGGTGGGATCATGACCCATTGCGATGGCAGCAGCAGCAGTGGCAGCAGAAGCAGCGGCAGCAGCAGCAGGAACAGCAGCAGGATCAGCAACAACCGCAGCATCAGCACCAGCAGGAACAGCAGCAGGATCAGCAACAACCGCAGCATCAGCACCAGCAGCGGCAACAGCTGCTACATCCTGCTGACACTCACCCACAGCAGCGACAGCAGCCGCTGCCGCCTCTCCCATCGTCCACCTCCCACCATCCGCCCCTCCAAAGCTCCCAATCGCTCCTCCAAAGCTCCCACCATCCCTCCAGCTCCCAGCTCTGGGCACATTTGGCAGGCTGCTCGCTCGCAGCACCCGCTGCTCCCCTCCTCCTTCCCCTCCCTCCGTCACACCACCATCCTCCCCGCCACTCGCACCACTCACAGACCCCCCAAAACTCGCAGACCCCCCACCAGTCCCACCACTCTCACCACTCCCACGGCTCCCACCGCTAGCACCGCTCGCACCACTGCCAGCCCTCTCACTGCCCCCACCTCCAGCCACAGCACTAGCAGAAGCATTTCTCTGGAGCCTCCTCTGGTGCAGTGACACCTTAGGCCGCTGCTCCCCTGTCCTGCTTCGCCTCACTGCCTGCGGCCGCGCTACAGCCGATGCCGGCACCTGCGCTGGCGGCTGGTGTAGAAGCTGCTTCTCTGCTGGCGGTAGTGGTGGCTGCCGAATCGTCCTCTGGGTGTGCCTGAGCTTTTGAGGTGCCTCAGGGAATGCTTGAGCCGATGCTGGCAACTGTGTTGGCGGCTGGTGTAAAAGCTGCTTCTCTGCTGGTGGTAGTGTGGGCTGCAGGATCGTTCTCGGGTTGTGCCTGAGCTTTTGAGGTGCTTCAGAGAACGGCTGAGCTGGTGGCTGGTGTAGCTGCTGCCGCTGTTGAAGTTGATATTGCTGCAGATGCTGCTGATGTTGTTGCTCTTGCTCCCATTCAAGCTGCTGCTGCTGCTGCTGCTGCTGCTGCTGCTGCTGCTGCTGCTGCTGCTGCTGCTGCTGCTGCTGATGCTGCTTTTGTTGTTGCTGCTGCTGCAGCTGCTGTTGTTGCTGGTGCTGTTGCTGCTGTTGCTGGTGCTCTTGCTGCTGCTGCTGCTGCTGTCGATGTTGCTGCTGTTGATGTTGCTGCTGTTGCTGGTGCTTCGGCTCTTGCAGCCAAACTGTGGGAACCTCACCGACAGCATCACCAGCAGCAGCATGAGCAGCCGTAGCCACGCCCCATTCCAATGCAGCATCAGAGGGCACACCTCCTTGCACCTGACCCACACCGCCATGCATCTGAACAACAACATCCAGCCCTTCTCGGGTATGAAGGGACTTGTGAGACGTCTCAAAAGGCACACCTCCTTGCACCTGACCCACACCGCCATGCATCTGAACAACAGCATCCAGCCCTTCTCGGGTATGAAGGGCGTCCGGGCCTTCCTGGATGGTGGGCAGCGGGCTGATAGACATGGGGGAGGTGAAGGAGCTCGGGGAGAAGAGGAAGAAGGAGGGAGACAGGCTCGTGCTCTCAAGCACGGCAAGCCTGCCGCTTCTGCCGCCGCCGCCGCCGCCGCCGCCGCCGCCGCCGCCGCCGCCGCCGCCGCTGCTGCCGCTGCTGCTGCTCCCACCTTGCGCAGTCATGTGACCTGTGCTACCTTTGCTTGCTGCTGCTGCTGCGCTGGCTGCTGCTACGTTCCCCCTTGCTGATGCTCTCTCGATTGCTGTTGCGCCGTCCGTTACTGCCTCCAGCTTCCCCTTACCTTCTGATCTCCAGCTGTGTTCACTGAGCACTTCATTCCCCCCAGCACCACTCCCAGCACCGTTCCCTTCAACACCTTCATTGGTCGTATCTTCTGTATTTCCTGCAGACACAGCAGCGGCAGCAGTAGCACAAGCAGCAGCAGTAGCAGCATCAATAGCAGCAGTCGCAGAATCAGTAGCAGGTGCTGAAACTGCAGCGCCATCAGCAGGGACAGCAGCAGAAGAAGCACAGGCATCGCCATTGGCAGCAGCAGCAGCAGCACCACCACCACCGCCAGCACCAGCATCACCTTTACTACCAGCACCATCAGCACCACCAGCAGAGCCACCAGCAGAACCACCAGCAACAGCAGCACCTGTAGCAGCACTGCCACTAGCAGCACCGCCACTAGCAGCAGCCTCCTCACTTTCAGCAGCAGCACCGCCACCGCCACCACCAGCATCACTTTTACTACCAGCATGTCTCCCTTTCTGCTCCCTCTGCCGTCGCAGCCGCTGCATCCGCTTGAGGTGCAGGTTCCAAAAGTTCTTCACATCGTTGTCTGTTCGCCCCGGCAGGTGCCTTGCGATCTGCGCCCACTTGTTGCCCAGCGTCTCCTGAAGGAGGGGAGGAGGGGGTTGGGAGGGAGAAGTGGGCGTGAGAAGGGGAAACGTCTCTGGGCGTCCGTCCGCCCTGGTGGCAGGTGCTGTCAGTAATGGACAGGTGCCTCGCGATCTGCGCTCACTTGTTACTCAGCGTGGGGGTAGGCGATGGGAGAAGGGGGATCGGAGAGGGTGGAGAAGGCAAATGAAGGGAAAAGCAAGAGAAGGATGGAGGCGTGTGGGCGTCACTCAGCTGGGCAGGCAGGTGTGTGATTGACTGACTTTTGAGACATCTCAAAAGTAGTTTGTGTGATTGACTGAGAGCGAAAGAGCAGTAGAGTATCATCACCTGCAGAGCGAGGACAGGGTTAAATTTCTTCCTGCTCTGTGAACCGCTTGAAGCCAGTCTTACAAGTAGCGTTTTGAGTCGACTCAAAACACGACTCATTACACGCAGAGCAGTAGAGTATCATCACATGCAGATCGAGGCGAGGACAGGGTTGGACTCCTGCTCTCTTTTTGAGACGTCTCAAATCGAGGCGAGGACAGGGTTGGACTCCTGCTCTCTTTTTGAGACGTCTCAAATCGAGGCGAGGACAGGGTTGGACTCCTGCTCTCTTTTTGAGACGTCTCAAATCGAGGCGAGGACAGGGTTGGACTCCTGCTCTCTTTTTGAGACGTCTCAAATCGAGGCGAGGACAGGGTTGGACTCCTGCTCTCTTTTTGAGACGTCTCAAATCGAGGCGAGGACAGGGTTGGACTCCTGCTCTCTTTTTGAGACGTCTCAAATCGAGGCGAGGACAGGGTTGGACTCCTGCTCTCTTTTTGAGACGTCTCAAATCGAGGCGAGGACAGGGTTGGACTCCTGCTCTCTTTTTGAGACGTCTCAAATCGAGGCGAGGACAGGGTTGGACTCCTGCTCTCTTTTTGAGACGTCTCAAATCGAGGCGAGGACAGGGTTGGACTCCTGCTCTCTGAACCGCTTGCAGCCGAGATCCAGACATAGCTCAGTGAGCTGCGTGCGTGCAGTAGGCTTAAAGCAAAGGAAAAAACAGCAGTAGATTTCCACTCTGTGTACAGCTAAGAGCTCAAAACGATCTCAGAACCCAAATTCTTAGCAGTAGAGTAAAACAGGGACAAACATGTTTCGGCCTATCACGGGGGAAAAACCCGATCAGACCTTCATCAGTGCCAACAATGAGAAAGAAGGGCTAAGCAATGCCTCTAAAGAGAAGCAAGGCCTCTAAGAAAGCGAACTCTAGGCTATCCACACCCAGGTCACCCAAATGACGGGGACCAATCCAGACCACCCTCGAAAACTTCAGGCAGCCAAGTCTTCAACTTCCTCGAAAGTGTCAGCGTGAAGGGTTGGGTTCAGATTTTCGCCAAGGGGCAACTTCGGAAGTCGCGCGCGCACCAGTAACCGCTGCAGGTTACAACCAATTTTCCACGCAACAAACATTCTCTCCACGCACAATCCGCGTGTGATGAGGCGATTTTTGAGTCGACTCAAATATCGACTTAAAAGTCGACTCAAAAATCGACTCAAAAGTCGACTCAAAAATCGCCTCTCTGAACCGCTTGCAGCCTATCTTACAAATAGACGTGGCACTTAAGCAGGGTAGTGCCTCACAAGGGCATTACCTGTAGGGTAGTGCCTCACAAGGGCATTACCTGTAGGGTAGTGCCTCACAAGGGCATTACCTGTAGGGTAGTGCCTCACAAGGGCATTACCTAGAGAGCAGTGCCTCACAAGGGCATTACCTGGAGAGCGAGCACAATGTTGGACTCGTGCTCAGAGAAGCGCTTACAGCCCTTGCCACCGTACCTCTGCAAACAAAGGGCGGAAGGGGCACAAAGGAATGAGCAAGGCGGGAAGCTGATGGGAGGAGGACTGGTTGGAGCCGAGTCAGCAGCATCCACTGTGACATTGGGTGGGAAAAGAACACTGCAAGAATTGGAAAAAACATTTCCTTGCCATGCCTGCAGCTTCTCACGTAACCACCGTCTCACTTGCAACAGTGCCCTGCACTATAATAAACTCTTCAGCATCCAGGTGATGTTGGGGAGTAGCTCGAGCGAGGGGTCTATCATTGACCTAGACCACCACCGTGTTTGTTATTATGACCAGGTGAGGAAGATGATCCAGAGGGGGAGTTTCTTCTTGAGTCGCTCCCAAGCTGCGTTGCAGCTCTGTGTGGAGGATGTCAGCTTATTTGAGGCCGAAAAGCTTTTGAAAGCTTCCCCAAAAGAAAACTTACAAAAGCTTTTCGGCCTCAAATAAGTTGACATTCTCCACACAGAGATGCAACGCAGCCAGATAAGCAGCATGGGAGCGACTCAAGAAGAACCTCCCCCTCTGGATAATTTTCCTCACTTGGTCATAATAACAAACACGGTGGTGGTCTAGGTCAATGATAGACCCCTCGCTCGAAGACCTGGTTCGACTCATCCCGTACCTGCAGGCCCGGCTTCAGCTGGTTCACCCATCGCAGCCTACAACTCTTTCCAGAGCGTCTCAGCAGCCCCTTGGTTACCAGGTTACCCCAGTTCTTGGCCCCGTAACACTCCACATACTCCATCAGCACCCGATCCTCCTCTGGTAACCACGTGCCCTTCGATAAGCCCTCCTCGTTTACAATCACACCGAAACCGCCCATTCCCCCTACACCCTCCCCTCCCTCCTGCTGCGCTGCCCTCTGTCTGTCCTCCTGCCCCCGCTGTGTCTGCTGCTGCGCCATTTGCTGCTGCTGTGGTGACTGTTGCTGCTGCTGCTCCTGTGTGTGCTGTTGGGAGTGCCGATCCAGCAGCTGCTGCTGCTGCTGGGAGGACGCTAAAACTCGTTGCAATTCCTCCACTGCTGCCGCCAGGTTCGGCGGCAGCTCACCCCCACTCAGGTTCAAAACCTCCGGCAATGATGCCTCTGCTGCTGCTGTGTTGGAAGGCAACTCACCCGAACTGAGTCCCATAACCCCTGGCACTGCTGCTGACACCACTGCTCCTACTGTTGCTGCTGCTCCTGCTCCTGCTGCTGGTGGTGGTGGTGGTGCTGCTGCTGCTGCTGCTGCTGCTGTGTTGGATTGCAAATCGCCAGCACTGAGACCCATAGCCTCTGGAGGCAATGCCACTGCCGAGACTATTATGCTACGGATTGGGTTTTGAGATGCCTCAAAACGCGGAGGCGATGCCACTGGTGCGGATACTGCGCTTTGGATTGGGCTGTTCCACTCCATCGCATCCGGTGCTGCTCGCGTGAGTTGCCCGGTGGACGCTGGGCTTCCGCCTGTGTAATAAATACCCGCTCTTGGCAGTGCTTCTGCTGCCGATGCTGGCACTGCAACAACAGCTGCTGCTGTTGCTGTTGCCGCTGGTGGTGGTGACCCGGCAGGTAGCATCTGCACTGTCATTCCTGCCATAGCTCCTCCTGTCACTGGTTCTCCACTTGCTTCTGATCCCAATCGCCCTTCGCCTCCTCCTGCATTGCTCACCCCATGCACTGCTACAACCTGATTCTGTACATGTGGCTGCATCTGTTGCTGTAACTGTGGCTGTAGCTGTGGCTGTGGCTGCAGCTGTAGCCGTTGCTGCTGCTGCTGCTGCTGCAAGGATGCTTGAAGGGGAGTGTTCAACCCTCCCGCCAATAGCATTCGCTGCAGATCTGCTAGTGTCTGCGGTGCTTGCACCTGCTGCTGTGACGGCTGTAGCTGTTCCTGCTGCCGTGACGGTTGTAGCTGAACCTGCTGCTCCATGTGATGCTGTGACGGCTGTAGCTGGACTGCTTGCTGTAGCTGTCGCTGTAGCTGTGCCTGCTGCACCGTGGCCTCCCTTTGCCCCTGGCCCAGCCCTTGCCCTTGCCCTTGCCCCTGGCCCAGCCCTTGCCCTTGCCCTTGCCCCTGGCCCAGCCCTTGCCCTTGCCCTTGCCCCTGGCCCAGCCCTTGCCCTTGCCCCTGCCCCTGCCCCTGCCCCTGCCCCTGCCCCTGCCCCTGCCCCTGCCCCTGCCCCTGCCCCTGCCCCTGCCCCTGCCCCTGCCCCTCCCCGTGTGCTTGTCCCAGCCCTTGCCCTTGCCCCTGCCCTTGCGCCTGCTCCTGCCGCTGCCCCTGCCCCTGTCCCTGCCCCTGCCCCTGCCCCTGCCCCTGCCCCTGCCCCTGCCCCTGCCCCTGCCCCTGCCCTGCCCCTGCCCCTGCCCCTGCCCCTGCCCCTGCCCCTGCCCCTGCCCCTGCCCCTGCCCCTGCCCCTGCCCCTGCCCCTGCCCCTGCCCCTGTCCCTGCCCCTGCCCCTCCCCCTGCCCCTGTGCGTGCACACGTTTCTGCTGCTCCAGCATCTCTTTCTGCAGATGCATTAGCAGCAGCGCCTGCAGCTCTCTCCGCTGCAGCTGTTGCAGCTGCTGGAGAAACACCTCGCCCTGCTCTTGTTGCTGCTGCTCTTGTTGCTGCTGCTGCTGCTGCTGCTCCTGCCGCTGCTGTTGCTGTTGTCGTTGTTGCTGTTGCTGCTGCTGAAACTGATGCTGTTGTTGCTGCTGTTGCTGCTGCACCTGCTGATGTTGTTGCTGTTGTTGCTCCTGCTGCAGATGCTGCTGAAAGTGCTGCTGCTGCTGAAACTGCTGTTGTTGCTGCTGCTGCTGCTGCTGAAACTGTTGCTGTTGCTGCTGCTGCTGCTGCTGCTGCTGCTGCTGCTGCTGCTGCTGCTGCTGCTGCTGCTGCTGCTGCTGCTGCTGCTGCTGCTGCTGCTGCTGCTGCTGCTGCTGCTGCTGCTGCTGCTGAAACTGCTGCTGTTGATGCTGCTGCATCTGCTGCTGCTGCTGAGACTGTTGTTGCTGTTGTTGTTGCTGCTGCTGCTGCTGCTGCTGCTGCTGCAGCATCGATTGCTGTTCCAGCAGCCGTTTCCTCTCCACCAGCTGCGCTCTCAGCCGCTCCACTCGCCCCAGCAGCACACCAGCCGAGTCTAAATCCAGCACCTGTTCTCGCACCTGCTCACTCGACCTTTCGGCATTCTGAAAATTCTCCGACGGCGCATGAAGAGTAGATGCATGGGGCACATACGAAGAGTCCAGATTCAGAAGCCGTTCTAGAGCCTCTAGAGAATGCACCTCCGCTTCCACTGCTGCTTCTGCTGCCACTGCTGGTGCTGCTGATGGGACTCCGCCTGCTGATGCCCCACGTGCCGTTTCGCCTCCGCCAAACGCACCCAAGGAACGCATGCCTTCCGCTGCCACTTCTGTTCCCACTGCTGCTGTTGGCACTGGCATTGCCGCTGCTGGCAACGCTGTCGCTGGCATCGCTCCAACAGCTGCTCCTCCCCCAGCATACATGCTCAACGGACGCAATCCCTCTGCAGACGCGGATCTACCAGCAACCATAGCCGCCCCTGCCCCCAAGCCCATGCCAAACCTGCTTCCAGAACGAATTTCTGCTGCATAGCCTACTACTCCTCCTGCTGCTCCTCCTGCTCCTACTCCCGCTCCTACTCCTGCTCCTGCTCCTCCTACTCCCACTCCCACTCCCACTCCTACTGCTCCTGTTGGTGTGCCACGTTGCAGTGGTGGCTGGGAGGAGAGGGAAGGGCTGCTGGCTTGGGGGAGGGAGGCGCACGCAGCGAGATCAAGATAGTCTGCTGCAGACACGGACATGGGCCTGGGTTGTGACTGTAACGCCGCCACTGACATGGGGCTGGGTTGTGACTGTAACGAGAGGGACGTGTTGCCTATGCTCATTTGCACCGCAGTGCCGCTGCTCGTGCCAGAGGGGGTTCTGTAAACAGTGCGGGCGGCAAGATTTGTCGCATTCGCTGCTGCGGTTGTGGTGGTGCGTGGCAAAGGTAGGCAGGGCGAATCTAATCTACTGCCTAATTGCCACTGCTGCTGCTGCTGCTGCTGCTGCTGCTGCTGAGCCAAAAGATACTGGCCCAGAAGCAACTCCGCGATAGGGCGCGGAGGAGCCACCTGACTATTCACCCGAGGATTCACCTGACCGAGTAACGCCTGTGCAGCTGGCTGAATCGTCTGGAAAGTTCCACCAACATTTCCAGAGGAAAGACCTACCTGCCCCAGGGCCCATGTGCCACATTGGTTATCGCCACTACCCATAGACCTGTCCCCGTTACTACCACCAGGTATGCTTACAACGGATCCGCGATTGCTTGTAACGAGTGCATTGACCGTCTCGGGCCCCGTGTTCCCCCAGCTAGCCGTCAGATGCGCCCCAATCTGCTGAGCCGCCGGCCATACCGCCGCCGGCGGGCGCGGCGGCGGAACAGACGGCGCCGAATGCGGCGCTGCTCGTGCCGCCGCCGCGACCGGAAGCGAACCACCTGCCCCTGCGGAGCCCAGAATTTGCCTCGCCCCGCTTCCACCGCTGCCGCGGAAACCGCCGTCAGTACCGCCGCTAATGCCGCCGCTACTGCCGCCGCTAATGCCGCCGCCAGTACCGCCGCGACCGCCGTTACCAGCTTGCGCCATTCCGCCGAGTCGCGCCGCGGCTACATCCGGATTAAGGAGCGCGAAGATGCTACTAGCGCTGGCCAGATCTAAGGTGGGAACCGGCGAATGCGGCGGCGGGGGGACGAGCCCCGCCGCTGACGTCATCATGGAGCGCAAGATGCTTTGAGGAATCTCCTGAGGAGATCTTATACGCTGCTGATTGTTCCCCGCGTTACCCGGGGTGCCTGCGGCGCCCGCACGTCCCTGGTTTCGCGCAACCATAGCGAGTAGGTTGTTAGGGAGTACCACGCGATTCGCTCGTATATGTTACCAGTCGAGTCAGGAGTTGCGACGAGGGGAATCTATCGCAGTTGATCGCAAGTGACGGGTCGCGAATGACGGGTCGCGAATGACGGGTCGCGAATGAAGGTTTTGAAGGCTGAGCTAAGCCGTCGTCAGCTCATCGCTCCTCCTACTCCTCCTCCTGATACTGCATTCATCGTCGTTCTGCACTCAAGCTGAAGATAAAGTTCGCGAGGGACCCGCCGCCGAATCAGACGGATAAAAGTCGTCGTCACTGGGTGGAGCTTCGTCGTCGTCAGCCCGTTTCTCCTCCTACGGATACTGCATTCATCCTCGTTATGCACACTCGAGCTAAAGAAACATTCCCGACTCTGCGGGACCAGCGCAAACCAGACGGGTAAATGTCCAGCTTTGGCAACTGCGGGTGGGGTGAGGAGGAGTGAGGGAGGGGAGTAGAGGAACCTGGGGCGAATGCTACGGGGAGGGGAGAGGAGAGGCGGGCGGGGAGTTACAGTACGGGGAGTTACGGGACTACAGTACGTACAGAGCATGGAACACAGTACAGCCGACAGCCAACAGCGCGTGATGAGCTGAGGTGAGGGGAGGAGAGGAGAGGAGAGGAACTGGTGGATTAGATTCCGTCTCTTCGTGGTTGATTTGGGTTCGGCTCGGTTGCAGGTCGCAACACAATCAACTCTGGTTCTGTTGACGTGGCCTCAAAAGGATGGTCAGTTCGCTGTGTTCGCCATAGGGAAGGTGCTGGTGCGCTATGAGTTTCGGAGGTGCAATATCGCGTGTGCACATGAAAAATCCACAGCCACAGACCGAATCATCTTCCAGGTAAGATGCACAAAAAGATGCACAAAGATGCACAAAGATAGAATTATCATCAAAAATCTTAGTGGCATTATGGAGCTCAAGCCATGCTTAGGAGTGAGCAGAAAGCCTGATTACAAGGGTCCTTGTAAGGTACATCTTGCAGAGCATCATGTGACCGGAATCATAGAGCTAGCACAGCACAAGACCTAAGCAGGCGACGCTAGAGTATCTGCGTGCCACAAGCTGTGCTCTCTGCATGATTCTCTTCAGCCAGTAGCCACATGATACCCTGCACAGCCTTATGAACCACACATAGACCCCCCCAGACCGAGTGTCCAGGAACGTGTCACACTAACAAACCATGAGCAAAACCCTAACCTGAATCTGGATACGCAGCTGTACCACATTCCACATCCAAACACGTTTACGGTATCTCACGCCCACAGGTCCATGGTGAAGTCAGCAGCACCCTCAAACCCTTCCACGTCACCACACGCAGCTGCCAGGTCAAAATCTTCCATGACACCCTGAAACAGGCTCCCCGACAGCTCAGCCTCCGTCAGCGCCAGCTCAGCGCCGTGCTGCTCCTCCAGATCCGTCAGAAGCGACTCGATACTGTCACTCTCGCTGCAGGCAATGCTGACTCCACTGGCGCTGCGGAGAGGCGCGGAGAGGCCATCAACGGCGGGGATTGAATCGGCGGGGATATTGTCGAACACGCTGTTAGTCGTCAGATCAGAAGTGGAAGGAGACTCATCAGCTGTAGCGGCGCCATCCGCTGCTGCTACAGCTGCATCTGTAGCAGCTGTCCCCGCAAGTCCAGCCTTCGGGAGCTGAATTGTGATATCCGCGCCAAGAAGAGCTCCGTTAGTAGCAAGCAGCGACTTCTCCAGCACATCAGCCACGTCGGCCGTATCGAACGTCTTCGCCGCCTCGCGGCTCGCCTTCAGAAGCGCCTCTGCCGTCGCCGACGGAAGCGGAACGGAATGGGTGTCATCTCCGGGGAAGTTGAGCGCCGCCTGGGATCCGCGCAGCAGGCGCGCGGCGACGTCGTAGGCGCGCGCGGCGTCTTCCGCCGAGTCGAACGACCCCAGCCAGATGCGCGTGCGCTTGTTCGGCTCGCGGATCTCCGACACCCACTTGCCCCACTTGCGCTGTCGCACGCCCTTGTATGCGACGGGCCCTGCGACAGCTTCTGCGACGGCACCTGCGACGGGAGCTTCAGTTTGCGGCGAAGTCGACGAGCCGCTTGTCTCCGACTCGCAGTCGGAGCCGCTGGAAGGGACGAGCGGGGGCGGAGCAGATTCAGGGGTTGCGAAGCGCTTGGCGCGCTTTGCCCGCTTTGCACGCGGCGGCGCGGGTCTTGAGGTGGTCGCGAGCGCCGCCGCGCTGCGCTTGGAGCCGGAAAAGGCGATTGAGCGAGGGATGGCGACACGCGGGCGGGGGCCGGCGGAATGCTGGGAGACAGAGGAGGACGCGGGAGATGCGGCGGCAGATGCGGGGAGAGGAGCGGCGCAAGGGACGTAGCTGGCTTGGAAAGGCAGCGGCTGATAAAAACGGAACTGCGGCGGAGGGGCGGCGAGTGAATGACACTGCGACGGCGCGGAGTGGCGACGCTTGACGACGTCGACTACCTGCGCGAGGCCTGCGATGGCTCGCTCCGCCGTCGCCAGCGCGTCGCCCAGCGCCGCGTTGGATCTCATGATGCTGACGTCGTGAACGAGGGGATGGGCGAAGGCCGCGCCGTGGATGGAGGAAACAGCTTGGCTGCCAGCAGTTGCCATTAGAAACACGTGTTGAAAAGTTCAAATCGAAATCGTGATGAGAGTTGCCTGCTTGCTCAGCTAAAAGGACATCTAGCGGCCGACTTCGGCGGAAAGATGTCAGTTTAGCAGAGAAGAGGAAGGAGATAATTTACTTGGTTCGTCAGTGAAGGTGATGGATGTGGGAATTCGACTGCCAAGATTGAGGACTTGAAGCGAAGATTGAGGTGCAAAAGAAGCTCACTTCTATTTGTAAGTGGATGCAGGCGACTAGGGATAAGTGAAGCAGAGAGTGATGGGGAAGTGGAGATACGTGGAGAGAATTGATCCAGGGCCTTGTTTGGTGATTCGCTCTTGCCCACGTGTCCCCGAATTGCTCGCGTGGCCATCCAATTCAGTGATAATTGCTCGAGTGGCCACCCCAGGGCATTTTCGAGGTGTTTTTTTTCCCTGGCACATTACCCTACAAGGGTTTGTACCCCCGAAATTCCTCATTTGCACGAGTCTCATCACGTGGTAGTGTTTCGTAATATTCCCCACCCGAAAATTTCGGGTGGGTGGCGGGCGCGAACTTTGCCCACACACTGTTCACAAAACCAACAAAAATGCACGACCAGCAGCAGATGCGCGGTAATTTTCGGCCCAATGCGCGACCAATGAGCGCGCGGTCAAACAAATTCGTAACCAATAACCGCTCGAGCATATAAATCCGCGATCATAAACCTCAATTGACCAGCATCAAACCGAAACAGCCCTAACGACCGCGCATGATTCGCCAATAATATGCGCGGTGCAATTGTTGGCATTATGCGTCCAATCACGTGCCATCATTAAGGATTGCGATCATATTTGACCGCGCAAATGAAACTCAATTTACTATATGATCTCGCCAATCATATGCTAAAAATACTCGCACAAACATAAACTCTGGCCAATTATGTTCAAATTAAAACGCTCAATCTGGTTTGGTATGCCTGTATCATCTTCCCGCGCATTATGATTTGAAACATATGCTACAGATCGCTCAGATCATACCTCGACAAATGACCGGGCATAAATCACGTGCATATGACCGGGCATAACACGCGCATATGCCTGGTCAAATCGCATGGGGATATGACCGGTCATTTCCGAATCGCATTTGATTGGTCCGTGCATATGAGCGGTTCATATGCAATCGAGCTTATTTGACAGTCATACAAATATGACCGGTCATCTTTGGCTTGCGTTTGATTGGTCCGCGCATATAAGCGTCATATGCGTATGGGCGTTATTCCATCTTGCGCGGTTGACAGGTTATGATATGCGCATTTCAACTGTGAACATTTCGGTAAGTTCGGCTTTGCGGTTACATCGCGACCCTAACGATCTGCGCCTGAGTACAATGCGCGAAATACAAATAAAGCCCTTGTAACATCACAAATTTACAAACGAAATACGGTAACCATCTAATCGCGCGTGAGGTACGAAGCTCAACCCAAACACGGGCACCAACTAAACCATGTCATATGCCAGACATATTCCTCTCGATATGTCAGTCAGAACGCTAAGTTAGGGATCGATAACTCATGAAGTGGATACTAGGACTTATACCGTTTTAGGCCTCTAGCACCCCTTCCTATCACTAACTGCATACTTACATGATACTTTCGTTTTCGGGTGGGGAATAGTACAAAACACTATCATGGGATGAGACTCGTGCAGAAAAGGAATTTCGGGGGTACAAACCCTTGTAGGGTAATGTGCCGGGGAAAAAAACACCTCGAAAATGCCCTGGCGTGGCCACTCGAGCAATTATCACTGAATTGGATGGCCACGCGAGCAATTCGGGGACACGTGGGCAAGAGCGAATCACCAAACAAGGCCCTGGAGCAATTCTCTCAGATATGTGAGTAGTGAGGGGCGTGTCGTCGTCGAGTGACGTTTGGCGGAGATGGTTCTGGAAGGTCGGGGGAATGGGGGGAAAGACTTGAGGGAATGGGTTGGGTAGGTCTCGGGGGCATGGGGGGAACGGGCAGGGGAGCTGGACTCGAGAACGAGGGACGGCGGAAAGGTATACCGCGCTCTTCCGAGGTTTCGTTTGGAGAAACAGAAAGGTCATCGTCCCTCATGTGACGTAATGTAGTAGGAAGGCTCGTGTTTTCGTGCGGAGATTGGGGTGGTTGGCGGTGGCAGGGACGAGGCGGTGCGGGAGGGGGAGTGGTTGCGAAACTACGCGGGAAATTATGTAAACATGAAATCCTTCGATTCGGACTGTTAAGCTTGGCTGACCGGCTTGAAAATGCTGCTGCCACTGCCACGGTTAGACCAGCATTTGGCTCACGGGCAGCCTTGTGTCAGTCCACGATTGGTCGGCTTCAAGAATTTCCTTCACCAGGAGTGCATGCGTTTTCAACAAGCCGCGAAATCAAGGCGCTTGTTCACCACGTGCCACAGTCAACTTATCAGCTGACCGTAGGCGGGCATGGAGACCGTTGTTCTGGCTACACGACAACAGCTAAACGACAGATGAAAGAGAGTTGCATCCAAATTGCAGGGGGCAAGCTTCCCCCGCAAGCTTGTGTCTCCGCCCGTGCCATCTCATTCGCTGTCGAAAGGCCGAAGTCGTTTCCCGCGTGGCAATCGAACTTGTGTCATGCTTGAAGTTCACCAAACGTGGTCATCAGCCTTGTACCGAGTATGAATTCGTGTATTGGTGTCTGTTCTTCAACGTACGCTAAAATGTTTTCAATGTCATCAGCTTCTTGTGAGCCAAACCATGCTTCTTATACTTCCCATTTTACTTACTGGATTCTTTCAATGCTGCATAGTGGATACAATTGGGGTTTACGATTCACTTTACATCGCGGTAATCCGACCAGCTCCTCCTGCCCACTGCCACCTGCCCCTGATGAAATATCTTCTGGTCATACAGCATTGTTCCTAGTTTCCTCTATTGAATCCATTCTCGCACCATGGCGGACTCTTCCGCTGATAAGTGCGTACATCGTTTCTATGGGGGTTTTCCGTGTCCTTTTTTTCCTCTCGGTTGTCTCATCTTGCATCTTTCCGTTCTTACCCTGCCATCTGCGCTTACAGTTTCTTCAGCGAGGGATAAGTCTATATGAACCAAATATGCTTCTCAAACTGTCATCTTCGTTCTTCGTTCTTTTTTTTCTTCTCGCCTACCATCCTAAATCCAAAACTTTTTTTCTCCTACTTCCTTCTCTTCGATTTTTTATTTCTATTAACCTCCCAGAAAGCGGAGCAAATGGGATCAAGCGGCAGATCCAGCAGCTGCAGCAGCCGCAGCACTCTCTACCATCCCCTCCGGAACCTCCCCTGCCGCAATCGCCGCGGCAGCCGCCGTCGCCGCGTCGCTAGCAGCCGCGGGAAAACCCGTCCCTACCGGACTTTCTCTCCTGGGAATGCCGGGGATGATGTCAGGCCAGATCCCGGGCCTTACTGGCTCGGCAGCTCCAGGTCCGAACCTGGACGACGCCAAGGCCAGGGCTGAGATGATGGCTCGGCAAGTGAACGAGGAGTTAGCGAAGCGCGGGATAGGCGTGCAGCGGAAGCCGGAAACGGCGGCGGCAGGGCCGCCGGGAAAACCGCCGCCGGAGGAGATTGTTAAGGAGGTGGTGATTAACGAGTGTAACCCTAACGTGCGTTACCAGCTCACGCGCCGCGGCACTCAAGACGATGTGAGTAATTTTGCCACACATCCATGGTCTGCCTCTTTGGTAGACTCCCGTCACAAAACCCTGATTTGTGTTAATCACTCATTCGATAGAGACAGTGAGAGGGAGGAAGGGCGATGAGGGGAATCAGGGCATGAGAAGGAGCAGGGCGATGATGAGATACGCCCGTGTTAACTCTCATTAGCATACGTGTGCGTCTTGCCTCGGCATCTGTGTTTCTTTTAAGGCGCCTGGAAAATCGTCGCTTTACCTGCAATACAATCAGGCACCTCAATACTAATTTAGTATTAGTAGCAAGCGTTTGTGTCTTGCCTCGGCGTCTGTGTTTCTGCGTCGTTTTCCTTGTGCCTGCGTGCCATCCCGTGCCACCCCCTCACATCCTGTGCCACCTCCTTGCCACCCCTTCCCTCCCCTTGCCGCATCTTCCTTACTATCTTCCTTACTATCTTCCTTACTTGTTATTAACTGCAGATTCACCGCAAGACGGGCGCAGTAATTTCCACCAGGTATGCGCTCTGCTCTGCACTCGTGTGATGAGACGATTTTTGAGTCGACTAAAAAATCGCAGTCAATTCCACCAGGTATGCGCTCTGCTCTGCACTCGTGTGATGAGACGATTTTTTGAGTCGACAAAAAAATCGCAGTAATTTCCACCAGGTGTGCGCTCTGCACTGTACTCGTTTTGACTTGCGTTCTGCTGACTTGTTGTCTTGCTTACGCGTGTCTTCAGTTCTTGTTGCTGCGTGTCTAAAGTCTTGAGACGGTCAAAACCCGACGGGCGCGAATTTCCACCTGCGCTTTGAGCTGCGACTTGCATCGCGATTCATCAGCTCTTGTTGTTGCGCTGCTCTCTCTCAGCTCCCCCCGTTGTTCTCTTCTCTTCTCCCACGCCTCGTTTCTTCATGCGCGCTTCCCCCATGTCCGTCTTTTGAGAAGTCTCCAGAGTGGTGCTCTCAGCTTCCCCCGTTGTTCTCTTCTCCCACGACTCATTGCTTCATGTGCGCTTCCCCCATATGCGCTTCCCCCATGTGCACTCCCCCATGTGCGCTTCCCCCATGTCCGCCTGCTTGCATGTCCGCCCCGCCTTACCCCAGGGGCAAGTTCTGCAACATGAACGATCCGAAGAATCGCGACCGTCCATTGTATCTGCACGTGTCTCCATCTTCCGAGGTACGCCTGTGTCTCCCTGCCGCCCCTCTCCCTGCCGCCCGTCTCTCTGCCGCCACTCTCCCTGCCGCCCCTCTCCCTGCCGCCCCTCTTCCTGCCTCCCCTCTCCCTGCCTCCCTCCCGTCTCCCTGCCTCCCTCCCGTCTCCCTGCCTCCCGTCTCACCCTGCCTCCCGTCTCCCTGCCTTCTACCTGTCTGCAATTTTCCTTTGAGACGTACTAAAGTCGCCTTCCTGCCTTGAACCTCTCTGCTATCCTTTTTTTTTGTTCATCTCTCCCTTTCCGCATTCCCCCCGTTCCCCCTTCCCCCGTTTCCCCCTTCCCCCCTCTCCTCCTTCCCTCTTTCCCGCTTTCCCCCACTCTCCTTATCCCCTCTCCCCTTTCCCTCTCCCCCCCTGCCACGGCCACGTGGGCAGGCCAAGACGGCGGAGGAGAAGCAGCGGATGGTGGACGCTGCCGTGTTCCTTCCCTCATCTCCCCCCCCCTTCCCCACCCCATCTCCCCGTTCCCCCCTCTCCCGCATTCCCCCTCGCCACCTTCCTTTGTCTCCGCGTGGGCAGGCCAAGACGGCGGAGGAGAAGCAGCGGATGGTGGACGCTGCCGTGTTCCTTCCCTCATCTCCCCCCCCCTTCCCCACCCCATCTCCCCGTTCCCCCCTCTCCCGCATTCCCCCTCGCCACCTTCCTTTGTCTCCGCGTGGGCAGGCCAAGACGGCGGAGGAGAAGCAGCGGATGGTGGACGCTGCCGTCCGTATGATCGACGACATCATGAATCTACGGCCAGGAGAGCAGCCCAGGGCCCAGGCGCCCGATCGGGCCGATCCGGGCCGTCCGCCGTGGGGCGACGAGCGGTCGAGACCGTCTCGCGGCAGCGGCAGGGCGGGGCGGGGCGGGAGGCATGAGAGGGAGCAGGAGGCGGGCAGGGGGCGGGAAAGAGAGAGATACGATCCGTACGGGCGCAGCGACAGGGGCAGAGACAGAGACAGAGAGAGGGACAGAGACCGGGACCGATACGGGAGAGACAGGGACAGGGATCGGGAGCGGGACAGAGGCAGAGACAGGGACAGGGATCGCGATCAAGACAGGGACAGAGACAGAGACAGGGAGAGGGAGAGAGAGGGGTATGGCGCCCCTCCCCAGTACGCACCTCCCCCCGGATCCTACCCTCCCGGGTCCTATCCCCCGGGGTCCTACCCGCCTGCCTCCTACCCGCCTGGGTCCTACCCTCCTCAGGGTCAGCCTCCCCCCTATGGTGCACCTCCAGGGGGATATCCCGCCCCCCCTCCAGGCACCTATGACCCTGCATACGGCCCCCCTCCTCCCCACGGTTACCCAGGCTACCCCCCTCCTGCTGGTGCCCCTGCTCCGTATCCCCCTCAGGGTGCCCCTGGGTATGGCCCTCCCCCGCAGGGTGCTCCCGGTGAATACCCCCCCCAGGCGCCCGGGCAGTACCCTCCCGGGAAATACCCACCGCCTGCGTATTCCCCTGCTGGTTACCCTGCTGCCGCCCCGTCCCCATATGCACCTCCCCCGGGTGGCGCCTATGGCGCGCCCCCGCCAGGGGCGTATGGGGAGGGGTATGGTGCCCCGTCCGCTTCTGCTGGGTCTATCCCCCCTGGCAGCAGCATTGTGCTGGTGTTTGCGGGATTCGAGCCTACCCGAGAATTCGACGCGTCTGGCCGCATCAGAGGCCCGAATGTGAGTGAAGCAGGGTGGGGAGGGGAAGAGGATTGGGTGGGGCTGGTTGGAGGGGTATGGCGCCCCGTCCGCTTCTGCTGGGTCTATTGAGTTGACTCAAAAGTCCCCTCCGCCAGGGGCGTATGGGGAGGGGTATGGCGCCCCGTCCGCTTCTGCTGGGTCTATCCCCCCCGGCAGCAACATCGTGCTGGTGTTTGCGGGGTTCGAACCGACACGGGTGTTTGATGCCTCTGGGCGCATCAGAGGCCCCAATGTGAGTGAAGCACGGGAGGGAAAGGAGAAGTCGGGGTTCAATGTGGGTTGAATATTGAACGGGAAGAGGGAGGGGAGGTGGTTCTGGGGCTGGCTGGTTGGGTTAGGACTTGTGCGGGGTCAATCCTCCCAGGGGTCAACCCCAAGACCCCAAGACACCGTGCTTGTACTTGCTGGGTTTGAACCGACCCGCGAGTTTGAAGCTTCTGGGCGCATTGCACGGCCCAATGTTTCTCATTTTCTCTCTCTCCCTCTCTCTCCCCTTCCCACCTCCCCCCCCCCCCCCCCCCCCCTCCCTTCCTCCTCCCCCCCTGCTCCCCCTCCCCTCTACTCACGCGCAGGACTCGTATTTGGAGCATATTCAGACGTCCACGGGTATCAAGGCGACGCTGCATGGACGATGCTCCAACAACCACGAGATCAACGGCGAAGGTGAGACCAGCTGTGAAGGTGAGACCAGCTGTGAAGGTGAGTGAGACCAGCTGTGAAGGTGAGAGGTGGGTGAAGGTGAGGAGAGGACGGAGTGAGATTAACGCTGAAGGTGAGGGGAGGTCGAAGGTTGGTTGGGAGGACGATGTGACATTTGTGCTCCACGGGTATCAAGGCGACGTTGCATGGATGATTCTCCAACAACCACGAGATCAACGGCGAAGGAGAGGGGAGGACGGGGTGACATCAACGGGAAAAGTGAGGGGAGGGCGGGCGAAGGTGGGGAGGGACTTTTGAGGTGCCTTAAAAAGACATTTGCACATTCACAGGCATTTCACGGGCTTCAAGGCGACTTTTGAGAATTCGCATTTCATGGGCTTCAAGGCGACGCTGCATGGGCGACGTTCCAACAACCATGAGATCAACGGCGAATGTGCAAATGTCTTTTTGAGGCGAGGGCGAAGATGAGGAGATGCGAAGGCGAGGCCAGGTGAGATTAACGGCGAAGGTGAGATTAACGGTGGATGTGAGTGGAGAGGGGAGGATGAGGAGAGGCGAAGAAACCTTGCAGAGTTCACTCACCCACCCTCACCATTTCCTTTTCTCCTTTTCACACCCCTCCCATCTCCCTCATTGCCCACCTTTCACCGCTCATGACCACTGAAGGTGCATCGGCAGCACAGATGGCTGAGGCAAAGAAGCTGGCAGAGAGCCTTACAGACACCATTCAGGAGGAGTGGCAGCAGCAGCAGTCAGGCATTTTTTTTATAACTGCACCCTCTCCCCTCCTACCTCCTCCTCCCCTCTCACACCCCTATCCCGCCTGTTCTTCCCCCCCCCCCCCCCCCCCCCCCCCCCCCCCGCCCTTTTCCTCCCCTTCCACCCCTCGTGTGCAGAGCTGAACGCGCCTCTGCACGTCTCGCTCACTGCCTCTGAAGGTGCATCAGCAGCACAGATGGCCGAAGCAAAGAAGCTGGCAGAGAGCCTCATAGACACCATCCGGGAGGAGTGGCAGCAGTAGCAGCAGTCAGGCTCGCTTGCTTAATAATACCCCCCCCCCCACCCCCACTCCCCTTCCCCTCCCCCCCTCTCCTCCCCACCCTCGTGTGCAGAGCTGAACGCGCCCCTACACGTCTCCCTCACTGCCTCTGAGGGCGCATCGGCAGCACAGATGGCCGAAGCAAAGAAGCTGGCAGAGAGCCTTATAGACACCATCCGGGACGAGTGGCAGCAGCAGCAGCAGTCAGGGGGCGCAGGGGGCGCAGGGGGCGGAGGGGGCGGAGGAGGGGGAGGAGGCGGAGGAGGTGGAGGGGGAGGGGGGGAGAAGGACGGGGGTGGAGGGGGAGGGGTGAGTGGGCCAGGGTATGCAGCGTATGGGGGGTTGTATTCGCAGGTGGGCATGGGGGGAGGGGGAGGGGCGAACAGAAGCACATCGGGCAAGGGGAGAAAGTTTCGAGAAGTGACTGACGTGGGAGGGGGAGGAGGAGGCGGTGGTGGTGCTGCTGGTAATACTCCTGGTGGTGGTGCTGCTGGTGGTGGTAGCGGGAGTGGTGGTGGTGGTGGTTCAACTGGTGCGGGTGGCAATGCAGGGAATGGTACAGGTTCCTACCAGTCTTCCTATGGTTCGTATGGGGGGAGCTATACCACTTACCAGCCGCAGCAGCAGCAGCAACAGCAGCAGCAGCAGCAGCAGCAGCAGCAGCAGCAGCATCAGCCGCAGCAGCAGTACCAATCGTCTTCCATGCCTCCGCCACAGGCTCGGTCAGTCATGGGCCCGCCACCGCCGAAGCTGCCACACAGGCTCGGCGGAGGAGGTGGAGGCCAGGCAAATGAGCAAAACGGTAAGCAGAAAGGCTCTGCTGCTTCATTGAGCTGCTTCATCTATCCGGCCTGTTTGCTTTACAGAATCTGTATACATACATATAGCATTTACTTCCCTTATATTTAACGGCATATTTCTCCCTCCGCTGTCTTCAACTACTTTTTTTTGGCCCTTAAGCATCCGCCCATGCTACAGGCGCAGGTTCGGCTAACATCACTCCAGGTTCGGTGACTGCAGGCTCGGCAGGTGGCCCGGGAGGAATGACTCTTGTGGACTATGGAGAGGAGGAAGATTGACTGTGCAAACAAGTAAGCTAGCAAGCAAGGTAGCCGCTACTTTCCCTCCAAGGTTGGCCGAAAGGCCTGCGAGAGAAGCTTCAAGCAAAGCAAACCTTGTCTTCATTTCACCACACTAGGCTTGGTCAAGGCATGCACTCTACCAAGCCTTGGACGGCCCAAACATATCAGGCCCCTCGAGGGTTCTTTGTGCTGTGCGATTCGTGCTTTGAGTGGGCCGACTCAAAAGTCAAGGAGATGATTTCTTGGTATTTGCGCTGTGCGGTTTGTGCGTTCTTCCATGGCTGCCTAAACCAAACGGAAGAGCTATCCATGGATGCAGGAGCATGCATTCTGGAGCGGCTCAATCAACAGATATGGATGGAGGAGTTTTGATTCACAATATTCCCCTCGCTTCCGGAAACAGGAACACGTGGTGCAATTGGATCATTTGTGAGATCTGAGACGCCTCAGAGGTTTGTCTGAGACGTGAGAATCAAGTGACTCCACCTTGCAATTTCTGCCACCCTTCCAGCAGCTTGCACTGAAGCTGAGACTGCAAACCATGTCGGGTCTTTCACAGGGGGGCATTCGATCGTTACGACTTTCAGTTCTGACAACCTGTCCTTTCTCCTGCATTTGCCGTTTCTCCCCCTCCCCCCTTTGTTCTTTTTCTTGCCTGTGTTTGTTCTGTGTTTTCTTCTTCTCCTGTGTGTGTATTTCTTTTCTTGTGTTTCTGCCTATGTGCCTGTTGCCTGCTTGCTTGTCTTTTTCCCCTTTACCAGCATCTGCATGCCTCGGCAGCACGACAAGCTGTTGATTGAATGCAGTTTCATAAGATCAAAGCAAACATGCAGATTGAATGCTGATTAATGGTTTCAGTAAACACAGCTGAAGGCGTTCAAGATGGAAGAACTGAATGCAGGCAGGCAGGCATGGGCACGTCAGGTTGCTCCGCTTGTTTGCTTCTCTTTTTGCAGTGCCACTTTTCAGGACACAAGCAGCTTCGTTTGCGTCTCCTGACATCCAAGACCACCTCTCATCCTCTGCATCTTCCCTGTTCCCTCTTCAGTTGTGCGTGTCTCCTGCTTGTCCCCCCTTTGGTGCCTTGTCCGCTTCCTGTGTCCCTGCTTCCACTTGGTTTCTGACATTTGATTAGAGCTGCACAATTATCCCGGTTTTGTGTGTACGTGCAAATTGAACGCATATACTTTTAAAAGCTTGATTCAATTGTCTTGGATATGGTCCTTCTCAATTCTTAGTGAATGTATACATAAATATTCTGAATCATATTATAAAATGAGAAGGCTTTCTTACGGAGCCATTGCTGACGTAGACATGGTTCTCTCTGCATTTCCGCGCAGTTTCTGGTGTTGCATCTCGGCGGTACGCAAACTTCCTCGCAGCACGTGCGCTGATTGGCCAGTCACGCGCTCGAATGCCTCCTCCCCACCCCACCACGTATCGGACATCACGTTTATCCTTTTGGCGGCTGTTGCGATGAAACCATCTTCGCCTATTTTCGCCAGACATTTGGGGTGCCGTAGCTGTCCAACTCCCGTTTGCGAAGGCTTCTGAGCTTGTAGTGTGAGCCATCTTCTCGTCAAGGTTTTGCCATGCTCACTGAACCAGCCACGACGCTACGTTCTGATTTTACGGTTAGGTGAGATTTTTGGCTAATTATGACCTTTTCCCAACGTTTAGGTAGGGTTTCGAGCGATACTCAGATATGGTCGAAAACCCTTTACCGTACTCGGTAACACATGGCGAGGCGAGAGGTTCTGATGCCCTTTAAAGGCGGGGTGCAACTTCTTAGGAACAGTTGCAGGACAAATATGGAGTGTGTGTAACGGGACCCTTATTGGACGAAAAAATTGGAATCTCGCACAAGACAAACCTCTCGCCACTGAACTGCCTGGGACTACCAAGTTTCAAGCTGTAATACCCTGAAGTTGAAGCTGATAGTTGGGCCACGGTTTTAAGTTGTCATTCCTCCTCACTCGTCCTCCTTGTGTACAGTGCTGCTGTGCTGCTGTGCTGCCGTTCTGTTCCATCCAATGTACATGCTCTTCCTGCCTGTTATTGTTTAGGACTAGGTGTTCCTGCTAGTGGTGTCTCGGGAGTGTCAGCTCCAAGCACTTGCTGTAGTTTCGACGGCTTCACCTTTAGCGGTCGTGGTGCGTGAAAGCCGGTGTGCCCTTACCGTAGTGACGAAGTTGGTGCCATCGCTCGTCTCACCGGGTCCTAGTTCCTTCTATCTAAAGTTCTATGCTTGCCATACATATTCCTGCTCGACGATCGTTCTTGTAGCCTATCACAGAAGCAGAAGGAACAATGGGTTTAGGCGGGGCGATGGGGGAGGTGCCTAACAGTAGCGGCGACGTTGCGCCAATCGACGTGGAGCAAGGCGAGCCGTTGAACGCGGAAGAGAGAGTCACCGTTCCGTCAGAAGGAAACGAGTATAAGCGAACGCAGTCCATGTTTGAGGTAACGCTGACGGAGCATTCACATTCTCTCCGTTCAAACGAAGTCGGTTCACTTCACAGTTCCGGTGTCTGCGATTTTGTTTTAAATAATTTTCCTCAATAATATATTATTTTCAGCTGTTTTTGCAGTTGTTGGACGAAGCAGCGGCGGAGCGAAGTGATATTGCGATTGTTTCGTCGTCTTCTTTTTTAAGCTGACTGACGTCGTGGTCGCATGCCCGGAACGCGTGTTCCACCTGGTGTTTCTGGCGTTTAAACGGGTGACGTAAATGAGTAAACTTTTCCCGGAGACAATCATCTCTCCCCTTTCTCTGTTTCCTCTTCGCCAGGTGGCGGCGGCAGCGCCAGGGACTCATTTCCACCCCGTGTCTCTGGCGTTCAAGAACGTCACGTACACGTTGACGCTGGGGCGAGGGACACCTTTTTTAGAATATCCATGTCTTCCCCTTCCCTTTGCCCTTCGCCAGGTGGCGGCGGCGGCCCCAGGGACTCGCTTCCACCCGGTCTCCCTGGCGTTCAAGAACGTAACGTACACCGTCACGCTGGGGAGAGGCAAGGCGAAGACCAACAAGCTCATTCTGGATAACCTCACGGGATACGTCAAGGCCGGCTCCTTTCTCGCCATCATGGGCCCCTCAGGTGTGTGCTTTCTTTCCAGTTTTTCGTTAGTGATTGGTCCCTCCTCTGGATAACCTCACGGGATACGTCAAGGCCGGCTCCTTCCTCGCTATTATGGGCCGCTCAGGTGCGGCCTTTTCCCCTTTCGCTACGTTTCGTTTGGGTCGTGTAACTTTTCGCCATCAACCTCACCGGATGCGTCAAGGCGGGCTCCTTCCTTTGCCATCATGGGCCCCTCAGGTGGGATAGTTCTCCCTGCCGTACGCGTCGTTCGTGGTTAAACCCTGAGAAGTACGTCAAAGCTATATGGATATCTCTGGTTAGCTCTTCTTTCCAGTCCAGGGACTAGTTTGCAGTTGAACTTTCGCTCTCATTTCGGAACGGGCGCCCCAACCTCCGTATCCGGGCAGGTGCTGGTGAACGGGCGCCCCAACCTCCGTATCCGGGCAGGTGCTGTGCTGGTGAACGGGCTTTGAGACGTCTCAAAGCTGATGAGCGGGCGTGCACGGAACGAGAGCTTCAGGCAGAACCCCTCATCTGCCCCTTGTCTCCTCCTCCCGTGCTCCACTCAGCAACCCGCAAGACGAGTCTGTTGAACGCACAGGCGTGTGATGAGTCTATTTTTGACTCGTCTAAAAAATAGACTCTTCAGGCAGAACCCCTCATCTGCCCCTTGTCTCCCCCTCCCGTGCTCCTCTCAGGAACCCGCAAGACAAGTCTGTTGAACGCACAGGCGCCCCCACCTCTCTAGCGTGGCATGTGCTGGTGAACGGGCGGCCACGGGACGAGAGCTTCAGACGGATTTCGGCATACGTGATGCAGGATGATCTCATGCTCTCCACGCTCACCGCCTGCCCCGCATCTGCCCCGTATTTCCCCCTTGTCTCCCTTTTTCCCTGCCCCTCCAGGCTCTGGCAAGTCGAGTCTGCTGTCGTGCTAGCAGGAAGGGTGATGCGCGCTGGCGCCCCGACGCCCCAAGCGGGGCAGGTGCTGGTAAATGGACACCCGCGAGACGAGAGCTTCAGGCGCGTCTCAGCCTACGTGATGCAGGACGACCGCATGTTCTCCACGCTCACCGTCTGGGAGACGCTGCAGACCGCCGCCATGCTGCTCTGTCCCTCATCTGTCTGCCCCCTGTCTCCCCCTTCTCCTGGTATCTGTTTGCCCCTCCCAGGCTCTGGCAAAACGAGTCTGCTGAACGTCCTAGCAGGGCGGGTCATGAGGGCGGGGGCTCCAACCTCCCTTGCCGGGCAGGTGCTGGTGAACGGGCGCCCCAGGGACGAGAGCTTCAGGCGGATTTCCGCGTACGTGATGCAAGATGATCTCATGTTCTCCACGCTCACCGTCTGGGAGACGCTTCAGACCGCCGCCATGCTGCGCCTGCCGTCGTCCACGCCCAAGGCGCAGCGGCTGCAGCTGGCGGAGTCCATCATTGCTGAGCTGGGGCTGAGCAAGGCGAGGAACACGCCGATTGGGAATGAGATGATCCGGGGAGTGAGTGGCGGCGAGCGGAAGAGGACGAACATTGCCGTGGAGATGCTATCGAACCCCTCGCTCGTATTCCTTGGTGAGTTTGGTTTGCCCTGATGATTTGCATGTGTCCTGCCGTCGTCCACGCCCAAGGCGCAGCGCCTGCAGCTGGCGGAGTCCATCATTGCTGAGCTGGGGCTGAGCAAGGCGAGGAACACGCCGATTGGGAATGAGATGATCCGGGGTGTTAGTGGTGGGGAGAGGAAGCGGACGAATATTGCCGTGGAGATGCTTTCGAACCCCTCGCTCGTATTCCTCGGTGAGATTTGATTTGCTGCTCTCATGCTCTGGTTTTCTTCTAGAGAATGCCCTGATGTCTCCTCGGATTGTTTTGCTGCTCTGATTCGCCGTAACAAGTCCTGCTCTCCTCCTCACCCCCTCCCAGACGAGCCCACATCCGGGCTGCACAGCTTTCAGGCGCCCCACGTGATAAGCGCACGCTCTGATCTCTCTCTGCCCACTCTCCCCTAATCGCATGCATTCCCTAATGCTCGTCCCTGCCTTCCCCTGCTCTCCTCCCCTCCCGCTCTCCCCCCCTCCCGCTCTCCCCCTCTCGCAGACGAGCCCACGTCCGGGCTGGACAGCTTTCAGGCGCTGAACGTGATGAGTGCTCTCTCTCGGACCTCTCCTCACCCCTCCTTGGCAATCGTTCCTATTGCCCTCATCGTTTCCCTCCACCCCCCACCCCAACCCCCCTCCTCACCCACTGCAGACGAGCCCACGTCTGGGCTGGACAGCTTTCAGGCGCTGAACGTGATGAGTGCACTCTCTGATCTCTCAAAGAGCGGCCGCACCGTCATCTCCACCATCCACCAGCCACGCTCCTCCATCTTCGCCCTCGTGAGTGGCGTGGGGCTCGTAGGGTAGGCTTAGGGGTGGATTTTAGGGGTGCATTTTAGGGGGCATGTTAGGGGTGCATTTATTGGGGCATTTTAGGGGGGCGTTTCTAGGCCCTTGGTGCATGCACCGTCATCTCATCTTCACCATCCATCCACCAGCCGCGCTGCGCTCCTCCATCTTCGCCCTCGTGAGTGGGTTGCAGCTCGAAGGGCGGCCTTAGAGTTGTTCCTAGGCTGTGCATGCACCGTCATCGCATATCCACCATGCACCGTCATCGCATATCCACCATGCACCGTCATCGCATATCCACCATGCACCGTCATCGCATATCCACCATGCACCGTCATCGCATATCCACCATGCGCCGTCATCGCATATCCACCATGCGCCGTCATCGCATATCCACCATGCGCCGTCATCGCATATCCACCATGCACCGTCATCGCATATCCACCATGCACCGTCATCGCATATCCACCATGCACCGTCATCGCATATCCACCATGCACCGTCATCGCATATCCACCATGCACCGTCATCGCATATCCACCATGCACCGTCATCGCATATCCACCATGCACCGTCATCGCATATCCACCATGCACCGTCATCGCATATCCACCATGCACCGTCATCGCATATCCACCATGCACCGTCATCGCATATCCACCATGCACCGTCATCGCATATCCACCATGCACCGTCATCGCATATCCACCATGCACCGTCATCGCATATCCACCATGCACCGTCATCGCATATCCACCATGCACCGTCATCGCATATCCACCATGCACCGTCATCGCATATCCACCATGCACCGTCATCGCATATCCACCATGCACCGTCATCGCATATCCACCATGCACCGTCATCGCATATCCACCATGCACCGTCATCGCATATCCACCATGCACCGTCATCGCATATCCACCATGCACCGTCATCGCATATCCACCATGCACCGTCATCGCATATCCACCATGCACCGTCATCGCATATCCACCATGCACCGTCATCGCATATCCACCATGCACCGTCATCGCATATCCACCATGCACCGTCATCGCATATCCACCATGCACCGTCATCGCATATCCACCATGCACCGTCATCGCATATCCACCATGCACCGTCATCGCATATCCACCATGCACCGTCATCGCATATCCACCATGCACCGTCATCGCATATCCACCATGCACCGTCATCGCATATCCACCATGCACCGTCATCGCATATCCACCATGCACCGTCATCGCATATCCACCATGCACCGTCATCGCATATCCACCATGCACCGTCATCGCATATCCACCATGCACCGTCATCGCATATCCACCATGCACCGTCATCGCATATCCACCATGCACCGTCATCGCATATCCACCATGCACCGTCATCGCATATCCACCATGCACCGTCATCGCATATCCACCATGCACCGTCATCGCATATCCACCATGCACCGTCATCGCATATCCACCATGCACCGTCATCGCATATCCACCATGCACCGTCATCGCATATCCACCATGCACCGTCATCGCATATCCACCATGCACCGTCATCGCATATCCACCATGCACCGTCATCGCATATCCACCATGCACCGTCATCGCATATCCACCATGCACCGTCATCGCATATCCACCATGCACCGTCATCGCATATCCACCATGCACCGTCATCGCATATCCACCATGCACCGTCATCGCATATCCACCATGCACCGTCATCGCATATCCACCATGCACCGTCATCGCATATCCACCATGCACCGTCATCGCATATCCACCATGCACCGTCATCGCATATCCACCATGCACCGTCATCGCATATCCACCATGCACCGTCATCGCATATCCACCATGCACCGTCATCGCATATCCACCATGCACCGTCATCGCATATCCACCATGCACCGTCATCGCATATCCACCATGCACCGTCATCGCATATCCACCATGCACCGTCATCGCATATCCACCATGCACCGTCATCGCATATCCACCATGCACCGTCATCGCATATCCACCATGCACCGTCATCGCATATCCACCATGCACCGTCATCGCATATCCACCATGCACCGTCATCGCATATCCACCATGCACCGTCATCGCATATCCACCATGCACCGTCATCGCATATCCACCATGCACCGTCATCGCATATCCACCATGCACCGTCATCGCATATCCACCATGCACCGTCATCGCATATCCACCATGCACCGTCATCGCATATCCACCATGCACCGTCATCGCATATCCACCATGCACCGTCATCGCATATCCACCATGCACCGTCATCGCATATCCACCATGCACCGTCATCGCATATCCACCATGCACCGTCATCGCATATCCACCATGCACCGTCATCGCATATCCACCATGCACCGTCATCGCATATCCACCATGCACCGTCATCGCATATCCACCATGCACCGTCATCGCATATCCACCATGCACCGTCATCGCATATCCACCATGCACCGTCATCGCATATCCACCATGCACCGTCATCGCATATCCACCATGCACCGTCATCGCATATCCACCATGCACCGTCATCGCATATCCACCATGCACCGTCATCGCATATCCACCATGCACCGTCATCGCATATCCACCATGCACCGTCATCGCATATCCACCATGCACCGTCATCGCATATCCACCATGCACCGTCATCGCATATCCACCATGCACCGTCATCGCATATCCACCATGCACCGTCATCGCATATCCACCATGCACCGTCATCGCATATCCACCATGCACCGTCATCGCATATCCACCATGCACCGTCATCGCATATCCACCATGCACCGTCATCGCATATCCACCATGCACCGTCATCGCATATCCACCATGCACCGTCATCGCATATCCACCATGCACCGTCATCGCATATCCACCATGCACCGTCATCGCATATCCACCATGCACCGTCATCGCATATCCACCATGCACCGTCATCGCATATCCACCATGCACCGTCATCGCATATCCACCATGCACCGTCATCGCATATCCACCATGCACCGTCATCGCATATCCACCATGCACCGTCATCGCATATCCACCATGCACCGTCAT
The DNA here is from genome assembly GCA_947471745.1 of Closterium sp. Naga37s-1. Lineage (NCBI taxonomy): Eukaryota > Viridiplantae > Streptophyta > Zygnematophyceae > Desmidiales > Closteriaceae > Closterium > Closterium sp. Naga37s-1. The sequence continues at coordinate 4,532,648 of CANJKZ010000069.1, forward strand.
CGCATATCCACCATGCACCGTCATCGCATATCCACCATGCACCGTCATCGCATATCCACCATGCACCGTCATCGCATATCCACCATGCACCGTCATCGCATATCCACCATGCACCGTCATCGCATATCCACCATGCACCGTCATCGCATATCCACCATGCACCGTCATCGCATATCCACCATGCACCGTCATCGCATATCCACCATGCACCGTCATCGCATATCCACCATGCACCGTCATCGCATATCCACCATGCACCGTCATCGCATATCCACCATGCACCGTCATCGCATATCCACCATGCACCGCCATCGCATATCCACCATGCACCGTCATCGCATATCCACCATGCACCGTCATCGCATATCCACCATGCACCGTCATCGCATATCCACCATGCACCGTCATCGCATATCCACCATGCACCGTCATCGCATATCCACCATGCACCGTCATCGCATATCCACCATGCACCGTCATCGCATATCCACCATGCACCGTCATCGCATATCCACCATGCACCGTCATCGCATATCCACCATGCACCGTCATCGCATATCCACCATGCACCGTCATCGCATATCCACCATGCACCGTCATCGCATATCCACCATGCACCGTCATCGCATATCCACCATGCACCGTCATCGCATATCCACCATGCACCGTCATCGCATATCCACCATGCACCGTCATCGCATATCCACCATGCACCGTCATCGCATATCCACCATGCACCGTCATCGCATATCCACCATGCACCGTCATCGCATATCCACCATGCACCGTCATCGCATATCCACCATGCACCGTCATCGCATATCCACCATGCACCGTCATCGCATATCCACCATGCACCGTCATCGCATATCCACCATGCACCGTCATCGCATATCCACCATGCACCGTCATCGCATATCCACCATGCACCGTCATCGCATATCCACCATGCACCGTCATCGCATATCCACCATGCACCGTCATCGCATATCCACCATGCACCGTCATCGCATATCCACCATGCACCGTCATCGCATATCCACCATGCACACAACCATGCACCGTCATCGCATATCCACCATGCACCGTCATCGCATATCCACCATGCACCGTCATCGCATATCCACCATGCACCGTCATCGCATATCCACCATGCACCGTCATCGCATATCCACCATGCACCGTCATCGCATATCCACCATGCACCGTCATCGCATATCCACCATGCACCGTCATCGCATATCCACCATGCACCGTCATCGCATATCCACCATGCACCGTCATCGCATATCCACCATGCACCGTCATCGCATATCCACCATGCACCGTCATCGCATATCCACCATGCACCGTCATCGCATATCCACCATGCACCGTCATCGCATATCCACCATGCACCGTCATCGCATATCCACCATGCACCGTCATCGCATATCCACCATGCACCGTCATCGCATATCCACCATGCACCGTCATCGCATATCCACCATGCACCGTCATCGCATATCCACCATGCACCGTCATCGCATATCCACCATGCACCGTCATCGCATATCCACCATGCACCGTCATCGCATATCCACCATGCACCGTCATCGCATATCCACCATGCACCGTCATCGCATATCCACCATGCACCGTCATCGCATATCCACCATGCACCGTCATCGCATATCCACCATGCACCGTCATCGCATATCCACCATGCACCGTCATCGCATATCCACCATGCACCGTCATCGCATATCCACCATGCACCGTCATCGCATATCCACCATGCACCGTCATCGCATATCCACCATGCACCGTCATCGCATATCCACCATGCACCGTCATCGCATATCCACCATGCACCGTCATCGCATATCCACCATGCACCGTCATCGCATATCCACCATGCACCGTCATCGCATATCCACCATGCACCGTCATCGCATATCCACCATGCACCGTCATCGCATATCCACCATGCACCGTCATCGCATATCCACCATGCACCGTCATCGCATATCCACCATGCACCGTCATCGCATATCCACCATGCACCGTCATCGCATATCCACCATGCACCGTCATCGCATATCCACCATGCACCGTCATCGCATATCCACCATGCACCGTCATCGCATATCCACCATGCACCGTCATCGCATATCCACCATGCACCGTCATCGCATATCCACCATGCACCGTCATCGCATATCCACCATGCACCGTCATCGCATATCCACCATGCACCGTCATCGCATATCCACCATGCACCGTCATCGCATATCCACCATGCACCGTCATCGCATATCCACCATGCACCGTCATCGCATATCCACCATGCACCGTCATCGCATATCCACCATGCACCGTCATCGCATATCCACCATGCACCGTCATCGCATATCCACCATGCACCGTCATCGCATATCCACCATGCACCGTCATCGCATATCCACCATGCACCGTCATCGCATATCCACCATGCACCGTCATCGCATATCCACCATGCACCGTCATCGCATATCCACCATGCACCGTCATCGCATATCCACCATGCACCGTCATCGCATATCCACCATGCACCGTCATCGCATATCCACCATGCACCGTCATCGCATATCCACCATGCACCGTCATCGCATATCCACCATGCACCGTCATCGCATATCCACCATGCACCGTCATCGCATATCCACCATGCACCGTCATCGCATATCCACCATGCACCGTCATCGCATATCCACCATGCACCGTCATCGCATATCCACCATGCACCGTCATCGCATATCCACCATGCACCGTCATCGCATATCCACCATGCACCGTCATCGCATATCCACCATGCACCGTCATCGCATATCCACCATGCACCGTCATCGCATATCCACCATGCACCGTCATCGCATATCCACCATGCACCGTCATCGCATATCCACCATGCACCGTCATCGCATATCCACCATGCACCGTCATCGCATATCCACCATGCACCGTCATCGCATATCCACCATGCACCGTCATCGCATATCCACCATGCACCGTCATCGCATATCCACCATGCACCGTCATCGCATATCCACCATGCACCGTCATCGCATATCCACCATGCACCGTCATCGCATATCCACCATGCACCGTCATCGCATATCCACCATGCACCGTCATCGCATATCCACCATGCACCGTCATCGCATATCCACCATGCACCGTCATCGCATATCCACCATGCACCGTCATCGCATATCCACCATGCACCGTCATCGCATATCCACCATGCACCGTCATCGCATATCCACCATGCACCGTCATCGCATATCCACCATGCACCGTCATCGCATATCCACCATGCACCGTCATCGCATATCCACCATGCACCGTCATCGCATATCCACCATGCACCGTCATCGCATATCCACCATCCACCATCCAGCAGCCGCGCTCCTCCATCCGCCATCCTCTATCCACCATCCACCCACCCTCCATCACATCACCCACCATCCGTCATTCACCAGACGAGATTCTCTGGTTTTCAGAATTTGCGTTATGGTGAAAATCCTCACCACCCTTGTGAGTGATTGGGCGCATCGCAGCACGCATCCCCTATCGAGTGCTTTTCAGAGGCAACTATTTTACCACATTCACTGATCCCTTCAGTTCCTTGCGCTTTTTTTCTCCCTCCCTCTATCTATCTCCCTACTTTCTTCCCCTCTCCTCCCCCCTGTGCAGTTTGGGTGTCGTCTGATCTGATTTGCCTCGAAGTAAACCCCTCCCCCCTTCTCACCTCACCACCCTCTCCCCAACACCCCTCTCCCACCCTGTTCTCTCACTGCCTCTGCTACCCCCCCCTATCCTTCCTCTGTTCTTCCTCTCCACCCTCATCACTACCCCCCTCTCTCCCCCCTTCCCCCTTTGCAGTTTGAAAACCTGCTGCTGCTGAGCGAAGGCCGCATGGTTTTTTTCGGGCAGGCTGCAGATTCGATCGACTACTTCTCCCGCCAGGGCTTCGCCTGCCCGGAGCACTTCAACCCGGCCGACTATTTCATGGATATGATTTCCATCGACCGCCGTGACGAGCAGCGGGAAACCGACAGCACTGCGCGCATCCAGCAGCTCACCTCCTCGTACGAGCCTTCGCGGGAGGTTCGGCCGGACCTGCACCAGAAGAGCATGGAGGAGCAGGCGGAGGCGGCGGAGGGGATGAAATATTCCAAGTATGCATCTACTTGGATGACGCAGCTGGTGGTGCTGGCGCGGCGGTCCTGGTGGCAGGTGAGGAGGAGGGATAAGCTGTAAGATGTCTCAAAAGTCTATGTTTGTCACAAAGGGGAGGCCATGCGGGGAGGGGATGAAATATTACAAGTATGCGTCTACTTGGATGACGCAGCTGGTGGTGCTGGCGCGGCAGTCGTGGTGGCAGGTGAGGAGGGATCTTTAGTTTCTGTTACTTTCTTTTAGTCTTGTTTTAGTTTTCTTTGGTTTCTTTTAGAATGCTGCTCGCCTAATTAATCACATGGGTCGTGGTGGTCCTGCTTTTGAGAATTCTCAATATTAACATGGCTGGTGCGGTGGTGGCTGGTGCGGTGGTCGTGGTGGCAGGTGACCCGGGATAGGCTCCCGATAGCGATCGCGTACGTGCAGGCGATGGTGATGATCTCCATGCTCTACCATTGAGACGTCTCAAAAATACACTTCCATCGCACTCTTCCCAATCGTGGTGGCAGGTGACGAGGGATCGGCTGCCTATAGCGATCGCGTACGTGCAGGCGATGGTGATGATGGTGATGATCTGTATTCTCTACTCCAACTCGCTCGATTATCCGGAGCAGAACATGACTGGGTCGATTTTCTTCATCGCCCTCTTTCTCGCCTTCAACGGCATCTTTCAGGTGATTTCCACGGTTTTTTTTTTTTTTTTTTTTTTTTTTTTTTGTAGGTCAGACACGGAAGTTTGGGCTAAGAGCAGGGGCGGAATATGGGGGCTGCAGCAGGACATAGTGACGCTTTTGATTCTTCCAACAAGAAAGATTCCGTACCCTTTTTTTTTCACTGTTGTTGCATGCATACAATTGGGATGCGATTTTACTTTTTGTTGCAGCCAAAACGTGCCTATGAACGAACTCTACACCCCTAGCTATCCAACGCCCCTTTCACAACACAACCCGCCCATGTAACCAACCAGCCACCTGCCAACCTCCCTCTCCCCTTTCCCTCACATCCCCATCCCTCCAGATGATCACCACTTTCCTGTTGGAGAAAGGGGTGGTGAATGGCGAGCTCCTTTCTCTAATCACCCATCACCTCACAAACCCTCCCCTTACCCTTCTCCTCCCCTCCCCACCCCCTTCCCTTCCTATCCTTTCCTTTCCGTTTCTACTCCGCCAGTTAATCACCACCCTCTCACTGGAGAAAGGGTTGGTGAACCGCGAGCTATTTTCTCCTACTCTTGCTTTTTGCTCCCCCGACCCCCCTTGCCCAACACTCACCTCTCCCCCTCCTCACCCCCCTTTCCTCACATCCCCTTCCCCTCCCCCTTCCCTCATTTTCTCGTTCCATCCCATCCAGCGAGATGATCACGACCTTTCCACTTGAGAAAGGCGTGGTGGACCGCAAGCATGAATGAACGCCTTTCACACCTCATCCCCGTAAAACCCCTCCCCCCATCCCCCCCTTTCCATCCCCACCCCTTCTGCTCTCCCTTCCCAACCCTCCTCCCTCTTTCCTCCCCCTTCCCGTTTCTACCCTACTCTTTGCAGATGATCACGACCTTTCCACTGGAGAAAGGGGTTGTGAACCGCGAGCGGTCGTCCAACAGTTACCGCATAACTGCATACTACCCCGCCAAGGTGCTCTCGGAGTGGCCCATCCGCATCGGCCCCGTGCTCCTGTTCGGGGTGATCGCCTACTGGCCCATTGAGTACCAGCGCGTGGCCTCCAAGTTCTTCCTCTTCCTCGTCATCCTCATGCTCGAATTCACCGCCATGAATGGGCTAGGCATCGTGGTATGTGGTTGGGAAGGGAGGCATTGTGGTATGCGTGTGTGGTTGGGAAGGGAGGGCGTGCGTGCATGTGTGTGTGGGGCGAGCGGGTCTCCTCTTCTTCCTCCAAGTTCTTCCTCTTCCTCGTCATCCTCATGCTCGAATTCACCGCCATGAACGGGCTCGGCATCGTGGTGCGTGTGTGGGGGGGAGAGGGAGGGGGAGGAAGGGTAGATAGGGTCAGTGTGTGTGCATGTGTGTGGGGCGAGCGGGTCTCCTCTCCTTCCTCCATGAACGGACTGGGCATTGTGTTGGGTGCTTGGTGAGAGGTGAGGGGGAGGAGGAAAGGCAGGTAGGGTAAGCCAGGGCGGAAATAGGTGTATGCGTGGGAGTGGAAAAGAGGTCGCCCCTCATTGTTGGATTACGCTGTCATGAACAGACCTTTGAGAATTGTCGAAAGTGAAAAGAGGTCGCCCCTTCTTGTTCGGTTACGCTGTCATGAACAAACTCGTCGTTGCGGTGGGTTGGGGTGCACGAGGGAAGGGGTAGGAGGGGAGAGGAGAGGGAGGGGAAGAGGGAGAGGGAGGGGGAGGGGGAGGGGGAGGGGGAGGGGGAGGGGGAGGGGGAGGAAGGGGGGCGCATGTGCGCCAGCTTCCATCTCATTTGCCTGCTTGATAGCACCAGCGCCTCAGATTGCGCGCTGGTTATGTCGCCGATCCTTCCCCCTGTTGCATGTTCACGGTGGTGCCTGCCGACACCTCAGATCGGCATGGTAGCCATGGGCCCTCTCGTCACAGTCGTGCTGATGCTGCTTGTACGTTTCTTCACCCTTTTCTCCCCTCAACAACCCGCTCGGACTCGTCTCAACCCCTCTGAATGCCTTAACCCCCCTCCCCCCACTCACCCACAGATCGGGTCGATAGCACCGACACCTCAGATCGCTCTAGCCATGGGCCCTCTATTCACAGTCGTGCTCATGCTCTTTGGGGGCTTCTACGTGAATCTCAATCCCCTCACGTACCACCCTCTCTCCCCCCACTCACCCACAGATTGGGTCAATTGCGCCCACTCCTCAGATTGCGCTAGCCATGGGGCCGCTGTTCACAGTGGTGCTGATGCTGTTTGGAGGCTTCTATGTGAACATCGACTCCATCCCCGTGTGGATCCGCTGGGTGCGCTACATCTCGCCCATCCAGTGGGGATTCGTGGGGCTCGCCGTCAACCAGTTCGAGGGTGAGCCTTGAATGGGGTGGAGTGGGGTAGAGTGGGGTGGGGTGGGGTGGGGTGGGGCTCAAAGCAAATCCAGTGGGGCTTCGTTGGGCTGGCAGTTAACCAGTTTGAGGGTGAGTCGCACTCTGTTTCACTGGGATAGGCTTGAATGGGGTGGGATGCGGTGCAATAGGTTGAGGTGTGGTGGGTCACTACGTGAATCTCGACTCCATCCCCGTGTGGACCTGCTGGGTGCGCTACATCTCAACCATCCAGTGGGGCTTCATGGGGCTCGCCATTAACCCGTTCTCGGGTGAGCCTGTATTTTGACTGTGTGGGGTGGGGTGAGGTAAGGTGAGGTGGGGTGGGGTGAAGTGAGGTGGGGTGGGACGTGCTGGGCTACAGGTAAGGTGAGGTGGGGTGGGGTGGGGTGAGGTGAGGTGGGGTGGGACGTGCTGGGCTACATATCGCCCATCCAGTGGGGCTCTGTGGGGCTCGCCGTTATCCAGTTTTCCGATCAATCAGTCGCACTCTCTCATTGGGATAGGCTTGAATGGGGTGGATGTGGTGGGATGGGGTGGGATGGGATGGGATGGGGTGCAGTGGATCAGCTGTGATTCCCAACGCCCTAAAAGCCCACTTGGTGTGGCTTCCCAGGGCTAGCTGTGTCAACCAGTTCCCCAGTGCGTGCTGGTTTTTAGGCACCAGTTTTTTTAGGCTCCCATTTTTGAGGCACCTAGTTTTTAGGCGAGGCGCCTATTTTTTAGGCGCGTCAAAAATAGACTTTGTCGATCAGTTCCCCAGTGCGTGAGCGAGTGAGTTAGCCCTATGCGACAAGCCGCGGGTGGGTGCGTGGGGCTTGCCTGGCCTTGCCTGGCCTTGCCTGGCCTTGTCTGGTCCTTAGCCTAGCGGGACTGTGGCTGTGTGGGCAAGTCTCAGGCAAGCTGTGGTCTGATGCGCCTTTGAGTCCCGCCCATCCAGGAACTGGGTCACTGGGGTCTCCTGTTTCTGTGCACTCTACCAGCTGTCACGCGAGTTGCCCCTTGTTCACTTGATTTTTCTAAAAAGCCTCTTCTCCCCACTTGAATTAACCAATTGCTCCTTCTTCACTAAATATTTTTTTTTTCAAGAAGCCTCAAACAACGCCTCCGTGGGTTCGGTGCTCTGTCAGCTCTCACACAATCTGTCCTATCATATCAACCAGTCGCCATTTTCCAGCCAGGCTGTGATGAGATGCTTTTTTAGTCGACTCAAAAATTGTCTCATCACACGATTTTTCTAAGCGACTCACGTTCGTTGCGCCGCCAGCTCTCACGCGAGTTGTCCTATCAACCAAACGTAATTCTCCAGCCGGACTCATAAGTCTCCTACTAAGCTGCCTTGATTTTTTTTTCCGTGTGTCTCCTTCCGGGTTCTTTTTTCCCTTGTTGCCTCTCTCCTCCCCCTCTATCCATCCCAGGGCTGACCTTTTCCTGCGCCGACTGTCCGACTGGGGATCAGATCCTCCATCAGCTCTCCATTGCGAACTACACTGTGAGTGTGCTTGTAATGGGTGTGCTTGTAATGGTGGTGCTTATAATGGGTGTGCTTGTAATGGGTGTGCTTATAATGGGTGTGCTTGTAACGGTGCTTTTCGAGTCGTTTCACCCCCCAGTAGGGATCAGATCCTCCAGAAGCTCCCTATTGTGAACTACACCGTGAGTGTGCTTATAGTGGTGCTGCATGCAATACTTGTGCTTGTAATAAATGGGATCACTTGTATTCACTCCTCCATACACTCCTCCGTACTCCTCCATACACTCCTCCATACTCCTGCATACACTCCTCCATACACTCCTCCGTACTCCTCCATACACTCCTCCATACTCCTGCATACACTCCTCCATACACTCCTCCTGCATATGAGGGAATCCTTACTTTTGTTCCAGCTTTACCGGTATCTAACAAATTCTCTCATATGCCTTGCTCCCCTGTGTGTGTGCGTAACATCACAGGTGGGCGAGGCGATACTGTACCAGTGCTGCTTGATTGTGGGCATGCACCTAATCGCATGCACAGCGCTCATGTTGAACGGCCCTAAGATGCAGCCTCTCAGTGCACTGGGTTCCAACGCCAAGCCAGTCCTCTTGCCGATGCAGGAGGAGACTCCCGAGGCTCTTGCTGCTGTTGTTAGCAGTGGGGAGGGTGGCGAGGATAGGGCTCCTACCGAGGAAGAAAGGGCGTTGAAAGTGGAGTAGTTGGAGTGGGTTAATAATAGTTTATTCATGCTGGGTAATAAATTATCAATTGAGTACGGTATTGAGTTATAGTGTCTGCCTTCCTCCTGTCACATGAAATTTCGTTATTCTGCTAAAAGATTGTTGCCATAAGAATGCAATGTGGTTCAATCTGCTTGCCAATGTTTAGCATGAGCCGCTCACTCATCATGGTGTGGTGTGTGTTGTAACTCACTGCCGCTAACACCTGATTATTTCGAACCATCCCTACTGTTAGGCGTTCGTATCGAAGCTGTTTGTAGTGAGGATGGTATTTTTTGTCAAGTGGTTCTTCAAGGTGCACGAACAATCGCAGACATTTGTTGAGGCGATATTCGCTAAGATCTTCGCGAACATCCGTTACGACGCGCCTCCACCACCGACCAACATCGTGATGTAACTGCCACTGTCCTCTCCACTGCAAATGGGGTGGTGCCTTTCACAAACATTCAAACCACCATTTGTTTGGGCTGGTTAAGTTACGAAATGAAAGTCTTCAAGTGTAGTCTTTGCTATCATTTCTTGATCCCCTCGGCGCACGAGCCACCTGAATGAGTCTCCTCTGAGATGATTATTTTTATTTTTACGGCTATTTCAGATGTTCAATGTACGGATCGCTTCGCGGCGGGCCTACTTACGAGCCGCTACTTGTGGCAAGCCTACTTTAGAATAGTGGTGCTGTTCTCTGCCAGAGGACACAGATGTTCGAGTGGCTAGGTGCGTGTGCCCCCCCCAACCCGAGCCCCCAATGTCTGACTCATTAGCACTCCCTAATCCGTTCAGTAAACAAATCTATAACAGCCCCCCTTCTTCTGACCGGGTTGTGTTGAGTTGACTCGTGAAGTCCTTAGCTGAGATTGTTATCAGTCATTACTCTTCGCTGCTGCTCGAAATCAGTGACACGAAAGGATGGAGAAGCATCGAGTCATTTTTGTCTTTCTTCTTCTATGTGAGCACCTCTGGCGCAACTGGCTGTCTTCGTTACGCATAAACATATTTCCATCATCTTCATTCTCGACTTCCGCTCGCAACCTTTTGACACGCATACCCCTTCGTAGTCTTGATCACTTGGTCGTTACCTAACTCTCGTTTCGGACAGTCCCCCTGATTACAGGCACTCTCGCATCCGTGGCTTCCTCGAAAGTGCTCTACAGTAAGTCGCTCTGACCGCATCTTATCACGAGGAAAGACAAAACACAAACAAAATCAAACAAAGAATTGTATGTGCGGTCGGTCTGACATCCCCGCGCTGTCTCGCACATCCCTTCGCCCTTATTTTTCCAGAAAGTCTTCGTGGAATGCGTAGAGTCTCATATTTCCTTTTCTTTGTGATGCTTGATGACGTGAGCAGAGAGGGCGACAGCCATTCTTTCAGGAGTCAATGTCCTTGGAGGTACCGACTTAAACCTCGGATTCGGACGAGTTGGCATCTCCGTTTACATGTGAGCTCGTGTTTTCTTCACTCCAATCCGCAGACATTTTTGTGGGGGTTGAAACGTTATCTCACTGTACGGATTTATTTTGCAGAGATGGATTAAGTTACGTGGTGCGAACTTATGTGACGGTCAACAACATGTTCAGTAATGGCAACATCCCGATGTACGGAGTGTACATAGGTAGACGCTTCACTTCTCCAGACGGTGCCGACGGGGTGCGAGTGCCGCCATTCGTCATGAACTGGAAGAATGACACCCTGAATGGCCCCATAAATCGGCAGGTTCGGACCTATAGCTACCATGCAACTAGGAAGCACCGATACCTTACTCGCTTCGGCTACACATTATCCCCAGCATACAAGCTCATGAACAACCCTCGTGGCCATTTTGCTGTTATCTCCTATTATGGCAACAAATGTGCTTTGAGGGGTCAGTTTGTCAAGTCGTGGGGCTGGTTAAATCCATAGTAATGGGTACACTGGCATGCTGTAAATGTGTTGATAATGATATGATTTGTTATCTTCTTACGGGACTCTGTATGATTTTATTACTAATGGGAAAGGACTAGTAAGCTTTACATTATATGCGCTATACCTTTGCCCTTTGTAACGCGCGTGTAAGCTCACTTCTACATCTGGCACATAATCAGACCATATTTTTTTACAAATTTTCTTGTACTAACTCTCGTTCAAAACCATAGGCCGCCAAGTGATTGGCGCTCTTGTACATGATTTTAAGAAGTCGCGTGCTGCCGGACCATAAGCATCTTCCATACCACACCTTCAACGGAAGAACAAACGCCACGTGGAAGTCATGCCAGCTCAGCCCGAACATTCTCAGCTATTGTCCAACTGTCTGGGCAGGCAAGACGAGGCTGTGTGGTGGTTTTGTCACCCCAATTCGTTTTGTCAAGCAAACATGTTGATGCCCGAATGAGAAGCTCGGTAGATTCCTTTACTGCTGATTGGGGGCTCCAACTTCACCCTAGCCTGTGAGCGTGGTTCGGTCTCGCGTGGCACCAGTACGTGCGGAAGCGTCCCATTTATGATCGCGGGAAACCTGTGTATGGGGGGACCTGCGTGCGGTTGCCGCTCGTCCTCAAATCTACCGCCTGTTTTGTTGCGTGTGGTTGGCTCCTCGTTCCGCGCGGTGGTGCTCATTGGCTCGACTACCCCCAGAAAGCGCCCCTGCCAAGACGCAGTTGGTCTGTAGCTTTCGCGGGCTCTCGTTGGCTGAGCTGGTCCAGTTCTGGTCACCACCGTTCATTCCACAAAAATCAATTCACCATTCCATTCTCCAACAATGCCATTGCCTAGCTAGCAAGATACTGGTTCCCACTAGGCGTCACGCGAAAAGAATCCATGGTCGGTAACGTCGTGACCATGATTCTTGTCGCAGAGGTTCGCCCGCACCCCCTAGACGAACCTCTTCCAGCTCTCTCTTCAGGGGCACCCTTCGTTTCGCCAAACCTCGTTTCGCAACGGTCACAACGCCAAAATCACCGACGCACGCACCCCACTGAATCTCAAGTCATTTCCTTTCGCTCCAACCTCCTCTCCCAGCTGGTCTGACTGATCAGTCCAACCACAGCCCAGCCCGACACAGCTTCCCCACCCCCACACACAGCCACACTGAGTCCCACCACACAACATATCGCAGCCTTCCCACCATAACTTCCCCACAGCCCGATATTTCGATTCAAATCGTTCCTTCACTCGTTTGCGACATTTCTCAATCACAACTGCGCCTCCATTCTTTCTACTGAATTCCTCCCAGCAGTACCTTTCTCTACCAAACTTGCGAACCATTGTGGGAGACTGCTGGCCGTGTTGCCATCGTGTTATCCCTGTTCTCCATTTCCCGATCGTGCTTCTGTCAGTAGCCAACTGATCTTTGCGTTGTCAAGGTCCATAGACGATGGGTTGGATCAACTCGCTGCTCTCGTTTAACTCCTGCCCTCTAGCGAATCAGTCGTAAAAGATAAATACGCTTCTACATTTTGAAAGAAGAAAACGTTACGATCGTGTGTCCAGTCAGCCTCGTCTCGTTACTCGGCGACGCGTTTTCGGCCTTCCAACAAATCAACGCACCTATTCCACTGTCTCCGCATGCCGTGCGTCACTCCCCCCCACGCGCGGAAGCAGTACGCGAGCTTCTCGGCGGCGATGCCGCTTCGCACGCCTCTTCCTCTAGACGACGTGGTCGACGGCTGGGGCATGGATGTGGTCCCGCTGGATCCACCTCGGCCCAGATCCGACGTCAGAATCGACAGATGGTCGGCTACACGACCGGCCGTCGGGGAAATCGGCGAGAAGAATAAGACTCGCCAAGCTGCGAACGTGAATGCGAAGTCTGGAGGCGCTCAAAACAGTAGATGGAAGCCCGAGGTTGAGTTGCGGAAGGCGCGGAACTGGGTTGCGGCTCAGAGCCAGGCGGTGGTGCAACGGGCGGGAGAGGCGTGGGGGAACGCGCAGAAGGGATGCCGGGAGAACATCGCGGGGGCGTGGAGCCGCCTGCAGGAAGACGGCGGGTTGAAGACGGTCAAACACATCTTCGCCGGAGCAACGGCGTCAGTTGTCGCCAGGTGAGAGCGAGTCGGATCGTCGTGTTTGAGAAATCTCAAACGACGGTCAAACATATCTTCGCCGGAGCAACGGCTTCCGTCGTCGCTAGGTGAGCGCGATTCGTTCTGCTGTTGATTCTGGCTTGAGCTTGCCGGCGCATGTGGCCATTGAGATAGCGGATTTTCCAAGGATCTCGTCGATACGTGGTCGTACTTCCCCTCTGCGCTGCTTCAGCACCAGATGTCGGCTTTCCCTTCTGGCGTAGATTACGCGATCATCCTCGCGTCTGTCTCGCAGTTCTCGTTGTCCGTTGCATTTTCCACCCGTGCTCATTCGTTGCCTTGTTCGCCGTCGTCCCCGGTCCAGATCCGCCATCACTACAGTGGAGCGTCTGAAGCTGCTAGAGTGTACAGTGTACGCGATATAATAAACGCGTATTTCAAGTCGAGTTGAGCCAAACCCTTCGTGTCTCTAGTCGATTCGAAACAACATCCATTCCCTCCTTTCCCCTTCTCTCCTCCGTTCAGATCTGCGGTGGCTCCCTTGGAGCGTCTGAAGCTGGAGTACATGGTGTGCGGGGCCAAAGCGCACGTGCCGGAGCTAACCCGACGGATATTCGCGCGCGAGGGCATGATGGGGTTCTGGAGGGGCAACGGCGTGAATCTGCTGCGCATCGTGCCGTTTAAGACGATCAATTTCGTCATGTACGATATTTTCCGTCAAAAGATTCTGGATATGTCCAAGAAGACGGACGTTAACAACGTCGAGCGGCTATCGGCCGGAGCCGTCGCCGGCGTCATCGCCACCTTCGCCTGCTTCCCGCTGGATACGGTAAGCATCAGTTTCAAGGTTTAGGATTTGTTTCCCGCCGGATACGGAAAGCATCCGGTAGTAGCAGGTTCAGCATTGTTTCTCGCGGGAAGCAGGGAGCACAGATCCGATACAATACATAGTGCGTTACACTGTTCTATGTTAGATTCTCTATTCGGCTGCATTTTTTTTTATAATCCTCCATTCCTGACCAGTCAGCATGAAGCCTTGAAATTCCCTGCATGACTCCCATACCCTCCCCATGCCCCAAGCTTATTTAGACCGACTTCCTTTCTTTCCCTGATCTGGTTCGTTCAGGTGAGGACAAGGATGATCGCGCGAGGCGGCATCGCGTGCACCGATCTGGCCGGCTGTCTAAGCGAGATGATCCGAACGCAGGGTTTTTTCGGCTTATATCGAGGCATATGGCCTGCGGTCTACAGTATCGCTCCATCCTGTGCGATTTTCTACGCCGCTTACGATTTCATGAAAACTACGCATCTGCAATCCCAGGATAAGCCGAAGCTTCCAGTGATAGACAAGATCTCATTCCTGCCTTCCGGGAAACTCGCCCTGCCAGGAACCCCCTCCTCTCAAACCGCCTCCCTATCAGCCGGTCTTCCTTCGTTGGCCAAAGCCGACGGGTCTGCATCGCAAGCGACAGGTGTATCCGCGGTTGAGACGGACGCGGTAGAAGCAGCGGAGGTTCGGAAGGAGCTGGGTCCGATGCGGACGCTGCTGTACGGGGCGATTGCAGGGGTTGTGTCGGAGTTCGCTACCTACCCTCTGGAGGTGGTCCGGCGGCAGATGCAGATGAGCGGTATTGAGGGGTCCGTAGCGGTGGCGGGGAGGCAGGCGGGAGCGATGCGGGTGCTGAAAGAGGTGGCGCAGAGGGGAGGATTTTCCGCGCTCTACGCTGGAATGGTTCCCGGCCTGCTTCAGGTATGTTCTTATTGCGATCGAAGCTGTGAATAAAATGAAAAATCAACAAGGTCTTCGAAGGCAAGAGGGAGGTTTACATAAGCAGCTACCCATGTCCGTGATACTAGATAGGTGTGAGATAGTGGAAGCTGGAGAAGAGAGGAATGCGGTTATCCCTGACAATAATCGCGAGGTATCCCTAGATAGTTGTGAGGTTTTTGCGACTCTGGTTCTCTAGAATCGTGAGATGCATAGGCTTTGAGAGAATCAACAGCGTGGAGGTCCTGCTTCCCTAGCTGTTTCCCGATTCAGTTACATCTGTCCCGCGCAGTTCCGCAGCTGCTGAGCTTAGAAGTGCACAGCTTGAGAAAGTCTGCTTCATTCTCTGCCAAGTCTAGCTTCAATTCAAGAGCGCTGATCTGACAGAGAACTTGAAATTTTTGTGAAAGAATGTTACACCCTGCATGGATGTGCTGAAGAGCTCCCTTTTTTCATATTCTTTATTCGCCCCAACATTTCCCATCATTCCCTCAGTTTTCTCAACAATCTTTAATCGTCCTTCCCTCTCGTTACCTTCCCATCTCTGCAGGTGCTGCCATCCGCGGCATTGAGCTACTGGGTATACGACTTCCTCAAGCTACACCTCAAGGTCGACTAGGCGCTGCTTCTACTGGTTCTGCTGCTTCTGAGAAGCCCCTGAAGGTGGATCAGAGGCGGCTTCTGAAGGGGCCCTTAAGGTCGACTAGCTCTCCACTGCACTGTGGCGATTTGGCTTGCCTGGAGTGAGCGCAGCAGTGGGAACAGGGAAGCAAGCAAGCAGAAGGGGCATGCCACTGGCCTGCTCGATTTGTAGAAGTCGGGATAGCTGAGGCACTGAGCTGTTGCTGACAGGCTTTGAGGAGGTTAAATCTGAGGGCACTGGAGCAGTTTGGGGCTGTGCTGGGTCCCAGGTGGGATAGTGTGGGTGTGCAAAGGGAGGTTGTGACGGAGGGTCGACTAGTGGGGGAGATCAGGCGATTGCACGGGCCTTGCTGTAGGCCTGTGCATTGTGGTGGGTATAAAAACGGTGACGATACTGGTTGATTATTGGGCAGCACGCCCACTGCTGCAGACAGCAGCTATGGGGTTGCCTGTGGAGGGATGGGTTTGCTGATGCGCTGGTGGGGTTCTCACGCTAGAGTGGAAATTGGGGCTGCTGGGGTGGGTTGGTGGGCTGGGGACGATCACGGCTGGTGCTGGTTCTGGCGCTGATGCTGGTGGTGTCGGTGTTGCGAGTTGGTGTTGCGGGTTGGTGTTGCTGCCTCTGCTGCCGATGCTGCTGCAGTTGCTGTTTCTGCTGCTGCGTCTGCTGCTACTTATGCAGTCTGTTTCTCCTGTGGCTGCTGCTGCTTGTGCTGGGTATGGGTTATGCGTGCAGCATCGGCAGCAGGAACATTGGAGCCTACTCTCTTCTGTGTGCAGATGCGTGCATGCACTGACACAACTGTGTGGGATTGGAGTGGGTTGAGTGAGAGTAGACCTTCGCACCCTAAAACTTGGCATGGCATGGTCAACCCATCGTTAAGCAGACGATTGCCTTGCACATCTCCATTCATTTTTAGGATAGGCTGTGTCATGAATATTCATTTAAAAGTGTAGCTTTTATAACATGTACAATTCTGATGGAAAGATGCATGCACCTTTATTCACATAACCCAAAAACTTCCCTCGATCGCAATCCGCATCTCTCTTTCCCCATCCCCACCCCAACCACAGACATCCATTTTTCCCTATGTGTTGCCCCACTCACGAAGAAGCACATGAGTAAAAGAACCCAAATGCAACACACATAGAACCCCCCCTCAAGATATCCAATCAAAACGCCGAGTCAAGACACCCCATCAAGACATCCCATCCCACACCCCACTCCCCCCCCCCCCTTCAATCACAACAGCGTATCGACCATGTACGGGGCCTCTACCCAGAGAGCCCCGCCTTCCACATCGACATCGTCCCTCTCCCGGTCCACCAAATCTACGTTAATCCCCCCCATGGAAGACGTCGGTCGAAGCAGGATGACACGGGCTTGCGCACGTTGTAACGCCGCCCCGATGAGCGCCTTCAGTGACCCTAAAAGATAAGCCGAAAACACAGAGTCGTCCTCTCGACAAGCCCCCCGCGACACAGCTAGCCCCACGTGCGCATCCCCCTGCTGACGAAGCCACCGCTGAAAACGACCGACGAGACACCCCCACGTCTCAACTAATCAAAGGGGTGAACTGCACGCCCCGGTTGCGTGCAAGCAGAGGCGCGTAATCACTCGTTTTGCGACGCTCCCACTCCCTTGCCGCCACACCTATTTGACGCCCGCACTGTCCCAGCAGTGATGGAGACAGCGATAGCGGGTCCGCGACGCTGATCTCTAGGGCGTGAGCCTCTCCAGCCATTGGTCGTCGCACCGCCACATCAACCCGCTTCCCCTGCAGCACCACACTATCCTCCATTGTCACCACCCCCCCCGACGCCTTAGAGATCTTCGCCACCGCAAACTTCACCTCATCATGCACCCGAGATGGACCATGCTGGTGCTTGCATCTCAGGGCATGGTGCGGGTCTGCTGGGTCAACATACGCTGTGCCACAAATACACCTCCCCGCCACCTGCAGCTGCTGAATTGGGAGGCCAAGCCGTATAGCAGCAGCGATGCCCCACTCAGCCGCAGTGAATGTGAGATCTGAGTGAGCCGGAACCGCCGAAACCCATGCACCCGCCCCCGGGCCCTGAAGGGATGTGAAACGGGCCAAGGTAGCATCGTCACGAGCCAAGCGGCGTAGTGCCTGGAGCTCCTCTACAGCTAACTGCCGCTGCCGCGCCTGGAAAAGCCGAACAGGAGGGGCCGCTACGCACAGAGGTAAGCCCGGTATCTCGTGGCGGATAGTCGCTGGCAGCTGCTCAAGAGCCTTGACAAACCACGGGTCAAGAAACTCTGCCCCTGTCGAAGTGGTGAGGTACTCTGCAAACATCGCCTCCTCATCCGCCACCCCTAACTGTGCAATGTCACGCGCGGCCTGCGCCCACCCACAAACATAGGACAGTGGGCTCAAAGAGGCCGCCGCCCGGATCCCGAACCCTCCGAGTCGCACAGGGAGATGCAGCTGCATGCGTGCGCGCCTAGACCGGTCGGGGTCCTGCTCCCAAGTGCCAGGTGGGAAAAGCTGCTCAAAGCAATCCTCTAAACAGCTGTCCCAATCCCTAAAAGCCTCAACCACCTCCGGACGCGGCGGCATAGTCCGGGCGAGGTACATCGGCCGCGCTGAAACTGCAATGGCGAGGAGGTGTGAAGCCATCTGAGGGTGGTCGAGCAATTGGAGCCATGGCAGTGGCGCCTGCAACTGTCGAAGCCGCTCCCGTAGCCGGACCACCTCCCAAACCTCCTCCCCAATAGGCACGCCCACCACAGTAAGACCCTCATCCACCCGCTGCATCCCCAATGGCAGTGCCCGCTCCACCTCCTTGCCCTCGCGCTCCCAAAACCGGCACTTGTGTGCCTGCACCTCCAGCCCCACCCACTCCAACCGCTCCCGCAGCACCCCAAAAGCCTCCAGAATCCTAGCCGCTGGCCCCAAAATATAGGTATCGTCTGCATAGCTGAGGAAAAGCAGGTCCTTAAACTCCCTAGTAACCGGCTCCATCACCTGCTGCTGCGTGAACGCGAAAAGAAAAGGGCCGAGCGGGTCCCCCTGCCTCGATCCCCGTGCTGACTCGAGGCTCTGTACGAAAGGGCCTGCTCGGAGGTACAGGTCGCTAGGTGTCCCATAAAAAACACGCAAGAATGGGATCATCCCTGAGAAAGGCGACTCCCGCAGCCCATCGAACATCATGCATGCACCTTTCGTAGTTATTAGTCAGTGATTTCTCAAAATCATGGTCCTCAATTAATATTGACCAGTCAGGCTGAATGCCTACATGGTATACCGTGGTTCCATTACAGTAGTGGGTAGAAAACGTATAATTTAAATGTGCATGTTCTGTACAGAAAATAAATCAAACTGTGTATGTGCCATTTCTATGGTACTGCCGTACGTACAATACCCTATGTTGCATTGCAATTTATTTTTCTTTCTTATAGAGTGGAACATAATATTGTACGGTAACAGAAAAACACTTGTGAAGGAGGTTTGCCAGTTATTACCGGTGCTGTAAGCTCCTAGCACCAGTGCAGCTTCTGTGCCCACTCAGAAAGTGAAGATCTTATCAAATCAAGGAGCTCGCCGGGATGTGGTAGCTCAGTCATCAACATGGTAAGCCTTTTGTAAGACTTAAGAGACATCAACTGCATCTATTCCTGTACTACACAGCATGTTGGTCCCGTGCCTGCCAGGGCAAACTTCAACGTCTTCTGGTCCATCCATCCATCCATCCATCCATCCATCCATCCATCCATCCATCCATCCATCCATCCATCCATCCATCCATCCATCCATCCATCCATCCATCCATCCATCCATCCATCCATCCATCCATCCATCCATCCATCCATCCATCCATCCATCCATCCATCCATCCATCCATCCATCCATCCATCCATCCATCCATCCATCCATCCATCCATCCATCCATCCATCCATCCATCCATCCATCCATCCATCCATCCATCCATCCATCCATCCATCCATCCATCCATCCATCCATCCATCCATCCATCCATCCATCCATCCATCCATCCATCCATCCATCCATCCATCCATCCATCCATCCATCCATCCATCCATCCATCCATCCATCCATCCATCCATCCATCCATCCATCCATCCATCCATCCATCCATCCATCCATCCATCCATCCATCCATCCATCCATCCATCCATCCATCCATCCATCCATCCATCCATCCATCCATCCATCCATCCATCCATCCATCCATCCATCCATCCATCCATCCATCCATCCATCCATCCATCCATCCATCCATCCATCCATCCATCCATCCATCCATCCATCCATCCATCCATCCATCCATCCATCCATCCATCCATCCATCCATCCATCCATCCATCCATCCATCCATCCATCCATCCATCCATCCATCCATCCATCCATCCATCCATCCATCCATCCATCCATCCATCCATCCATCCATCCATCCATCCATCCATCCATCCATCCATCCATCCATCCATCCATCCATCCATCCATCCATCCATCCATCCATCCATCCATCCATCCATCCATCCATCCATCCATCCATCCATCCATCCATCCATCCATCCATCCATCCATCCATCCATCCATCCATCCATCCATCCATCCATCCATCCATCCATCCATCCATCCATCCATCCATCCATCCATCCATCCATCCATTGGACACATACACACACGCAACATGCTACCGTATAAGGCTCCTCTCCACACTACAGCACCACTGCATCAACCTCGTCAGGCCTTGACCTATTGCTGCCGCCCCTCGTTTTCTTCTTTGCCTTCTTCCCATCTGAACCGCTCCCCACCGCACCACCACTGCCACTGCCCCCCTTTCCTCCTTCCTCCCTGGTAACCGGCAACCCACCAGTAGAGAACCCAGGCCGTTCAAACACAGGCGCATAATCAAACACCATCGCTTCCCTTACAGTCACACCCACCCCTTCAAACGTCCACACTTTGAGTTTCGCGGAGCCTTTTATTCCCACGGCCACCCAGCCGAGCCCGGCTACTGCCACGTCAGCGCTGCTCTGGTCCCACCGCGTGCCCTCCACTGTAACGGAACGAGGTAACCACATTCCGAGATCTGCCATGCGAGATGCCTCTGCTGGCGGCTGGAGGGTTGGGTGAGAGAGGGTTGGAGAGGGTGAGATGGACATGGGTTGAGTGTGGTGGAGATGGAAGAGGGAGAGGTGGAGATGGGTGGGAAAGAGAATTATTATTTGATTGCAGAGCCTTTGATTCCGACGGCCACCCAGCCGAGCCCGGCTATAGCCACGTCAGCGCTGCTGTGGTCCCACCACGTGCCCTCCACTGTAACGGAACATGGTAACCACATTCCGAGATCTGCCATGCGAGATGCCTCTGCTGGCGGCTGGAGGGTGTGGGTGAGGACGAGATGGAGGTGGGTTGGAAATGTGAGTGGTGGAGATGGGGAAGGAAGATAGCAATAATATAAAACAGAACGCTAGGGTTGGCACGCACATGAGAGCGAAAGAGAGGAGATTGATTCAGAACTGGTGATATGGAGAAATGCAGATTCAAGTGCGGGAACAGCGTACACAGAAGAATGGGAATTAATACTCAGAATACCATTATATATGCAGTCATCGAACGTGAAACCACCAAATGTAAAACCACTGAACCTGCACTCACCGAACCTGCAACCACCGAACCTGCACTCAACAAACCTGCACCTCGACTGAACCTGCACCCATCGAATCTGCACTCACCGAACTTGCACTCCCCGAACCTGAACCCACCAAACCTGCAATCGCCATACCTGAAGCTTGACCCCAACGTGCTTCTCCAGCACAGCAGGCGCGTTGGCGATCTTGCCCATGTGGCACGCTATCATTGGCGAGAGCCACACTGTCAGATAAATGGACTCCGCCGCTGCTTCCTCCACATCCACTCGCGCCAAGCCTCCCAACAATATGCATTGCCCTGGCTGCAAATGGGAGAAGGAGAGGGGGGGAAGAAGATATTGATAGATTGACCCCGCTGCCGCCTCCTCCACATCCACCCGGGCCAAGCCTCCCAGCAGAACGCACTGCCCTGGCTGCAAAGGGAGGGGTGGACGTAGCGGGCAGGCAGGGGCGGGCAGGCAGGGGCGGGCGAGAGGAGCAATGAGGGGGTGCCCGTGACGCTATCATTGGCAAGAGCCACACTGTCGGATAGATGGACTCTGCTGCTGCCTCTTCCACATCCACCCGAGCGAGTCCTCGCAGCAGCACGCACTGCCCTGGCTGCAAAGGAGAGAAGGAATGGGGGGGGGAGGGGGGAAGTTGGAATGTCAGATAGATCGACTCTGCTGCTGCCTCCTCCACGTCCACTCGGGCCAAGCCTCCCAGCAGAATGCACTGCCCTGGCTGCACAACAGAGGCGGCAGCCTGCTGCTGCTGCCTCACCCAAAGATAACTACAACTCCTAGGCACGACCACCTTCAGCTCCTCCCTGCTCAGCCGCACCCAAAGCTGGTGCCAGTGCAGCAGCCCTGGCGTGTCCATCACTCTCATTCTAAACCCCGAACCCTAAACCTCGCCCCATCTTCTCACCTTGATGCGGAACGTGTGGGGTTTGAGGGCCTTCCGAGGCACGACCACCTTTAGCTCCCCCCTGCTCAGCCGCACCGACAGTTGGTGGGGTGTGCCTATCACTGTGTGCCTTTTGAGGCGCCTCAAACACCGACAGTTGGTGGGGTGTGCCTATCACTGTGTGCCTTTTGAGGCGCCTCAAACACCGACAGTTGGTGGGGTGTGCCTATCACTGTATGCCGTAAACCCCAGAGCCCTGAATCTCTTCGCCCAAACCAAATTACTCACCTTGATGCGGAAGGTGCGGGGCTTGAGGGCCTTCCTAGGAACGACCACCTTTAGCTCCTCCCTGCTGAGCCGCACTGACAGCTGTTGCGGGTGCAGCAGCCCTGGCATGTCCATCACTCTCACTCTAAACCCAAAACCCGAAACCCCACCCCATCTTCTCACCTTAATACGGAAGGTGCGGGGTTTGAGCGCCTTCCTAGGCACGACCACCTTCAGCTCCTCCCTGCTGAGCCGCACCGACAGCTGGTGCGGGTGCAGCAGCCCTGGAGTGTCCATCACTCTCGTCCTTCCCCCCAACACCCCCTCTATAGGCACCACCCCTATAGTCGTCCCAGGCACCCATGCCTCAGTCAACCCCACTCCTCCCCTTCCTCCCCCTCCTCCTTTCCCTCCTTTCTTCCCGGCCCTCCCTCCTGCTCCCTTCCCGGTCATCCCCGCTTTCCCTCCGCCCTTCCCGCCCTTTCCCCCTGTATTCACAGCAGCAGCAAGGGCATTAATTAGAGAGGATTTTCCAGCGTTCTGCGCCCCAACCACCCATACGTCCCCCCTGGGTCCTGCCAGTGTGCCTAGCTGAGAAGCCAGATACCCCACCCCGAACCCTGTCTTGGCTGATAGGAGATGTAGCGATGTGAGACGAGGCAGGCCGCCCGCTTTCGCCCGCCGGCGAATCCACTGCTCCAGTCGGAGCGGCGAGATTTGGGGCGGCAGCAGGTCGGCTTTGTTCGCTGCGAGGATGAGACGAAACGTGTTGCTGCCGCCCGGAGGGCCTGCTGCTTTGCCATCCGCCTGAGATTCCTTCCACTTGCCCGCGGCCTCAGCTTCTGCCCGGGCTAAAAGTTCGGTTGCCCGGCGCGGGAAGGACCCGTCAAAATCTGCCGCGTCCACAACCACTAGCACAACTGCCCGACGGCCGTAAGCTGCCCGGAGACGCTGCCCGACGGCCCTCTCAAAATCAAAGTCGGGCAGAAGATTTTCCACGCTCTCGTCTTTCACCTGCCCGTAGTTTCTCAATGCGTGACACCTGGCACAGACCACCAACTTTCCGTCTTTCTCCTGCCCGTCTAAACCTCCGGCCTCCTCCTCCTCCTCTCCATCCACGTCCCTCCCCCTCATCCGATCGCCACGGCCCCTCGCCGCCCCTCTAGAGTCTCGCTTGAGCTCATCTGTTCCGTTTCTCTCCATCTGCTCCTCCCAAGCCTTTGCCCACGCCTCCTCATCAAATTCCTCTTCCTCTTCCCCCTCCTCCTCGTCTTCTTCCTCACCGTTATCACGGGCATCAGTGCCGCCCTTCCTGCCGCTTTTCCTGGAAGCTTCCGCTGCCAGGTCAGCATCGAGATCATCGTCCACGTCGAACTCCTCGAAACCCGTGCCCACGTCATCAACAACCTCAACCTCAACGGGAGGAAGCATCGCCTCCACAAGTTTTCCCGGGCTGCCCCGATTCTTTAGGTCAAACTCTGTCCACAAAGCAACTTTTTTCCTGCCCGCGGCTTCCTCCTCTTCTTCCGTTAAACCCTCTAATTCTTCCAACTCCCCTTCATCTAACCCTTCGTCGTCCCCTAAACCCAGAAACCTCGGCAGATCTCGTCGGGTCGAGCGCAGCAGGGAGGACGAAGAATCCAGGAAGTTTCGGATCATCGCTTTGCATGGAAACGCCGCAGCCCGGGCAAATTCCTGGCACCTTCCCCGCTACTCCCCTCTCGCCTTCCTCTCCCGTACCTTCCGCTGTAGGTTCCGCTGAAGCGCCAGCAGCCGCTGCCCTCAGATCTAACCGTTTCCGGTAACCGTCTGCAAGATTCGAACTCGCGTCCTTTCGTCTTCGATGCGGGGCCTTCGAGCCGCGTGGGAAAGACCCGGCGAGCCCTCGAGACTGGCAGCCTCGGAAAAAAGGGGAAGGCGACACGAGTCCGCGGCACCAGGATGGCGTAAAAGCGGCGCGTGCGGGAAGGTCGGGGGTAGTGGTAGTGTGGGCGATGGGCGAAAAGGAGAGCGTTCGCAGGGCGGGGAGGAGCGACGAACGCGGCGTGGGAGATGGTAAGCGTGCGGCGCAGTTGAAGCCTTGGCGGCAAACGCCTCCCGACGCGAAAGTGCGTAGCGCGCCCATTAGCGGCCGGCGGAATGCACTGGATGAAGCTACTAACGTCAGCATACAGCGGATTTCCAACACTAGAGTGATGAAAGCAAGTACGGGTGGTGGTCTTTGCTTCGAAAATCACGGGAGCGAGGGCAGCCCCATCACCACAACCAGGGATTGTAATTCGGTTAGGCTGGGTTGGGATTGCTCCGTCTCGACCAAATTCAGGTAGTTTATAATTTGAACATGGCTGAAAGCCACATCAGGATTATTACAATTCTTAGGAAAAATCCTTTTCCTTCATTTGTGCCCCTACTTACCGCGTACAAGACCATTCCTGCCATCGGCACCCAACAATGAAACATTACCCGCTCGCGACACTCGCCTCGACCACGACTCCCGCCACCGTTCACGATGCGACCCAACCTCACGGTTCAGTTGGTAACCCGCACTCCGGACCTCCGCCTCGACATTTCTCAACCTCGACACTAGGCCCGTAGCGCACCCCATTTTTTCGCGTTACCGTTACCACTCTAGTTCGCTATATATTCTTAGCGCATGCCTTCGCTCATTGTATTGTTTTTCTTCGATAGTGCAATTATCGCTCATTCGCTCAATTGCACTCGTAACATTTGGTATTCATAGCCTACGATTTCCTCTCGGACCGCACCCACACCTTCGCTTCCCCACTATCTCATTTGTTTGGGGTGGGTAGACGTCTCTCAGCGAACAAGCACTGCCGCTCGAAGTGCTCCCTCGTAAGCACGCACGGCTACAACAGAGGCTCTCGCTGAGCTTGCCCGACACCCCCGCCATGGCCGAAATTAATCTCGCGACACTAACGCATGAAAATCTCGACCGTCTCGTACGCCAACTCGAAGATTCGGCGCTCGAAATTGCGACACTTACGGCGGAACGCGACTCCGCTCGCTAGCAATCGACAGTGAATGCACCCGCACCAACACACGCGCCTGCAAATGCACCTGCACAATCGGAGGAGCCGATCCTCATCTCATCAGGCACACCGACACAAAACGACAGCGTGGGACAACGCTCAAGCGCAGCCAGTGATGGCACCTATGCCTAGCATGGAGAGGAACTGGGCCGCACCAAGCACACAAGGGCCTCGCGAAGCCCGTCAGCACGTGGAGTTCGCCGCAACGAGTTGCAACAATGACATCATGGCGCCGATGCCACTCAAGCCGCAGCGCCCGCCCTGCTTCGATCCTAGCCAACGTGGAGGTTCGACAGTTCAATCGTGGGTCTTCACGATGAACGTTTTCTTCGACGCGAATTACGTCGAGTCGGACGCAGCGAAGATTCGCTACGCCGTTTCGCTGCTGAGGGGCCCCGCCATGGACTGGTGGCGAGTCATCGTGACGTCGCCACGCGCCTACGAGCCGCTGTCGCAAGAGGAAGGGCCCACGGGTCCAGCCGTCACCTGGAGTTCTTTCTGTGAAACCGCCCAGTACAGCACGTGGGATGCGTGGTGCGCAGGGCTTCGGGCGCGCTTCGAGCCGATTGTGGCTTCTATTTCAGCGCGTCAAAGACTGCGTACTTGGCGACAACTCGGGTCGGTACAAGACTATACGAGAGGTTTTCTCGCATCATGCGAGCAAGTCGGCTACATGCACGAAGCGAAGCGGGTGGACCGTTACGTCGGAGGGCTGAAGCCGGACATCTCGCACGAAATCATGCTACGCGGGCTCTCGAACTTCAACGAGATCCTCGTGCTTGCCGAGAAGATTGATATCATACGCCAACCCAGACCAGGGTTCTACTACGGACAACGTCCTCGAGCACCGGCCGAATACGCCACTGTACACGCCGTTGCAGCGAATACAATTGACGCGCCATTTAAGGGGCGCTGCTTTCCTTGCAATAGGCCAAGCCATCGCAAGAGCGAATGCCAAGAGGAGCTGAGGCGCCACGGAGCAAAGCAAGGGAGGGAGTCTCAGAGGCAGGGAAACGCCAGCAGTCAGTAGAAATCGGGCCAACTACTGACGAGACAACCTGCTCGCCCAACCTCACTGACCCTCACCGAGTCACAGTACCGATTCACGCCATCGATCGGGCTCGGACGAATAGGGAGGGTAGACCGACGGATTTCCCAGTACTGATTCACGGGAAAATACAGGGAGCAGTATGTCAAACTTATATGCTATAGTCTGTTTAGGCTATAGTGGGGTAGTTCTTATAGGGTACAACACTTTTAGGTTTCCCACTTGTACCCACCTGCTTTCTAGTTCAGTCATTCATTCGTTCCATATTCTAACATGGTATTCTGAGCAGGTTCCCCAGTGGGAACGTTTTTTTTAGGGCCCACCACGATTTTCTTTTTATGCCCTGCCCGAAGCGCGCCTCGCGCCCTGCCCAAAGCGCGCCTCGCGCCCTGCCCTGATACGGCCCGTCGCGGCCCTGCCTTGCTGGCCCGTCGCGGCCATGCCTTGCTGGCCAGTCGCGGCCCTGCCTTGCTGACCAGTGGTCCTCACTGGTCACGCAGACGCGTCTTGGGTTGACGACCTGGCTACGCAGCAGTCGTCACAGGGTTACACCTTCAGTCTTGGTTCCGGCTCTGTTTCGTGGCAGTCTACTCGCTCGTCTTCTGTTCTCAGCTCCAGCTGTGAGGCTGAGATCTACGCAGGGGCCATGGCTGCACAGGAGTTACGCTGGCTCACCTACCTGCTGACTGACCTCGGTGAGCCGCCTCGTTCTCCTCCGGTTCTGTACGTAGACAACAAGGCCATGCTGGCCTTGTGTCGGGAGCACAGACTGGAGCACAGAACGAAGCACATTGCTCTTCGCTACTTCCTTGCTCGTGAGCTGCAGCAGCGTGGTCAGCTGCGTCTTGCTTACGTGGCCTCCCAGGCCAACACTGCTGATATCTTCACCAAGGCACTTCAGCCTTGTGATCATCAGCGCTTCTGTACTATGCTAGGTCTTGTGCCTACTTTGCCTCACTTGCTTACCTCTTGACTTTACCTGTACTGTGATATATATATACCTGCACTTGCTTGTTTACCTTTTATATATAATCCTGCATGTGAACTGGCCTTGTGGCCTTTGAACCTGTGCTCGGAATGTGTGGTGACATTGTGATCCACCCTGAGCTTGCTTTGTTTTTGCTTTGCTTGACTGGTCTTGTGACCCCTTGTTCTCTCCCACTTTGCCTATGGGGGTGTGTCAAACATTAATCACATAGCCTGTTTAGGCTGTAGTGGGGTAGACACTATGGGGTACAGTTTCTTAGGGTTTCATATTTGTACCCAACTCATTTTCTAGTCAATCATTCATTCCTATTGTTTTCACAGCCTCGAGTACGACTCCCGCCATAGGTGAACAGACCTGGGTGAACTGACAAGCTATCTTGGCTTGCGGATCACCCGGGACAGAGCACAGCGCACCATTACCTTGACTCAGTCACACATGGTGCAGCAGGTCCTTCAGCGCTTCGGCTTCACGTACTCCTCGCCACAGTCCACTCCTCTGCCTACCGGTCACTCGCTCTCAGCTCCACCTTCGGACGAGTCCGTAGAGCCGAGTGGCCCGTATCCAGAACTTGTGGGCTGCCTCATGTACCTGATGACTTGCACACGACCTGACCTTGCATACCCTCTCAGCCTTCTGGCTTGCTACGTGGCTCCCGGTCGACACCGAAAGGTGCACTGGGATGCTGCGAAGAGGGTGTTGCGCTACTTGTGCAGTACGTCGGGCATGGGGCTCGTGCTTGGAGGACGGGCTCGAGTTGTCCTCACTGGTCACGCTGACGCTTCCTGGGTTGACGACTTGGCTACGCAGCGGTCGTCACAGGGTTACACCTTCAACCGCACGGAAGCTGCAACTGACACTTAGTCGGTGTTTACCGGAGGTAGATGCACGCTTAGTCGACGGCACGCTGCTGGCCATACGGGAGAAGGTGGAGAGAGTAAAAGTCCGCTGCGGGGGGAACTTCGGGTTTACACAGGAAATGCTCGCGACAACACTGGATGGGCACGACATTTTACTGGGACGTGATTGGCTGTGACGCTACAATCCGCGAATTTGACTGGACGACGGGTAGGTGCACTGTGCGAAGTAGCGGTATCTGGGTCGAGCTACCTCGCTGGCAGTCGCCTGAGTCTTCAACAGTCCACGTCAACGCCATCACAATGAAACGAGCTGTTGCCGCTGGAGCTGACTTGTACGCAGTGGATATCGCATTGGTAGGAGAAGCATAGCAGCCCAGTGATTTTCAGAAACTGCTGGTAGCCGTACCGCCCGAACTACAGGAACTGTTGAAACGGTACCCGAGGATTTTTCCGAACGATTTACCAGAGGGAGTGCTACCTCAGCGGGCACATGATCACCGAATAGAATTAGATCTGGGGGCACAGCCAACTGTACAGCGACAGTTTTGACTGACACAGCTTGAGCTTGATGAACTGATGAAGCAGCTAGACTACCTGTTAGAGAAGGAATTCCTCCGACCGAGTTCATCGCCGTTCGCCGCACCGATATTGTTCACAAGACGGAGGGTTTCGTATGTGTATCGATTACAGAGCACAAAACAGGGTAACACTCAAGTTGCGATACCCTATTCCCCGCGCCGACGATCTGATAGATCAACTGTGATCAGCACGGGTCTTTTCGAAAATAGATTTACGGGGAGGTTACCACCAGATTCGGGTCGAACCATCGGACTGCGCCAAGACGGCACTTAGAACTAGGTACGGGTCATTCGAGTACACTGTGATGCCATTCAGGCTGACCAACACACCGTCGACATTTCAGATGACCATGAACGAGGCGTTTAGGCCGCTCTTAGATAAATGCGTGATAGTTTACCTCGACGACATCCTAGTCTACAATCGTGATAAGCAGCAGCACTTAGTAGATATGGAAGCAGTGTTTAAAGTTTTAGACGAGCACAGAGTACTGACCAAGGGTTCCAAGTGTCAGAATAACGAACGAGAATGAATGAACTATGAAACAGTTGGGTACAAGTATTAACCCTAATTGGGTTGTACCCCTTATGGGCTACCCCACTATAGCCTACACAAATGTAAGCATTATAACATTCTGTCACCAAGTGCAAGTTCTTCCAGGGTAGGTTAGAATGTTTGGGGCACGTTATTTCGGAGTCTGGAGTTGAGATCGACCCAAAGAAGCTGGACACAGTAAAAGCGTGGCACCCCCCGACGAACATCACGGAGCTGCATAGTTTTTTAGGGTTCGTTAATTATGTGCGTCGGTTCGTCCCCGGCATGGCACGGTAAATTGCCACGCTGATGGATTTACTGCGGAAGGGGGTCGCTTTTACGTGGGGGGAGAAGGAGCATGCTGCCTTCTCTGCCCTGAAAAATGTTCTCTGTTCACCGCCCGTACTACGCATCGCCGACCCACACCGCCCATTCGAAGTGGTTACAGACGCAAGCAACATCGCCATTAGAGCCGTACTGCTACAGGATTTTGGCAACGGTTTACGGCCCATCGCATACGAGTCACGAAAACTGCATCCGCCCGAGAAGCGTTACCCGATACACGACCGCGAAATGCTCGCGATCGTGCATGCGTTCAAAGTGTGGCGCTGTTACTTGACCGGCGCAGACGTGACAGTATGGATAGACCACAAATCACTACAGTACCTACGCGTGTAGCCCCACCTCAACCCACGACAGATCCGCTGGCTCGATTTCGCCCAAAACTCCGCCCCCGTTATTGCGGGCCATTTCGCATCAGCCACATGATCACCCCCATCACCGCCCACCTCCTCCTTCCTGCTGACTGGTACGTCAGCCCGTCATTCCACGTCAGCCTGCTTCGCCCAAATATTGTCAGAATCCCAACCACTAGACCATTGGGATAAAATGGCTTGTTAAGTAGCGGGCCAGTGCGCTCATAACCCCCCATGACAACGAGCCTGTAACCCTTCCATAGGATCAATCGGGGATCACTAGTGGTCCTCTGACACCCCCCCGCACTGGGATGCCCGAAGTGCACACACTGGGATTCGAACCCGAGACCTTCGCTCTGATACCATATTAGAATCCCAACCACTAGACCATTAGGATAAAAGGGCTTATTAAGTAGCGGGTCAGTGCGCTCATAACCCCCCAGGACAACGAGCCTGTAACCCTTCCCTAGGATCAATCGGGGATCACCAGTGGACCTCTGACAAATATCGCATCCACCAGCCAACTGCCTCGCAACCGCCCCGCCAGCATGACACGACCACCGACAAAGCCAATCATCACACCTGAAAAAATACTGAGCCACCGAGTATGTGACCCACGGGGAGCCCGCAGGATCGAATTCTTGATCCGCTGGAAAAACCGCACGCCCACCGAAGACAACTGGGTTCCCCTGGATAGAATTGAGAATCACCCTGTCCTCACTGAGTATCTGCGCAGCCGAAACTTTCGAGATGTACACTCGCTCTCGTAAGGAGGGCCTCCTTGGGGAGGGGGGTAATGTAAGGAAAATTCATTTTCCTTAATTCGCGCCCCTGCTTACTGCGTACAAGACCATTCCCGCCATCGGCACCCAACAATGAAACGTTACCCTCTCGCGACACTCGCCTCGAGTACGACTCCCGCCACCGTTCACGATGCGACCCAACCTCACGGTTCGGTTGGTAACCCGCGCTCCTGACCTTCGCCTCGACATTTCCCAACCCACGTTCTTCTTTTCAATTTCGAAGTTTGAGTTTTTCAATCTCGTCCAGTCTGGCGAAGACGCAGTCCCTCCCTCGCTTCACCGCCCCGACGACTCTACTTGCGGATATTTTTAAGTACAACATCGGAGCCATGGCGCCAGCGAACAACACTGCTAATCGCGAGGGCAACAAGGCGACAGACACTCCCGTCGCCGCGAACGCCAACATTCTGCCCGGGACAACCGCCCGTCGCCCGAAACGGGCTGCCGAGGAGTTACGCGAGGACCTCGCCACTGGCGTCGAGGTCCTGCTGGGCGGAGGCTCCCCGGCGCCTTCCGAGGAGCCTTCCGCCCCTCGCGCGGCTTCCAGGCAGCCGCGCGAAGTGGCGAAAAAGACAACCGCTGACGCGGCTGTCTTGACCACCACCTCGAGCCCCTCAGGCGCGCGTGTCAAGCAGCACGCGCCAGCACCCTCGAGCCACACGCCAGCCACGACCGAGCCCAACCCCCCGTTCAACCTGGCGCAACTCCAAGCACTGCTGGCGCTGTTACAGCAGCACGCGCCTGTTACGGCGGGGACTTCAAAAAATGAGGACGCTACAACTTCTGCAAAATATGATAAGAAGAAAGAAGAAGCTCCCGCCGTCACACCGCGCCCTCCCAAGACTGCCCGCATCGAGAAGGACCTAGCCCCCGCTCCCGTCGAAGATGACAGCGACGAGTCAGACGACGCTGATGGTGAGGCCTCCCCTCGCCGTCACAACCCAATTTTCACTCATGCTTCTTGCTCTACGCTTCCCCCCCTCAACCCCGCAACCACAAACTCCACGTTCAACCGCAAGGGCGTACGTGACCAGGCAGAGGTTTTCTCTGCTATCCAGGCCCACCTCAGGCACATTGAGTTCAAGCTCCAGCAAGGCGACGCGGAAGGCGCTCGCACCAACATTTCTCAAATCGAGTCGCTCATTAACAAGCGATTTGAGGTGCTCTTGGTGGCGGACGAGGCGGGCTTCGAGGCGGCCGATCGCTTCCAGCTCTACCAGTCTAAGAGTGTGCTGACCTCCCGTTCGTACAAGCTGGCCGTGGCCGACGTGGCCGCGTCGAAGCGCGCTCGTATGACCTACAACCGTCCCACCCGCGGGGGTGGCCTCAACGCCGGCGAACTCGGCAACAAAGGCTCTGGGCAAGGCTCTTGCCAGGAAAGGACCTTCAAGGGCACCTGTTTTCGCTGCGGCCAGCCAGGCCACATGGCGAACGCCTGCCCCATGGGGGGGCGTGGAGGCCAAGGTCCCACACCCGTGGTGTGAGGGACCAAAGGGCGGAGCCCTTGCCCCTTATGTCAAAGGGACATAACGGGGCTGCACAAGGGGGTGCAAGGCTGAGGAGCAGCCTAAGGAACTAAGGGCCAGGGGGCCCAAGGAGGAGCCCTAGGGGCCATTAGCTATTGGTGCATTGTGTACTTTTGCAAGAAATGATTATTATGGGATGATAAGTTGCCTACGGAAGTGTTTGTTGTTTTTAGTCCAATTTGGTACCTTGGGCTCAAGGATGGGCTGCACTATGATGTGGGCAACCAGCAAACAACCAGTGCAAAGCAAAGAAGAAGAAAGAAAGAAAAAAAAAGGTGAGAAAAATCGAGCCAATGTTCATACACCTTAATACGAAATCAAAGGACGCGCGAGCCGCATCACGCATCAAGAGACCCATCAAGGTCCAGGAGGACCCAAGTAACAACATGGAGGGTTGTGCACTGTGTGGTTGTTAACACACACGTCTTAAAAACAAAGAGAGAGAGAGAGAGAGAGAGAGAGAGAGAGAGAGAGAGAGAGAGAGAGAGAGAGAGAGAGAGAGAGAGAGAGAGAAAGGGAAAGAGAGAGAGAGAAGAGGGCGAGAGAGAAAGAGAAAAAGCGTTGTCTCCCTCTCTTGTTTTTTCTCGGGCTCGACATTGCATAGAACATTTGGCTCCTGAACCGCACACCACTAGGTGCAAGCCGAGCCGTGCAATGCAAAAAAAAAAAAAAAAAAAAAAAAACTCGAGGTAGGAATCATGCAACCGCAACTCGCCCACGTGCGTGGATACGTGCGAGTGTCCACGGGGCAAGTCTTTCAAACCCACCACGAAGGCCAGACCACACGACGGTCGGTCTCGAGGCAGTTCACGGAGCACAAGGGCATGTCACGCCCATAAAGGTAGAGAGAAAGAGAGAGAGAGAGAGAGAGAGAGAGAGAGAGAGAGAGAGAGAGAGAGAGAGAGACACACACACACACACTCACATGCACACACATACGCACCCACATGCACACCCACCCACACACCCGTACACACACACATACTCCCACACGCACATACACACACATACACACACACAAGCACACACACACCAACACACATACGCCTGTTTAGGGACCGATTTTTTTCCAGGCCCGCTCTTACCGCTGCCCGTTCCACTGCCCGTGCCGCGCCCCTCTAGCACGCCGTTTTTTTCTGCCCGCCGCGCGCCCTTAAGCCCGCATTAGTGCTGCCCATCGCGCGCTCCAATTGCTCTGCGCGTCGCGCGCTCCCCCTGCCCTGCGCATCACGCGCTCCCCCTGCCCATGAGTGTGCATTGAGGGTGCATGATTGAGCTATGGCATGTGGGATGATGGTAGGCAGCCAGAGGGGGAGTTTGTTGTGTGATGCTATCACTCGATCTCACGTCTGGCGCCTCTACTGCCCCTGCTGCTGATGTTGACAGTACTGTTCGCTCGCAGTGGCTCACGCGCGATGCTGCTGCCCGCCTTGCTGTGCGTAGTCACCTACCGTCTACTGAGCGCACGCACTTTAGTCAGTACAAGAGTGCTAAGACTCTGTACGACTCTGTAGTTGCACGCTACTCTTCCCCTGCCACTGCTGCGCTTAGCCGCCTCATGCTACCGTACCTGTTCCCTGACCTCGCCGCTTTTGCCACAGTCACTGACCTCATTACGCACCTCCGCACTAGTGACACTCGCTACCGCGCTGCACTTCCTGCTGAGTTCTGCGCAAAGAACCCCCCCCCCCCCATGTACATCACCCTCTACTACCTAGTCACTCGACTCCCTGACACTCTTCGCTCGGTCAGGGACCACTTCCTCTCTCTTTGCCCTACCACCCTCACCGTTGACCTCCTCGAGGAGCGCCTCCTTGCAGCAGAGACTAGTATTACCGCTGTAGGAGCCTCTCGTGGTGACCCCCGTACCCCTTTCTTTGAGGGGTGCTCCCCCGTTCCTCTTTTGCCCTCCGTTGCCTCTGCTGCTGCTGTCGACCTTGTTGGCACCGAGTCGGTCAGCGCTGCGTCTGCTCCTAGTGAGAGGCGCCGCAACAGCAAGGGCAAGCGGGGCAAGGGCGCTGGAGGAGGTGGTGCGGGAGGCGGTAGTGGCGGTGGAGGCGGAGGAGGGGGTGGGGGTGGGGGTGGTGGCAGAGGTGGGGGCTTCGGTGGCAGCGGTGGAGGTGGAGGCGGCGGTGGCGGTGGCGGTTGGGGTGGAGGAGGCGGAGGCGGCGGCGGCGGAGGTGGAGCTGGTAGAGGCGGAGCTGTGCAGCGGGGATCCCAGCACCAGTCACGCTCTCGTGAGACCCCGTCGCCCCAGCAGCTTCGTGAGTGGTACGCAGGGCGCCAGGGGTCTGGGGGTGCTGGTCCCTGTACCTACGTCCTGCGCACAGGCGACCGCACTGGAGAGCAGTGTGGTGGCCAGCACGCCACCCAGCGCTGCTTCGGTCGCCTGACAGACACCTGGCGTACCCAGTTCCCTGACGCCACTAAGATCCCTCGCTGGGGTGATCTGCTCAAGTCGGGTGTAGCTATCTTTGATCTTGACTTTGATGCTATTCTTGCTGCCATGTATGCTGTGTCTATTAGTGCTGAGGGTGACTGTTACGTGTGTGTTCCGCCTGACCCGGGTATTGAGGCTGCTGCTCTAGGTGCTAGCGAGTCTGCTGCTCCAGGTGCTAGTGAGTCTGCTGCTCTAGGTGCTGGTGAGTCTGCTCTCTCAGGTACCGCGTCGGCTCAGGTCTTGCACACCTTCACCCTCGACTCGGGTGCTTCCCGCTCCTTCTTTCGAGACCGCACCACCCTTACGCCGCTCAGTCGGCCGGTTGCGGTCTCCCTGGCAGACCCCTCTGGGGGTCCTGTTCTTGCTCGCTACTCCACTGTCCTCCCGTGTCCGGCGGCCCCGTCCGGCTCCCTGTCTGGTCTCTACCTCCCCTCGTTCTCTACGAACCTGGTGAGTGGTGCTGACCTTCAGGATGCAGGGGTTGACCAGTTCACTCCTGCGAGTCAGCGAGTGACCCACTGCACGTGTGCTCAGACGGGCCGCCACTTGGCCACGTTTACCCGTCGACCGGGGTCGAGCCTGTACACACTGACCACAGAGTCTCCCCCGGTTGCTGCGTCTGGTCAGGTAGCTGCGTCGAGTCAGGTGTTTGCTGCAGCGTCTCGGTTAGGTCCTGAGTCTGCCCCCTGCTCGTGTCGCCTCCTGTCCCACCAGACCCTCCTCTGGCACCACCGCCTTGGTCACCCCTCCTTGCCTCGTCTCCGAGGCATGGCCTCCCGTGTCCTTGTCTCTGGTCTCCCCCGGTCCCTCCCTCCCCTTTCCCCGGAGCCTGCCCCTACCTGCGTTCCCTGCGTCGAGGGGCGGCAGCGCGCCGCTCCTCACTCCTCCGAGTTTCCCCCGACAGAGGCTCCGCTGCAGACTCTCCACATGGACGTGTGGGGCCCAGCCCGCGTCCGTGGACAGGGTCACGAGTGTTACTTCCTGCTGGTGGTTGACGACTACTCGCGTTACACCACAGTCTTCCCCTTGCGCCGCAAGGGTGAGGTCACTGAGGTGTTGATCGATTAGATCCGCGTTGCTCGTCTCCAGCTCAGAGAGCGTTTCGGCTCGGACTTTCCTATTCTGCGTCTGCACTCCGACAGAGGCGGAGAGTTTTCCTCCAACCTTCTGCGAGCCTTCTGTCGTGCGGAGGGCATCCGCCAGACGTTCACGCTTCCGGCCTCTCCACAGCAAAATGGGATTGCTGAGCGCCGCATTGGCATGGTCATGGATGTCGCTCGTACGTCCATGATCCATGCGGCTGCTCCCCATTTTTTGTGGCCGTTCGCGGTTCAGTACGCAGCGCATCAGATCAACCTTCAGCCCCAGGTCTCCCTACCGGAGACCTCCCCTACTCTGCGGTGGACGGGGAAGGTTGGTGATGCGTCTGCGTTCCGTGTCTGGGGATCTCGAGCTTTCGTCCGAGACTTGTCTGCGGACAAGCTGTCCGCCCGTGCTGTTCCTTGCGTCTTTCTCGGCTTTCCCCCTGACGCGCCTGGTTGGCAGTTTTACCACCCCACCTCGCGTCGTGTTCTGTCCTCCCAGGACGTCACGTTTGACGAGTCGGTTCCGTACTACCGTCTCTTCCCCTACCGCACTGCCCCCCTTCCCCCCCCGCCGCTCTTCCTCGCGCCCGGTCCCCCCCCGGTAGACCCCCTCCCCCCTCAGGGTCCTGCCCCCTCAGGTGTGTCCCAGGTAGATGCATTCGAGCCTGTCGAGGTAGCTGTTGACTCTGGTGCTTCTGGGGGTGCTGAGCCTGAGCGTGCGGAGCCTGGGGGTGCTGGGTCTGGGGGTGCTGAGCCTGAGCGTGCGGAGCCTAGGGGTGCTGAGACTAGGGGTGCTGAGCCTGGGGTTGCTGAGAGTTCGGGTGCGGAGCCTGCCGGTGCTGGACCTGGAGGTCCTTCGGGTGCTTTGTCCCGGCGGGAGCTTCCCTCTCCACAGGAGCTGCGCGAGTGGTTTGCTCGGCGCTGGAGCCGTGCTGCTGGAGCTCGAGGTGCTGCCGGTGCTGGAGGTTCTGCTGCTGCTGGAGGTGCTGCTGGAGCCGGTGCTGGAGGTTCTGCTTCTGCTGGGGGTGCTGGAGCCACGGGTCCCGGAGGTGCTCGTACTGGAGGTCCTGGAGCTGCTGGGCCTGGTGGTGCTCCTGGTGCTGGAGCTACTGGTGGAGCTGGAGCTGGTGGTGCTACTGGAGTGGGTGCTACTGGAGGTACTGGAGCCGGAGCTGCTGTGTCTGCCGGAGGTCCTGCTGGAGCTGGAGCTGCTGGAGGTACTGGAGCTGGTGGTGCTGCTGGAGTTGGAGCTGACGCTGGGGGTACAGGTGTTGTCCCTGCTGGTTCTGGAGGTGCTGCGCGGCCGCGACCGTACTTCATTCCGCTCCTTGAGCAGGTTCTTGGTCTTCCGCCTTCTCCTCGTCCTGCTCCTTCCTTAGAGTGTCCACCGCCTATCCAGTCCGAGTCACAGTTACAGCTGGCCTCCCCACTGCTTGCTCCTTCTCCCTACGCTGGTCCTACTGGAGGTCTTGCTGAGCGTCGTGAGCTTGAGTCGCGTCCTGCGTCGCCTGTTCGTACTGCTCGCACTAGTCGTCGTGTTCCACGTCAGCGTCCTCCTGCGGTCCCGGGCACGCATCAGATGGCACTGCGTCCTTCCACTGCGTCACAGCGTGTCCCTCTGCCGTCTCCTCCAGCGTCCTCTCTTCCTGCTCTTGCTGACCCGGAGTCTGACTCCCTTCGTTCTGCCAGTCCTACTGTCACGCGTTTCCTAGCCACTGTTGTCACTGACCCTTCCTTTGAGTCCACTGCTGCGTCTGCCTTAGTTGCCGAGCTTGTCGACTTCGCTGCTCACTGTCGTCTAGACTACGCCGCTAGTCTTGTTGCTGAGTCTGCGTCTGTCTGTCCTCCGTCTGTCGGGGGTGAGTGTGCTCTTAGCACAGACGTCCTTGAGGATAGACAGGAGGAGTTCCAGTGTTTTGCTGCTGCTTTATCTCATCTCGTGTCCACGCTGCTTGCCCCTGAGGGAGACCCGGATGCACCAGACATCCCGACCCCGCGCTCTTACGCAGAGGCGATAGAGGGTCCCTACTCTTCTCAGTGGCAGGCAGCCATGGATGCAGAGATGGCTTCCTGGAAGTCCACAGGCACCTACGTCGACGAGGTTCCCCCACCTAGGGCGAACATCGTCAGTGGCATGTGGATTTTCAGGGTGAAGCGGCCGCCGGGTTCTCCGCCTGTCTTCAAGGCGCGTTACGTGGCTCGAGGCTTCAGTCAGCGGCAGGGAGTTGACTACTTTCAGACCTTCTCCCCGACCCCGAAGATGACCACTCTTCGGGTTCTGCTGCACGTCGCTGCTCAGCGTGACTACGAGCTTCACTCCCTTGACTTCAACACTGCTTTCCTACAGGGCAGCCTGCACGAGGAGATCTGGCTGCGCCGCCCACCTGGCTTCACTGGGTCGTTTCCTGCTGGTACCCAGTGGAGCCTCCGGCGGCCAGTCTACGGTCTCCGCCAGGCGCCCCGTGAGTGGCACGACACACTGAGGACTACGCTTGTGGCTCTTGGGTTTGCTCCTTCCACTGCTGACCCGTCGCTGTTTCTTCGCACCGACACTTTGCTGCCGCCGTTCTACATCCTCGTGTACGTCGACGACTTGGTGTTTGCTACGGCTGACACTGCTGGACTCGCCCACGTGAAGTCCGAGCTGCAGAAGAGACACACGTGCACAGACTTGGGTGAACTGCGTAGCTATCTTGGCTTGCAGATCACTCGGGACAGAGCACGGCGCACCATTACCCTGACTCAGTCACACATGGTGCAGCAGGTCCTTCAGTGCTTCGACTTCACGTACTCCTCGCCTCAGGCCACTCCTCTGTCTACTCGCCACTCGCTCTCAGCTCTGCCTTCGGATGAGTCCGTAGAGCCGAGTGGCCCGTACCCAGAGCTTGTTGGCTGCCTCATGTACCTGATGACCTGCACTCGACCTGACCTGGCATACCCTCTTAGCATCTTGGCACGCTATGTTGCTCCTGGGAGACACCGACCAGAGCACATGGCTGCAGCAAAGAGGGTGTTGCGCTACTTGTGCAGTACGTCGGGCATGGGGCTAGTGCTTGGAGGGCGGAGTCCAGTGGTCCTCACTGGTCACGCAGACGCGTCTTGGGTTGACGACCTGGCTACGCAGCAGTCGTCACAGGGTTACACCTTCAGTCTTGGTTCCGGCTCTGTTTCGTGGCAGTCTACTCGCTCGTCTTCTGTTCTCAGCTCCAGCTGTGAGGCTGAGATCTACGCAGGGGCCATGGCTGCACAGGAGTTACGCTGGCTCACCTACCTGCTGACTGACCTCGGTGAGCCGCCTCGTTCTCCTCCGGTTCTGTACGTAGACAACAAGGCCATGCTGGCCTTGTGTCGGGAGCACAGACTGGAGCACAGAACGAAGCACATTGCTCTTCGCTACTTCCTTGCTCGTGAGCTGCAGCAGCGTGGTCAGCTGCGTCTTGCTTACGTGGCCTCCCAGGCCAACACTGCTGATATCTTCACCAAGGCACTTCAGCCTTGTGATCATCAGCGCTTCTGTACTATGCTAGGTCTTGTGCCTACTTTGCCTCACTTGCTTACCTCTTGACTTTACCTGTACTGTGATATATATATACCTGCACTTGCTTGTTTACCTTTTATATATAATCCTGCATGTGAACTGGCCTTGTGGCCTTTGAACCTGTGCTCGGAATGTGTGGTGACATTGTGATCCACCCTGAGCTTGCTTTGTTTTTGCTTTGCTTGACTGGTCTTGTGACCCCTTGTTCTCTCCCACTTTGCCTATGGGGGTGTGTCGAACATTAATCACATAGCCTGTTTAGGCTGTAGTGGGGTAGACACTATGGGGTACAGTTTCTTAGGGTTTCATATTTGTACCCAACTCATTTTCTAGTCAATCATTCATTCCTATTGTTTTCACAGCCTCGAGTACGACTCCCGCCATAGGTGAACAGACCTGGGTGAACTGACAAGCTATCTTGGCTTGCGGATCACCCGGGACAGAGCACAGCGCACCATTACCTTGACTCAGTCACACATGGTGCAGCAGGTCCTTCAGCGCTTCGGCTTCACGTACTCCTCGCCACAGTCCACTCCTCTGCCTACCGGTCACTCGCTCTCAGCTCCACCTTCGGACGAGTCCGTAGAGCCGAGTGGCCCGTATCCAGAACTTGTGGGCTGCCTCATGTACCTGATGACTTGCACACGACCTGACCTTGCATACCCTCTCAGCCTTCTGGCTTGCTACGTGGCTCCCGGTCGACACCGAAAGGTGCACTGGGATGCTGCGAAGAGGGTGTTGCGCTACTTGTGCAGTACGTCAGGCATGGGGCTCGTGCTTGGAGGACGGGCTCGAGTTGTCCTCACTGGTCACGCTGACGCTTCCTGGGTTGACGACTTGGCTACGCAGCGGTCGTCACAGGGTTACACCTTCAACCGCACGGAAGCTGCAACTGACACTTAGTCGGTGTTTACCGGAGGTAGATGCACGCTTAGTCGACGGCACGCTGCTGGCCATACGGGAGAAGGTGGAGAGAGTAAAAGTCCGCTGCGGGGGGAACTTCGGGTTTACACAGGAAATGCTCGCGACAACACTGGATGGGCACGACATTTTACTGGGACGTGATTGGCTGTGACGCTACAATCCGCGAATTTGACTGGACGACGGGTAGGTGCACTGTGCGAAGTAGCGGTATCTGGGTCGAGCTACCTCGCTGGCAGTCGCCTGAGTCTTCAACAGTCCACGTCAACGCCATCACAATGAAACGAGCTGTTGCCGCTGGAGCTGACTTGTACGCAGTGGATATCGCATTGGTAGGAGAAGCATAGCAGCCCAGTGATTTTCAGAAACTGCTGGTAGCCGTACCGCCCGAACTACAGGAACTGTTGAAACGGTACCCGAGGATTTTTCCGAACGATTTACCAGAGGGAGTGCTACCTCAGCGGGCACATGATCACCGAATAGAATTAGATCTGGGGGCACAGCCAACTGTACAGCGACAGTTTTGACTGACACAGCTTGAGCTTGATGAACTGATGAAGCAGCTAGACTACCTGTTAGAGAAGGAATTCCTCCGACCGAGTTCATCGCCGTTCGCCGCACCGATATTGTTCACAAGACGGAGGGTTTCGTATGTGTATCGATTACAGAGCACAAAACAGGGTAACACTCAAGTTGCGATACCCTATTCCCCGCGCCGACGATCTGATAGATCAACTGTGATCAGCACGGGTCTTTTCGAAAATAGATTTACGGGGAGGTTACCACCAGATTCGGGTCGAACCATCGGACTGCGCCAAGACGGCACTTAGAACTAGGTACGGGTCATTCGAGTACACTGTGATGCCATTCAGGCTGACCAACACACCGTCGACATTTCAGATGACCATGAACGAGGCGTTTAGGCCGCTCTTAGATAAATGCGTGATAGTTTACCTCGACGACATCCTAGTCTACAATCGTGATAAGCAGCAGCACTTAGTAGATATGGAAGCAGTGTTTAAAGTTTTAGACGAGCACAGAGTACTGACCAAGGGTTCCAAGTGTCAGAATAACGAACGAGAATGAATGAACTATGAAACAGTTGGGTACAAGTATTAACCCTAATTGGGTTGTACCCCTTATGGGCTACCCCACTATAGCCTACACAAATGTAAGCATTATAACATTCTGTCACCAAGTGCAAGTTCTTTCAGGGTAGGTTAGAATGTTTGGGGCACGTTATTTCGGAGTCTGGAGTTGAGATCGACCCAAAGAAGCTGGACACAGTAAAAGCGTGGCACCCCCCGACGAACATCACGGAGCTGCATAGTTTTTTAGGGTTCGTTAATTATGTGCGTCGGTTCGTCCCCGGCATGGCACGGTAAATTGCCACGCTGATGGATTTACTGCGGAAGGGGGTCGCTTTTACGTGGGGGGAGAAGGAGCATGCTGCCTTCTCTGCCCTGAAAAATGTTCTCTGTTCACCGCCCGTACTACGCATCGCCGACCCACACCGCCCATTCGAAGTGGTTACAGATGCAAGCAACATCGCCATTAGAGCCGTACTGCTACAGGATTTTGGCAACGGTTTACGGCCCATCGCATACGAGTCACGAAAACTGCATCCGCCCGAGAAGCGTTACCCGATACACGACCGCGAAATGCTCGCGATCGTGCATGCGTTCAAAGTGTGGCGCTGTTACTTGACCGGCGTAGACGTGACAGTATGGATAGACCACAAATCACTACAGTACCTACGCGCGTAGCCCCACCTCAACCCACGACAGATCCGCTGGCTCGATTTCGCCCAAAACTCCGCCCCCGTTATTGCGGGCCATTTCGCATCAGCCACATGATCACCCCCATCACCGCCCACCTCCTCCTTCCTGCTGACTGGTACGTCAGCCCGTCATTCCACGTCAGCCTGCTTCGCCCAAATATTGTCAGAATCCCAACCACTAGACCATTGGGATAAAATGGCTTGTTAAGTAGCGGGCCAGTGCGCTCATAACCCCCCATGACAACGAGCCTGTAACCCTTCCCTAGGATCAATCGGGGATCACTAGTGGACCTCTGACACCCCCCCGCACTGGGATGCCCGAAGTGCACACACTGGGATTCGAACCCGAGACCTTCGCTCTGATACCATATTAGAATCCCAACCACTAGACCATTAGGATAAAAGGGCTTATTAAGTAGCGGGTCAGTGCGCTCATAACCCCCCAGGACAACGAGCCTGTAACCCTTCCCTAGGATCAATCGGGGATCACCAGTGGACCTCTGACAAATATCGCATCCACCAGCCAACTGCCTCGCAACCGCCCCGCCAGCATGACACGACCACCGACAAAGCCAATCATCACACCTGAAAAAATACTGAGCCACCGAGTATGTGACCCACGGGGAGCCCGCAGGATCGAATTCTTGATCCGCTGGAAAAACCGCACGCCCACCGAAGACAACTGGGTTCCCCTGGATAGAATTGAGAATCACCCTGTCCTCACTGAGTATCTGCGCAGCCGAAACTTTCGAGATGTACACTCGATCTCGTAAGGAGGGCCTCCTTGGGGAGGGGGGTAATGTAAGGAAAATTCATTTTCCTTAATTCGCGCCCCTGCTTACTGCGTACAAGACCATTCCCGCCATCGGCACCCAACAATGAAACGTTACCCTCTCGCGACACTCGCCTCGAGTACGACTCCCGCCACCGTTCACGATGCGACCCAACCTCACGGTTCGGTTGGTAACCCGCGCTCCTGACCTTCGCCTCGACATTTCCCAACCCACGTTCTTCTTTTCAATTTCGAAGTTTGAGTTTTTCAATCTCGTCCAGTCTGGCGAAGACGCAGTCCCTCCCTCGCTTCACCGCCCCGACGACTCTACTTGCGGATATTTTTAAGTACAACATCGGAGCCATGGCGCCAGCGAACAACACTGCTAATCGCGAGGGCAACAAGGCGACAGACACTCCCGTCGCCGCGAACGCCAACATTCTGCCCGGGACAACCGCCCGTCGCCCGAAACGGGCTGCCGAGGAGTTACGCGAGGACCTCGCCACTGGCGTCGAGGTCCTGCTGGGCGGAGGCTCCCCGGCGCCTTCCGAGGAGCCTTCCGCCCCTCGCGCGGCTTCCAGGCAGCCGCGCGAAGTGGCGAAAAAGACAACCGCTGACGCGGCTGTCTTGACCACCACCTCGAGCCCCTCAGGCGCGCGTGTCAAGCAGCACGCGCCAGCACCCTCGAGCCACACGCCAGCCACGACCGAGCCCAACCCCCCGTTCAACCCGGCGCAACTCCAAGCACTGCTGGCGCTGTTACAGCAGCACGCGCCTGTTACGGCGGGGACTTCAAAAAATGAGGACGCTACAACTTCTGCAAAATATGATAAGAAGAAAGAAGAAGCTCCCGCCGTCACACCGCGCCCTCCCAAGACTGCCCGCATCGAGAAGGACCTAGCCCCCGCTCCCGTCGAAGATGACAGCAACGAGTCAGACGACGCTGATGGTGAGGCCTCCCCTCGCCGTCACAACCCAATTTTCACTCATGCTTCTTGCTCTACGCTTCCCCCCCTCAACCCCGCAACCACAAACTCCACGTTCAACCGCAAGGGCGTACGTGACCAGGCAGAGGTTTTCTCTGCTATCCAGGCCCACCTCAGGCACATTGAGTTCAAGCTCCAGCAAGGCGACGCGGAAGGCGCTCGCACCAACATTTCTCAAATCGAGTCGCTCATTAACAAGCGATTTGAGGTGCTCTTGGTGGCGGACGAGGCGGGCTTCGAGGCGGCCGATCGCTTCCAGCTCTACCAGTCTAAGAGTGTGCTGACCTCCCGTTCGTACAAGCTGGCCGTGGCCGACGTGGCCGCGTCGAAGCGCGCTCGTATGACCTACAACCGTCCCACCCGCGGGGGTGGCCTCAACGCCGGCGAACTCGGCAACAAAGGCTCTGGGCAAGGCTCTTGCCAGGAAAGGACCTTCAAGGGCACCTGTTTTCGCTGCGGCCAGCCAGGCCA
Organism: Closterium sp. Naga37s-1; assembly: GCA_947471745.1. Classification (NCBI taxonomy): domain Eukaryota; kingdom Viridiplantae; phylum Streptophyta; class Zygnematophyceae; order Desmidiales; family Closteriaceae; genus Closterium; species Closterium sp. Naga37s-1. Next base: position 4,577,363 of record CANJKZ010000069.1, read on the forward strand.
CATGGCGAACGCCTGCCCCATGGGGGGGCGTGGAGGCCAAGGTCCCACACCCGTGGTGTGAGGGACCAAAGGGCGGAGCCCTTGCCCCTTATGTCAAAGGGACATAACGAGGCTGCACAAGGGGGTGCAAGGCTGAGGAGCAGCCTAAGGAACTAAGGGCCAGGGGGCCCAAGGAGGAGCCCTAGGGGCCATTAGCTATTGGTGCATTGTGTACTTTTGCAAGAAATGATTATTATGGGATGATAAGTTGCCTACGGAAGTGTTTGTTGTTTTTAGTCCAATTTGGTACCTTGGGCTCAAGGATGGGCTGCACTATGATGTGGGCAACCAGCAAACAACCAGTGCAAAGCAAAGAAGAAGAAAGAAAGAAAAAAAAAGGTGAGAAAAATCGAGCCAATGTTCATACACCTTAATACGAAATCAAAGGACGCGCGAGCCGCATCACGCATCAAGAGACCCATCAAGGTCCAGGAGGACCCAAGTAACAACATGGAGGGTTGTGCACTGTGTGGTTGTTAACACACACGTCTTAAAAACAAAGAGAGAGAGAGAGAGAGAGAGAGAGAGAGAGAGAGAGAGAGAGAGAGAGAGAGAGAGAAAGGGAAAGAGAGAGAGAGAAGAGGGCGAGAGAGAAAGAGAAAAAGCGTTGTCTCCCTCTCTTGTTTTTTCTCGGGCTCCACATTGCATAGAACATTTGGCTCCTGAACCGCACCCCACTAGGTGCAAGCCGAGCCGTGCAATGCAAAAAAAAAAAAAAAAAAAAAAAAAAAAAAACTCGAGGTAGGAATCATGCAACCGCAACTCGCCCACGTGCGTGGATACGTGCGAGTGTCCACGGGGCAAGTCTTTCAAACCCACCACGAAGGCCAGACCACACGACGGTCGGTCTCGAGGCAGTTCACGGAGCACAAGGGCATGTCACGCCCATAAAGGTAGAGAGAAAGAGAGAGAGAGAGAGAGAGAGAGAGAGAGAGAGAGAGAGAGAGAGAGAGAGACACACACACACACACACTCACATGCACACACATACGCACCCACATGCACACCCACCCACACACCCGTACACACACACATACTCCCACACGCACATACACACACATACACACACACAAGCACACACACACCAACACACATACGCCTGTTTAGGGACCGATTTTTTTCCAGGCCCGCTCTTACCGCTGCCCGTTCCAATGCCCGTGCCGCGCCCCTCTAGCACGCCGTTTTTTTCTGCCCGCCGCGCGCCCTTAAGCCCGCATTAGTGCTGCCCGTCGCGTGCTCCAATTGCTCTGCGCGTCGCGCGCTCCCCCTGCCCTGCGCATCACGCGCTCCCCCTGCCCATGAGTGTGCATTGAGGGTGCATGATTGAGCTATGGCATGTGGGATGATGGTAGGCAGCCAGAGGGGGAGTTTGTTGTGTGATGCTATCACTCGATCTCACGTCTGGCGCCTCTACTGCCCCTGCTGCTGATGTTGACAGTACTGTTCGCTCGCAGTGGCTCACGCGCGATGCTGCTGCCCGCCTTGCTGTGCGTAGTCACCTACCGTCTACTGAGCGCACGCACTTTAGTCAGTACAAGAGTGCTAAGACTCTGTACGACTCTGTAGTTGCACGCTACTCTTCCCCTGCCACTGCTGCGCTTAGCCGCCTCATGCTACCGTACCTGTTCCCTGACCTCGCCGCTTTTGCCACAGTCACTGACCTCATTACGCACCTCCGCACTAGTGACACTCGCTACCGCGCTGCACTTCCTGCTGAGTTCTGCGCAAAGAACCCCCCCCCCCCCATGTACATCACCCTCTACTACCTAGTCACTCGACTCCCTGACACTCTTCGCTCGGTCAGGGACCACTTCCTCTCTCTTTGCCCTACCACCCTCACCGTTGACCTCCTCGAGGAGCGCCTCCTTGCAGCAGAGACTAGTATTACCGCTATAGGAGCCTCTCGTGGTGACCCCCGTACCCCTTTCTTTGAGGGGTGCTCCCCCGTTCCTCTTTTGCCCTCCGTTGCCTCTGCTGCTGCTGTCGACCTTGTTGGCACCGAGTCGGTCAGCGCTGCGTCTGCTCCTAGTGAGAGGCGCCGCAACAGCAAGGGCAAGCGGGGCAAGGGCGCTGGAGGAGGTGGTGCGGGAGGCGGTAGTGGCGGTGGAGGCGGAGGAGGGGGTGGGGGTGGGGGTGGTGGCAGAGGTGGGGGCTTCGGTGGCAGCGGTGGAGGTGGAGGCGGCGGTGGCGGTGGCGGTTGGGGTGGAGGAGGCGGAGGCGGCGGCGGCGGAGGTGGAGCTGGTAGAGGCGGAGCTGTGCAGCGGGGATCCCAGCACCAGTCACGCTCTCGTGAGACCCCGTCGCCCCAGCAGCTTCGTGAGTGGTACGCAGGGCGCCAGGGGTCTGGGGGTGCTGGTCCCTGTACCTACGTCCTGCGCACAGGCGACCGCACTGGAGAGCAGTGTGGTGGCCAGCACGCCACCCAGCGCTGCTTCGGTCGCCTGACAGACGCCTGGCGTACCCAGTTCCCTGACGCCACTAAGATCCCTCGCTGGGGTGATCTGCTCAAGTCGGGTGTAGCTATCTTTGATCTTGACTTTGATGCTATTCTTGCTGCCATGTATGCTGTGTCTATTAGTGCTGAGGGTGACTGTTACGTGTGTGTTCCGCCTGACCCGGGTATTGAGGCTGCTGCTCTAGGTGCTAGCGAGTCTGCTGCTCCAGGTGCTAGTGAGTCTGCTGCTCTAGGTGCTGGTGAGTCTGCTCTCTCAGGTACCGCGTCGGCTCAGGTCTTGCACACCTTCACCCTCGACTCGGGTGCTTCCCGCTCCTTCTTTCGAGACCGCACCACCCTTACGCCGCTCAGTCGGCCGGTTGCGGTCTCCCTGGCAGACCCCTCTGGGGGTCCTGTTCTTGCTCGCTACTCCACTGTCCTCCCGTGTCCGGCGGCCCCGTCCGGCTCCCTGTCTGGTCTCTACCTCCCCTCGTTCTCTACGAACCTGGTGAGTGGTGCTGACCTTCAGGATGCAGGGGTTGACCAGTTCACTCCTGCGAGTCAGCGAGTGACCCACTGCACGTGTGCTCAGACGGGCCGCCACTTGGCCACGTTTACCCATCGACCGGGGTCGAGCCTGTACACACTGACCACAGAGTCTCCCCCGGTTGCTGCGTCTGGTCAGGTAGCTGCGTCGAGTCAGGTGTTTGCTGCAGCGTCTCGGTCAGGTCCTGAGTCTGCCCCCTGCTCGTGTCGCCTCCTGTCCCACCAGACCCTCCTCTGGCACCACCGCCTTGGTCACCCCTCCTTGCCTCGTCTCCGAGGCATGGCCTCCCGTGTCCTTGTCTCTGGTCTCCCCCGGTCCCTCCCTCCCCTTCCCCCGGGGCCTGCCCCTACCTGCGTTCCCTGCGTCGAGGGGCGGCAGCACGCCGCTCCTCACTCCTCCGAGTTTCCCCCGACAGAGGCTCCGCTGCAGACTCTCCACATGGACGTGTGGGGCCCAGCCCGCGTCCGTGGACAGGGTCACGAGTGTTACTTCCTGCTGGTGGTTGACGACTACTCGCGTTACACCACAGTCTTCCCCTTGCGCCGCAAGGGTGAGGTCACTGAGGTGTTGATCGATTAGATCCGCGTTGCTCGTCTCCAGCTCAGAGAGCGTTTCGGCTCGGACTTTCCTGTTCTGCGTCTGCACTCCGACAGAGGCGGAGAGTTTTCCTCCAACCTTCTGCGAGCCTTCTGTCGTGCGGAGGGCATCCGCCAGACGTTCACGCTTCCGGCCTCTCCACAGCAAAATGGGATTGCTGAGCGCCGCATTGGCATGGTCATGGATGTCGCTCGTACGTCCATGATCCATGCGGCTGCTCCCCATTTTCTGTGGCCGTTCGCGGTTCAGTACGCAGCGCATCAGATCAACCTTCAGCCCCAGGTCTCCCTACCGGAGACCTCCCCTACTCTGCGGTGGACGGGGAAGGTTGGTGATGCGTCTGCGTTCCGTGTCTGGGGATCTCGAGCTTTCGTCCGAGACTTGTCTGCGGACAAGCTGTCCGCCCGTGCTGTTCCTTGCGTCTTTCTCGGCTTTCCCCCTGACGCGCCTGGTTGGCAGTTTTACCACCCCACCTCGCGTCGTGTTCTGTCCTCCCAGGACGTCACGTTTGACGAGTCGGTTCCGTACTACCGTCTCTTCCCCTACCGCACTGCCCCCCTTCCCCCCCCGCCGCTCTTCCTCGCGCCCGGTCCCCCCCCGGTAGACCCCCTCCCCCCTCAGGGTCCTGCCCCCTCAGGTGTGTCCCAGGTAGATGCAGTCGAGCCTGTCGAGGTAGCTGTTGACTCTGGTGCTTCTGGGGGTGCTGAGCCTGAGCGTGCGGAGCCTGGGGGTGCTGGGTCTGGGGGTGCTGAGCCTGAGCGTGCGGAGCCTGGGGGTGCTGAGACTAGGGGTGCTGAGCCTGGGGTTGCTGAGAGTTCGGGTGCGGAGCCTGCCGGTGCTGGACCTGGAGGTCCTTCGGGTGCTTTGTCCCGGCGGGAGCTTCCCTCTCCACAGGAGCTGCGCGAGTGGTTTGCTCGGCGCTGGAGCCGTGCTGCTGGAGCTCGAGGTGCTGCCGGTGCTGGAGGTTCTGCTGCTGCTGGAGGTGCTGCTGGAGCCGGTGCTGGAGGTTCTGCTTCTGCTGGGGGTGCTGGAGCCACGGGTCCCGGAGGTGCTCGTACTGGAGGTCCTGGAGCTGCTGGGCCTGGTGGTGCTCCTGGTGCTGGAGCTACTGGTGGAGCTGGAGCTGGTGGTGCTGCTGGAGTGGGTGCTACTGGAGGTACTGGAGCCGGAGCTGCTGTGTCTGCCGGAGGTCCTGCTGGAGCTGGAGCTGCTGGAGGTACTGGAGCTGGTGGTGCTGCTGGAGTTGGAGCTGACGCTGGGGGTACAGGTGTTGTCCCTGCTGGTTCTGGAGGTGCTGCGCGGCCGCGACCGTACTTCATTCCGCTCCTTGAGCAGGTTCTTGGTCTTCCGCCTTCTCCTCGTCCTGCTCCTTCCTTAGAGTGTCCACCGCCTATCCAGTCCGAGTCACAGTTACAGCTGGCCTCCCCACTGCCTGCTCCTTCTCCCTACGCTGGTCCTACTGGAGGTCTTGCTGAGCGTCGTGAGCCTGAGTCGCGTCCTGCGTCGCCTGTTCGTACTGCTCGCACTAGTCGTCGTGTTCCACGTCAGCGTCCTCCTGCGGTCCCGGGCACGCATCAGATGGCACTGCGTCCTTCCACTGCGTCACAGCGTGTCCCTCTGCCGTCTCCTCCAGCGTCCTCTCTTCCTGCTCTTGCTGACCCGGAGTCTGACTCCCTTCGTTCTGCCAGTCCTACTGTCACGCGTTTCCTAGCCACTGTTGTCACTGACCCTTCCTTTGAGTCCACTGCTGCGTCTGCCTTAGTTGCCGAGCTTGTCGACTTCGCTGCTCACTGTCGTCTAGACTACGCCGCTAGTCTTGTTGCTGAGTCTGCGTCTGTCTGTCCTCCGTCTGTCGGGGGTGAGTGTGCTCTTAGCACAGACGTCCTTGAGGATAGACAGGAGGAGTTCCAGTGTTTTGCTGCTGCTTTATCTCATCTCGTGTCCACGCTGCTTGCCCCTGAGGGAGACCCGGATGCACCAGACATCCCGACCCCGCGCTCTTACGCAGAGGCAATAGAGGGTCCCTACTCCTCTCAGTGGCAGGCAGCCATGGATGCAGAGATGGCTTCCTGGAAGTCCACAGGCACCTACGTCGACGAGGTTCCCCCACCTGGGGCGAACATCGTCAGTGGCATGTGGATTTTCAGGGTGAAGCGGCCGCCGGGTTCTCCGCCTGTCTTCAAGGCGCGTTACGTGGCTTGAGGCTTCAGTCAGCGGCAGGGAGTTGACTACTTTCAGACCTTCTCCCCGACCCCGAAGATGACCACTCTTCGGGTTCTGCTGCACGTCGCTGCTCAGCGTGACTACGAGCTTCACTCCCTTGACTTCAGCACTGCTTTCCAACAGGGCAGCCTGCACGAGGAGATCTGGCTGCGCCGCCCACCTGGCTTCACTGGGTCGTTTCCTGCTGGTACCCAGTGGAGCCTCCGGCGGCCAGTCTACGGTCTCCGCCAGGCGCCCCGTGAGTGGCACGACACACTGAGGACTACGCTTGCGGCTCTTGGGTTTGCTCCTTCCACTGCTGACCCGTCGCTGTTTCTTCGCACCGACACTTTGCTGCCGCCGTTCTACATCCTCGTGTACGTCGACGACTTGGTGTTTGCTACGGCTGACACTGCTGGACTCGCCCACGTGAAGTCCGAGCTGCAGAAGAGACACACGTGCACAGACTTGGGTGAACTGCGTAGCTATCTTGGCTTGCAGATCACTCGGGACAGAGCACGGCGCACCATTACCCTGACTCAGTCACACATGGTGCAGCAGGTCCTTCAGTGCTTCGACTTCACGTACTCCTCGCCTCAGGCCACTCCTCTGTCTACTCGCCACTCACTCTCAGCTCTGCCTTCGGATGAGTCCGTAGAGCCGAGTGGCCCGTACCCAGAGCTTGTTGGCTGCCTCATGTACCTGATGACCTGCACTCGACCTGACCTGGCATACCCTCTTAGCATCTTGGCACGCTATGTTGCTCCTGGGAGACACCGACCAGAGCACATGGCTGCAGCAAAGAGGGTGTTGCGCTACTTGTGCAGTACGTCGGGCATGGGGCTAGTGCTTGGAGGGCGGAGTCCAGTGGTCCTCACTGGTCACGCAGACGCGTCTTGGGTTGACGACCTGGCTACGCAGCAGTCGTCACAGGGTTACACCTTCAGTCTTGGTTCCGGCTCTGTTTCGTGGCAGTCTACTCGCTCGTCTTCTGTTCTCAGCTCCAGCTGTGAGGCTGAGATCTACGCAGGGGCCATGGCTGCACAGGAGTTACGCTGGCTCACCTACCTGCTGACTGACCTCGGTGAGCCGCCTCGTTCTCCTCCGGTTCTGTACGTAGACAACAAGGCCATGCTGGCCTTGTGTCGGGAGCACAGACTGGAGCACAGAACGAAGCACATTGCTCTTCGCTACTTCCTTGCTCGTGAGCTGCAGCAGCGTGGTCAGCTGCGTCTTGCTTACGTGGCCTCCCAGGCCAACACTGCTGATATCTTCACCAAGGCACTTCAGCCTTGTGATCATCAGCGCTTCTGTACTATGCTAGGTCTTGTGCCTACTTTGCCTCACTTGCTTACCTCTTGACTTTACCTGTACTGTGATATATATATACCTGCACTTGCTTGTTTACCTTTTATATATAATCCTGCATGTGAACTGGCCTTGTGGCCTTTGAACCTGTGCTCGGAATGTGTGGTGACATTGTGATCCACCCTGAGCTTGCTTTGTTTTTGCTTTGCTTGACTGGTCTTGTGACCCCTTGTTCTCTCCCACTTTGCCTATGGGGGTGTGTCGAACATTAATCACATAGCCTGTTTAGGCTGTAGTGGGGTAGACACTATGGGGTACAGTTTCTTAGGGTTTCATATTTGTACCCAACTCATTTTCTAGTCAATCATTCATTCCTATTGTTTTCACAGCCTCGAGTACGACTCCCGCCATAGGTGAACAGACCTGGGTGAACTGACAAGCTATCTTGGCTTGCGGATCACCCGGGACAGAGCACAGCGCACCATTACCTTGACTCAGTCACACATGGTGCAGCAGGTCCTTCAGCGCTTCGGCTTCACGTACTCCTCGCCACAGTCCACTCCTCTGCCTACCGGTCACTCGCTCTCAGCTCCACCTTCGGACGAGTCCGTAGAGCCGAGTGGCCCGTATCCAGAACTTGTGGGCTGCCTCATGTACCTGATGACTTGCACACGACCTGACCTTGCATACCCTCTCAGCCTTCTGGCTTGCTACGTGGCTCCCGGTCGACACCGAAAGGTGCACTGGGATGCTGCGAAGAGGGTGTTGCGCTACTTGTGCAGTACGTCGGGCATGGGGCTCGTGCTTGGAGGACGGGCTCGAGTTGTCCTCACTGGTCACGCTGACGCTTCCTGGGTTGACGACTTGGCTACGCAGCGGTCGTCACAGGGTTACACCTTCAACCGCACGGAAGCTGCAACTGACACTTAGTCGGTGTTTACCGGAGGTAGATGCACGCTTAGTCGACGGCACGCTGCTGGCCATACGGGAGAAGGTGGAGAGAGTAAAAGTCCGCTGCGGGGGGAACTTCGGGTTTACACAGGAAATGCTCGCGACAACACTGGATGGGCACGACATTTTACTGGGACGTGATTGGCTGTGACGCTACAATCCGCGAATTTGACTGGACGACGGGTAGGTGCACTGTGCGAAGTAGCGGTATCTGGGTCGAGCTACCTCGCTGGCAGTCGCCTGAGTCTTCAACAGTCCACGTCAACGCCATCACAATGAAACGAGCTGTTGCCGCTGGAGCTGACTTGTACGCAGTGGATATCGCATTGGTAGGAGAAGCATAGCAGCCCAGTGATTTTCAGAAACTGCTGGCAGCCGTACCGCCCGAACTACAGGAACTGTTGAAACGGTACCCGAGGATTTTTCCGAACGATTTACCAGAGGGAGTGCTACCTCAGCGGGCACATGATCACCGAATAGAATTAGATCTGGGGGCACAGCCAACTGTACAGCGACAGTTTTGACTGACACAGCTTGAGCTTGATGAACTGATGAAGCAGCTAGACTACCTGTTAGAGAAGGAATTCCTCCGACCGAGTTCATCGCCGTTCGCCGCACCGATATTGTTCACAAGACGGAGGGTTTCGTATGTGTATCGATTACAGAGCACAAAACAGGGTAACACTCAAGTTGCGATACCCTATTCCCCGCGCCGACGATCTGATAGATCAACTGTGATCAGCACGGGTCTTTTCGAAAATAGATTTACGGGGAGGTTACCACCAGATTCGGGTCGAACCATCGGACTGCGCCAAGACGGCACTTAGAACTAGGTACGGGTCATTTGAGTACACTGTGATGCCATTCAGGCTGACCAACACACCGTCGACATTTCAGATGACCATGAACGAGGCGTTTAGGCCGCTCTTAGATAAATGCGTGATAGTTTACCTCGACGACATCCTAGTCTACAATCGTGATAAGCAGCAGCACTTAGTAGATATGGAAGCAGTGTTTAAAGTTTTAGACGAGCACAGAGTACTGACCAAGGGTTCCAAGTGTCAGAATAACGAACGAGAATGAATGAACTATGAAACAGTTGGGTACAAGTATTAACCCTAATTGGGTTGTACCCCTTATGGGCTACCCCACTATAGCCTACACAAATGTAAGCATTATAACATTCTGTCACCAAGTGCAAGTTCTTCCAGGGTAGGTTAGAATGTTTGGGGCACGTTATTTCGGAGTCTGGAGTTGAGATCGACCCAAAGAAGCTGGACACAGTAAAAGCGTGGCACCCCCCGACGAACATCACGGAGCTGCATAGTTTTTTAGGGTTCGTTAATTATGTGCGTCGGTTCGTCCCCGGCATGGCACGGTAAATTGCCACGCTGATGGATTTACTGCGGAAGGGGGTCGCTTTTACGTGGGGGGAGAAGGAGCATGCTGCCTTCTCTGCCCTGAAAAATGTTCTCTGTTCACCGCCCGTACTACGCATCGCCGACCCACACCGCCCATTCGAAGTGGTTACAGACGCAAGCAACATCGCCATTAGAGCCGTACTGCTACAGGATTTTGGCAACGGTTTACGGCCCATCGCATACGAGTCACGAAAACTGCATCCGCCCGAGAAGCGTTACCCGATACACGACCGCGAAATGCTCGCGATCGTGCATGCGTTCAAAGTGTGGCGCTGTTACTTGACCGGCACAGACGTGACAGTATGGATAGACCACAAATCACTACAGTACCTACGCGCGTAGCCCCACCTCAACCCACGACAGATCCGCTGGCTCGATTTCGCCCAAAACTCCGCCCCCGTTATTGCGGGCCATTTCGCATCAGCCACATGATCACCCCCATCACCGCCCACCTCCTCCTTCCTGCTGACTGGTACGTCAGCCCGTCATTCCACGTCAGCCTGCTTCGCCCAAATATTGTCAGAATCCCAACCACTAGACCATTGGGATAAAATGGCTTGTTAAGTAGCGGGCCAGTGCGCTCATAACCCCCCATGACAACGAGCCTGTAACCCTTCCCTAGGATCAATCGGGTATCACTAGTGGACCTCTGACACCCCCCCGCACTGGGATGCCCGAAGTGCACACACTGGGATTCGAACCCGAGACCTTCGCTCTGATACCATATTAGAATCCCAACCACTAGACCATTAGGATAAAAGGGCTTATTAAGTAGCGGGTCAGTGCGCTCATAACCCCCCAGGACAACGAGCCTGTAACCCTTCCCTAGGATCAATCGGGGATCACCAGTGGACCTCTGACAAATATCGCATCCACCAGCCAACTGCATCGCAACCGCCCCGCCAGCATGACACGACCACCGACAAAGCCAATCATCACACCTGAAAAAATACTGAGCCACCGAGTATGTGACCCACGGGGAGCCCGCAGGATCGAATTCTTGATCCGCTGGAAAAACCGCACGCCCACCGAAGACAACTGGGTTCCCCTGGATAGAATTGAGAATCACCCTGTCCTCACTGAGTATCTGCGCAGCCGAAACTTTCGAGATGTACACTCGCTCTCGTAAGGAGGGCCTCCTTGGGGAGGGGGGTAATGTAAGGAAAATTCATTTTCCTTAATTCGCGCCCCTGCTTACTGCGTACAAGACCATTCCCGCCATCGGCACCCAACAATGAAACGTTACCCTCTCGCGACACTCGCCTCGAGTACGACTCCCGCCACCGTTCACGATGCGACCCAACCTCACGGTTCGGTTGGTAACCCGCGCTCCTGACCTTCGCCTCGACATTTCCCAACCCACGTTCTTCTTTTCAATTTCGAAGTTTGAGTTTTTCAATCTCGTCCAGTCTGGCGAAGACGCAGTCCCTCCCTCGCTTCACCGCCCCGACGACTCTACTTGCGGATATTTTTAAGTACAACATCGGAGCCATGGCGCCAGCGAACAACACTGCTAATCGCGAGGGCAACAAGGCGACAGACACTCCCGTCGCCGCGAACGCCAACATTCTGCCCGGGACAACCGCCCGTCGCCCGAAACGGGCTGCCGAGGAGTTACGCGAGGACCTCGCCACTGGCGTCGAGGTCCTGCTGGGCGGAGGCTCCCCGGCGCCTTCCGAGGAGCCTTCCGCCCCTCGCGCGGCTTCCAGGCAGCCGCGCGAAGTGGCGAAAAAGACAACCGCTGACGCGGCTGTCTTGACCACCACCTCGAGCCCCTCAGGCGCGCGTGTCAAGCAGCACGCGCCAGCACCCTCGAGCCACACGCCAGCCACGACCGAGCCCAACCCCCCGTTCAACCTGGCGCAACTCCAAGCACTGCTGGCGCTGTTACAGCAGCACGCGCCTGTTACGGCGGGGACTTCAAAAAATGAGGACGCTACAACTTCTGCAAAATATGATAAGAAGAAAGAAGAAGCTCCCGCCGTCACACCGCGCCCTCCCAAGACTGCCCGCATCGAGAAGGACCTAGCCCCCGCTCCCGTCGAAGATGACAGCGACGAGTCAGACGACGCTGATGGTGAGGCCTCCCCTCGCCGTCACAACCCAATTTTCACTCATGCTTCTTGCTCTACGCTTCCCCCCCTCAACCCCGCAACCACAAACTCCACGTTCAACCGCAAGGGCGTACGTGACCAGGCAGAGGTTTTCTCTGCTATCCAGGCCCACCTCAGGCACATTGAGTTCAAGCTCCAGCAAGGCGACGCGGAAGGCGCTCGCACCAACATTTCTCAAATCGAGTCGCTCATTAACAAGCGATTTGAGGTGCTCTTGGTGGCGGACGAGGCGGGCTTCGAGGCGGCCGATCGCTTCCAGCTCTACCAGTCTAAGAGTGTGCTGACCTCCCGTTCGTACAAGCTGGCCGTGGCCGACGTGGCCGCGTCGAAGCGCGCTCGTATGACCTACAACCGTCCCACCCGCGGGGGTGGCCTCAACGCCGGCGAACTCGGCAACAAAGGCTCTGGGCAAGGCTCTTGCCAGGAAAGGACCTTCAAGGGCACCTGTTTTCGCTGCGGCCAGCCAGGCCACATGGCGAACGCCTGCCCCATGGGGGGGCGTGGAGGCCAAGGTCCCACACCCGTGGTGTGAGGGACCAAAGGGCGGAGCCCTTGCCCCTTATGTCAAAGGGACATAACGGGGCTGCACAAGGGGGTGCAAGGCTGAGGAGCAGCCTAAGGAACTAAGGGCCAGGGGGCCCAAGGAGGAGCCCTAGGGGCCATTAGCTATTGGTGCATTGTGTACTTTTGCAAGAAATGATTATTATGGGATGATAAGTTGCCTACGGAAGTGTTTGTTGTTTTTAGTCCAATTTGGTACCTTGGGCTCAAGGATGGGCTGCACTATGATGTGGGCAACCAGCAAACAACCAGTGCAAAGCAAAGAAGAAGAAAGAAAGAAAAAAAAAGGTGAGAAAAATCGAGCCAATGTTCATACACCTTAATACGAAATCAAAGGACGCGCGAGCCGCATCACGCATCAAGAGACCCATCAAGGTCCAGGAGGACCCAAGTAACAACATGGAGGGTTGTGCACTGTGTGGTTGTTAACACACACGTCTTAAAAACAAAGAGAGAGAGAGAGAGAGAGAGAGAGAGAGAGAGAGAGAGAGAGAGAGAGAGAGAGAGAGAGAGAGAGAAAGGGAAAGAGAGAGAGAGAAGAGGGCGAGAGAGAAAGAGAAAAAGCGTTGTCTCCCTCTCTTGTTTTTTCTCGGGCTCCACATTGCATAGAACATTTGGCTCCTGAACCGCACCCCACTAGGTGCAAGCCGAGCCGTGCAATGCAAAAAAAAAAAAAAAAAAAAAAACTCGAGGTAGGAATCATGCAACCGCAACTCGCCCACGTGCGTGGATACGTGCGAGTGTCCACGGGGCAAGTCTTTCAAACCCACCACGAAGGCCAGACCACACGACGGTCGGTCTCGAGGCAGTTCACGGAGCACAAGGGCATGTCACGCCCATAAAGGTAGAGAGAAAGAGAGAGAGAGAGAGAGAGAGAGAGAGAGAGAGAGAGAGAGAGAGAGAGAGACACACACACACACTCACATGCACACACATACGCACCCACATGCACACCCACCCACACACCCGTACACACACACATACTCCCACACGCACATACACACACATACACACACACAAGCACACACACACCAACACACATACGCCTGTTTTGGGACCGATTTTTTTCCAGGCCCACTCTTACCACTGCCCGTTCCACTGCCCGTGCCGCGCCCCTCTAGCACGCCGTTTTTTTCTGCCCGCCGCGCGCCCTTAAGCCCGCATTAGTGCTGCCCGTCGCGCGCTCCAATTGCTCTGCGCGTCGCGCGCTCCCCCTGCCCTGCGCATCACGCGCTCCCCCTGCCCATGAGTGTGCATTGAGGGTGCATGATTGAGCTATGGCATGTGGGATGATGGTAGGCAGCCAGAGGGGGAGTTTGTTGTGTGATGCTATCACTCGATCTCACGTCTGGCGCCTCTACTGCCCCTGCTGCTGATGCTGACAGTACTGTTCGCTCGCAGTGGCTCACGCGCGATGCTGCTGCCCGCCTTGCTGTGCGTAGTCACCTACCGTCTACTGAGCGCACGCACTTTAGTCAGTACAAGAGTGCTAAGACTCTGTACGACGCTGTAGTTGCACGCTACTCTTCCCCTGCCACTGCTGCGCTTAGCCGCCTCATGCTACCGTACCTGTTCCCTGACCTCGCCGCTTTTGCCACAGTCACTGACCTCATTACGCACCTCCGCACTAGTGACACTCGCTACCGCGCTGCACTTCCTGCTGAGTTCTGCGCAAAGAACCCCCCCCCCCATGTACATCACCCTCTACTACCTAGTCACTCGACTCCCTGACACTCTTCGCTCGGTCAGGGACCACTTCCTCTCTCTTTGCCCTACCACCCTCACCGTTGACCTCCTCGAGGAGCGCCTCCTTGCAGCAGAGACTAGTATTACCGCTGTAGGAGCCTCTCGTGGTGACCCCCGTACCCCTTTCTTTGAGGGGTGCTCCCCCGTTCCTCTTTTGCCCTCCGTTGCCTCTGCTGCTGCTGTCGACCTTGTTGGCACCGAGTCGGTCAGCGCTGCGTCTGCTCCTAGTGAGAGGCGCCGCAACAGCAAGGGCAAGCGGGGCAAGGGCGCTGGAGGAGGTGGTGCGGGAGGCGGTAGTGGCGGTGGAGGCGGAGGAGGGGGTGGGGGTGGGGGTGGTGGCAGAGGTGGGGGCTTCGGTGGCAGCGGTGGAGGTGGAGGCGGCGGTGGCGGTGGCGGTTGGGGTGGAGGAGGCGGAGGCGGCGGCGGCGGAGGTGGAGCTGGTAGAGGCGGAGCTGTGCAGCGGGGACCCCAGCACCAGTCACGCTCTCGTGAGACCCCGTCGCCCCAGCAGCTTCGTGAGTGGTACGCAGGGCGCCAGGGGTCTGGGGGTGCTGGTCCCTGTACCTACGTCCTGCGCACAGGCGACCGCACTGGAGAGCAGTGTGGTGGCCAGCACGCCACCCAGCGCTGCTTCGGTCGCCTGACAGACGCCTGGCGTACCCAGTTCCCTGACGCCACTAAGATCCCTCGCTGGGGTGATCTGCTCAAGTCGGGTGTAGCTATCTTTGATCTTGACTTTGATGCTATTCTTGCTGCCATGTATGCTGTGTCTATTAGTGCTGAGGGTGACTGTTACGTGTGTGTTCCGCCTGACCCGGGTATTGAGGCTGCTGCTCTAGGTGCTAGCGAGTCTGCTGCTCCAGGTGCTAGTGAGTCTGCTGCTCTAGGTGCTGGTGAGTCTGCTCTCTCAGGTACCGCGTCGGCTCAGGTCTTGCACACCTTCACCCTCGACTCGGGTGCTTCCCGCTCCTTCTTTCGAGACCGCACCACCCTTACGCCGCTCAGTCGGCCGGTTGCGGTCTCCCTGGCAGACCCCTCTGGGGGTCCTGTTCTTGCTCGCTACTCCACTGTCCTCCCGTGTCCGGCGGCCCCGTCCGGCTCCCTGTCTGGTCTCTACCTCCCCTCGTTCTCTACGAACCTGGTGAGTGGTGCTGACCTTCAGGATGCAGGGGTTGACCAGTTCACTCCTGCGAGTCAGCGAGTGACCCACTGCACGTGTGCTCAGACGGGCCGCCACTTGGCCACGTTTACCCGTCGACCGGGGTCGAGCCTGTACACACTGACCACAGAGTCTCCCCCGGTTGCTGCGTCTGGTCAGGTAGCTGCGTCGAGTCAGGTGTTTGCTGCAGCGTCTCGGTCAGGTCCTGAGTCTGCCCCCTGCTCGTGTCGCCTCCTGTCCCACCAGACCCTCCTCTGGCACCACCGCCTTGGTCACCCCTCCTTGCCTCGTCTCCGAGGCATGGCCTCCCGTGTCCTTGTCTCTGGTCTCCCCCGGTCCCTCCCTCCCCTTCCCCCGGGGCCTGCCCCTACCTGCGTTCCCTGCGTCGAGGGGCGGCAGCGCGCCGCTCCTCACTCCTCCGAGTTTCCCCCGACAGAGGCTCCGCTGCAGACTCTCCACATGGACGTGTGGGGCCCAGCCCGCGTCCGTGGACAGGGTCACGAGTGTTACTTCCTGCTGGTGGTTGACGACTACTCGCGTTACACCACAGTCTTCCCCTTGCGCCGCAAGGGTGAGGTCACTGAGGTGTTGATCGATTAGATCCGCGTTGCTCGTCTCCAGCTCAGAGAGCGTTTCGGCTCGGACTTTCCTGTTCTGCGTCTGCACTCCGACAGAGGCGGAGAGTTTTCCTCCAACCTTCTGCGAGCCTTCTGTCGTGCGGAGGGCATCCGCCAGACGTTCACGCTTCCGGCCTCTCCACAGCAAAATGGGATTGCTGAGCGCCGCATTGGCATGGTCATGGATGTCGCTCGTACGTCCATGATCCATGCGGCTGCTCCCCATTTTCTGTGGCCGTTCGCGGTTCAGTACGCAGCGCATCAGATCAACCTTCAGCCCCAGGTCTCCCTACCGGAGACCTCCCCTACTCTGCGGTGGACGGGGAAGGTTGGTGATGCGTCTGCGTTCCGTGTCTGGGGATCTCGAGCTTTCGTCCGAGACTTGTCTGCGGACAAGCTGTCCGCCCGTGCTGTTCCTTGCGTCTTTCTCGGCTTTCCCCCTGACGCGCCTGGTTGGCAGTTTTACCACCCCACCTCGCGTCGTGTTCTGTCCTCCCAGGACGTCACGTTTGACGAGTCGGTTCCGTACTACCGTCTCTTCCCCTACCGCACTGCCCCCCTTCCCCCCCCGCCGCTCTTCCTCGCGCCCGGTCCCCCCCCGGTAGACCCCCTCCCCCCTCAGGGTCCTGCCCCCTCAGGTGTGTCCCAGGTAGATGCAGTCGAGCCTGTCGAGGTAGCTGTTGACTCTGGTGCTTCTGGGGGTGCTGAGCCTGAGCGTGTGGAGCCTGGGGGTGCTGGGTCTGGGGGTGCTGAGCCTGAGCGTGCGGAGCCTGGGGGTGCTGAGACTAGGGGTGCTGAGCCTGGGGTTGCTGAGAGTTCGGGTGCGGAGCCTGCCGGTGCTGGACCTGGAGGTCCTTCGGGTGCTTTGTCCCGGCGGGAGCTTCCCTCTCCACAGGAGCTGCGCGAGTGGTTTGCTCGGCGCTGGAGCCGTGCTGCTGGAGCTCGAGGTGCTGCCGGTGCTGGAGGTTCTGCTGCTGCTGGAGGTGCTGCTGGAGCCGGTGCTGGAGGTTCTGCTTCTGCTGGGGGTGCTGGAGCCACGGGTCCCGGAGGTGCTCGTACTGGAGGTCCTGGAGCTGCTGGGCCTGGTGGTGCTCCTGGTGCTGGAGCTACTGGTGGAGCTGGAGCTGGTGGTGCTGCTGGAGTGGGTGCTACTGGAGGTACTGGAGCCGGAGCTGCTGTGTCTGCCGGAGGTCCTGCTGGAGCTGGAGCTGCTGGAGGTACTGGAGCTGGTGGTGCTGCTGGAGTTGGAGCTGACGCTGGGGGTACAGGTGTTGTCCCTGCTGGTTCTGGAGGTGCTGCGCGGCCGCGACCGTACTTCATTCCGCTCCTTGAGCAGGTTCTTGGTCTTCCGCCTTCTCCTCGTCCTGCTCCTTCCTTAGAGTGTCCACCGCCTATCCAGTCCGAGTCACAGTTACAGCTGGCCTCCCCACTGCCTGCTCCTTCTCCCTACGCTGGTCCTACTGGAGGTCTTGCTGAGCGTCGTGAGCCTGAGTCGCGTCCTGCGTCGCCTGTTCGTACTGCTCGCACTAGTCGTCGTGTTCCACGTCAGCGTCCTCCTGCGGTCCCGGGCACGCATCAGATGGCACTGCGTCCTTCCACTGCGTCACAGCGTGTCCCTCTGCCGTCTCCTCCAGCGTCCTCTCTTCCTGCTCTTGCTGACCCGGAGTCTGACTCCCTTCGTTCTGCCAGTCCTACTGTCACGCGTTTCCTAGCCACTGTTGTCACTGACCCTTCCTTTGAGTCCACTGCTGCGTCTGCCTTAGTTGCCGAGCTTGTCGACTTCGCTGCTCACTGTCGTCTAGACTACGCCGTTAGTCTTGTTGCTGAGTCTGCGTCTGTCTGTCCTCCGTCTGTCGGGGGTGAGTGTGCTCTTAGCACAGACGTCCTTGAGGATAGACAGGAGGAGTTCCAGTGTTTTGCTGCTGCTTTATCTCATCTCGTGTCCACGCTGCTTGCCCCTGAGGGAGACCCGGATGCACCAGACATCCCGACCCCGCGCTCTTACGCAGAGGCGATAGAGGGTCCCTACTCCTCTCAGTGGCAGGCAGCCATGGATGCAGAGATGGCTTCCTGGAAGTCCACAGACACCTACGTCGACGAGGTTCCCCCACCTGGGGCGAACATCGTCAGTGGCATGTGGATTTTCAGGGTGAAGCGGCCGCCGGGTTCTCCGCCTGTCTTCAAGGCGCGTTACGTGGCTCGAGGCTTCAGTCAGCGGCAGGGAGTTGACTACTTTCAGACCTTCTCCCCGACCCCGAAGATGACCACTCTTCGGGTTCTGCTGCACGTCGCTGCTCAGCGTGACTACGAGCTTCACTCCCTTGACTTCAGCACTGCTTTCCTACAGGGCAGCCTGCACGAGGAGATCTGGCTGCGCCGCCCACCTGGCTTCACTGGGTCGTTTCCTGCTGGTACCCAGTGGAGCCTCCGGCGGCCAGTCTACGGTCTCCGCCAGGCGCCCCGTGAGTGGCACGACACACTGAGGACTACGCTTGCGGCTCTTGGGTTTGCTCCTTCCACTGCTGACCCGTCGCTGTTTCTTCGCACCGACACTTTGCTGCCGCCGTTCTACATCCTCGTGTACGTCGACGACTTGGTGTTTGCTACGGCTGACACTGCTGGACTCGCCCACGTGAAGTCCGAGCTGCAGAAGAGACACACGTGCACAGACTTGGGTGAACTGCGTAGCTATCTTGGCTTGCAGATCACTCGGGACAGAGCACGGCGCACCATTACCCTGACTCAGTCACACATGGTGCAGCAGGTCCTTCAGTGCTTCGACTTCACGTACTCCTCGCCTCAGGCCACTCCTCTGTCTACTCGCCACTCGCTCTCAGCTCTGCCTTCGGATGAGTCCGTAGAGCCGAGTGGCCCGTACCCAGAGCTTGTTGGCTGCCTCATGTACCTGATGACCTGCACTCGACCTGACCTGGCATACCCTCTTAGCATCTTGGCACGCTATGTTGCTCCTGGGAGACACCGACCAGAGCACATGGCTGCAGCAAAGAGGGTGTTGCGCTACTTGTGCAGTACGTCGGGCATGGGGCTAGTGCTTGGAGGGCGGAGTCCAGTGGTCCTCACTGGTCACGCAGACGCGTCTTGGGTTGACGACCTGGCTACGCAGCAGTCGTCACAGGGTTACACCTTCAGTCTTGGTTCCGGCTCTGTTTCGTGGCAGTCTACTCGCTCGTCTTCTGTTCTCAGCTCCAGCTGTGAGGCTGAGATCTACGCAGGGGCCATGGCTGCACAGGAGTTACGCTGGCTCACCTACCTGCTGACTGACCTCGGTGAGCCGCATCGTTCTCCTCCGGTTCTGTACGTAGACAACAACGCCATGCTGGCCTTGTGTCGGGAGCACAGACTGGAGCACAGAACGAAGCACATTGCTCTTCGCTACTTCCTTGCTCGTGAGCTGCAGCAGCGTGGTCAGCTGCGTCTTGCTTACGTGGCCTCCCAGGCCAACACTGCTGATATCTTCACCAAGGCACTTCAGCCTTGTGATCATCAGCGCTTCTGTACTATGCTAGGTCTTGTGCCTACTTTGCCTCACTTGCTTACCTCTTGACTTTACCTGTACTGTGATATATATATACCTGCACTTGCTTGTTTACCTTTTATATATAATCCTGCATGTGAACTGGCCTTGTGGCCTTTGAACCTGTGCTCGGAATGTGTGGTGACATTGTGATCCACCCTGAGCTTGCTTTGTTTTTGCTTTGCTTGACTGGTCTTGTGACCCCTTGTTCTCTCCCACTTTGCCTATGGGGGTGTGTCGAACATTAATCACATAGCCTGTTTAGGCTGTAGTGGGGTAGACACTATGGGGTACAGTTTCTTAGGGTTTCATATTTGTACCCAACTCATTTTCTAGTCAATCATTCATTCCTATTGTTTTCACAGCCTCGAGTACGACTCCCGCCATAGGTGAACAGACCTGGGTGAACTGACAAGCTATCTTGGCTTGCGGATCACCCGGGACAGAGCACAGCGCACCATTACCTTGACTCAGTCACACATGGTGCAGCAGGTCCTTCAGCGCTTCGGCTTCACGTACTCCTCGCCACAGTCCACTCCTCTGCCTACCGGTCACTCGCTCTCAGCTCCACCTTCGGACGAGTCCGTAGAGCCGAGTGGCCCGTATCCAGAACTTGTGGGCTGCCTCATGTACCTGATGACTTGCACACGACCTGACCTTGCATACCCTCTCAGCCTTCTGGCTTGCTACGTGGCTCCCGGTCGACACCGAAAGGTGCACTGGGATGCTGCGAAGAGGGTGTTGCGCTACTTGTGCAGTACGTCGGGCATGGGGCTCGTGCTTGGAGGACGGGCTCGAGTTGTCCTCACTGGTCACGCTGACGCTTCCTGGGTTGACGACTTGGCTACGCAGCGGTCGTCACAGGGTTACACCTTCAACCGCACGGAAGCTGCAACTGACACTTAGTCGGTGTTTACCGGAGGTAGATGCACGCTTAGTCGACGGCACGCTGCTGGCCATACGGGAGAAGGTGGAGAGAGTAAAAGTCCGCTGCGGGGGGAACTTCGGGTTTACACAGGAAATGCTCGCGACAACACTGGATGGGCACGACATTTTACTGGGACGTGATTGGCTGTGACGCTACAATCCGCGAATTTGACTGGACGACGGGTAGGTGCACTGTGCGAAGTAGCGGTATCTGGGTCGAGCTACCTCGCTGGCAGTCGCCTGAGTCTTCAACAGTCCACGTCAACGCCATCACAATGAAACGAGCTGTTGCCGCTGGAGCTGACTTGTACGCAGTGGATATCGCATTGGTAGGAGAAGCATAGCAGCCCAGTGATTTTCAGAAACTGCTGGCAGCCGTACCGCCCGAACTACAGGAACTGTTGAAACGGTACCCGAGGATTTTTCCGAACGATTTACCAGAGGGAGTGCTACCTCAGCGGGCACATGATCACCGAATAGAATTAGATCTGGGGGCACAGCCAACTGTACAGCGACAGTTTTGACTGACACAGCTTGAGCTTGATGAACTGATGAAGCAGCTAGACTACCTGTTAGAGAAGGAATTCCTCCGACCGAGTTCATCGCCGTTCGCCGCACCGATATTGTTCACAAGACGGAGGGTTTCGTATGTGTATCGATTACAGAGCACAAAACAGGGTAACACTCAAGTTGCGATACCCTATTCCCCGCGCCGACGATCTGATAGATCAACTGTGATCAGCACGGGTCTTTTCGAAAATAGATTTACGGGGAGGTTACCACCAGATTCGGGTCGAACCATCGGACTGCGCCAAGACGGCACTTAGAACTAGGTACGGGTCATTTGAGTACACTGTGATGCCATTCAGGCTGACCAACACACCGTCGACATTTCAGATGACCATGAACGAGGCGTTTAGGCCGCTCTTAGATAAATGCGTGATAGTTTACCTCGACGACATCCTAGTCTACAATCGTGATAAGCAGCAGCACTTAGTAGATATGGAAGCAGTGTTTAAAGTTTTAGACGAGCACAGAGTACTGACCAAGGGTTCCAAGTGTCAGAATAACGAACGAGAATGAATGAACTATGAAACAGTTGGGTACAAGTATTAACCCTAATTGGGTTGTACCCCTTATGGGCTACCCCACTATAGCCTACACAAATGTAAGCATTATAACATTCTGTCACCAAGTGCAAGTTCTTCCAGGGTAGGTTAGAATGTTTGGGGCACGTTATTTCGGAGTCTGGAGTTGAGATCGACCCAAAGAAGCTGGACACAGTAAAAGCGTGGCACCCCCCGACGAACATCACGGAGCTGCATAGTTTTTTAGGGTTCGTTAATTATGTGCGTCGGTTCGTCCCCGGCATGGCACGGTAAATTGCCACGCTGATGGATTTACTGCGGAAGGGGGTCGCTTTTACGTGGGGGGAGAAGGAGCATGCTGCCTTCTCTGCCCTGAAAAATGTTCTCTGTTCACCGCCCGTACTACGCATCGCCGACCCACACCGCCCATTCGAAGTGGTTACAGACGCAAGCAACATCGCCATTAGAGCCGTACTGCTACAGGATTTTGGCAACGGTTTACGGCCCATCGCATACGAGTCACGAAAACTGCATCCGCCCGAGAAGCGTTACCCGATACACGACCGCGAAATGCTCGCGATCGTGCATGCGTTCAAAGTGTGGCGCTGTTACTTGACCGGCGCAGACGTGACAGTATGGATAGACCACAAATCACTACAGTACCTACGCGCGTAGCCCCACCTCAACCCACGACAGATCCGCTGGCTCGATTTCGCCCAAAACTCCCGCAACTGGCGAAGAAGGGCGTGATCGCCACCATCGACGGTGCGAAGATGAACCTCTTTTGGAAGGGGGAGCAATTCGCGCAAGGGGTTCTCAATGGAGATATCTACCAACTCAAGACGTACCCAAGAGTGGCTTCATCGAACGTGGCGCAAGGCTCCAAGGCAACTCTTAAGGCGTGGCATGATCGACTTGCGCACGCCAATTACGACTCGGTCAAGGAGTTGGCCAACAAAGGACTTGCGAAGGGATTTGACGTGATCGCCGGCAACGACGAGAAGGGCGTGTGCGCGGCGTCTGTCGAAGGAAAAATGGCTCGCAAGCCATTTGGTAGCCGTACCTCACCCCTCGCAAAGGACCCGCTTGCGCTTGTTCACATGGACGTGTGTGGACCGATGCGGCATGCATCAAAGGGAGGAGCGCGGTTCCTCTTAGTGATGCTCGACGACGCGACGCGGATGAGTTGGACCCGACTCTTGAAGGCTAAGGGAGATGCGGCCAAGGCGATTCAAGAGTGGGCGCTCGACGTTTGCGACGACGGCAAGAAGCGGATCAAGTGCATTCGCACCGACGGTGGCGGCGAATTCGTGAACGCGGAGCTTGAGAAATGGATGAAGAGCAAGGGCATAAAGCACGACGTCACGACACCCTACACACCCCAACAAAATGGAGCGGCGGAGCGGCTTAATCGCACGTTGGTGGAAGCCGTTTGTTCACTACTTCAACACTCCAAGCTTGGGAACGAGTGGTGGGGAGAGGCGAGTGCGCTAGCGGCATGGATTCGTAATCGTGTGCCGACAAAGGTGCTACCGGGAATGAATCCGTTCGAAGCATGGACCGGAACGAAGCCGAACCTATCCCGCCTACGCACCTTTGGGTGCCTTTGCTACTACCATATACCGGATCCTCTTCGCCACAAGTTGCAACCGAAAGCTCGTGCGGCGATCTTCTTGGGAGTTGCGCCAAACGAGCATGCATGGCGAGTGTGGGACTTGGGTGAAAAGCGTGTCGTCACGTCTCGGGACGTGGTCTTCGAGGAAGACAAGTTCCCGTCGAAGGAGAAACCCACTCAACAACTCACTTTCATCCTTCCGCCACGAGAGGAGGTTGAAGAGAGTGAGACTCCACCTCAAGTGGAGAAGGAAGCCGATGGAGGGGGAGAGAACAACGAGGAGAGCGTTGATGATGTCGTGGAGGTGTCACCTACCGAGGCGGCAACTACCTCCACACCTTCCTCCCTACCATTGGCCTTGACCCGCGAGCGTCGTGAGGTTCGTCCTCCCTCCAAGTACGCCGACTATGCTACGGTAGCCGTTGGGAAGTTGGATAAGGAGGGGGCGGCATTTTGCTTCGCAACCATGGGTGATGATGAACACATGGACCCTCTCATGGAACTACCCCCTAAAGATCCGTCCCGTGCATGCTACGAGCATGTTGGATTGCACACCTAGTGGGTTGGGTGCAAGGGGGAGTGTTGGAGGTCGCGTGAGTTAGAAGCAAACGGTGGTGGGGCAATTGATATGCCCCCAACCCACCGAATGTGTTTCGGTGCTCACCGCTTGAGAGAGCTGCAGGTTTCACGAAGTGTGTGGGTTGACTTCGGAAGACCCACTCGATTGGTGCCACATGGCAACACAAGATGAATCGAGACTCAGGGAGAATTCGATTCGGTGAAATTCGAGAGTCGAATTTCACCCCTTCGATGTTACTCGAACATTCGAGTGTACCGCGGTTCGAGGTTACATGTGCGATTCGACGTTTTGCAGTTCATATAAATGTGTTTGCTTTTGTATTGCATGATACACTGAACATTTTGAATCACTTTGTATGAAGTGCATTCGAACACAAAATCCAGAGAGATTCCTATCCTTCAACATAGAGCATAGTCTTCACGTTTCCAGCTATAGCTCGCTCGTTTCTCAGGCGAACGAAGCAATTGACGGCTCGTTGGAAAGCTAAGACAGAGCTCTATCGTTTAGAACAATTCCCAGTTCCTGCAAAGTAGAGGAGAGTCCTTTACATCACTTTCTTATAGCGAATGGCTTTCCTTTTTCTTTCTATTCTCTGCCTATTTCTCACGGTTTTTTCACATCGCTTGCTCCTTCCCCTTGTTTCCAGCTACCGAGATCGACTCGAATGGCGCTGATAACGACAACGTGGCATCAGCTAACCCTGGGATGATTCCATCTGACGCCGTGGACAGCGATTCCGTCGGATTCTTGACGGCGTCCGTCTCCCTGCCAGGTTCCGACAACGTCATCGCCGCATTGGCCCTTCCGCGCAGAAAGGGATCTCTGGTATCCGTCATCGACGACCCTACCGATACATCCGCGTCTGATGCTGCCGCTGTTGCTGACCTCAGTGCTGCGACAGCGGTGACCTTCGATGGCCCTACGGATAACACCGCCTCTGTCGGCGCATCTTCGTCTGCTGCTGTTATCGTTGAAGATCTGAGCGACAACACCGCGTCTGTTGCGACGACGGTGATCATCGACGACCCCACAGATAACACCGCGTCCGCTGTCGCATCTTCTGCGACTGTCGTCAACAACCCCACTGATAACACGGCCTCTGCTGGGACTGGCGATGCCGCACGGGAGGAGACCACGACGACAGCGCACGTCTCCCTTCCCGGTTCAGACAACAAGATTTATGCATATCACGTGCCTGCTCGTCGGGAAGGCATGCTGGTTTTCGTGAACGGCGAGGGCAGCAATTGAAACCAACCGGCTAGCCGTCGGCTTGCGACAGTCGTAGGGCTGCTAGAGGATGGTGGGCTGGATTTAATTTATGAGCAGGATCTGGCTGGCAGAACAGCTGGTTTTAGAGTTGGTCGCACAGGTTGCTGCATCTCGCTTTCGAGACCCATGGTGGTTGCCTCTTTGCGAATGAGGCAGCTTGCCCAATAAGCAGCATTTACCTGCCCTTGTGCCATTTGTAAATCAAGCTTGATATTGTACTTCTCTACTAAGATTCTTTGTGCTAGAACAACAAGACATCCACAAGGCGTAGAATCTGTTCTATGGACCCTATTCTTGATGTGGACATCCCTTCTTTATGGTTGATTATTGGCAACCACTTAGTTTTTCATGCGGAATTTTCTTATTTATGGTTGATTATTGGCAAACGGGGAGAGTTTGGCATCCCTAAATGGCATGAGGACAACATGAGTGCTGCTGTCAGAAAATTGTAACTTCAGATGCCATTCACATCCTCACAAAAGCATGTGCTTCATGGTGTGAGAATTGTTCGCGCTCTATAAGGAGGAAATTTCACAATGTTCCAACTAGTCCTTGTGATCCTGCGATTCGGCAGTGGCCCACACATCATCCCACACTCGCCGAACCGCACATTTGCAAGGGTAGCTCTCTTCTATCGCATGGATGAGTGGGGAGGGGAAAGGAAGCAGGGCCACTCACGCGATTCGGCAACACATGCCCCCACACAAACCCACCAAATCCACCTGTCGAATTGCACAAACCCAGGGATAGGAGAGTTGGCGCGGTTCGGTCAACAGTTTGGTCGAATTTGCAAACCCAACCAAAACAACGTTTTCAACTCAGCAGCCTCTTCCATCCAAGTATTTTCGTTCACCACCTCTTCGGTGATTTGAATCTTGGCAGCTTGAAATCGTGAGCCATACGAATTGGGCTCCCAGCCACTAGAAACGACGACTTGTGCCTACCGTTTAGAACGCTCCACGCGTGGACCCAGCTAACTATCATGGACGTCAGAATTCAAGCGGTTTTTTTGCTCTGTCTTCTCTCCTCGCCTTTTTTTTCCCACGCGTCGCGCCCGTGGCGGGCAGTAACCTCGCCGCACGACCCGCCGGAACAAGAGTCGTCGCGTTCAGAATCCGCCGAGCCGCTTGGTTTGGACGAACTCCGACCGGACACAGGAATCCGCGTCCCCGAATCTGTCTCAACGGCTCTTTCGGCGTGGGACGACGACGACAACAACTTGAGCGCCACGAGCGGCGACGGCGCCGCGGCGGCGGCGGCGGCAGAGGCGGCGGATGAGGCGCTTCGTCTCTCAAATGGCCCCGAATCGGAAGGTTGGAGTGAGGACTGTTGTAGAGGCGTCTCCTCTACTTTGCAGGAACTCTAAGTTGCACTAAACGATAGAGCACAGTCTTGGCTTTCCAACAAGCCGTCAAACACGTTAATCGCCCAAGTATACGCCGAGATATTGGCGTTCACGTGATTGCTAGTGCTCTTAGAAGCAAGGATAGACCTCTCTGGAATTTTGGTTCGAATGGACCATGTACAAGAAGATTCAGGATTTCAGTATAAAGCATGCATACAAGGCAGGTCGATTTATAGCAAATGCATTACATCGAACCGCACATGTAACATCACATCGCTACACTCGCGTCGCGAATGCGCCGCGTGTAACATTTCGGTTGGGGTGAAATTCGACCACCGAATTTCACACCGAACACACCGAATTCGCCTTGCACTTGAAGGTTGGAATGTGGTGCCGCCACGTGGCACCGAAGGGTGAGTCTCCCGAAGTCAATCGGTGCCACCCCACCGATCCCTAGTCAAAGGGATCGAAGGCACCGAAGTGCCCTCGGTGGGTTGGGGGCATACCACCGCCCCACCACCGTTTCCTTCCAACACTCCCCCTTGCACCCAAGCCACTAGGTGTTCATACCAATACGCTCACGGCATGCACGGAATGAATCCTTAGGGAGTGGTTTAGTGAGGAAATCCGCGGGTTGCGCCTTGGTGCTTATGTATGTGACCTTGACCTCACCTCTCTCGACCACCTCACGAATGAAGTGATGCTTCACCTCAATGTGCTTGGTACGCCCGTGAAGGACGGCATTGTGAGTGAGGTTTATGGCCGCTTGGTTGTCACAAAAGAGAGGAGTTGGGTCGGCTTGAGGATGCCCAAGCTCCGCTAGAAGGCGCCGTAGCCATATTGCCTCCATGGCTCCTTGAGTGAGTGCCATATACTCCGCTTCCGTTGTGCTTAGAGCCACGGTTGGTTGCAACTTGCTTTGCCAACTCACGGCTCCCCCAAGCAAGGTGAAGACGTACCCGCCGGTACTCTTGCGCTTGCTTTGATCACCGGCATAATCCGAGTCGGTGTAGCCCTTAAGCACGATTGGACCGGCTTCATATACGATTCCCAAGTTGGGTGTGCCTTGGAGGTAGCGTAGAACACGTCCTCCCGCACGCACATGCTCGGTATGAGGGTTGCTTACGGCTCGTCCAAGTACCCCGGCGGCGTATGAGAGGTCGGGACGGGTGGAAACGGCGGCATACATGAGTGAGCCGACTAGCGAATGAAACCGCTTCCCTTCGGCTTCGTCGAGGGCGGATTCTTCCTCTCCCGGGAGGCAAGAAAATCCCGTGTCTAGTGGCGTCCCCACCGGGTTGCTATTACCCATGCCGAAGCGCTCCACAACCCCTTTCACATATTTTTCTTGGTGGAGGTGAATGGTCCCGTTCGCGCGGTCGCGGTCGACGTGCATCCCGAGGTAGTACGTCACCGGTCCCAAGTCCCTCATGGCAAACTCCGCCCCTAGCCGTTGCTTGACCTCTCGAATGAGGTCTTTGGAGTCGGAGAAAAGAAGGAGGTCATCGACGTAGAGCAAAAGCACCAATTGCTTCTCCCCCTCCTTCAACACGTACAAAGCGCTATCACACACGCTACGCGCGAAGCCGTGTTGAAGAAGAAAGTCGTCGATGCGCTTGTACCATCCGCGTGGGCTTTGCTTCAAGCCATAGAGGGTACGCTTGAGCTTCCACACCCGACCGCTACCGTCATCGTACCCTGGGGGTTGCCGCATGTAGACTTCTTCCATGAGAAGCCCGTAGAGGAAGGCGGTGCAAACGTCCAATTGTTCCACCTCGAGGTTGAGAGATGCCGCTAGCGCGAGCAACACCCGAAGAGTGGAGGTCTTCGAAACGGGAGCGAAGGTCTCACTATAGTGCTCCCCCTCCCGTTGAGCGTACCCTTGCGCCACAAGCCGCGCCTTGTAGCGTTCGACACCTCCATCGGCTCCCAATTTCTTCCTAAGCACCCACTTGCATCCCACCAAGTAGGCACCCTTCGGCGGATCGACGAGCTCGAAAACATCGTTCTCCTTGATCGATGCTAACTCCCTCTCCATCGCTTGCTTCCATAGCGGTGCATCCGGGGAAGCCAAAGCCTCCTTGTGAGTGCGTGGGTTATCGTCGCCGATGGTCGCTAGGCAAATCGCCGCACTCTCCTCATCCGACTCCCCAACGGCGACCGTAGCATAGTCGGTTAACCTCGTGTTGGGGCGAGGTGTACGACGCCCGCGAGTCAACGCCAATGGTAGGGAAGAAGGTGCGGAGGAAGTGGCCTCCTCGGTTGGTGGCACCTCCTCGACATCATCATCGCACTCCTCGTTCTCTCCCCCTCCACTTTCGGCTCCCTTCTTCACGTGCGGTGAAACCTCCACCGCTTCATCCTCCTCTCGTGCGGGAAGGACGACGGTGAGTTGCGGCGTTTGTTTCTCCTTTGTCGGGAACTTGTCTTCGTCGAATATCACATCCCGAGACGTGACGACGCGTTTTTCATCCAAATCCCACACTCGCCATGCACGCTCGTTCGCCGCAATCCCCAAGTAGATCGCCGCACGAGCTTTCGGTTGCAACTTGTGGCGAAGTGGATCCGGTACATGGTAGTAGCAAAGGCACCCAAAGGTGCGTAGGCGGTATAGGTTCGGCTTCGTTCCGGTCCATGCTTCGAACGGAGTCGTTCCCGGTAGCACCTTTGTTGGCACACGATTACGAATCCATGCCGCTAGCGCACTTGCCTCTCCCCACCACTCGTTCCCAAGCTTGGAGTGTTGAAGAAGTGAACGAACGGCCTCCATCAATGTGCGATTGAGCCGCTCTACCGCTCCATTTTGTTGGGGTGTGTAGGGTGTCGTGACGTCGTGCTTAATGCCCTTGCTTTTCATCCATTTTTCAAGCTCGTTGCTCACGAATTCGCCGCCACCGTCGGTGCGAATGCACTTGATCCGCTTCTTGCCGTCGTCGCAAACGTCGAGCGCCCACTCTTGAATCGCCTTGGCCGCATCTCCCTTAGCCTTCAAGAGTCGGGTCCAACTCATCCGCGTCGCGTCGTCGAGCATCACTAAGAGGAACCGCGCTCCTCCCTTTGATGCATGCCGCATCGGTCCACACACGTCCATGTGAACAAGCGCAAGCGGGTCCTTTGCGAGGGGTGAGGTACGGCTACCAAATGGCTTGCGAGCCATTTTTCCTTCGACACACGCCGCGCACACGCCCTTCTCGTCGTTGCCGGCGATCACGTCAAATCCCTTCGCAAGTCCTTTGTTGGCCAACTCTTTGACCGAGTCGTAGTTGGCGTGCGCAAGCCGATTATGCCACATTTTGAGATTCGCCTTGGAGCCTTGCGCCACGTTGGATGAGGCCGTTGTCGGATGCGTCTTGAGTTGGTAGAGTTGTCCGTTGAGAACGCCTTGCGCGAATTGCTTCCCCTTCCAAAAGAGGTTCATCTTCGCGCCATCGATGGTGACCTTCACGTCTTTCTTTGCGAGTGGAGTGACGGAGAGTAGATTCACCTTCAATCCCGGGACGTGAAGCACGTTCGTGATGTCCACCGGCCCGCCATCGACGATGAGACGCGTACTCCCAACTCCAACCACCGGTAGCGATTTATCGTTCCCGAAGACGACGCGCTTGACGTCTCCCGGAGCACCGACGTTGTTGAGGAGCGACGCCGAGTGCGTCATGTGTTGTGTTGCACCGGTGTCGAGGAACCACGTGTCGTTTGAAGTGTTGATCCCGTCACCGGCCAACAAAACGAGCGACTCCGTTGAATCATCCGCCTCGCCGGATGCCGTGTGCGCGTTGCCCTCTTGGTTCCGCGCCTTCGATGGAATCCAATCGCTCGGCCGCTTCCGACATTCACGCCAAAAGTGCCCCGCTTTGCGATAATAATGACACTTGCTCGAACCGTTCGATGCGTTGCCCTTGCCGCGACCGTTTCCACCGGACGACTTCTTTGCCTCACCGTTGCTCCACTTGGACTTCTTTCCGGAGCTCCCTCCGGAGAACATGGCGGTCTCCACGCTCTCGTTAGCGAATTGTCGGCGTCGCGATTCTTCATGGAGAAGCCGACCGACCACCATTTCCTTCGTCCAAGTGTTTTGCACGCTATCGAGTGTCGTAATCACCGTCGACCACTCTTCCGGAAGGCCGCAAAGCAAGGTGAGAATCCAATCCTCCTCCGTGACCGTTCCACCGAGGTCCATGAACGTTTCCCCGAGTTCCTCCACACGAGTCGCATACTCGTGCATCGATTCGCCCGCGCGCAACTTCACCGTGTAGAACGCATTTCGGGCTAGGATCTTGCCGTGGAGAGTCTTGTTCACGTGCATCGTCTCGAGCCGCTTCCATGCTTCACGCGCCGAAGCTTCGAGCTTGATGCACGTGCGCACCGAACTCACGAGGTTGATGCCGATGCGCGAAATCAACGTTGCGAACGCCTTTTGGTCCTTCTTCTTCCATGCCGCGATCTCGTCCTCGTTGACCGGCTTTTTCTCCGTTCCGTCGAAGAGACCCCAAAGTCCCCGCTCCATCATGAGCACTTGGAACTTAAATTTCCACGCGGAGTAGTTTTGTCCCGTGAAAATCGGAACCGCCGACGTGTCGAACACCGTCGCGTTTGTCCAGGGTTCGCCGGGATTCGAGACGACACCACCTAAGGAAGTGCCGGAGGTTTCGCTTGACGTCATCATGCTTGCTACAAGTCGCGCACGTAGACTCTACCGACCAGCTCTGATACCACTGTTGTAGAGGCGTCTCCTCTACTTTGCAGGAACTCTAAGTTGCACTAAACGATAGAGCACAGTCTTGGCTTTCCAACAAGCCGTCAAACACGTTAATCGCCCAAGTATACGCCGAGATATTGGCCTTCACGTGATTGCTAGTGCTCTTAGAAGCAAGGATAGACCTCTCTGGAATTTTGGTTCGAATGGACCATGTACAAGAAGATTCAGGATTTCAGTATAAAGCATGCATACAAGGCAGGTCGATTTATAGCAAATGCATTACATCGAACCGCACATGTAACATCACATCGCTACACTCGCGTCGCGAATGCGCCACGTGTAACATTTCGGTTGGGGTGAAATTCGACCACCGAATTTCACACCGAACACACCGAATTCGCCTTGCACTTGAAGGTTGGAATGTGGTGCCGCCACGTGGCACCGAAGGGTGAGTCTCCCGAAGTCAATCGGTGCCACCCCACCGATCCCTAGTCAAAGGGATCGAAGGCACCGAAGTGCCCTCGGTGGGTTGGGGGCATACCACCGCCCCACCACCGTTTCCTTCCAACAAGGACGGGGTTTTGGAAACGGGAGAAGACAACATGAACGTTGTTGTAGCGGGGCAAAACAGCGTCGTGACTTTCAGGGAAGACTCGTCGGAACTTGCAGCGGAAGAGAATGCCTCGGCTGTAGCAGATGATATTTCCACGGCTGTAACAGAGGGTGTGGATGTAGGTCTCGACGTGGAGGAACGCGACAATGTGGCTGTAGCGGGGCAAAATACGGTTGTGATTTTTGCGAAAGAAGTAATCGCGGAAGAGAAGGTGGAAGAGAAGGCGGACGAGGCACCAGAGGGGGCGGCAAACGAGGCGTCGGAGGATAAGGCGGAGGATAAGGAGGAGGAGAAGGCGGAGGATAAGGCGTCGGAGGCGTCGGAGGAAAGCGCGGAAGGGCAGGACATCGCGGCGGAGGAAGCCGCCGCCGCTGCTGCTGAGGCGGCAGCAGCTGTAGCCGCGGCCGCGGACGCTGACACCGAGACGGCTGTAGCAGCGGACGCGGAGTCTGCAGCGGAAGGCGACGCGGTGAGCTCAGACGGCAGCGAGAGCCCGGCAGAGGGTGAAACAGTGATTGCTCCCGCAGAGGGCTCTGAAACGGAGAGCCCTGAAACGGGGAATTCCGAAACGGAGAGTCCTGAGACGGAGACTTCTGCGACAGCGGAAGCTGGAACAACACAGTCTCAGTCCACGGGGGCAGCAGATACGGAGGCGGAGCAAAGTGCAGATTCGAGTTCCGGCGCTGAAGACTCCGAATCTGGGAGTGTAGCTAACGAGAGCAACCCTACCAGCGAGAACGAGGGAGAAAATGAGGGTGCTGCTGATGCTGACGGTGCCACCACGAGGGCTCTGGAAGATGGGCCCACGGCGGAAGAGATTTTGCAGGAAGGGTCTGATGGATTGGAAGAGGGGGCTGCATCAGTCGCCGTCCAATAGAGGTTGTGAGAAATAACGAGAAAATAAAGCAGCGCACATAAATCAATGAGTGGTATGTCCGTTGGTGCCCTGCCTATTAGTAGATAGCTTGTCCGTTCTTGCCCCTTCTCAGGGCTTTGCTGCTAAAACACCTTGTGTTTGTGCTGCTGAATAAGCACCATTTACCTTATCAAATATCCCAGCAATGCCATTTGTATGCTAGACCAGCAATAGGAAGTAAAGACCGTTTATGGATAAAGACCATTTACCGTTTTGTAATATGGATAATCGTTACAAAAATTGGGCTACCAAGAAGTGAGTGTGAACTATCTAGGCATCCTGAAGCAGAGAGGAAGCCGAGCTGCAAATCACACAAAACATGCATAATCTACACCCAAGATTCATAAGCACACAGGGGGGCACACATACAGTATAGAAGGACTACAAATGCATTTAGGGAGGGAGGGGCAGTGGCAAGAAAATCTATAAACTAAAAACAAACGAATGAGACATGGCAGACAAATTACACGGCCCCTCCTTCCCTAATCGCCTTCTCTTCTCCTGTCCTCCTCCCCTCTCCACTCCCCTTAACCACCCCCCTTCCCGGGCCCCTCCCCTCCGCTCCTCCCCACCGTTCTCACTGCTCTTCCCACTCCGAACCTATTGACCCCCTTCACTCAGCAGCTGCTGCCAAAACGCCTCATCATCAGCCTCCCCCTCTCCTCTGAACACCGCAGACGCACTGTGACTCATCCCCATGCTCGCAGCTGTAGCAGCCAGGGCGGAAGCTGTAGCGGCTCTACCTGCTATAGCAGCGTCATCAAACGATTGGGCAGTGGCAGCTGTAGCGGCTGGAGAGGCTGTAGCCGACGTGGTTGCAGGGAGTGACAGCAAAGGGATCGGTGTTGCAGGTAGCACAGGGACTAGGGTCGAGGCAGCGAGGCTCGAAGCAGTGAGGGTTGAAGCAGTGAGGGTTGAAGCAGTGAGGGTTGAAGCAGTGAGGGTTGAAGCAGTAAGGCCGGGAGCAATAGTGGGAGGTACAGTGGGAGGAAGAGGGGGAGCAATGCCAGGTAGCAAAGCCCCAGCAAGAGGAGGCGGACTACGAGGGCACGGGTGGGGAGGTGCGAGGGTGGAGGTCAAGGGTGCGAGAGCAGGACGCTGGTTAACATTCACGGCAGATAGGCGAGCGGGGATAGAGGGAGCGGGGATAGAGGGAGCGGGGCTAGAGGGAGCGGGGCTAGAGGGAGCGGGGCTAGAGGGAGGAGGCATGGCAGTGGCCGTGTAGTGAGCTGCCTCGGCAGCAAAGAGCTCTGCTGGGGAGAGAGAGAGGGCCGCGGAGGATAGGAAAGAGGCGGAGAGGTGGGAGGAGGCGAGGTGGGAGGAGGAGAGTTGGGAAGAGGAGAGGTGGGAGGAGGCGAGGAGAGAGGAGGAAAGAAGGGAAGCAGATGAAAGGTGCAGAGACGGAGGCACAGAGTGGGGTGGAAGAGATGTTAGTAGCGAATTTTGGTCTGTGGAACCGAGAAGGCTTATAGGGCGGATGAGTCCCGTGAGGGGACCTATAGGAGGCCCTATGGGGCGGCTTATATGGCGGATGGGGCTGATAGGATTGATCGGGGAGGAGGCGGGGAGATTTGGCGCTAAGGAGGAGGTAAGGCTCGGTTTTCCCCCAGAGGCTGATGTTACTCCCGCTGATGCTGCTGCTGCTGCCGCTGCTGCTACTGTTGCCACTGCTGCCGCTGAAGCTGACAGTGAGATGGGGGCAGAGTGAGAGTCTGAGAGAGGAGAGGAGCGAGAGAGCGGGGTGGAGTGAGAGAGAGGGAAAGAGGTTGAGAGAGGGGAGGAGCGCGAGAGAGGGGAGGAGTCGAAAAGAGGGAAGGAGTTGGAGAGGGGAGACAAAAGGGAGGCGAGCGGGCGTGCGATTGGCAGGGGTAGGGGCACTGGGAGGGGGAGGGGAATGTGGCAGGTGGGAACTCCAGCTGACGCCAGTGCTGCAGCAGCAGCCGTTGCAGTGAATGCAGCTCCGGACGATCCCACTACAGGCGCCTCCAAAACAGCAGAAGCAGCGGCAGAGGAAGCGGCAGAATCAGCGGCAGAGGAAGCGGCAGAAGCAGCGGCAGTGAGTGCGGCTCCTGTGCCCATTAGCGGGGAGGAAAACGCAGCTGCAGCTGCTGCTGCTGCACGTGCCAGATCTGATTTGCGAGCAGCAGTGGACAGAGCAGCAGCAGCGGACATAGAACCTGCTGCTGCTGCTGCTGCCGCTGCTGTTGATGGCAGCACGGGAGGCACGAGTGGTGGTAACCCAGGGGGTGATAGCAGGGAGGGAGTTACAGACGCACCCAGACTCCGCACTGCAGATAATCCGCTAGACAAGCCTGACAGGCCTGACGTTCCTACTGCCAAACCTCCTACTGCCGAGCCTCCTCCTGTCAATCCCAGGGCAGCTGTTCCTGCAAGGAAACCTCCTGCCAACGCTGCTGCTGCGCCCATACTCGTGCCCATGCCCGTCCCCACCGCTGCTGCTGAAGCAGCTGCCGCGTTTGACGCTGCCAGTGATGCTGCTAGTGATGTAGCTAGGGCAGGGACGCTTGATGCTGCACTGGGTCCTGCAAGGACGGGAAGAGCTGAGGCGCCAGCAGAAGCAGCAGCAGCAGCAGCAGCAGCAGCAGCTGCCGCTGCCACTGCTCTTAGCTCGGCTGCTCTTATCTCTGGTGCTCTTGACTCTGCTGCTCTTGAATCTGCAGCTCTTAACTCCGCTGCTCTTAGCTGTGCTGCTCTCATCTCCAACGAAGTCATTTCTGCTGCCCTCAAATGCGCCAGTGCTGCTGCAGTCGCTACAGCTGGAACCACTGCTGCTCTGGCTGCTGCAGATTCTGCTGCTGCTCTTGTTGCACTGGTGACGACACCAGACGCTGCAGCTGCTGCCCGCATTGCTGCGACTGCTCGCATCTCCTCTGCTCTCATCTCTCCAGCCACTGCTGCTCTCGCTGCTGCCATTGTTGCCGCCACTGTCGCTGCTGCTGTCGCTGCTGCTGTTTCTCCTCCCCACCCCCCACCATTCCCCGCACCCAGCAGCCTCTCTTTCAGCCCAACACCCATGCTTGCTGCGGCCGCTGTTGCTGTTGCTGTCGCTGCCGCTGTTGCCGCAGCCGATTGTGCTGCTGTTGCCGCTGCTGTTGCTGCTGCTGCTGCTGCTGCTGCTGCTGCTGTTCGTGCTGTTCCCAATGCTGATGCAGCTGCAGAGGCGGGAAGAACCACAAGCCCAAGCCTTTCCTGTTCCAACAGCAAAAGCTGCTCCTCCTGCTGCTCCAGCAACAGAAGCTGCTGCAGCTGCTGCTGCTCCTCCCTCTGCTGCTGCAGCTGCAGCTGCTGCAACTGCTCCCTTCTCACTGCGGCAGCTGCTGTAGCTGCTGCCGCCCCTCTGGTGATTATATCAGCTGCACCACCAGCAGCACCACCACCAGCGGCACCGCCCCCAAACATCCGCTCATACATCTTCTCTGCTCCACCCATTCTCTGGGCCCCATCAAATCCCCCCCAAATACCTCCACCGCTCAGGCCCGCACCAGTGCCATCCAGGTTCAGACTCCCACCATTACCCTCACCAAATACGCTATCGTACACTCCCTCTGCTCCTGCCACCCCTCCAAACGCCCCGGCAAACGCCCCTGCAAGCTGCTCCGCACTTGGCCCACCAAGGGAGGAGCCTGTAAGCTGCCTTGTAAGGGGGCCCCCAAACTGCCCTGAAAACCCCCCTGCAAGGGATCCCCCAAGGGTTCCCCCCAGGGTTCCGCCGAGGGGGCCTGCAGCAGCAGCCACGGCAGCACTGGCGGCAGCAGCCCCCCTGGGGGTCAGATACGACACCAGCTGCCCGCCCAGCACGTCAAACCGCTCCATGGTGAATCCGGGCGGCGGCGGGCGGCCGAACGGGTTGGTCAGCGGCTCGCTGAGCCCGTACTCGTTATAAGCGACCTCGGGATTGTGATTCTTCTCGCCCTGCTCCTGCTGCTGCTGTGCCTGCTGCTGCTGAGTACTCAACTTGTTGCTGTTAGCAGCGGCCTTCTCAGCGGCGGCAGCAGAGGCGGATGCAGCAGCACCAGCAGCAGCAGCTGCAGCTGCAGCTTTACCAGAAGCAGCAGGGGGTGGGAAGAGGTGATGAAGGTCGTTGCCCGAAAGCCCAGGGAGAAAGCTCCTGGAAGGCTCCGCACTGCCATGGTCAAAAGCAGACGCAGCGCCCATGCTGCTGCTGCCACTGCAAAACGCAGTCCCCTCCTCCCCACCACCACCACCACCAGCACTGGCAGCACCAGCAGCAGCACCAGCAACACCTGTGCTGGCACCGGCGCTGGTGCCGCTGCTGTTCTTGTGCCGCTTGAAAAAGATCTGCGAGTGCATACCCATGTTGCCCGCCCCGCTCACGAAATACACCCCTCCCCCTCCTCCTCCTCCTCCTCCTCCTGCTGCTGCCGCTGTTTCTGTTGCCTGCTCCTTGCTGCCATGCGGGGGGAATAGGTTCACCCTTGCACCCGCACCCGCACCCCCACCCGCACCCGCACCTGCACCCGCACCCGCACCCGCACCCGCACTGTTTCCCGCTCCCCCGATTCCTCTCACTGTCCCCAATTCTTCCACCTCTCCCATCCCTCCCATCCCTCCCATCCCTTCCATCCCTCCCATACCCCCCATGCCTCGAATCCCACCGCCCAAATCCGTGCCCATGCCCATGACTGCGGCGGCTGTCATGCCGTTTTGAGGGAAACCCGTGTTTCTGCTGTCAAAACCACGCTTGTGAGTGTTGCCCAGGTCCGTGCACCCATCCACATACATCCCAACCGCTCCATTGCTAGCATTAGCACCAGCAGCAGCACCAGCACCAGCAGTAGCAGCGGCAGCAGCGGCGGCAGCAGCAGCAGCAGCGGCGGCAAAACCAGGGGCACCGAGACCAGCCGCGCCCATCCCAGCAGTAACCGCTCTCAACCACTCTGGACTCCCTCGCTCTCCTCCTCCAACCCCAGCACCGATACAAGAACCCCCGTGGCTGCTACTCCCATTCACACTCACATCCTGCCCGCTCCTGCTCCTACTCCTACTCCCCCGCCCGCTGCTGCTGCTCCCGCTCGGGCTGATACTGCTCCTCTTCGGACTCCCCTTCCCCGCGCCTGCACCGTTTCCGCCGCTTCCCCCGACCCCCCCGCTCCCGTTTTTCCCGCCAATCCCCCCGATCCCCCCGATTCCGCCGAGTCCCCCGAGTCCCCCGTTCCCCGCGCTGCCGCTCCCGCTGCTGCTGCTGTCGCGGCTGGCGCGGAGCAGCGCGTGCGCGTTCTGCCCCTGCAGCTGCGCGATCCCCGCGAGGAACGCGGGGTTGTTGAGCGCGTGCGCGAGAAACGCCGTCATGTGCGCCTGGCGCTGCTCCTGCGCCGCCATGTTCGCCTCCAGCAGCGCGAGCTTCTCCGCGCTCGCCGCCGCCTGCTGCCGCGAGTGCAGCAGCTCGCGCATCAGCACCCCGCGGTCGCGGCGCAGTTGGCTCAGCTCCTCCGACAGCCCGAACGCGCCCAGCTCCACCGTGTTGTTCCCCGCCGCCCCAACCGCCCCCGCTCCCGCGCCCGCCCCCGCCCCCGCCCCCGCGGCAGAACGGCCCAACAGCGCGACTCTGTCCCCCCCCACCCCGAGTTGGCTTGGCTCTTCCGCCAGGCCGAATGCGCCCAGCCCCCGCGCGCCCGCGTCGAGCATGCGACTCGGCGCACAGTACGGAGCCATGCTGCCGGCCATGCCGCCAGCTACGCCGGCTGTAGCGGCCATGCCGGCTGTAGCGGCCATGCCGGCTGTAGCGGCCATGCCAGCAGTCAAGTTGCCAGTCAATCCAGCCATCCCAGTCACTCCAGCTGTAGCGGCCATTCCAGTCATCCCACTTGCAGCCATTCCGGCTGTAGCAGCCATTCTGGATGTAGCAGCCATCCCAGTCATCGCGGTCATTCCGGCTGTAGCAGCCAATCCACCAGGCACGGCAGCAGCCAACCCAGTCATCCCAGTCACCCCAGCGACTCCAGTCAACCCGGTCAACCCAGTCAAACCAGTCAACGGAGACACAGCAGTAGCAGCTATGTCCCCCACCACGGCTTGACTGCTTACTGCCTTCGCTGCATTCAGCCCAATGGAGGGATGGGCTCCGTACATGCCATTCAGCGCCCTCATACCGTTGACTCTGTTGACTCCGCTGATCACGTTGATCCCGTTCACCCCGTTGACTCCGTTGACCGCGTTGACTACAGCGCTTTCGTCAAACACTGCACTGGAAGAAATCACTCCTCTTCTGACGTCACCCAACATGTCCACGTCACCCAACAGTTGTTGTTGCTGCTGTTGCTGGTACCGCCGCGCAAGGAACGAGGCAGAAGCAGCAGCGGAAGCGGCGGCGGCAGCGGCGGCGGCGGCGGCGGGCGAAGCAGCAGAGGCAGCGGCAAAGGCGGAGGAGAGTGGAGGGGGCGGAGCAAGGTGCGGGAGAATGGTGGCGGCGGCAACTGGGGGAGGTAGATCTGGAACTTGGTGAAGGGAAGCGGCAATGGCAGCAGCAGAACCCGGTAACGTTCCACTACCATTTCCGTTTCCGTTACCATTTCCGTTTCCGTTACCGTTTCCATTCCCAGTACCGTTACCGCTACCGAAAGTGGAGGCCTTGCGGCGGTGTATCGAGTGTAGCAGCTGCGGTTTGCCTCTAACGAAGCACTCATTAGCGAACTCCCACCGGTCTGGATCCACTTTGCGAAAGCCCTGTGGTGGGGGAAAGCGGGAAGCGCGCGGAGCGGAGAGGGAGCATTAAGAACGCTTCACAGGAGAGGGGGTTGGGGGGGGAGAGAGGGAGGGGGCGGAAGTGGAGGGGCGCTGGGGGGAGAAGATTTCCGAGATTATTTACCATCGGGGGGAGGGGGGGAGGGGGGGGGGGTTGAGCAAATTCACGCGCGCTTCGGCAGAGAGTAAATTGCGCCATGGCTCACGACGCGCGTGAATGCGCCTCGGTTGATTGCCACTGGCGGGAGCTTTGGCGGAACCGCCGCCGCGCGGAAGCCGCGGAATTTCTAGCCGGTTCCGCGGCGGGAAGCCTGCGACAACTTTCGAGGCGCGGAGAATCTGCAACGCGCGGGCGAGATTCGTGCGGCCGACACGATTCCCTCGGGAGTTCATTCGCATTGCGACGACGGCGACTGTGGGACGAACGTCGCACGGTGCGCGGCCACGATCACTTTTGAAATTTCGCAAACGCGACGAGTGGCGCGGGTCTGATGAGGCGCTACGACTGTGAGCGACGCAAATCGAACGGTGAACGACGGAACCGACGAAGATAAACGACAACGATAGCCTGAGCACCGAGGGACTCTCGGAGGAAAAATGGGACGCGGGCGAAACGCGGGAGAGCAGGGACGCACGGGGCAAAAGCAGGGCAGGGAGGCATGGCGGTTGACATTGCAGAGGGACGGTGCCCACCCGCACGCACGTAGGTGTTGAGTTGGCGCACGAAGCTGGAGAAGTTGCTATGCTTGAAGTAGAGCGGCAGAAGATCGCGCGCGAACTCCGCGGGTTGCCACACCACGAAGCTCACTCCGCTGCCCGTCCACGCCACCACGCCGTCCGTCGCCGCGTCGTCCACCAGCTCGTACGTCTTGCTCAGAAACGGCGCCAGCGTGTGCGCCGCGGGCGACGGCGGTGGCGGCGGCGGCGGAAGGTGCGGCACGGCGCGAGCTCCTCCCCCTCCTGCTGCTGTGGCTGCTGCTGCTGCCGTCACTGCTGCCGCTGTGGCTGCGGCTGCCACTGCGGCAGCCACTGCAGCTGATGAGGATGAGGCTCCGGCAATCGCGGCGCCGGCTGCGCTGCTGCTGGACAACATCTGCGTCATTCCGGAAATAACGGGCATGTGCTGATGGGGCAG